>CM064057.1:39864117-41203924 GCA_032594955.1 Panicum miliaceum | reverse complement strand
TCGATTTCTGCTGATCGGCTCTGATCCTCTGTTCCTAGAATGTGGCCTCGGGCGATCGTTGCGGCTTAATCCGTTACACTCTGGACAGTTATCGACAGACGGCAATCTGATGTCGTTCTCCCAGCAGTGGATGAAGAACGGACATTGCCAGTGATCTTCATGCCGGTGTATCATCTCTTCCAGGTATCTTGCTTGTTCTTGCTGCTGTCGATACTTACTGAGTAAGAAACGGGAGGTGACGGGCTTGCGTGGTCGTTCTGGTCCCCGCCTGTTCCTTCTGATTTCTTCCGTCGTGATCTGCCTCCTGGGATCAACGGCGCCGCCTCTTGTCGCCGATTCTGACGTCAGCACCTTAGTTTGACTTGAGTCCCCTCCAGCGTTAACCATGTTGGCCGGGAAGGGATGCTGATCTATCTTCATCGGTTTTGCCGATTTAGCTGGAGTTTCAAATTTAAGCCGTCCCTGCTCGATGGCCGATTGGATCTGCTGACGGAAGACTTTACATTCATTTGTTTCATGAGAAGTAGCGTTGTGCCACTTGCATTATTTCATCTTCTTAAGTTGATCGGCCATAGGGATGGTGTGATGCTGAGACAGCTTAATCTGCCCTTCCTAAAGCAATAGATCAAAAGTTTTATCGGCCTTTGACGTGTCAAAGCCGAATGTCTCTGGCTCCTTCTTGCCAAAGGGGCATGATATCGGTTTTTTCCCTTTGACCCATTCTGCCAGGCCGATTTCCTCTTCCGCATCTGATTCAGATCCTTCCAAGTATGCCACCTTCTTTTGGAAGTTCCTCCGCTGTTCAAATGGTCGAACCTCTTGTCCTGACAATCGGTGAACGATCTGGCTCAGGCTTTCAAACTCTTGGGCAGCATATCTTTCTTTGATTTGTGGCAGGAGCCAGACTGTAGCATTTGTTCCTGATTTCTCTAAACCTCTGTATATATCCCATCACTGGTTCATCGCTCCTCTGCCTGAGGCTGGTCAAATCCGAGAGCTTCATCTCGTGTACTCCTGCGTAGAAGTACTTGTGGAATTGTTTCTCCAGATCGGCCCATGTAACGACGGAATTTGGCGACAAGGTGGTGAACCACTGGAAGGCCGATCCGGACAGGGACGATGAAAATAAACGCACCCTCAGAGCATCTTGCGTGGCAGCTTCTCCGCACTGGATGATGAATCGATTGATATGCTCCACAGTGGATGTATCGTCCGTCCCCGAGAACTTGGTGAAATCAGGAACTTTGTAGCGGTGTGGGAACGGCAGCAAGTCATAGGCCGATGGATACGGCGTCTTGTAAGTGTAAGTTTGAACTTTTGGCTTCAATCCAAACTAATCCTGGATTACTTCTGCTATTCTTGCCGTCCAGTCCACCTTTTGCTGATGAGCAGCTGTTCGCGGCGCGGGCATGTGCTGAAGGGCTGGAACGGCCGGGTGATGAATCGGCGAATTTTGCTGAACGGCCGATAGTTGATGGCAAAACGAGTCCGCACCCCCATTGTACATCATCGCTGGCGCCGTGCCTCTGAATGCTTCTACAATGCTTGCCCCCCTGCCGATTTCTGATAAGATCGGCTGATACTGGGGAACCGTCGGCCGGGCGGCCGATTGGTATGGCACCTGGGTTGAATAACTTCCGTACCCGTTCGCTGGCTCGGGAAAATACGCTGTCGCTGATGTTCCCCAAGGCGCTGAGCTTGTAGGCAGTGACTGCACAAAAGCAATCTGAACGGGTTGAAGCGGTGTCTGTGATGGGAGACATGGTGCACCGCTGTATCTTGGAGACGCCGGGGGCAGTGGAGAGTTGTACCCCTCGCGTTGCGTCAATATCGGCTGAGGAGCCGATTGGGACGTGTATGGTAAGCTTCTGGCTGGCAGAGTGGTCGGCGGGGCATATGCCCGTCCCTGATAGCCTTGGATTGCTCCGCTGGCCAGAGAGCTGACGAAGGCGTTATACACCGTGTTGGTCATCACTGAGGATTGGTCGATGAACGCCTGATACACGGACTGTTGAATCATCTCTAACATCTTGCCCGAGTCCTCAGCAATGGTGATGTGGCGAGGCGCTAGAATAGGAGCCTTCTGGACTGCCTCCCCGCTTCTGGTACGATTGAACGACTGGAGGTACATCTTCTTGTAATCTTCTAGATGTTTGGCCAATTCTTCCCTCTGGTCGTCTTTGAGATCTGCTTCTGTGACCTCAATGATGTTGTTGTCGGAGATTTCTGCGTTTTTCGACATATCAGATCTTGGATGGTCCCACCGGGCGTGCCAAAAGTGTGTTGGCGCTAAAATCGGCCGGATAGGAATCGGCCGATGGTCTTCAGCGTTGGACACACGACCCGGGAGAATCTGCTTAGTTCCTGTTCGGGTTATCGCCCTGGTGCGGTTCGCGCGGCGTGCCAGTCAATCTGACCTGTTGATTGACAAGGAAATAGAGTATTAAATTCCAAGCACGTCGATCGGCTGGGATTCCGATCTGTCTTGAGGAGCGCATCGGCGGCGAATCGGCCGATTTGCTGTAGAGATGATCGGCTATGGATCAGCCGATAATCGTGTAGTAATCGTAAAGAAAACTGCTGGAGCAATCTAAACGATTACTGCAAAGGCTGTAAGATGCTAAATCGAAGAAGAACAATGACGAAGCCGATTACTCTGATCTCAAGCTGGATAACTGGTGATAATACTAGAATAACAGGTAAAACTTGCAATTCTAGTAAATATCGATAACTGGTGAATAAATCAAAACGAAACCAAAGCGATGTGCCCGTACTTAAAGCTCGGATATTACTCGGTAAGCGGAACCTACCAATTGGCCGGAGATCAAGTTGATGCAGCCCTGCCAATCCGTACGAACTCGTGCAAGAAGAAAATATTGGCGAAGTCGCCGACTTGAAAGTAAATTGCTAGAAAAGTAGAAGTATTGTTGTTGATTGATGTGTTGATTTTTTCTCAAGACCCTGACGACTCCTATTTATACCCTAAAGCTAGGACTCCTGGTCGATCACGACTTGTCACAACCTTATTTAAATTACTATATCTATACGAACTTTAAAAGGAAACGGACTCCCACAGAATCTTCCGCCGCCGTTCCCTAATCCAATCAGGATTTCCTTCAATTGCTCCCCGACCGACTTAGCGTGCCCCCCTTTGACTAACTTTTGACCAGGACCCTCTGAAATAGTCCCATCCTGTTGGCGTAGGCTGTACCATCAATCGGCTGATTTCCAACTGCTACCTCAATCGGCCGATTCCTTTCTGTAGCCTTCAGATCTGCCGCATCGGCCAATCTTCTCCTCCTGACGCCAATTCAACACGTGTCAAAATCTGGCGTCAACAAAGTGTATTCGATAATTTTTGAATTAGTTAGTTCTTTTATTTCATTTTAAAGATGAATCAATTTTAATGTGAATGTAAATGTTATTTTGTATTATGAATGAAAATGGATGTCAAATATGAAAGTATGCATGTTATTCATTTGAATGATGGTTTAGCGAAATTATGTTTGAATTATGTTTCAATTCATTTTAGTTAAACTTTGAATATGAGAAGTGTATATTTCAGTGTACCAAGGTTTTTTATTTTTTCTGTAAACAAATATTATTCATGTATATGACGAATGTTGGATGAAATTTTATATGAATTTTATTTTTTAGTGAAATGTTAGTGAATTAGTGAAATTCATCTTAGCTCAACTCTGAATATTATTAGTGAATGTTTCAATTCATTTTTGTTCAACTCTGAATATGAGATAGTGTATATTTCAAGCATTTCATTTTTTTGAAAAAGTTGTGAGCTTTGTTTAATTCTGTATCATAAATGAGTTATTGTGACACTCTAATGATGTAATATAAGGTATTGTTTTGTGCTTCGGCCCAAAAAGATGGATCAGCCATCGTTATCATCCCCGCAAAGAGAGAATGTAGCACCGAAAATCGACGAAATCGAGCGAATTGCATCCCAGGTGTCATGGGACGACCTGGCCAACATTGGTGTGCAAACCGGTAACAACGATGCCGACGATGGTATGCAATCTGGGGCCGACGATGATGCCGATGATGCCGATGACCTGGACAACGAAGGATCTGCGATTGAACACGGGGGTTGGGTAGACGGCGTGTGGCACGATCCGATAGATCCGCACCCGACCGCTCCAAGCGAACGCTGTTCAAGGTCTGACTACATTCCAAATCCAGTTCGGGTAATGACTACACGCAATTAATTACCATCTAGTGTCACACCCGATTCTTGAAAGAACCAGATGCATCTCATGTGTGCGTCAGGATCATGTTCACACACACATGATAGACGGAAAAGTGTAATATATCAAAGACAATGCTCGTAAAGTAACTAAATAAAGTATTTAACAATATTATACTCCGAACTAAAGAGACACAAAGGTCTTTAAACGATTCACCGATATACCCTATACGAAGTCTGCAACAACTCCGTCTTCCACAGGCAATGACTGGTGAACGCAAAGCCTAGAACTCCTTGAAGTTGGCGAAGTTCTCCTCTTCAAAGTTCTCTTCTGAACAGCGGTGGGCAAGGGTGAGTACTCTTATGGTTGGTACTCAGCAAGTGGGGTGAAAATGCAAGGCCATCAAGGATAGGCTAAGGTTTGCAGCAGCGAGCACTTTTAGTTGGTCAAGTATTTATTAGCAAGCACCTATTAACTAGGTTTAAGTTTATACCAACCCACTTTAGCAAAAACATAAAGGTACCATCAACATAAACATAAACCACAAACCGCAATTTAATTAATCTTCAAGTTTCATTATCATGTGAGGGTCCAAGCCACTCTTAACCGTGAGTACGGCTGTTATAACAGTTTTACACTCTGCAGAGGTTGTACGCTTTACCCACAAATCGTGTTCCCCTAAATCGCCCGGTTTTGCAAGCCCTTAAACACTTCCGAGGTGAGTGGCGAGGGTACACTACGAAGCCTTTACAAAGACATGTCGAGAGCTAGGCAGCCCGCTAGAGTTTCAGTAGCAGTGTGGTCCATAAACCTCCCTAATGGTCAGCTCCTTAGCAAAGGCAGCTACCCCAAGAGGATCGGGCTATGACCCCTATCACCGACCCCCTCCTTGCCCTTTCAGTAAGGCCACCAGCTAACTTCACATCTAATTAATTGGCTAAGGTCAGAGCCATATGACTTTGTGCTTGCACCGTTTTCTTGGGTGGTTCTCCATGTTCCCATTAAACAAAGTTGATCTTGAATTAACGCGATATAACAACAATATGAAACGTGATCAATATTGTCATAAGAGTAAACCAACACCAATCCCAAAGTTTGCATCTAAGCGTAACTACCCAACATGAATAGTAAACCCAGGTGTTTCAAGGTTTGGGGTAAAAGACTAGGTATGTCCTTAGTATAGGTAACCCATCAAGTTTATGCAAGCAACATTAAAGTAAAGTGATTTATCATGCTATTGTTGGGATAAAATAGAATATGCAGGGGGGGGGGGAATCCACTTGCCTTCCTCAAACAGCTGCTGGTTCTCTTCCTCGTAAGCTTGCTCTTGGTCTTGCTCGAACGTCACGTTGTCTACGCGATCACACAAACAAGCATACACAAACAAATAAGAAACAGTACAACAAACAGTACATACAGAAAGTAAAAAGATGATAATATTGTAGTTCATGATGCAAGGATCGCGTGAGCGCAAGAATCGCTGAAATCAGAGTTGAAACGATGGAGATATGGCTAAAACAGTAATCCTGGGACCTAACTGCGATAGTTTTGAACTTCCAGGAGCTAGATCTGAAGAAATCAGGGGCTAAAACATAATTAAACCTTAAATAGAGGGTCGGGGTGCAAAACTAGAGGTCCTGGACGGCGGGTACTAATTCTAGAAAAATCAGGGGTCGGGACAGAAAAAGAAAGGGCTCAACTCTAATTATTTTTCTACTGATCTGCACTGCGGGTTGATTCCTGGAAAACCTAGGGGTCTTTCTGCAAAAGTTCTGGGGACGGCTAGGGTCACGCGAATCTGGTCCATTGGATAAGAATCGAGCGGCGGGGTAAGGGTCGGGCGAAACGGACGCGGCTCGGATCTGTTCCGGCCGTTAGATTCAGATCGAGCGGCAGGGTGAGGGTCGGCTCAGGTCGACCCGGCGGAGAAAAAGGGTTGGGCGAATCGGAGCTGCGCTGGGCGCCGGCGGTGAGCAAGAGCGGCGACGGACGGCCGGAGCTTCACCGAATCCGATGTTCCGAGGCTTAGTTTAAGCTGGGTTTATGCCGGGGAGAGAGAAGGTGACACGGCAAAAGTGGTGGGGGTCACTGGACGGCCGTGCGGTGAGCGTAGACCTGCGGCCACGGCGGCGGGCGGAAACTGAGCTCTGGCGAGAAATCGGGGCTGCGACAGAGTGAGAGAGAGAGAGGGGAAAACGGGTGCGGCTTGATGCTCACCACCACACGGATCTCCGGCGAGAGTTGTAGTTGCTGGAGAAGCAGAGGAACGGCGAGCCGACGGAGGGGCGGCGACACGGGGCGGCGGCGTTCCTCCGGTGTGCGACTTCCAGCGGCGTGCGATGGTGTGGAGTAGAAGAAGAGATTGAAGACAGCTCTGGGTGGGAAGTGGGGCTCCGGCGTGGGTTTTATAGGGGCGGAGTGGCCGGGGAAAAACGTAGGCGGCGGCTCACGCGGCGGCCTGCGAAGGAAAGGGGCGGAACCGCGGCTAGTAAGGCAAGCCTGCGTTGCGGGGAAGGAAGGAGAGACGCGGGCGACGGTGCGGAGTCGAACTGGATTCAGGGTGAGGAAAAAGGAAAGGGGAGGGGAGGAAAGGTGATCTTGAAATTACGTGGTATAACAACAATATGAAACGTGATCAACATTACCATAAGAGTAAACCAATACAAACCCCAAAGTTTGCAACTAAGCATAACTACCCAACATGAATAGTAAACCCAGGTGTTTCAAGGTTTGGGGTAAAAGACTAGGTATGTCCTTAGCATAGGTATCCCATAAAGTTTATGCAAGCAACATTAAAGTAAAGTGAATTATCATGCTGTTGTTGGGATCAAATAAAATATGCAGGGGGGAATCCACTTGCCTCCGCCTTGTCCTCCAAAGCGCGACCGAAATCCCTGGGGTGTGCTGTAGCGGGGACGAGTGTTGCTGCTGGATTGTCCCTGGGACTGAAGTTTTCGCTTGTGTTCCCCAAGCTCCTTGCGCTTGCTCTCCAGACCAATGGCTTTGTCTAGCAGATTCTGAAAGTTTGGGAAAGTGTGACTGTGCAGCTGATAGTTGAGCGGCCCTATCAGACCTTCCAAGAAGCGCTCCTGCCTCTTCGCGTCACTATCCACCTCATGGGACGCGTAACGAGACAACTGAGTGAATTTGTCTCGGTACTCGCTGACAGTCATGCTGCCTTGCTTCAGGGACAGGAGCTCCTTCTGCTTGAGCATCATTAGTCCTGCTGGAATATGGTGGCTGCGGAAGTTGGTTCTGAACTCCTCCCAGGTGATAGTGTTGGCATTGGCGTGGCCAGCAGTGAAAGCATCCCACCAATCAGCGGCTGCACCTTTCAGACGTCCTGCAGCATACAGGACCCTTTCACGGTCACTACATTGCATGATGTCCAGCTTCTTAGTGATGACCTTCAACTAGTCACCAGCATCCAAGGGATCCACTGAGTGAGAAAAGGTAGGGGGGTGGTGGCTCATGAATTCTCTGTGTTTGTCTCTTGGTGGCTGGTTTTGTTGAGGTGCTTGCTGATTCTGCTGAGCTTGGATGTTCTAGATGGTGGCAGTGAGGTTCTGCAACACCTGCATCTGTGCTGCCAACAATTGCTCCATTGTTGGGTTGGGTGGTGGTGGCAACTGATTCTGTCGGTTGACTAAGTGAGCACGCCTAGTCCTAGGGATATTCCGTCCTCCACCTATCCTGGTGTTTACCATCTGACCGTTAGGGAATAAACCCAGGATAAGATAGGTATACTAGATATGGGTAGGTAGAAGATAAGATCTTAACAAAATATGGATTTATAGAGACTCCAACTTATATTAATGGATAGATTATATCAAGCAAATCTCAAGGTTTCCAACCAAGCACACAAAATCAAACATTTGTTCTCAAGCAAACATTATTACACCATCGTCCTCTCAAGCAAAAAGGTTCTAACGAGAGAACTTTAGGAGATACTAGCCTAAGAGCCTAGATGCCTATTCCTCAGGGCGAGTTATGGAGCCGGTTTCGCCGCGGCGAAGCTTCTTGCGGGGCGGTGACAAAGCGGGGAAGCGGGGTTCATCCAGCTGTGGAGGTGGCGGCGCCCTTCCTTCAAGTCGGGCCTCCAGTATGCGGATCCAGTCATGGGCCTCTAGTAGCTTGTCTTGAGTATCGTCCAGCTCAGTGACGACGCTTTCCAGCTCAGTGTTGAGAGCGGCGGTGACTCGAGCAAGAGTGTTGAGGGGGTCTTCATCATCTCCACCCAGAGTAATCACAGTCTCTTCAGTTCCACTGAGGCGGCAAGGAAGGTGGCGATACTCCGTGTTCTGAAGCTCCTGGTGGTAGGTGTGGCAGATGGACCACAGAGCTCTCCTGGCGGCGCTGCTGACGGCGGCGTCGTAAGTTGCGTGGGGTGTGGCGGAGTCGTGTGCAGCGAGAGTCCTCAGGCCTCTGGCACTCTCCGTATCCATCCTGATGTGGACGCGAGTGTGGTAGTAGTCGCCGAGCGCAGGGTCGATGTAGTGGTGTGTGTGGTAGAGGGTTCTCACGTGGTTGCCCAACTCTTGCAGAACACCTTGTAGCACCAGAGACAAGTGGTCGGGCTCTCTGTCCAAAGTGCGAACACAGCAGAGTTGCCTCATCCCTGGAGGATCATCACCCTGATCGTCGTTGTCTTCATTGTTGTCATTGTCCTCGTCATTATCTCTCCCATCATCAATACCCTCGGAGTTACTCGGGCTTCCTTCAGCGCCGACCGGTGCTGGAGCGGGAGCTGGAGCAGGGACAACTGGGGGTGGTGGTGGTGCCTCAACAACTGGTGATGCCGGCGGTGTGAACTGATTTCCTTCTTCATCAATTGCCATGATGAGGCCATCATCACCATCCACAAAATAGTAGGCCTCCGCGGGTTCTTCCTCCATAGCTTCCACCTCTTCAACATGGGCTGGAACTGGGGCGGGAGGAGCTGGCTCAGCTGGGGCAATGCGAACCTGGCGACCTCCGGTGTGCTTGCGAGCAGTCTGGTAAGTCTTGCGATTTGATAGAGCGGGAGTAAAACTCAGAATATATTTTTTTTGAAATAAAATAATAGAAGGTTTATGTAAACATAGGTTTTTATGCGGAAATATCAAATAAACACAAGTAAATTTTTGATGCTGACATGGCTTGCTAGATGATAAATCCTTAATTTTGACCATTTCTGTCTAGTCTAGCGTCCTACAGTCAACATAGCTCTGATATCACTTCTATCACACCCGATCTAGAAAGAACCAGATGCATCTCATATGTGCGTCATGATCATGTTCACACACATATGGTAGACGGAAAGTGTAATATATCAAAGTCAATGCTCAAAAAGTATCTAAATAAAGTATTTAACAATATTACACTTCGTATAAAAGAGACACAAATGTCTTTAAACGATAAACCGTTATACCCTATACGAACTCTCCAACAACTCTGTCTTCCACAGGCGATGACTGGTGAACGAAGGACCTAGAACTCCTCGAAGTCGTCGAAGATCTCCTCTTCAAAGTTCTCTTCTGAACAATAGGGGGCAAGGGTGAGTACTCTTATGGTTGGTACTCAGCAAGTGGGGAGAATATGATAGGCCATCAAGGATAGGCTAAGGTTTGCAGCAGCGGTCACTTTTAGTTGGTCAAGTATTTATTACCAAGCACTTATTAACTAGGTTTAAGTTTATACCAACCCACTTTAGTAAAATCATAAGGATACCATCAACATAAACATAATCCACGAACCACAATTTAATTAATCTTCAAGTTTCATTATCATGTGAGGGTCCAAGCCACTCTTAACCATGAGTACGGCTGTTATAACAGTTTTACACTCTGCAGAGATTGTACACTTTACCCACAAATCGTGTTCCCCTGAGTCGCCTGGGTTTGCAAGGCCCTTAAATACTTCCGAGGTGAGTGGCGAGGGTACACTACGAAGCCATTACAAAGACATGTCGAGAGCTAGGCAGCCCGCTAGAGTTTCAGTAGCATTATGGTCCATAAACCTCCCTAATGGTCAGCTCCTTAGCAAAGGCAGCTACCCCAAGGGGATCGGGCTATGACCCTTATCACCGACCCCCTCCTTGCCCTTTCGGTAAGGCCACCAGCAAACTACACATCTAATTACTTGGCTAAGGTCAGAGCCATATGACTTTGTGGTTGCACTGTTCACTTGGGTGGTTCTCCATGTTCCCATTAAACAAAGTTGATCTTGAAATTACGTGGTATAACAATAATATGAAACGTGATCAACATTACCATAAGAGTAAACCAATACCAATCCCAAAATTTGCAACTAAGCGTAACTACCCAACATGAATAGTAAACTCAGGTGTTTCAAGGTTTGGGTTAAAAGACTAGGTATGTCCTTAGCATAGGTATCCCATCAAGTTTATGCAAGCAACATTAAAGTAAAGTGAATTATCATGCTGTTGTTGGGATCAAACAGAATATGCAGGGTGGAAATCCACTTGCCAACCTCAAACAGATGCTGGTTCTCTTCCTCGTAAGCTTGCTCTTGCTTTTGCTCGAACGTCACGTTGTCTACGCGATCACACAAACAAGCATACACTAACAAATAAGAAACAGTACAACAAAAAGTACAAACAAAAAGTAAAAAGATGCTAAAGTTGTAATTCATGATGCAAGGATCGCGTGGGCGCAAGAATCGTTGAAATCGAAGTTGAAACGATGAAGATATGGCTAAAACAGTGTTCTAGGGACCTAACTGCGAGAGTTTTGAACTTCCAGGGGCTAAAACATAATTAAACCTTAAACAGAGGGTCGGGGTGCAAAACTAGAGGTTCTGGACGGCAGGCACTAATTCTAGAAAAGTCAAGGGTCGGAACAGAAAAAAAGGGCTCAACTCTAATTATTTTTCTACTGATATGGATTGTGGGTTGATTTCTGGAAAACCTAGGGGTCTTTCTGCAAAAGTTCTGGGGACAGCTAGGGTCGGGTGAATCTGGTCCGTTGGATCAGAATCGGGCGGCGGTTTAAGGGTCGGACGAATCGGCGGAGTAAGGGTCGATTCTGGCCGTTAGATCTAGATCGAGCGGCAGGGGAAGGGTCGGCTCGACGAAGTGAAAAGGGTCGGGCGAATCGGAACTGCGCTGGGCGCCGGCGGCGAGCGAGTGCGGCGGTGGATGGCTGGAGCTTCACCGAATCCGGTGTTCTGGGGCTTAGTTCAAGCGGGGTTTATGCCGGGGAGAGAGTGGGCGACACGGCGAAGGTCTTGGTGGTCACGGGACAGCTGTGCGGTGACTGTAGACCAGCGGCCACGGCGGTGGGTGGAAACAGATCTCCGGCGAGGAATCGGGGCTGCGATGGAGCTAGAGAGAGAGGAGAAATGGGGACGGCTTGATGCTCACCACCACGCAGAACTCCGGCGAGAGTTGAAGGCGGCGGAGAAGCAGCGGGTTGGCGAGTCGACAGAGAGGCGGCAACACGGGGCAGCGTCATTCCTCCGGTGTGCGAATTCCAGCGACGTGCGACGGTGTAGAGTAGAATAAAGGGTTGATGGTGGCTCTGGGTGCAAAGCGGGGCTCCGGCGGGGTATTATAGGGGCGGAGTGGCCGGGAAAAAGGAAGGCGGCGGCTCACGCGGCGGCCTACGAAGGAAAGTGGCGGATCCGCGGCCAGTAAGGCATTCAGCGTCGCGGGAAAGGAAGGAGAGACGTGGGCGACGGCGCGGAGTCGATCCGGACTCGGGGTGAGGAAGGAAAAGGGAAGGGGATGGAGCACGGCGGGGCACCTGGCGTCGCGGCGGAGAAAGGAAACAGAGGAGCGATGCGAAGGAAGAAGAAAGGAAGGAAAAAAGAAGGCACCGACAGGTGGGGTCCAGCTGTCGGTGGGAGAGGGTAAAGGAGAGTGAGCAGTTTGGACTGCTGAGTTGGGCCGGGTGAGTTGGGCCGCGCGGAAAAGAACAGAGAAAGAGAAGAGAAAGAATGGGCCAACTGGACTGGGCTGCGAGAAGAGGAGAAAAGAAAAAAGGAGAAGAGAAAGAAGTTTGGGCTAGGCTGAAAGAAAAGAGTAGGAGAAGAAATAGAGAGAGATGTATGCATAATTTTATTTTGCAACTTTTATAAAAATACTTTTAAAATTTTATTTCCTATATTTTTGGGTGTTACAAAACTAAATTTCACGAACAGGTGGCATCCTGGTAAATCTTCTTGGAAGACGTCGGGGTACTCACAGACAACTCTGATATCTTCTAGAGGCATTCCCTTAATTTGGTTCACTGTCCCAACTCCACTGGGTGAAGCTGATGCCACAAACTCTACTTTATCTCCTTGAGGGCTGGTTAAGAGCACTGACCTCTTGCGACACTGAATGACACCATCACATCCTGATAACCAATCCATTCCGAGGATCACATCAATGCCGCTAGTCTTTAGGACTATTAGGTTGGCTAGGAATTCTACCCCCATAATATTCATATTGACCCTCGGGCATGAGTGACTAGCTTTCAATTCTTTGCCCGGGGAACTTACTAGAAGTATTTGTTTCATAGGGCTCATTGGTAAATTATGTTTTGCAGCGAATTGCTCAGTAATGAATGAATGTGATGCTCCAGAATCAAATAAAACTGATGCAGGTTCAAAATTAACAAGGAACGTACCGAGCACAACATCGGGAGCCTCTTCAGCTATTTCTGCAGCCACATGATTCACCCTTCCGCGCACGTAGTTCTGCAGACCTCTGTTGCCCAATGGTGTCTGGTTGCTGTTGCACGGCTGCTGCTGCAGAGGAGTCTGCCTCTGCCCACTGTTCCTCTGATTCTGAGGAGTCGGCATGTTACGCTTCGGGCAGTTGTTAGCATAATGACCCAGTTCTCCACATTTGAAACAGCCGTTGGGTTGGACCGGTGTGACTGGATTGTTGGTCCTCACTGGTGCACCTGTGGCATAGCCTGAACGGTACGGTTGCGGGTTGGAGTTGCGCTGAGTCTGCTGGTTGAAGCGTTGAGGCTGCTGTTGAGTTCGTTGATTCTGTTGACTCTGCGGATATCCTCCGCCTTGTCCTCAAAGCGCGACTGAAATCCCTGGGGTGTGCTGTAGCGGGGACGAGTGTTGCTGCTGGATTGTCCCTGGGACTGAAGTTTTCGCTTGTGTTCCCCAAGCTCCTTGTGCTTGCTCTCCAGACCAATGGCTTTGTCTAACAGAGTCTGAAAGTTTGGAAAGGTGTGACTGTGCAGCTGATAGTTGAGCGGCCCTATCAGACCTTCGAAGAAGCGCTCCTGCCTCTTTGCGTCACTATCCACCTCATGGGGTGCGTAACGAGACAACTGAGTGAATTTTTCCCGGTACTCGCTGACAGTCATGCTGCCTTGCTTCAGGGACAGGAATTCCTTCTGCTTGAGCTTCATTAGTCCTGCTGGAATATGGTGGCCGCGGAAGTTGGTTCTGAACTCCTCCCAGGTGATAGTGCTGGCATTGGCGTGGGTAGCGGTGAAAGCATCCCACCAATCAGCGGCTGCACCTTCCAGACGTCCTGCAGCATACAGGACCCTTTCACGGTCACTGCATTGCGTGATGTCCAGCTTCTTAGTGATGACCTTCAACCAGTCATCAGCATCCAAGGGGTCCACTGAGTGAGAAAAGGTTAGGGGGTGGTGGCTCATGAATTCTCTATGTTTGTCTCATGGTGGCTGGTTTTGTTGAGGTGCTTGCTAATTCTGCTGAGCTTGTATGTTCTGGATGGTGGCAGTGAGGTTCTGCAACACCTGCATCTGTGCTGCCAAGAATTGCTCCATTGTTGGGTTGGGTGGTGGTGGCAACTGACTCTGTCGGTTGACTACATGAGCACGCCTAGTGCTAGGTATATTCTGTCCTACACCTGTCCTGGTGTTTACCATCTGACCGTTAGGGAATAAACCCAGGATAAGACACGTGTACTGGATATAGGTAGATAGAAGATAAGATCTTAACAAAATATGGGTTTATAAGGACTCCAACTTATATTAATGGATAGATTATATCAAGCAATTCTCAAGGTTAACAACCAAGCACACAAACAAGCTTTTGTTCTCAAGCAAACATTATTACATCGTCGTCCTCTCAAGCAAAAATGATTCTAACGAGAACTTTAAGAGATACTAGCCTAAGAACCTAGATTCCTATTCCTCGGGGCGAGTTATGGAGCCGGGTTCGCCGCGGTGAAGCTTCTTGCGGGGCGGTGACAGCGCGGGGAAGCGGGGTTCATTCAGCTGTGGAGGTGGCGGCGCCCTTCCCTCGAGTCGGGCCTCCAATATGCGGATCCTGTCATGGGCCTCCAGTAGCTTGTCCTGAGTATCGTCCAGCTCGGTGACGACGCTCTCCAGCTCAGTGTTCAGGGCGGTGGTGACTCGAGTTGAGGCGGTCTTCATCATCTCCACCAAGAGTAACCACAGTCTCCTCAGTTCCACTGATGCAGCGAGGAAGGTGGCGGTACTCCGTGTTCTGAAGCTCCTGGCGGTCGGTGTGGCAGATGGACCACAGAGCTCTCCTGGCGGCGCTGCTGACGGCGGCGTCGTAAGTAGCGTGGGGTGTAGCGGAGTCGTGTGCTGAGAGAGTCCTCCGGCCTCTGGCACTCTCCGTATCCATCCTGATGTGGATGCGAGTGAGGTAGTAGTCGCCGAGCGCAGGGTCGATGTAGTGATGCGTGTGGTAGTGGGGTCTCACGTGGTTGCCCAACTCTTGCAGAACACCCTGCAGCACCAGAGACAAGAGACCGAGCTCTCTGTCTGAAGTGCGAACACAGCAGAGTTGCCTCATCCCTGGAGGATCATCGCCCTAATCGTCGATGTTTTCATTGTTGTCGTTGTCCTCGTCATCATCTCTTCCATCATCAATACCCTCGAAGTTACCCGGGCTTCCTTCGGCGGCGACCGGTGCTGGAGCGGGAGCTGGAGCAGGGACAACTGGGGGTGGTGGTTGTGCCTCAACAACTGGTGATGCCGGCGGTGTGAACTGATTCCCTTCTTCATCAATCGCCATGATGCGGCCATCTTCACCATCGACGAGGCCTCCGCGGGTTCCTCCTCCATAGCTTCCTCATCTTCAACAGGGGCTGGAACTGGGGTTCCTCCTCCATAGCTTCCTCCGCGAGCACTTTTAGTTGGTAAAGTATTTATTAGCAAGCACCTATTAACTAGGTTTAAGTTTATACCAACCCACTTTAGCAAAAACATAAAGGTACCATCAACATAAACATAAACCACGAACCGCAATTTAATTAATCTTCAAGTTTCATTATCATGTGAGGGTCCAAGCCACTCTTAACCGTGAGTACGGTTGTTATAACAGTTTTACACTCTGCAGAGGTTGTACGCTTTACCCACAAATCGTGTTCCCCTGAATCGCCCGGGTTTGCAAGGCCCTTAAACACTTCCGAGGTGAGTGGCGAGGGTACACTACTAAGCCTTTACAAAGACATGTCGAGAGCTAGGCAGCCCGCTAGAGTTTCAGTAGCAGTGTGGTCCATAAACCTCCCTAATGGTCAGCTCCTTAGCAAAGGCAGCTACCCCAAGAGGACCGGGCTATGACCCCTATCACCGACCCCCTCCTTGCCCTTTCGGTAAGGCCACCAGCTAACTTCACATCTAATTAATTGGCTAAGGTCAGAGCCATATTTTGTGGTTGCACTGTTTTCTTGGGTGGTTCTCCATGTTCTCATTAAACAAAGTTGATCTTGAATTAACGCAATATAACAACAATATGAAACGTGATCAATATTGTCATAAGAACAAACCAACACCAATCCCAAAGTTTGCATCTAAGCGTAACTACCCAACATGAATAGTAAACCCAGGTGTTTCAAGGTTTGGGGTAAAAGACTAGGTATGTCCTTAGTATAGGTAACCCATCAAGTTTATGCAACCAACATTAAAGTAAAGTGATTTATCATGCTATTGTTGGGATAAAATAGAATATGCAGGGGGAGGAAATCCACTTGCCTTCCTCAAACAGCTGCTGGTTCTCTTCCTCGTAAGCTTGCTCTTGGTCTTGCTCGAACATCACGTTGTCTACGCGATCACACAAACAAGCATACACAAACAAATAAGAAACAGTACAACAAACAGTACATACAGAGAGTAAAAAGATGATAATATTGTAGTTCATGATGCAAGGAAACTGAGCTCTGGCGAGAAATCGTGGCTGCGACAGAGCGAGAGAGAGAGAGGGGAAAACGGATGCGGCTTGATGCTCACCACCACACGGATCTCCGTCGAGAGTTGTAGTTGCTGGAGAAGCAGAGGAACGGCGAGTCGACGGAGGGGCAGCGACACGGGGCGGCGGCGTTCCTCCGGTGTGAGACTTCCAGCGGCGTGCGACGGTGTGGAGTAGAAGAAGAGATTGAAGACAGCTCTAGGTGCGAAGCGGGGCTCCGGCGTGGGTTTTATAGGGGCGGAGTGGCCGGGGAAAAAGGAAGGCGGCGGCTCATGCGGCGGCCTGCGAAGGAAAGGGGCGGAACCGCGGCTAGTAAGTCAAGCCTGTGTCGCGGTGAAGGAAGGAGAGACGCGGGCGACGGTGCGGAGTCGAACTGGATTCGGGGTGAGGAAAAAGGAAAGGGGAGGGAAGCGCGGACGACGGCGCGACGCGTATGTGTCGCGGCGTCGCGGTGGAAAAAGGAAACAGGGGAGCGGGAGCGGAAGGAAGAAGAAAGGAAAGAAGAGAGGAGAAACTGACGAGTGGGACCAGCGCGTCGGTTAGAGAGGTGAGGGAGAGTGAAGCGTTTTGGGCCGGCTGAGTTGGGCCGCGGGGAAAAAGAAAAGGAGAAGAGAAGGAAAAGAAAAGAAGAGGAGAAGAAGAAAAATAAGAAGGAGAAGAGAGAGAGGTTTGGGCTGGGCTGAAAGAAAAGAATAGGAGAAGAAAAAGCAAAAAAAAGAGAGAAAGATGCATGCATAATTTTATTCTGTGGCTTTTATAAAAATATTTTTAAAATTTTAATTCCTATATTTTTGGGTGTTACATCTAGCTTTTAGTATATGTTTTTCAAAGACTACGCGTAATGACTAGTCAAAATTCTATGATCCGTGTAGGCGGCTCCGACAGGAAGGAGTAAACACCGACGCCAATCCCCAAGCCCCACAGAGGAAGAGCTTCAATGCAATGATAGCTCTGGTTTGGAACCTCAACATACGACCTCTAGCAGCCAAAGCAAGAGGAAACAGGGTCAACGAGAAAGGAACCAGTACCCCGAAGGCCATTGGACGGTCCATGCAGTTAACGCAGCAGGCGAGCCCATAGAGCCTCCTGAGGTGCATGCAAAGTTTCGGAACGCAATCGGTTCTATTATCAGAACAAATATGGTTTTGGATCCAATGATGCCAGATTGGCTAACGGTTCCTGAGGAGAAGAAAGAAGCGATGTAGGCACTGTAGAGCAAAACATTTATTTTTCCATGAGGAACTCAGTAAAGAGTTAAGCATTATGCTCAGAAGATGCTGGGTGAAACTTTCCGCTGGTGGAAGAGTGATCCGAATACCATGTATGTCCAGAAAGGTCGAGAGCCATTCGTAGCTTACGGGGAAATCACACGGGCACAATGGGAGGAGTTTGTTCGGCAAAAGACTTCTGAGGAAGCTCTAGCCCTAAGCCAAAGGAATAGAGAACTTGCACATAGCAACATACATAGATTCATCTTGGGCCGGGTAGATACCAAAGTAAGGTCGATCAGTGGCGGCATGAAAGAGAGGCAGCAATAGCCGCGGGCAACCCGACCCTTTTGAAGGCTTAAATGAACGTGGCTGGTGGTGGCTTCAAGCAAGGAAACCTACTATAGTGGATGGCAAGCCTAAGTTTGACCAACCCGAAACTGAAGTCGTTGCACAAAAAATGTATGAACTTGGCGAGCTCTAGAAGCAACGAAAGTTCAAAGTCAAGAAGGACAAGGATATACTCAGTACAGCCATTGGGTACAAAGAGCATGAAGGCCACGTCAAAGGCTTGTCCTCTAAGTTGACCATCGAGGATGGGTTCCAGCAGGACCGGGCTAGCTATAGGAAGCATGACCGCTACAAGGAAGAATTGCAACAAGCGGCAGAGAAAGCCCTAGAAAGTAAGTTTAGGCAGAGCTGGGAAGACAAACGAAGTTGCCAAGGCTCAGGTTTTTCTGGGTGGGGGTTTGTTTGAGGAAAAACTGATCCCGCCCCTATATGCATGCGTACAAGTGGAGCAACTCCTGAAATCAAGCTATGAGGATAACAAGATAAACATGCCCACTGCAGATGGGAAGAATTGCCTTGGATAATGCGGCGGCAGTACCATTATGTGGTATAAACGAGATATCGTACTACTTGGTGCACAACTTATTGCTGCTCTGGTTCGTACCTCGCCACCACCACCACAACAAGAGGGGGCAGCTGTAACACCTTAGGTGTTTAAATTACGAAATAAGCCTCTTTAGCTTAACACGGTCCATAAATAATTAAGAGAAGTTTCAATGAAATGAGTTTTTAAAATAACTTCTAATCTAGAACCCAAATGAACTTTGGCCTGAAACAAAACTTGTGTAACTTTTCATTTTGAACAACTTTCGTGTTGAAGGATTTTCGAGTTGCAACACAAAAATTTGAGAAACACTTGGTTTTGCAGTCCCTGCCTTTTCTTCTATTTCACTGCAGACCCTTCTTCTCCGCCTCGCCCGACCCTCCGACGCGCAGCCGCTCGCCGACCTTCGCGTCGCCCGACCCTTTCACTCGCCCGACCCTACGTTCGCCCGACCCTCGGCAGTTGCCGCAGGCCACTTGGCCGGCAATGCCTGACAGCGCTAGACGCCAAGCCAATGCCTGGCCGCGCTCGCACGCACGCCCGCACGACCGCGTTCCTCCCCAGTCCGCGCACGCCACGTGCACGCCGGCGATGCGCGCCTCTGCTCGCCGCCCGCCGCACCCAATGGGCAAGTCGCGCCGTGCCCGTGTCTCCGCCGCGTCCCGCCAGTCGCCGCGCTCGCCGCCCGGCAAGGCAGCTGCTACAGCTCCTCACCGAACCCGCGCGTCACGTGATCTCCAGCTCCACACGCCAAATCCTCAGCGCCCAATCCCCTGCCCGCGCCCGCCGCACGCCGCCCCGGCTCTGTTCGCCGCCCGTCGCGACCAGTAACGCACCCCCGTCATGCCGCCCGCGCCCGCGCCTCGCAGTCAAGTTCCGCCCCTCCTCCTGCCTCTCTGCTGCCTACAAAAGGCCGCACTAAGTCCCCCTCGCGTTCCCAGACACCAGAATGCTGCCGCCACCATTACCGCCGTCGTGCCCAGCTCACCGTGGAGCTCACCTCTCCGGCCACCCCTTGCCAGAGCTGAGTCTTCCACCACCACCACAGCACCCCACCGCAGCTCGCTGCCCCACCCATCGTCGCCTAGAACCGCCTGAGCACCGCCAGCGCCGCCCGCGCCGCCGCCGCTCCTTGCTGCTCCGTGGACGGCCCACGCCGAAGCTCCTCCGTCCAAGACAAGCCTCGAAATGGGTTCCCCTCGACGCCGCGAAGCTCATCGACCAGCCCACACCCTCCCCTCCTCGTCGGAGCACCGTCGCCGACGCTCCGCCCCGCCGCCGCCCCTCTGCTCCGCGCCGACGAGCCACCTCCGGCCACCCCCAACCCCGACCAAGGCCATCCCGAGGTAGCTCTCACCTCCCTGGATCTCCCCGACCCTTTTCCCCTCGCCGCCGACGAGCCCCCTCGCCGGAATCTGGCCGGCCGCCATGCCAACGCCGCCTAGGGACCACATTGCAACGATTGAAATCTTTAAAAGAGTCTGCATGCAAGTTTCCAGGGGCATATCTGTAAACCTGTGTTTAAACCTTGATTTCAAAAATAGCAAACTTGTAAAATTCATTTAAAATCATATAAAAATTGGAAAAATACAAACTCAACTGTTCTGGAATCTTTAGATGAAAATCTACAACTTTTGTTACATGTTTTTCTTCAGTTGCTTGCTAAATCTTGATATAAATTAAATGGAATGTTTAATAGACTTTAATTGTACCCACTATTGTAGACAAAGTCTAAACTTGAAAATTTAACAGTAGATTGTTTGCTTGTTTTGTAGGCCAGTGTAAAAATATTAGGACCAAAACCCATTTCTAACTAAACTTTTTGTTAAACCTTGTTTATGGCATGAAGTAATAAAACTAAATTGTAACTACTGTTATGTTGTGATTCCTATAGTGAAACTTTTCTAGAACTGTTGTATTAATGCCTCAGTACCACAGAAAAAGTTTAGAACCTTTTTCCTTCCTGTAACCTAATTATATAATTTTGTGGTAGGAGAAATGCACTAATTCAAATAATTAGTTCCTGTGCTTGGAAACTATTTAACTTTTTACTGTAGCACGATTTAGAGTAACTCTTTCCGTGTAAAAAGTTTCATACACAGAAACCCTGTAAAACACTCTGTACAAAATTAATCTTTATTAAACTAGGTGTATCGTGTCCTATTTATTATGCTTTTTATTTTTCACAGTAAAATCTGAAAAATTTACAGTAACACATATATGGATAGATTAATCACCTGTAAAATTTTTGGTGTCAATACTTGAATGGTTTGTTCTGTATAAAAATAACTAGGTTCTAGTAGTAGCTGTGTATTACCTTTTTCATAATTATTCTGCTGCATGAAAATGCCTGAAAGTTTTACAGTACTTTTTTCTCTACATAATGTGCTCTAAATAAAAATTTTATCACCAGAAGTTGCCTAATCCAGAAGTTGTGATTAATCCATGTTGTGCTTAGAAAATTAAGTTTCCAATATAACACAACCCCCTTCTTGTTTAATGAAGTTAATAGTTTAAGTTATACTCTTTTAACATTGCCCGCAGAAATCTCAACTAAGTAACTTCACAACCAAATCGATGTTTTGTGAACTGCAACTTTGTTGTGAAGGAAAATAATCGTCATATGCCATCACTATAACTTACACTTGTGCATTCATATAGAATCGACTACTCTCGCCGACGGAACGTACGAGCTGGTGCACGCGTCCGAGAGTGAGCAGCGTGAAGCTCAAGTAAATCTAATTGAAGCTCTCGAAGACCCGAGCCCAAGTTGGGACGAGCCCCAAGCTAGCTTTACCCAAGAAGGCAAGCCCCGAAGCATGAACCCTATTTTCTAAACTTATGCAACTTATTACTCTACTTTACTTGCGCATTAAGTTTGTAGAAGTTGAATGGAAACTTAGTTGCATGATCCTAGGTACCCATGCTCTGAACCCTAGATGTAAGGATCGATAGAATACTATGCTAATAGGACTCCGGTAAAAGTCGAGTGATTTCCTGTCACTCGCGAGAATATAGGAGTTGAATGTTTACTACATGATGCAATCATAAGATCGACGGATGGGGCTATGGTACGATGTTTATGTTGATGATTGAGGCCCCGTCTGTTTAGTAAAAAATGCTAAGGCCGTAGTGTGTGGTAGTGGTGGTTAAGTCTTTAAACGTACTAACCACATGCCGAGAATATGGTAATCGTTAAGCTTAAGTACCTAATCGGACCGGCAAGTGGACAACATCCCACCATCTCAACTTCGGTTCCATGCGCGCACATGGTGGGTATAGAGCCGGGCTCTGTAGTCTCGGATGGTGGCCCTCATCCACAACCCAGGAAGAAAGGGGAAAAGTTGCACGTGTGACTCTAGGAGTAACCACGTGACGTGTGTTTAGGTTTCCCTTGCAAGGTTAAGAAATTCGATTCGAATCGTCCGTTTCTCGCGGTTATTGAGACTGCTTGACCCTTTTACCACATAGAGTAAGCAGAGGAACAATGATGATGATTAATCTTGTTGGATGCAAAATAATTCTTCCACCATGTATTATATTGGATAGTTGCTTACCTAGAATGATTAAAGAAAGCTAGAACTTGGAGCTAAAATCTAAAAGTAAGGACCTACTTATATATGCTTTTCGGCAAAACAAACCCCTCAAGCCAAAAGCCTTGCATGTCTAGGAGTCGGCTAAGTATATTCCCCTAGTCGGGTAAGCCTTGCTGAGTATTAGTATACTCAGCCTTGCTTGTGGCTTGTTTTCAGGTGATACTTTTGAGGACATGATTGCTAGTTTGACTTGGCCTTGTACCCTTCCTCCTGGTTGGTCGGTGGAATGGGATACGCCCCCGGCCAACGGTGATGATGCCGAGTGATGTCTCGTATGGGCTTCATTGAGATATCCTATATCGTCGAGTAGTTGTCGTTATTTTTCCGCTGCTTTGAAATCTGAAGGACTCTATTATTTTGAACTCTGAAGTACCTTGTTTTACGAATTTGAACTCCATTGTAATAATAATTTATGATGAACCCTGTGGTGTAAAATTTATGGAATGTTGTATACTCTGGGCTCACCTTCGCGTGAGTACATGTATGTGTGGTTTCGATCGGCAAAAACCGTGGTTGTATCTGGAGGTTACCCGACAGACCAATGGATTATTCCGTTTGAAGTGCGAGTTAGCCCGAATTGCCCTTGTGGTGATGGTTAGCGCGCTTGAGCCAGATTAATTCAGGTGGTTCTGCCACAGCAGCATCTAATCATACACCTCCGACTCTACCGACTCTACTTGCCCCACCATCATTACAACCACCACAAGAGGAGGCAGCACCAGAGTTGTACCGACCCCGCCATCACCACCACCACCACGAGAGTTATCACCTCCTCCCCCGCTATCACCACCAGCTCAGGTTGCCTGATCACAAGAGCCATCACCCCCACCTCAAGTTGCCCGATCATGAGAGCCATCACCACCGGCTCAGGTTGCACGATCACGAGAGCATACTCCACTGGCTCCACCAGTGGATTCGCAGTTTCCTGTTCCGCGAGTGATACGGGCTTACGGGAATGATCCGAAAGGGAAAGAGATTGCCGAGTTATGGCATGCGGCAAACAAAAAGGACAAGTCCAAGTATAAGTTAAAATCAAAGTCAAAGTCAAAGAATGAATCCAATTCTGGTTCCAGCAGACGATGAGGCTATTCCTTGCCCCGCACTGACACAAACTTCGGACAAGATGTTGGGGTTGATACACTTGGAGATTCACCGGATTGTCCAAAAAAATTTGAGTACGGTAAACCACTTCTACCCGAATGGGCTATCACAGCGGTTCCAAGTGAAATGCAGAGGATGCATAATTGGTACCTGAGGGCATGTAGACTTGGGCTCCGTAACCTATGCGCTTCATACCATCCGCAAGTATTCGGACTTCAAGGGAGAGACATCTTGGATGTCATCTTCAATTTTAAAGACATCCACAACATGTTCTGCCTCGGTGAACTAGACATCGAAATGATTAGACCCTGGTGCTATTTGCAAACTTACTTTAGGTGAAAGGATGAGATATCTCGATCCTACAGCTATTTGCGAGAGTAGGCATGCCGGCCCAAGTAAGTGGGTGGATGACGATGACATGCTTGCTGGGTTTGCAGCGCTCCAGTAAAAGCATGAGAAATGAATAGCAGCTCACAAAAGAGGCCATGACGAGGGTTGCGGTCTACATAGGGGCTATGATGGCAAAATAAGAAGATGAGGCCGATATCATATATGCGCCATACCACTCAGGGTAAGTTTAATTTCAATCTTTTGTTACAATATACACTTGCTCCGATCCATGGCTAAAAATTGCATGTAATATATTTGTAGGAACCACTGGATTGTTTTTTAAATACACCCAAAGCTTAGTGCGCTCCTCGTATTGGACTCCTTAGATGTACCAACGAGTAGATACAATAAATTCTTATTCATCCTCAAAATATTAGCGAATTTCTTTTCTTCCATATGTACATCATGCTATTTTTTCTATAAAAATAAATATTTATAAACTAACTTCTCCTTTTTTCTTTTTTTTAAACAGGGCATACGGCTACTACATTAATAAAGGAGGTGCTCATTCCGCCGATAGAGGAGAAACATGAAGTATACGCACACACTTCCCGTGCCACAAGCAACCTGCAAATTCTATATACTACGGGTATTACATGTGCGAACATACAAGGGTGCAAGGGAGATACACAACAGATCCTGAACGTGTAAGGGACTACTCTTTATTAGGGATAGATGTGTATGTCTACATTATTTTTGCATTTATCTCTAACATTTTCTTAATCTTTTCGTGGATTCATTAATTACAAATCCATCCAAGAAAGCACAACTAACAACTCCATAAAAAAACAACCCCTGCAAGTAGTAGCCGATTTATGCCGTTTCATTATGCATGAAGTGATCCACGAAAACGGCAAATTGTTTCAAAAGGACCACAAATTAGCTACTAACCTTAAATACATTGGTCTTCGTAACTGGGCGAACCAGCAGCACCGTGTCGCCTCATCAAGTAGTGTTAGAAAATAGTGGAAAAAACATGTATTCAAGTAGCACGCTTAATGATGTACTCTAATGATCCATTGCAATAATATATATATATATACACACACATATGAGTGTGGATTCGGTGACACGGTGGGTAGCTGCGCACGCTGCAACAACCACTTGATCATCTACGATATAGCATCGCATGGTTCTACTGTGCAGCCTACTGCCCCAGACAAAAACTGGTGGTTCCCCTAATCTTCTGCCACCAGGACCAGTGAATGCATGTACGTCGTTGCATGCAGCATTTATTCTGAGCTTTGGTGATGCAGCGACTGAGAATAGATCCAGGATATTTAGAACGTTGCATCAAACATTCTGGAATATCTTCTTGGCGGGAAACTTGGCACGAAAATTTTTGTGTTTGCCGCCTTTTCCATCTTCCGCTTTCTATAAATTTGGGGAGCAATGCATCCTTCAGCCTCATACCCGAAAATAAAGTCTTTGTTTTCGACTAGAACTAAGCACATCCATCTGGATTGTTAACTTTTCCCGTGCCAATGGCGCTAAGGTACGAAAGAATAGCAAAATATATAGGATGTGTACAAGAGTTTTTTTTACTATTCGTGTCAAGTCCGACTATGAGTCATGTTTTGTTTGGCCCTCCAATGTTTTGTTTTGTTAGGGGGGTGAGCCTACCTGCTGCTTGGAACTACGGAGCTGTCGAGAGAGCATTTAGAGACGCATCAGAGAAAAAGGGCCGATTCATACTTGAACCTTCTGTTGGAAAGCTTTTTGAGTCAGTCCAAGAAGTGTTTGAGTATTATAACTTATACTCTTGGGAAGTTGGCTTTGGTGTAAGACTCGGTCGATCGAGAGAGAATAAGTCAGGAAAGCGTACTATGCAAGACATTGTTTGTGCCTGCGAGGTTAGCAAGAGACTGAAAATAGTTTAATTTGTGTTTGCGTGTCACCTTGATGATATTAATTGTTTGCTTTTCTTTCCTCAGGGTACCCCCTCCGGAGACGACGTGCGCTCCGTTCGTTGCGGATGCCGAGCAATGATCAGGCTGCTTCGTCAGGACAACGATTCGTGGGCTGTAAGCAGATTTATAATTGAGCATACCCATCCGTTATCTCTGACTTCGGGCGAGAGGAGGCAGTGGAAATCCCATACTCGTATAGATCAGATGTCTAGAGATCTTGTGATGCATTTGAGGAATAATAACGTACAAATCTCTAGAGTCTGCTCTATTGTTAGTTCCTTGCACGGGCACGGGGGATATGTTCCGTTTAGCAGAAGATCCATCAGAAGTTTGTGTGGAAGGTTAGCACAAGAGTCTATCGAGGGGGGCATGCAAAAAACTGTGGAAGCTTTCGAGGAGATTAGGAGCTCTGACCCGCAGTTAGTGGTAAAGGTCGACACGGATTCACATGGGAGGATTAGGTCAATGTTTTGGGCGCATGGGTCAAGCAGGGCTAGCTATTTGGATTTTGGGGACGTTGTTACCTTTGACACTACTTACAGGACTAATCTATACAACCTTCCGTTTGGATTGTTTGTTGGTGTAAATCATCACTTCCAAAGTACTATCTCCATATCGAAATATTTGTTGTCGTTGACTTTTTTTATAACTTTGACCATTCATCTATGTAAATACCATTTACTTTGTTTGTGATATGCTTTACTATCATAGGTATTTTAAGTATGTAATAAATTTTTGAATAAGATGAATGGTTAAAGTTATAAAAAAAATCAATGGCGATAAATATTTCGACACGAAGGGAGTATCATTTTCGGTGCTGTACTACTTACCGAGGAAACAACTGAAGCATTTAGGTGGACCTTTAGGACCTTTGCTGATGCAATGGGGGCGGAGCCAAAAACTATTCTGACAGGTACTGATTCTAGTGATTATTTCATTTATTATTTTACATGTCCTGCAAAGTCATTTCAATAACTTTATTGACAGATCAATGCCAGGCGATGCGGAACGCAATAGCTAGCGAGTATGCGTTGACTAGGCATAGATGGTGCAAATGGCATGTTCTAAAGAAAGCAACAGAAACGCTAGGGGCAGTATACACCAAAAGCAGTTCCTTCAAGAAAAAGTTACATGAATTACTGGATGAGGTTGTAGTCGAAGAAGAGTTTGAAAGCAGGTGGGCATCCCTAGTTGCCGAGCATAGTCTAAATAATAATGACTTCATGCTTAGAGCTTTCGAGAATCGAGCAATGTGGGCTAAGCCTTATTTTCGCGACACCTTTTGCGCTGGCATGACAAGCACCCAGCGCAGTGAGAGTGCAAATCACATGCTAAAGACATATATATCCAGGGCAGCTCCTATGCACCTTTTTGTCAGGCAATACCATAAACTCATTGCTGATCGCCTGGAGGACGAAGGGCGCGAGGAACATGCCACAAGGCAGGTTCGTAAAACCGCGGCTTGACCACTATTAACCTGGCACCGTATTGCTGTTTTAGCATAAATTATGTGGGGAAACAGTATTGCAACTTAATTCTTTTAAGTATTACTGTTTACAGGTTGGCACTACTTTGCGCTTTTTAGTCCCTTTAGAAGCGAGCGCTGCACTTTTATACACTAGGAACATCTTCAAGAGGTTCTCTGAAGAAATGTTTCTGGCCGGTTCGTTCAACTATGTTCATGGTGACTCTGCAGGCTCGTACGTGGTATCAAAAATAAATCCATCGCAGTATGAAGCTAATTTCTCTGTGCTCAGGGTGTTTGCTTCCACTGAAGCCAATAAATTTAACTGTGACTGCATGATGTTTGAGCACTTGGGGTTGCCTTGCAGGCACATCATAAAGGTATTGTATATCTTTTGCACTTTCAATTTACTGTCGATCGCTATGCAAGGTGACAGACTAACTTTGACTGCAATTAAAATATAGGTACTTATTCATATCGGTTGTACGGAGATGCCTGCTGCACTCGTGATGAAGAGGTGGACAGTTGATGCCAGGGTCCACGGTGAGAAATCCTATGAACCAACGAGTACATTGGACGACCCCGATGCAGGTGCACTTCATGCTGTGCTTTACACATCATGCATGGAGTTGTTGGCTCTTGGGCGCAATTCTAGGCAGGCTTTCGAGGTGGCACTAGGTCATATCAGTAGAGCAAAAGAAGCTATAACCTCCATGACCGTTGTGGAACCCGGCGTGGAAGACGGTAATGAAGATAGAACTATCCATGGCACTGAGGATGATGGAAATATTAGAAGTACTGACTTAGGTGATGTGATCGCTCCTCCACGTGTAAGATCACGAGGCAGGCCAAGGCAATCAAGGTTTAAATCCCCTGTGGAGAGTTTCAGTCCAAACAAAAGGATGGTGGTACAAAGGGCATAGAAATCTGCCTTAGCTAAACTAAGACACAGGTTGGCTTATGAAGAGACAGCTACAAATTGCAAAACCACGAGAGCATAGTGATCTGAAGTGGTGGGATTTAAACAAGAGTTGTTTGCACGTCGACTGCTTCACCACAGGGGAGAACGCACTGGGTGGCCATTCCGGGGGACACGCCGAGTGGGCTTGAGACCAGGCAACAGCAGCTGCCTGCCTACGGTATTGGACGTGTCCATTAATTCATGGAGGGACTTGGTCTTCGGGCTTGTGTTCTGAACTGCCCCGTTTGTTTCGGAAGCAAGAACTGGAGTGAACTGCATTCCCGTGTGAGTCAGCTGGTTAAAAAACAAGAAAAATATGTAATCAGTACCAAAAAAAGGTAAAAGGATAAAAAAATTATATTTTACATTACGATATGCCTGCTCAAAACCTTGCAACGGACAGAGCAAAAACTAGCGTGACCCAGCAAGAGTGGTCTAGCGCAAGTGACACAGATAATCCTGCAGCCTCTCGAATTGTTTGTCTCGGCGCCGGACCGCAGTGGCCGTGGGTTAAGATAGATCACATGGCTGTTGTTGAAAATATATTTCTGGATGCCGGAAATTTCGATAATGGTGTCCAGATCTTCAGCTCTGACAGCAAAGTGCCTCGCACATTTACGAACCTAATGGGGTGTCAAGAAAATATAAATTCAGTGACGAAATAAAATATGAAGGAAAATTAACAACGGAATAGCGACGGAATCACTAGTTCAAACCTGTATCAAGCGATGATGATGACCCGGAGCATGGTTAGCCACACACCACCTGCACATAGCGGACTGTTTGGCGGCGTAGCAATCCAAGCATAGCAGATTACATGAGCTATCCCTCAGTCCCTGGTGATCCGGACATTGGAAGCAGAAACTCTCGGACAGCAGCGGGCGAATGCGCTCAATGCTAACGGAGTCGGTCGACATGGGTAAGCAAAATATTGATGGCAGATAAAAGGAGAAAATTGTAATGAAAAAACACAAGACTGATGGCGCAGTGTCTATGATAGTCCAAGACCAATATTCTTATATACAAACCCATCACGATATGGAGACCGGTGGTGTTTCTGCCATGGTACACTGGGGAATGGTCAGTCCACTGATGGAAATGCATTGCACGTTTCGCTGCATGGTGCATGATGTGTGCCATGGAGCACGGTTGGAATTTTGTTCCACCAACCAAAATGCCGTGGACGCCCGACTACTAGGTCTGCTGACTTTGTCCAAATTACGGCATGCGGTGGGTATACACCGCGCATGAAAAGCATTAAATTGCTGAAATTAGACGTAGCAGTTCTGAGACGACGACGTCAGGTGGGGATTTTATTGCATATAATTAAATGTTACGGGAGTGCCAGCCCGCAAGGTAGTTTAGGTCTGTCTCGCAATGTAACTGAAAGTGTGGGAATGATTGATTGTATTCCATACGTGTACAAGAGTACATATAGGGCAGCCGGGGTGGCATGCAAGCCTACCGCACAGGCGCGTGATTACATCCACAATTAAGGGACCTACTATATATACAATATGCTAACACCCCCCCGCAGTCTGATCGGGAGCATGGTGGACGTTCAGGCTGGATCGAAACTCCTGAAACAACGAGGTAGGAAGGCCCTTGGTGAAGACGTCGGCGTACTGTGATGTCGTCGGAACATGAAGTACCCGAATGTGACCGAGGGTGACCTTCTCCCTGACAAAGTGAAGATCAATCTCAACATGCTTTGTCCGCTGATGCTGCACCGGATTTCTAGAGAGGTAAACAGCACTGATGTTATCACAATAGACCAGGGTGGCACGGCGAGGCTGGTGGCGAAGCTCGGTAAGCAGCTGGCGGAGCCAAGTAGCTTCAGCAACACCATTTGCCATAGCATGATATTCGGCCTCTGCACTGGACCGGGAGACTGTTTGCTAACGCTTGGAGGACCAGGATACCAGATTGTCCCCAAGGAACACTGCGTAACCGGAGGTGGAACGTCGAGTGTCGGGACAGCCGGCCCAGTCAGCATCAGTGTAGACGACCAGCTCCGCAGGTGGTGACTGACGCATGGTCAGCCCAAGTGAGAGAGAACCCTGCAGGTAGCGCAAAATCCTCTTGAGTGCAGCAAGGTGGGGCTCACGAGGATCATGCATATATAAGCAAATCTGCTGAACTGCAAAGACGATATCTGGTCGGGTGAAAGTCAGATACTGTAAAGCGCCAGCCAAACTGCGGTACTGTGTGGCGTCGGCAACCGGAGCCCCATCTGCAGATAATTTGGAGTGAAGGTCAACAGGGGTGCTGCAAGGTTTGCAAGCACATATCCCGGCGCGCTCCAAAATATCCAGAGTGTACTGCCGCTAAGAGAGAAAAAGACCACCAGCACAATGTGTCACAGAGATGTCCAAAAACTGGTGTAGCTGTCCCATATCGGTCATGGCGAACTCACGCTGGAGAGCTGCAATAATCTGCTGGAGAAATTTGGCGGAGGAGGCGGTAAGAACAATATCATCCACATACAGCAGCAGATAGGCAGTGTCTGAACCCCGATGGTATGAGAATAATGAAGTATCAGACTGAGTCTCAACAAAGCCGAGGGACACAAGGTGTGAAGCGAACCTGTGGCGCTAGGCACGGGCGCGAACCTGTGGCGCCAGGCACGGGGCGCTTGCTTCAGGCCATAAAGAGACTTGTTGAGGCGGCAGACATAATCCAAACATGAGGAGTCAACAAAACCACTAGGTTGAACACAGTATACTGTCTCAGTGAGGGTGCCGTGTAAGAATGCATTCTTGACATCTAGCTGATGAATGGGCCACTGCTGAGACAATGCCAGAGATAGAACCACCCGGACAGTCGCAGGCTTGACCACTGGGCTGAAAGTCTCATCATAATCAACACCGGGGCGCTGTGTGAAACCCCGCAATACCCAGCGAGCCTTGTAGCGATCAAGGGAACAATCGGCCCGCAACTTGTGACGATAAATCCATTTTCCAGTCACAAGATTGACACCAGGCGGCCGAGGAACAAGGCTCCAAGTGTCATTGGCGAGAAGAGCATCATACTCAGCCTGCATAGCGGAGGAGTGCTAATTGGGGTCTGACAGAGCGTCCCGAACAGAGCGCGGCAAAGGCGACATGGGCACACTGTGGAGGTTGAGGCGATCCATAGGTTGGGCGATGCCAGCCTTGCCGTGCGTGCGCATTGAGTGCGCATTGGTGACCGGGGTGATGGAGACCAAGCGAGTGGCGATGGTGCGGCCGGTTGTCGTGGAGCTGCTGGCAGCAGCCTGGCGCCGTGGTGCTGCTGGCAGCAACCCGTGCTAATGGCACAGGGGCAGCAGCACCGGATGGTGCAGTCAGCGAGGCGACCGGGGCGCTACTGGCAGCAGCCTGTGCGGGATGCACAGGGGCAGTAGCGCCGGTCAGGGGCGAGCTGGGCAACCGCGTTCCAGGGCTCGGCGGTGCAGGAGCGGATTGGGACGCGGCAACAGGCGCATGCATGGGCACAGGGCCATGCACGGCGGGCGACGTCGGAGGAGCCGGGGTACCTGCATGCACAACGCGAACTCCAGGAAGTGGAGTGGTGAGATCATGCTCATCAACAAGAAAGTCCAAGGCGGAGGAAGCCATGGGCGTGGTCGACATGTCAGCGAAAGGGAAAAAAGATTCATAAAAAATGACATGTCGAGAGAGAATAATACGATTCGACTGGAGCTCGAGACACCGATAGCTTTTGTGTTCCGAGGAGTAGCCGAGGAAGACGCATAGGGAAGAACGAGGTGCAAGTTTGTGGGGTGCTGTGGAGGACAAGTTGGGATAACAAGCACACCCAAAAACTTTGAGATGGTCATAGGAGGGTTGGGTGGAATGAAGGTGGGTGTAAGGTGTCGAGGAGACGAGGGTTTTGGTGGGGAGGCGGTTCACAAGATAGGTGGCAGTGTGGAGGGCCTCAACCCAGTAAACCGGAGGAAGACTCGCCTGAAATAGCAGAGAACGCATAATATTATTAATGGTGCGAAGGGAGCGCTCGGCTCTGCCATTTTGCTGAGAAGTATATGGACACGACATGCGGAGTGCAACACCGTGGGAGAGAAAGAACGTGCGGGCGGTGGAATTATCAAATTCACGGCCATTGTCGCACTGAATGCTCTTGATGGTGGTGCCAAATTGCGTGTGAATAAAGGCAAAAAAATTTGAGAGTGGGAAACGTCTCAGTTTTTAGGCGAAGTGGAAACGTCCAAATGTAGTGTGAGCAATCATCAAGAATAATAAGATAATATTTGTACCCTAACACACTAACAATAGGAGATGTCCAAAGATCACAGTGCATCAAATCAAAATTATGACTAGCCCTAGAGCTAGATGATCCAAAAGGAAGCCGAGTGTGATGACCAAGTTGGCACGCATGGCATATATGGTGGAGATCATCTTTATTACATGAGATAACACTGGAACTAATAAGCTTGGATAGAGCTTCACGCCCAAGATGTCCAAGACGATGATGCCAAAGTGAGGTGGGTGCAGCGATAAGTGCGGAGGTGCTGATGGCGGGTGGAAAGAACGGGTAGAGGTCGCCAGAGCTATTGCACCTGGCGATCACGTTCGTGGTTTGCAAATCCTTCACATAAAGACCAAACGGATCAAATTCAATAGAACAATTATTATCGGTGGTAAAACGACGAATGGAAATCAAATTCTTAGTAATGTTGGGGGACACCAGAACATTGTTAAGAACAAGATTACAATGTGGAGATGAAAAAATATGTGATCCGGTGGCAGTGACAGGAAGGAGTGCTCCATTGCCCACAATGATAGATGAAGGTGTAAGAGATGATGGTGGGGAAATGATGGAGAGGTTACCAGCGTTCGCGGTCATGTGAGAACCAGCACCGGAGTCGGCGTACCACTCGGACGGTGCCGGCGGAGTGAGCGTCATGGTGTTGAACGACTGCACCAGGGAGTCTTGAGTCCAAGCGCCTCCATGGACAGGGTTCCAGGGTGCCGGCTGTGACACCTGGTAGGCCGGCGAGGGCCCCTGGAACGCTGGCGCTGCTCCCCCGTAGACGTACGGTGAAGGCGGAGCGGTGTAGCCGGAGCCATAGGCGCCACCGCTTGGGACGCCGCTGAAGGAGCCGTCGTAGCCATACTGCGGGACGGCGATGAACGCTGGTGGTGCCGGTGGAGGACGCCCGTAGGGCCACATCTGGAGGGTGCCGGCCCAGGGGTGTGCAAATGACGGGTGCACACCCGGGGATGCATGGCTGAAACCGGGAGGGGCGCCAGCAGCAGGTTGCTGTTGCTGCTGCTGGCCGCCACGTCCGCCGCGGCCGCGACGTCGGCCGGAACGCTGGCCACCAGTGGGTGCTCCCTGCTGTCCACCAGAGGGCGCACCGTGGGGGCGCGCAGGAGGAGTGGGCGCCCCATAGCGCGGCGCGGCAGGGCCACCAGTGTTTGCCGCCGGGCGTGGCGCGGCGACGAGTGCGGCAGGAGGCGAGGGTGGCTTCGCGTCGATCTCCATCTCCTCCAGGAGGAGGTGCGTCCTAGCCTCCGCCGGCGCTCTTCCTCGGCGCGGCGTGCTTTCTCAGCACAGGCCTCTTCGGCGGCCTTGGCCGCAGCAGCCGTGGCCGCAGCATCATCGTCGTCCGCCATGAGGGGCAGGACCGGCGGCCGCACCCGGTGGCGCGATCAACAGCACACCCGGCGATGTGTGCAGCAGGCAAGCGTACAGCACGTGCACAGCCCGTACAGCACGCAGCACACCCGGCGATGTGTGCAGCTCCAAGCACGTACAGGATGTACAGCTGCGTACAGCACGTACAACACGTTGACGACGGCGGCGGCGGGCGGGAGACGTACAGCACGTACAATAGAAGATCAGGAGCGGAGGCAGGATCGGATCGGCAGCCACACCCGGTGACGAGGGAAGCTACGGGGCGGGCGATCGGATCGGCAGCGCGGGCGATGAGACCGGCGACACACCCGGCGACATGGAGTCAGCGACGGGGGTGGCGATCGGATCGGCGGCGGCGCTGGTTTGGGTTGCGGAAGAGGAGCGGATCGGAACCGCAATTGATACCATGAAAGTGTGGGAATGATTGATTGTATTCTATACGTGTACAAGAGTACATATAGGGCAGCCGGGGTGGCATGCAAGCCTACCGCACAGGCGCGTGATTACATCCACAATTAAGGGACCTACTATATATACAATATGCTAACAGTAACCATGACTCGCGAGTTGAGGAGGGCAATTTGCAAGGTCGGCCATTCTGTTCTGCCGACTTATGTTTGCCGGTTGACAAAGGCAAATACACAGAAAGGGGTTATGGTAAGGAGTTTTCTATCCATTTGTGTTCGAAATCTAACAAATTTTCTGTTTCCTTTTTTTTCACTCCGCTCTTCCTTCCATATTTGCTTTGTAGCATTTCAGTGCAGAATACACCTCTAGGTGCATGCTGGAAGGTGACGAAATAGTGGTTCTTGCGAACGCCGACTGAAGCTTTATCAGCACCGATCACTTGAAGGTTTACGGCGACCGGGTTGCGAGGATCGTTGGGGACTGGACATTTTTTTCCGAGAGGAATGGCCGAGATGTCTGCGCGTTCATAGTGGAACGCTGTGGATCGAGCGACCAGCTGCAAGTAGTAGTCCATGTTTTAGGGTAGCAGTAGCACCGTGTGCTGTTGGCTGGACCTGCCACGTGCGGAGGTGATGTTGAAGCCCATGTATCGTAGTGTCTGCTTTAGTTGTTTTCCGACTGGGAAATAAAATATGCTCTTCGAATCATAGCTAGTGCAGATAGTGTTTGGTACTGGGGGAAAATGGCTGTGATGCACACGCAATACTAAGGCCAAACAACTCATGGGCCTTTCAGCCTACTACCGGCCTCTCACACATAATCCATGGCAGGCCTACTAAAAGGTGCCTGATCCTGAAGTTCAAGAAACGGGAGAGCCGGATGAAACAAAAACGCCCAGAGTCGGCATGAATCTAAGGCCGTATCGAGTGAAATGGTAGACGGGAGCGTGTGGACTTCCAAAAAAAATGGAGGCACTGGCTCTATCCTTGCATGACCGATACTGTGCGGTCCACGAACATCCATCTATCAACTGCAATTAATGAGTTATACTGCATCCCTTGCATGGCCGTCATTAATGCGCTACAGATTTTCGGTTGTGGCAACTGCAATCCGTACTTCCGGTTACAGAACATGGCAGGATTCACAGGTGTGCTTAGTCGCTGGTGGCCGTCGGTGATACTTAGCTGGGATCTCGAAACGTCAGATCGCACGGTCCAGAGGGCATGCGTCGCTACCTCCCTTGCACAGAGTATATATATATATATATATATATATATATATATATATATATATATATATATATATTCTGTAGCCAGCCCACGTGGCGCAATTGGGTTGGCCACCACCAGGACCGAGCCCACGAGCGAGCCGAGCGTGACAAGCCGACGGTAATTATGGTAATCAACGCTGGAACAATACTGCGAGCGAGAGCCGAGCGTGACAAGCCGACGGCAATTACGGTAAACAACGCTGGAACAATACTTTGAATGCGATTGAAACTACAATTTTCAACCGCATTTCTCCTTCCAAAAATACTTGGAAGTATGACCCAGTGAATAGTAACTAAGTTACGTTGATTAGTTTACCGTGAACGATTGCATGCAAGCAATTGGACGGGTTACGAGAATACATGATCGCGGTTTGTAATACGCATGCTTGCATGTGTATGTGTTTTTTCTTTTCTTTTAATCATCAGGCAAGCGCAAGTGTCACCAGAATACAAGCTAGAGCAATAGTGCGCATACATGTAGCACTACTGCATGCAAAAAAACATGATAAATACTAGCGAGTGACGACACAGGTTTCTGATTTATCATCATGGTGTTACCAACAGGAACCAGTTACAATAATTCTAGGACGAATTTACCATGTATTAGTATAGGAAAATGCCAATTCAAATGGCTTGAGTTGATAAATCATGACGTACTCATGTCAGAAAGCAAGAAAACTAAAACTGAATGGGCAGGATAGCATGAAGTGTGATCCTACAGGTACTTAAATCAAGACCAATGTAACAAAGCATTGATTAACTTCATTGACTAAATTTAGGCATGCACCACACCAGTATTCGGTATAATGCAGAAGCACATTTTGGAGGGAAACCTTTCACAATCTGTTCATAAAGTTACATGAAACAACCATTACTATATCTTTCTTCTTTCACAGTTTTTGGTAGCTGTAGCCTTATGTTGAGATTGTGAGCTCCTTTTCATAACAGAACGGCTGAACAAATAATTTTTCAATCTGCAAGGATTACAAATTGAAAATGTTACTCTGAAAAAGTGAGGACTTATCAACAAAATAAGAAAAGCATCTTCCAAAGTGCATGCAGCAGAAAAACTTTCCAAGTATATGTTTACGAGAGTTCTGTTAAATGATTTACTAGAATCTACGATAATACATGAATTATATTAACAGATCCGGTGAATACTAAGAAGAGTGATTTGTAGTCATGGTGTTACCAGGAACCAATAGAAGAGTGATTTATCGTCATGGTGTTACGAGGAACCAATTACAACAATGCGGGTATGAATTTACCGTGTAATAGTTTACCACAAATTTGGTGTCAAGCTATTTTGAGGAACAACTAACTATAATAGTACAATGATGCAATAAATTTATCGTAAGATAGTTACAATAATTGAATGGCTCAAGACGAAAACTAGGATCCAGAGTTACCACAAATGGGTGTCAAGCAGTACTAAGAAACCAGTTAATATAATGATATCGATTTACCATGAAATAGTTACGATACTTCAATTGACTATATTAGAATGGGGAATTACCAATATTTTGCATTGAGGAACCTAGTACTATAGTGTCTCTGCAGAATTACAATTACCGGCACATGTCATGCCACCACTCCACATTGTGAAACTGCATCTGCCATCAGCCATCTTCCAAATTAATTCAAACATGAGGAGACAACAAAAATTGAAAAAGGTACAATCTGAATTGCTTTGCATGCACTATCCAGCTCTGCAACACATATAATCCTTCATGCAATTATTGTTGGAATCCCTATGTCATTCTTACAGATCATACACTCAAGCAGTGGAAACCACATCATCCTATCCTATTCCTTGTATCCCATTAAATTTCAATAATATTTTCTGTAAATGATTTACTACAGTATGATATATTAACAATAGAGCAATGTTACTGAAGACCTTGAAATCTCAATGAAAAAGCATGGAGGTAGAATCGAAATTCAGATGATATGGCTACTATAAGAACTCCAATTCCTCATAGTTAAACAGATCAATGGAAAAATGCCAAAAACAATAGATGTACAGTGAGAAAAAAATCATGATCCAGAGGGGAATCAACTCCTAATCTAAATGAATCTTGAGGCCAAATGAGTACGGTGAATTTAATTTGCAGCTGCTCACCTCGGGAGCCTGTAGCAGGCTGGCCGCTGGGCTGGATGGGGATTATCAATCTAAAAGACTACAACAAAACATAAATCTGAATCCCACAATCTTCTATTGCGCCCAGATCCTGCAGGATTACGTCGGACAATCAGCTGTTGTGACCCATCACTGAGGCTCAATTGATTGGAACCGTGGTAAAGAAAAAATATTCAATTAATAAGCAGCTTTACCTCAGTGAGAAGCTCTTGTGCGGCGCACAGGATGGGAGAGAAACGGGATCAGGATCACGGCTGATGTTGATCCGGTGCCGGATCGAGGTGCACGGAGATCCATCGACTTTCAATCTGCATGCACCAACGAAACTTGGGGATTGGTCAAAAAAAATTTAGTACAAAACTGACGAATCGATGCAAAGGAAGGAACGGGCCGCCGCCGGGCTGCCGCCGCTCGCACCGACGGAAGCCGCGGCAGTGTGGAGGGAGGGGGCAGCGAAGATCGCCGGGCTCGAGGAGGAGAGGCTTCACCGGAAAGGAGCGGCACCTGTCGGTTGGTCGGATGGCCGCAGATGCAGATGGGACGGAATCACCTTCGGCAGTCCGGCGGCGTGTCTAGCGGCGAGGGAACCGCGCTGCCGTGTCGAAGGAGCCGCGCCCGCCAGGATCTGACGCCATTGGCAACCGGATCTGCATCTCCGGCGGCCATGCCAGGATGACGAGCTCCAGACGACGCGAAGCCTACCGATGGAGAAGGCGGAGAAGTTGCTCTCGGGAATGTCTCCTGCGGCGCATCGACGGATCGAGGCTGCTTCCGTCGGGTGCCAGCGGGCGGCAACGGGGGAATTTTGAGAGCTCCTGCTGGGGACTACTAGGAGGGAGCAACATTTTGGAAATGGGAGAAAATTTGGGGATCATCGTTTTGTGCGTAATTAATCGGTGGGCGCGAGTCGCTGGCTGAGAGCCTCAGAGCCGTCCAATCGAGCCACGCAAGGTAGCTCCGGAGCCGTGCGCGGATGGTGCGGGCTCTGATTGGAGGATCGACGAGGATTAGGCCCGGCCACAGAATACTTATTCTGTGGCGTATTACGTGGCCGGCTACAAATAATAGGTTTTATATATATATAAAATCAAGTATCATATATATACCCATTGTTATAGTTATAGATGCATCTGTCCTATAGCATGGTATAGAATCATATGCATGCAGTTCTAGAAATATATGTGCAGAGGCACAAAATTCACTCTGCACTTTTGCACTTCAAATCTTCTTAATCCATATAAATCACACTATCATACATGTCATACAAGGCAGACATAGAAATCTCAATAGCATGCCATAGATTTTACATCCAATAGCTCTTAAAGATCTTATACGTTCGAATCTGAATCCGACATACGCAGAAATATACACGCATGAACATGTTCATAGAAGGCAGCAATAATGTAGATCATTTTATACTCTATACAAGGTCATAGAAGACATCAAAATATGGACATAGAAATATATACGTGTGGTCATAGAAACATACGTGCAGAGGCATAAAATTCCCTCTGGAATTTGAAATCACACTGTCCTACAAGTCATAGAATGCAGCGATACAGGTCGTAGATCGCAATTTGTACGCTATACAAATCATATAAGGCATCAATATGGGTCATAGGAGGCAGCGCGCGATGCAGGTCATAGAAGGTCCTAGAAAACAGTTTATACTCTATACATGTTATAGGAGGTAGCGATACAGGTTATATAAGACATGTCATAGAAAACAGCGATACAGATCATAAACAGCAGCGATGGCAACGATACAGAACATATAAAATATGTCATAGAAACGATACAGGTCATAGAAGACAATGATATGGGTCATAGAAGATCATTGATGGTAGTTTATACTATATACATATCATAGAAGGCAAGATAACATTTTCATACACGTCCGTAGAGATTGAAAGTTAGCGTATATATGCATGAACATTGGCATATAATCAGATGTTGCGATCATAGAATGCAGTTATGACAACCGTAGAAGATAGTGCTGACAAATCATAGAAGGCAGTAGTGAAAAATCATAAAAAACTCCTGCACACATAGCCATGGCAGCAGGGGTCTCTACGACGGCGTTCAGTGACCCCCGGTGTCGCCGCTCCATGGACCAAGGTCGCCGCGAAGCCTCTGCTCCAGACCCACGCACAGCCGCGCCCGGCCACTCTGCTGCTCCTGCGCGCACACGAGCCTCTGCTCCACCTTGCGCGAACAGTTCTGCGCCACCTCAGCTGGGCACCTTGCCCTGCACGCGCGCCGCCCGCGCAGGTCCCACGCCGCCGTGCCTGGTCCTCGCCGTCGTGCCCCGCCGCCGCCGGATCCGTGCCTCCGCCGTCCGAGCGCCTCGCCGGGCCGCTGCGTCCCTCACGCGCCGACGCAAGCCGCAGCCTTGCCGGGCCCGCGCACCCACCCGCCGAGCGCCTCGCCGGGCCGCCGCGTCCCTCACGCGCCGACGCAAGCCGCCGCCCTGCCGGGTTCGCGTGCCCAGCCGCGGCCGGATCCGCACCTCCGCCGGCCGAGCGCCTCGCCGGGCCGCCGCGTTCCTCCCGCGCCGACGCAAGCCGCCGCCCTCCAAGGCTCGCGCTCCCAGCCGCAGCCGGATCCGCGCCTCCGTCGGCCGAGCGCCCGCCGACGTGGCTCCTCCGCCGACGCAAGCCGCCGCTAGGCAGGGGTGGGGAGAGGGGTGGGGGAGATATTAGGGTTGGGGGATGGGTGGGTGCAGTTATATACGTCTGGGCCTGGGCTGAGCTCAATGGGCCTGACGTGGACCGGTGGGGCGGGGGTTTTGAGGAATTGGTTCGGTTGGACCAGTTCGGGCGTGTCACTATGGCCCTCCAATAGCGTGTATATATATATATATATATAGGCTGATCTATTCAGCAGCCTGGAGCTGAATAATATTCAGCACGTACGGTGGAGCTTCCACCGGAGCTCCGGTGAGCATTTAGACCGTAAAATTACTCTATTTTTATACGCGATAGTAAAAATTGAAGCAAACCTGTATTGCCCATCTATTTTAATGCTCTTTTGATTTGCTGGCTTCATGAGATATTTTGAGTTGTGTGACATGATTTGATTTACGATGCATGCATGGGTCATCGTATGATGGGTAAAAAAGCTGTCTACTTTGATGTTGTAGTATAAAAAATCATAATTCATCAACAACCGCAACCGTAAAACTGAGTTGTACATCCAATAAACAACTAATATTTGTTGTTAGTTGGATCTAATCTATATCTAGACAACACGTGCAATTTAAATCTCTCTTCTGCCATGACCATGGAGTCTATAGAGAAGTAATATCTACTATAGTTTTAAGTAATTTTTAAAATTTTGAGAAGTATTTTAGTAAGTTTTACAAGATTACTCCTTTGTATCGAAATATAATTCCTTATTCCAATTGTGTACATCGAGGACAACTGATTTTTGTTGTTAGTTGAATCTAATCTACGTCCAGACAGCACATGCAAATTTAATCTCTCTTCTGCCATGACCATGGATTCTGTAGATTTTACGATCCTGTAAATCTTGTTATCGCAGCTGCTACGCTTTCCTATCGCCTTCGCCGTGGAGGCTGAGAGACCTATCGCCTCTGCCGTGGAGGCCGATCGAGCTAGCGCTGTCTCATTTTTTTATCATGCCATGGATGTCCGCTGGTTGGCATCTTCATCTTCGGCAGCCGCCAGCCGCCAGCAGAAGATGAACAAGCAAACAAGGGGGCGTCATTTGGCGTTGGGTGGGGCCAGCGCCATGCATTTGGATCGCTCCTTGCATCTTGCCTGCAATCACGCTCCCGAATTGGGGTGAGCAAGAGTAGTTAGCACTTGCATGTGCGCATGCTAGCGTGATGTTTCGAGAGAAATAAACGCATGTTTTTACAAGAGAGAGAGACAGCCATTCATGCATGCAAGATGCATGCAATTTGAAATGTGATTCCAGGATGCTAAATATGTTAATAATTGTGAGGAGATCACGTGCAATAATAAACATTCTTTCATGAAAATTACTTTTCAAGTTAACTAATGGTAATTACCTCTCCTAATTTTGAACTCCTCTAAACCATCTCTCCTAATTTAAACTCCTAATTTCAAGGTAAAAATTATTAAAGCACAAAAGTATTACTCTAAATTGTGAAAAATACTACTCAAAGATGGACAAAAAATACTACTCTAATATGGGATAAACTGAGAGGACAATATTCACATGTTAAAACACATGCATAATATTCCATATTACCTATGAGTATTTTTTGTTATGTTAGGAGTAATTTTCCATGTTGGCTAAAGGAGTATTTCAAATGTTGGGAGTATTTTCAATTGACTAGAGTAGTATTTTTGATAGGAGTATTTTATTCCTAATGTTAGGAGTATTTTTCAATTCACAAGAGTACTTTTCTAAAAAAATGTTTGGAATAGTTTTCAAATTTCAACGTCCTGCCGGAGGTCGAGCAAGACTCTAGTACCGTAAAAATTTGGCAGTTTTATATCACAACCGTAAAAATTGGTTGTATATTAGTTCTGCATCCGTTTTTGAGCATCCTTGATCCCTCAATCTTCTGCCACCTGCTGCGGTGCCTGGAGGGTGGCGGTGTATGGACGTCGGGGCTGTACTGGCCGACAAGCCGCCGCTCATCTCTTGATCGGTCGACCATCTATTTGTGTACATTGAGGACGGCGCCACGGACATCTGTGTGCCGCGGATGAGGAGTGCAGTCGCCATATTTTTTTTTTATCGTGGACATTTGCTGCTGGCCATCCTTCTCATGAGCGGTGCATGCAAATTTTTTTGACCACGCGTCATGCATGGAATCTCCATTACAGTTAAAATTGCAGCAAGAGAGAGATTTTAGGGGCAGTTAAAACTTCCATGCGTGTCTATTAATATGAGCGAGATTTGAGAGAGCAATAATATACGCATGCATTTGTGTTCGGGAGAGATATTCTTGCATGAATGCGGCTGCTTGCATCAGTATTTCGTTTAGTTTAATAACATTCAGTTCTAGAAAATTACTCCATTTGTCTCGAAAATTATTCCTTATTCATATGCTCAATTATTACTCCTTGCCTAAAACTCTATCTTTTGATCGCTAAAGGATTGTACCCCGTGTGTAGGGTCAATTACACCATTCGTCTGTATAAACACAATTTTGAAAAATTATTTCTTATTTTATAAGAGAATTTCTTTGGTCCGTAAAAGATTGTATCTTATGTAGATGGCCAATTAATCCATTCGTCGATATAAACATGATTTTGAAAGATTATTATTTCTTATTCTACATCATTACTCCTTTGGTCTCTTATTACTTGTGTAGGTGACCGATTACTTACTACTCTATAAACACAATTACTACATATTGTATTTAAGAGTAATTTCAAGCTAACTGATCTTCATAGAGTAATTTTGAAGGATATGAAACAATTACTCATCTGTGGTATAAAAAATTACTTCTCTGTTATGTTTAATACTTCTCTAAACATTTAAAATTACTTCTGTACATGGTACATATTCATGGACACACTAAGTTGTGAATTACTCCAAATAGAATTTAAAATTATGTGCTTTGCATAACATATCCAACTATCCATGTGAAATAAAAATTTCAGAAATTGTATTCAATCAAAATTGGATCGAAGATTAATTCTGAAAGAAGAAGAATTGTTGTGGACTGGATCCCATAAGCAATTGGAAATTAGTGCACCGTCTGCCGCCTGCATGCATCATCGGCTGCCTCTTAGCAGAAGTTGTAGTAAATTAGTAATTGAGGAGAAGTAATTGAATAAATCAATAGAAAAGCAGCAAACCCATGTAATCAGGTTTGAATCTTGCATATATGATTATTAAGACAGAACACCAAATCAAAAGAATGGAACAATTCCTGCACACAGAGTACTACTTGCATATAGATGTGGGAAACAATTCCCTTCTGAATTAGACTGATGAACACCTAAAGTTCAGTGCCTAATTTGGCCACTCAAACAGTAAAACTCCCATGACTATCATGCCTTCTGTACTCTGCAAATACGCGTCAGTTGTCGATCTTTCTGTAGTCTGCAAAAAGAAACGAATTTTTCTTTTCCAATCTACGTCTAGGATGAACAATATGGATAGCTGTTACACTAAGTGAACCACCAATCAGATCAATGCAGATTCATAGCAGCATCATCCCGAGGACATGTTCCAACTATCCCCCAATCCAATTGTCGTATGCCTGATTTCAGTTGGAGGAAACTCACCTCCAGATGTGCGCAACCACGACTCCACCCTGCGTGAGGGATAGTGATGACTTGATGAGGGTCTTTGCAAGCGAGGTTACAGGGGAATGCAAGGGATCAGAATCAAAGGGAAGGTAGAGACTAACCTGGACATGCATCGTTTAGACGGGAGGGGGAACCCGTCGTCGTGAACTGGCACCATCATCATGCGCTGACCATTGCCGGATGGACTGAGATTTGAGGGACTAGATTCGTTAAATTAGACGCTGAAGTGGCACTCATGGACTCACCAGAGCGAGGTGCATGGATGCGTTGCGACCCGCCATATCGAAGCCCGGCCACGCCGCCTCCATGCCATCAACAACGGTTGCCTGCAGGTCTCCATGATTCGATTCCTGGGAGAGCGCTGCGCCATGTCTGTTAAACGCCATGATGTGCCGCCTGGGAAATTTGCCGACACAGATGCCAGCGGCGGGGTGAGGGGCCGCCGCAACGCTCGTGGCCGTGTTGCCATTGCCAGGATGTAGAAGCTTGGGCGGTAATAGGAAAGTGGGAACCATTTTCTCCACTCATTATTCTCATTGGCAGGAAGCGTTATTGTCTGCGGAGAGAGGGACTTTTATTGCTCGAATTTTACGGTTCCCTTTGTGGTATTTATGGCTGCGGGATTTATGGTGGGTTCACCAGAGCTGGGCGGCGCTCCGCTGATGCGTTGAATATTATTTAACTTTCAGTGAGTAGAATAGATAATAGGTGTATATATATATTTGTTTTATTACTTTATAATTTAATTTTGTATGTGCAATTATTTATATTCATGAAACGTATTCCATATCGATTACTATGACATTCTATCGCGTACTAGCTTGAACGGTCAAAGTTAGCGGGAAACAAAATTTTAAAAGGTGATGGGAAACATATTTAGAAAATTTAAATTCAAATAAGTAAAAACTTAGGCGGGAAGAATGTTTCTAGGGGCGGGTTAGGGCTAACCCGTCCCTGAAAATACCATTTCCGGGGTGGGTCATGTGGTGAACCATTCCTGAAAATCAATTTCTAGACCCCCACAAACAGGTATTTTTAGCAGCGAGAAACAGGAGCGGGTGCGGCACCCGCCCTTACAAATGATGTTTTACCTGCCCCTACAAATCGTTTCTGTAGTAGTGCGTAGATCTATCTCTCTATGACGGCTTCCATAGCTCTACTATCACCTCTCGGCGAGCGAAAACCTATCTGACAATAACTTCTAGTGCCTAATATCCTTATGGAGAAAACTTCTAGCTAGTTGCATCCTCATCGCCATCAGAATTATATGAGTCATGTTCTAAGGTCGGACGACACCAAGACTTGGTCACAGAACTTACCTTCCTCTATCCTCTTTCACTTATGAAAGATGACCCAAATCATGGATCGTAGTATTTAATTTGGAAATGTGAGGTTCTGTATTTGGAAATGCGCCATCGGATTTAACGGATCCACATATGCAACGCATGCAAATGATGATCGTAGTACTACCATAATTGTCGATTCATTTGATGGATATCATGAATATGTTGCTCAGTTTTAGTTACTTCTCCCCCTCTCTATCTCTCTCTCTCTCTTTATATATATATATAAATATATATATATGGAATTTAAGGCTCCATTCTTTGCCTTTATTTAGGTGTACTTGGCTTTTACACGACTAGGATGGTCGTGAGCATATGATTAGAATCTTTTGAATGAATACATCCGATTTATAAAGAAAAAGTTGCAAAGTTATTAAAAGTAAGCTTAAATTTAGCACGCTGTGCTTTTCAATGGCATCTGATGCAATTCATTGCGCGCTGATGCCGCACCAATAACAATTGATCGATCCTCCGCGGGCAATGGATAACATATTAAAATTGGTATACTCCAATTCATGTTATATGAATTACTTGTTTGAAAAGTTGGAGAGTGGAGTATGATAACCTGTCACGGAACCATGCACACACCGCTCTAATAGCAGAGAATTAGGTAATGTTTGATCCAAGTGCTAATGGATGGAAGTGCTAAATTTTAGCACTAGCCCATCCAAACGTGAGTACTAATGGGGTGGGCTAAACATTAGCCAAGACTAAAACTTTAATATGTGCATAAGCTCTAATATGTGCTAAAGTTTAGTACTTAACTTTAGCTCCTCCAAACTTTAGCTTATGTACTTCAACATGTTTATACTTCATATGTGCACAAAATTATAAATGAACAAACCAACACGCAAAATAACAAGGATCGAAAGACGACGTGGACAACTCTATTTGGGGAGCACTACGGGATTCAGCTGCTAAGCCACAAAAACACTCGGCACAACTTTTACCGTGAGCCACCCTCGGCAAACAACGCTCGGCAAAGAATCTGACGGCAAACGGCTATTTGCCGAGTGCTTTCACTTTTGCCAAGTGCTCAGACGACTCTCGGCAAAAAAAGGGTTGGGGAACGGCGAGGTGACGATGACGGACAGTTTGCCGAGTGCCAGGATGGGAGACACTCGTCAAACACCTCACACTTTGCTGAGTGCCAGGCGCGAGCTCTTGGCAAAATCTGGATCTTTGCCGAGTGCCCTGGCGAAAGCACTCGGCAAATCTTGGATCTTTGCCGAGTGTTTTGCCACAACACTCGACAAAGCCTCTGCCCAAGCACAGATTAAATCCCCTTTGCCGAGTGCTATGGTAAAAACACTCGGCAAAGTCTCTGTTTTGCCGAGAGTGGCCCACGGCAAAGCCGTTAATTTTTTTCTATTTTTATTATATGGTCACATATATGGTACCCCACTCAAATAAACACCACAGGCATGACATATATATCACAATAAGTAAGTACTCCACAAATACAAGTAGCCCACCAATGCAAGTACTCCACAAATACAAGTAGTCCACAAATGCAATGCAAATTACTCCATACAAAGCAAGTCCATACAATTATTCCACGACCACAAGTACTCACTGAGGTGCCCACTGCGGCCACGGTGATGACAAATCTTGATCATGTGGCCCATCATTCGACGCCGCTGATTGATTCTGCACAAAGAAGAAAAGATAGCATGTGTTAGACAAGATTTAAGGTAGAAACATACAAACCAAATCATTCATACTCACGGGAGTAGCTGCAGAAGGAGGTGGAGTCAGGAATAGCATCGGTGGCATAGGTTGACCCACCCTCTCACCAAGACCTTGCATCCACTAAAACATCTGCTCCATCCTCTGCCGCTCGGCCTCGACCCTTTATCGCTCGGCCTCCATCCTCTGCTCCATCACCTCCCGTCGCCTCATCTCTTCTTCCAGTCAGGCCTACAATATTTAATCTCTATGTTACAATGCAAAACAAACGTATCTAAAAATCAATGAATGATGATTGAAACTGAAATAACCTGGAGTGCCTCCATCCAGGATTGTGTAGTGTTCGGCTGTGAGGGCGTATGGCCAGGCTTGAGCTCGTGCTCCTCGCTCGAATCTGGGTGAGAGTGGGAGTAGTCGTCGTGTCGAGTGTGCTGTCGCCAAGCTAGTACCGCCCATGCCTCTTGCCTCCTACCACCCTCATGATGACTTCTCCATCAAGATCCTGGGTGCTCGGATCGTACTCTGGCCCATGAATCTCCCTTGCCATCGATGTGTACTCATTGATGCGGCTATGGACGGTCTCATTGCTGTACGCTGAGGGCGGGTCCTCCAGGTTGAAGTTGACATCGGATGTCGCCTTTCCCTTGTGGGCCAAAGCCAATGCCTTGAACTGGGAGCAAGGCTGGCCACCGTGTGCCGACGACCGGGAGAAAAAAGATGATTAGAAATTATGGAGTATTAAGCGTTAGGCTAAAGAAATGAATTCGCGTACCCATCTAGCCGCGTATTCATCGAGGGTAAGGTTGCCTTGATGGTGTGGTGCACTTGGCATCAACAAACGCCGCTCCCGGCAAGCGTTGTGCATCTCCTCCCACTCGGGGGTGCACCACTTGTCCACCATAACTGCCCAACACTGGAGATGCTGGGCACACCACCACGGAGGCACCTACACGTCATCAAGTATATAACATATAAGAACATAAAATTAAGCGTACTTAATCTCAGAAAAAATCAGTATTAATGTTCTATATTTACCTACAGGTATTGTTTCCGGGTTAGCTTCATGTTCAGGTCTCTTGCCTGAGCTTTGCTGATCTTTGTCCCAAGGTAGTGAGCATTGTATGTTACGATGGCCTGGATGCGCGCCTCGTAATGCATGTTCTTCACAAGTTTATGACATGCTTTGTGAGCCACACTAGCTGCCCTGGCCTCATATCCCTCCTGGCATCTGAAGAAATCCTGCATATAGATACGATGTATCCTGTCATTATTTCAAGAATGTACAATGAATGCGATGTATTGAGCAATATAGTGCGAGAAAGACTTACCCAGAGCTCACCCACCACCCGCTCCGCCTTGTTGTTGAATACCCTGCCATCCCGATCGGGTAAATTGGGGAAGGCAATGTAGTGCTCCCACGTGTAGGCCGGCTCCTCCACTCCGCCATACTGAACCAGGCCAGGGAAGTGTAGCTTGCCATTTCCATGACGATTGTGATCACCTGTAGCGACCTTCACCCAACCCCTGCAGAAGTGATTAAGAAAAATTATTAGTTTGTATTGTGAGTTTCAATATATCAAATGAAAAGCTAGTGATAGCATCTAAAGTTACTTACTTAGACCCACAGGGCTGAATCAGCGGGCATCTCTCAAAGGGTATTAGTCGCCTCGGGAGGGTCGAGGGACCTCTCAACCAGACACCTGATGAACCAGAGGAAGCGGAACCCCCTGCCTCCTCGTCCTGCTCCTGCTCGTGCTCCACCTCTGCCTCCTCATCACCAGAGGTGTGCGCGGAAGGTAGCTCCTCCTCAGACGACGACTAAGCTACAGGCGACGGTGACCTTGCTCTCCCTTTCCCTCGACCCCTGCCCCCACTTCTCCGTCGACCAGGACCCTACCTCTCCCTCGACCCCTCCAGGAGCCCTCAGCTGCATCGGACCCTCCGTAAAGCGCTGATACCGACCTCAAACTGTCCACCATCTTTGTTCAATCACCTGCAATTAAAAAGAGTAAACCAATCAGCATGGATAAACAAGATGTACTTTAAAGATATGCAAAATAAACAAAACATAATTTGAAAATAACATAGTATCACAGATAGTAAATTAATTAGTACGAATCATACATGTATTATAAATAATCATCATGATCAGGATTAGCTGGATCATAAGTCTCATCATCACTATCACGTCGATATAATCATGCCCGTGCTCCGAAGGAGGAATGTCATCATCACTGTCATTGCCTAAATGTAATCGCTCAAGTAATTCTAAGTCATTCACATTATGAACCTCATCTCCAGCGGCCTCGTCAACTTCCATTCCGATCCCTTCGGTTAAGTCTATATCAAAACTCCCTTCTAGCCCATCTTCTTGAAAGAACTCTCCATCATATGTATTTGGGTCTATATTGTAATCTTCATTGTTTGAGACGGGTAGTTTACCGTGTGGAGATACCTTGTACACAACATCCCAACCCTTAAGACGGTCATTGGATTGGCACGAGTATGAGAGATAATAAACTTATGTGGCCTGTTGAGCCACAATATAGACATTGTCTCCTGGAAAGACGGATGACTGTCGAATTTTGACTAGCCCAAACTTGGGAGTCCGTCTCACTACTTTCGGCGGTGGCGAGCGCAGGCGCGGCCGACGCGGCAGGGTTGGCCTGCGCGGCGCTGTTGATGTTTCCTAGCATCACAAAAATAAATCCGTAAGCACACGAATACCATTGTAGCTTTCACCCAGGAGTATTCCAAGGGTATCGTATCCACTGAGGAACGTGTGTATATTCTCTAAGGTTCAGGTTTGCCCTAGGACACTGCACCAATTAGAGGCAAGGGACAGAGAGGATTCCTAAGGCTAAGAGTCAAAGATAAGATAGAACTATCCTAGTCGTTCGCTTCGGGCTACTGGCTTCCCCAGGATAAAACTGGTGAGCTCCAGTACTGCGGCACTGGGATATACCCAAACGGGGAGGGTTCCGCTGGATAGACAGGCTGTCACCACCTGCTACCTACCTCATCTAACCATAGAATATACCACAATCAACAGGTGTCAAAATCTGGCGTAAACAGTTACAATGAACAAGATTTGTTTCTCAATAGAAAACTAGACTAAACAAAACCCGTACCCTAATGTGTGGTGGCTACTGAGTTTATGATAGAAAATGGGGCGTCCTAGGGTTGGGAGCGACCGGGGGGGGGGGGGGGGGCGCCCACAACATGGGCTTAAGGCCCGACACGATACAAAGCCTGAAAAGGCCCAAAACAGGTGACACAACACCTTGTCATGGTCACACAGAATTATCCACTAACCTTCTAGAGCTGGGACCAGAACCAAAAGAAGCGTCTCATCGTCAGAATTCCAACGCATCCAAGATCACCTCATTTGGATGCTGTATGAGGGAGATATCACTGTTTCGGTGCAGGGCTGTCGGCTGAATCCGAACCGAACTCGCAGCGCAACTTGGCGATGACTTGTAGCTCGTTGATGAGGCCGGCTCGTGCATGTCCAGTGTGGTGATGTCCTTACCAGAGGGTATACTCACAGTAGAACCTTGAGGGGTGATATTTACCTCCTTCCTCTATTGCGCAATATGAATTCGATGCCTTGGCTTACCTTTACATTTGAATTCAGCTCAACGACTTATCCATTTGGATTTGAACATTTTCCTGCAGGGGTTAGTTCACATATACAACTGATATTTATACAAGTATTAACTCTAGGAACATCAATCAAACTTGACACTAGGTCTAGTTCCACTAAAGAGCACATTTTGACCTAAGCACCATGCTTAATTTAAACAGCCTATGAATGCACGCCTAGGAACGCGCAAACAAACCAGAGCAAACGAGCACAGATAAAGGACACATGACAACATGATCAAGCTTTATTTAAAGAGAGATAAGCATGAGCTTGAAACTGGTGATCCTCGGGCTACCTCCCGGAAGGGTTTTGTTTAAAGTCAAAAGCAGGACATACCTGGAGGTGCTTCTGTCAGACCCGGGGCAACAAGAATGCACGTTTGGCATAGAACATTCTAGAGTAAGGGGTGGGGCATGTTCCATACCTTATCCATACTGTAAAGTACTCGTAAACAAGTATAACTAGTCGGTAGAGAAGGAAACTACCCGAAAGTACTTGGTTAGGACTTCTAAGCTCGTACTAGACTAGGATTTCCATGTAACCCTGTCCCCCAGGATATATAAGGGCGGGCAGGGACCCCTCCAAAGCACATCATGCATATGCAGAACCTCCAAGGCAATACAAACCATACAGGATGTAGGGTATTATGCATACTGTGGCTCGAACCTGTCTAAACCCTTGTGTTCCTTGCACCATCAAGTTCCTGATCTCGGCGACACCCTTACCACAAGTCTACTACCTTAGGGTATCCCTAGGTAGGCTTGCCGGTAAAACACCGACAGCTGGCGCGCAAGGTAGGGGTAGATCGTCGCGATCGTTGGGCGAATTTAAAGGACCTCTTCATCAACATCAATCCACTCAACGTGGCGGATTGCTACTTCGTACATATGCATCGGCGGATCGATTCATTGAGTTCGAGATCGGATCCTTGGGCGAACGACTACTTCGACTTCGCGAGGACCCTCGGCAACCCGCCGATGACTGCTTTGACTTCGCGAGGACCCTCGGCAACCCGCCGATGACTGCTTCGACTTCGCAAGGACCCTCGGCAACCCGCTAATGACTGGTTCGACTTCGCGAGGACCCTCGGTGACCCGTCGACGACTGCTTCGACTTCGTGAGAACAGTCGCCGACTCACCGACGACTACTTCGACTACTCATCTCGACTAGAAAACTAGTCGAAGCAGGTCTTACACCATCAATAACTAGTTGAAATCGACTTCGACTAATCGGGTTTCATCAACAAACCATCGCAGCTTCATCAACGAGCACTACGGCTTCATCGACAATCATCCACGAATCAAGCTAAGTGACTTATACCTTTTTTTGACTTGTTCTCCACAAGATTGGCTACTTTTCTGTGTACGCCTCGCGACTGGAATTACCCTCGGGAGCTACACCATGATCTACTACTTTGGCGTGCCAAGTAGGGGGGCTCATCGAAGATCCACCGGTGAATTCGATGGCAACTTTCAGCTTCACCAACGCCGTGCCCCCTGCGGGCACTACTTTCGTCTTCGGCTCTTGGATCTATGTCTCTGATGGCACAGGAGTCTTTCGTCGGCACCTCATCGACAACAAGCCGGAGGCATCTGCAGCAACACCAAGCAGCGTTCTCGACGAGTTCGTTGACAACCTCGACGAGATGCTGCTCCCTGACCTCGCCAGGGAGATTGAGAAGCTGTCCATTTTTGATGCGACTCCGACTCGTGCTGCATCAAGCTTCCTCGGATCGGACTTGACTCCATCTGAGGAGCAGCGTGACCGATTCCCCTTCGATTTACGCAATACGGCCACTATTTACCAGGAGGCCATGAAGTCCGAATTCTACTCCGCATTGGAGAAGGATCTAGACGAACTACTCGAGCTCGGGGATAAGGACGCCACCGCATGCTGGGAGGCCCCTATCTTCGATGACTACGACTTGGACTCTGATCTCGAGGCCGAACCCTACTTGGGTGGCCAGGGCTTGGTTATAACCTCCACACCGGAGGGTCGCTTCGTGTATTGGAAGGGCATGAAACCCTCCGAACTACTCGGAGACGATGAAAGATTGGTTGCTCACCTTGACTCCCTGCCTTTCCAAGAGGGCAGACCACTCGGTGAGACCACCCCCGGCGGAACTGTACTCGTAGATTACCGCTCCGACGATCTATCCACACACCGCCACGTCTTCATGTCAAAATCTGACGAATACAGCGACAGGCACCGCAATGAAAGGCCTGGGCAGATCTCTGAGGATGAGCACACCGCAGATGCCGCCAACGAGTCCGCTCAGGACCGTGAGGCCCGCAGGCTGCGTAACAGGAAACGTGCCAAGCGCAGAAGGGACGCCAACGATCGGCGCGCACTGATTCAACGTGACCTTGATGCCGAGTTCGCAGCACAGGACGCCGGGTTCAACACTCCTGCCGCCAACATTGCTGGTATAACCGCAGTGTTAGCTGGCAACCCCGACCTGCAAATCCAGACCGCCGTTCGTATGGCGCAGCAGGCACTGCTGCAGATCAACCAGCAGAACCCGATGCCCTAGATTTCCCGGGGAAGGGGCGAGGGTGAGGGAGAAAGCGAAGTCAGCAGAACACCAGGGGGCCACCCCAGGCGACAAGCTACTCCCTCCAACAACCAACAGGGAAGCCATGGTCCGCAAGGAAGCCGACCAGCGACCCACGGACCACATCCGAAAGGCTCCGTTCACAACTACCGCCGCTCGGAGCTCGAAAAGCTCTCAATGGGCGATCTCCGCGACAAGATCAAAATGGGGCGCGATGCTCGCTCCATCATCAACAATCAGAGGAAGGAACACACCGAAGCCGAGGGAAACACTACACGGGACAACAACGATTGCTTCCCCGCTTTCTTCCTTCTGCTTCGACAACTATAAGTACCCAGAGGGATTCAAACCTATCGGCATCACCAAGTACGACGGTAAGCAATCTCCTCAACAGTGGGTACGATGCTACTCCACCGCCATTGAATTTGCTGGCGGCAGCAACACCACCAAGGTTGTCTACTTCCCGATGGCCGTGGAGACCGCCCCACTCACTTGGCTGGAGAGCCTAACCAAGAACTCCATCGACTCCTGGGAGCAACTGCGAAACGTCTTCATCGACAACTTCCAGGGGCGATTGCTCGGGCAGGTACTCGACACGACTTGTCCCAATGCAAGCAAGAAAGGAACGAGCTCCTGCGCTTGTACACTTGCCGCTTGTTCAACACCTGAGCTACGATCGCCAACATCTCGGAGAGCGACGTCATCGACTGCTTCCACAACGGCCTCACCGACCAAGCTCTGTTCCGCAATTTCGGCCGTAACCGCCCCAAGACTATTGCTGCCCTCCGTGACATGATGCAGACCTGGGCAGACCAAGAGGAGCAGGAGCGTGATTGGTTCTAGAAATGCGGTAACGACTACAGCAAGCGCAACAACGACCACCGCAGCGACAGAAGCCAGCGGGACTACTGGGGATCCTCCTGAAAGCGCAAGCCAGACGATCTCGTCGCGGCTATCAATCGCGCCCCGCGAGGCAAGAAGCCATCCAATCTGCAAGAGGAGCTCGACAAACTCATGCGGAAACAATGCCCGTGGCACCCACACTCAAAGCACTCTGCTTTCGAGTGCTACCAGCTTCGGAAGTCCCTCAATGCCCCGCCCTTGGAGAAGGGCGACAAGAAGAAGAAGAAGGACAAGGACGACGAAGATCCGGAGAAGAAGACAGACGCCGGCGAATTCCCGGACGTATCCATGGTGGTCAACGTCATCTTCGGTGGCGATTCAGGATTTGTCTCCAAAAGGACTCAGAAGCTGCACCGCAGCGAGATCATGTCCATCGAGCCGGCGGTACCACGACCCCTCCGGTGGTTGGAGGTCCCCATCTCGTTCTCCAGGGCTGATTAGTGGACGAGCTTTTCTGAGCCGGGCAAACTCCCGCTCGTCTTGGATCCGGTGGTCGCGGATGTCAGGCTCGCAAACGTACTCATCGATGGAGGCAGTGGCCTCGACATTATCTTTGCGAGTACTCTAAGGAAGATGGGGGAAAATTTCATTGATATGCCTACCCCCAGCAAGGTTCCCTTCTACGGCATCGTACTTGGGAACGCAGCTACGCCGCTTGGCACGGTGGTGCTTTCCGTCACCTTTGGGATGAGGGAAAACTACTGTACCGAGTACATCAAGTTCGAAGTGGCCAACTTCGAAACCTCCTATAATGCCATTCAGGGCAGACCTGCAATGGCCAAATTCATGGCCGTACCACACTACGTTTACTTACTCCTGAAGATGCCAGGAAAGAGTGGAGTCCACACCTTCCGCGGTGACCCGGAGAAGTCCTATGACTGCGACCAGAAGGCCATCGAGTACGCCTCGACCACGTGTGTACTAGATACTTCAGGTGAAGTACTCGCGGTTGTGCAACAGCTCTCCGAAACATGGCTAGAAATTCCCATAAAGAAGGCGAACCACTCGAAGGTGCAGCCCATCGGAGAACTCGCTTTGAAGTCCATCCAGCTGCAGGAAGGAGACTCGTCCAAGACAACCCTGATCGAGTCACAACTTGACCCAAAATAGGAAAACGTGCTCATCAGTTTCCTCAGGTCCAACCGAGACATATTCTCGTGGAAACCAGCGGATATGCCAGGGGTGCCCAAGGAACTGATCGAGCATAGTTTGAAAGTAGATCCTGATGCTACCCCCAAAAAGCAGCGTCTCCATAGATTCGCTCAAGATAAGAGGGAAGCAATCAAAAAGGAGTTGGCCAAACTACTCGCGGCTGGTTTCATCAAGGAGGTGTACCACCTAGAGTGGGTTGCCAACCCTATCCTTGTAAAGAAGAAGAAGAATAATGAATGGAGAATGTGTGATGATTATACCAATCTCAACAAGCACTGCATGAAGGACCACTTCGGGCTACCGCGCATTGATCAAGTAATCGACTCCACTGCTGGCTGCGTACTCCTCTGTTTCCTAGACTTCAACTCGGGCTACCATCAAATTGCCCTCAAGGAAGAAGATCAAATCAAGACTGCCTTCATCACGCCCTTCGGGACTTATGCCTACAAGACTATGTCCTTTGGATTGAAGAACGCGGGGGCTACGTACCAGCGGGCAATTCAAATGTGTTTTGCAGACCAACTACACCGCAATGTCCAGGCCTATGTGGATGATGTGGTCGTCAAGACCAAAATTCCCGAGGACCTAATTGCGGACCTGGAGGAAACATTCAGTAGCCTCTGGAAGTTCCAATGGAAACTCGATCCGACCATGTGCGTTTTCGGCGTACCATCCGGGAAACTACTCGGGTTCATCATCAGTCATAGAGGGATTGAAGCTAACCCGAAGAAGATTACCGCCATCACCGACATGAAGGCTCCAGCAACGATCAAGGACGTGCAGATTCATCTCATGACTTGGAGAATGGGGCCTTCCCTTCTTCAAGCTCCTGAAGCAGAAAGACAAGTTCCACTGAATGAAGGAAGCTGAGCAGGCTTTGTAGGACCTCAAGGAACACCTGCAGTCACCTCCTATTCTCACAGCACCACGTCTAGGGGAGAACCTGCTGATGTACATTGCAGCAACTACTCATGTGAGCAGCAAAACATTTGTGGTGGAGCGAAACGAGGAAGGCCAAGCATTTGGCATGCAGAGGCTAGTCTATTTCATCAGCAAAGTAATCTCTGAATCAAAGGTATGCTATCCTTCAATTCAGAAACTACTCTACGCAATACTGATAACATCAAGGAAGCTCCGTGACTACTTCGACAAGTACAAGATCTCAGTTGTTACTGATTTCCCATTGGCGGATATACTCCACAACCGGGATGCCACTGGTCGTATCTCCAAGTGGGCAGTAGAACTGGGGGCTCTTTCAATCAACTTAAAGCCAAGGACAACCATCAAATCCCAAGCACTGGTCGATTTCATGGCCGAGTGGTGGGAAAATCAAGTACCAACCCCAGCCAGCTGCCCAGAGCATTGGACGATGTACTTTGATGGCTCGCTCAAGCTCGAGGGTGGCGGGGCAGGAGTACTTTTCATCTCTCCAAAGGGCGAACAACTCAAGTACATCCTACAAATCCTTTGGAAGGTGTCCAACAACGAGGCCGAGTACGAAGCGCTAGTACACGGTCTCCGCCTAGCAGTCTCATTGGGCATCAAACGAGTACTCGTGTACGACGACTCGTTGCTAGTCGTGCAACAAGTCAACAAAGAGTGGGACTGCACAAAGGAGGTGATGAACGCATATGTTACGGAAGTGCGCAAGCTGGAGAACAAATTTGCTGGCCTGGAGATTCATCACGTCATCCGGGACAACAATGTTGGAGCAGATGTACTCTCCAAGCTGGGATCTACTCGAGCCCAAGTCCCAGCAGGAGTATTTGTCCAAGAACGCAAAGAACCATCAATCAAGACCATGAATCAAGCAACCACCGGTATGGGATCCTCGGACCCCAGCCGGGAGGTCATGATGTCGGAGGTCAATTGGCGGCAGACTTTCATCGAATTCATCAAGGAAAAGAAGCTACCCCCAGGGGTGACAAAGAAAAGCCCAGAAGCAATACACATCATGAGGCGTAGCAAGGAGCTTGTCATCGTCGGGGATAAGCTCTACAAGCATGGAGCAAGCTCAAGAGTACTCATGAAGTGTGCTCCAAGGGCATGGGGCTGCCATATACTACTCGAGATACACGAGGGCACATGTGGAAACCACGCAGCGTCGAAGACATTGGTCAGGAAGGCCTACAGGGCAGGCTACTGGTGGCCAACAACAGTTTCCAACGCCGAGGATCTCGTTCGAAAGTGCCAGAAGTGCCAATTTTTTGGCAAACAGTCCCACATCCCGACGCACAACCTCATCACCATACCGCCCTCATGGCTCTTCGCATGCTGGAACCTCGACATATTGGACCTCGGACAACAGCTCCAGGAAGCTTTACACATGTGCCATCGACAAATTTACCAAGTGGATCGAGTACAAGCCGATTACCAAGCTCACTCCAGATAGGGCAGTCGACTTCATCTCGGATATTATGTACCGTTTTGGCTACCGCAATACCATCCTCACAGATCTGGGCTCAAACTTCATGACAAACCAGTTCTGGGAATTCTGCGAAAACAACTCGATTGAAGTGAAGTACGTGTCAGTCGCACACCCAAGGGCCAATGGACAAGTCGAGCGGGCCAACGGCTTGATTCTGGATGGCCTAAAGAAGAGACTCAACGACGAGAACAACAAAAAGGGTGGCAAGTGGATATATGAGTTGCATCATGTTGTTTGGGGGCTTCGAACTTAACCATCAAAAGCCACAAGACATACCACCTTTTTCCTTGTCTACGGGTCCGAAGCTATACTCCCAGCAGATCTTACGTGGCTCTCTCCCAGAGTCGAGATGTATGACGAAGGGGAAGCAGACGAAGCTCGGCAACTGGAACTAGATATTGTTGATGAAGCCAGATGCAGTGCCCTCGCTCAGTCAGCCCGTTATCTGCAAGGCAACCGGCGCTATCACGATCGCAATGTGCGAGAGCGGTCGTTCAATATCGATGATTTGGTCCTTCGCCGAATTCAGGATGAAACTGGGCTACACAAGCTTAATTCACAATGGGAGGGTCCTTTCATCGTGTCGGAAGTCACAAGACCAGGGTCATATCGCCTGCAGTACCCTGATGGCCAGGAAGTTCCCAACTCCTGGAACATAGAGAACCTCCGGAAATTCTACGCCTAGTAGAAGCTGTAAAAGCAATTCGCCAGCTGCATGTCAGCATTTTTATAAATAAAAAGTTGATTTCACCATAATTTGACTACTTTCTGCATGTTTTAACTCAGGGGCTCCACCACAAGTTCTTACATTTTTTTGCCTACATTAAACTCGAAGGCTTTGCCACCAGTTTATATGTTTTCTCGACTACTTATACTCGGGGGCTCCGCCACGAGTACTTGTACTTAGCTCGTCTATGTTCGGGAGCTCCGCCACAAGTACTTACGTCTAGTACAGCCTATAAGGCAGAGCACTCGACGTACTCTCACAATTCCGGCCGCTGCTATGAATACTCGAAAGAGAGCGTTAAGGCACCCGCCGAAGGGGTCACCAAGCCCATCACACGGCCATGTTATTTCCCTGCTACAAGCGGGACGTTAACAATTTAACCATTCAGATTTTCAAACTGACAGGCTAACCTAGCATACCGCATGATCGGGTAAATCTAGGTTAAGTCCTTTGGCTCTACGAGCACTTTTATGAAACGTCAAGTTACTGACTACATCCAAGCCGATGCTCTTGGAGTAGCTTAACCCAAACGTCTCCAACTACTCTAAGTTCTACGATCGTACCAACAAACATCATACAAAGATATACTCAGAAGAAAGATCAATTAGGCAAATTTATATACATATCAACAAGTGACATAAGTACACATTGTTTTTGCTGCTAACCATCCTACTCCAGGCTCTCAGCTATTTTGTCAGCAAGGGGCTCGACTTCTTCACGGAACTTCGTGAATTGCTCGACAGAGCAGTCGGCCGCCATGCCTTCATCGAGTGGTTCCAGTTTTGCTTTGGGCCAGTATGACTTAACCAACGCGAGCGTCTGAGCTATGTAGGTCCTGGTAGCCTCCGAGATGTAGCAAGCAACCTTTTGAGGAGTCGCACGAAGCTTCTCTAACAGAGACAGCTCGCCAGCATCACCTTCAGCCGGAAACTCCACCATCTCCACGACAGCCTGTGCAGCAGTCTTGAATTCTTCGAGTTCTTTTTGGATGGCATCCTTTTCTTCAAGCATATTCTTGATCCGCTGCATGGCATTGTGGAATTGGATGCTTGTATCTTCAAGGACCTTCTCAAGACGCTCGATGTCATCTGCGCCACAGTAAACAAGGTTCTTCAGATCTATAATCATATTTTCTTTCTTTTGCAAAGTGGATTTCTGTTCTGCGCACAAGAGAAAAGAAGCAGTATTCGAGAAGTTTCAGAAACTACTCGAATAAACGACGAATCAAAGACAACAAGACAAGGCGACAAGTTACCTTTTTGCGCTTTGGAGATCTTCTTGTTCTTCTCCACAAGCTCGGTTTTTTCCTTCTCAAGATTTTGGATTTCATTCTTAAGGAGCCAAGTTTCTTGAGTGCGCTCTTTTTTTAACTGGTCGAGCTCGTTGTGGAGGTCGATCCTCTTCTGGATTTCTTCGCGAATGCGCTCATGCTTCTCCGCCAACTTACGGTGGTCGTCCTCAATGAATTTAAGTTTCTCGGACTTCTCTTGGGATCGGTCCATCAGGTTCTACAAAGCAGAGTATATCAATCATCACCACTTAAAGAGAAACAGGGGATGAAGAAAACTACTTGAGGAAGATGAAAACTTACGATGGTGAACTCGTAGAAGTCCTTGAAGACCCCTTTGATTTGTTTTCTCCCCTCAGTGGTCAGATAAGGGTCATCAATTAAGTTTGCCGCGATGGTGTGTTGCCAGCCATATGGCGTCACCAACAGGTCATCTTTCTCCTCCACATCCGCACTAGTTCCTGAGGCGTCCGCGGTGCCAGCTTCGTTCGTGCCAGGGCCTTTTGTCCCCGTGGCCTTGACGGTGCTGGAGCCAGGGCCTGAAGTACCCGCGGCTTGCTCGTCGTTTGCGCCGGATTCCTTAGGCAGCTCGCCTGCCCTTCCACTTGCAGTCATTAATCTAGCCTCGGGAAGATTGGTACTAGAGATGGAGGAGGCAGGATGGGCTCACCTTCAAGTAGTTCCGGCGCAGTGGTCTCCACCTCCACTCGCTCCGGCTTGACTTCTTTCTCCGCCTCGACATTGGTGGCCGGAGGAGGGGGAGGAGGAGTACGAGCAGCGCCGGTCTCCAACGCTGCTGCATTCGTGTCCTTTCCAGACTCAGGGGCTTGGGCAGCCGGGGCAGCGTCAGGCTCTCCCAAGCCCAGAGTAGAGAAAGGGTTGGATAAAGGACAGTCATATCAACTACTCAATAAGATAAATTACAAAATGGTACAAGTCCAAGTATTCGAGACTTACGTGGAGGATCTCTTGGTCACCACTTTCTTCAGCTTTAGAAGCTGAGGCCCCCGAGTACCCGACTTCCCCAAGCTGCCAGCAGGCTCTTTTGATTCAGCCTCCGGGGCACTCACCGGGATTGGGTTGCTGGGGCTCAGCGCAGCGTCAATAGCGGAAGGGTCCGCTGCACCAGGCTGGACGTCGACCACTGGTGCAGCATCATCCCCAGAAGGGCCTGACTTTCCCTCCTCCTTGGGATGTTTGGACAGGGGGGAGGTGGGCGGACTGCAAACAGAATAGAGGAAAACTCAGCAAAGAACATCAAAACTGCAACGAGGAAGGTCCTCGAGGACATTGCTTACCTCGGGAGATCCATGCTGCTATTCGACTCCTTGCCAGACTTCTTCAAGTAAAATGCCAGAGGAAGATCGTCATCAGAATCCGTCATCTCTTCATCAGTTAAGGGGTCATGATCTAAACGACTGGTCTTGAGCATCTGGAATGCACTTGGCTTAAGGTGATCCGCCCAAGGCAAGTCAGGATTTGCAGCAGGACAATGGTACAATTCAGTGTGCCCCTGCAGAATATAATGACAAAGAGTCAATACTCAGTGATACCTCACAAGATCTGCAAGTAATTGACAGACAAATTACTCATCGGTGCTGAGGGATTCACCGCACTGAAGAGTTTCGGGATGTAAGGAACCGTATTCGCATCGAGTAGTACTCAGCGAACACGGTCCAGAGTCGTTTGCAAAGGAAGAAGTTCTGCGGAAAGGCGAGATGGATTGTTACTTCCTAAGTACTCGAATCCGAATCTACACCTCTTCTGCAGTGGCATGATACGCCTCTAGTACATGGAGGCCAAGATGGACACGCCAGTTACACCTGACTCCTTCTGCTTGCTAATCAATTCAAGCAGCTCATTGACTTGCAGCATTTGGTTGGAATTCAATTTCTCATTCCACTTGGGCCTCCACACTGCCTTCCCTGGAGTTCTCTCGGGCAGTGCGGGTGGATGGTTTTCAATGTATAACCACAGGGACCTCCAACCCGAGTGGTTTATGGGGAGCGAGTACTGAATATACTCCTTCCCCTTCCCCTGCTTGAACTGGATTCCGGCTCCACCAACAAGGTATTGCTTCTCCTCAGATGGTTTTTGGCGGAGATGGAAGAAGTAACGGAAGAGATCGAAATGTGGCTCGATGCCAAGAAAAGCTTCACAAAAATGAACAAAAATGGAGAGGTGGAAGATGGAGTTAGGGTTCAGATGATGGATTTGAATACCCCAATGATAAAGAAGGCTGCGAAAGAAATCAGATGCGGGGAGGGCCAATCCCCTTTCGATAAAATGCTCGAAGATGACGATCTGATCTACAGCTTCTTGCGGAACGAACTGGCGGAAGGAAGGTTTCCACTGAACCATTTCCTCCGATTGAAGAAGACCTTGAGCAACTAAGTTAAGAAGGTCAGCACAGGTGCACTTAATTCTCTCCCAATCGACGGTGATCGACTCCTCCTTCTTCCCCTTGGACGCCGGTTTCTTGTTTCCCATCTTGAATGTCACGAGCTGTTTCACTCGCATATGCTCTGGGGTTCGGGAGAGGGGCGCAAGGACTCACTGATGGAGCTGATGAATTCTCCGACTAGTTTGGCTCGGGATGGAGGATGGGTTCAATGGGGCTCTCAAACCCTAGATCTAACAGTGGCTGGCGGCGCAGGAGGGTGAGAGAGCGAAATGGCTAAGGCAGAAAATGAAAGGGTAAAAACCCTAGAGTCACCGTGCGGTTAAATAGCCAGCGGGTAGGCCCGGATTTACTGTTCAGAAGCGGGTAGTTTTCTCCTCTAAAAAAGTGTGTGATTTGTTTTGAGCGGTTATTTGGGAAGAGTTTTGGGGATTTTATTTGATTAACCATTTTTTCAGGGACCTTATCCCAAAAAAGGGGTTTTTCGAATTTTAAACCAATTGATTCCCAAAATAAACCATCAAGGTAGATTACGCATTCTCTACACACATTTTGTACATAACACTGTTCAGTATGCCACGTTCTTTTGCATCCTTTTTTCCAAACCTTGAGATTTGGATTCAAGGCTCAGGGGCTGCGGGACACGTGTCATCGATGGCTTATTTTTCAAAAAGTTTGGAAGATAAGGAAAGAAGATTCAAGACTAGTGGGACCCTCAGCCTGATTCTTTGATTCAACCTAAGGCTCGGGGGCTACTCCATATGGAGTGCGATTTGCATCGCACCCCATAGAAAGAAAAGACTTGAAAGTACTCGGGGCTAGAGCACCTCACAGCCTCGAGCAGCCAAGGAAAGTACTCGGAAGACATCTTCAAGATGGAGTTTCAACAGAAACCGAAGGATGACTTCGAGAAGTACTCGAAGCCTGCAGTACTCGGCTATGAAGAGCTCAGGGGCTTGTCAGACCCAGGGTGACGGGACTGCACAGGTGGCGTAGGACATTGTAGAGTAAGGGGTGGGGCATGTCCCATACCTTATCCATACTGTAAAGTACTCGTAAGCAAGTACAACTAGTCGGTACAGAAGGAAACTACCCGAAAGTACTCGGTTAGGACTCCTAAGCTCGTACCAGACTAGGATTTCCATGTAATCCTATCCTCCCAGGATATATAAGGGCGGGCAGGGACCCCTCCAAAGCACATTGTACATAACGCAAAACCCCAAGGCAATACAAACCATACAGGACGTAGGGTATTACGCATACTGCGGCCCGAACCTGTCTAAACCCTTGTGTTCCTTGCACCATCGAGTTCCTGATCTCGGCGACACACTAACCACAAGTCTACTACCTTAGGGTATCCCTAGGTAGACTTGCCAGTAAAACACCGACAGCTTCCCTTGGCGTTTTGTTGATGAAGAATAGAATTGTTGCCATGGTAACTCCTCTCTTTTGCTTCTCCTTTTTTTATGGGGCAAAATGCAAGAACTAACGCCATCTCCAAACCATGGTATGATTAGGCACGAAGGGAATTTACTCGGGTTAGTCACATACCTCCCCCACACTTGAAGTTTGCATTGCTGAGCAGCACAACTCAAGTGTGTGGAGTTCAAGCTTCCCTCCATAATCATTCCCCCACCACAAATTACCATGGTGTTATAATAGGTGTAGCTCTCATGTTCTTTAGACATCACATGTCCATCGTTCTCTTTGATCTCCACCTGAAATGGTTAGAGACCAATAATACCTGAAGGAAAACTATATCCTACAACATGCTCTTGCTTTTATTTGAAAGGGGAAAATCAAATGATAATCTGGGTTATCTCCCGGCAGTGCTTTGTTTATGGTCAAATGGTGACTTCCTGTTGTAGCTATCATTGGTGATGTCGTTCCCTTCTCACCGCCAAATGTTGATGTTTCATGAAGCTTTAACTGCAAGGTTAGCACCACAGAGCATCCACGAAATTTGCAATGTTTATGATAAACATATACATCTACAACCAACCTTCTGAAGATTTTGCAGAAGAGGACTATAAGGTGGTTGTAGTCCTCATGCGTGCTTGGGGCACAAAGCAGGCCTGACTCTAGAGAGGCGTTGAATGAGCATGGTCCTTGGGGTATTTCAAGAATAAAGCTCCCATGCTCATTTCTAGAATCCATCCCCTCGGACTCCAGAATCGGCGCCACAAAATTCCACGACCCATGGGTTCTCCATCTCAAGAGATTCATCGTGAAAGATCAAAGTTGTATCTCGATCTTGGTCAAGAACAACGTACTCTGGGCCAATGGGAAGAGGCTCAAACTCGATCGAGGGTGATGATGATCGTTCGTCTTCACAAAGGTGAATAATTTCTTCCGAATCATACTCTTCGAAAGTCGCAGATTTTGCAACTTCAAAGAGAATAGGTTCCGATGATACGAACGAAGATGTATGCATCATCTTCTCGATCGTGTTTTGCTTGGGAAGAGGCTTCGCCATAAGATTTCTAAGAAAGAGGTAGCGGTGGCAGAAGTGGTTTCCCTAAGCAATTCATCTAGGCTCCATTGATGAGATCTGAGAAATTCTTCATGTGGGTGGCCTAGGAGAAGATCAAAATCGAGGATGTCGAAGATATGGAAGTCTAGCTTGACCTCGATTTTGTCTATTGAGAGCATCACGACACTTGCGACCTGTTGGCGCTAAAATCGGCCGGATAGGAATTGGCCGATGGGTCTTCAGCGTCGGACACACGACCCGGGAGAATCTGCTTAGCTCCTGTTCGGGTTATCGCCCTGGTGCGGTTCGCGCGGCGTGCCAGTCAATCTGACCTGTTGATTGACAAGGAAATAGAGTATTAAATTCGAGGCGCGTCGATCGGCTGGAGTTCCGATCTGTCCTGAGGAGCGCGTCGGCGGCGAATCGGCCGATTTGCTGTAGAGATGATCGGCTATGGATCAGCCGATGATCGTATAGTAATCGTAAAGAAGACTGCTGGAGCGATCTAAACAAGTAGTATAGAAGCAACACTTGAAATAGATCTAATCGGCTGTGAGATGATAAATCGAAGGAGAACAATAACGAAGCCGATTACCCTAATCTCAAGCTGGATAACTGGTGATAATACTAGAATAACAGGTAAAACTTGCAATTCTAGTAAATATCGATAACTGGTGAATAAATCCAAACGAAACCACAGCGATGCGCCCGTAGTTAAAGCTCGGATATTACTCGGTAAGCGGAACCTACCAATTGGCCGGAGATCAAGTTGATGCAGCCCTGCCAATCCGTACGAACTCGTGGAAGAAGAAAATATTGGCGAAGTCGCCGACTTGAAAGTAAATTGCTGGAAAAGTAGAAGTATTGTTGTTGATTGATGTATTGATTTTTCTGAAAAGCCCTGACGACTCCTATTTATACCCTAAAACTAGGACTCCTGGTCGATTACGACTTGTTACAACCTAAAACTACTATATCTATAATAACTTTTAAAAAGGAAACGGACTCCCGCAGAATCTTCCGCTGCCGTTTCCTAATCCAATCAGGACTTTTTCAATTGCTTCCCGACCGACTTAGCGTCGCTCTGTTGACCAACTTTTGACCGGGACCGTCCGAAGTAGTCCCATCCTGTTGGCGCAAGCTGCATCACCCATCGGCCGATTTCCAACTGTTACCCCAATCGGCCGATTCTTTACTGTAGCCTCCAGATCTGCCACATCGGCCAATCTTCTCCTCCTGACGCCGATTCAACACGTGTCAAAATCCGGCGTCAACACATGCCCCCCAGTTTCGGAGTAAAACATAACTTTTTCTTCAAAACTCTTTCTTTAATCCTTCTCTTTAACCTTCCCAATTGTGACAGGAGTAAACCTCAAAGTCAATTGCGCTACTTTTTCCTCTGCATCTGATCCTTTCCCTAGAATCGGCTCAATGACATGAAATCCGGTAACAGGATAAACATCATGTTGGCGTGCAGACTCAAACTTTGACCATCTCCCCTGGCAGCTTTACATTTATCAACGCCTTCACTTCATTAATGTTCTTTCTGCAAGCGTGGCATCTCTCCCGGCAGCTTTATATTTACTGATGCCTTTACTCCGATGGTACACATCTTGCCAACCCTTCGTCTCTTCCTTTCTATAAATATGATTCTCCGTACTATTTCCAAAAATACTCACCTTGTTCGTCTTCTTTTCCATCTGAACCCCGACCTTCGCCTTCTTCGGTTAGACATTAAAATGTTTTCTCGATCCTCTTCTTCTGTTAACCAGGTATTAATTTTCCCTCTATCCCTTCCTGAGATATCTTACTTTATTCCGACATGTTTGTCTGTTCTTTCTTTCAGCCGAACCATCTTAACCTTAGTTTGGAAAGAGCGATCGAAATCGTTCATTCAGACAAACCATTATCGCAAGCTGATATAGATCTGATAAAAGCTCATTCTGAAGAACTCAAGGATCATGCTCCTGCCAATATCCGACCAATCTTGGATTATATGGATCTCGCCTGCTTTGAACAAATGCCAACCTTTGACGAGAATCCCTCATCTTCACATCGACTTGCTGAAGCTAAAACGGCCTTGAAAGATATAGAAAATAAAAGTGCCCACCTCTTGAAGAATTTAGATCGGTTTGAGAAAGAGACCAAGAAGAAACGTAACCATTAGACATATCGGTATTTTTACTCTAAGGGCGACTTATACCATGTCGGCCATGTAATCTGTAATTTCCATTTAATAATGAGTCCCAATGTTTCCTTCACCAGATGTGTAGCCAGAAAACCGATGAGAAATCGGCCATGTTACCTTGACATATTTTGCTGTAAGTTATGCGTCTACCCAAATGTTTGGATAGTACCTCTTCAGATATCGTCCATTCAAAGCTCTTGGGAATTCATCCCCTTCTATTGTATCTAGAATGTATGCATTCCCAGGGGCACATCGGCCGATTCTATACGGCCCTTCCCAAGTGGGTGACCATTTACCGAATTTGGGATCTTTAGACCCTATCGGCAGCACCAACTTCCATACCAGATCTCCTTGAGAGAACTGTTTAACCTTGACCTTTTTATCATACCATCTGGCCACCCTTTTCTTGTTTTCTTCTATACTAATCAGGGCTCTTAACCGCAAACCCGCCGAATCGTCAAGTTCATCTTTCATGAGAAAGGAATAGTCATCGGCCGTTAACTGATCCTGTAGTGATATACGTCTTGACCCTGTCCTTATCTCCCATGGTAAGACCGCTTCATGACCATAAACCAAAGGATAAGGGGATATTTTAGTGGCCCCATGACAAGCCATGCGGTATGCCCATAAAGATTCAGCCAAAGACATATGCCACTTCTTAGGTTGCTCTTCTATCTTCCTCTTGATTAGCTTGATTATCCCCTTGTTAGAGGATTCTGCTTGGCCATTGGCTTGAGCATAGTATGGAGAAGAATTTAATAATTTAAATCCCATATCGGCGGCGAACTCTCCGAATTCTCCAGAAGTGAACATCGTCCCTTGATCGGTTGTGATGGTTTGAGGAACGCCAAATCGATATATAATATGGCTTTTAACAAATTCAATCATATCGACCGATGTCACGTTCCTTAAAGGAACTGCCTCCACCCACTTAGTAAAATAATCTGTAGCCACCAATATGAACTTATGCCCTTTGCTGGATGGAGGATGAATCTGTCCGATGAGATCTATTCCCCACCCTTTGAACGGCCACGGCTTAATTATTGGATTCATAGCCGATGCTGGTGCGCGCTGCACATTGCCAAACCTTTGACAGTCTTGGCATCCTTTGTAGTACTTGAAACAATCTTCAAGGATGGTCGGCCAGTAATATCCATTGTTCCTGATCATCCATTTCATTTTGTGAGCCGATTGATGAGCTCCACACACGCCTTCATGGATTTCTCCCATCAGAACCTTTGCTTCTTCTGTTCCCAGGCATTTGAGAAGAACTCCATCAATCGTCCGATAAAATAAATCATCCTCAAGCAACACATACTTTGTAGCCTGAAAACGTGTTCGCCGATCCACCTTTTGGGATGGATTTTTCAAGTAATCGGCGATCTCCTTTCGCCAGTCATCGGCCGCGAGTTCTAGCGTCATCGCTCCCTGAATCGGCCGATACCCAGAAGCATGTTGAGCCAGTCTGTTGGCTTCTTCATTATAGTTCCTGGGGATATGCTCAATTATTGCAGATTTGAATTCTTTCAAAAGTTGAAGACAATCCTCATAATAAATCCTCAAGATGTCATCCTTGCATTCAGATCGTCCTGTTAACTGATCCACAATGAGCATGGAGTCCCCAAAGATTTCGACTGCATCAGCTCTGACTTCCCTTAATAATTGGATGCCTTTCAGAACAGCTCGATATTCCGCCTGGTTATTAGTTGCAGAGGCTTCTATCGGCAGAGAGAAATCATAAGTTGCCCCCCGAGGCGACACAAGAACAATGCCGATTCCTGATCCGACCCCACACGAAGAACCATCAAAATATAGAGTCCATGGAACTGGTTCGACGGTGGCAATTTCTGGTCCACAATGTTGAACTATGAAATCGGCCATCACTTGACCTTTGACGGCTTTGGCCGATTCGTACCTTAGATCGAATTCTGACAAAGCCAGGATCCATTTTCCAATCCGTCCCTTCAAAATCGGCAATGATAGCATATACTTCACCACATCGTCCTTGCACACGACTATGCATTCTGCCGATAGCAAATAGTGCCTGAGCTTAGTACACGAAAAGTACAAGCACAAGCATAATCGCTCCACCGAGGAATATCTTGTTTCGGCGTCTAAAAGTCTTCTGCTGACGTAGTATACCACTCGTTCTTTCCCTTCAAACTCCTGTACCAACGCTGATCCAATAGCCTGTTCGTCAGCCGATAAATATAACTTGAACGGCTTACCAGGCTGTGGCAGGGCTAACACCGGAGGTGAAACCAGATACTGCTTGATATTCTCCAGTGCCTTGCGCTGTCCTTCTCCCCATGTGAATTCCTGGTCGGGCTTTAATTTCAACCGAGGGGTAAAAGCCTGAATACGCCCTGATAGATTGGATATGAATCTTCTGATGAAATTGACCTTGCCGATGAGGGACTGCAGTTCAGTTTTATTTTGTGGGGCCGCCACTTTGTTGATGGCGTCTATGGTCTTGCGGTTGACTTCTATCCCGCGCTCATGGACCATAAATCCTAAGAATTGCCCGGCCGATACACCAAATGCACACTTGTTTGGGTTCATCTTCAACCCATGTTTCCTTGTGCACTCCAGCACTTCCTGTAAATCGGCCAGATGATCTTGGTGACCTTTTGACTTGACCACGACGTCATCTATATAAATTTCCACCGATGAACCAATGAGCTTGTGGAATACGTAGTTCATGGCCCGTTGATATGTAGCGCCGGCGTTCTTCAAGCCGAAAGTCTTAACCACCCATTCAAATAAACCAAGATGGCCTGGGCACCTAAAAGCCGTTTTCAAAATATCTTCCTCGGCCATTAATATCTGATTGTACCCGGCATTCCCATCCATGAAGCTTATGACTTTGTGGCCTGCGGCAGCATCTACCAAGATATCGGCCGTTGGCATCGGATATCCATCCATCGGCGTAGCCTGATTTAAGTTCCTGAAATCGATACACACACGCAATTTTCCATTCTTTTTGTATACAGGCACAATGTTAGAAATCCATTCGGCGTAGCGGCACTGCCGAATAAATCCTGCCTCAATCAACTTTGTAATCTCGGCCTTTATGTCAGGTAGAATCTTGGGGTTACACCGTCGTGCAGGTTGCTGATACGGCCGATATCCTGATTTTATAGGTAACCGGTGTTCAACAATAGACCGGTCTAGTCCTGGCATCTCGTGGTATTCCCAAGCAAAGCAATCCCTGAACTCTTTCAATAAACTTATCAATCTACATTTGTACTCAGAATCCAAATTGGCACTAAAGTACGTCGGCCTTGATTTGCTGCTATCTCCCAAATCTACCATCTCTAATAAATCGGCCGACGTAAACCCATGTCCAAGCTTCCCATCTTCTCGGATGAGCTGATCCATTTATTCTGAATCTTCAGAGCCGACTGCTTGGATCGGCTGTAGACCGAAATCGGACACTTTCAGGAAGTCAGTGTCCCAAGTCCTGCCAAATATACACTTGACGTGCTCGCAGCTCCACTGTTGTGCGTCGGCCGCTGCAATGCTATAGACGGAATCGGCAGCGACTATCTCTGTACTGTCGCCGACCCATTGCACAAGGCATTGATGCATAGTAGATGGGACACAACAGTTTGCGTGTATCCAGTCGCGACCAAGTAGCATATTATAGGACCCCTTGCCATTAATAACGAAGAAAGTAGTAGGGAGGGTCTTACTGCCGATGGTGAGGTCGACGCAGAGCGCTCCGCGGGCGGGTCACACGTTGCCTTCGAAATCCTTCAGCATCATGTCCGTCTTGGTGAGGTCGTCATCGCTCTTGCCCAGCTTGCGGAACATAGCATACGGCATGATGTTGACTGCCGCGCCTCCATCTACCAGTAATCTGGTGACGGGTCTTCCGTTGACATACCCTTTGAGAAACAGCGCCTTAAGATGCTGTCGTTTTTCCTCTTCTGGTTTCTCAAACGTAGCCGTCATCGGCTCTAACACTAGTTGTGCCATTTGTTCCTCCTCTGTTCTTGTTACTCTATCCCGATCGTTGGGCGCCATGAACTCCATCGGCAGTATGAATACCATATCAATTTCGGCTGCCGATTCTTGGTTGCTCGTTTCTTGATCGTTTTTCTTTGGGCGCCAAACTCGAGATTTCACATTCCTTCTCTCTGGCACCTGCCTTTGTTCTTCTTCTTGATGTTCCAACTGGCGTAGGCGTTGGATCCTTCGCTTTTGGGATCTGGATAGGCCATCGGGACACCACCTGGGATTCACTGGTTTGGCTGATGATCTGGCGTATTCCCAATCTGGTTCCCTTCCTAGGGGATCTTCGTCTGACACCCTATCATCGGCCATCTCTTCCAGCCGATCGTGCGCGCTGATCCTGCCCCCCAATCCATCTTGCTGGCCGATCTTGCTTTTTGACCTGTTGCACTGGTCAACTCTGCCCCCCAGCCGATCATGCACCGAAACGCGCCGTTCTTCATGCCGATTTCTGTTGATCGGCTCTGATCCTCTGTCCCTAGAGTGTGGCCTCGGGCGATCGTTACAGCTCAATCCGTTACACTCCGGACAGTTGTCGGCAGATGGCAATCTGATATCGTTCTCCCAGCAGTGGATGAAGAACGGACATTGCCAGTGATCTTCATGCCGGCGTATCGTCTCTTCCTGGTATTGTGCTTGTTCTTGCCACTGCCGATATTTACTTAGTAAGAATTGGGAGGTGACAGGCCTGCGTGGTCGTTCTGGCCCTCGCCTGTTCCTTCTGATTTCTTCCGTCGTGATCTGCCTCCTGGGGTCGACAGCGCCGCCTCTTCTCGCCGATTCTGACGTCAGCACCTTGGTTTGACTTGAGGTTCCTCCAGCGTTAACTGTGTTGGCCGGGAAGGGATGCTGATCTATCTTCATCGGCTTTGCCGATTTGGTTGGAGTTTCGAACTTAAGCCGCCCTTGCTCGATGGCCGATTGTATCTGCTGGCGGAAGACTTTACATTCATTTGTGTCATGAGAAGTAGCGTTGTGCCACTTGCAGTATTTCATCTTCCTAAGTTGATCGGCCGTAGGGATGGTGTGATGTTGAGACAGCTTAATCTGCCCTTCCTGAAGCAGTAGATCAAAAATTTTATCGGCCTTTGAGGTGTCAAAGCCGAATGTCTCTGGCTCCTTCTTGCCAAAGGGGCAAGATATTTGTTTTTTCCCTTTTACCCATTCTGCCAGGCCGATTTCTTCTTCCGCATCGGATTCAGATCCCTCCAAGTATACCACCTTCTTTTGGAAGTTCCTCCGCTGTTCAAACGGTCGGACCTCTTGCCCTGATAGTCGGTGGACGATTTGGCTCAGGCTGTCAAATTCTTGGGCAGCATATCTCTCTTTGATTTGTGGCAAGAGGCCTTGGAAAGCGATATCGGCCAACTGTGCATCGGTCAGAGCCAGACTGTAGCATTTGTTCCTGATTTCTCTGAACCTCTGTATATACCCTGTCACCGGTTCATCGCTCCTCTGCTTGAGGCTGGTTAGATCCGAAATCTTCATCTCGTGTACCCCTGCATAGAAGTACTTGTGGAATTGTTTCTCCAGATCGGCCCACGTGATGATAGAACTTGGCGGTAAAGTGGTGAACCACTGGAAGGCCGATCCGGACAGAGATGATGAAAATAAACGCACCCTCAGAGCATCTTGCGTGGCAGCTTCTCCGCACTGGATGATGAATCGGTTGATATGCTCCACAGTGGATGTGTCGTCCGTCCCTGAGAACTTGGTGAAATCAGGAACTTTGTAGCGGTGTGGGAACGGCAGCGAGTCATAGGCCGATGGATACGGCGTCTTGTAAGTATAAGTTTGAACTTTAGGCTTCAGTCCAAACTGATCCTGGATTACTTCTGCTATTCTTGCCGTCCAGTCCACCTGCTGCTGATGAACAGTTGTTCGTGGCGCGGGCATGTGCTGAAGGGCTGGTATGGCCGGGTGATGAATCGGCGAATTTTGCTGAGCGGCCGATAGTTGATGGCGAAACGAGCCCGCACCCCCTTCGTACGTCACTACTGGCGCCGTGCCTCTGAGTACTTCCACAGTGTTTGCCCCCCTGCCGATTTCTGATAAGATCGACTGATGCTGGGAGACCGTCGGCCGGGCGGCCGATTGGTATGGTACCTGAACCGGATAACTGCCATGCCCGTTCGCTGGCTCAGGAAAATACGCTGTGGCTGACGTCCCCCAAGGCGCTGAGCTTGTAGGTAGTGTTTGCACAGAAGTCATCTGAACGGGCTGAAGCAGCGCTTGCGACGAGAGACATGGTGCACCGCTGTATCTTGGAGACGCCGGAAGTAGTGGAGAGCTGTACCCCTCGCGTTGCGTCAATATCGGCTGAGGAGCCGATTGGGGTGTGTATGGTAGGCTTCTGGCTGGCAGAGTAGTTGGAGGGGCATATGCCGGTCCCTGATAGCATTGAACGGCTCCGCTGGCCAGAGAGTTGACAACGGCGTTATACACCGTGTTGCTCATCACCGAGGATTGGTCGATGAATGCTTGATACACAGACTGTTGAATCATCTCTGACATCTTGCCCGAGTCTTCAGCAATGGTGATGTGGCGAGGTGCCAGAATAGGAGCCTTCTTGACTGCCTCCCCGCTTCTGGTACGACTGAACGACTGGAGGTACATCTTCTTATAATCTTCCAGATGTTTGGCCAATTCTTCCCTCTAGTCGTCCTTGAGATCAGCTTCTGTGACCTCAATGATGTTGCTGTCAGAGATTTCTGCGTTTTTCGACATATCAGATCTTGGATTGTCCCACCGGGCGTGCCAAAAGTGTGTTGGCGCTAAAATTGGCCGGATAGGAATCGGCCGATGGGTCTTCAGCGTCGGACACACGACCCGGGAGAATCTGCTTAGCTCCTGTTCGGGTTATCGCCCTGGTGCTGTTCGCGCGGCGTGCCAGTCAATCTGACCTGTTGATTGACAAGGAAATAGAGTATTAAATTCCAGGCGCGTCGATCGGCTGGAGTTCCGATCTGTCCTGAGGAGCGCGTCGGCGGCGAATCGGCCGATTTGCTGTAGAGATGATCGGCTATGGATCAACCGATGATCGTATAGTAATCGTAAAGAAGACTGCTGGAGCGATCTAAACAAGTACTATAGAAGCAACACTTGAAATAGATCTAATCGGCTGTGAGATGATAAATCGAAGGAGAACAATAACGAAGCCGATTACCCTGATCTCAAGCTGGATAACTAGTGATAATACTAGAATAACAGATAAAACTTGCAATTCTAGTAAATATCGATAACTGGTGAATAAATCCAAACGAAACCACAGCGATGCGCCCGTAGTTAAAGCTCGGATATTACTCGGTAAGCCGAACCTACCAATTGGCCGGAGATCAAGTTGATGCAGCCCTGCCAATCCGTACGAACTCGTGGAAGAAGAAAATATTGGTGAAGTCGCCGACTTGAAAGTAAATTGCTGGAAAAGTAGAAGTATTGTCGTTGATTGATGTATTGATTTTTCTGAAAAGCCCTGACGACTCCTATTTATACCCTAAAACTAGGACTCCTGGTCGATTACGACTTGTTACAACCTTATTTAAAAACGGGAAAACTACTATATCTATAATATCTTTTAAAAAGGAAATGGACTCCCGCAGAATCTTCCGCTGCCGTTTCCTAATCCCATCAGGACTTTTTCAATTGCTTCCCGACCGACTTAGCGTCGCTCTGTTGACCAACTTTTGACCGGGACCGTCCGAAGTAGTCCCATCCTGTTGGCGCAAGCTGCATCACCCATCGGCCGATTTCCAACTATTACCCCAATCGGCCGATTCTTTACTGTAGCCTCCAGAACTGTCGCATTGGCCAATCTTCTCCTCCTGACGCCGATTCAACACGTGTCAAAATCCGGCGTCAACACGACCCCCCAACATTCAAGGATGTGTCCATAGGGACAACTCTGGATGAGCTTGTCGGATGGTCTCAGCGTAACATCGCCCAAAAGTGTATACGCTAAGTGCCATGGCATGATGTTAACCTCCATGACGGGGTTAAGATGGGCTTCTACAGTAATTCCCCTTATAGAGTAGGGGATGATCATGGAGGGTGAACTAATCCAAATTGCTTCAAATAAGTGTCTCACCTCACCTGATGATTTCTCCTTCGTAACCTCCTTGAGATTGGCTTCGTTGAGAGGATCGAGAGGTATAGGGGGCACCGTAGGCTTGAGGGAAGGTTCTGTCAAGGGATTTTGAGGTTGATCTGTATGGACAGAAGAAGGTTCAGCCCCTAAGAGGTTCGAGGTGTTTATGTGATTTCTAGATGGATCATCCTCGAATTGAGAAGAGAACATCGAAGGTTGAATTTCTTCTCCCTCTGATGTTCCTGGTTCGGGAGAGGGCTCAACAGACGAATCTTGGGATGTGGGAAATGAAAGCTCGGAATTTGCTGTTGAGAGACTCTCATGGCTTGGTTCGGATTCCTCTCGACGGGATTCACTATGATCGGTAGGAAAGGAAGAATTTTCTGATAGGTGATCTAGGATCTCTCTTCCTTCCGTCGGAGTTTTGTGTGCAAACGAACCTCCGGCGGTGATGTCGAGGTTTATGGCAGATGCTATGTTTAAACCCGAGCAAAAGATGTCTAGATGCCAAAAGGCATGAGAATCTAGCTCACGCTGCACCTATGGATTCCTTCTCTATTTGCTTGAAGTTGAGGATGTCAATCGGTAGAGAGTCTATGCGTTTTGGGAGGGAGAACGAGTAACAAAAGTCAACTCAAAATTTTCCCCAATCACCGCTCCTACTCCCTATCGTGCGGGTGTACCATTGCTCCGCCTTCTCTGTGAGAGAGAGAGGAAATAACTTCCACCACAATGTTCCTTGTGTCATACCTGGGATTACCAAGCATGAGCACAGTTCCTCAAACCATTGCAGATGATCGTTGGGATATTCATTAATCGCTCCAAAGATGGGTCGATTCCGAAACATGGCTATAATCCGAGGATGGAGTTCGTAGCCAGATGAAGGGATGAGTCTTGAAGATTGTTATGTCTTATAGAACTCGTCCTTAGGTGTGGAGAGCTGTTGAACAGCGGGAGTATAGATAGAATGAGAGAAAAATGAAAAGATACAAGGGCGAACTAGGTTCGAAGAGAATATAGCAACGTTCCCCGGCAACAGCGCCAGAAATCTTGTTGACGTTTCCTAGCGTCACAAAAATTAATCCGCAAGCGCACGGATACCATTGTAGCTTTCGCCCAGGAGTATTACAAGGGTATCGTATCCACTGAGGAACGTGTGTATATAATCTAAGGTTCAGGTTTGTCCAAGGACACCGCACCAATTAGAGGCAAGGGACAGAGAGGATTCCTAAGGCTAAGAGTCAAAGATAATATAGAACTATCCTAGTCGTTCCCTTCGGGCTACCGGCTTCCCCCAGAATAAAACTTGTGAGCTCCAGTACTGCGGCACTGGGATATACCCGAACGGGGAGGGTTCCGCTGGATAGACAGGGCTGTCACCACCTGCTACCTACCTCATCTAACCATGGAATATACCACAATCAACAGGTAAGTCTAGTCTAGACACCACCTCTACACTATCGTTACTAACTCTAGCCTTAGCTACAAACTAGAGTTACACACTAAACTAGTGAACTATTGATCTGGCAAACAACTAGGGGAAGCTAGATCTAACTTAACTAAGAAACTAAAGAACAAAGGAAGTCACAAACACTTACTATGATTGATAAGCATCCGTCGAAGCTAGAGAAGAGCGCCGGTGGGCCTACCGGCTCCTCCCCGACCCCCCCTCACTCTCTCCCTAACTCCTAAGCACTACCTAGGCAGCACTAAGCCTCTAAGGAGAGCTCCAACTCCAAAAGTGAGAGAGGAGAGAATGAAATGGTGTGTCTCATTTAGTAGCCCCTCCCCTTGTATTTATAGGGGTGAATAGGAGTGCTCTCGGCCGGCAAACTCGTGAACTCAGGCAGAACCAACTTCTAGAATGCACCACAGGCCGCCACGTGGAAGCTGGAGGCGAGGGGGCCCACCCCAGTTCGGCTGACCTAGTGGGTGGGCGGATCCCTGGCCACCGCCTTTGGCCAAAAGACTGGTATGTGGGCCCTTAAGGCGGTTCCAGGTGAGTTGCGCTGAATTGAGTCGGTTTGGTGTTGCATGTGGGCCCATGGATCCGTGTGCTTGCGCCTGATTGGCCGGAGAGGTGTTCCCTTGGATTGAAGTGTGTTGCCTTGCTCTTGAGGTGTGTTTCCTCCTTTGCTTGAGCTGCATACATATATTCACTAACACATGTGGAGTTTGATAATTAAACACCTGCTCTTTATTGGTCGGCGCGGTCCGATCGGTCGGCATTTTTTGGCTTGGATTCTGGAGCTCGTTTTACCTGCATTTCTTGCCCAAATTCCTACATTGCAAAATCTCCAAGGGAAATATGGAAATAATATTATTTGGGTTAAATGTGCAGGTTAAGTATGCCGGTCATCCCTATTATCGGATCAAATTGACGCTCAAAAGTGGTCCGTAGCGAGCGTCAACAAGCGCGACGGCGGCAGCGTGATGTGTGTGTGTGTGGTGGCGGCATGTGTGAGCTGAGCGAGATGAGCGTTTAAGTGTCTAGGGCTGGGGGGGGGGGGGGGGGGGGGAATTTGCCGAGTGTCCCTAATCCAGCACTCGGCAAAGGCATAGTTTGTGGAGTGCCCGAGATTTGGCACTCGGCAAAGAACTTTTTTTTTCCTCCCATTCTATTCCATTACGTGGTCAAACGTACTTTGAAAATACATTGCCAAATTCACTCAACAATTCATATTTTATGCTTCTATGAAAAAAATATTCATTATTTCATGCAGTTATAGCTCAAATTAAATTTATATTAATTAATTCTTTTCCATAACTTGTTTTACTAAATTTGTTCGAATTTACTTTTTAAATATAAGCCAAATTCACTCAACAGTTCATATTTGATGCTTCAACTTAAAATATTCCATTATTTCATGCAGTATTAGCTTAATTTTAATTTATATCAATTAAAGTTCGATATTGCAAAAAAATTTAAAACTATCAAACGGATTCGAAAAATAAGCAAAATTTCACATGAAACAATCTATAATGTCTATTGCTTATATAAAAAGTTTTGAATTCAAATCCCAATTCGAACGTCACTCTGTCTCCAAATCTTAACGAATCCTTCTCAACTATATGGATCTTCTTTGGAAATGCTTCGATTTGTAAGCAACGTACGTGGCAACTTGTGCGAAACCTTCTTAATTTTTTACCACGGCCTCCACGTATGATATCATGATATCATGACAAATCTCATGATTTTCAGACTTCATTTGCTTTTTATAGAATTTAAAAATAATTCGATCACATGTTCATGGTCATGTTTCGTGAACAAAATGTTCAAAATTTTGTTTCATTTCCTGGATAAGGCCTCACATTGGACCAATGTTGCCGTAAATGGCTATGTAGCCCGTGTACACGCTACTCGACAAGCTACCATGGAGTTTAGGGCCTAAACGGTGATTACATGGTCCAACTGTTTACACAATAAAGAAAACAGCTACATGGCCTACACGGTGTAAAAAAACGGCAACTACACGGTTTTACATGATGAGTAGACCGTTTAAAACAACATTTAGGCTATAGAGAAGTATTAACTATGCCTTATTTTTTAAATGATATGACATTTGTTATTTGTAAATTATGATTTATCACGTAGCATAAGGAGCATATGATTAGATATTTGGTCTATTTAACAGTTAAGCTTGGCAATTTGTAGTGTTTGGTTGATAAAATAATAGATTTTTCAAATTTCACTTGCATAAATATATGAATTTTATTTCTGCCGTACAAACTGTGTAGCTGTGCACACACTGTTTACACGATATGTACACGGCCTACTCGCTGCTCGAGGGGTGACTGAACGACTACCGTTTAGTGTTTAGGTGAACACTGCATTGGACTAAGTAATATGAATATCTTTTTCCATTCATTATATTCCATTATTCGAATCACTTGCAGTTCAAATTTAACTAATCTCCAAAAAATCTTTTAATAAAATAAATTAACTAAATATAGCAAACAGACCAAGAAATATACCAAATTTGAACATGTATTACATGTACAGTATATGGGGAGTAGAAAACTTTTGGAGGGTAGGAAAGGGAAAAAATTGTATATTTGTCGAGTGCTTGGAAAAACACTAGGCAAAACCAACGCTTTGCCAAGTGCCTGAGGAATACACTCGGCAAACCTGCTCTTTGCCCAGTGTCTCTAGAGGGCACTCGGCAAAGATCTAACGTAGTCAAGTCCCCCCCCTAACGGCTGTCACGCGCGGCTGTCACGTGGGGTTGTTTACCATGTTTTTTATCTTTACTGACTGTTATCGTCCTGTTTGCCAAGTGTTGTGCGTTAGGCACTCGGCAAACAGCTATTTTGCTGAGTGCTTTTCTTTGCCGAGTGTTTTTATTCTTGCTGCATTCGGTAAAGGAGCTCTTTGCCGAGTGCCCGATGGAATACACTCGGCAAAAAGCGGGTTTTCAGTAGTGGAGAATGAGCCAACCACTGTTTTGACATGGAAACAAGGAATAACAGTACTTGTTTATACGCATATATGTTTTATATATTAGCCCTGGCAGTTGAATCGGTTTAGAAGAGTAAACAATTGCATGCAATGCAAGATCTGTTTTGAGTCAATTAACTTTAATCCTATGATTAGGATAAGGACGACTTGGGGCTCAGATTACGCATGACGATGAGACAGCCACGCACAGGGTCAAAGGCTCAAAGCATGCAAGTGCGGACAACTGCTATAACTACCGGCACGCGTATGCAAGCTAGGTAGCGCATATGATTGCGTCTCGACCTTAGCTTGTGGATAGCCATGATAAAAGACGGGCACCGATGGACATATACTGTAAACTAGTATATGGCATGTGTTGCGTGCGAGAGAAACAGAGAACATGAAGTGTCTTACAGAGGAGAGGAGGAGAACAGACACCGGTCGTTGTTGCCCAGATTCCCATCAGCCGAGCCATGCCATGCCTTGTTGATATGGTCACAACAGGACAAAAACAAAACCAGCTTATTATTATTTGATTTATTTGGGAGTCCTCTTCCTTCTGATTCATTGGGGCCATGCAATGCATGCTTGCATTGGGGAGAGAGTTTTTGAGCCCTAGAACAAGACTACCCATGTGGAACATTCTTTTTTCTTCCTGAGGCGCCCAACTGTGGAACATTGGAAGATCGAACACAGGAAAAGATGCAAAAAGAAAGGAGTGACGACACTGGAGTGAACGACGACCACCGTTTGGCCTTTACACCTGGCATGCAACTACGGCCAGAAACGCACTAAATTATGGAGAGACCGGCACACGAGAAACCGGACACGGATGGAGATGTGATGATGAGTAACAAGTCAAAAGAAGCAGCAAGTGGACGGGCAGGCGAGTGAACCAGGGCCATGCACGTCTGCCCACGTCAAAATCAACCAAAACAAAGCCGCTCCATGGTTGCTAACCTTGTGCCTTGGAGGTTGATACGATCATCTACTACTCTTTTAAGTTAAACTGGCGCTGATAATGTTTTTCATAATTGGTACTCAATCCGTTAATAACCTGAGGGACCAGATCTTGGTTAGTTAAACCGTTTCTATTGCAACGCCACACTATATAACTAGAGTAGAGAAATCAGTAGTCAATTAATGGAAACCCAACCCCGTAGCCGAGATCACAACGGCACAATTTGTGTCTTCTTTTCCTGCGGCAATCTTGCTTGTGTTAGTGCAGGTGACAAGCATATATCCGAAGTTAGGTTGTGATGGTGATTCTTGACCTCACCTTCATCCCATAGGTTCCATCGTTTATTTGTGAAGGTCACATCAATGGCAGTTGGAACTTGGAAGAAGGTATGACTCCCAGCATTTGAAGATGGACGTGTTTGACCCGAAAACGTTGTTGATCTCTATGTCAGGGACAAATTCAATGGATGGATTAACATGGGTAGAAGACATAGTTGTTATTCTAATTAAAAAATGAATCTGTCAGTTATAAGAAGTCGCATGCATATCCAATTAGCACCGGCAAAAGAATGAGTGCACCTCAATTCAACACAGTTCTCCACTCACTTAAAGTTTAAACCCCTCATTGGCCTCCCGCCATTCGGCTCCCTGTTGACAGCCAAAATTGGCAGATAATGTGGCCGACCGGTCTGACTGGTGGGGCCGACCTGTCAGACTGGTCTGGCCAGCTGTAATCCGAGTAGATTTTGTTTTGTAGATGAGATTTCTTTTGTAAATCAACTCGTGAAGGGGTACGTCTTCCCCGGCCTATACATATAAAGGCTAAGGCTGATTGAGGGTTATTCCCAATCGAATCAGTAAAACTTGTCGTTTACTTTTACCTCTCAAAACTTAGCCCTCTTCCAAACCCTAATTGTTGTTCTTCGCTCATCTCTACGGCGTCCAAGGGCGTTCAGAGTGGCCTGCCGACCTTAGAGCAACCCTAAATCCCCGAGCTCTGAGGGGGTCCCTCCCAAGCTCGAGGTTTTAGGTCATCGCGGCTTTTCTGCCTGAACCAGTCTGATCGGTCGGCATAACCGGTCTGACCAGTCTGCCTGGGGTAGCTGCTAGTGCTGATCGTTTTGACGATCTTGCTGCGCGTTCTAGCGCATTCGAGTGTGTGACCAGATTCTGCGTCAACACACTTTTTGGTGACTCCGCTGGGGAGGAAGATCTTGGTTATACAAAAACCGATCTAATTTACTCCCCGAAGAAGATGGGCTCCAACTCCGAGATCAACAAAGAGAATATCATCTCAGCGACGATGGAGGAGCTCACCGAAGAGGAACGCAAGTCTTACCTGATCACTGAGGAGCACTTCAAGGTGCAGTTCCTGAGGGCTTCAAGAAGGATCGTGGTAGCTTCGTCAAGAGGGTTGAAGAGTTCGTCATGCCATCCTTCAAGATGAGTAATAATCAGATTGAAGATATCCCCAATGTAAGCAATGAACCCTCTGATTTACTTAAGCAATTATCACTCATGGTAGATCACAAAATTTCTGTTGCACAATTAATTGCGGGTGATATGCTTGCTTCCATGTCCGATGAAATAGATGTGTTAAAAAGTAATAAAATTGTGGTAGAAAATTCTTATACATCGGACACTCTGAATCCTGGTTCATCGTCTACACCACCACCATCTTCAGATCCACTCTATGGCATGCCGCTGGGTTATTTTGCAGGGCAAATGTCGGGTCAGACGGCCGATCAGACCGGTGCCATGTTGATTAGCCCACCATCACCTACACGACTTGTATCTGTCCCTAGTTCGGTTGCCTCTAGCCAAACCAATGAGGTAGTGACATATGCACCGCCTCATACTGCACTAGCAAGCAGTGTAGCGCAGGTATCCGGTCCTGTTGGCGCTAAAATCGGCCGGATAGGAATCGGCCGATGGGTCTTCAGCGTCGGACACACGACCCGGGAGAATCTGCTTAGCTCCTGTTCGGGTTATCGCCCTGGTGCGGTTCGCGCGGCGTGCCAGTCAATCTGACCTGTTGATTGACAAGGAAATAGAGTATTAAATTCCAGGCGCGTCGATCGGCTGGATTTTCGATCTGTCCTGAGGAGCGCGTCGGCGGCAAATCGGCCGATTTGCTATAGAGATAATCGGCTATGGGTCAGCCGATGATCGTATAGTAATTGTAAAGAGAACTGCTGGAGCAATCTAAACAATTACTATAGAAGCAACACTTGAAACAGATCTAATCGGCTGTATGGCGATGAATCGAAGGAGAATGATGACGAAGCCGATTACCCTGATCTCAAGCTGGATAACTGGTGATAATACTAGAATAACAGGTAAAACTTGCAATTCTAGTAAATATCGATAACTTGTGAATAAATCCAAACGAAACCACAGCGATGCGCCCGTAGTTAAAGCTCGGATATTACTCGATAAGCGGAACCTACCAATTGGCCGGAGATCAGGTTGATGCAGCCCTGCCAATCCGTACGAACTCGTGAAAGAAAAAGATATTGGCGAAGTCGCCGACTTGAAAAGTAAAGTACTGGTAAAAAGTAGAAGTATTTTGTTGATTGATGTTGGTTGTTCTTTGCAAAACCATTGCAAAACCCTAGCGACTCCTATTTATACCCTGAAACTAGGACTCCTGGTCGATTACGACTTGTTACAACCTTATTTAAAACAGGAAAACTACTATATCTATAATAACTTTAAAAAGAGAACGGACTCCCGCAGAATCTTCCGCCGCCGCTTCCTAATCCAATCAGGACCTCTTCAATTGCTTTCCGGCCGACTTAGCATGCCGCGTTGACCAGCTTTTGACTAGGATCTTCTGGAATAATCCTATCCTGTTGGCATAGGCGGCGCCACCAATCGGCCGATTGTCAACTGTTACCCCGATCGGCCGATTCCTTACTGTAGTTCCCAGATCTGCCGCATCGGCCAATCTTCTTCTCCTGACGCCGATTCAAGACGTGTCAAAATCCGGCGTCAACACATGCCCCCCAGTTTCGGAGTAAAATATAACTTTTCTTCGAAACTCCCTCTTTAATCCTTTTTTCCGAAACGGGTGCAGTAAAAGTCTCCTTCCGTTCCGCGGAACAATGATTGCAATTTCCTCGATCCGAGCACGCGAAACGACCGCTCCCCTGGAACTCGTGTAGACGGTGCGGTAAGAATACCATCTTTGCCCTTACCCCCTTATCTTAAGTACTGGTTTTCTCCACCTTTTCTCCTCCACGAATCCAGCATCCTTTCTGCCGCATTACTGTTCATCTTCCCCCAAGTTCTTTCGATTTCCAAGCGCTTCCCCTTCTCCGGCGACCTCGTCCGCAGCTTGCTCCGACCCCAATGGCGTCTCCGTCAGCGACCACCCCATCTACAGAGGCTCCCTCGGCTGCTCCTTTGGCGGCGGCGGCCCAATCGGCGGCTTCTCCAGCAGCGTCATCAGCGACGATGGCTTCCATCCCAGAGGTAAATGTCCGAAAAATCTTTTCCTTTTCGCCTTGCTGCTTCAGTATTTTCCGGTCCCTTTCTTAGTTTCTTCCCTTTTTCCCTTTCTTTTTTAGGCCCTTAGGCACAGGATCACCATTCCCCTCTCAGAGTGTGGCAGAACCACCTGAATTAATCCGGCTCAAGTGTATTAACCATCACCATTAAGGCATTCTCGGTTAACCTTACACTTCAAACAGAGTAATCCACTGGTCTGTCGGGTATAACCTCCCGATACAACCACGGTGAACGGATCGAGCGCCATACATACAAACGCTCATGCGAATTCCAGCAAATATTACAACATTAGTATAAGTGAATATTACAGACCAAGTTTTGAGTTTAGAAACCAAGTACTTCAATTATCATAAATAAGTTCTTCAGAGTTTAAGTTGCAGCGGAAATAAACGACGGAAACTACTCGACGATACAGAATGTCTCGATGAAGCCCGTACGAGACATCACTCGGCCTTATCTCCGTTGGACGGGGGCGCATCCCATTCCACCGACCAACCAGGGGGAAGAGTGCAGGGCCAAGTCAAGCTAGCAATCAAATCTTCGAAGGTCTCACCTGAAAACGAGCCACAAGCAAGGCTGAGTATACTAATACTCAGCAAGACTTACCCGTGTAGTGGAATCGACTCCACTGACTCTAGACATGCAAGGCTTCTTGGCTCAGGGGTTTGTTTTGCCGAAAAGCATCTACAAGTGGGTCCTTACTTTCAACTTTTAGCTCAAGATTCTAGTTTCATTAATCATTCTAGATAAGCAGCTATCCAAAAGCATACATGGTGAAGCATTAAATTTTCATCCAACTTCATTCATCATCCTTGTTCCTCTTCTTACTCTGTGGGTAAAAATGGTTAAGCAGTCTCAATAGCCGTGAGAAATGGACGATTCGAATCGAATTTCTTAACCTTGCAAGGGAAACCCAAACACACGTCACGTGGTTACTCCCTAGAGTCACACGTGCAACCTTTCCCCTTTCTTTCCGGGTCGTGGATCGGGGCTACCCTCCGAGAGTACAAGAGCCCCACGCCACGGTTCGGCGCCGGGTCGTGACCACTCTCTGCACTCGCCATATGCACATGGGACCGAAGTTCAAAGGGTAGGATGCCGTCCCCTTGCCGGGCCAATCAGGTACTTAAGCTTACCGATTCCCATAATCTCGGCATGTGTTTAGTACGTTCAAAGACTTAACCATCACTACCACACCCTGCGGCCTTAGCATTTTTCACTAGACAGACGGGCCTCAATCGTAACCAGCGTTCCATAGCCCGTCCGTGTCCTTATGATTGCAGCGTGTAGTAGACATTCAACTCCTATTTTCTCGCGAGTGACAGGAAATCACTCGACTTTTACCGGAGTCCTATTAGCACAGCATTCTACCGAACCTTACGTCTAGTTTTCAAGCAAGGGTTCCTAACGCCATGCAACTAAGTTTTCATTCAACTCCTATAAACTTAATGCACAAGCAAAAGAGTAGTGAGTCGCATAATTTAGGAAAGAGATGGGTTATGCTCCGGGGCTTGCCTTCACAGTTAGCTTGGGGCTCTTCCGAACTTGGGCTCGGGTCTTCAAGAGCTTCAGTTAGATTCGCTTGAGCTTCACGCTGCTCACTCTCAGACGCGGGCACCAGCTCGTAAGTTCCGTCGGCGAGAGTCGTCGATTCTACATGAATGCACAAGTTTGAGTCGTGGTAATGGTACTTGATACGATTTAAGAGTAATTACTACAATGGATAGTTTCTGGTCATGAAATTTTGGATTTAGGCACATCAGGGAAAGATGCGCTTACTGTAAAATTTTCAGCCAATTTTATGTAACAGATTAATTATGAAAAATATATTACATAGTTGCTGTTAGATCTTTGTTCTTTTTGTACAGAACAATTGGTGCAACAACTGAGTCTAAGATTTTTACAGAGCTTTCACTTAAGCATGCAGAAGCTACTGTAATTTTTGTAGGTTTTATCATGCAGTATTCAGAGCATAGAAAATATGACATTCCACACCTAGGCTATTCATGGATTCATTTTTACAGGACCCTACACAGGGTTTTTGTCCCTGTAACTTTTTACACAGCAACCTCGACCACAGTGTGTCTCCTAGTAACAATGTGAGAATTTTCCAAGCTAAGATACTATTTTCTTGATTTAATGTATGTTATTAGCACATATATCAAATAAATAGGTTACTCTGAGATAAAAAGTCTCCTAATTTTTCTCTGGCTTCTAGGTACCAATATATTAGCATAGAAAAAGTTTCATTGGGTGACTCACCACCTAACTGCAGGGATAAAATATTTTACTTAAACATGGTATGGAACTAAGTTTAATAAACAGTAAAGCTAGAGATGGAATTTGGGCCTGATCTTTTTACACAGTCCTAAACATCAAGCAACTAACTCACTGACCAAAATTTAGGGTCAGCATTGCTCTACAACAGTGGGTACAAATAAGTCCATTAAAGCTTCTATTTAATGTAGAGCAAAATATGTTGAGATTCTGAGAAACCTTTTGTAACAAAAGTGGTAGAGTTTGTTCTGTGGATTCCAGAACAGTTGAGTTTGCATTTTTCTGAATTTTCTGTGATTTTATACGAATTTTACAAGTTCACTGAATTTGAATCTAGGTTTGAAACTTTCTTTTACAACTAGGTCCTTGAATCTTACGCCCAGACCCTTCTAAAGATTTAAATTCTTGCAATTGGGTCCTCGGGCGGCTCGGGTACGGTGGCCGGCCGAAATTCCGGCGAGGGGCTCGCCGGTGGCGAGGGGTGAGGGTCGGGGAAGGTTCAGGGGTGCGAGGGCTACCTTGTGGGGGTGTTGTTCAGGTGGGGGACGGCCGGGAAGGGCTCGCTGGCGTTGGAGCAGAGGCGGCGGTGGCGCGGCACGCGTCGACGGCGGTGCTCCGGCGGGCTTGGGGCGGCCTGGTCCGGTCAGCGAGCTTCGGTGGCGCGTGGGGAAGCTGCTCAGGGGCTTGGCTCGGACGGAGGAGGTCGGGGTCGCGCTGTCCACGGCGAGCAGGGGCGGCGGCGGCGGCGGCAGCGCGGGCGGCGGCGCTCCGGTGGCTCTGGGCGGCGTTGGGCGGGTCGGCGAGCTTCAGGGGGATGATGTAGTGGGCGGTGGCTCCGGGCGGCGTGGTGGCTGAAGCTTTAGTTTGGGCGGTGGGCGGCGGCGGAGGGCTGTCCACGGGCGGGCGGCGCTCGGCGGCGGCAATGGCGACGGCGAGGGCGTTCAGGGTGCTGGGGCTCGCGCGCGTGGCTGGGCGGGGCTTTTATAGGGACCGGAGGGGGTGCGGAGGGGCCTGGGCAGCGCGCGGGGCGGAGGCACGGCACGGCGCGCACTGGCCACGGCGGGCGGCGTGCGGGCGCGGTGACTGGGCGGCCGGAGATATGGCGTGGGCGCGGTGGGATAGCGCTGGGCGTGGAGTGGTGGAGCAGCAGCGGCAGCGGCTCGGGCGGAGGGCGGGCGCGGCGACTGGCGGGGCGCGGGAGCCGGGGCGGCACGGCGGGGCGCGGCGACTGGGCGCGACGGGCGGCGGGGCTGGACGCGGCAGCGTCGCGTGCACGCGCGGGCGTTCACTGGGCCGCGCGGCGTGGCGGGGGGGGGGGGGGGGGCAAAGCCGGCCGTGGCGGGGTGGTGCGGCGGCCACTGGCCTGGCGCCTCGCGCTGGTCAGGCGTCGCCGGCCACCTGGCGCGCGGCGGTCGGGCGGGGAGGAGAGAGAGGGGGGGGGGGGGGGGCGAGGGCCTGGATGCGAGAATTTGGAAAACTTGAGGGGGCTGGGTGCAAACAGGGCGTTTTCTCCTCTTTCTGATTTGAAATTCAAAAACTTTTGAACACGAAAGTTGTTCAAAATAAAAAGTTCTACAACTTTGGTTTCAGGCAAAATCTCATTTGGCTTATGGTTTGAAAGTTAAATTTAAAAGTTCAAAAGTAACCAAATGTGCTCAAATTAAATTTGAATTCCAACTGAACTCGTTCTAATTCTTTCCACCCTTTCATTAGTTGGTTTAAGCATAGAGTTAGGCTAATGACATTGATTTTGGAAATGTAATTACCAGGGTTGTCACAGCCTTCCCCCCTTAACAAGAATCTCGCCCCGAGATTCGGTAATTCTTAGTGTGGGCGTGGGTGCACATACCAGTGGTTGAGATAAGAAACCCAGGGAAATGTTGGTTCAGGTAGCTCTCAGTTTCCCAGGTGGCTTCTTCTTCCGTGTGGTGATTCCATTGTACTTTATACATTCTAATTACATTCCTCCTGGTCTCTCTTTCTTTTTGATCCAAAATCTTAACTGGGTGTTCGACATATGAGAGGTCGGGTTCCAACGATATTTCTTGTTGTTCCACAATCTCAATAGGGACTCGAATACACTTCTTGAGTTTAGATACGTGGAAGACATCATGGGTGGCCGTGAGCTGAGGGGGCAGTCGTAATTTGTAGGCTACGGGTCCGCAGCTCTCAATGATTTCGTAAGGACCAACATAACGTGGAGCTAGTTTGCCCTTGATTCCGAATCTTTGCACTCCCTTGGTTGGTGAAACTCGAAGATAGACATGATCGCCAACTTCGAATTTTAGGGGCTTCCTCCTTTTGTCAGAATAGCTCTTTTGTCGGGCTTGTGCGGCTTTAAGATTTGCTTGTATTACTTTCACTTTCTCTTCTGCCTCGATTACCAGGTTGGGTCCAATTATCATACGTTCTCCGGTTTGTGACCAGCTCAAAGGAGTTCGACACCTTCGTCCGTACAGGGCCTCAAATGGTGCCATTTTCAAACTCGTTTGATAGCTATTGTTGTACAAGAACTCTGCTAGGGCTAGGCATTTGTCCCAATTCTTGTCATAGTGAATGACGCAAGCTCTCAGCATGTCTTCAAGAATCTGGTTTACTCTTTCCGTTTGTCCATCGGTCTGAGGATGGTATGCTGAGCTGCGAATCAGTTTAGTGCCAAGAGACGTTTGCAGTTGTTCCCAAAAGCGTGCTACAAACTGAGGACCACGATCGGAAATAATTGTCTTAGGTATTCCATGCAGGCAAACAATACGATCGAGGTAAATCTCGGCATATTTCTTGGTAGAATAGGTGGTGTGTACCGGAAGAAAATGTGCCGTCTTTGTGAGTCTATCCACGATAACCCATATGGAATCATGTTTCTGGGAAGTGTTTGGTAGTCCAACGATGAAGTCCATACTTATGTCTTCCCATTTCCAGGATGGTATAGGTAACGGTTGTAGTGTACCTGCTACCTTCAAGTGGCTAGCTTTTACTCTCTGGCACGTGTAACATTCCGAGACATACGCAGCAATTTCTCTTTTCATCCTAGTCCACCAGAAGTTTTGCCTTAGGTCTTGATACATTTTGCTACTGCCGGGGTGGATAGAGAATTTGGAAAGGTGTGCCTCATCGAGAATTTGCTTGCGGAGTTCACGATTCTTCGGAACGACTATACGACCTTCGAACCATAGAACTCCCTTATGGTCCTGGCGGAAACATTTGTACTTCTCCTCACCTAGAGAGAGTTTTTGTTTGATGATCTTAATTCCTTCATCATGTAGTTGTGCCATGACGATTTGGTCGTGAAGAGTGGGCTCAACTGAGATGTGATTTAGAGTGCCTTGGGAAACCATTTCCATGTTAAGCTTCCTCATTTCTGCACACAATGTCTCATGGTAGGACTCCATGGATAAGCAATGGCAATGGGACTTGCGGCTTAGTGCATCCGCGACTACATTAGCCTTACCGGGGTGATAGTGCACTTCAAGGTCATAATCCTTGATTAATTCTAGCCATCTCCGTTGTCTCATATTCAGATCGGCTTGTGTGAAGATATACTTGAGACTCTTATGATCCGTGTAGATATTGCACTGTGTACCCATGAGATAGTGCCTCCATATCTTCAGAGCGTGAATGACGGCTGCAAGCTCAAGATCATGAGTGGGATAATTGTGTTCGTGGGGCCGAAGGGCTCGTGAGGCATATGCAATCACTCGATTCTCTTGCATAAGCACACATCCTAGACCAGTACCCGATGCGTCACAATACACATCGAATGACTTGGTATTATCGGGTTGAGCTAACACAGGTGCAGTAGTCAGATGCTCTCTGAGAGTGTGGAAAGCTTCTTCACATTTCTCATTCCATACAAACTTTACTTCCTTCTTCAATAGTTCCGTCATGGGCTTAGCAATTCGAGAGAAATCCGGGATGAAGCGGCGGTAGTAACCGGCTAAGCCGAGAAAACTGCGAATCTAATGAACAGAGGTAGGGGGTTTCCAATCCATCACCTCTTGTACCTTGCTGGGGTCAACAGCTATGCCTTCGCTGGAGATCGTGTGGCCTAAGAACTTTACAGTATCCAACCAGAATTCACACTTAGAAAACTTAGCATAGAGCTGATGGTCTCTGAGTCGCTGAAGAACAATGCGAATGTGCTTGGCATGCTCTTCCTCATCCTTGGAATAGATAAGGATGTCGTCGATGAACACTACGACGAATTTGTCAAGTTCGGGCATGAATACCGAATTCATGATTTACATGAAGTAGGCAGGGGCATTGGTGAGTCCAAAGGACATGACCAAGAATTCATATAGTCCATATCGTGTGGAGAAGGCAGTCTTAGGAATATCGCAGGGGCGAATCTTGATTTGATGATATCCCGAACGAAGATCAATCTTTGAGAAGACTCTGGCTCCAGCTAATTGATCGAAGAGTACGTCGATGCGAGGAAGGGGGTATTTATTTTTAACTGTTACCGCATTGAGAGGTCGGTAATCCACACATAGTCTTAAACTGTCATCCTTTTTCTTTACGAATAGGGCTGGACATCCCCAAGGTGACGCGCTAGGGCGAATAAAACCTTTGTCCAGTAGTTCTTGGAGTTGAATTTTCAGCTCAGCCAATTCTTTAGGGGGCATCCTATATGGTCTTTTGGATATAGGTGCAGTGCCTGGTTGTAGTTCAATGATGAACTCAATATCCCTATCCGGTGGCATTCCTGGTAGGTCATCCGGGAAAACATCGGCATACTCGTTTACCACAAGAATATCATCTAGCTTAAGTCCTTCCATCTTATAAGCACAGGAATTCGTACAATCTAGGAACGACAGGTAAAGGGTAGTGGCTCCGTGACTAGGTGAATTTATCTCAACGGCTCGGGAAGAAAGGTCCAGTGTGACTCCATGCATAGCCATCCAGTTCATTCCCAAAATAAGGTCCATGCCGTCAAGAGGTAAAAGGACAAGGTCCGTGTCGATGGTTTTACTACCCAATTTGACTAGTACTTGTCTGACCATTTGGTTTGAAGCAATTTTACCATCCGGTGTTGATATCATATATGACCCTTTGGTGTGACAAACATCCAAGCCTACTTTTGCACCGAATTTTGCACTTATGAAACTATGCGATGCACCAGAATCAAATAATATAACTGCAGGCTTGTTATGGATAGAGAATGTACCCGACATCACTGGGGCTCCTTCAGGAAGCTCTGCAAGCATGGTGAAGTTAATCCGTCCTTGCTTGACTTGCAGGGTCTGTCTCTTGCCCCTGTTCTTGGTGTTCGGGTTGGATTCTTGACCTTGGTTGGGCTGTCCAGACTGAGGGCATTCTCGTACGAAGTGGCTGGAACTCCCGCATTTGAAACAGCGATTCGCGGGGCTAGGTCGAAGAGACTGCTGAAGAATGGGCCTCGGACCATTCTGTGGAGGCATCGGGGGTCGTACCATGCCTGCCTGCTGTGGGGGTCTGGCAATCCATCTTCCTGGCTGCGGGGCCCTTGGTGGAGCTGTGGGTGCGGTATTTTGCACAATGCGATACCTTGGTGGTTGGGCACTTGATGGTCCCGCGGGTGCCTTTCTCATCTTCTCTGCCCGGTGTGCCATGATACAGTCTTCCTGGGTAATGGCCATATTGACCAATTCGTTGTAGGTGTCAGCCCTGGCTAGGTTCAGACGTTCCTTGAGCTTGGTATTCAGACCTCGGCGGAAACGATCACGCTTCTTGGCATCCGTATCAGCGTGATAGCCCGCATACTGGCATAAGTTGTTGAACGCCTGGGCGTACTGCAGCACGGTGCGGGTGCCCTGGGTGAGTGCCAGGAACTCATTCAACTTCCTCTCCATGAGACCCTCGGGGATATGATGTGCCCGGAACGCGGTCTTGAATTCATCCCAGTCGACTACATGATCAGCCGGGAGCATCGCAGAATAGTGGTCCCACCACAGACGAGCGGTACCGCGAAGCTGTTGCGCGGCAAAACGAGCTTTGTTGGCCTCTGAGCATGGGGCCACAAGTAATGTGAACTTGGATTCGATGGTGCGAATCCATGCATCTGCGTCCAGGGGTTCCTCTGTCTTATGGAACAAGGGCGGCTGGGTCCCTAGGAAATCCGTGTATCCTACAGCTTGGGGTTGGTGAGCATTGTGCCCACCCCTCTGCTGGTGCTGTCCTTGCACGATCTGACGCAGCAGCTCGGTTTGAGCGGCCAACACTTCCACCAAACTGGGCGGGGGTGGTGGCGACTGTCGCGATCTGCTGCCACCGGCACCAAAACCCTCGGGGTTGCCACGAGTTGATCCAACCATCTGAAACGTGAAAGGTTACCATTAGCAACGCGATCCATATTACTTCCTTGATTCATAAATAATTGGTGTAGTCATAGACTTCCGAAGTCACAGCTAGAAGTATGGACAGAATCTCTGTTTGCTACGAGAAAAATCATAGCCTGCTGTGGGTCCATCCAAAACATCTCAAACTTTTGCAGTAGTCAGAGAATTTAGGAATACACCACTTTGGTATTTAACTTCGGTGCTAGAACTGTAGCTAAGGTGGTCGAAAGGCTCGTCCTCTGCCTTACTTTCTTAGCTGTTTTTCAGCAGATTGATCGGTACTGTTTCGCCTATATCTCAAACTAGCGAGGTCCAATGATGCTCAATTTTTGTGAGAATCCAGATCACAAAATTTAGCACAAGTTTGGTATTCAACACTCAGCCAAGAAATGCAAGGAGACATGGGTAAAAATTCCGACAAGTCTCAGCGATTGTGGATTTCATCGTTTACCAAATTACAACGAAATCACCCAAGTTTATCGCCGTTCCTTACATGCTGAGGGTATCCACATGGTTTAGGTGTACCCAACACAAAAGAGTTACTCAACTCCTAGTTAGCCTATTACAACACTTGCCAAAGGTTAGGCTACCCTATCGAGGAGTATGTGCAAAAGTCCTCCTAGGTCGTCATCTAGAAATCATCCAAGTCGTTGACGGACGACTCGCTGTGAGCAGGAGAGTGAGCTCCCATCTGAGGTGCCTGTGGTACCTCACCCTCGAAATCCATACCAGAGATACCATCAATCTCCTGTGGCTCCTCCTCATCCTCCTCCATGTCCTCCTCATGGGGATGGTCATTCTGATCATGGTGCCACTGAATGTGCTCATTCGCATCCTCCAACTCAAGGCTCAGATCATGGAGCTGCTCCTCCAACTGTGCTATCGTGGCATCTCTCTCACCCATGAGAGTGTCCTGCTCCTGAATTTGGCCCTCAAGTTGGCCAATCTGAGCATCTCTGTCCTCAAGATCCTGACTGAGCTCCTTAATCTGCTCATCCCTGGTATCTGCCATCATGTGGTAGGCCTGAGCAAGATCAGTGAGCTGCTCAAGTGCCTGACTCTGAAGAGTCTGAAGCCGGTAGAGTGCACTCATGCACCGCACAGAGGTATGAATAGTTTCTTGGTCGTGAAAGTCTACCAAGTACTGTGCGTGCTGCACCCTGTTGAGCAAAAAGGGGTCGTTGTCCTGGGCAGCAGGAAACAATCCAATGGGAGCGAGTGTGACAACCTCCGGACGCTCTGCACAAAAAGTGGTGAGCACCCTCATGGCTGCAAGCTCCCAAGTATCGGCCAAACGGCGACCAACAGCCTCAAGCTCCAAGGCGGGCCACTCTGGGTGTAGCAGGTGCGGAAAAACGGTCACGTTGACACGGCACTGAGTAACTCCATTTTCTGCAAACTCCAGTCCGGCGTAACGTGGGGGAACTAGATAGCCCGCGGTACACAGAACATCCCACAAAATAGAGGGAAAGCCCTCCCAGTGGAGACACTGCGAGTGTACGCGTCCATCCTCATCCACCATCATAGCAACAGGCTCGGCCATCTGAACAAAAGATCAAATGGAGTGAGATAGCGAAAAACTGTGAACAGCACATGGACAGATTCTGTATAGTGTGCAAAAATAACCATAACTTCCACAGTTCTAATCCAAAAATTCTCAAATTTCACCAGATCACTCCTATGGTATTTGTGAACAACTTTGCTAGTCAACTCCAGAGCTAAATAGGTCTCTAAGATGGTCTTTCTTTTCAGGTTTTACCTTACTGTCTACCCAGAATTTCCAGTGAACAGAGGGCCAGAGTGTCGTGCACCAGGGAAAATCTACCCAGCCAAAATTTACCAAATTTTAACAGCAGCTACCTGGGTAAATTTGGGACAAGTTTTGTGTTGTGCTCTTTTGCAGAAAACCGCAGGAAGGGGGCCTAAAAATTTAAGAGGCAGAAGGGCTTATTCTGGACAGAATTCTAATATTCCAAGGTTTCAGTTATTTCTTACTATCCTTGAGTTCAGAATTTTTCATTTTTGAACAGAAGATAGAAAACAAAATTTGGAACAATTTCTTCAACATGAACTTTATCAGAAAAGGTCATTTTCTTGGGTCAATAATTCTCTCTTTTCGGTCATGGCAGGTTTCGGACAGTTTTGCTAGATGATCCTTAGGCAACCACGCTTAGATACGCAAGAACCTTACCACTCTTGTACAACGTATTTTTACTTTCCGATATATATGGTTATAATGCATGCACGTCCTATTCGTCCTCACAAAAATAAAATAACTGCCAAATACTTTTGGTCTTACGAAGATAGTCTCGGTGGCATACACAATACGGCTCTCACTATAATAGCTAGTCGAGCCTTTCTAATCGTTCCTTAACTTATCTTAATCGCGGTTAGGGTACCTGCAGAAGATTGACAAGGCATATATATTTCCTGAACCTTTCATGCCAGCACTCATGAAAGCGTCCGTATTCATTACCGTTTACTTATAGAAACGATATCTGTACAATTCCCGCCGTACAGACGACGTTAACATACGCTATCGAGATAGCGTATTCACGGGGGTACCGTCATGAGACGGGGGTATGAACAGCGATCGCCATACCCTGCGCCAAACCTTCTACTCCCAATATGTTCAACTAACAGTTGGCATATTGGCAGCACCTCAAGTAAGCCACTGCTTGAGGGCAGCGTTCGGTTCGCATCACCGACAGGAAGGCCAAGCTCTCTCAGTTGGCTGAGGATCCTTACCTTCTTACCTTAGCGATGAGTGCGTCGTTACAGAATTTAAGGTCGGTTGTACATGAGAGTAAGTTTTGACAGAAAGTAATGTGCTGGAAGTCAGTTGATAATATTTCATAAGTCAGACAGCCACCTAGTAAACTTTCCCATAATCCCTTAGGGCTTTACGAACTAGGTACCATCCTTAACGTACCAACGTATTTCGCAACACATCCTTCTAGTCAAGTTTTATTAAAACTAGTTTTTAAAGCTTGTCGCATTCTCTGGCGTATGTATTTCGGTTCTGGTGCCAGCTGTTACCAGCTGTGGCACCAGCTACGGCTCTGATACCAGCTCTGGCAGAACCACCTGAATTAATCCGGCTCAAGTGTATTAACCATCACCATTAAGGCATTCTCGGTTAACCTTACACTTCAAACGGAGTAATCCACTGGTCTGTCGGGTATAACCTCCCGATACAACCACGGTGAACGGATCGAGCGCCATACATACAAACGCTCATGCGACGATGAGCCCAGAGAATACCACATTCCAGCAAATATTACAACATTAGTATAAGTGAATATTACAGACCAAGTTTTGAGTTTAGAAACCAAGTACTTCAATTATCATAAATAAGTTCTTCAGAGTTTAAGTTGCAGCAGAAATAAACGACGGAAACTACTCGACGATACAGAATGTCTCGATGAAGCCCGTACGAGACATCACTCGGCCTTATCTCCGTTGGACGGGGGCGCATCCCATTCCACCGACCAACCAGGGGGAAGAGTGCAGGGCCAAGTCAAGCTAGCAATCAAATCTTCGAAGGTCTCACCTGAAAACGAGCCACAAGCAAGGCTGAGTATACTAATACTCAGCAAGACTTACCCGTGTAGTGGAATCGACTCCACTGACTCTAGACATGCAAGGCTTCTTGGCTCAGGGGTTTGTTTTGCCGAAAAGCATCTACAAGTGGGTCCTTACTTTCAACTTTTAGCTCAAGATTCTAGTTTCATTAATCATTCTAGATAAGCAGCTATCCAAAAGCATACATGGTGAAGCATTAAATTTTCATCCAACCAGTTCATTCATCATCCTTGTTCCTCTTCTTACTCTGTGGGTAAAAATGGTTAAGCAGTCTCAATAGCCGTGAGAAACGGACGATTCGAATCGAATTTCTTAACCTTGCAAGGGAAACCCAAACACACGTCACGTGGTTACTCCCTAGAGTCACACGTGCAACCTTTCCCCTTTCTTTCCGGGTCGTGGATCGGGGCTACCCTCCGAGAGTACAAGAGCCCCACGCCACGGTTCGGCGCCGGGTCGTGACCACTCTCTGCACTCGCCATATGCACATGGGACCGAAGTTCAAAGGGTAGGATGCCGTCCCCTTGCCGGGCCAATCAGGTACTTAAGCTTACCGATTCCCATAATCTCGGCATGTGTTTAGTACGTTCAAAGACTTAACCATCACTACCACACCCTGCGGCCTTAGCATTTTTCACTAGACAGACGGGCCTCAATCGTAACCAACGTTCCATAGCCCGTCCGTGTCCTTATGATTGCAGCGTGTAGTAGACATTCAACTCCTATTTTCTCGCGAGTGACAGGAAATCACTCGACTTTTTCCGGAGTCCTATTAGCACAGCATTCTACCGAACCTTACGTCTAGTTTTCAAGCAAGGGTTCCTAACGCCATGCAACTAAGTTTTCATTCAACTCATATAAACTTAATGCACAAGCAAAAGAGTAGTGAGTCGCATAATTTAGGAAAGAGATGGGTTATGCTCCGGGGCTTGCCTTCACAGTTAGCTTGGGGCTCTTCCGAACTTGGGCTCGGGTCTTCAAGAGCTTCAGTTAGATTCGCTTGAGCTTCACGCTGCTCACTCTCAGACGCGGGCACCAGCTCGTAAGTTCCGTCGGCGAGAGTCGTCGATTCTACATGAATGCACAAGTTTAAGTCGTGGTAATGGTACTTGATACGATTTAAGAGTAATTACTACAATGGATAGTTTCTGGTCATGAAATTTTGGATTTAGGCACATCAGGGAAAGATGCGCTTACTGTAAAATTTTCAGCCAATTTTATGTAACAGATTAATTATGAAAAATATATTACATAGTTGCTGTTAGATCCTTGTTCTTTTTGTACATAACAATTGGTGCAACAACTGAGTCTAAGATTTTTACAGAGCTTTCACTTAAGCATGCAGAAGCTACTGTAATTTTTGTAGGATTTATCATGCAGTATTCAGAGCATAGAAAATATGACATTCCACACCTAGGCTATTCATGGATTCATTTTTACAGGACCCTACACAGGGTTTTTGTCCCTGTAACATTTTACATAGCAACCTCTACCACAGTGTATCTCCTAGTAAAAATGTGAGAATTTTCCAAGCTAAGATACTATTTTCTTGATTTAATGTATGTTATTAGCACATATATCAAATAAATAGGTTACCCTGAGATAAAAGTGTCCTAATTTTTCTTTGGCTTCTAGGTACCAATATATTAGCATAGAAAAAGTTTCATTGGGTGATTCACCACCTAACTGCAGGGATAATATATTTTACTTAAACATGGTATGGAACTAAGTTTAATAAACGGTAAAGCTAGAGAAGGAATTTGTGCCTGATCTTTTTACACAGTCCTAAACATCAAGCAACTAACTCACTGACCAAAATTTAGGGTCAGCATTGCTCTACAACAGTGGGTACAAATAAGTCCATTAAAGCTTCTATTTAATGTAGAGCAAAATATGTTGAGATTCTGAGAAACCTTTTGTAACAAAAGTGGTAGAGTTTGTTCTGAGGATTCCAGAACAGTTGAGTTTGCATTTTTCTGAATTTTCTATGATTTTATTCGAATTTTACAATTTCACTGAATTTGAATCTAGGTTTGAAACTTTCTTTTACAACTAGGTCCTTGAATCTTACGCGCAGACCCTTCTAAATATTTAAATTCTTGCAATTGGGTCCTCGGGCGGCTCGGGTACGGCGGCCGGCCGAAATTCCGGCGAGGGGCTCGCCGGCGGCGAGGGGTGAGGGTCGGGGAAGGTTCAGGGGTGCGAGGGCTACCTTGTGGGGGTGTTGTTCAGATGGGGGACGGCCGGGAAGGGCTCGCCGGCGTTGGAGCAGAGGCGGCGGCGGCGCGGCACGCGTCGACGGCGGTGCTCCGGCGGGCTTGGGGCGGCCTGGTCCGGTCAGCGAGCTTCGGTGGCGCGTGGGGAAGCTGCTCAGGGGCTTGGCTCGGACGGAGGAGGTCGGGGTCGCGCTGTCCACGGAGGGGGTGCGGAGGGGGTGCGGAGGGGCCTGGGCAGCGTGCGGGGCGGAGGCACGGCACGGCGCGCACTGGCCACGGCGGGCGGCAGCGGAACGCCGGCGCGGCGTGCGGCGTGCGGGCGCGGTGACTGGGCGGCCGGAGATATGGCGTGGGCGCGGTGGGATAGCGCTGGGCGTGGAGTGGTGGAGCAGCAGCGGCAGCGGCTCGGGCGGAGGGCGGGCGCGGCGACTGGCGGGGCGCGGGAGCCGGGGCGGCACGGCGGGGCGCGGCGACTGGGCGCGACGGGCGGCGGGGCTGGACGCGGCAGCGTCGCGTGCACGCGCGGGCGTTCACTGGGCCGCGCGGCGTGGGGGGGGGGGGGCAAAGCCGGCCGTGGCGGGGTGGTGCGGCGGCCACTGGCCTGGCGCCTGGCGCCGGTCAGGCGTCGCCGGCCACCTGGCGCGCGGCGGTCGGGCGGGGAGGAGAGAGAGGGGGGGGCGAGGGCCTGGATGCGAGAATTTGGAAAACTTCAGGGGGCTGGGTGCAAACAGGGCGTTTTCTCCTCTTTCTGATTTGAAATTCAAAAACTTTTGAACACGAAAGTTGTTCAAAATAAAAAGTTCTACAACTTTGGTTTCAGGCAAAATCTCATTTGGCTTATGGTTTGAAAGTTAAATTTAAAAGTTCAAAAGTAACCAAATGTGCTCAAATTAAATTTGAATTCCAACTGAACTTGTTCTAATTCTTTCCGCCCTTTCATTAGTTGGTTTAAGCATATAATTAGGCTAATGACATTGTTTTTGGAAATGTAATTACCAGGGTTGTCACACAGAGTCTCCTGACCTCATCTGCCTAGGCCCTATGGGGAGTCCTGATCCAACGGATCTAATTAGCTTAGAAACTCACAGAATCCCCTTCAAGCAGTCACCTATGGATTTAGATCACTAGGTAGGCGCATTCAGATCCTGGCCGAACGAAACACCCGGGTGGAGAGAGTGGTACCAGAGGGTAGCCGGGTCTTGGAAAGTCCAATGGGAAGAACTTAAAATCGGCCAGTGCATAGATTTGTCCCTGTCTCAGATGGAAAAGAATGAACCTTTGGTTATGGCAGCCTCTTACTTCTGGTCCGATGCGCTCAACGCATTTCTTTTTGGACACGGACCCATGACCCCGACCTAGGCCGATGTCTTGCTGCTGACCGGCCTAGATGTTTCCTCCGCCGATACCCCTTTCAACTACCTGTTCAAGCCATCTCATAGGCTAGATACCAAAGGAATCGGCGGGTGGAAAGGATACATCAGTAAGAACATGAAGACAGGGACAGTCTCACAGAGAGAGCACACCGCCTTCCTGATGATGTGGCTGGAGAAACATCTCTTCTGTGGCAGAGCGGTCGGCCCCTCTTCCAACACTCAAGCTTTGGCAGAATCTCTCGCACAAGGATCGGCCGTTCCCCTCGGCAAACATTTGCTGGGATCGGCATATCATATGATGCATCAAATTGGCGCCAAGCTGTCGAAAGGAGAGCCGATAGGGAATCCAGGTGGTCCTTGGTGGTTCATCACCCTCTGGCTCAATCTACACATGAGCAAGGTCTCTCAGCAGAGGATAGAGACAAAGACCTTTCCCAACATTGAGTCAGAGGAGAACCCATCGGTCCGTCGCCGCTGCAGATCTGTCGGAGAGGCAGCATCGGCCTTTCCTGGCTGCCAGTTCACCGCTACCCGGGTAGCCGAATATTTCAGATGCTTCTATAATGGACTTAGCGAGGAGATGATCACCTGGTATCCATATCAAACCGCGGAGCCGATTTTTGAATTGCCTATATGCTTCGACTTCTCCACCCACACATTTGACAGAGAGTTGATGGATGTCCTGATTAAGCCGGGAATTCTGCCGGCTAACTTCTTCTCGGGGAAGGACTCACCCACTTATGAGTTCTACTGCCCGTCAGCTGCAGCAAGGCAACTAGGTTTCGGCCAATTGCCGATCCGAGTCTATTTCGCCGGCCAAGCAAAATTCAGAGACGGATTAACCTCTAGTCTCGACTACAGCCGATTGTGCGATTTAGTACCTGACTCCAGCACCATTGACTTGAACGGCTGGTCAGTTGCCTCTTTCGCCACCCAACAGTACAAATTATGGTGGGCAGAATGGAAGCAGCATCTTTTCTGTAAATCCCCATCAATTTACTGCAACATTCTGGACCCAGAGAACATCGACCCAAATGCTGCGGTATGTCCTTTTCTTTTCAGCCGATTTCAATGTTGCACTATCATCTTGCTGTTAACTTATGTTTACCTCTTCAGTCTGAAAGCCATGCTCCCCCAACACGGAGCCGAAGCGGCCGGCCGATTGATAGCCATCATCAATACACAGTGCAGCCACTCATCGGCTTCCATGCTCCATCTATCAGAGATATCTCCACCGGCCGATCAAAACGAGCGCCCAAGAGACCAACACCAAAGATATCCAGCCGTCGGATGCGGGCTCGCATTGAATCGGCCGGTCAGACAACAATAGCATCGACTGAAGTCTCTCGTATCGGATCGGCTAGCCAGATGGCAGCAGCATCGGCCGAGACTCCTCGTGTTGGATCGGCTGATCAGATGGGAGTGATGCGCACCGAGACCCCAGACCATTCACCTCCATCAGTGGTCGAGACGGCCGATCCCCAAGTCGCCGCCGAAGCCGGGGCTGCTGCAGCATCGCTCTTAGTAGAAGCTGTCCAGGTAACTTTATTTTTCTCATGTATTCCCCAAAAACCTTCTGCTGACATCAATTTCATCCCTCTACCAGGCGGCACGAGTTGTCCCACCACAATCTCCACGGCTGTCGGCCACGTCTCAAGTAGGGACTGAAACTATAGCAGCTCCTGTTGCCGAGGTAAATGATCTCTTACTCTGCATCCTCAATATTCAGGAAACTTAACCAATTCTGATGCAGGTTGACTTGGGTACGCCGATTGTAACTCCACAGCTGGAATCGGCCGGAGAACCCGCAGAGGCATGTCAAATTCCCATTACCATCTTATCTTATTTTCCATAGTACCTTCACGAGCATTTATATCTTTCTCAGGAAGCTGGCCCAAGCGGAGCACCAATAATGATCGAATCTTCTTCTTCTGGTGAACCCAGTGCACTAATCCCTGAAACAAGGGAAATACTTCCACCGGCGCAGGCAAGAGAGATTCGTTTCAAAGAGGTAACAATCTTACCATCAGAATCGGCCGATTTCCTCTCACCACCTGCTTACCCTTTGCTTCGTTCCTTTACAGGAGCAAGATTCTCCTAACAATAGTATCTTTTCTTTCGCTGTCTCCTTGGCCGACGAAGAAGAAACTGCCTCACATGTGGTTCCACCGAGTTCTGCCTCCGACGATGTCCGCTCTAAGCTCGAGAGCATCCGTACTCTTCTCCAAGGTGACATCGGCCGACTGGTGAAGGATGCATCGCCGATCCGACAACTTTTCAATGAGGTCGTAGATCACATTCCGGAAGAAGTGTCGGAAGACTTGGGGTACGCTGCCTATATAGAGGGCATGCGGATTCCGGTCTCGCGGGCGCTGCGACGTATGGCCGATCACGCTCAGATGGCCAAAACTCAGGAGGAGGTTGACTCGTACAAACACCAGGCCCAGGAAGTACATCACAAAATCAACTTTCTCGAGAACTGCCGTCCGGACATTGTTGGCACAATAGATCAGCTGAAACGGAGGAGAGCAGAACTAGCCAAGGAGATGGAACAGATAACCAAAGAGATAGCCGCTGAAGAGAAAAAGCTCCAAGAACTCCCAACCATGATCAGCGAGCTGAAGCAAAAAAGACAACATCTGGCCCGTGAAGCAATAAGACTCCGTCGTCGCATGTCAGAAGTGTCAGGATCGGCCGAAAGTGATCAGAGGATATTAGAATCGGCCGATCAAATCAGACGACGAGCGATTGTAGCCATAGATACTTTCCTTGGGCTGTAAAGAATATGTTAAACATTGTTGTTCCTTAATGCCACCGCGCCGATTTGATTTTGAACTGCTTCATGTAATCTGTGCTTTCCACCTAACAATGAATCCCAATATCTCTTTCACCGGATGTGTAGCCAGAAAACCGATGAGAAATCGGTCATGTTAACTCGACACATTTTCTTTTTGTGCTCAGAATCCCCATCGGTACCAACGTACGTCGGCCTTGATCTGATGCTATCTCTTAAATCTCCCATCTCTAATGAATTGGCCGACGTGAACCCATGCCTCAGCTTCTCATTCTTTCGAACGAGCTGAATCCTCAGAGCCGACTGCTTGGATCGGCTGTAGACCGAAATCGGACACTTTCAGGAAGTCAGTGTCCCAAGTCCTGCCAGATATACATTTGACGTGTTCGCAGCTCCACTGTTGTGTGTCGGCCGCTGCAACGCTGTAAACAGAATCGGCAGCTACTATCTCTGTACTGTCGCCGACCCATTGCACAAGGCATTGATGCATGGTAGATGGGACACAGCAGTTTGCATGTATCCAGTCGCGACCGAGCAGCATATTATAGGACCCTTTGCCATTAATGACGAAGAAAGTAGTGGGGAGGGTCTTACTGCCGATGGTGAGGTCGACGCAGAATACCCCGCGGGCAGGCGACACGTTGCCTTTGAAATCCTTCAGCATCATGTCCGTCTTGGTGAGGTCGTCATCGCCCTTGCCCAGCTTGCGGAACATGGCATACGGCATGATGTTGACTGCCGCGCCTCCATCTACTAGTAGTCTGGTGACGGGTCTTCCGTTGACATAGCCCTTGAGAAACAGCGCTTTGAGGTGCTGTCGTTTTTCTTCCTCTGGCTTCTCAAACATAGCCGTCATCGGCTCTAATACCAGTTGTGCCATTTGCTCTTCCCCTGTATTTGTCACTTTGTCCCGATCGCTTGGCGCCATGAACTCCATCGGCAGTATGAAAACCATATCGATTTCGGCCGCCGATTCTTGGCTGTTTGCTTCCTGATCATTTTTCTTTGGGCGCCAAATTCGAGATTTCACATTCCTTCTTTCTGGCACATGTCTTTGTTCTCTTTCTTGATGTTCTAACTGGCGTAGGCGTTGGATTCTCCGCTTTTGGGATCTGGATAGGCCATCGGGACACCACCTGGGGTTCGCTGGTTTGGCCGAAGGTTTAGCGTGTTTCCAATCTGGTTCCCTTCCTACGAGATCTTCGTCTGACACCCTATCATCGGCCATCTCTTCCAGCCAATCGTGCGTGCTGATCCTGCCCCCCAGTCCATCTTGCTGGCCGATCTTGCCCTCTGACCTGTTGCACTGGTCAACTCTGCCCCCCAGCCGATCATGCACCGAAATGCGCCGTTCTTCGCGCCGATTTCTGTTGATCGGCTCTGATCCTCTATCCCTAGAGTGTGGCTTCGGGCGACCGTTGCGGTTTGATCCGTTGCACTCCGGACAGTTATCGGCAGAGGGCAGTCTGATATCGTTCTCCCAGCAGTGGATGAAGAAGGGACACTGCCAGTGATCTTCACGCCGGCGTATCATCTCTTCTTGGTGTTGTGCTTGTTCTTGCTGCCGCCGATATTTCCTGAGTAGAAATCGGGAGGTGACAGGCCTGTGTGGTCGTTCTGGTCCTCGCCTGTTCCTTCTGATTTCTCCCGCCGTGATCTGCCTCCTGGGATCGACAACGCCGTCTTTTCTCGCCGATTCTGACGTCAGCACCTTGGTTTGACTTGATTCTTCTCCAGCATTGACCGTGTTGGCCGGGAAGGGATGCTGATCTATCTTCATCGGCATTGCCGGTTTGGTTGGAGTCTCAAACTTGAGCCGCCCTTGTTCAATGGCCGATTGTATCTGCTGGCGGAAGACTTTACATTCATTGGTGTCGTGAGAAGTAGCGTTGTGCCACTTGCAGTATTTCATCTTCTTCAGCTGGTCGGCCGTAGGGATGGTGTGATGCTGCGACAGCTTGATCTGTCCCTCCTGAAGCAGTAGATCAAAAATTTTATCGGCTTTTGACGTGTCAAAGCCGAATGTCTCTGGCTCCTTCTTGCCAAAGGGGCAGGATATTGGTTTTTTCCCTTTTACCCATTCCGCCAGGACGATTTCTTCCTCTACGTCGGATTCAGATCCCTCCAAATACGCCACCTTCTTCTGAAAGCTCCTTCGCTGTTCAAGCGGTCGGATCTCTTGCCCTGACAATCGGTGGACGATTTGACTCAGGCTCTCAAACTCTTGGGCGGCATATCTTTCTCTGATTTGCGGTAAGAGGCCCTGGAAAGCGATATCGGCCAACTATGCATCGGTCAGGGCCAGGCTGTAGCACTTGTTTTTGATCTCTCTGAACCTCTGTATATACCCTGTCACCGGTTCATCGCTCCTCTGCTTGAGGCTGGTTAGATCCGAAATCTTCATCTCGTGTACCCCTGCATAGAAGTACTTGTGGAATTGTTTCTCCAGATCGGCCCACGTGACGATAGAACTTGGCGGTAAAGTGGTGAACCACTGGAAGGCCGATCCGGATAGAGATGAAGAGAATAACCGTACCCTCAGAGCGTCTTGCGTGGCAGCTTCTCTGCACTGGATGATGAATCTGTTAATGTGCTCCACAGTGGATGTATCATCCGTCCCTGAGAACTTGGTGAAATCAGGAACCTTGTAGCGGTGTGGGAACGGCAACGAGTCATAGGCCGACGGATACGGCATCTTGTAAGTATAAGTTTGAACTTTCGGCTTCAGTCCAAACTGATCTTGGATTACTTCTGCTATCTTTGCTGTCCAGTCCACCTGCTGCTGATGAATGGTTGTTCGAGGTGCGGGCATATGCTGAAGGGCTGGTTCGGCCAGGTGATGAATCGGCGAAGTTTGCTGAGCGGCCGATAGCTGCTGGCGAAACGCATCCGCACCCCCTTTGTACGTCGTTGCTGGCACCGTGCTTCTGAATACTTCCACAGTGCTTGCCCCCCTGCCGATTTCTGGTGAAATCGGCTGGTACTGAGAGACCGTCGGCCGGGCGGCCGATTGGTGCGGCACCTGAAACGGATAAGTGCCATGTTGGTTCGCTGGCCCGGGAAACTGCGTCGTGGCTGATGCCTCCCTGCCGATTTCTGGTGAAATCGGCTGGTACTGGGAGACCGTTGGCCGGGCGGCTGATTGGTACGGCACCTGGAACGGATAAGTGCCATGCCCGTTCGCTGGCTCGGGAAAATACGTCGTGGCTGACGCCCCCCAAGGCACTGAGCTTGTAGGCAGTGTTTGCACAGAAGCCATTTGGACGGGTTGAAGCGGCGCTCGCGATGGGAGACATGGTGCACCGCTGTATCTTGGAGATGCCGGAAGTGGTGGAGAGCTGTATCCTTCACGCTGCGTCAATATCGGCTGAGAAGCCGATTGGGATGTGTACGGTAAGCTTCTGGCCGGCAAGGTAGTTGGAGGGGCATATGCCGGTCCCTGATAACCTTGAGCGGCTCCGCTGGCCAGAGAGTTGACGACGGCGTTGTACACCGTGTTGCTCATCACCGAGGATTGGTCAATGAACGCTTGATACACGGACTGTTGAATCATCTCTGACATCTTGCCCGAGTCTTCAGCAATGGTGATGTGGCGAGGTGCTGGAATAGGAGCTTTCTTAACTGCTTCCCCGCTTCTGGTACGACTGAACGATTGGAGGTACATCTTCTTATAATCTTCCAGACATTTGGGCAATTCCTCCCTCTGGTCGTCCTTGAGATCAGCTTCTGCGACCCCAATGATGTTGCTGTCAGAGATTTCTGCGTTGTTCGACATATTAGGTCTTGGATGGTCCCACCGGGCGTGCCAAAAGTGTGTTGGCGCTAAAATCGGCCGGATAGGAATCGGCCGATGGGTCTTCAGCGTCGGACACACGACCCGGGAGAATCTGCTTAGCTCCTGTTCGGGTTATCGCCCTGGTGCGGTTCGCGCGGCGTGCCAGTCAATCTGACCTGTTGATTGACAAGGAAATAGAGTATTAAATTCCAGGCGCGTCGATCGGCTGGATTTCCGATCTGTCCTGAGGAGCGCGTCGGCGGCAAATCGGCCGATTTGCTATAGAGATAATCGGCTATGGGTCAGCCGATGATCGTATAGTAATTGTAAAGAGAACTGCTGGAGCAATCTAAACAATTACTATAGAAGCAACACTTGAAACAGATCTAATCGGCTGTATGGCGATGAATCGAAGGAGAACGATGACGAAGCCGATTACCCTGATCTCAAGCTAGATAACTGGTGATAATACTAGAATAAACAGGTAAAACTTGCAATTCTAGTAAATATCGATAACTTGTGAATAAATCCAAACGAAACCACAGCGATGCGCCCGTAGTTAAAGCTCGGATATTACTCGATAAGCGGAACCTACCAATTGGCCGGAGATCAGGTTGATGCAGCCCTGCCAATCCGTACGAACTCGTGAAAGAAAAAGATATTGGCGAAGTCGCCGACTTGAAAAGTAAAGTACTGGTAAAAAGTAGAAGTATTTTGTTGATTGATGTTGGTTGTTCTTTGCAAAACCATTGCAAAACCCTAGCGACTCCTATTTATACCCTGAAACTAGGACTCCTGGTCGATTACGACTTGTTACAACCTTATTTAAAACAGGAAAACTACTATATCTATAATAACTTTAAAAAGGGAACGGACTCCCGCAGAATCTTCCGCCGCCGCTTCCTAATCCAATCAGGACCTCTTCAATTGCTTTCCGGCCGACTTAGCATGCCGTGTTGACCAGCTTTTGACTAGGATCTTCTGGAATAATCCTATCCTGTTGGCATAGGCGGCGCCACCAATCGGCCGATTGTCAACTGTTACCCCGATCGGCCGATTCCTTACTGTAGTTCCCAGATCTGCCGCATCGGCCAATCTTCTTCTCCTGACGCCGATTCAAGACGTGTCAAAATCCGGCGTCAACAGGTCCTTATCATGGACCGATTCCTAATGCTACAAAGACGATGGCACCTACCCATCCGAACTTGTATCGTCTTACATCTTCATCGCAAGCTTCGACCAACGGGAATTATCAGGCCGATTTCTCTAGATTTAATGAGAATCTGGCTAACATGATTAAAACTAAGCTTGGGGTGGGTATGGGTAATTCTTGTTTGTATCAAAAGCCGTATCCTCCTGAATTTGATTTTGTTTCTTATCCTGCTGGTTGGCGTGTTCCCAAGTTTACTAAGTTTAACGGTGATGATACTCGTACAACTTGGGAGCACGTGAGTCAATACATTCTGCATTTGGGAGAAGCTGGGTTCCATGATGCTTTGCATGTGCGTTTATTTTCGTTGTCTTTAACATGAACCGCTTTCTCTTGATTTTCCTCGCTTTCTCTAAATTCTAATCAAGTGTGGAATCAGTTAGAGCGTAGCTTTCATGATCACTTTTCCAGTAGGGAAAATGAAGCTAAATTGACAGATTTAACATCGGTTAGGCAACGCTGTGATGAGTCGGCCTCTGATTATTTCAGAAGATTCAAGGATATAAAAAATTGATGTTTTAATTTGCCGGTTTCTGAAAAAGATTTGGCGGATTTGGCCTTTGCAGGTTTGCGGTCTTATTTGAAAGAAAAACTTGAAGGTTTTGATTTTCCTTCTGTTAATCATTTGCAAATGAAGGTCGTAGCCTTGGAGTTTAAATTGAAAAATGCAAAGTATACCTATAAGACTCATCGGTCCAACACACATGTTGTTGATCAATATTCCGATAGTTCAGACGATGCGGCAAAACAGGTATACGCCGCCGAGTTCGTTTGGCCATCAAAGGCCAAACCATGTTCTTGTCCTTCCCTCAAGCCGACTCAAAAGAATCGGCGAGATGAAGTAAAATTTACTTTTGATGTTCCCAAATGTGATCGTATTTTTGATTAATTGCTTAAGAATGGGAACATCAGGTTGTCTCATGCTATACCATCGGCGGAGGAGTTGAAATGACATGCATATTATAAGTGGCACAATTCTTTTTCGCATGCAACTAATGATTGTAATGTTTTCCGTCGATAGCTACAATCGGCCGTTGATGAAGGACGATTGGTACTAGCTGAGATGCAAGTTGACAAGACCCCCTTCCCTATTCACACGTTTGATCTGAACAATGCCAAAGTACTCATTCGGCCGGAGCAAGCCGAAGGAGCCAAGGGGAAGAATGTGCTCATTGGATATCAAAGACCGAAGGATGTCAATGATGAAATTCCGGTCAGAAAAGTGGTGCTGGATAAAACTCCTGATGGTAAGGAGTCCCTGAAAATTACTGTTCAAGCCTCAAGACCGAGGGGGCAAGAGAGTCCACCACACGACACAAGTCAGCCTGCTGCTCGGGTGGGACCGGTCAGACCGGTTGCTCCGACCGGTCCGACCCAGGGCCGATCCCGAACTTTCAAGCCTAAGCGCCCAGAAGTGGGTACTTGGAATACAAATGCAAAGTAGAAACCCACATTTGGTCAGCTCTTAAACAAGTACACAAAGGTCGTTCAAAATGATCGGCCATTAAAAAAGAGACCAAGATCACCGCCACGTTCGGATAGGCCTTCATCTCTTAGGGCAGAATCTAGTAAGCGCCGGGGTGATGCTACTACTCTGTTCCCTTCGCAAAAGGTATATGCTACCATGCCATGGGCGCCACCGGCATCTAATTCTTCATGCCCAACATGGGAGCATGAGGGGATCAGGATGCACTGCTTCCCAATGCCATGTCCACCGCTACATCACAGGGAGGAGGGCTCCAAAACACCGGTGCATGACCGATTAGGACCATGCCAATCAGGTCTGGCACAACACGCCGCACCGGTCAGACCGTTTGAGGACCGGTCAGACTGGTCTCACCAGAGGCAGCTTGTAGTTCTGCTCAAAGATAAGAACACCGTGTCAAGGAGAAGAAAGAAGAAGTTCAGCACATGAAGGTTGATTCAGAGAAGGCCAAAGCCGATGATGTTGTACAAATCGGCGAAGTTAAAGTGGTTGTGCAGGACATGGGTAAAAGACAGATGGTGTTTGGCAAATAAGTCGATTCCTTCATTCAGAAGTCTGTCATGGACAATGACCATGAGGCCAGCAGTAGCAGCACAGCAGACAAGTACCATCAGCCCAGGTGGTGTCCTCCGGGGTTGACTCACACGCAAAAGAGAAAGTTGCAGCGCTAATGGAACAAGGAGAAGAAGGAGCAGGAGGCAGAGAAGCTAAGGGATGAGCACTTCAATAGGTACATGCCTTTCGTCCCTTGAGGCAAGGTGTGGCAGGTCAAGCCGGTTGGCTAGCCAACAGTGGGACCGGTCAGACCGACTTCGCTGACCGGTCAGACCGGTGCTCCAGACCGGTCCGACTGCCCTGAGCAGCCAGTCAGACTGGTTGAACCCAGTGCAGAGCAGCAAGCCGAATCAGCAGCGCCTATTTCAGTTTCTCGTGATGATGAAGCGCCACTGGTTCCCTTAGTACAAGAGGATGAGGAGCTGGTGGATTACGAGGTGTCTCTGGAGCGCAGCAACATGGAGATTAATGTGGTGCACTTGTCTTTGGATTACTTTGTGGTGCCAGAGGATGAGGTTGCTCACCTCCAATTTGGGCCTCGCGATGCCGTGTTCCAGAAGCCCAAAGAATCAGATAACCATTTGAAGGCCCTATACATGAGGGGGCACATCAATGGAAACCGGTTTCATGGATTTTAGTGGATGGTGGGGCCATTGTAAATCTCATGCCCTACACGTTGTTCAAGAAGCTTGGCAGGAAGGATGAGGAGCTGATCAAGACGAACATGATGGTCAGCGGCGTGGGTGGAGGTGATCCCATCGGCGCCAAGTGGGTTGCTTCCATGGAATTGACCGTCGGAAGCAAGATGATCGCCACAGCCTTCTTCGTCTCTGAGGTGCAAGGTAACTTCAGTTTAATCCTTGGGTATGATTGGATCCATGTCAATTAGTGCGTGCCATCTACCTTGCATCAGTTTCTTATTCAGTGCATCGATGATGAAATTGAGGTGGTGCATGGTGACAATTCATCTTTCATTGCAATGGCCGATTCCAATTCTATTGGTGCGCATGACAACATTAAATGCTTATCGGGCTTGGATCTATCAGATTATGAATTAATCAGCTGCACCAAGGATGGTTTTGTTCCTGCTACATTAAAGCCGATGGAAAATTGGCTAAATCATTCGGTATGATCAAGATGATTCAAAAAGATGACTCAAGCGTGACCGGTCAGATCGGATACACCGACCGGTCAGACTGGTCTACTTCAGATCGGTGCACAAGCGTAACCGGTCAGACCGGTGGATCTGACCAGTCAGACCGATCCAGTTTAGATTGGCTGTAGCAGCGGATTGATCACTATCGGGCACGTATGAACGATATGTGTGAAGCCATTGAAGAACTTGATGACATAGATAACCTGGGCCAAGGTACATCGGCTGATCCTTTAGAAAAGGTAGATCTTGGAGATGGTACTATTCCTAGGCCGACTTTTGTAAACAGAAATTGATGGGCTGAATATAAAACCGGTTTGATTAATTTGTTGAAAGAATATGTTGATTTCTTTGCTTGGGAGTATCGTGAAATGTCTAGTTTGAGTCGTGATCTAGTTGAACATCGGTTGCCAATTAAAGCCGGTTTTAGACCTTATAAGCAACCTGCTAGGCGTTTCAATCCTATTATGTATGACCGAATCAGAGAAGAAATTTATCATTTATTAACTGCTGGTTTCATTCTCTTGTCGTTATGCTAATTGGATCTCTAATATTGTGCATGTTGAAAACAAAGATTCGGGGAAAATCAGAGTTTGGATTGAATGTAGATCTTAATAAAGCTACTCCAAAAGATGAATATCCTGTGCCTATAGCCGATATGTTAATTAATGAAGCTTCTGGACATCGTGTTATTAGCTTTCTTAATGGTAACACTGGTTATAATCAAATATTCATGGCTGAAAAAGATACGTTTAAAGAAACCTTTAGATGTTCGGGATTTGTTGGTTAAAACTGAGTTAAAACTGAGTTAAAACATTTCTCCGGTTTTCATGATTTATAAGTTAAAACTGAGTTAAAACTAACCACACTAACAAGTTCCACAAGTTTTGTCACATTTATCATTTCAGGAACTTAGTGTGCGAAAATGGACCGACCTAGGAGAAATCCCAGGTCGGCCGGCCTCTCTCTCTCTTCTGGCCACGTCATCGATCCAGGAACAAAGAAACACAACCAGGATGATCAAGGATCTTGCACTTGAAGTCGGTTTGATTCGAGGAACCAAAAGGCTTCACACACAGATCGAAGGGCCCACCTGCATGTCCAAAATGGTTGCTTAACTAAAAAGCAATTGTCACCGACCTCAGAAGGCAATCAGAAGCGTCCATGAGAGAGGCGGTGCCAGATGGCACCAACCCCAGGCCGGCCGGCCTGGGGGAGGCCAGCCGGCCCCACCTGGCGGCCTTTGGCGCCCAACTTTGCGTGGAAGTTACATTAACCGCCATAGTTGCGTAGTATTGACGCCCTTCACCGGTTACTGACCTCAAGCTGCTATAAATAGAGCTCCCCTTCCACTTGTAACACACACCATTCCACAGAGAAGTGAGATTCTTAGTTACTCCATTTCAGTTGTAGAATAGGGAGAGTGTGAGGTGAGAGCTTGTGCAAGAGCCAAGCTAGGAAAGGAGCAGGATTTTCTCTTGGTCCTTCTCCACTTGTGTATCCACCTCAGGGGAATATTATCAAAGTAAGTTCCTCGCTTATCTTTAGTATCTCGCTAGTCTTTCTCTTTACCTCCAAGATCTAGTTAGCTTACTTTCTTTGATCTACGGGATCCCTTGTCTGCATGGTTCAGCAAGCTTGTCCATTTGGGGTTTCTTCTTGCTTAAAAGTGAGGCGGAAGTCAGCAACTTGATATTTGAAGTGTGGTGCTTAGGCTTGATAGTTATCTTGGGTTGTGTTCCACCCCACGGAACTGATGTGGTAGGCGGCAGGTGGTGACAGCCCTGTCCATCCCTTGTAGTCCACCACGTTAAGGGTGTTTTCATAGCAGTAGATCCTTGGCCGAGTTGGACCCCCCCCCCCCCCCCATTTCTCCCTCATTCTGAGGTCCTTCCGCCCCAGCCGCTGAAGCAGATCAAGTTAGTGTAACAGCTAGTTATCTGGGTAACAAGTTGGCTAACTGAAGTTAAGCCCTCTACCCTCTTACCTCGTCTCACTAGGTGGGTCCGGTTGAGTAGTTCTAGTGCTGGTTACGCTTGTCATTCCTTGGATTCGATATCCCAGGTAAACTCCCTGGTGAAAGTTATATCGGTATCCGTGTGCTTGCGGATTAGTTCGTAAAGGCTAAGGAGTGCCAACAATCACCCCATGAACTCTTCCGTGGGCGTTCAAGTCTTACTGCATAGTTAGTGAAGAATTTACCACGTGATGGCTTACCCCATTTTGTGCCTATCGCATTTACGCTCTCTAAGGGAGCCTCGGGCTGCCTCGGGATCTTCCCTGTCTCTGCAGAAGGAGCGGCAGCGGCCAGCTGAGCTAGTTGAGTTTCAAGCATCTTGTTGAAGCTCAGCAGGTTCTTGAGTGCAGAGGAGATGCCATCCATCTTCGCTTGGACAATCTCCAAGGTCCTATCATTAGCAGCAAGCTTCTTTTGGATTTCTTCGTTGGTCTTTGTTTGTCTTAAGACAAGATCCCTCAAGGAAGGTTGGTTAGGATTAACGAATTTGAGTTACCATTACCTCCTTGGTAGTAGGGGCGTGACTGATTCCACCCCTGACCTCCTTGTGGACGAAACAAATTGTTGTTGTTCATGTACATGACTTCTTCCTAGGTTTCGGGGCAGTCATTCCCCGAATGTCCGCCACAGACCTTGCAAGTCATACGAGAATCTAAGGCTTAAAGTACATGCGTTGGAGCCTTTTCTTGGGGTGGTTCATCAATCTTCTTGATGAGGAGGTCGAGCTTAGCAGCGATCATGTCTGTCTCCTTGACGGGTGCATGACCTACTGGCGAGGCTGGAGACGTTCGTCATTCCAACCTTGGTTGGACACCATCTTCTCGATCAAAGTTTTGGCCATGTCAATGGTTACAGTCAAGCTCTAACTCTATATGCAAAGCTTACAAGAACGGAGAAAGGAAGAAGAAAGCAAATTTAGGGACTTATGTACTCCTAACTAAGCATACAGTCTATACTAAGCACTCATATACATACACACAATAAGGATCGACTCTAGGCCCCCACGCACAACCAGGAGACCGCACAAGAAATGACAAGGAGGCCACTAGTTCTTCACGGCTATTTTATGCACCTCCTACAGCTACTACACAAACGGAGAGGGTTACGATGGACGGACAGAGCTTTCACCACCTACCGCCTACCTCATCTAACCATGGTATAGAGCCGCATCCAGCAACACTAATTAGCCCAGACAAAACGTCTACGCTAATGAGCGATACTCTAATGCCCCGCGCGGAACCCCCACCCTTACCGCCTGTGACAGGAAGGTCCCGGGTTCGAGTCGCAGTCTCCTCGCATTGCACAAGCGAGGGTAAGGCTTGCCACTGACACCCCTTCCCCAGACCCCGCACAGAGCAGGAGCTCTCTGCACTGGTACGCCCCCTTTTTTTTCATTGCTCACTTTTTTTGGGCAAGATGGAACCAACACCATCCTTGGTGCGGATGAATTGAGGTGCTCACCAACCTCCCCCACACTTGGACTTTTGTGCCTCATGACACCAAAAACCAAGTGTGTGATGCCAGCATCTCCTTCTGAGTGTGTGCCATCACCAAGTGTGTATTTGGTGCAGCTCTTAGGTATCGCATGACCCTCGTCCTTCTAATCCCAACCTGAAATGGTTAGTGACAAAGAATACCCAAAGGTGCATACTTATCCTAGAAGCATGTTCTTGCTTTTATTGACTAAAGAGAAACTTTATTGGAGAGGGAATTGAAATCCCGGGCCATCTCCCGGCAGTGCTTCATTTATGGTCACAAGCTCGATCATGAGGGATTCATCCTGCAGCTGTCAATTGTGATGTAGTTCCCAGCTTCACCACCATTTGTTATTTTATCATCGTACAAGCTGCATGGTTAGTACCACAGTGCATCCACGAAATTTACAATGTTTGTGATAAACATAAGCATCCACAACCATCTTTTTAAAAATTTTGCTAGAGAGGGCCAAGGGGTGGTTGTGATCCTGATGGGAGCACGTGGTGCTAGGTAAGACGGACTCTGGAGACTCTTTATGCAAGCATGATTGTTGAGGAAAAACAAAGGAGAAGCTTTCATGCTTGTTCGTGGAATTCCCATCCTCCAGAGTCAAAGTACCGCGAAGGTCCAGGGCACAAAAGTTCTCCTCCTCAAGAGATTCATCGTAAAAGATTGGACCAGAGGGACAAGGCTTAAACTCGAGTGAGGGTGATGATGGATGTTCTTTTTCACAAGGATGAAAAGTAGGCCTAGGTGAAATGAACAGGGATACGAACTTCACCTCCTCGAGCAGGCCATGGTCGAGATGATGCTTTGCCACTGGAATTTCTGGGCAAAAGGTAGGAGTGGCAAAAGTTGTCTCTCCAAATTCATTATAGGGGCTCCCTTGTGATGAATTTTTGTGGAGAAGGTTTTCTAAAGGGAAGCCTATGAGGAGATCAAAATCGAGGATGGGATAGATGTGAAAGTCTAGATGCACCTTGAGAAGGTGAGCTGCCCAGTCCATAATAAGCACTCATATACATACACACGATTAGGATCGGGCTCTAGGCCCCCAGGCACCATCGGGAGACCGCACAAGAAATGACAAGGAGGCCACTAGTTCTTCACGGCTATTTTATGCACCTCCTATAGCTACTACACAAACGGGGAGGGTTACGATGGACGGACAAGGTTGTCACCACCTGCCGCCTACCTCATCTAACCATGGTATAGGGCCGCATCCAGCAACACCAATTAGCCCAGACACCACGTCTACGCTAATGAGCGATACTCTAATGCCCCGCGCGAAACCCCCACCCTTCGGATGGACAGGCATCACATTAGAGCAAACATACGTATACTGGAACCGATGTTGTAGCTTAGATGTCTTACCACGTCTAATCATACAAGATATAAGACCAAGATATCAACTAAGCATAGCACACATATCTGAATACACATAACATATACTATACGAACACTAAGCTAAAAGATAACTCTATTAAGGAATTCTGAATATTACAAAAGAGAGGAAGAGTAAAACCCATACCGAATACTCCTAGGAAAGATTCGGGAACCGAATAAGAGCTACTTAACCTAAACTCCACTATCCTAAAGACTAAGCAAGAGAGGAAACTTGAGAGTTGAGCACTTGAGGTGTGCATTCATTAGTAGCACCCCCCCTCATATTTATAGGGGTGAGTGAAGAGGGTGTGCAGTAGCTTCTCGATGCCCCTTCACCCCCTAGTACTTGGAACCGTCATGGAGGACCAATGAGGAGTCTACACGTGGAACATGTAAGGCGGTGGAGCTCGGCCTGGTTCGGCCGAACCAGGTTTAGCCCCCACCACCTCAAGCTTTGTCTGTGAAGCTGCCACGTGGGCCCTGGTCACTCCCGTGGCTGAGTCAAGTCTGTCCTAAGTCAGTTACGCCTGTTGGTGGGCTCTTTGATCCATGGGAGGCCGAATGTCGTGCTCAGATTGGTCGACGCCATTTGCCTTGGATTGAAGTGCTTATTTACACTTGATTTCTGCTCAATTTCCCTGCATTGCAAATTCTCCAAGTGGAATGTGGATACGACATTGTTCTAGACAAATATGCAAGTTAAGTATGCTAGTCATCCCAATTTTCTGATCGAATTGGCGCTCGAAATTGGTCCGTAGCGAGCGTCAACAGCCTTGATATCATCTCTTGCTTTGATGAGTTTGTGATAAGACATATACCAAGGGAAGAGAATGGACATGCTAACGCTCTGGCTCAGCAGGCATCTGGTTATGCCATTGTGAAAACATATTTTCACTTTTGAAAGCTGATGCAAGCAAAAGCTGAGGTGCAGACTCTGGACCAACCGGTCTGACCGCCCAGACCGGTCTAACCGGTCATGAGACCGGTCTGACCGTTCATGTTGCTGAGGGCACTAATTCGGCTATGAAAGTTGATCCAAGTACCATAACCGAAGATCAGGACTGGAGGGTTCCTATTATCACTTATTTAAAGGATCCTGGTCGAGGTGTAGATAGGAATATTCGGCGTATATCATTTAAATATGTATTGATCGACGATGAGCTTTATTGTCGGACCGCCGAAGATTTACTTCTCAGATGTTAAGACCGGATCAGGCCAAAGTTGCTATGGGAGAGGTTCATGAAGGCATCTATGGTACACATCAATCGGATCCTAAAATGAATTGGTTGCTTAGAAGAGCCGGTTTTTATTGGCCTAGCATGATGTCTGATTGTTTTAAGTATTATAAAGGGCGAAGAATGTCAACAGTTTGGCGATTTACAATTAGTCCCTGCTGTATTGATGCATCCTATTATTAAACCATGGCCGTTTCAAGGTTGGAGATTGGATATCATTGGTCAAATTAATCCTTCATCTTCAAAGGGGCATCGCTTCATGTTGGTTGCTACGGATTATTTTACTAAGTGGACCGAAGCGGTTCCTTTGAAGAACATGACGCATAAAGAGATGATTGAGTTTATTAAAGAGCATATTATTCATAGATTCGGTATTCCTCAAACTTTGACGACAGATCAAGGTTCTTCATTTATATCAAAGGAGATGTGTGTATTTACCGAATCTTACAAGATTAAATTGCTCATTCATCCCCATATTATGCTCAAGCCAATGGTCAAGCCGAGTCAAGCAATAAAATTTTGATCAAGCTTATCAAGAAGAAAATAGAAGAAAATCCTAAGAGGTGGCATGAGGTGTTATCCGAAGCATTATGGGCTCATCATTTATCTAGACATGATGCTACTAAAGTTACTCCTTTTGAGCTTGTGTATGGTCAAGAGATTGTTTTACCCATTGAGGTAAATCTGGACGCTTATAGATTGGCTAAACAAAATGATCTTTCTGTTGTTGATTACCATGACTTGATGATGGACAACATTGATGAGGTGACTGACAAGCAACTGAGGGCTTTGAAGGAGTTTGAGATGGATAAGCTTCGGGTGGCTAAGTCTTACAATAAGAAGGTAAGAGGTAAATCTTTTCAGATTAATGAGCTAGTTTGGAAGACAATTCTACCTCTTGGGATGAAAAGCAATAATTTTGGCAAATGGTCGCCAACTTGGGTGGGTACATACAAGATTGTCAAAGTTATCTTCGGGAATTCATATATGTTGGAGACACTGCAAGGAGATCGTCTACCCAAGGCTATCAATGGAAGATACTTGAAGAAATATTATCCCAGCGCGTGGCAAGATGCATGAAGATGAAGATGGATGATATACATGAGTATCGCCCTTAGCATTATTTTTAGGCCAATATATTCTATAGCATGATTTTGGTACTTGCTTTTCACCAAAAAGGCAGGAGGACATATGTTGACAACCAAAATTAGCAGATACCGTGGCCGATTGGTCTGACCGGTGGGGCTGACCGGTTTGCCCGGTCTGACTAGTTGTAATCGAGTAGATTTTGTTTTGTAGATGAGATTCCTTTTGTAAATCAACTCGTGAAGGGCTACGTCTTCCCCGGCCTATAAATATAAAGGCTAAGACCGATTGAGGGTTATTCCCAATCGAATCAATACAACTTATCATTTACTTTTACCTCTCAAAATCTAGCCCTCTTCGAAACCCTAATTGTTGTTCTTTGCTCGTCTCTACAGCGTTCGAGGGCGTTCTGAGTGGCCTGCCGACCTTAGAGCAAACCTAGATCCCCGAGCTCCGACGGGGTCCCTCCTGAGCTCGACGTTTTAGGTCTTCGCGGCTTCTCTGCCTAAACCGGTCTGATCGGTCGGCATAACCGGTCTGACCGGTCTGCTCGGGGTAGCTGCTGGTGCTGATTATTTTGACGATCTTGCTACGCGTTCTAGCGCATTCGAGTGTGTGACAAGATTTTGCGTCAACACTTCCATTGCTGCTACAAACCTACAACCACCTCTCCTCAGCCAGCCAAACATTTTCCACCACAATTTAATTATCAAGTGCGTGCCTATCATCCCTAGTTAACAATCACCACACAATTTTGTTTTCTCCCACCCTTGTCATGTCTAATGTGATATCTAGTTATTACATCGTGAACACCATATATAGGATGACAGGATTTCTAGAAATCGAGGTTTGGACGTCGGCAATCGCATGTCAGCCGCAGTATCAAGAGTGTATCCTATCACTATTTCTTCACATGCCAAGTTGTCTTCACCAACTAATTATATAGTCAAAAGCCTAATATATAAGCTGCTGATCAAAAAAAGCTGCTGATCAAAGAAAGTCAAATAATTCACTTGTGTATATAACTTTAGCACTTCCTCTCTTATGGAGCGGGCTCTCCTTGGAGATCATACATAAATTGGGAGTGGGAAATTTCTTTCCTTAAATTTGCGACAAGCAAGATTCAAAATCAAGGCCCAATACTATATTCAGCTGCCTGTACTAGTTTCCCCCAGAAGTCAAAGCGCGCTGATGGGAAAAGAAGGATTGTTCACTTATATTTCAACATATATTGGATTCGTTCACTTATATTTCAACATATATTGGATTCTAATAAAAGACAAGAATCACTCTTGGACGCAGTCACACAAGTGTGTTGGCACATTCAGCAATGACCGAAGCATCTGCCCTACCTCACCTTACTTTCTGCTTCCTCACATCTAAACATTTCTCTTCTCTCTTCTTTGTCCGGCGATCCACGTTTCTCCGAAGTTGACCCTTCAATGCAGATGGGACCTTCTTGATGCACTGTGCTGTGTCGCCACCAATTACCATGACCAGTGGTGACCCTAGTGCCATGCTACGTCGCTCACCTTACACCACCGCCGCCTACAACCTGTTCTCCACTAACTTCATATAGATGCACCGTTGTGTCAGGCACCACTTGCTACAATACCCTTAAGCCCCAATGTTTTCTTCTCCGGTACCAGTGGTGCCCTTTAAGTGACCCTAACCTCAACCTTGAGTCTGAGTGGGAGTACCTAGGCGCCATGAATTAGAGAAGAAAAGGACCATGGAGAGATAGAGCGACCTGTGGCCCTGTTACTATATTGAGTTGCATGCATAAACCAATTCAATCTAAATTAGAATAAGCTAGTAGAAAAAATATGGGGAATTCACTTATACTTGAACATGGTAAAATTTGTTTAGAGCTCTATTTTGCCTTTGCATAGGGTTTAGGTTTTGCAGGAGGATTAGAATGGGGTGATCTTTTGATCTGAGATGGTGAGGAGCATTTTTTTTAGACCATTGGCCATTACGGCCCAGCTTTTTATAGAAAGCCAGATAAGTGTATGCTGTGTATGCTGCCTGCTTGTACAAGGTGAGTTCACAGCGAGCTTAAGAAAGCTCCGCGAGCACAGTCGTACAACGGCAGTCGAAAGACGCCCACCACCTCTCAGTAGCTAATCTAGAATTTAAAGTTAGGGTGGGCCAACTTGATTCTTTTCCCCAAGGTATCCCAGATGAAGGAAGCCTAAGAGAGCCGTCGACAAAATAAATTTTTTAAATACGATAAAAACTTAGTAAAGTATCTTTCAAACATCTTCTAATCTACCACTAAGCATGAAATTTTTCTAAAAAAGCTTACGGACTTGTAGTACTTCAAAAAAAATTAGAAAACGATTGCAGGAAGCAGCAAGCTACATCAGTACAATTCTAATTTATGCAGTACAAGCTACATGCCTAAATCACATATCCCTACCATTTACAATTGCCTACCAATTTGAAAGGAACTAAATCAATGCAAATTAGTTTAAATACCTTGCCAGCAGCTAGCTTGCTGCATCCTGCAATGATGTTTGCAAAATAAAATGGGAATGTGATGTCTGCCGTGGACATAGTAGAGTGAAGAAGGTGCTTAGTGTTGGCAGTTGCTGGATGCCTGGGTGTATGTGCTTAAGTATTTAGGCTAATTCTTAGGGTGAGCCGTGACCCACCCGGCCCACCCTCTAGATCCGCCCATGCCACCTCTTAACAGACTCCCTCCAAAGGTGAGAAGCATATACCAAGAATCTTTTTGAAAATAGACATGATCTGTGAAAATAAAAGATTGCAGATTTATTATTAAAATGTATCTAATCCTGACGTGATATGCTCCCTTCAAAGATCTTTACCATGCAAAGAATATAATTGGTATATTCCCAACTACAGGGAACTTAAATTACTTGGGATATGATTTGAGGCTGAGGGAGTGGAGGACGAGCCAGTGCAATTTCAGCTACGTCCACAAAGGAAACAGTTGATGCCTGTCCGCACTTGTCACGGCAGAATAATGCACACTGGCCGCTTTTAACAACACAGAATTCGTTAAGTTTGTTGCGCACTAAAGCTTCAGAGTTTTTGCTACTAATTTAAAATGTGTGTTTCTCTTAGTGCAGCATGCACTGTATCCAACCATCAGAACTAAAGAGTACTGTCAATATGAAATTGAATAGAGAACAACGTTCCACCAAAAAATTTGCTAGGCAACTATTGTGAGGGCTAGCTAGCAACTAAAGAGTCTGTGTAGCTGGTGATTGTGGTGGGACGTTACCACGGTATATTAGAGCCCTTTTGCTTTAGACTTTACTCTCTACTCCTACTCCCTCCGTCCCTCTTTATTTGTCACCCGGGAAATGTCACTGTGAGGGGTTTGCGCTTCCCGAGCGACAAATAAATCGGGATAGAGGGAGTACTCTTCATGTTCAAATATATAACAGTTAAAGGTTCTGAACGTCTGATTATGCAAATTATAGAACAAAAGTGAATTGTCGAAAATGATTGAAACATGTATACACAGATTGCACGGTGTGCACAATATATAGGAAAGTGGCACGTTAACAAGAGCTAACTAACAAACTAACGACAATTATATATATTATTAATAAGCACAAGATCAAATGATTTGTGTCCGTGTGCGTATCGACGCGGTCTTAATCAACTGTGGGCTGGTTGAGATGCGACACCGTCGGTATGTGGATACGGACGACCATGCATATGTGTGAGGCTGAAGCGTCAAACTGATTGATATATATATATATATATATATATATATATATATATATATATATATATATGTGCAAACATATCCATCAAACAGCTGTGTGCAGTATAGTTTGACCAACAAACCGAAAGGCCGTGTGTGTGCAACCTCTAGGGTCGTTGAGTGGTTCTATCACGACCATCTTTTTCAAGAATGGCCATAAATTAAATAGCACACATTATTAGTATTCTCTTTTTTTCTTTATTTACAACATTTATTTTAGTAGAATATTGGCCTTTTTTGAAATTAATAAAGTGGATTAATACTGTCCTGATTTGGATAGAACTTGATGCAAATTCCTTGAGGAACACGATAGTTATTGTCTACGTCGGCTGTACCTTATTATCTGAGGTTTTGGCATTAATTATTCCCTAAAACTGTTTGGTGAAATATGCATCTTTAGTAATTATTGTACTCTCTCTCCAATTTACAAATGAGTAGTTTAAGTTTGCCCCAAGTCAAACTCTTCTATCTGTGACTATCAATAGCACAAAGGTACAAATAGTTTTTAACATAAACCTGTTGATGCTAGGTTCATTATTAAAAGTAGTTTCATAATATTTCTCTTTACTCAAATAATATTTCCATGGAAATTGATAGTCAAAGTTTCACCTTGCCAACCATGTTGGATGCCCTAAAGTGTTTATATACTTATGATCAAGGGAGTATTTTGAACAATGACAAGCATATTTTTCTAGAAAACAAATATACATTTCTAGTACAATTATTGCTCTAATCCGATGTGATGCTTGTTGCTATGCGCTAATTATGATGTGACATCCTTGTACTTAGAAGGTTTAATATGCAAATTACGACATATATTCTTGATCTGCAGTAAACCACAAATCATTCTTCTTCGCCTATTTTGTTTGCTCTTGTGTAGAGTGTGGACCAGGCTCTAAAAATGGTTGACTGATGTCGACTACACCTGGAGGCTGAAGGAATTGAATTAACTAGTGTGAAGATGTTCTTTACACTTGCTTTAGATTTTGACATGTTTGTATAGCTGTCGAGACAAATTAGCATCACTATAAATACAAAGAGTTTCCATGCCGACATACAACTAAAAATGCAGTAAACTTTATATCTAACATACTATACCCTTCCAACTGCAATTGCTTATATATAATACCTCGCAGTTGGTTATGACTTCAATAGCTCGGATGTTATTATTTGACATTGAACCTTCTTCCTTGTACGTCATGTCTGTTGAAACGTAAGTCACTCATTATCGTTGAGTAATCATACTTAGGAGCCGGCAGGAGGTCACAATTTAAGGTCGCTAACACAGGAGTTGTTAAGAGGAATTAGCAGTAGTACTAGACGTTTGTTCGTGTTGCTACATCCATCATCTGTAAACAGTCTCTAGGTGGCCGATCACAGTTCACGGTCACAAACCAACGTAACGTTGTCGCCGCATGCGCAATTGCAGTTAACTGCCGCACGCATCTTAGTTTGGCTTCATTGAATTCTCAGCCATGGTGATGGGACGTGTAATTGCGCCCAAAATCACACGTCAGTGGCAGTTGGAAGGTTTGGCTCCAAGCAGTTGGAGATGTATGTTCCTGACCAGCACCTGAAGTCGACGGGGCCACGACAAGCCGCCGTGTTACAAGCACACCAATTATTGAGAGTAGTGGCAATATATAGACGGTTTTCATTTTTTCTTGTAAAGAAGAATGGATATCAGGGACCAGAGGCTAGAGTAGTCCTTCCACCACCTGGATGCTAGGCACTGGGACATTTTACCTTGCACTCTAGCGGAAACGCGCCCGACAACGTACAGGATTCGAATCCAGGTTGCTTATTTCAAAGTTAGAGCAGGTAGCCACCCAAGCCTCCTCCTGTTCCCGCAAAGAATGGATATAACACTGAACTATTTATAATTTCAATTTAAAGGGATCAAATTTCTCAATATTACTTGCTCCTTCATGTAAATTCTCACTTTCTGGGGGTTGTAGAAACACCTATGGACATGTGGTTTTAACCGCCTCTAAAGATGGTCTTTGAAGTAGTGCAATATGTGTGGGACAATGTATTGAACTCTTTAAGGATGATGGTGTTTACCAACAACCAATATATAGATACATTTGGAAATTGAAACCTGTAGAGATTGAAGTCTTTGTGTAGTGCTATATGATAGTGAGACTCAAACTAAAAATAATTTAGTCAAACAGACAATGGAACTATGGAAGGGCTAGACACCTTGTTTGTTTTCTAATTTGAATGACTAAATTCAGCCCATTTTCTTTAATTATCAAAGAAGGAAAAGGTCAACATAACGCCCCAACATATCAATGGTGGATCACATCACCCCCTGAACTACAAAACCGGATTTCTAACCCCCTCACCTTAATTTGCAAAACCAGACATTTAACCCCACAAGGTGGTTTTGCAGCCCGATTTTGCTACAGTGCCGTGGTTTTGTATTTTTATTTTTTATTTATTTCCACTAATTTTTTTTGAAAGATCATAGTAAATCATAAAAAATTATAAAATAGAAAATTCAATTTTATTGGACTCCTCATGAGTTGATCTACACAGTGAACATATAATATGTTATGCTTAGCACAATTTTTTTGTTGTAGCTTTAGATCTATGTTTTTCTATAATTAAATGGAATAATCCATAGCTGCATGTTCTATGGTTCAATTGTAATAAAAATCTTATGGTGGTCTAATTATTTTATGCTTGAACTATAGTAAAAATTTCGTACTCATTGGATCATGTATAACTTAGTTATAGATAAAGCAAATTTATAACTAAGTTATACATAATCCAATGAGTATGAAAATTTTACTACAGTTAAAGCATACAATATTGTTTCCACCATAAAAATATCACCACAATTGGACCATAGAAACTGCATCTTTGAATTATTCCAATTAATTCTAGAAAAGCATAGATCTAAAGCTACAACAAAAAATTTGTAATAAAGCATACCATATTATATGTTCATTGTGTAGATCTACTCATGAGGATTTCAAAAAAATTGAATTTTCTATTTTATGATTTTTCCATGATTTACTATGATTTTTTAAAAATTCAATAAAAATAAATAAAAAAGAAAAAGATAAAACCATGTCACTGTAGCAAAACCAGACTGCAAAACCACCTTGGGGGGTTAAATGTCTGGTTTTGCAAAGATGATGTAGGAAACCGGTTTTGTAATTCAGGGGATGGTGTGATCCACCATTGATACGTTGAGGGGTTATATAGACTTTTTCCGCCAAAGAATGACTCATCAGTACAAGTCTCTTTTGGTTTGACACCTCCATGCTCATCATGTGTTTGGAGAGATTAGCTTAACGTGTTAAACAACTTAAGTGCCAAATTTTTGTTAGGGCAAGTGCTATTCTTAGATAGTATGGCAAAGTAGAAGTGAAATTATCTTTTACATATCAAAAGTTCAGTCATCTATGCATGTGATCTTCAAAGGCACATAACAGACTCGCTTTTGGTCCCTTTTGCAAGAGGAGGAGACTCTGACATCCTATCCTATAGTTTTATCCATGGAAAAAAGGAAAAGAATTTATTTGCATATTTTTAAAAGGATAAGGTAGGAGACCTCTTGATTATACTAAAAAGAAAAAACTCGATCGGGTTGGATAGTACAGCCAAGTAACAACAACAAGAACAACAAAGTTAACAATCACAAGTAACGGCAAGTAAACTGATAAGCACCACAACTCCACGCCACCGCCGACTTCTTGCCGTAGCAAACTAAGCCCTTTGCCTCGTGAGAATTAATTATTCTAAAAGCTAAACGGAGAGGGCTCTTCATTTAAGACATCTTAAATAGAGAGCCCTCAAACTTTCCTAAAGTAGAAAATATGATCCCACCATATTTTCAAAAAAAATGTCGTCATATTTATTTTGTGCGATAAAGTAATTTTGCAATCCGATATTATAAAAAGTAACTTTGTGCTCCGTGAAAGTTAAGAAAAAATAACTTTGCACTATGTGAAAGTTAAGAAAAAAATAACTTTATAGTCTGTGAAAATAAGAAAAGTAACTATGTTGTGCATTAAGGTTAGAAAAATGTAACTTTGTAATTCACACCTTTATTAAGAAAAGTAACTTTGTATTTTGTAGAAGTTTAGAAAAAGTAATATTTGTAGTCCACTAATGTCGAAAAAGTAACTTTATAGTTGTGACAGAAAGTAATTTGTCCATAATATACATAACATGAACTTGTTACTAATTTATACGATAGAGAAAGTAAGATTTGTTTTTTTTAAATAACTTTGCTATTTTTCCTAAACATACTCAAGTGAGTCGTGTTTTGAAGTTCTTGTCGGGATAAATATAATAAAATAATCATATTTTAATTTGGATGTATGGTTGTAGAACTATTGATTTTTTTTATTTTAGAGTTGAGATTGATACGCATGTGGGAGTTTTCTGGGATTTTTTTTTTTTTTGCGCAAGAAGGTACGCGCGGCGCAGGAACAGGTGGTATTTCCGTTTTGGTCTGACACAGATGTAATAAAAAGGAAACTGTAGGAGACTCTCCACTTAACGCTAAATACAACGAGGCGTCTCCACGTAGTAACCTAGAGATGCATGAAGCTTATGGTCACCCCAAGATGGAGCAGGATGCATGCATCGATCAATCATAGATGGAAGATGATTGGAGGTCGTCATGTATATTAGCAGCAGGGGCCCTCATCAGATCCAAAGAAGGATTTTGTTCTGTGCCCTAGCCGTATGTCTACAAAACAGAGTCGTAATAAGTGGACAAACTAAAGCGCAAAACGACAAGATGCATGCTTGGGAAGGCTTCATGCATGATTTGATTTAATTTGCATCATGACAAACAAGGTATCAGTGTTAGGGACATGCTTATTATTATATATATGCATAATATACTACTAGTAATAGGCTTAGGATAGTCCGTTACGTTGGATTGGCCGGTTTAGGAGACCAATATAATAAACAAATATATATAAATTAATAAACAATCAATGCAGGATTATGTGTCGGTTCAATCGAACTAGTATAGATACGGATAGGGACGTCGTCGCCCGCTACCGAAATGGCGCGTGGTGAGCTGATTAAAAACAGTTATAGTTGGCTGATTGCCAGTTGCCGTGGTGGTCAAAGCTAGCTCTCGTAGTAGTAGGTGCGTGACAACTAACAACCGGCACGCCGACGCAACTGCATGTATATAATTGTCGCTCGCTGTTCGATCGGCCTGATCATATCTTCGAGCTTGTGCATAGGCTTCCACGGCCTGCTGGCCGTGCACCGACGGATTATTTATATATGTATATATTATTATTTAAAAAATATATATTATATATTTTGTGCTCGCACATGAGCATGAACATGTGTTGCGTTGCTTGTGGAGTCGGAGCTACTAGCTTCTGCCTTTCAGAGAGCTAGAGAGAATTATTATGCTCGGAAGTGACCAAGAGGGTCGTCGTTGCTGCCTAGATTATATTCCATTCATCATAAAAAAAACAACAAAATTGTGGTACACCCGTGTACGCGTGTGCAACAGGACACAAGTCCAGCTAGTTCGTTGATTGATCATTTTGGGGGTTCCGTCTCATGTTTTTGCTCCAAACTTGATCACCACTGCACCATGTATTTTTAATCTGGCTTCCAGCAGGAAGCTTGACCACGAGTATAACAGGCGAGTTGGTACTCATGATCTCCACTGGGAGAAGAGCACGTACTGTAGCTGAAAACCAGAGTCTACGCATCTTTTTCCCTTTCTCAAACGAAACAGTTACTTGTAAGCTAAGTGAAGAAAATTGGGCGACGGAAAGCAATAAGAGGATGCGAAACAAGAGAGTGCTGACAGTGACAAGAGCGACTGCTAGATAGTGAGCGAGACCGTTTGCCTCGCCCAACTGATGGCATGCAATGCAACACCGGCCAAATTAAAACACGCTTTATTTGGGGATCTCTGAATTCTAGCGAACGGAGAACTAACAGATAATCAAGCAAACAGATTACTATATATGACCGAGCAGCTGGCAGCTGGCACTTCAGCTGGTTCATTAACTTCGTTGATTCCAACCTTCCAGAAAGAAAAATAGTAAAAATACCCATTTCTAGTCCTAACATAATACCACAAGGGAAAGCCCGCGTGGAAGGTTCAACTGGAGGTAGAAGTTCAGCTGCAGGGAGAGAGAGAGACTCAAGGTTTCCTCAAGAAATTGACTTTTTCACAATATCTATTCCGAAGTCGATCGATTATAGTTAAACTTGGCGAATTTGTATCTGAAACTAGAACAGGTTTTATTTGTTGCCAGGCTAGGATCAGGCCGCCGGTCGCCACCACCGGGCTCCTCTGTGACGTGGCGGCGGAATGCACTTGGATGGATGTGATGGATACCGTTCGGTCGCCACACCATCAGCTAGCTGTTACATTGTCGTGGTCGGCAATGCCGCCTTGCCGTGCCAAACCTTTCCTGCAGGTCGCGGCGATCCTGGCCGGATTCCCCCAACAGCAACCGCCAAACGCAACCGGCCGGGGAAGAAGCTGCTACGGAGTACTAGCTAGCTAGCTGCAGGTGTTGCTTTCGCGCCGTTGCTGCAGCAAGCTGCAGGTTTGGCCTTTGCTTGGCATGCTGCAGCCGTTGCTTTCCCCTCGCCGCTCAACAAGGCACATCATCAGCGTGTTGGTGACGCGCTAACAGAAAAACGGCTCTTCTTTTCCTCCCTTTCGGTCTCCGCTACCCATCCCATCCACTGGCTCCCTTTGATCTGCTGCTTTTCCACGTGAGATAGAAAGAGGCCGTTTGCTTTGCGGTTGCAGTGTCTGCAGCGGCGGTTAGCAGGCAGTAGTCAGTAAATAAAGTACTCCTACTGCTACCATAGATTACTACTGCTACCATATCTAATACGAGTACATGTTTGGGTAGTGAGCTCATGTCAGTTTTTTTAAATAAAATAAAGTCATGTCAGGTTCAGGCGATGCATCGGATGGCATTGGATCAGGGAGGCTGCCGACGATCCATCACAGGTACTAGTGTCGTAGTGATTGATGATCACAACGAACTGCCCCCGAAAACAACGCGTAACCAGCTGAATGCATCGCCTGATGGCCAAGATGCCAACGTCCAGCATCGGAAAGAGATGTGGACAGTGTTCTTCTTCTTCTTGGGTTGATTGAGCGGTTTGGGAGGGGTACCCACCAACAACCAGGCATGGTGCCGCCCTGCCTGACCTCACCAACGGAACAAACCGACACGCCGAACCGTAAAGAAACACGGCACGCCGGGGCAACGTTTGGGACACGTACAACAGGGCATCCGTCGGTTGGTTGGTTGTGCTAGTAGCTAGCTCCCTGGATTTAGCTGAGTCATGCATCAATCAGGCATACCGGTGGTGTTTAGTTTAGGGGGACCTCGCTCTCAGGTGGAAATTGCGTAGGTGTTGCCAATTTAAAGAACATCTCAAGTTGCAGGTGTTGTTAACTTTCCGTTTACCATCATGTACAGAAATGTATCTAGATTTATCAAAACAATCTACACTTTGGAATGAATCGAGTATAAAATAAAAAGGCTTGATATATACTGTTGCAACGAGCTAGAATAATGCCAGGGCAAAAATGTTGAGGCCCTGTTTGAATGCAAAGGTTTTTATTTTTTGCAGTTTGGTAAAAGAAAGTAACATGGTTTTGCAGCATAGTTTGATTTTCAAATTTACGAGGTGCTCAGATACAAGAAAACCTTGTAGCTTGAGGACCACGAGTCCATGACATTGACAGCGCTAAAATGTTCCTTTTTTTATGAACCGGGGTTTCATTATATACCTTGCGCTTGTGAAACCAAAGCACGATATCTCCAAATTATCCCCGAGGATATGGAAACATCAAACATGAGGTTTGAAACATATGTAAACACCGCTTCCAACAAACCGAAACCATTGCTTGCAATGCATTTTGAAAATTCGAATGGCGACACTTGTGTGTTTGCATGGAAAAAATTTTGTAATCCAAAACTTGGAGATTTTCACGTGCACAATCTTCTTGAAGAACGCCCCAATCTAATGAATTTTTCTAATGAACCGCCCTTGTTTGCATTGCGTGACAAGATGACATGATGCGAGTTTTGCTTTGTCCACGCGCTGCATAGACCGACGGCGCGCTAGCTCGTGTTTTCAAATCTGTCGCTGCTCATGCTCCAGCTGCTACTTGCATCACTGTTCCACTGATCCCCGGGCAAGTTGCCTTGGAACCAGCCACCTCCGCTTGCATCTACACGCACAAGCCAAGACGTTGGCACGGCAGTGGCATCTCGCTCGTGTACGTACATGACGGGCAAAGCGCGTTTTGGTTGCGGACGAAACGTACGCGCACCAACGACTCCCGCTTGACTACCGGCAAGGCAATGCTACCTAGCTAAATTATTGTGAGATCAGATCAGCTTGCATGCTAATTGCTCCATGTTTCCTGGGGCCATCAGCCATCAGGGCATGCCACGGCACGCCAGGTCAGCCCAATGATCTGTGGCAGGAGCACTGGCTCCTTGTCTCCAGGCGTACGTCCAGCCCTTTCCGTTCCGTGCTCGGTGCCGCTCCTACAGCGCCGTCTGCCCCGGAGGAGGCTTCCACACGCGGAACCGCCGTGGATCGTCTCGACTCTCGAATCTCGATCCCTCTCCAGTTTCCACGAGAGAGCACCACCACCATTGGCACTGATCGAAGCTGCCAAGCAGTTACGGAAGGGGGGAGAGTGTGACAGAGAGCGGTTGTGGATGGAGGAGGACAGGATCGGAGGTGGGGAGCGGTGGCCAGGCAGGCAGGCAGGGCGGTTGCTGTCGCTCGCTCATCCTCCACTACGCTCTCTCACTCGCTCCGCGGCAGCTCCTGCCAACGGCCCGGCTGGCAGCCATCATGGCCCCCCTATACAAATCCCCTTTCGTCCTTGGACCCCTCCGTTGTTTGCCTTTGCCCATGGCACGCCATACTCTCTTCCTCCCTTCCAAGTCCCATCCCAACCCGAGCGCGAACAAAAATCCCCACCCAACTAGTCCGACCCAGTAGAGCATACTAGTGGGCTCTGTACGGCGGTCCTGTTCCGTTCTGCACCAACAAACAAACAAACAGGCTACTACTACTACTAGGTTGTAGCAGCTGACTGAATACAAGGAACAAAGTCGCACACACGCGTATTGTTTGCAAGCAAGAGAGCAGAATGTGTGATCCATGAAACTCGAGGCCTCTTCTCATCAATTCATTCATCTTCTTCGTTTCTTCTCTCTTTTTTTTTTCTCTCGTCCGTCTCTGTACAAAAAGAACATGGATGCATGCATGGCTACTACTCCCGTACTCCGGTTGGCATGGTACTCTGGTTACCCACCAGCAAGCAGCAAGGAAGGAAGGAAGCATCCTTCTTGCTCTGCACCTTATTTCAGGAGGGTCTCCAAGCTGACAGGCAGACGAGAAGACCAAGTTTTCTTCGTCTCCGCGCCCTGCTCTGCTCACTTGGAGACGAGCTACTAGACTGGATGGATGGAACTGGACAAAAGGGGGTAAAAAATTGAAGAAAAGAAATGGCTAGATTTTAGGGAACTCTAGACAGGGGGGATTTGGGAAGGAAGGATCTTTCGTTTAAACGACGACAGCTTTGGAACGAAGCCGGTGGAGCTCGGCTGCTCTTCTCTTCACTTGCCACCGCCGCACGGCCTCTGTTCCGGCCTGCTTGGCCACGCCGTTCTTTCTTGCACGCGCGCCGCCGCCGCGGATCGATTCGCATCGGTGACTTGAGTAGCTGATGCTGGTGATGCTGCTACTCGATCTTGGCCATGCCCATCATGCGCTTGCTGACGGCGTGCACGGCGCCGGCATCGGCGCGCGGGTCCAGACCCGACCCGGACATGTAGTTGCGGACCTCGATCCGGATCATCTCCTGCATCATCGACAGGAACTCCGCGCTGAACGGCGCCGGTTGTGGCGGCCGCGGCGACGCGAGGTTCATCGCCGGCGGCTGCAGCTGGAACGGCAAGCTCGGTTGGGGTGGCGGCGGCATCTGAGAAGGAGCCGGCTGCTGCTGCGTCTGTACAGGAGCTGGGTAGGGGGACGGATCGAGCTGCTGGTCCAGCCCGGGCAGGGACAGCGACAGCGACAGGGAGGTCGCCGGAGGAGGAGCCTGCTGCGGCGGCGGAGACGGCGGCCGCGGCGCCAGCGGCGGCGGGAGCACGACCACGCCGCCCGCGCGCGGCACCGGCCTGTACACGTGCTGCTGCTGCTGCGATGTCACGGCAGGAGCAGCAGCCGACGGCATGACGGAGGGCAGGCTGTGGTGGCTGGAGTCGCTGAGGTCGGACCCGGAGGGGCTCCCAGGGCTGAAGCAGAGCCCCGGGTGCCCGTCGCTGCTGGTCCGCTTGAGCGGCCGCTCGTCGTCCGCGTCGGCAGCAGCGGCATGCGCGTCCGCCCCGTGGCCTGCGGCGGCGGCGTAGTACTTGCGCTTGAGCGTGGAGTTCCAGTGGTTCTTGATGGCGTTGTCGGTGCGGCCGGAGAGCAGTCGCGCGATGGTGGCCCACTTGTTCCCGAATCGCGCGTGCGCGCGGAGGATGGTGTCGTCCTCCTCGGGCGTGAAGGGGCGGTGCTCCACCTGCGGCGAGAGCTGGTTGCACCAGCGCAGGCGGCAGGACTTGCCGGAGCGGCCCGGGATGGAGCGGCTGATGAGGGACCAGTTGCGCGCGCCGTGGCGCGCCACGAGCCGCTGCAGCGCCTCGTCCTCCTCGGGGCTCCAGGGGCCCTTGATCCGGTCCACGTCCGGCTTGCCGCCGGCGCGGCACGACGGGGAGGAGGACGCCATGGGTAAAGACGAGACGCGCGGCTGGTTGCTGCGGACCGGCTGATTTGTGATGATTGATGCCTTGATGGGATGGGGTCTCGAGTTCTTTCTTGGAAGGCGGGGGGGGCTGGGGGTGTGTGGAGGGGGAAGGGGAGAAGGGAGGAGAAGAGGTATGAGCACTGAGCAGAGGTGGAGTGGGAAGGAAGTGAAGGTTGGAGAGAGGCAGGGGAGGGCGATATATAAGCGGCGGGGCGGGAGGGAGATGGGGGAGAAGCCGGTGGGAGGTCACCGGACCGGAGGGCAGGCGGCAGGGCGTGGTGGTGGTGTGGTTCCAGCCGGGCAGATGCAGTTGAGTGTGGATTGGATTACAGCTGGCGGGGGGGACACGCGTCTCCTGTCGCGGCGCGAGTCGCCTCTCCTCCCACGCGCGCCCCGACGACCCGCCCGTTGGTCGCGAGCACAGCAAAGGAGCCTGCTGAAACGAAATGGAAAAGATCTCGGGGCCGAGGTGGTTGGTCGGTTGGGCAGCAGTTGGGTCGGGTCGTGGACCTGGACCGGGTGGCGGCTCGGCTCGACTCTCTCACTCACTTCGTGGCCCACGCCGCGGCCTTGTTGGCTTCCATCCATTCTTTTTTTTTTTGAGAAAGGCTTCCATCCATTCTTAATACGCAACGGACGTAAGTGGGGCGCGCATGCGCAGCTCACGGTAACTGCCAGGTTTAAAATTTCGCCGAGATTTCGTGAATTCTATTCATGGTTTTCACCGGTGAACGAGAAAAAAAATCCATCATTCGACGCACCAACGACTGACCGAGTCGATCGATGTGATCCTCTTTTCGCCATGCGGTCCACGTATGCACATGCACGCAAGGACCATGAAAACTGTGGTTAATATGCACGCATCGGATACTTCGGCTGCACATGTATCCATGTTCAAAATTAAATATTGGATCAAAAAGTTAGGTTAATTTTGATTGATTTATTTTTTAGAAACACAGATGCAGACGTTCACAAACACGTACACAACTCACTCCTATGAATACATGTACGCAATTCTATCCCTATGAGCATCTCCTAGAGACTGAGCCGGCAAATTCTTAAGATTGACGAAGTCACCACAGACACCTCGCTGTCGACGGGAACATCGCCTACCACTGAAAGCATAACACCGTTAAATTCTAGAAAATTCGCTTCCACGAGAAGTCGAATCTAGGATCTTAGATTCTACTGAGGCTCTTATAACCACTAGGCTACAACTATATGTCATATTGCCATTATAGAGGCTTCCTTGCCAAACAACTATCAGGCTAGCCTATATCATATTGAGAAACTATTACAGATCGAATTCAAGATTTACAAATTTCATAGAGAAATATATATGTATATATCGAGAATCGGAACTTGACTTTGTTTTACCGGTGACAGAAAAATGTGTAGTTGCGGCCAACTTAGCATCTGCCGCCATTTCATTGAGGTGAAAAGATATCTCTTCGTTAGAAATTGAACAAATTTAAAACAAATTCTGGATAACTTACTAATGAATTAATTTATTGTTACAGCAATGACATTCGTTAACAAGCGGATGGGACCATTTCGAATGACCAAGTTATTCGAAAAAAGCTTGCACCACATTTCCTTAATAAGGAACAAAACATAATAATATAAGGGTCGCAAACATATATAAATACAGGGGTTGTTTAGATCCCATCTAAAAAGTTTACACCCTATCAATCATATCGAAGAGAATCTTCCATTTAGACATATTAAATAAAATCTAATTTTTTTCATAGATGGGTGCTAATTACGAGACGAATCCAATAAATTTAATTAATCCATAATTTGCAACAATAATACTACAGTAACCATCCGTTAATTATGAATTAATATAATTTATTAGATTCATTTCGTGGTTTACGGTCAGATTCTGTAATTAATTTTGTTATTAGTTATATTTAATATTTTAAATGTGCGCGGACACGTTACATCTCTCGCCTCCTGCCTCCGCCTGAGATCGTGACACGACACCGACGCCGCCCCCCCCCCCCACCTGCAGCTGCACCTGCTGACCTGCAGGTAGTAGTACGAGAGCTGATGCCTGCTCGGCGGTTCACCAGCAGGCAGGCTTGCACGCGCACCGTGCAAGTTCCGGCACGGAATTGAAGAACACCGGGCCGCACGCCGTACACGCACATAGTATAGGAGTACGTCCGGAACGGATTCGCCGCACGGTTGGCTTTGGCTGCTGCGGATGCGTGGTTGGCCTCGCCCTCTCGATGATCGGTGATGACGCGCTCGTGGCACCGATGAAGCAGGTGGTGATCGTCTGCGATATGACTTCGCCGACCGAATGGATTTGAGCGTGGTCCGTGTGGTGTCCCCGTCTAGGGGAGGCGGACGACTCAACTCAACGGCCCGTTTCGTTTGGTTGGCTCTTACTATCTTCGTTGCTTTCCATGCTTGCACTCGCGGTTCGATCGGCGGATGCGCATCCATCCTACCCTATCATATTTATGTTGCATGCATCGCCTTTGTCATCGTCGCACTACTAGAAAAACCGGTTCATAGGATGGGTAGAAACACATTTATAAGGGTGGGTGCGTCACCCGCCCCTAGTTTTCGCTGCTAAAAATCGATGTTTGTAGGAGTGGGTACCGCACCCGCCCCTAAAATACTCATTTCTAGGGCCGGGTGAGCCCATAACCCGCCCCTGGAAAATGATCCCCTCACCTGTCCCTGAAAATCGATTTTCAGGACCAGATGAGGCCCTGACCCGCCCCTGAAGATTAATTTTCAGAAGCTGGTTAGGGCGCGGCATCGCGCCCCTGAAAATGAGTTCCCGCCAATTTTAGTGATTCTTAATAAATTATTCTATTGAGATCCAACCTTCAAATAACAATGAAGATGCAACCAAGGAGAAGAGTAAGAAAACATCCATGCCACTTATATACATCATTCCGTTAGTTTGTTCTGAAATTCTTACAACGATCAATATTTAAGTTCGGACGACAAGTTACAATCCATAAGGAAAAAGGTGCGGATACATCTATGCATATTACAATTTCATGGGCCTCTGGTACACTTCTGTAGATATGCAATGTAGTTAAGGTCTCCAATCGTCCAACCTAGAACTCATCAAAATAAACTAGAGCATGGGTGAATGCACTCTCCTCCGCAACTCAGTGCACATCATATTCAGTACTATAAATGTTGAACAATGGAGTGTTGAGCCGATTTGTCTTGTAGAAGGTGAGTTTTGCTTGGAACCTGAAACCTTTGGTCCAAAATGCCTCTCCACCCATGTACGTTAAATCTAACTTTTTCAAGACTTGATCCAGAATCGCTCTAAAGCTCACTGCTGCAAATGTACTACCATAGGGGAGTTCCTACAAGGTGATAATAACGTTATGGAAGTTGAAATGTGTAACATAGCTGAAGTTACAATAACGAAAAAGAATATTTTCATACCCACTTTTGGTGATTAAGCATACAAAGCCTCTCAGCAGTCTGAATGACAGTACTTTCTTCCGATTCGAGTTGTTGAATTCAAAAATATAACAAGTCCGGGATAAGTACCCATGAGCTTCAAGCTGTCGTAGGCAGGCCTTGATGGCGAGCCTCTCATAAGTTGTCCATATTGGTGACGCTCCACCCATTGCGGCAATTGAAATCATCGATCCACCCGGCTGTAGAGCAGGTATTTGAAAAGAAATACTTACTTGTTTGAAATGAGGTGGCCTAACAACATTGCATCGCGACATAAATGCAGTACCACCTAACCCTCGACGACATCTTCAAGCCATCTAATTAGGTTGATATGCTGCATTGTACGTGATAAAATTTAGAAATTATTCATTTGTAGTAAAACATATATTAAAATAAGAAATGAATCTTACAGTGTTGGGAATTGCTTCGCGCGATCGATTGCCAAATGGCAAATCAATGGGGCCTAAAAGCGCAATCCTGGAGGTTGAGCCACTGGGTCATCGACGCCGCCCATGGGGCCGCGTCCTCGGCCGGGTCCACGGCTGCTTCCACGACTGCGACCACCACGAAACATCTACACTAATTTGCAATAAGTCTCTATGTGCCCACATTGAAAGAATTAAGAATCTCCAAAAATGCATTCTACACTATATAGCCATCGAAATTGAATTTCATCTTTAACATGCACAATTCCTAATCACACACTAATGAAAAAAAACAAAAAACTCACCTTGGACGACCGGCGGCGGAGGGGAGGAGGATGACTGGCGGCGGAGGGGAGGAGGACGGGCGAACCGGCAATGGAGGGGAGGAGGACGACTGGCGGCGGAGGGGAGGAGGACGGGTGGTGGCGGAGAGGAGGAGGACGGGTGGACCGGCGGCGCGCGGGAGGACGAGATCCAGACAGCCGGCGCGCGACCCCGGACCGGCGGAGGGGCGGAGGACGGGCGGCGGCGGAGGGGAGCAGGACGGGCGGCGGAGGGGAGGAGGATGGCCCGGCGGCGCGCGGGCGGAGGAGATCCGGACCCGCGGCGCGCGGGCCTGGGGCGGGGAGGAGGACGGGCGGCGGCGGAGAAGGAAGGGCCAGCACCGAGAAGGGAGGAAAAAATTTCGGCAGCCTAATGGCGTCGCGCGCGCTCGTCTCCGAAATTTTGCTAAGTCCTGTAGCGGGAGGCGAATATATAGGCGAGACATTTGTATGGGCGGGTAGGGGCGGGTGATGGCCCACACGCCCCAAAAATGGATAGATGACGCCCGACCCGCCCCTACAAATATTTTCAAAATTTCAACCGAAAATTCATTTAATCCAAAAGAAATAGCAAAACATATGAAAAAAATATGAAATTGTTACCATAGGCATATTGTGATATGTAAAACATAAGAAAAATAGTAAAATCACATTGCAGTGTATAAAATGAATAAAAGTATTGAAACCACAATGTGTACCTAAGTCACACTACTATCTCATAAACCTCAAGGCTAACTTATAGCAAAACACATCCAAATCAAGTGAAACTTTTACCATAAGCCTATTGTGACATGTCGAACTTAAAAAATTATTAAAACTATATTTCAGCATATATATTGGTTAAGGGTGTGAAACCATAATATATAAACTCACTCACTCTACTATCTCATATAACTCAAGGCTCACTTTGTGGTTTCCACACTCATAATCACTTTATATACTGAAATATGCTTTTAATTTTTTTTCTTGTTCTATTGATCACAATAGGCTTATACTAAAAATTTCGTAATTTTTTGATATGTTTTACTATTTTTTTGAATTAAATAAATTTCTGGAATAAATTTGAACAAATGGTATTTTTAGGGGCAGATCACCCCTCACCCGCCTCTGAAAATGGACCTATTTTTAGGGGCGGGTGAGGAGGTGATCCGTCCTTAAAAATGCATTTGTAGGGGCGGGTCGGTTGCTACAGTAACCTCACTCCATTTATAGCAACGGGTCACATTTTGACCCCTGATTATCAGGGTGTTCCTACAAATCATTTTTGGAATAATATCGTCTTTGTCACTCTACTATTTGCCTCTAAAATTCAGTAGGTTAGTGAGTGAGTTAGCGAGTGAGGGGTCGCATTAACTAACAGCCGTGACGGCACGCCGCAACCGATGACCGGTCGGTGCAGTGTAGAGCAAGGACCAAGGAGGGGAGGAGGAGGCCCGTTCGTCGTCGTCGTCGCTGCTTGCGTTGGTTACTCCCAGCTACTTCATCTGGTGACGGGTCTCATTTCCGTTTTCCCCTTTGGAAAGGAAACAGGGATGGCTGGTGAACGGAACTGTCGTCAACTACTTCTTTTTTAGTAGGTTTCGGGACATATATAAAAGTGCAATACAGTATGCATGGCAGCTCTATTAGCAAGCGGAGAGAGGTTTTTAGTGGTTGCTGGTACTCCCTCCATCAGTACGGCTTATTTAATTTAATTTTAGGAAAAAAACCCAACTATGTATATGTTTTATCGATACTTCATAAAAAAAGTAAGAAAAAGTCCAATTTCCAATCTCCACCTTGGATGGTACTCTAGTTTTTAACCTAAAACCACAAAATCCGGAAGCAAAGATCATCCAACTATTGAAACCGAATAAATTTAATCCTTTGAGTGGTTTCAAAGGTGGTTCCATTTTTGAAGATTAAAAAAAATGTAACTATGGCTCAACTAAAAGATTCAAAATTAATTCATTTCAAATCAGAAAAATATGAAACTAGAACCAATTTTGTTCTAAAAGTGTAACATATCTATTAGTGGTCTATTTTGAATTATATGGATATTATTTCTTCAAAAATAGTGGGTGTGAGTCCAAGCAAAAAAAAATACTAAAACAGTCACAGGTTGGTTCCAAATAACTGACAAGTATCAACAAGTAGGTTACATATTTAGAAAAAGATACTAAATTAGTATTTTTTTAATTTAAAATAAATTACTTATGAATTTTTAATTTAAACTGGACTTTTTTAAAAAATTGCCATATTAAGGCCAGTCAAGGATCAGATTTGCCCGGTTTCAACAGTTGAATGGCTCTCATGTCCAATTTTATAGTTGTTAGTTGAGAATCAGACTTTTGTGGTAGTCGTTGGAGGGTGTAAAACCAAACTTATCCCAAAATGTAACAAGCGTAGATATTTGATGTGTGGAAAAGGTTTCATGCTCAACTAGGATTATACTTCATATGCTTAATTGAATGCTTATATTGATCTCTAAGTTTCAAATATTTAGCAACCAATTGAGAACTGTCTATTACCTAGTAAACCATCTCATGCTAATTGTGAAGAGGCGCGACCGTACACTTCAAACAACGCGTCAAGTGACAAGATAGGGCAATGTGAGTATAGCAGTTAACAACAAGCACGCCCGGTATATATATGACTTATTTTAATTTTGAAACGGAACAAAAGTACTATATGACTTAATAATACTCCCATGACTTTTTTTGAAAAGAAACTCCCATGACTTATGAAATTCGCAGCATACTCACTCCGCCTGTCAGGGCCAACATGGCACCAACCGTACAGAACGAATCCCTCGCTAGAACTCATGATCGCCGCGCGCGGCACTCGCAAAAAGAATATAAGCAGGTGGCACACGCACGCGCCTTTCGCTTTTCTGGTGGGGTAGCGTTGCTATATATGCTACGCGGGGGCATCATTTCGTCCACATCAAGCCTAATAAAACCCAATCATGCCACTCATTGGCCGTCATCTGCTTCGTTCAACGCCCTTTTTCGTGTTCCTGCAGATGGACCCTGGCTATATACTCAACTGGCCCTGACCAGTCGCGTCAAGACCAACCAACCACTTGTTGCAAGCGTAGTGGCCGGGTAGTTGATGGTTTTGTATCGGTCTGATCAGTTGTCAAGCACCGGTGATTGACCGCTGTCTTTCTCCTAACTTCATGCCAAACTTGTAGTTTCTGTACGCGGTATAGGCCGCTTTTATTCAGAGCAACTTTGGTTAAGATAATAATATTTCTCAAGATCTTTAATCGGCAGCAGGAGGTGCTCTAATTATGTTGGCAAGGGCCCCAAGATTATAGCACACAGGGATTTTTTTTTCGTTTTTTATAAGAATAGCACGGAGGCCAAAGGAAGAGCAACGGGCGGAGGAAACGGACGAGATAATGCCGCAGGTTGCGTGGTGTGGCGGCGGGGGCGGCGGGCGGTGGAGTGAATGGAGTGGTCAGTGGAAGAAGTGGAGCCAGGCTGTGACCTCCCCGCCAACTGACACCCCTCCGCCGCGAGCTCCGAGAGGCCGCGGAGCCCCCCGAACGGGCGACACGTACTCCACACTTCCTTTGCCTCAAATTTAAAATGTCCCCCTCCCCAACCAACTGAACCGTCTCCCTCTCTCCCCATCCCCACGAAGGCTAGCAGCTTCGTGCTCGCTTCCTTTCCTTCCTCGGTCCTCGCCAGTCACAAGCGCTGCGGTCTCTCTGCTTTGAGATTTCTTCGGAGAAGAAAATGGAAAAAAGAAATAGAAAAGGAAAGGAAGCCGGCGTTGCATGGGGCTGAACGGCCTGATTGATTGATTGATTGACCTTTCCTTCCGTCTCTGTTTGGTTTCTTTTGGTATTTTCCTCTTTTAGAGGATGTATCAATAAAAGGCAGGTATACATGGATGCTCGTGTCGGCGATAAGAAGAACATGTTCGTAGAACACCGATAAGAAGAATAATTGCTTGTGTAGTATTTGGCCGTGCTTCAGTTTGTTCATTATCGATCAAGGACTCGTCGCTCTCACTCTCGTGAAACCGGCAGTGTAAATGTATTAGGCCGCTGCAACGGTAGCGGATGGTTGGTTCACAAGCCACGTCTCGCAACACACCTTTGGATGACATCATCTCCCACGAAGTTGACGTCTCATCCTGCCCGTCCCGTCCCCCATTCTTTTTTTTCTTTCATCCCACCGATTGATCAAGTATTGTATCGAGATTGATAACCGTTGGAACCTAAAAGGAGGAAAGCAACACCCAACCTGACATACAAATAAAAGAAAAAGAAATGGTGGCAGCAACAAACAAGCTATGCTAGAGACGACCGTGACGCTACGCCGAAAGAAACCAAAGAACCGGATGCAAACGGAAACACCAACATGTTTTTTTTTCTTAAAAAAAATAAAGAGGCATGTACTTACAAAACGAACACCGGCAATAATTGGAGGGCCCTAGGGGTCACACGCCCATCCATTAGATGGTTTTCCCCCTTATAAATTGAAGATTTACACGCGATATATAAACTTTTGGTGAGATGACTCAGATTATGACAAACGGAGTCATCTCACCAAAAATTCTGAGATGGATGATCTTGGAACAAAATAAAAACCCTACTAACTAATAAACCGACTCGCTCGACGGTGGGGATCTCTATTATTAGAAAATTCCTGTTCACTCGTAAGCCGTACGTGGCCGCGTCGTAAATCAACTTCAGCTGCTTGTTGATCATGCTGGCGGCTTTTAGAGGTTTCTCGCTTTCTCCCTCGCTACAGCTAGCCTACATGCATGGGTCTGTTATGTTGTTCATCCACAGGACGAGAGCCGCGCCATTTTCGAGTACGAGGCACGGTTGACCATCTGATTACGATCTCCCATCCGTCATGGTGGCACGCAACCATGTACTTTCTTTGGCATGAAAATTCAAGTTCAAGGCTTCAACCGTTAAACTACATGCTACCGACTTAATTGCAATTTGTTAAAGCACCTGCAACATCCTACTTGTGTTGTCAGCATAGATAAGATCTATTCCGATATTAATTATATGATAAATTTTTTAATTTTAGAAAATATATATCGCCAAATCCACCTTTTGAACTAGATGGCTAAATTTGTTCGGTCTTGTAGTTTGATGGTCAAATATATTTGGTTTTTGGGCTCACCAGCCAAAACGGGAGTTCCGGCGATAGTTTCAATGGTTTAAAAGTAGGCTTCTTCCAATATATTAGTATCTACAATATCAAATAAAATACATTAACAAGACATATATACTTCATTGTGAATTTAGCAAAAATGATCTGGTGTTGTAGATAAGTTTGACTTGGCTTAAATAAATTGACCGACGTTTTAGAGTGGACAAAGTAGTTAAAACATAATTGTACTATACAACTGTTTCTATTAGGCATGTCCCAACAATCTTTGAAAGCTAATAACCATGACAAGCACATGACTGCATGAGCCACTAGTTATTATCTAATTATAGGTAAGAAATAGTTAAAATAAATATCTCAACACTTTTTTCAAAGACTATCTAGACACTTTTTAACAGTCATTTTCTTTTGGCAGAACACTTTTTTTGACAGTTATCTTGAGGTGCTACTGTATAGTGTTCGCCTTTTTTCCCAGTAGAACTTCTTATAGGAGTATTTTCTACTTGCTGCGCCACAACTTGAGCCATAGTAAAGGAGTATAGATAGGAAAGGATAAACATAGCTATATGAATCATAATAAGAATCCTTAATAATAAGAGATGACTGAAACATCTATAAAATTAGTGTTTTTTTTGAAAAGAAGAACCGATGCGTCTATATTTCTTTTAGCATGTTACTGTCCTGAATTTTTTTATGTTGGACGACAGACCGACGGTGAGACGGTTTGTCACTAGTAGCAAGAAAGAGAGTCGTGTTGGCATCTCTAACAAACCGTAACCGCTCCTTTACGTCCTCACGGTGGACTGCTCATCAGATCTCGTGCGGATGTGGGCCCACCTGACACCCCGCCAGCTATAGCGCACCCAGATCTCCGTGGCAGGGTGTACTGTGCTGTGCTGGTATTCCCATTCCAACGGCATCCATTCAACTCCACCGTGTGGGGCGGTTGAAGTGGGTAAAGCTGTGGAGGCCCACGTGCCGGACCAGACTATGTGAACCAGCACACGTGCGTGCAGCTCTGTGAGCGGCCGGTCCACGTCGTGGCTTGTGTTGTCCAATGCGCGTGACCGTTGGGGGAAAAGGACACCACCCGGCACTGCAGCTAGCTAGCCGCCAGAGAAGAACAGGCTGAAAGATGTTGGTACTCGTATTCAGGCCTTGTATAAATGCACAGTGTGAAATTTTAAAAAGTAATCTTTTCATATTTGAAGTACTAAATTATTACAGAACTCATCTGTAAACTACGAAACGAATCTAATAAGTCTAATTAATTCATTATTAATATATATTTATTGTAGCTTTACTGTAGTAATTTAGTATCTAATCACGGTCTAATTAGATTCATTAGATTCGTCTCGCAATTTACAAGCAAACTGTGCAATTAGTTTTTTATTTTATCGAGATTTAATTCTCCATGCAGGTGCTGCAATATTCTTTTAGAATTTTAAATTTTGCATCTAAACAAGATCTCAGTATTCACCTTCTGTTTTCTTCCTTTTTGATTGCTGCTTTTGTTTTGTCTCCCAATTGATATGAGCGTACAATTATGGATATGACAGTTGCAACTTTTCTCCCAATTAACAGGAAAATGACCTTAATAGCTACTGGAAGAAGAGCTCCATCCCAATTTTAGGCAATTACAGTATTTACTAGTAGATACAATAATATACCCATGTGCTGATTCTCTATTCCTAGAATTATACTTTGAAGCTTCTTTTCAAACAGTATGACTAATTATAGCATCGAGCTATTAATTCGGAGAAGAAAAAAAGGTTTTTTTTAGTACTCAACACGAGAAGGCTACTATACCATGAGTTATGTCTTTCTTGTGGTGGTACATAACCATGGATTTTTCAATTAGTTGTCTACAAGTTCAAAACTGACCTTCGAGTATGTAGTGGAGTGGCCAAGGCACGATCTCTGCATATCTTACATATGAAACAAAGTGTTAGATATATGGACGTGCTCATATAAATAATGCATAAACAAATCTCAAAAGTCTATTAACGTTGGAGGGGGCACATCTATTAGTCCTACGTTGCTAATGTAAAGGGTGTGGGATTTTTTCTCTCCCTATAAATACGGACTGTTATACGAGGAACCCTCTAGGTTTGAGAATTCCTAAGGTAGCCTATACAATTAAGTTTTGTGTCTTCATCACTGTTGCACCGCCGTTCTATTGCGTCAACGTGCATCAATGAACAAGAGCCCAAGTCTCGCAACCCTTTGCCTTTGTGATTCTACGCTAGGAGAGGCAATAAGATTTTCGGGAAGCGCTCTGCACGATTGCTCAAGATCTTCACGGCGATACATTTTCCGATCAATTCTTATGCTACACGAGCTTGTCATCTTCACTGTAGGCTCCTATGACGTATAGTTCCCATCAACTTCATTGAAACTGCACCAATCATGGTGCCTTCGTATAGAAACTCTCAGTACTGACATCATGTTCAGATTCAATCTTTAATCATATTTTTTGAGACCATGCAGGGTTATGTTATTTCCACTGCTTAGTATGTTAGAGAATTACATGCTATAGTTTATTCTATTATGATTTATATTCGGAATTTTATATTGCAATTGCTTAATTATCCAACACAGAGAACCAAAGAGAGAAAAGTAGAAGCCAAACGTCTCTGAAAAGTGAAAATGGTTCTGATCACGCAACTGACTTGGACCCGTGCTGCCTCTTTAATAAAATTATGCATGGAAAGATAACTCGACAAGACCAAACTATGTAAAGTATTGGTTATTAATGGAAGACGGGTCCTAGTTGGAGCTCCCACTAAACCAGCAAGAACTTGTACGCAGGTTAGGAAGCAATAATTGTGCGCTATTCCTCAATAGAATGGTCAAATCCAAAGTTTTGTCCATTAAAAATTAATAATATCCCCATAAAAAGCTAAACAGTAGAATCAAAATCTTTATGAGTTGACGATGATGATGATAATGTATTTTTGTTTTTCATGGATGAGCAAATCCTTATCTCAATTAAAATAGTAAACCCAATTCCTATTTAGTGCATCTGTTAGTAAATTGAGGACTTAATAAACCATATTAGATAGATTTCACCGCAAAGAACCTAACTGGATTGCCACATATCATTGCTTCCTTAGGCACTTCAATCCCTTTGGATATATCTTGACGAATATTTATATCTTACCCACATAATTAGTGCGGCTTTGGTTTAACTTTATCTAGCATTCACATATTAGGGACACTACGTAATGATTTGTTTATCCAATATGGCCATCCAACTGCCAAAGAACATATTCTAATTCTTTTGGAGCTAAATTTGTGTAGCGAGATCGTGGTGTGCATTTGAGGAGAATTTACTGATATGCCACAGCAAAGCAAAGTGGTTAGTCTCTTTTGAAAGCACACCACACACCTTGAAGTTGCTTCTTCCGTGGTGGCAGCAACTCAAAGAACCCTCAAAAAACATGGCTAACTTTTTTGTTATGACCGGGAAACAGTATGCAAGGCGCCGGAAGAAGAAGGAAGCAGAGGAACCGGCAGATGTGTGAGTTAATTAGCTAGTCAGATTTGTTAGTTAATTGAGGAGATCCTTCGTGATCAAGTAAATTTAGTTTGTGGGTCCATTGTATGGCATGTGGGACACAGGAAGGCCTATATATATGAAGGTTTTGTAATCTGGGAAAAGCAAGCAATGAGATCAATCTAGTTTCCCAAATCCCCTTCTCTGTTTCCCTGTCCTCTTGCTCACGACTCCTCCCGACGGCGCCCAAGCGCCGGGGACCGGGACCTCGTCCTGCTACCTATCACGACTACCACCTACGTCATACTCCTCCATCCAACATCCCCACACATAACAACCTGGTATCAGATTGCTCAGGTTCTACCGCCGCCACTAGCCTGCAAAACCCTTCCGCCACCTCTGTTCCATCTGTTCCATCGCCAGCCATGGAAGCCTTGCAGAAATCTATCGAGGACCTTACGGCCATGGTGACCAAGATGAATACCACGGTGGGTGCACTGGCGCCGCTGGTACCCAGCGTTTCTGCGTTGGCCGCCCTGCCAGATTCGGTATCTTCCCTGGAGAAATCTGTGAAGGACGCGGGTGATCGTCTCCAATCTGTGAGCGTCTCAGTCCGTCGTCTCGAGGAGGGTGATTTCTCCTCCGGCTCTAGCATCGGTGGGAAGCAGAAGAACAAGACCGATGATGGGCTCCTCGGCCAGCCGCCACCCCAGCCGCACTTCGCGCCACCGCCACCCCAGCCGCACTTCGCGCCACCGCCACCAAACCAGCATCATCACCGCCAGGAAGATCGACTGGAGGAGGACCAGTTTCTCCTGAAACCCAAGATGACTTTTCCGTTGTATGACGGCGTGGGTGACCCGCTGCCATGGATTAACAGATGCGAATTGTATTTTCGCGGGCACAACACCCCTGCTCACCGCAAGGTGTGGATGGCTTCCCTTCACATGACCGACGCTGCTCAGTTATGGTACTATCATCTGGAGACCGTCAGCGGCTAGCCCGATTGGCGCCGTTTCTGTCAGTTGGTCAATCGCCGTTTTGGCCCTCCCTCACTGAATCTCCCCTCGGCGAGTTGGCCCTGCTGCGCCGCACGGGAACGGTGGAGGACTACGCGAAGCAGTTTGTCTCGCTGGCCTGCCGCGAGGTTGAACTTTCGGAGCGCCAACAGATTCAGTTGTTCATTGCGGGACTCAACAATCCATTGAAGACGGACATATCCATCCAAGCACCGGAGACGCTGGACGACGCGATCCGCTACGCTCGCGCGTTTGAACAGAGACTGGCCCTGGACACAGCGCCTGCCCGTTCAGGTGGTCGTCAGTTTTATAGGCCGCCTGCACAGCAGGCCGCCCCCACTGGAGCAGCCCCCGGGGCACAGCAGATGATGGTGCGCCCTCCGGCAGCGCGCATCGCGGCCCTGCCGCGCAGGCAGCTCACCACGGCAGAGATGGCACAACGGCGGGCTGATGGTCTCTGCTACAATTGTCCGGAGAAATATTTTGTCGGGCACCGTTGCAAGCAGCTGGCCGTTCTAGAGATCGTCCCGGAGGTTTCTGACGTGGAAGACACACCCGAGGAAGCAGCAGAGGGCAAACTGAGTTTCTTTTATGCACCACCAGATACAACACCTCGGGACAACCAGCCTCGGATTTCACTGCACACCTTGACGGGTATTCAGCCAGCTGATATACCCACCATGAAAATCTGGGTATTTTTGGGCAGCCGCCGTTTAACGGCCTTACTTGACTCCGGCTCGTCCAAGAACTTCATCAATACGCGCGTCGCGGAGGAGCTGTGCATCCCGCTGTACCCGGATGGTGCGTTGAATGTGACGGTCGGCAATGGCGATCGTGTCCGCAGCCCGAGTCGCTTGGCAGATGTCCGCGGCATGGTGGGAGGTGACTATTTCTGGTTTGATTCTCATTCCTTACAACTCGGCTCTCTTGATATGATAATTGGGGTTAGCTGGATGAGCATGTTGGCAGACATTCAGTGGAATTTCAAGGAACAAACCTTTGGGTTTCGTTTGTCCAACAAAAAGGTACTGTGGTGTGGGATCGACCGGCCGTCGCTGCAGTCCTTTCGCTCCATTGACGCAGCTCCCGGCCACCTATTGCCGGAATTGCTACAAGAGTTTTCGGGGCTCTTTCAGGAACCGCATGGCATGCCCCCGCAGCGACAAATAGAACACCGGATCCGCTTGAAGCCCGGTACTGATGCTGTAGCAGTGCGCCCCTATCGATATGCCCATCTCCAGAAGGACGAACTCGAAAGGCAGTGTGCTGATCTCCTCCGACAGGGCATTATCAGGCACAGCTCGTCAGCTTTTTCGTCCCCGGCTTTACTGGTGCGCAAGCCAGATGGCTCATGGCGTCTCTGTATTGATTATCGCGCTCTCAATTTCAGCACAGTGAAAGATAAGTTTCCAATCCCAGTTGTAGAAGAACTCCTGGATGAGTTGCGTGGCACACGGTTCTTTACCAAACTAGATCTTCGGTCGGGATATTATCAGGTTCGCATGTATCCTGCAGACGTGGAGAAGACTGCTTTTCGCACTCATCAAGGACTGTTTGAGTTTTTGGTCATGCCGTTCGGCCTCACAAATGCTCCTGCGACATTCCAGACCCTCATGAACACCGTTTTGAAGCCTTTCCTCCGCAAGTTTGTGCTGGTATTTTTCACAGTACATCTTGGGCTGACCATCTTCTGCACATCCGGGCTGTGTTTGAGGCATTGCAGCAGCACATGTTGTTCTTAAAGCAGTCCAAGTGCTCCTTTGGCGAGTCTTCAATGAGATATCTGGGCCACATTATCTCAGCTCAGGGTGTCGCTATGGACGAAAGCAAGGTGAAAGCAGTTCTTTCTTGACCACAACCAAAGACGGTCCGAGCAGTTCACGGTTTTTTGGGCCTCGCTGGATACTATCGTCGCTTTATCCGGAACTATGGGCTGATCGCCGCCCCGCTGACCAAGCTCCTCAAAAAAGATGGCTTCCAATAGACCGAGGAGGCCGCAGCAGCCTTCCGCGCCCTCTAGCAGGCCCTATCGTCGGCCCCAGTTCTGCATTTGCCGGATTTTTCAGCGGCCTTCATGGTTGAATGTGACGCCTCTGGGTCAGGTTTCGGGGCAGTTTTGCATCAAGGCAGTGGGCAGATAGCATTTTTCAGCCGACCTATCGCGCCCCGTCATGCTAAGCTTGCAGCGTATGAACGCGAGCTGATTGGATTAGTGCAGGCGGTAAAGCATTGGCGACCTTATTTGTGGGGCAGAGAATTGTGGTGCGCACGGACCATCACAGTTTGAAATTCCTGCTTGACCAGCGCCTCTCCACAATTCCGCAACATCACTGGGAAACTAAATTGCTGGGTTACGATTTCCGTGTGGAGTACAAACCAGGAGCAGCTAACATTGTGGCAGATGCGTTGTCCCGCCGGGATGAGAACGAGTCGGCAACCATGGCGGTGCTGTCCACTCCGTCCTTCGCCCTCTTTGATGAGCTGCGCCAGCAAATAGCGGCGGACACGTCCCTGTTAGACACCCGGGACAAGGCTGCAGCAGGAGAGGATGGCTGGACATTAGTGGATGATTTGCTACTAAAGGATGGCAAGATATATGTGCCAGCCTCGTATGAAATTGTCCTCTCTCTGCTGGACTTGGCGCACGGCATGGGCCATGAGGGTATCCAAAAGACGCTGCATCGACTTCGTTCATATTTCCACATTCCAGGTGATCGCCGGCTGGTTATGGAACATATCCGCAATTGTGAAATCTGCCAGAGGAACAAAACCGAGCATCTCCAGCCAGGGGGTCTTTTACAGCCATTGGAAATCCCATCGGCCGCGTGGGCAGATATTGCCATGGATTTCGTGGAAGCATTACCCAAGGTCAATGGCACGTCAGTGATACTCACGGTGGTGGACCGTTTCTCCAAGTTTGCGCATTTTATTCCGCTGGGCCACCCATATACTGCAGCCTCTGTCGCCAAGGTTTTCTTTCAAGAAATTGTGCGCCTGCATGGTCTGCCCTCTTTTATTGTGAGCGACCGTGATCCGGTGTTTACCAGCGCTTTTTGGAAGGAGTTGTTCAGTTTGGCTGGGGTCAAACTTCAGTTCACGTCGGCCATTCACCCTCAGTCGGATGGGCAATCGGAGGCTACTAATAAGATTATTACTATGTACCTCCGTTGTTTGACAGGTGATCGTCCTCGCCAGTGGGTTCGTTGGCTGCCATGGGCAGAATTTTGCTACAATCCTTCGTACCAAGCTTCCTTGAAGACTTCTCCATTCAAGGTGGTTTATGGGCGAGATCCTCCGGTGCTGCGAGCATATGAACCTGGGGAAGCTCGGCTGCCAGCAGTGGAGCAGCAGCTCCTAGAAAGGGATGAATTCATCGCTGAAGTGCGAGATCGACTTGAGCAGGCCCAACAGTATTCCAAGCATTAGTACGATAAAAAGCATCGGGAGCTCTCTTTCGAAGTTGGACAGTGGGTCTGGCTGCGCTTGCTGCACCGTCCAGTCGCCTCCCTCAAAGTGCAAGGCCGCGGCAAACTGGGTCCCAAATATTTTGGACCATATCAGGTGGCTGAGAAGATTGGTGACGTCGCTTATCGCCTGTCCTTGCTGCCGGGTGCTCGCTTGCATGACATCTTCCATGGCGGCGTGCTGGTGCTGAAGCCATTTCATGGAACACCACCCGGGGCTCCACCCCCACTGCCGCCGGTCCAGAATGGGCGTGCTTGTCCACGGCCGGCCCATGTCCTCCCGGGTCGGCTTGCTCGGGGACGCTATGAGGTCCTTGTTCAATGGCTGTACCAAGATCTAGTGTCGTCATCATGGGTCTCCCTCGAAGACTTCGAGGGTCCTATCCTGATTTTCAGCTCGAGGACGAGCTGTTGCTCCAGGGGGGAGAGATGTTATGACCGGGAAATAGTATGCAAGGGGCCGGAAGAAGAAGGAAGCAGAGGAACCGGCAGATGTGTGAGTTAATTAGCTAGTCAGATTTGTTAGTTAATTGAGGAGATCCTCCGTGATCAAGTAAATTTAGTTTGTGGGTCCATTGTATGGCATGTGGGACACAGGAAGGCCTATATATATGAAGGTCTTGTAATCTGGGAAAAGCAGGCAATGAGATCAATCTAGTTTTCCAAATCCCCTTCTCTTCCCTGTCCTCTTTCTCACGACTCCTCCCGACGGTGCCCAAGCGCCGGGGACCCGGACCTCGTCCTGCTACCCATCACGACTACCACCTACGCCATACTCCTCCATCCAACATCCCCACACATAACATTTTTTATATCATAGATGCTTTTAGTTTTCGAGACTAGGTCCAAAAAGTAAGTTCTACAAATTTTACTACTCCATTGGATCCCAAATATAAGTTCAAGAAAAATTCAGAAGTAGGATGTATGCCTTATCTATGTTGCAGATGTGTTAAGTTTTTTCTAGACTATTCCCTCCATTAAAAATTACCTGTCACTTATGTTTTATCTTAAGTCAAACATCTCTAATTTGTTTTTACCAAACTTATAAAAAATATAAATTTTCATAATACCAACTTAATACACTATCAATATATATTTCTGGTGGATTTAATGAAAATAATTTGATTTGTGGATATTGGTATTAAACTTTATCAAAATCATACAAGTTTGATTTTGGTATAAAATCCAAGTGATAAGTAATTTGAAATGGACGGAGCATTTTTATAATTCAGTAGCACTCGACACCAATTTGGACCTCTAGATCTGAAGATGCATGAAAATAAAGTGTGCTTTACTAAGCTGAAAAAATGTCTGTGCCGAACTTCTCCAGATGTCCTGCCATCCTGAAAACTCCCTAAACTGTCCTAGCTCGGTGGCTGCATTTTGATATATTTTTTATATAATTCTGAATTTGAAACGTACTCTGGGAGAGTACTGGGCTACTGGCCCAGTGGATGGGCCAGGGCCTGGCCCAGTCCCCCAGCACGCAGTAACATGATTGCACTGCCAATGTGGATGTGTGGATGTGCCGCGCATTTATCACGTGTCGCAGCTCTCGTCGCCCGTGTCCGTACGCCGTGTGCCCGTGTGCTGTGCCCGCTGCAACTGCAAGCGAGTGGCTCCCGTGGACAGCAGCCTCGAGTCAAGACTGGACACCCTGGAACGCATTCCCGTGGACCCCACATGTTCCCGTGTCTTTGGCTCTCTGTTTGACTGTTGTCTTGCTCGGCTACTGTTGCTCGTTTTATTCTAGCTTGCGACCCGGCGGAAAATTTAAAACGATTGACGAGGGAATCAAGTAGAGAGGTAATCATTTGCAAACCAAATACGCCAATCTTAAAGTATTATAGAAATATCATGTGCATTAAATTCATGCCATTGCTGATATGGTAGAATCATTTAGAGCATTCCTAATCCTCCATATAATATGGTGTTCATAGCATTAATCATATTGCCATGTAGGATATTTAGTTTACGTGGCACTCTAATAATTGAGAGAGGAAAGAGAGGAAGATATTGGTCTCATGCAAGACCCGATTTCAACACGAAATCCAAGATATTAGACATAAAAAATTTGTATTGGGAGAAGGTAGTGTCTTCATGATAAATGAAGTACAAATATGATAGGTGGAGAGAAAAGAGAATAAATTCAGTAGACCGACATTAAGCAATTATAGATTGTAGAGTATAATTTTTAAATTAGATGTCTTGCTGATGTGGCATCATAGACATTATCTATGGATACCATGGGTTGTGATTGCCCTTATAAGGAGAAAGGAAGGAGGGGGAGTTTCATGGATTGAGAGAGGAAGATCATCATTAAATACGTTGCCATGTAAGCAAAAGCTAAGGTGTCGACAAAGTTAACAAGGAGAGAACGAAAAATATGAAGAAATCATTTCCCATGCAAGAAATCATGTTTACGCAAAAACCAAGGCAAAAGAAGGGACAATAGAGGAGGAGAGAGAGAATAAATATGATTGGATAGCAATTTATTTTGATGAAACCATCCATCGGGTATGTAATTTCTATACGTAGTGTTTATGTGACATGACAAATATAGAAACTACTAGTAGTGTATTGGGTTGAGATTTTCCCTAAAGATCGCAGACAAATGTCTCTTCCATCTCCATCTTCATTCTCTTTTCCAGACACGTGTAATTTGGTAGACTTTATTTATTTAAAATTTTGTTATGTTTGGATGCAAAGTACTTTTGGAGACTTAGAAACAAATATTATGGTTTTGTGAAATATACTTTGGTTTTGAAAAGTTGTGGGAGCGTTTGGACTACAAACTTGACAGCATTGAAAGCCATGGTATTACTAAAACATAGTCTTTTTGGAGTTTTTGAACTCCATTTCATACTTTTTAAACCATGGTTTTTGTACGTCTCTGCTTAAAAAATGATGGTTTGTTGATGATACGTTTTTTTTTAAAAAAACTACAACATTATTAAAAAAGCTCTAATTGTTGCACAAGACTAATATGGAAAAAAGGGGAATAACCCTGATAATGAACACAAGGATGCTAGCGCACTAAGCACAGCTGCGTTTTCTTACTAATTCTTAATAGCAATAACATATTGCTTTTACTGTCTTCTCGTGGTGCAAAAGCATTGTCATAAAAAAAATAGTAGTGCGAAAACAGCTTTGCAGCGTGTTGCAGAGTGGCCAGGCAGCATCTCTAGACTTCCTACTTGTGAAGCAAAGAACCAATGAGAGGAAAAAGCTCAAGCCAAACGGGTTCTAAAACGGTCCTAACTCCTAACATCTCATTTGTCACCGGCTATAGTATAATAATTATAGTAGTATATAACACTGCCCTCTTTGTACCCGTTTTGTTTCTTTAATTACACTGAAACTGTGCCTGCATGGAAAGGTGATACTGAAAGCTAAACAATACAAAGCATTGGCATGGTTTACCAATACTAAACTATACTGAAAGACTAAACTGTGCCTACATTGGATGTGGTTTAGCAGCTCGCACTAAGCCAGCAAGAATTCGCATTTTGATTAGTAGGGAGCATAATGATGCAGTATTCCTGTACTGTTTGACTGAATTATTGCAACATCCCTCTCCAACTGATACACAAATTCTTAATGAATAAAAATTAAACCAAAATGAAATAAAATGATGGTAAATCAAAATGGCCGTGTTTTTTTTTCAAAATGGGTTAAAAAAAGAAAAAGGACCCCTATATATACTCCGTATACTGCCACTAAAAGTTGTTGGTGGTGGTTCTGTACAGGGGAGCAGCTGCTGTTGATTGTTGGAATCCAGGCAGCATGCCTGTAACCCACTAACCCACTCACTCCAAAATTTCAGTCACAGAAATATTCTCTTGTGCCTTCATTTTTGCTCCAACTCCAGTTCCAACTTATATGCTCTGCTGACCAGATTTGCACGTATCATTGCTTCTGCTGGCTGTGCCAATCCCTTTTGAAGAATATGTGTGCATATAACTAGTGCGCCGCTTTCGGTTTAACTTTACTTGCATCAGGAGAGATTACTACTAGCTACAGAAAAACAAATTGATTTGTTTGTTCATTGTTGGCATCTAACGGCCAACACAAATATAAGATAAGATACGGTCCGCATTCTTTGGTGCTTCATTATTCGTGACGTGCGTGAGATTATGTTGTGCTTTTGATAGGTATGCCATATGGTAAAGCAAAGTTGGTTAGTTCCTCCCCTTTTAAGAGCACCACCTGAAGTTGCTTCTATAGTGGCGGCTGCAACTCCTTCGGTACGTCACTTGTATATTTATTAACCATGAAAATATCTATTTTACCCCTCAATCTTTTGGTTGTCCATGTACTATGCTAAGACCATATTTGGGTCAGCTAAAGCTACTCTAACTGATCCAAACAGCTCAGCTTAATTATAGCTAGCTTAAAGTTTAATTATTTTTCAACCATCTAATAACCCAACTTGTAGAAAAGCTTTGTTTATATGTACTATTTCTAACTATTACATAAATTAGGAGGATCCAAACAGGCTATTTTTTTTGACGTGAACTACGGTGGGCAAGATGCCAGCCTGAACTTGTCATTAAAAGTGTGGCGAACAACAGATTACAAAGCAGAGGGGTAACAACTCTACACAAAAAAGAACAACAAAGAAACACACACTATTATAGAACCTCAAATAGATCCACCCCCTTTTGTCCCGGTTTGGTTGGACCCGGGACTAAAGAAGACATTAGTCCCGGGTCCAACGGTTAGGGACCTTGTCGGAGCGGGCAGGGACCTTTATTCCCGGCTGGAGCCACCAATCAGGACTAGGTCCATCATTAGTCCCGGTTGGTGGCTCCAACCGGGACAAAACGCGCGCGGCACATTTAGTCCCGGTTGGTGGCTCCATCTGAGACTAAAGGTTGACATTTAGTCCCGGTTGAAGCCACCAACCGGGACTAAATTCCCAGGTCTTTTTATCCCGTTTCTTCCTCCCTGTTCTAGCGCCATTCTCTTCTCCTCCCTCCTCGTGTTCTTGCTCTTGGCTCTTGGGTGAGGAGAGTTCATGCCTATTTTCTTCAAGATTTATGAAGCTTTTTGATTTTCCCTCCATCCAAAGGTGAGAAACTTCATCCTCTCAATTTCCATTACTAGTGGAGCTCATTTCATGCCTTAGAAATAGAGATATTTGAGGATATTTAGATATGGTAAAATGTTCATGCTTTTTCGATTCATACACCATTTGAGCTTAAAGTTAACTAAGGTTTGCATGTGTATATGTGATTTACTTGTATTAGTTGATGAAAATGAATATTTTTAGTTGAATGTTTATTTTTTGAATGGATATGTGTCGGTTCCGGAAATGGGCGACAACTAAACTACTCGACATCGTGTGTCGCACGTCGTGATCGAAGGTGGCCTCGTACACAATGACTCGAGGGATTATACTGGTTCAGGTGAGAATGCCCAACGTCCAATTGGGGGTCAGTCAGATGTATTGCTCGAGGCCAGGTGCTCGTGAGAGTTGGGGAGTACAAGCTTTCGAGTGCTAGAGAGCTAGAGTGTTCTGTTGTCTTTGAATCTAAGGGACCCCTCTTTTATAGTTCAAGGGGGGCCCATATTACAGTAGGTGCCTTAGAGAAGAAGGTCTTGGGAAAAATATCTTTGACTCTGGCAGTCGGGTGGCTCATGTCGTTGGTGGGTCCATCCAGGTCGTTAGTTGGCGACGTCCTTGGCAGATTGCGTGATCCCGAAATCCTGGAGGTCTCCTGGTCTTGAACCTGTATGCTGGTTTGGTCAATCATAGGGTACAGGAGGCCTGATGGGATGGCGCAAGCGTCCCATCGGGGGGAACTGTTCGCATGCCCAGTCTCATCTCAGATGATGGTTTCTTGAGGTCAAGCTGTGATGACGCCCAACTTGATCATCAAAAAGGACCAAGTGGATGCCACAGTGGTGGTCCTCTGCCATGGTAGAGGCATAGTGGCCCACTGTTGAGTGTACGATCCCAGGAAGGCAGCGTCCAGTAGGTACGGTCGGGTTTGACCCCCGTGGGGTCAAGTTTTCCTGTTCGTGGTCAAGTGGGACTTCCCTTCTGGGGCAGCATGAGGGGTAACGAGCCAGTCGGGAGCCCAAGAGGAGGAAGAGAAGCGGTGCCCGCTGTACCCAGCGGAGTTCAGTCGGACTCGGTCCTGCAGGATTACAGGGGTCACTCGGTTGGGGTTTTTCCCGGCCGAAGGTTCGTGGGCCTTGGCTGGCGGTGAAGGCCTTTTTGCCCTTGGTTTTAGGCGTGGGATTTCGTGAGCCTTTATTTGATGAAGCGGGCCCACTGGTGCCCCCGGTTCTTGGAACCCAACAGAGGTCCCCGAGCGTCCTCGCCATTTGTTTAATCGCGCGGGCGCTTCATCTTCGTTGGGGCACTAAATGTGTGTCCGCGGCGCAGCCTTGTGGCGTTAGGTGCGAGCGTGCAGAGGGGTGCCCATTTGCCCGGCGGTTCGTTTGAGGGGCCTCCAGACCATTATGACCGCGCTGCACCGTCTACCTCGCTCTGTCCCGCTGGGCGAGTTGACGGATGCTTGAGCCGAAACGTGGCTTCGTAACAGAGGCCAGCTGCTTCTCCTCTTTTGGGGAATCTATTCCCTGCACGAGGGGAACTGTGCGGCCCGTGTGCGGGTGCCCGCTAGGTGTTTTTTGATCGGCCTTCGTTGGGCTATAGATAGGCGATGTGCCAGGTGCGTTCCAGAATTTGCCTAAGTCATGTTTCACATATGGCGGTTGTGTCGTGGGCGCCCCCTTGAGGGCGGCGGTAGTCCTTCCAACATCTGGTGTTAGTGGAGAGTTTGCGAGTAGCGGGGAACAACCTGCGGGAGTCGGCGGATCGTTGCCAAAATTGTCAAAGTATCCAGCGCGCCACGTCCGGTTGCGGGCGACCATTGCTGAATTCGTCGTGACCGCTCAATTGAGTGGGCGCGACTCGTGATGGGGACCCGGCTGCCGGACGACGATCTTCCATTGTCGGCGGCGATCTCGAGCTTGACGTCGCAGCCCAGCGGTGGATGTGTCAGTGTTTCGACCGCTCCGATCGGGATGACGGGAGGAACTCCTCGTTCCGTCCGAGGGCCAAGCGTGCTCTCAGGAACTAGCGGGTCCCTAAGTTGGGATCTGGTTCCTCTTCTTCCCGGTCAAACAGTGGTTTCTTGGAGGGCGCGTCCATCAGAGGTGGCTGTGGCCGAGGGAGAGATCTTGAAGCATCTTCTTCTTCGAGGGTGAACTCGGCCGGCATCGTCATCGAGCAGTCTCCCTGGTGGTGTCCCCTTGCCTAGGCGTCCATGAGGGCGGTGATGTTAGAGGAGGGTTTGCGAGGCAGGTGTGCCTCCATGCCTCCCCACACTTGAAGCAGCCGCTTAGGACTCTAGGGTTACTTCCCAAGTGGGAGTAACAGGATTTGTACCTTGTAACGGCCTCGAGCCGAGTGTACTTTGTAATGTTTGTTTCGCTAGAAATGAAATGATTTTCCCTGTTCAGATTGCTTTGTTTGTTTGCATGTCTGAGATTGTTGGGAGGAATGATTTCTTTGCGAATACTTTGGACTGAGTCAAAAGTGCCCCGGTTGGCAGTGTTTTTTGCGCGAGCAGTTGTTGGCGCTAAAATCGGCCGGATAGGAATCGGCCGATGGATCTTCAGCGTCGGACACACGACCCGGGAGAATCTGCTTAGCTCCTGTTCAGGTTATCGCCCTGGTGCGGTTCGCGCGGCGTGCCAGTCAATCTGACCTGTTGATTGACAAGGAAAATAGAGTATTAAGTTCCAGACGCGTCGATCGGCTGGAGTTCCGATCTGTCCTGAGAAGCGCGTCGGCGGCGAATCGGCCGATTTGCTGTAGAGATGATCGGCTATGGATCAGCCGATGATCGTATAGTAATTGTAAAGAAAACTGCTAGAGCAATCTAAACAATTACTACAGAAGCAACACTTCAAATAGATCTAATCGGCTGTATGATGATAAATCGAAGGAGAACAATGACGAAGCCGATTACTCTGATCTCAAGCTGGATAACTGGTGATAATACTAGAATAACAGGTAAAACTTGCGATTCTAGTAAATATCGATAACTGGTGAATAAATCCAAACGAAGCCACAACGATGCGCCCGTAGCTAAAGCTCGGATATTACTCGGTAAGCGGAACCTACCAATTGGCCAGAGATCAAGTTGATGCAGCCCTGCCAATCCGTACGAACTCGTGGAAGAAGAAAATATTGGCGAAGTCGCCGACTTGAAAGTAAATTGCTGAAAAAGTAGAAGTATTGTTGTTGATTGATGTCTTGATCCTTTTGCAAGACCCTGAAGACTCCTATTTATACCCTGAAACTAGGACTCCTGGTCGATTACGACTTGTTACAACCTTATTTAAAACAAGAAAACTACTATATCTATAATAACTTTTTAAAGGAAACGGACTCCCGCAGAATCTTCCGCCGCCGTTCCCTAATCCAATCAGGATTCCCTTCAATTGCTCCTTGACCGACTTGGCGTCCCCTGTTGACCAGCTTTTGACCAGGATCTTCTGGAATAATCCCCTCCTGTTGGCATAGGCTGCGCCACCAATCGGCCAATTTCTAATCGTTACTTCAATCGGCCGATTCCTTTTTGTAGCTTCCAGATCTGCTGCATCGGCCAATCTTCTCCTCCTGACGCCGATTCAACACGCGTCAAAATCTGGCGTCAACAGCAGTGTTGCAAAATGTGAACTTCTTCGTTCAGTCTTCCCCGTGACTTCTGCGGTTGGCGGGGTGAGTCGGCATCATCTATCCGAGTGGACTTGGGACCGAGCCGAACGTGCCCTCGCTGGCAGGGCCTTTTGTGCGAGTAGTGTCGCGAAATGTGCACTTCTTTGTTCATGCGTGCAACTTAGTCTCCCCCCGCGAGTTCCGCAATCGGAGGGGTTGAGTCAGTGTCACTTATCCGAGTGGACCGAGTGATGTGCTCGGTGAGCTCCTATCGGGTGGGCTCGAGCGCAATGCTTCGAGCGATCCAAGTGACGCCCAGTTTTGTTGTTCGTGAAGAGGTTGGCAGGGCCAGTGTGAGGTGTGTTACTACTCCACGACCCGCCCATCCCAGTCAGATTCCTGAGTTGTTCGACCGACTCAGGCGGCCCGTTGGCCTCCCCTCCGGTGGGGATTCTGTGGGTTCGGCTAGAGGTCAGGATCGGACAAGAAAACCATGCCATTCCGAGTCGCGCTGGGCGAGTCGGGTAGCGACCGCTGGAGTCGGCCATCTGTTTCTCCCCTGGCTCTGTTCGATGCAAGGCAGCCTAGAGCCCGCTGGGAGCTGGCTTCGAACCTCGGTCTTTGAGTCTATGGACTCGGCATATTTTGTACGTGAAAACAGATTCAAGAACAATAGGCAAAGTAGATTTGCAAATGAGAAGTGCAGGGGTGTGCATCGGATCTGACCAGCGCGGTGATGGTTGTGGTGCGGTTTTACCTGGGGACGTCTAGCGGAGTCATGTGTTAGGTCGAACTGTGGCACTCGATGGGACGCCTCGCTTGTCGTACCTCCTGTGCTTACGCCAGGGAACTGCCCCGGTTCCCGTTCCTGTTGCAGTCATGGGTCAGGCGGAAATGCTGGAAGGGTCGTACCTCTTGGCCTTTTCACGAGAGTCGAAGGGTCGCGGGACACGTGGAGTCATTTCCCGGCTATAAATACCCCGCCTCCCCTATCGGCCTCTTCACCAGCGAGTGGCAGTTGCACCTTTCCTACAGGAAGAGAGAAAGAAAGAAAAACCCCAGTCCTTCACTTCTCGTTCTGCTTGAGCTCGGGTTGAGATGGCTGCAGGAAGCGTCCCGCCGGCGAGGGTTTGTGGGGCCCGTGCCACGGTCCGCCGCGTCTGCGAGCAGTGCTCTGCGCTCAAGGGTGAGGGGTGCCTTCCCTTTCGTGGCTTGTTTTTGATTGAGATCGTTGGGGACTGACGCTGTGATAATGCAGGGCTGCCTCAACGGGTGCAAGGATGTACCTGGCGGGACGCGGTCCCGGAGGCGCTCCTTCCTCCGACTCCTCGCCGCCTATGTCATCATCACCCTTGGGATCCGCGTCATTGTCGAAGTTCAACGGGAATTCGCGCGAGGTGATCCGTGACCTTGTGCGGGAGGGTGCTGAGGCGTGGGGCGGTACTCCGAGGTGACGCGGGAGCGTGACCGTGTCAAGACCGCGCTCGAGGCCGTGGAGAAGAAGGCCATCGACATCAAGGGCGCTCTGGTCGCCGCGGAGTTGGAGACTGCCGCGACCCACATCGAGGCGGCGGACGCCCAGGCACTCGCTGCAGGTTAGTCCGCGTTGGAGACTATGTTTGCTTGTTCCTGTTAGTTTTCCAGATGGAACGCCGTTTGATTATTCTCGTGTTCCAGGGCGAGAGGAGGAAGTGGCCGCCGCCCGGGCGGAGCTGGAGGGCCTGCAGCAGTGCCTCGCCGACCTAGAAGAGCAGCACGGCGACCTCTCGCGCCCCGCATTTATGGCGGTGGTGGCGACGTGGATGGGTAGGGCGATTGCTGCCCGACCGTCTGTGCGCACTGCCGTTCCGCGTGCGCAACCTGGTGACTGAGGGCGTGCGGCAAGGAGGAGCCACCTCCCTGGCGGCGGTGTACTCGCTCTCCGGGTGGGACCTGCACATGTTCCTGCACTACGTCATCCTGTAGCAGAAGCGGGAGTTCGTCGTCGGCTTCCGGGAGTGGGGTGATGGCACTACTGCGGAGGTGGACATCAACGCCATCCTCTATGGCGACATCGGGCCTAACCTAGGCGGCGCGTAGGCGGGCCCTGTGAGGGCGTGGTGGCAGTTTCCGCGGTGGCCGCGGGCCGCTTTGTTAGTCCGAGTCACCGGGGGTAGGGCGAGGCCCCCGAGTGTGTACTCAGGACTCGAACTAGTGGGTATAATGTCAAACCCGGAGCGACGAGACTGCACACATGGTGTAGGATATTCTAGAGTAAGGGGTGGGGCATGTCCCATACCTTAGCCATACTGTAAAGTACTCATAAGTAAGTACAACTAGTCGGTACAAAAGGAAACTACCCGAAAGTACTCGGTTAGGACTCCTAAGCTCGTACCAGACTAGGATTTCCATGTAACCCTGTCCCCCCAGGATATATATGGGCGGGCAATACTAACCATACAGGACGTAGGGTATTACGCATACCGCGGCCCAATCCTATCTAAACCCTTGTGTTCCTTGCACCATCGAGTTCCTGATCTCGGCGACACCCTGACCACAAGTTTACTACCTTAGGGTATCCCTAGGTAGGCTTGCTGGTAAAACACCGACAACTGGCGCGCCAGGTAGGGGTGCTCATCGAAGATCCACAAGCGAATTCGATGGCAACTTTCAGCTTCACCAGCGCCGTGCCCCCTGCGGGCACTACTTTCGTCTCCGGCTCCTAGGTCTGTGTCTCTGATGGCACAAGCGACTTCCGTCGGTACCTCGTCGACAACAAGCCGGAGACATCTGCAGCAACACCAAGCAGTGTTCTCGACGAGTTCGTTGACAACCTCGCCAGGGAGATCGAGAAGCTGTCCGTTTTTGACGCGACTCTGACTCGTGTTGCATCAAGCTTCCTCGGATCGGACTCGACTCCATCTGAGGAGTAGCGTGGCCGATTCCCCTTCGGTTTACGCAATACGGCCACTATATACCAGGAGGCTATGAAGTCTGAATTCTACTCCGCATTGGAGAAGGATGTGGACGAACTACTGCAGCTCGGGGACAAGGACGCCACCGCATGCCGGGAGGCCCCTATCTTTGACGACTACGACTCAGACTCTGATCCCGAGGCCGAACCCTACTTGGGTAGCTAAGGCTTGATTATAAGCTCCACACCGGAGGGTCACTTCATGTACTGGAAGGGCATGAAACCCTCCGAACTACTCGGAGACGACGAAAGACTGGTCGCTCACCTTGACTCCCTGCCTTTCCAAGAGGGCAGACCTCTCGGTGAGACCACCCCTGGCGGAACTGTACTCATAGACTACAGCTCCGACGATCCATCCACACACCGCCATGTCTTCATGGCGGAATCCGACGAATACAGCGACAGGCACCGCAACGAAAGGCCTGAGCAGATATTTGAGGATGAGCACACTGCAAATGCTGCCAACGAGTCCGCTCAGGACTGTGAGGCCCGCAGGCTGCGCAACAGGAAACGTGCCAAGCGCAGAAGGGAAGCCAACGATCGGTGCACACGGATTTAACGCGACCTCGACGCCAAGTTCGCAGCAGCACAGGACGCCGGGTTCAACACTCCTGCCGCCAACATTGCCGGTATAACCGCAGTGTTAGCTGGCACCCCGACCCTCAAGTCCAGACTGCCATTTGCATGGCGCAGCGGGCACTGCTGCAGATCAACCAGTAGAACCCGATGCCCTCAGTTTCCCGTGGAAGGGGCGAGGGCGAGGGAGAAAGCCAAGCCAGCAGAACACTAGGGGGCCACCTAAGGCAACAAGTTGCTCCCTCCAATAACCAACAGGGAAGCCGTGGTCCGCAATGAAGCCGACCAGTGACCCATGCACCACATCCGGAAGGCTCTGTTCACAAGTATCGCCGCTCGGAGTTCGAAAAGCTCCCAACGGGTGACCTCCGCGATAAGATCAACATGGGGCGCGATGCTCGCTCCATCATCAACAATCGGAGGAAGCAACGCGCCGGAGCCGAGGGAAACACTACACGGGACGACAACGATTGCTTCCCCGCTTTCTCATCCCGCTTCGACAATTACAAGTAGCCGGAGGGATTCAAACCCATCGGCATCACCATGTACGATGGTAAGCAATATCCTCAAGTGTGGGTACGATGCTACTCCACCGCCATTGAAGTTGCAGGCGGCAACAACACCACCAAGGTCTTCTACTTCCCGATGGCCCTGGAGACCGCCCCACTCACTTGGCTGGAGAGCCTAACCAAGAACTCCATCGACTCTTGGGAGCAACTGCGGAATGTCTTCATCGACAACTTCCAGGGGGTGATTGCTCGGGCAGGTACCTGACACGACCTATCCCAATATAAGCAAGAATGGAACGAGCTCCTGCGCTCGTACACCCGCCGCTTCTTCGACACCCGAGCTACGATCGCCAACATCTCTGAGAGCGACATCATCGACTGCTTCCACAACGGCCTCACCGACCAGGCTCTGTTCCGCAACTTCGGCCGCAACCGCCCCAAGACTATTGCTGCCCTCCGCGACATGATGCAGACCTGGGCAGACCAAGAGGAGCAGGAGTGTGATCGGTTCTCGAAATGCCGCAACGACTAGAACAAGCGCAACGACAGAAGCCAGCTGGACTACTCGGGATCCTCTTGAAAACGCAAGTCAGACGATCTTGTCTCGGCTATCAATCGCACCTCGTGAGGCAAGAAGCGTTCCAATTTGCAAGAGGAGTTTGACAAACTCTTGCAGAAACAATGCCCGTGGAACCCACACTCAAAGCACTCTACTTTTGAGTGCTACCAGCTCCGGAAGTCCCTCAACGCCCCACCCTTGGAGAAGGGCGACAAGAAGAAGAAGAAGGACAAGGATGATGAAGATCCGGAGAACAAGACAGACGCCGACGAATTCCCGAATGTACCCAAGGTGGTCAACATCATCTTCGGTGGCGAGTCAGGATTTGCCTCCAAAAGGACTCAGAAGCTGCACCACCGCGAGATCATGTCCATCGAGCCGGCGATACCACAACCCCTTCGGTGGTCGGAGGTCCCCATCTCGTTCTTTAGGGCTGATCAGTGGACGAGCTTTTCTGAGCTGGGCAAACTCCCACTCATCCTAGATCCGGTGGTCGCGGATGCCAGGCTCGCAAAAGTACTCATCGACGGAGGCAGCAGCCAGCAGCCTCAACATCATCTTTGCGAGTACTCTAAGGAAGATGGGGGCAAATTTCATTGACATGCTTACCCCCAGCAAGGTTCCCTTCTACGGCATCGTACCTGGGAACGCAGCTACGCCGCTTTGCATGGTGGTGCTTCCCGTCACCTTTGGGATGAAGGAAAACTACCGTACCGAGTACATCAAGTTCGAAGTGGCCAACTTCGAAACATCCTAGAATGCCATTCTAGGCAGACGTGCAATGGCCAAATTCATGGCCGTACCACACTACGTTTACTTACTCTTGAAGATGCCTGGAAAGAGTGGGGTTCTCACCTTCCGCCGCGACTTGGAGAAGTCCTACGACTGCGACCAGAAGGCCATCGAGTACGCCTCGACCACGCGTGTACTAGATACTTCAGGTGAAGTACTCACGGTTGCACAACAGCTCTCCGAAACAGGGCTGGAAATTCCTACAAAGAAGGCGAACCACTCAAAGCTGCAGCCCATCGAAGAACTCGCTTTGAAGTCCATCCAACTGCAGGAAGGAGACTCATCCAAGATAGCCCTGATCGGGTCACAGCTCGACCTGAAATAGGAAAGCGCACTCATCAGTTTCCTTAGGGCCAACCAAGACATATTGGCGTGGAAACCAGCGGACATGCCAGGGGTGCACAAGGAACTGATCGGGCATAGTTTGAAAGTAGATCCTGATGCTACCCCAAAAAAATAGCGTCTCCGTAGATTCGCTCAGGATAAGAGGGAAGCAATCGAAAAGGAGTTGGCCAAACTACTCGCGGCTGGTTTCATCAAAGAGGTGTACCACCCAGAGTGGGTTGCCAACCCTATCCTTGTAAAGAAGAAGAATAATAATGAATGGAGAATATGTGTTGATTATACCAATCTCAACAAGCACCGCCCGAAGGACTAGTTCGGGCTACAACGCATTGATCAAGTAAGACTCCACTACCGGCTGTGTACTCCTCTGTTTCCTTGACTGCTACTCGGGCTACCATCAGATTGCCCTCAAGGAAGAAGATCAAATCAAGACCGCCTTCATCACGCCGTTCGGGACTTATGCCTACAAGACTATGTCCTTTGGGCTGAAGAACGCGGGGGCTACGTACCAGCGGGCAATCCAAATGTGCTTTGCAGACCAACTACACCGCAATGTCGAGGCCTTTGTGGATGACGTGGTCGTCAAAACTAGAATTTCTAAGGACCTAATTGCAGACTGGGAGGAAACATTCAGTAGCCTCCGAAAGTTCCAATGGAAACTCAACCCGACCAAGTGCGTTTTCGGTGTACCATCCGGGAAACTACTCGGGTTCATCATCAGTCATAGAGGGATTGAAGCTAACCCGGAGAAGGTTACCGCCATCATCAGCCTTAGTGTTTTACTTGTCCATCCGAAGGGTGGGAGACCCGGGGACACTAAGGTAGTGACCTCATACACGAGCATGGTGCTCGGATATGCGGGATCCTTCGGATATGCCTGTGCTCCACAGTATTGCAGGGGTAGACCGCAGAAGGTGATAGCTCTGTTGGTCCTCCATGACGTTCCGTCATGGTTAGTGAAGTCCCCCACATTCGGGTTTGGGTAGGAGTTCATGCAAAGATGTAACGGCCTGGATGTACTTCGGGACGGGACATTCTCCCTGTTGTCCCTATTTTCCCGGCACCTGCAGTTTTAAGCATGTTCAGTGTGTAACCTTTGCTTGTATGAATAGATCCTATTAGGACTTTGTTTTATGCCTATGCTCCCACTAACTAGTAGCTTTATTCGTTTATTCTTTATCCTTAGTTGGCCCGGTGTGTGTGTCACTCTACCCTATTCATATCATTTATCTTGACTTACCCCTATTTATGCTATTGTATGTGGCTTATTCATATGGTCTTGCTCACGTTCTAAGAAACTCATTTACATCATGCTCTCCTTTGAGAAAATATAAATAATGATACCCGAATACTCACCGGGTGAAATGCTACAGCGGTATATCCGTGCGCTTGCGGATTCTTTATATAAACGTTAAGACATACCACTCACATTTCTTGCACCGTTGCCTGGGACTAAGAATCCCGGTGACGACGTTAAGAAATGTCAACAAGCATTTCTGGCGCTGTTGCCGGGGAGAAGCATTGATATAAAAGATTTACTTGAGCATGATCATGAAAATATGTTTAAGACATAGTTGTAGCTTATTCAGGCTAATGTTGTCTTTTGTTTTCTTCTGAATTGGATGAAAACAGGGTAGTGTTTGACTGGTTTCTCCTCGCCAACAAACTTCATTGAAGATCCCGAGAAGCTCGTGAGAAGGGTCCTACCTCGCGTCGTCCCTCCTCAAGTCATTCTGTCGGTAGGCGAACTAGTCCTTCCAGTAGCAACAACCTCAACCGAACCCATGGCTGAAAAGTCTCCGCGATTTCTCCGTCCCCTCCGCCGCAATGTGGCGACTGGACCCAACGTCAATGTTGGGGACGTGAACTTCGAAATCAAGTCCAGCCTCATAAACATGGTGCAGGCTAGCCCGTTTTGTGGCAAGCCGAACGAGGACGCCAACGCCCACCTCCAAAACTTCCTGGAGCTGTGTGAGACTGTTACTATACGGGGCGTTGAGACTGACGCCATCAGGCTCCGTTTGTTTCCCTTCTCCCTACTGGGGAAGGCAAGACAATGGTTTTACAAAAACAAAGAAGTCGTCAGTACGTGGGACAAGTGTTCCATGGCGTTCCTCGCCAAGTTCTTTCCGCTAGGCAAAACCAATGCCTTACACGGAAAGATATCCAGTTTCCAGCAGACGGGGATAGAGTCGATCCCTGATGCTTGGAAGAGACTACAAGAATATATATAGAATATATACTCGCCTGTCCTTACCATGGGATGGATGAGTTTCTCGTTCTCCAAAGCTTGTACAATGGGCTGACTCCAACATCAAGGGCCCACATAGATGCCGCAGCTGGAGGAGCCTTCCTCGACCTCACTATCACCAAAACAAACACGCTGGTCGAGAAGATGGTCTCCAATCAGGGCTGGAACGAGGAGCGTTCCCAGCCCAAGAGCAAAGGAGGAATGCACACAATAAAAGAAGTTGACATGCTCTCCGCCAAGATGGACCTCCTACTAAAACGCCTCAACAAAAGGGCGCAATTCAAGAAGCGTATGAACAACTACGCTCAAGTCGTGGACTCGCACCCCATGCGTGAAGTCTGCGGTAATGGTGGACACTCAGGGAATGACTGCCCCGAGACTCATGAAGATGTGGCTTACATGAACAACAACAACAACGGGTATCGTCCATGTGACACCTCAGGTGTTTAAATTACGAAATAAGCCTCATTAGCTTAACACGATGCATAAATAACTAACAAAAGTTTAAAAGAAATGAATTATAAATTGGTTTTGCTTTGAATTGAAAATAGATGTGTATATGTGCATAAGTACATGTACGTTAATCAAACAAATTAAATAACTTTCACATCGACGCAAACATGGCTACGAAATTGAATAGGCAGATCGTTATTGACATGATAAACAAAAGTCTAGTTGAAGCCTAGGAGAGAATGCAAATTTTTGCCCAGGAAATGACGTGCCCTCCGAATCCTACTTTTTGAGTTTTAAAATAACTTCTAAACTAGAACTCAAATGAACTTTGGCCGGAAACAAAACTTGTGTAACTTCAACCTTTGCTTATACCCTCATGGAAATAGGAAGACATAAGTATGGATTTCATTGTTGGATTGCCGAGTACCGCACAGAGACATGATTCCATATGGGTTATCGTTGATAGACTCACAAAGACAACACATTTTCTTCCGGTACACACGACCTATACTGCCAAGAAATATGCCGAGATTTATCTCGATCGCATTGTTTTCCTACATGGGGTACCTAAGACAATTATTTCCGATCGTGGTACTCAGTTTGTAGCGCGCTTTTGGGAACAATTGCAAGCTTCTCTTGGTACTAAATTGATTCGAAGCTCAGCCTATCATCCTCAGACTGACAGGCAAACTGAAAGAGTGAACCAAATTCTTGAAGACATGCTTAGAGCTTGCGTCATCCACTATGATAAGAATTGGGACAAATGCCTAGCTCTAGCAGAGTTCTCATACAACAATAGCTACCAAGCGAGTTTGAAAATAGCACCATTTGAGGCCTTGTACAGACGAAGGTGTCGAACTCCTTTAAGTTGGTCACAAACCGGAGAACGCAAAATTTTTGGACCAGACTTGGTAATCGAGGCAGAGGAAAAAGTGAGAGTAATACAAGAAAATCTTAGAGCCGCACAATCCAGGCAGAAAAGCTATTTTGACCGGAGAAGAAAGCCTCTGAGATTTGAAGTTGGTGACCACGTCTACCTTCGAGTTTCACCAACCAAGGGTGTACAACGATTCGAAGTCAAAGGAAAACTATCTCCCCGATATGTTGGTCGCTACGAAATCATCGAGAGCTGTGGACCCGTAGCCTATAGAATTCGACTGCCCCCTTAGCTTGCAGCCATCCATGACGTCTTTCACGTATCTCAACTCAAGAAGTGTGTTCGAGTTCCTACTGAGGTTATTGAACAACAAGAAGTAGTGGTAGAGCCCGACCTCTCATATGTTGAGTACCCTATCAAAATCATGGATCAAAAAGAAAGAAGCACTAGGAGGAAAGTGATTAAAATGTATAAAATTCAATGGAATCATCACACTGAGGAAGAAGCCACGTGGGAAACTGAAAGCTATCTAAACCAAAATTTCCCGGGTTTTCTCAACTCTACCGGAGGTACACACACTGTCCACACTAAGCTTATTGTCCGAATCTCGGGGCGAGATTCTTTTTAAGGGGGGAAGGCTGTGACACCTCAGGTGTTTAAATTATGAAATAAGCCTCATTAGCTTAACATGATGCATAAATAACTAACAAAAGTTTAAAAGAAATGAATTATAAATTGGTTTTTCTTTGAATTGAAAATAGATGTGTATATGTGCATAAGTACATGTACGTTAATCAAACAAATTAAATAACTTTCACATCGACGCAAACATGGCTACGAAATTGAATAGGCACATCGTTATTGACATGATAAACAAAAGTCTAGTTGAAGCCTAGGAGAGAATGTAAATTTTTTCCTAGGAAATGACGTGCCCTCCGAATCCTACTTTTTGAGTTTTAAAATAACTTCTAAACTAGAACTCAAATGAACTTTGGCCGGAAACAAAACTTGAGTAACACAAAAATTTTGAAGAACTTTCATGTTCAGAGATTTTTGAGTTGCAACACAAATATTTGAGTAACACTTGACCTTACAAACCAGCCCCTGGCTTTTTCTCTATTTTTCATTTCAGACCCTTCTTTCTCCGCTCCGCCCGACCCTCCGACGCGTAGTCGCTGCAGAGCCTCCTTTCTCCGCTCCGCCCGACCCTCCGCCCGCCGCGCAGTCGCCGCTGGCCACTTGGCCGGTGATGCCTGACCGGCGCTAGGCGCCAAGCCAATGCCTGGCCGCGCCCCGCTCGCACGTGCTCCGCCCCACGTCGCGACCCTGCCCATTCCGCGCACGCCACACGCACGCCGGTGACGCGCGCATCTGCTCGCCGCCCGCCACGCCCAAAGGACAGTCCGCGCCGTGCCGGAGTCCTCGCCGCGTCCCGCCAGTCGCCACGCTTGCCGCCCGGCAAGCCAGCTGCTGCAGCTCCTCGCCCAACCCGCGCCCGCGTGATCTCCCCCTTCCCCACGCCAAATCCCCGGCGCCCAATGGCCTGCCCGCGCCCGCCGCACGCCGCGCCGGCACTGCTCGCCGCCCACCGTGACCAGTAACGCGCCCCCGTCGTGCCGCCCCTCCCCAGCGTCGCCCGGCCCTCTCCCTCCCTCCTGCAGCCTATAAAAGGTGACACAAGGCCACTCGCGCGCGCCTCCACCCACCAGAACGCCGCCGCCGCTGCCATTGCCGCTGCTGTGCACCACCCTCCCGTGGAGCCCCATCCTCCAGCCTCCCACTGCCCAAACCCATCACCCAGCGAGCTTGCCCTCCCTCCACTGAAGCTCACCGGCCTCTTCCCCGACCATCTCGACCGCCGGAGCACCGCCCGCGCCGCCGCCGCTCCCCTGCTGCTCCGTGGGCAGCCCACTCCGACGCTCCTCCGTCCGAGCCAAGCCTCGGAACGGGTTCCCCTTGACGCCGCGAAGCTCATCAACCAGCCCAGGCCCTCCCCTCCTCGCCGGAGCACCGTCGCTACGCCCTCACCGCCGCCGCCCCTCTACTCCGCGCCGGCGAGCCACCTCCAGCCACTCCCAACCCCAACCAAGGCCACCTCAAGGTAGCCCTCATCTCCCTGGATCTCCCCGACCCTTTTCCCCTCGCTGCCGACGAGCCCCCTCGCCGGAATTTAGCCGGCCGCCATGACAGCGCCGCCTAGGGACCCAATTGCAACGATTGAAATCTTTAAAAGGGTCTGCACACAAGTTTCCAGGGGCATATATGTAAACCTGTGTTTAAACTTTGAATTCAAAAATAGTGAAATTGTAAAATTCATATAAAATTATAGATAAATCAGAAAAATACAATCTCAACTGTTCTGGAATAGTTAGAAGCAAATCTACCACTTTTGTTACATGCTCTTCTTCAGTTGCTTGCTAAATCTTGCTCTAAATTAAATGGAAAGTTTAATAGACTTTAATTGTACCCACTGTTGTAGAACAGTTCTGAATCTGATTTTTACTATAGGATACTTTGGGCTGGATCATGCGTTATAAAATGTTTCATACACAGAAACCCTGTAAAACATCCTGTAGAAATTAATCTTTCTTAAACTAAATGTAGCTTGTCCTATTTATTATGCTTCGTATCATGCACAATAAAATCCGAAATATTTACAGTAACATATATGTGGATAGGTTAACCCCCTGTAAAAGTTTTGGCATCAATACTTGCATGGTTTGTTCTGTATAAAAATAACTATGTTCTAGTAGTAGCTGTGTATTATATTTTTCATAATTATTCTGCTGCATGAAAATGTCTGAAATTTTTAGAGTAGTCTTATCTCTGCATAGTGTACTTTGAATAAAACTTTCATCACCAGAAGTTATCTAGATCAGTGTTTGTGCTTAATCCATGCTTATACTGTGAAAATTAAAATTTCAATACAACACAACCCCTTCTTATTTAATGAAGTTAAATAGTTTAAGATGTACTCTATTAACGATTGCCCAAGAAGATCGTAACTAAGTAACTTCACAACTATGTTTTTTGGACTGCAACTTTATCGTGAAGGAAACTAATCATCATATACCATCCCTACAACTTACACTTGTGCATTCATATAGAATCGACTACTCTCGCCGACGGAACGTACGAGTTGGTGCCCGAGTCTGAGAGTGAGCAACATGAAGCTCAAGTGAATCTAACTGGAGCTTTCGAAGACCCGAACCCGAGTTCGGAAGAGCCCAAGGCTAGCTTTGCTCAGGAAGGCAAGCCCCGGAGCATGAACCCTATTTTTCTACACTTATGCAACTTATTACTCTATTTTACTTGTGCATTAAGTTTATAGGAGTTGAATGAAAACTTAGTTGCATGATCCTAGGTACCCATGCTCTGAACACTAGATGTAAGGTTCGATAGAATGCTATGCTAATAGGACTCGGTAAAAGTCGAGTGATTTCCTGTCACTCGCGAGAATATAGGAGTTGAATGTTTACTACATGCTGCAATCATAAGGTCGACGGACGGGGCTATGGTGCGATGTTCAAGTTGATGATTGATGTCCTGTCTGTTTAGTAAAAAATGCTAAGGCCGCAGTGTGTGGTAGTGGTGGTTAAGTCTTTGAACGTACTAACCACATGCTGAGGATATGGTAATCGGTAAGCTTAAGTACCTAATCGGACCGGCAAGTGGACAGCATCCCACCCTCTCAACTTCGGTTCCATGGGTGCACAAGGTGGGTGCAGAGCTAGGCTCTGTAGTCTCGGAGGGTGGCCCTGATCCACAACCCAGGAAGAAAGGGGAAAAGTTGCACGTGTGACTCTTGGAGTAACCACGTGATGTGTGTTTAGGTTTCCCTTGCAAGGTTAAGAAATTCGATTCGAATCGTCCGTTTCTCGCGGTTATTGAGACAGCTTGACCCTTTTACCACAAAGAGTAAGAAGAGGAACAATGATGATGATTAATCTTGTTGGATGAAAAAATAATTCTTTCACCATGTATGTTAATGGATAGTTGCTTACCTAGAATGGTTAAAGAAAACTAGAATCTGGAGCTAAAATTTGAAAGTAAGGACCTACTTGTATATGCTTTTCGGCAAAACAAACCCCTCAAGCCAAAAAGCCTTGCATGTCTAGGAGTCGGCTAAGTATATTCCACTAGTCGGGTAAGCCTTGCTGAGTATTAGTATACTCAGCCTTGCTTGTGGCTTGTTTTCAGGTGATACTTTTGAGAACATGGTTGCTAGTTTGACTTGGCCGTGTACTCTCCCTCCTGGTTGGACGGTGGAAAGGGATGCGTCCCCGGCCAATAATGATAATGCCGAGTGATGTCTCGTACGGGCTTCATCGAGACATCATGTATCGTCGAGTAGTTTATCGTTATTTTTCCGCTGCATTGAACTCTGAAGAACTCAATTACCTTTAAACTCTGAAGTACCTTGTTTTACGAATTCGAACTTAGTTGTAATAATAATTTATGATGAACCCTGTGGTGTAAAATTTGTGGAATGTTGTATCCTCTGGGCTCACCTTCGTTTGAGTACTTGTACGTGTGGTTTCGATCGGCAAAAACCATGGTTGTATCGGGAGGTTACCCGACAGACCAATGGATTATTCCGTTTGAAGTGCGAGTTAGCCCTGATTGCCCTCATGGTGATGGTTAGCACGCTTGAGCCGGATTGATTCAGGTGGTTCTACCATAGTCCACAAGGAAGCCAAGGGTGGGGCCAAGCACGCCCACCTTATCAAGGAGGAGGTAACAATGTTAACTCAAATTACAATTCGAGCCAACCCTCCATAAAAGACCTCATTTTTGGCTAAGTTAAAATTAACGAATCCATAAATAAGAGGCTTGTTGCCAATGATAAAACCCTTGAGAGCTTAAATATAAAAGTTGAAACCCTTTCTTCTGCTCTCAAGAATCAATTAAATTTTAATAAAATGATAAAAACTCAACTTGCGCAAATAGCTGCTGTCATTCCTGTTGTGGACGACGGGAAAATTCCGGGGCAACCGGAAATTACCGTTGAAAATGTCAGTATGGTGTCTACCGGATGGGGCAACCCGTCCTGAAGGATACCACGTGCTAACCATGCAGGTAGGTCCTCACATGACAAGACAAATGCATGGGAAGGACTGATAGCAGCACTACATGCAGACCTAGGAGTGCTAATGATTCACTGCTCAATCTACGATCAACACTACACTAGGGCTCTCTGCGACTTCGGGACTAGCATAAACATCATGGCCAAGGTGATTTTTGAGCAACTGCAATACCCTGCTCTTTCCCCGACTCTCATGTACGTGCAGCTCACTGACTCTACAATTCGACATCCCGAAGGGATAATCGAGAATATGCTCGTGCGAAAGCCCGCTCATAATTTCAATACAGGGAAGAACAGCGCTTCATAATTCAACAGACTCATGACGGAAGCCTGCTCTGGGGGGGTACCAGAACCCCGGCCAAAAGAACCTTCGACCACCAAAAGAAAGAAAGCCAAGATGATGTCGCGAAGGGTTGAGAGTTCGTCCTCGTCTAACTCTCCGCAACGATGTGACAAATGGTAAGCAATGAAGGAGAAAAGTCTTGCCTGTCGGACTTTAAACGACAAGCCCTTGCTAAAGGTAAATTGTTATTTATCTCATATTTGATTTTCCCACAATTTGATATTTTTACCCCATTTGATTTTTCCCACTGCATATTTAAATTTCCAAAATTTCTCTTGCATGCTGGAAATTTTTTTAGCCATCTTTTTATTTCCACAATAAAATTATAAAAATATTTCCGAGCGTAAAATTCTTTTGAAAATCTCATTTGAACATCTTTTCGGAGCAAAGTTGAGCCGGGCACCAAAAATTACAAAAGTAGGTGACCGTTGGAAGCAGTGGGCCCGAGCTGACAGCAGGGCGTGCCACCTAGGGTGTAGCCGCACCCCTGTATCGGCCGACCCCACCATAACAGCTCTCGGGCCCCACTTGCTCCAACGGCTGCTAGCCTTTGTGCCCGACGCCTCCTCAAGTGTTCCCTGTCATTGCTCTTTAAATAGAGGCCGAGGGAGAGGGGTGAAGCACTCACGCTTCACTTCTTTCCCTCACTCCCTCTCACACTCTTTGCTCTCGGATTTTAATTGGAATTTTGCTCAAGTTTGGATTCAAGAAATCTCTCTCTCTTACTTCTTTGGTGCAAGAACAAGTCCACACATCCGGAAGAACAACATTCGGTAAGAACTTCCATTTCAATTTCACTAACGTAACCCAAGTCAAGTTGTTCTTCCACCAGACTTCATACCACCATGAGGCGGAGCGGCCGGGGAAAGGAAGGCGGCAGCTCACGCGGCGGATTTGCAGTAGGCGTGTGCGAAGGAAAGGGGCGGGTACCGTGGCAATTATGGCAGGCCAGCGTTGTGGAGAAGGAAGGAGGAGACGCGGGCGACGGCGCGGGGGTGAACTGGATTCGGGGTGAGGAAGAAAAGGAAAGGGGAGGGAGGCGCGGACGACGGGCGACGGCGACGGGCGCGTTTGGTGTCGCGGCAGGAAAGGAAAAAGAGAGGAGCGGGAGGAAGAAGAAAGGAAGGTGGGGCGGGCGCGGGCGGCGAGATTCGTGGCGAGGTCTGGGTGGGAGAAAGGAAGACGTCGGCGACGCAAGAAGGAAGGTGGGAGGGGGAGGTAGGGGATGGCTAGGGTTTGGCTTAGTCAGGCGGATCTGGTCCGTTGGATCATGATCCGACGGCAGGGTAAGGGTCGGGTGATTTCGGACGCGGCTCGGCGGAGTAAGGGTCGGGCGTGGCTTGGCGGCTCTTGCGCGGCTTAGATCTGTTCTGGCTGTTAGATCTAGATCGGGTGGCAGGACGAGGGTCGGGTGAATCGGACGCGGCTCGGGTCGACTCGACAGAGTAAAGGGTCGGGCGAATCGGATGCGGCGCTGGGCGGCAGCAGTCGCCGGCGGCGAGCAGGCGCTGCGGTGCCTCGCCGGTGTACACCGGAATCGGTGCTCCGGGGCACGGATTGGCTCGGGAAAGAGCCGAGGGGCGAGAGTGGGTGACGGGGAACTCTTCTAGGGGCTCGGGACGGCTGTGTGGTGGCCGGAAGCATGCTCACCACGGCGGCGGGCAGAGACAGAGCTCCGGCGAGCAATTGCCGGGGCAAGAGAGCGAGAGGGAGGGGGAAAGCGGGAGCGGCGTGGTGCTTACTTCCTTGCGAGATTCTTGCGGGGTCTGAAGACGGCGGAGTCGAGGCGAAATGGTGGGTCGACGTTGCGGCGGCGATGACGGGCTCGGGCTCAGGAAAAATAGCGGCGCAGAGCGGCGGGGTAGTCGGGCGTGCGGTGAAATTGGAGTGGAAGGGGAGTGCTGGCGCTCGGGCTCGGGTTTTATAGGGCGAGGGAAGGAGGCTTAGCGGCCGGGGAAAGGAAGGCGGTAGCTCATGCTGCGGATTTGCAGTCGGCGCCTGCGAAGGAAAGGGGCGGGTACCGCGGCCATTATGGCAGGCCAGCGTTGCGGGGAAGGAAGGAGGAGACGCGGGCGACGGCACGGGGGCAAACTGGATTCGGGGTGAGGAAGAAAAGGAAAGGTGAGGGAGGCGCGGATGACGGGCGACGATGACGGGCGCAGGCGCGTCTGGTGTCGCGGCAGGAAAGGAAAGAGAGAGGAGCGGGAGGAAGAAGAAAGGAAGGTGGGGCGGGCGCGGGCGGCGAGATTCGCGGCGAGGTCTGGGGGGGAGAAAGGAAGGCGCTGTCACAACCGATTCTAGAAAGAACCAGATGCATCTCATATGTGCGCCAGGATCTCGTTCACACACATATGGTAGACGGAAAGTGTAACATACCAAAGACAATGCTCAAAAAGTAACTAATTAAAGTATTTAACAATATTACACTCCGTATAAAAGAGACACAAATGTCTTAAACGATAAACCGTTATACCCTATACGAAGTCTCCAACAACTCCGTCTTCCACAGGCGATGACTGGTGAACGCAGGACCTAGAACTCCTCGAAGTCGTCGAAGATCTCCTCTTCAAAGTTCTCTTCTGAACAGCAGGGGGCAAGGGTGAGTACTCTTATGGTTGGTACTCAGCAAGTGGGGTGAAAATGCAAGGCCATCAAGGATAGGCTAGGGTTTGCAGCAGCGGTTGCTTTTAGTTGGACAAGTATTTATTTACAAGCACCTATTGACTAGGTTTAAGTTTATACCATCCCACTTTAGTAGAATCATAAAGATTCCAGCAACATAATCATAAATCACGAACCACAATTTAATTAATCTTCAAGTTTCATTATCATGTGAGGGTCCAAGCCACTCTTAACCGTGAGTACGGCTGTTATAACAATTTTACACTCTGCAGAGGTTGTACACTTTACCCACAAATCATGTTTCCCTGAGTCGCCCGGGTTTGCAAGGCCCTTAAACACTTCCGAGGTGAGTGGCGAGGGTACACTACGAAGCCTTTACAAAGACATGTCGAGAGCAAAGCAGCCCGCTAGAGTTTCAGTAGCGGCGTGGTCCATAAACCTCCCTAATGGTCAGCTCCTTAGCAAAGGCAGCTACCCCAAGAGGACCGGGCTATGACCCCTATCACCGACCCCCTCCTTGCCCTTTCGGTAAGGCCACCAGCAAACTACACATCTAATTAATCGGCTAAGGTCAGAGCCATATGACTTTGTGGTTGCACTGTTTTCTTGGGTGGTTCTCCATGTTCCCATTAAACAAAGTTGATCTTAAAAATTACGCGATAACAACCTCAATATGAAACGTGATCAACATTGCCAAAAGAGTAAACCAATACCAATCCCAAAGTTTGCGACTAAGCATAACTACCCAACATAAATAGTAAACCCAGGTGTTTCAAGGTTTGGGGTAAAAGACTAGGTAAGTCCTTAGCATAGGTAACCCATCAAGTTTATGCAAGCAACAGTAAAGTAAAGTGAATTTTCATGCTGTTGTTGGGTTCAAATAGAATATGCAGGGGAGGAAATCCACTTGCCTTCTTCTAGCAACTGCTGATTGTCTTCCTCGTAAGCTTGCTCTTGATTTGGCTTGAACGTCACGTTGTCTACGCGATCACACAAACAAGCATACACAACCAAATAAGAAACAATACAACAAACAATACAAACAGAAAGCAAAAAGATACTAAAGTTGTAGTTCATGTTGCAAAGATCGTGTGGGCTCAAGAATCGCTGAAATCGGAGTTGAAACGATGATGATATGGCTAAAACAGTGATCTGGGGCCCTAACTGCTAGAGTTTTAAATCTCCCGAGGCTAAATCTGAAGGATTCAGGGGCTAAAACGCAATTAAACCTTAAACAGAGGGTCGGGGTACAAAACTAGAGATTCTGGACGGCGGGTACTTATTCTAGAAAAGTCAGGGGTCGGAACAGAAGAAGAGAGGGCTCAACTCTAATTATTTTCTACTGATCTGGACTGCGGGTTGATTCCTGGAAAACCTAGGGATCTTTCTACAAAAGTTCTAGGAGCAGCTAGGGTCGGATGAATCTGGTCCGTTGGATCAGAATCGAACGGCGGGTCGGGCGAATCGGCGGGGTAAGGGTCGGGCGAATCGGCGGTATGAAGAGTGGGTTGGGTAAATCGGCAGTGTAAAGTAAAGGTCGATTCTGGCCATTAGATCTAGATCGAGCGGCAGAGGAAGGGTCGGCTCGACAGAACGAAAAGGGGTCGGGCGAAGCGGAGTTTTACTGGGCGTCGACGGCGAGGGAGTGCGGCGGCAGACGGCCGGAGCTTCACCGAATCCAGTGTTCCGGGGCTCAATTCAAGCTGGGTTCATGCCAGGAAGTGAGTGGGCGGTACGGCAAAGGTGAGGGTGGTCAAAGGTTGGCTGTGCAGTGGCTGTAAACTGGCGGCCACGGCGGCGGGCGGAAACAGGGGTCCGGCGAGGAATCTGGTTTGCGGCGGAGCAAGAGAGAGAGGGGAATCTGGTACGGCTTGATACTCACCAACTCGTGGAGCTCTGGCGAGAGTTGATGACGGCGGAGAAGCTGCGGAACGGCGATTCGACGGAGAATCGGCGACACGGGACGGCGGTGTTCCTCCGATGTGCAACTTCCAGCGGCGTGCGACAATGTTGTGTAGAGGAAAATATTTGAGCTTGGCTCTGGTTGCAAAGCGGGGTTTCAGCGGGATTTTATAGGGGCGGATTGGCCGGGAGTGGGAAGGCGGCGTCGCGTAATCGATCAGGACTCGGGGTAAGAAGAAAGAAAAAAGGGGCGCGAACGACGGCGCAGGATTGATCCGGACTCTGGTAAGAAAAGAAGAAAGAAGAAGAAGGCGCCGACAGGTGGGGCCTAGACGTCGGTGAAAGCAAGGGTCAGGTGAGGGAATCGGCCGCTGAGTTGGCCGCGGAAAAAGAAAAGAAGCAGAAGAGAAGAAGGATTGGGCTGGCTGAAAGAAAGAATTAGGAGAAGAAAAGAAATAAAGATGCATGCACAATTTTAATTTATGATTTTTATGAAAATACTTTTAGAAATTTTAGCTCATATATTTTTGGGTGTTACAGGCGCCGGCGACGCGAGAAGGAAGGTGGGAGCGGGAGGTAGGGGATGGCGCCGACTGGTGGGTCCACGGTGGCAGTGAGAGGGGGAGAGGGAGAGAGGGACAGGTTGGGCCGCCTGGGCTGTTTGGGCTGTGGGGAGAGAAAAGAAAGAGAGGAGAGGGAGAGGTTTTGGGCCGGGCTGGAAGAAGGGAAAGAGAGAGAGAAAGATGGGATGAGCCAAAAGAGATAGGGAAGAGAGACAGAAAAAAGATTTTAGGGTAGTTTTTGAGTATTTTTATTTTGCAAACTCAAACACGCAAACAAACAAAAACCAATGCAATGACATGAATGCAACATACATCAAACCATTTTATTTAATTCTGAAAGACAATTATTTTTTTTTCCTATACTAAATTCTCTGTAAAGAAAGTAAATGTTGAAATTTTTATATAATTATGAGAAAATCATTGCTTTATTATTATTTTTTTTCTAATCACATCCTGAAATCCAACAATTTCAGGGTGTGACAGGTATCTTGTATCTTAACTTCTTTATCGCTTTCAAAACCTTATGCATGAAACAAAACAAAAATTTGCAAAACTAAAAAGGAATAAAAATTTGCAAAACCAAAAAGATCAAAAATATTTACTTGCTTTTATATGTGTAGTAAGTATGGTGTAGTTTCCCTTGTTGAGATGATGAATAGTTGCTCTATTAATTTCCTATCCAAAGCCATATGCTGTTCCTTTTGAAAACCTCCCACATATGCAACTTGTTATCTCTTTGAGCTTTGTCAATCTGTTGTGACCCTTAGTGAGATTCATTTCATACTCTCATGATCAAGATCACGTACACACTCCACCATATGCTATGCTTCTACACAACAAGTGAGCAAGTATTCCATTCATCCATCGACAAATAAAAACTCCACATTTCCCTATGACCACTCTCTCCAAAGTTCCATAGGAAAAAGGAGCATGGGCTATACAAAAGAGAAAGAGAAAAGATGCATACCCAAAGAAGGTATGCCACATGCTCACAAGGCATGTGAAAAAAAAGAGAGATAAGAAAAGATGCATAACCAAAGAATGTATGCCACATGCTCAAAAGGCATATTAAAAAAAGAAGATAAAAAGAATAGCCCATGCCCAAAAGAAGAAAGATGAATAGAGAGATGGTTCATAAAAAGGACTTCATCCACCATCCACCAAAAATATCCACACACTTGCACATCTTGATCAAGGATTATGACTTGTCTCTCTTTTGGATCCAGCTTTTGAGGAACTTTGAAATCTCTTTTGAATAAAAACTTTATAAAAACCCTCCGGATTGACGGTTGAGCAAGGGAGTAAGAAATATTAGCACTCTATAAAACTGTTCTGACTGTCAACCGCCAAAGATGAGGAGAAGCTACAAACCTCACGGGAGTAAAGTAAGAGGTAAGAACAAGGCCAACTTATTCAAAATTATGGTAAGAACACTTTATTGTGCCTAAGGTATAGGTTGGAAATGCAACATTGAAGCAACTCTTGATCAACAACATAAAGCCTTGTTTTGCTCAGGGACGAGCAAAAGGCTAGCTTGGTGGTGTTGTTGACGGTCCTTAAAAGCGAATTCCGATCGTCAACGATACTCACAAGCAAAGGAAAACCATGCCTCTTACTCACATATTTATATCACTAACCTAGCTCCACAGTTATTTTGGAGAATTTATGATTTCAGGGATACAAGTCCGAAATAAGAACGAAAACACAAAGAAGACGCAACAGAAACCACAGAAGATCGCATCTTGCGTCACACACCCAAGAGAAGGCCCACATGACATAGCCAACCGACGTACAAAAATAGGAAACACATCCCATAGCGCAGAGGACACACCAAGCAGTCATCCAGGCGAAGGCGGTGGCGAAAGGCGGTGCTAGGGGGTCAGCCGACCCCCTGGTGCGGCCGAACCTGGACTGGAAGCAGTCCAGGTGAAGTTTGGTGGGAGATTCGATCCTATCCTCTACAAGTTGGTTGCAAATGTTTCCATGTGTGGAGATGGCGGGAACCAACCTCAAGAGCTATAAAAGGAGCCCTCCCCTTCTCATTCAACACACCACCACTTGGAGCCATTCTCTCTACTCTCACTTGTGACTTGTAATCCTAGGGTAGTGGAGCTAGGCTAGAATCCTCTCTTAGCGAATCCAGTCGTCCTCGGGATCGGAGAGCAATCCTCGGTTATTGGTATGGCTTTGTATTCAATTTGTCGGTATCTTATTCATATTATAGTGCTAAGCTTTGGTTGTTATGTTATCTTGATAATCTATCATGCTTATGCCTGTTGTGCTATCCTGATAATGTGTCATGCCTTAGCTTGTTGCTTCTTCAGTTATACTCTCTATATGCTTAGGCCATATGATCTGGGTAAGGATAACGGTTCATCGTGCCTTCGGCTTGCCTTAGTGTTTTACTTGTCCATCCGAAGGGTGGGAGACCCGGGGACACTAAGGTAGTGACCTCATACACGAGCGTGGTGCTCGGATATGCGGGATCCTTCGGATATGCCCGTGCTCCACGGTATTGCAGGGTAGACCGCAGATGGTGACAGCTCTGTTGGTCCGCCATGACGTTCCGTCATGGTTAGTGAAGTCCCCCATGTTCGGGTTTGGGTAGGAGTTCATGCAAAGATGTAACCGCCTGGATGTACTCCGGGACGGGACATTCTCCCTGCTGTCCCTATTTTCCCGGCACCTGCAGTTCTAAGCATGTTTAGTGTGTAACCTTTGCTTGTATGAATAGATGCTATTAGGACTTTGTTTTATGCTTATGCTCCCACTAACCAGTAGGTTTATTCGTTTATTCTTTATCCTGAGTTGGCCCGGTGTGTGTGTCACTCTACCCTATTCATATCATTTATCTTGACATACCCCTGTTTATGCTATAGTCTGTGTCTTATTCATATGGTCTTGCTCACATTCTAAGTAAACTCTTTTGCATCACGCTCTCCTTTGGGAAAATATAAATAACGATACCTGAATACTCACCGGGTGAAATGCTACAGTGGTATATCCGTGCGCTTGCGGATTCTTTTTGTAAATGTTAAGACATACCACTCACATTTCTAGCGTCGTTGCCTGGGACTAACAATCCTTTTGCCCAACGGTTCATCCGACGGCCCCCCGGGCCATTATGACCACGCTGCACCGTCTGCCTCGCTCTATCCCGCTGGTGGAGTTGACGGATGCCTGAGCCCAAATGTCGCATCGTAAACATTGCAAAATAATTAGAATGAACTCGCTTTGTCCCGCTCGTGGAGTTGACAGATACCTGAGCCGAAACGTCACATCGTAAACGTCGCAAAATAATTAGAATGAAAATGAGTGTAGTAAAATTTTTATTTTTAGAAAATGAGTATGTATACATGTGGATTTATTAGTGAAATGTGAATGTTTGAATGCTGTGGATTTTCAAAATGAAGTAAAAAAAAAGGAGTATACTTGGTATTTAATTTGTATTATGGAGAAAATATTTTTATACTCTAATGATGTATTTATTTTGGCTCCCATTGAAACTATCGCGAAGTTAAAAAATATCTTCGTTTAGGATATGTATATGTTGTTAACCTTGATCCCGCGGTGTTGGTACGGCCATTCGGGATCAACATCGATATCCGCAATATGGTGTGGTATAGGGACATGATGAAGGAGTACAGTCTTGGTCCTAATAAAGAAATCCTCAACTTTTTTAGCTGAGGATTTCTTCATGGGACTAAGGCCGTACTCCATCACGTCCCTATACCGCACTGTGTCACGGATATCGATGTTGGCCCCGAATGATAGTGTCATCACCGCGGGGTCAAGGTTAACGACATACATATATATCCTAAATAAGGAATCTTTTCTTTTCGATAGTTTTTGCATAAAGAGCCTAAATAAATGTTCTGAACTATTATTACATCCCATATGACATGTGAAAGGACCTTAATCGTGTGATGTCGCCTAGAGGAGGGGTGAATAGGTGATTCTGCAAATTACAAAACTTAATTCAGCTGTTAGCACTCTAACAGGTCAGATAGACCGGTCCACTGCAGAACCTGCACAAATATCAGAGTAATCCCCTTCTCGAGCACTAGCACAAATGCAACTTGGTGTAGTGCCTCTGCAGGTGATATCTAGTATATTTCAAGTCCTTGCATCCACAGAAACAACACACCAAAGTAGAACAACGCAGAAGCACAAATGCAAGCTAGGGAAACAAGTTGAGAGGCAAACCACAAGAGAGACAAAAGGATTTGTTTCACCGAAGGTCCGATTCACCCCGAGCACCCACATGTGAATCCTACTCTCCGTTGAGCAAGCTTCTCACGACCACAAGGTCAAGCTATCTCCTCCTTTCCACTATATGACCATTCGCCCTTGTGGCACAAGATCGCTGCTTCAACAAACTTGCAGCTGTTAACCACAACCTTAGGACCTAGCCGGCGATGCCTAGCCGTCTAGGAGGCTTTACCTCCAAGAGTAACAAATGCTTCAACAAGTTGACTGACGCAACCACAAGTGCTCAAAGGTAGGACGATTCTCTCGCTGCTCAAATGCTCTCAAAGAGTTGCTTCACTGAACCCAACACAAGAATTCAACTAGAATCACTCAACTCTCACAAAGAGAGGTTGGGGAGGACTTCTCAAGTAATCTCAAAGCTCAGTAACGACTCTGGAATAGAGTGGCATCAGCACCCCCACAAGGGTGAAGTCAATGGGTATAAATACCCCTCTCTTCAAAACTAGTCGTTGCCCCTGTCAGTGTTAGACTGGTTAGACTGGTCCCTCAGATCGGTCAGACCGGTCGGTTTGAATCAACTAGCCGTTAGAACTCAAACCGGTCCTCTGGACCGGTCCCCTTCTGAACATGCGAATGGTTAGTTGTCTCGGCTTTTCTCACATAGGACTACTATGAGCACTTTGGTAATGTCAACCTATTGATGTTGCATCCTCCTTGATAGTACGACATACCTATAATCAAGTACACAATATAAAATATACAAACACCACTTGAGCTTTCCATCAAGATCATGCCGACCTTTCTTTGATCAATATCGTGAGGATATCAACATCTTCAATTCATTGAGCATTCTTCTATCGCATAAGAATGAAATCCATCTTTGATTCACAAGTCGCCTTCTTTATTCAAGTAGTGACACTCTTCAACATAGAGCTCTCCATGACTCTAGGATCTCCGGTCGTTGACCCATATTGGTTTCGTTCCTCCCCCCAAGCCGTCGCTTGCATAGCCTCTTGAAACACGCCTCTCGGTCCTCTACCTTCATCCTAGCCATCCATATTTGAACTCACATTGATTTATGTCATGCATGAAATCTTTTTTTATCAATTTGAATCCTTAATTCAATTTTATATGCAAGCTTTCCAATTTGAGACTGTATGTATATTGTTTAAATTTGTGTCTCATTCACATATATCTTGCTTGCTTTGTTTGATAATCAATATTCATCACATATGACAAGTATTCTCAAATTGAGACTATGCATAAGCATATCATCATGTCTCATTCACAAAACCTTACTTTTCACCTTGAATCCCATTATAAGTTGAACTAGCCTCGATGGATATTAGAGTTTTCATATTAACCATGAATGCCTTGCTCTAATTTTCCTTTTCCCATTTTGCTTATCACATATAAAGAATGCTAATGGGATTACATCACTTTCTTGCAACACATGAATAATCTCTTTTTAATATCAATTTCTCAATTAAATTCCTGCTCATAATCTCATGTAAACAGGTTAGTCTTTTAATCGTGTTGTCATTCAATACACCAAAACCCACTAGGGGCCTAGATGCTCTTTCAACATGGGACGACGAGTGTTCGCCTCAAACTGAAGAGTATCAAAATAATTTGAGTATATTGAGTTGAATATTTATTTTTTTCCACGAGTTGCATATGTAGTCCTTTTATTAATCATGTTGTGTAACTGATCATGTAGTCCTTATAATTAATCATGTTGAGTAATGGATCATGTGGACCTTTTAATTCTGTACTTTTCAATTTATTTTTCATATTGTATCATGAAATTAATCAATTTGAACTCTAAATATGAGAACAGAAGTGGTGAAATCAATGCAAATGGATCGGTGATGGATGTATGCTTATCGACGTTCCAAGGAGTTCATTGATGGCCTACATTATTTTTTGGATGTGGCCGAGGCAAACAAGCAGAATGGTTTCTTGTGTTGTCCGTGCAAAATTTGCCAGAACCAAAAGGATTACTCCTCTTCAAGGACCCTTCACAGCCATATTTTTGCTCATGATTTCATGCCCAAATACATTTGTTGGAGAACAATGAAGAAGAAGATTGTCACAAAAACTTTCCTGTCCCCTTTGGAGAAAGAGGGGTTATAATGGAGAACAATGAAGAAGAAGATTGTCACGAAAAATTTCCTGTCCTCTTTGGATTCAGTGCCTTTGATGATGATACTGCAATGGAAGAGCCAGAAGGAGAGATGTCAGATCATGATCCCACCGACGATCTTGGGAACGCGTTGCGCGATGTGCGTGAAGATTGTGAAAGTGAGATGGAGAGGATGAAGTTCCAGCAGATGTTAAAGGACCACCGCAAGTTGTTGTACCCAGGTTGTGAAGATGGCTTGAAGAAGCTTGATAGCACTCTGGAGTTGCTACAATGGAAGGCAACGCATGGTGTATCTGATAAGGGATTTGGTGAATTACTGAAACTTTTAAAAAAAATGCTTCCTAAGGATAATGAGTTGCCTACCACAACATACGAAGCAAAAAACTTGTTTGCCCTCTAGGTTTGGAGGTACAGAAGATACATGCATGTCCCAATGACTGCATCCTCTATCGCGGTGATGAGTACGAGAATTCGGATGCATGCCCCGTATGCGGTGCATTGAGGTATAAGATAAGGAGAGATGACCCTGGAGAAGTGGAGGGGGAGCGTCGTCCCAGGAAGAGAGTTCCTGCCAAGATCATGTGGTACCCTCCGATAATACCACGTTTGAAGCGTTTGTTTAGGAACAAAGATAATGATAAGTTGATGCGATGGCACAAAGAAGAACGCAAGCAAGACAATATGTTAAGACACCCAACTGATGGCTCCCAGTGGAGGAAAATAGATAGAACTTACCCAAACTTTAAACAGGATGCAAGGAATATAAGGTTCTCTTTGAGTATGGATGGCATGAATCCTTTTGGTGAAATGAGCAGTAGCCACAACACTTGGCCTGTGACTCTATGTATGTACAATTTTCCCCCATGGCTCTGCATGAAGCGGAAATTCATTAGGATGCTGGTGCTTATACCGGGGCCAAAGCAACCTGACAATGATATTGATGTGTACCTAAAGCCATTGATTTAAGAACTGTTATTGCTGTGGCGCGATGAAGGTGTACGGATGTGGTATGAATACCGACAGGAGAACTTTAACCTACGAGCATTGTTATTCGTAACCATCAATGACTGGCCTGCTGTTAGTAACTTGTCAGGACAAACAAATAAGGGATATAGAGCTTGCACACACTACTTTGATGAAACTGATAGTGTATACTTGACCCACTACAAAAAGGTTGTATACATGGGTCATCGTCGTATCAAACATCAGGTACGAAAGAAAGGCAAGCATTTCAAAGGGCAAGCATACAACCGTACAAAGCCGACACACCGTAGTGGTACACAGGTCTTTGATATGGTAAAAGATATTGAAGTAGTTTTTGAGAAGGGACCTGGTAGCCAACCTGTTCCGAGCGAAAACGGAATGGCGCCCATGTGGAAGAAGTCTAAATTTTGGGAGCTACCATATTGGGAAGTCTTGGATGTTCACAATGCAATTGACGTGGTACACCTCACGAAGATCTTTCCGTCAACTTGACAGGATTCATGGGAGTGTATGGGAAGACAAAAGATACACTAAAAGCGTGGCAGAAATTGCAATGTATGGAAGAATGAGATGGCGTACATCCAGAATTGAGAGAAAATGAACGGCACTACTTATGTCCGGTAAGCTATACTCTTAGCAAAAAAGAGAAGGAAAGCATGTTTGAATGCTTGAGCAGTATCAAGGTCCCATCTGGATACTCCTCAAACATAAAAGGAATCCTAAATATGCCAGAGGAGAAATTCACAAACCTAAAGTCTCATGACTGTCACGTGCTTATGACTCAACTTCTTCCGATTTTGTTGCGTGGAGTACTACCTGAGAACGTTCAATTAACAATCATAAAGTTGTGTGCTTTTCTCAACGCAATTTCTTAGAACCCAACTGATCTAGACAATCTCATAAAGCTGCAGAACGACGTTGTACAATCTCTAGTTGGCTTTGAGTTGATATTTCCACCATCATTCTTCAACATCATGACACATCTTCTAGTTCACCTTGTCAAAGAGATTGATATTCTCGGACCTGTATTCCTACATAATATGTTCCCTTTTGAGAGGTTCATGGTGGTACTAAAGAAATATGTTCGTAATCATGCTCGTCCTGAAGGAAGCATCGCCAGTGGTTATGGAACAGAGGAGGTCATTGAGTTTATTGTTGACTTTATTGATGACCTTAAACCAATTGGGGTTCCTAAATCGTGGTATGAGCGGAGACTACGTGGAAATGGCACGCTAGGAAAGAAATCATATATCTGTAAGGATGATTACTCGTTCAAACAAGCACATTATGTGGTACTTCAACAATCCTCCTTGGTGGATCCGTACATCGTGGAACATAAGAACATTCTGCGCTCCGAATTCCCTAAAAAGTTAGAGGTCTGGATTACACGTCGACACACTAATTGTTTTGCCGGTTGGTTGCGGAAGCATCTAATGCATAACATGGATATACAGAACAGCTGGCGTGGTTAGCTATGGAACCATCTTGGCATATCCTAACATTCCAGGGGTATGAGATAAATGGGAACACATTTTACACGATAACCCAAGATAAAAAGAGCACCTATCAAAATAGCGGTGTCCGTATGGATGCCATAGACAACAATGGTAAAAATGAGACATATTATGGTTACATTGAAGAGATATGAGAACTGGATTATGGACCCATTTGGAAGTTTCGTGCCAATGGATGAAGCTGACTGGAGGAGGGGTAACAAAAGTTCAATACGGAATAACAATAGTGGACCTCAATAATCTTTGGTATAGAGACGAGCCATTTGTTTAATTACTTTAGTGACTAGAAAAAATTCTAATTTGTTTAATTACTTTAGTGACTAGAAAAAATGCTAGAAATTTGTTTAATTATTTTAGTGACTAGAACAAATTCTAGAAATTTGTATATTTATTTTAGTGACTAGAAAAAATTTTAGAAATTTGTTTAATTACTTTAGTGAGTAGAAAAAAATTCTAGAAATTTGTTTAATTACTTTAGTGACTTGAAAAAATTATAGAAATTTATATATGTACCTTAGTGACTAGAAAAAATTCTAGAAATTTTGTATATGTACCTTAGTGACTAGAAAATTCTAGAAATTTGTATATTGTACAAGTGTTATATACTGTATATTTTTGTAGATTTATTGCTTATTTCATATAAGATGGACCCGGGTAGTGATGAAGAGAATCAGTTGTTGATGGACATGATTTCCAGTGGTGAAGCTCATCATGTTGAAGAAGAAGAAGTTGATGCCAGAAATACCAACATAAACCTCAATGAAACCGGTGACGGAATTGAGCAATCCGAGGATACTGCTGATCAACAAACCCATAATGCTGATCAACAAACCCATAATGTATATTTCTAACATTCCATTCTTCTATACGTTTATATGAAATAATGTAGACAATGATTGTAAATGAGCATGAATAATATGTCTTTTATTGAATTTGTAGCCTTCAGCATCAGTGAGAAGAAGTAAACGAGGCCCAACCAAAAAATTTGAAGGGCGATACATTATCACAGAAGTGGCAAATGATGGCGAGCCAATAAATCCCGCCAATGCTGCAGTGAAGTACGTGAGACAATGTAGATGTCTTGTGAGGGACCATATCCCGATCAGCTTTAGGTTATCGAAATCCAATGATCCAAACGAGGAGAGTGTGGTGCCTCAAAGAGAAAAGGTGGTTTGGCTATAATTAAATCAGCAGTTCACACTTCCAGCAGGATCCGAAGAATTAGTTAAGCACTGGACTCTTAAGAAGATGGCCGAACAATTCCAGAACTTCGAGAAGAATTTGACCAATTCATATATCAAGCAGCGAAAAACGCTAGATTTTACTAGAGAACTAGAAAAGTTGAGGGACCACTAGGATGAATTCGTGGAATATAAGTGCTCGGATCTTGGTATTCAGTGGGTGCAAAGGAACAGAGTAAAATTCATCAAAGAAAAAATATCACCATACTCTAGGGCAAGGTGGCTACATGCGCACAATACCTAAATGGGAGAAGATGGAGCAAGATTTAATTGCTAGAGGTATCATCCTTGCGACAATGAACTGGCCTGAACGTTCAAGGAATTGGTTTTATGGTCATGGTGGAAGCATGAACCCAGAGAATGACGAGTATATTTTTGGGGGAAAAATTCAGGAAGCAGCGAATAGGCTACTAGAGGCAATAGAAGTAGTAAGCCAGGGAGAATTTGAGACTGATAGAGAAAAGGATGAGTTGACTTACGCCCTTCATAATCCAGAACATCCGGGTCGAACACGAGGCAAAGGCGTGCTTCCGTGGAAGTATGGGTTCAGTGACTACATCGACTCTTACAAAAGTCGTCAAAGAAGGAAGAATGAGGATCAAGCACGCTTCAGAAGGCTTGAAGAACAGTTGTAATCTCAAGATGCAAGAATGGCAGATGAAGTAAAACGACAAGTTGCCATAGCATTGAGCCAGCAACAATAATCTCAACCGGCTCCAGAGCCTAATGTCAATGAAGCTAATTTATCTCAGTGAAGAAGCAACTGCGCTTCCATGGAACACCCTATCGACAAGTTGAAATCGGTGAGCAGCGCTTTCCTGTGGATGATATCACTCAATAGACACCATGTGAGCTGCAAATTCATTATAAGGGCTTAATCAACATGGTTTCCTTTGCTACCGCTATGCCAACCAAAGCAGGCGATGTCTACCATGGATGGCCGATTTCGGCTGGATATGCTAGAGTGGGCGTAGAGGAGGTGTGCAAGGGTTATGAGACGCTCGAGCTCGACATTCCTGGAGGTGACGGGAGAAGACACTAGTAGAGGCCATTCATGGTATTATCCTGTGGGACAAGCGCAACATCATCCTCAAGGCTGTTGATCACGCATCAAGGTCAGCATCTCCGCAACCTCCTCCAAGGGCACCCAGCGCAAGTCCACCATCTCCGCTAGCTGCACCACAACATTCTCTTTCACCATCATCTCCTGGGCAGCCGGTGTCTCCTGCTTCACCTCCTCCTAGGCACACGTCTCCTCCTTCATCAAATCCACTACCGCCACCATCGGCAAAGAAGCAAAAGGTACTGCCCAAGACCCAGTCATTTCATAAAGAGCCTCCAAAGAAGAAGCAGCTGAAGAAGAAGCAACCTAAGGAGTCATTTCATAAAGAGCCAGTGGGAGCAAACTTATGAGGAATGCGTTGAGGAAGCTCAAAGAGCGGTTCTCGAGAACTTCGAAAAGAAGGAACTAGAGAAGAACATACCCATAGATCCAAAGGATAAATCTTTTTTTTTGGAAAATGACGGATGCAAATTGTATGAAATTAATTCCGCCTTCAGACTATGACCGCTCGATTACCAAGTCATACGAGAAGAAGAAGAGATTTGCTGGGTCATCGTCTGATGTTCCACAGCTCGGAACCCAAAAGAAGCAATCAATTGAACCACTCGTGGTGCTACCAACAGTGCAACAAGGGCTAATTGATTTTCTAGCCACCTCGTGTCTCTCTGCGGCTCAGGTTGCAGGGGTAAAAAAATGGAAAAACACCCTAGAGTTGCTAGATGGACATTTTAGTTGCGCAAGACCCTTGTTCCCCCGGAAATCATACCCGAGCTTCCAACGCAGATGCGCAGGCTACATGATCAGTACATGCTCGCGGCTTCCAAAAGCGACATTATGTGGGGTGTATTGATTAAACATGATGATTACTTTCGTGGTGAGGATATGATGTGGCTGTATTTCGAAGAATTATACCAACTATACCATCAAGATGCCCTCGACATCAGCTTCGTCAGCACCTTTATTCAATAAGTGGTGTTCTTCAATTTTAAGTTACATAATAAGCGAATCCTTTTCCATGCCCTCAATCTATTCCTGCTGTTTTTCTTTTGTATTATGCAGGATGGAGATTCAAACTTGTAGAAAGAATAGCTACTTTCATTTGGGCTTCATCGACCCAAAGGTTGTGAATTGCGCGACTCTACACAATAACCCTCAAGAAACATTTCAAAACTTATACAGTTCATAAGCATTTAGCATTACAAGCAGAATATTTTGTTTCCTTACAAATTTAATTGAGTGTTTCCTGCCGTGTAACACCTTTTGCTTTTGTATAATTGAATTTTTTTTAACCCTAACAAAAAGTGGTTCTGTATAACCTTGCAGAAATCACTGGATACTAGTTTATATAATTTCTAACATGCAGTTAGCGATTATTATGGACTCATTAAGGAAAGATCTAGAAGATTACAAAGACATGACCAACAGGTTGAAAAGGTATTACGAATTATGATAATTCCTTACATGTTCTTAGCGATAAATATATTTATTTGTTTCTCAATCATGCGCAGTATTTGGAAAAAGTTAAGTAAAAAATATCCAAATGATTTCACAGGAAAACTTAGATTGAAGATAGACTTTTCGGTGTACTTGGATGCTTCTTTGCACGCTTCATTTGTTTCATTATATTTTCATATGGACACCTAATGACTTCTTTTGTCTTAAAGTGTTTGAGGCAGACACATAGTTATAATTTAAGCCATACTATGTTTGCGAGTTCTTTCACAATTTGGTAGGTCCTTACAAGACATATGCTGCTTGGGAACCGGAAGTAAGTAATAAATAATATTTTCCAATGTTTCAGCTAATTAATGTTACAAATTATTATAATTGGTATTGTTCACTTCTTAATAGGTATCAAGGATGTGGGATCAGATCATTCCACAGGAAAGATTTTTGGCAATTCAAGAAGCCCTGGCAGGATTTATTTCTGAACAAGTTGTCAAACCTTGATTCAAGTAGTAAATATGGCATAAATGCATGATAGATAAAACTTTGATTCACTTGGTATGTATATGTATATATCTATGCTTCACTTTGTTGCATTTTATTAGAACCCGGTGAATCCACTTTGTGTGGGTGTTTGTACATATATATGTGTGTGTGTGTGTGTACATATATATATAATATGCATTGTACGTATTTCATACTCACCTCGAACAAGCGTGTAGGAGCGTATTGCAGTAATATAACAGACTTCTTAATTTTGAATATGAAAATATAATTGAAATGAAAAATAAATGAATGGAAAGAAAAAAAAGGATAAAGAAAAAAAGAGAAGGGGACCTTAGTCCCGGTTGGTACCAACCGGGACTATTATGTTGCCTTTGCCACGCCGTGACGCGGAGCACCTTTTGTCCCGGTTGGTGTTACCAACCAGGACTAAAGGTCCCTTTTAGTCCCGGGTGCCTGACCCGGGACTACAAGAACAATGGTAGTCCTGGTTGGGAAATCGGGACCAAATGGGGCTTCCCAACCGAGACTAATCAAAGGTTCTGTAGTAGTGACAACTCATACAATTGGAAAGACAAGACATTATACGGGCCAAGGGCCGACCACCGATCGTCAAAAAGAGTCGCCACCGGGCAACATGCTTGCCGGATGAACACAACCATTAAGCATTCGCACCACCCCTCGAAGTTTCAGAACTGAAGGTTGGTTCGTTAACCCTAAAGCTTTTTAGCGCTAATGGTTTTATATTTGATGAATGATGAGAATTTGAATGAAATCTCTGCAGCATCAACACAAAGAGGTGGCCCGAGGAAGGGGAGGCAAGCAATTATGCTTGACAAGATGAACAAAGCTATAGGAGAAGGATGCCCATATTGCTGAGGGGAACCAAAGGACGCATGATCCGGTGCAAGCTGTCAAGTTTGCATCAGAGGCTGGTGTTGCTGATAGGTCTCAAGTTCTTATCTTGACCCATTAGAAAGAATACAAAGCACAGTCTGAACATTTTGATGGCTTCGTGGGAAGGCTATCTGTGAGCATGTATCTACTAGTCTCTGTTTTACCTCCAACTCTTACATGACCCTTGTGTAACTCAGATTTCAATTCTATTCACCAGGGTAGGTTAGCAATTGGCACAAGGCACCAACCAACAACAGATGCATGTGTCAGTATGTTCAAGTCATTCATACGGTAGAGGCGGTATAAGTTGAAGCAGCAATACTTTATTGGCGTCCCTGAAAATGAGATCCCCACAACCTCTCATGTCTCCAACATGACTGATGCACAATAGTGTAAAGTTATTGACAATTGGTCAAATGCACACAACAAGGTAATTTCCCTTGATGTGCTTTCAAATATGTACTTATGATGGAGACTAACACATACATCTCTTGCAGACAGTTTCTGACAAGAACAAGCGGAACCGGGCTAGAGCTATATTTCCTCCAGCAACAGGATCTCGCTGCTTTGTTGCACAGTTGCATTCATATGTAAGTATCAACATGCTTCTAATGTAACCTTTCCATTCTTATGCTTCCTTAAATGAGTACACACATACACACTTGCGCTGCAGTCTTTCTCTCGTGGCAAGTCTTATTATTCTTTAAGTCTGATTCATGCATTTGGTACATCAGAACAAGAACAATGATATCGAACACACTGAAGTCAACGAGGATGAACCTCCAGCACCAAGTTGATGAAGCTGACAAAGAAATGGATGTCGTGGAAGCCTTCAAGGTCTGCCATACCAGTCGTAAGAAGGGTATGAGTGTCGTGGATAGAGACGCAGTTGTAAGTCCATTCTGCAAGACTTTTGTCCTTCTTTATTCATCAGTCTGTGTACATGATGCATCGTATATTGTTAATGTGCATGGCTGCACCTGTATTTCGGAGGTGTGTTATATTAACAATATTTAGTAACAGTTATCCAATCTGCCTTTGTTCCTAGTTAGTTTAATGCACTCTTTTTTCTTCATATAATCAGTAAACTAATAGTTCATCTTTGCATTTTCTAGATGTTAATGGAAACAATTCCGACAGAAGCTGTTGCCAATGGGCAGCCAAGATTGCCTAGTGCCGAGGTTGTTTCCAAGGTGTTCTCCCAGAACAACCCCAACACCACTTTCTTGAAGAATGCTGGTATAGCCACTCCCTCATCGAAGTCTTCATCAGCTGGTGAAGAAGCGCTTCATGAAGAACTTGCTGCTGAAAGATAAGGTTCTGCTATTCTGCATCAAGAATCGGAAGAGCTAAACAAGATGAGTGCAAAAGTGCTGGCGAGAACTAAAAGAAACTATGAGGAGCTGAAGAAGCAGCAGGAAGATCGCAATCGCATCCTTTCGCAGCTCCTGACCCAGAACAACCCTAATACCTCTTCTCAGCCCTGATCCAATGTGATGAGGCCATGACACCTTCGGATACGCCCATTGATTACAAGGTGAACTCGTTCCTACTTTTGCATAGTGATTTTTGGTACAATTCACATGGTTCCACATGTACATATCATTATTTGCTTGTAGGTATAGATGTGTCTCAAAGTGCAAGTCCATCAAAGTTGAATTGTCAGTTCATCGGCAGGCCAACATTGCTTCATTGGGAGGATCATAACTCATCCATTCGGAGTGTGATTGAGATCAATGAGCACTTAATGGAAAGCCTGCTTGATAAGCTTTCAAATAGATCTTGTCCCACTTCAATATCACATCAGCAAAGTCTCCAAATCATCAAGACTAGTTGTTGTTGTTTCTGCAAGGAGCTACATTGTCGTCATGGGCTTATTATTCATCCTTGGGACCCTTGATCGGCAGGCGGACATTGCTTCATTGGGAGGATCATAACTCATCCATTCGGAGTGCGATTGAGATCAATGAGAACTTGATGGAAAGCCTTCTTGATAAGATTTCGAATAGATCTTGTCCCACTTCAATATCACATCATCAAAGTCTCCAAATCAGCAAGACTAGCTGTCATTGTTTCTGCAAGGAGCTACGTCGTCGTCATGGGCTTATTATTCATCCTTGGGACCTCAGCCCAAGTTGGAGCATGCCCCAAGGATATGGGGACACACCAAGAAATCACTTGGACGTTATTCCCCTTGGCCACCTCCCTAGGAAGCCAGCAAGGGTGTCCAAGTCAAGTTGGAGGCCCAATCCATGTCAAGTTCAAGTTCATCTCGAACTTCAGGAGCAGTCTATGGTAAAACGAACGCCCAGGTCGCATACAGAGTCCAAATGCAACGCTCTACATATGTATGGAAAGATAAGGAGATAATCTTTCCAATGGAACCAGTCCCACATCATTATGAGGTCTGAGTCATCGGGAATCATCAAAATAAGTGGACATTCAGAATCTATCACGGTGCTGCGCCGCCGTCTTTTAGGCCGTTGGCCTGTGTATCGTATTGGAGCCCATTAGGGGTGCGTCTAGGGGACTTGCACACCCCAACCTTTATAATCAGTAGCCATCGCTCAAGTTAGGGTTTGGGGTTTTGCTTAGATTCAATCTGTTATAGAACAGTTGCCGTTCATGGGTTTGTGAGACCCCACTTCGTGACCTTAATCTGATTTCAGCAATCTTGTTGCGTTCTTCTTTGTTCTTGCTTGTGTTCTTCGATTCGTAGACAAGGATTAGCCTTCGTGGCGAGGTCAACTGGGCAGCGCGTGGTTGATAATCAAGAGATGACGTGGTGCTTCGACTGCGAGCTCGGGTCTTGTTGATCGGAAGCCAGATCGCTTGTGTCGGGTTGTCGACAAATCGATAGTTATCCTCCTGGCGGAAGATCGGGCACCCTCGCGTTCCCATTACTATGTGTGTGGAACTGTAGTTGTGAGTCATGACATCCGGTGATTGTGTTATGTCATAATATGGTTCTGAACAGTCATTTAGATAATTGTGGTGGTGTCATGAACTTATTTGGTTGTAACTTATTCATGGAATAATTCTACTGTATCATTTGTTGTTCTGTGATGAAATTGTTCTGTATGGTGTGGACATGTATGATATGGCATGTGTAACATCCTGATAAGAACACGTGTCCTACACGTGGATCCATAGGGAAACGCCATGTGGCCTAGCATTGGCGTAACGCGTGGGCAAACAGGAAAATGATATGTGGACAAATATGGAACTCATACGTGGCAGAACCAGGGAAGGACACATGGGCAAACAAGAAAATGACACGTGGGCAAACAAGAAAATGACACATCGGCTAGCCAGGAATGGACACATGGACAAACAGGTAACCAGCACATGGCAGAACCTGGAAAGGACACGTGACCGAACCAGGTAAGCACATGTGGACAAACAGGCAACCGACACTTGGCAGAACCCAGAATGGACACGTGGGCAAATAGAAAACCAACACATGGAAGAACAAGAAAATGGCAAGTGGGTAAATAGAAAACTGACACGTGGGCGAATAGGAGAAGGGCACATGGACGAACAACAAAATGACACGTGGACACATATGGAAGAGGCATGTGTTCGAATCATTCGAGGACATGTGGGCGAGCATGAAAATGACACGTTGACAAATATGAAAACGACACGTGGCCACATCTTGAAATGACACATGGTCCAGTTGCAAGATGACACGTGTCCAAATGTGGCGAGGATACGTGGGTTGATAAAATAATGACACGTGTCATAACGCTAGCTCGCCACATGTCTGTTCCCTTTGCGGCACGTGCCGCCCGACACGTCACTTGTTAGTGTGGACGAAGCCACATGGCATGGCCATTGTGTCCTGGTCATGTCAATTGCCAGCGTGGATGAAGTCACATGGCGTGCAAGCGTGTCCTGAACACGTTACTTGCCAGCGTGGACCGCACCATGTCAGTTGTCAACGTGGACCGGAACATGTGGATCCGGTAGTTTTGTGATGTTTTTCAACGCGTCACAAACTAAAATATGCTTCCACGACAAAAAATTTCCATCCAGAAAAAAACGTTCTGTGACAATTTTTGAAAGTTCGTCACAGTAGATCTAACTCAACGCGACTTGTATGATGAAGGAGAATTCATCACAGAACTTTCTTTATGATATATTTTATTTTTACAGTGATGAAAGTCGCTTGTCACTGATGTATTAATTTCTACTAGTGCTCGTAGCTATGCCGCACCACCGGTGCCCTCCATCAGAGGGAACACCCAATGGAGTGGGGACTAATGGTAATGGAAGGCACTTGCCTAAACCCAACCAAGATCACCGGACACAACCATCTCCCTTGAAGTTGAGGGAAGCACCGCTTGCCGCATATCCAGGCTCAACGTACTGCTATCCAGTGCTAAGAAAAGGAGGAAACCTTAATGGAGGACACCAGAACATGTGGATAGACACAACACCCGACATTTGATTTGATAATGCCACCAACAGGAAGACGATCGACGGAGTAGAGGTGCCGAAGAAGAACACTCACCGATCCATGACAATAGCCACCAACCAACATCAAGCAGATCCATAAAGAGTACGAACAAAGAAGGAGACTTCAACAACTCAGCTGGAGCGGTGACATGTGCGAAGGTGAAACACCTCATCACGCATCGAGCGTGATGCTTTCGCTGCACATCAGCCAATGAAAGCACGAGCACCAGGCATGGGCAGATCAAGCGGAGGTGGAACTCCTCCCCACTCACCGAGCGCGATGCTTTCACTGCTCGGTCAAGGCCCAACACGCCACATACAAACCGGGAAGAGTAGAGACGAAGTGTTCCCCGCTGCCACCAGGGACAAACCAAGCTACCACCAAGTCGTCCACTGAAAAAGCTCCGGACAGAAGGGAGGGCCGCCGTACGCTGCCGCCGGCGGTGGCGGTCGGACCAATCGGATTGGCGTAGGCCGGCAGCGACGCAAGCCACCAGCCGCCGCGGCCGCCATCCCCCAGCGCCAGCAGGCCCCGTAATGGGGGCATCGCGCGTAGCACCCGGAAGCCGATAGAAGCGGCGACGAAGGGCACCAACAGGTCGCCCCCGGGAACGTCGCTGGGCCACGACCGCGCGTTAAGATCCAGCAGCGGAACAAGCACCCAACCAACACGAACGCGATGGTGGAGGTCTGGCTGCTTCAGGCTTCAGCCAGCATACCCCAAGCGGAACTGCAAGGGACTTGCCCCCACGGGCCAGGTGGCATCGGATCCGTACCCACAGGTGCCGGATCTGCACACAGCCGATGAAAAGGACGCCGGCGGCCGGCGGCCGGCGACCAGTGCAGCAAGCTCAGCGGGAAGAAAAGGTGGGAAAGGAGGAAGGAGAGATCCTCAAAGGAAGGGAAGGGGCGTCCGCCGCCGTCCTCATCGCGGCCGAGCGGACTTTCACTAGCGAGCTCCAGCGGTGGCGAGTCGGAGGGGAGGAGCTAGGGAACGCTACGGAGAGGGAGGCGGCACCGCCCGAGTCGCCCCTGGGCGACGCGGGGGCCGAGCGAGTTTTTCGTCACCTGCCCAGTTCAAGAATCTTCTCCGAACAGGCTATCACCTCACTGTTGTCAAAATTAAGCCATCTTACTCCAAAACATGTGTGTCTTTTTCTCCAATCGTACAAATAAATTGTGCTCTTAGTCCATTTTCTATTATATATGAACTCAGAACACATTCCCCCTTGAAATTACGTTTTGAAACATTTTCATGGACGAAGGACTCGTGCTTTGTCCTCGGCCTAGCCCCCAGCAAGCCAGGCTCCAGCATGGCATAACACATGATTGAGTGTGACAAATAAATAATCTCCAAGGATCAGTGGAGTGGAGATGATGAAAAAGTGAGTAGACGAAACGCTAATAATCTCGGTGACGACACGCGACCCGGCGGCATAGGAAGGAATGGACCGCAGCCTGCAGCTTCCCGACTAAACTTCGTCAACCTGACCCTATCTTCCTAGCTGGTTTGCTCACCTTCTTCGGAATGCTAGAAGCAACCAACGTTCTGGTTTACCCAAGTAGATTAGGATGGAATGGATGGATAATGTGAAGATTATTCAATGCCAAATAATTCAAAGAATGGCCCCGTTTGCTGCTCGTGTTGGCTTTGCTCGATCCATACACGTTGGTTAGCGAAACCGCACTGGGACCATGGTCGCACAAGTAGCCTTTTCCGGCAAACGTTGGCATCAACGAACAAACATTTTGGAAGGGCCGATCGACGACAAGACGTGCGTAGTTGCTCCTAAAGAGCCGTGCCGTCATCTCCAACGAACCATAACCGCTGCTTTGTATCCTCGCCGTCGCCGTCGTCGACTGCGGCGCCGTTCATTCGCCAGCTACACCGCACCCAGGTCAGGTCAGGTCACTCTCCATGCTTCCTGCAGCTCTGCCTGCAATGCCCGCGTATCCCGTTCCAACGGTCTCCGGTAGGATCCACCCTTTTGTCTGTTTGCAGGTGGAACGAATCGCCCAGATGCTTCGGCAGAGCAGCCTACGCCTTGCTCAGTGCTCACACGTGCTGCTAGCTCTGTCACTGACACTGACCGTGCCGTGGTTGGGTTGTCTGCGTGGCCGTTGCTGGAAAAGGACACACACCACCTCTTGGGCCGTCGAGAAAATTGGGCTCCCTGCTAGTGGATTGTCGTCTTTTTTGGCTTGGACAGGGTAGGGAATATTTTTTTAATACTAGTTGTTCAAAACTACTATATTGGAGGTCTTTACTTTGTTTGCAGTCCAAAAGTGGTCTTGATGCGCCTGCTGCAGTGTAGCCAGCAGCAGGTAGTTTGAATGTAAGATGTCTAGATGCAAGTCTTACAAGTGAAGGAAAGAACAAAACATAGAAAAGGCCACAAGACCCAACAGCTCACACGTCGGCGTCGCCGGTTAACTGTACATGCTGAGTTGCTGACCAGTACCGGTCCTAGCTAGCTAGTAACTTTTTACGCTGAAGTTGTGCCTGGAAAGATAACAATGGAAGACTAAACTGAGTAACGCATTATTGGCTCATGAAAAAGGTGAGGCTTAAGTGTTGGAGCTCCCACTTAACCAACACAAATTTCATGCTGATTAGGAAGCAACGATGTGCTAGCTTTCTCTATGTCTTAACTGAATTCCAACGTCCCATCCTACTAATGGTGGTGTTGCTGCTCGTCACACTTCAATTTTACCGCCAACTGATGCAATACCATATAGATACTTCATATATAGCGCCACCTGATGCGATATCATATAGATACTTCTTCTATATGTTTCTCATGTATGCAACCGTAAAACTCCAAAATAAAAAAAATTCATAACCTGTATATACAAAACAAAAAAAAACTTGCAAAATTGTCAGTATAGTTACATTTACATAGCTCGATGTAGGCAATCCATATACTGCAGCTTACTAATGATATATATTTCATCTAAAATAGTAAATCGAATTCCTTTGTCTTTTTCCAAAGTTGTTGTGAATACTTTCTTTAACCAATTGGTAACTAAGTTCAGAAACCTAAAACATCATTATCATAATGATGGTTCAGTAGAGGGGAGCAGCACCCGTTCTTGATGGGATCTAAGCAGCAGCCTCTGTACTCCACTCGGACCAAATATTTAGTTACATAAATAGTCTATTCTCAACGATCTTTTCTTTTACGCTAACTTCCCAACTTAGATGCTCTACTGACTGGATTGGCACAAATCATCAGTTCCACTAGATGTCTCCTAAATATTTTACGGATCTTTGAATATGATTCAAAAAAATTGTATAATTTTTGTACATTTATTTATTCACGACCGAGTTAATATTTATATGTTAGTTGCACATTGGTGCGGCTTTTGGTCTAACTTTAGTTCACATTCAAAAATTAGTAGCTCAAAATGTTATGATTTGTTTATCAATGATGGTGGACATCTAATGGCCGACCAACACATGTATATGGTCCTCATTCGTTGGTGCTCAGTTTGTGATGCATTGTGTTGTGCTTTTGAGAAGTAATATGCCAATATGACATGACAAAGCAAACCTAGCTTGTTGGTTCCACCTTTAGATAGCACGCAAGGAAATAGCTTCTCCTGTGGCGGCGGCTAGTCCATTACCAGGATTGTCCTTTCTCTGTTTTATTTGTTTATTTGCATCCTTTGTGGGCAAGGACAATTTGATAGGCTAAGAAGCTGGGTGGTGACCTTTGAACTATAACATTTATATATGTTTGCAACAACATATTACATTTATAGTATATTGTCAAAAGTCGATATCTTTTATACCAGAATTTAAATATGACATTTTGATTATTTTGCATTCTAAACTTGAAGTAGAAATATTATCATTGTTGCATTATGAAAATTAGAAACTCTTATCTAGTATGTTTGTGCTTGCTACGACCTCCGGTGGTGAATCATGTGCTACATAGTGAACTATGAATCTCGAAGATCGAATCCAATTAAATTGTGAAAAGAATCTGGTCTCACGCCTGGCAGCGGTTGCCCTTAGTCACGAGGAGGATGAGTTCAAATAGAATCTAGACTCGACGGATGTTTTTTTAGTAAAATCAAATTATCGGGGTCTAATCAATCAAAATGTCCCAAATGTAAACAAAAGACTTTGGAAGTTGAAAACCACACTCAAAATTAAAATCTTTCTTTGGTATCTTAGGCGCGGTGTTATTCTCACAAAGGATAATTTTATGAATAAAATTGGCAAGGTAATCAACAGTGTTATTTCTGTCATGAAAATGAAATGATACAACATCTGTTTTTTGACTGCCGTTTTATACGGATGGCTTGGGCTACGGTAAACGCAGCATGGGGCCTACCCAAACCTCGCAACATATCAAATATTTTCGGAAGCTGTCTTAATGGAATACCAAAAGATTTCAAACCTCTGGTCCTTGTAGGGATGGCAGCCCTGTGTTCGTCTACCTGGCTCTACAGAAACGCTGTTGTATTTGAGAACAAACATTCTTCTTTTTTGTAGGTTATCTACTTTACGCATTGGCTTCATTCATGGGCTATCCTTCAACGGCCTACTTCCCAGGAGGTGCTTGTTGCGGCATCTTGTTTCTTGGAGCGGGTGGCCAGGGACTATTTTACCCGGGCACATGGATGGCGGTCTAGGCTTAGGATTGACAATCATTAGTGTACCTTGCTCTGTTTTAGACTCTTTCAGGCTGTGTGCCGCTCTGACAGAGGCCGAAAAAATTTCAAGACGTTGTATCACCTCGATGTAACTTCTTGAAATCAATAGTAATGACAAATTAATATGACTATCTATATTAACTTTAGCACGACTAATGTTATTAACCGTAATCAATATGAATCTTGATGTATAATTTGACTTTCAAATAGATGAAATTCAACTTTGAAAAGTCATAACTATGACTAATTATTATGAAACTATTTTCAAACTTGTCTCAATGACTAATGAGAACTATTTAAACTATTTATCTTTAGTCACACTTAATATTACTAATGATCTCACAACGAATTTATGACTTGAAATGTGATTCATATATATAAAAAAACTCTATTGTAAATTTAATTTTATAAAATTTCAGTGTTATATTTTTGTCACTCGATACTTGATTAAAATATTAAATTATATTTGTTCTAGGTATTTTTATGTTTTTATTAGAACATTATTAAAATAACATTAACTAGATATCTGTTGAAAATATTACTATTTTTTCTTATTTTTAAATTTACCTTTAAAGGTGTGTGGTATGCAAATTTTGATTCGGATTTTAACAATTCTATTTTCACTTAAAGGTATTTGAATTCATTTTATAATATGAATATAAATGCAGAAAGTGTAATACCTGATTGTGTCCAATGTGATTTCCACCTCGAATCTCGTAGGCCACACCACTTACCATGTTATCGCATTACTTTTCTTGCCAACTCCATTTACCCTTGTGCATCCACAATCCTTTTCATCTGCCAGAAATGATTAATTATTGAGAAACTTATTTTAACAATACCATAAAAATCATATGCCTCAATCTGCACGATAATTTTGGCCCTTTTGTTGCATGAACGGTTGCTGCCTCTCTAGGAGTACTAAGGTTTTGTTTGTTTAAGCTTCTGAGAACTTTTAGACTGCTAGCTTTTGGGATGTCCAAAAGCCAGAAGTTGAAAAGCCCATATCGGGGTACGGCATTTGAGTTTTGGATAATCTAAAAAAGCCAATGGTTCAAAAGCACACAGAAGTTAAAACAATCATGATCCAAATCTATGTTTTTTATTGTCTTTTGCATGTTTGCAATAAAAAATTCCACTTTTAAAATATACTCACTCCGTCTCTAAATATCTGTCGTTTTCGTTTCCAAGAAACAACTTTAACTAAATATATTAAAAATATTAATATTTATGATACATAATTAGTATCTTTAGAAAGATGTTTGAATCTAATTTTTAATAAATTTATTGAAAGATATAAATATTGCACGCATTTTCTACAAAATCGAAGTTAAACTTATGGCATGGACACATTTATTTAGGGACGGACGGGTAGTTCAATCAAAAAGAGGAAACTATTGTTGTTTACTGTTGCGCAGTTTGAGCTGGTAACCGGATCAATTCTGATTTTAAAAAGGTGTCAAACTGGTTGATTCCTACCCCAGCATTGCCTTGGTCACGTTGCTCGAGAAGGGATAGATCATCATGACCAGGCGGACGATGCTACGGCACCGGAAATCATTCCGGTTCATTGGAAGTGGAAGTCTGGCTGCAAAGATCACGATGTGTGATGATGTGTCCCTGCCTGGACACCCCGCCCGCTCCCTCGACCCTTGGAGCGGACATCATCCAGTTCCAAAGCGAGAAAATGGCCAAAGACAAACCGTTGCGCCAGAACCAACCTCATTAATTGTCTTCTTCTGACTTGTATAGTACGTATATATCGTCGGAGCACAAAAGCTTTATTGACTAGAACTATCATGGTGACAAGTTTTCTTTATTTGTGTTGATAAAAGGTTGAAGAGGAGGGTAATAACAGTTTGGGCATTTCAAAAAAATAATCGTGAGAAAAACATGACGCAAATTATTATTTCAATGACAAGCGACACCAAGACAACATATGAGTTAATTTCGTCAATCTCGAAATCTACCATCGCAGTGTCTTGACAGTACATAGGATTAGAGCGTGCACGTATCTATTCGTTCCATTTTCGCTTCTCGACATCTGCAAGAATATTTGGACCGGTATACGACGACAAATTAAAAGACGCCCTGCCCTTCTTCTTTAGAAATTCGGAGTCGTGTATCGTCATCCGTAACAAACCATGTCCGTGGCTTTCAAACGCCTTCTATGTCGTGGCCAGCTACAGCACGCACCCAATTCTGTCTGCGTCCCTTCTATATGCCGTGCTGCTTTCAGTTATGCGTGCTCCGAATTCCAAATTCCAACGGCCTCACCTCCCGTACGTCCACCGGTATACGCCGACGACCGACCAGTGACGTCGAAACGCCGGGTGGTGTGGAACCAAGGCTACGTGCTCACACCACGTGACGTGAGGCACTACGGGATCCAGGGCAAAGTGAGGCACTACGGGATCCCTTCTCGCACTCGGCAAATCCAAAAAAGCTCTCGGCAAAGTTTGTGGCGTAGGCCGTCCATGCCAACTGCGGCACGCCGTAGCTTCCAACAGCAAAGGGAAGTTTGCCGAGTGCTTTTTCTTGGGCACTCGGCAAAAAAAGGTAGCGCGTCACGGCGGGCCGACGGCAGACAGCCGTCAGCCAGCCGTTAACGTCGTCTTTGCCGAGTGCCGTCACTGCCTGACACTCGGCAAAGTGTCAGGTCTTTGCCGAGTGCCATGGTCAGGACACTCGGTAAATCTGTGAAGTTTGCCGAGTATCCTAACCAGGGCACTCGGCGAACCTCATCACCAGCGAGATTTAGAAATCAAGTTTGCCGAGTGTTATGGTAAAAACACTCGGCAAACTCCCCCTTTGCCGAGTGCAGCACACGGCAAACCCATTATTTTCTTTCTATATTTTTTATTTTTTCGCGTATATGGCACCCCTCCAATAAAAATTTAATAGCATCATATATGTATCATAATAATCAAGCATCACATCTATATCACACAATAAGCATCATAACTAATCCACAACCACAACTAGTCCACAAGTTCAAATACAAGCGAGTCGTCCATACAAACGCAAACGCAAGTACTCCACAAACACAAGTAGTCTACAACCAGAAGTAGTCCACAAATACAAATGCAAGCTAGTCCATACAAAGCAAGTCCATACAATTATTCCACGACCACAAGTGCTCACTGAGCTGGCGGAGGTGCCCACTGCGACCACGGCGACGATAAATCTTGATCATGTGGCGCGTCATTGGATCCTACCGATTGATTCTGCATAAAGAAGAAAAGATCGCTTGTGTTAGACAAGATTTAAGGTAGAAATATACAAACTAAATCATCATACTCACAGGAGTAGCTGCGGAAGGAGGTGGAGTCAGGAATAGCATCGGTGGTAACGGTTGACTCACCCTCTCACCAAGACCTTGCATCCACTGAAACATCTGCTCCATCCTCTGCTGCTCGGCTTGTCGCTCGGCCTCGACCCTTTGTCGCTCGGCCTCCATCCTCTATTCCATCGCCTCAAGTTGCCTCGTCTCTTTGTCCAGTCGGGCCTACAATATTTCACCTTTATGTTACAATGCGGAACAAACGTATGTAGAAATCAATGAACGACGATTGAAACTTAAATAACCTGGAGTGCCTCCATCCGGGACTGTGTAGTGTCTGGCCGAGTGCGTATGGCCGGGCTTAAGCTCGTGCTCCTCGCTCGAAGCTGGGAGAGGGTGGGAGTAGTGGCCGTGTCGATAACGTTGTTGCCCATAATGTAACGGCCATGCCTCTTGCCTCCTCCGACCCTCATGACGACTTCTCCGTCCAGGTTCTGGGTGCTCGGATCGTAGTCTGGCCCATGAAGCTCTCTTGCCACCAAAGTGTAATCATTGAGGCGCATTGCTGTAGGTCAGGGGCGGGTCCTCCGGGTTGTAGTCGACGTTGGACGTCGCCCTTCCCTTGTGGGACATTGCCCATGCCTTGAACGGGAGCAAGGCTGGTCACCATGCGCCGACGACTGCGTAGAAAACAAGAAGATGATTAGAAATGATGCAATATTCTTAATGTTAGAATAAAGAAATGAATTCACATACCCATCTAGATGCGTATTCATCGAGGATAAGGTTGCCTTGATGGTGCGGTACACCTAGCATCAACAAACGCCGCTCCCGGCAAGCCTCGTGCATCTCCTCCCATTCGGGGGTGCACCACATGTTCACCATAACCTCGCAGCACTGGAGATGCTGGGCACACCACCACAAAGGCACCTACACGTCATCAAGTACATGACATATATATAAGAAGATAAAATTAAGCGTACTTAAACTCAGGACAAAATAATATTAATGTTCTATATTTACCCGTAGGTACTGCTCCCGGGTCAGCTTCAAGTTGAGTTCTATGGCCAGAGCTTTGCCAATCTTCGTCTGAAGGTACTGAGCGTTATATGTAACGACGGTCTGGATGCGTGCCTCATAATGCATGTCCTTCTCGAGTTTATGACACGCTTTCTCAGCCACAGTCGCCGCCCTAGTCTCGTATCCCTCCTCACATCTGTAAAAATCCTGCATATAGATGTGATGTATCCCGTCATTTTTTCAAGAATGTCCAATTAATGTGATGTATTGAGAAATACAGTGCGAGGACTTACCCAGAGCTCGCCCACCACCCGCGCCGCCTTGTTGTTGAATTGCCTGCCTTCCCGATCCGGTAAATCAGGAAAGGCGATGTGGTGCTCCCACGTGTAGGCCGGCTCCATCCCACCGCCATACTGAACTAGGCCAGGGAAGTGTAGCTTGCACAAACAACCCAGGATGCCATTGACATGGCGATCGTGATCACCGGGACTTTCACCCAACCCCTGCAGAAGTGATTAAGAAAAATTATTAGTTTGTATTGTGAGTTTCAACATATCAAATGAAAAGGTAGTGATACCATCTAAAGTTACTTACATAGACCCAGAGGGCCAAATCATCGGGCGTCTCTCAAAGGGTATGGGTCGCCTCGGGAGGGTCGAGGGACCTCTCAACCATACAGCTGACGAACCAGAGGAACCGGAACCACCTGCTGACTCCTCCTCCTCGTCCTGGTTGTCCTCCTGCTCCTGCTCCACCTCTACCTCCTCATCACCAGAGGTGTGCACGGAAGGTAGCTCCTCCTCCTCCTCCTTAGACAATGACTGAGCTACAGGCGATGGTGACCTCGGTCTCCCTCTCCCTCGACCCCTGCCTCCACCTCTCTGTCGACCTGGGCCCCTACCTCTCCCTCGACCCCTCGAGGAGCCCTCAGCTGCATCGGGCCCGGCGTAAAGCGCTGAGACCGACCTCAAACCGCCCACCATCTTTGTTCAATCACCTGCAATTAAAAAGAGTAAACCAATCAGCACAGATGAACAAGATGTACTTTTAAATAGATGCAAAATAAACAAAATGTAATTCGAATATAACATAGTATTACAAATAGTAAATAAATTAGTACTGAACATACATGTATTAGAAATAATCATCATGATCGGGATTAGCTGGATCATGTCTCATCATCACTATCACGCGTGTCGATATAATCATGCCCGTGCTCCGAAGGAGGAATGTCGTCATCACTATCATTGTCCTTCACATTAAGAACCTCATCTCCAGCATCCATGTCCACAACTCTTTCATCATCAACCTCCGTTCCGATCGCTTCGGTTAAGTCTATCACAAAATTCCCTTCTAGCCTTCTTCTTGAAAGAACTCACTGTCATATGTGTTTGGGTCTATGTTGTAATCTTCATTGTTTGGGACAGTAAGTTTCCCGTGTGGCGATACCTTGTACACAATATCCCAACCCTTGAGATGGTTGTCGGTTTGGCACGGATATGAGAGATAATAAACTTGCGTGGCTGTTGAGCCACAATATAGACATCGTCTCCGGGTAAGATGAAGGACTGTCAAATTTCGACTAGCCCAAGATTGGGCGTCCGTCTCACCACTTGTGGATCAAACCAGTGGCATTTGAAAATGACAGGATTAAGAGGTTTGCAACCATGAAACATGAGTTCGTATAGTTCTTCAATTTTTCCATAATACTCAACGCCATCAAGACCTGGCGTAAAAACTCTGGTATTTGTTGTTCTTCGATTGGGCTGACTCTGCTCGTGTCTCGTTGTGTGAAAGCGATATCCATTCAAGTCATAACCGTTAAATGACCTGACCCTATAGGCACCATCATCGGCAACCTGTCTCAACTCGGCACTCATAGCTGCATCGGATTGGCCCTACAAGTTCAAGCAGGATATAGTTCAATCTATGTACGAGCAACTTGCAATGTCAAACTAAGTACGAGCTTAAGTTGATAGTACCTTCTGTTTGAACCAAGAAATGAAATCAGGCTTTCCATTTCCTGCACCGTGTTTGAGAAGGGTCTCAGCTTCATCCGGGGTAGGTTCCCTTGATTTACGCCAGAATTGATGATGAAACTCCCTGTACCAACGACAAAACAAGAGGGTTGGATGCAGAAGAGTGACTACTAGAGAACAAGTTTGTTGAGAACTTACTGCATATAGGGCTCAACTACGGAAATGTTGGTCAACATATATAACATAATGGTGCGCCACTCTTCGTGTTTCAAGGTCTTGTAGGTCGCATCACTTGCACTTCCGAGCTGACCTCGAAATATGCTGAGGTTCGATTCATTTTTGCCAGGATTGTAATGAGGGGGTGGATTATGCATACTAGGAAGGTTATCAGCATAGTATTTTGTTGTGAAGTTTGATACCTCCTCCAAAATGTATGCCTCTGCAATGGAAGCTTCAACTTTGCATTTATTTTTGCATTTAGTTCAAAGAACTTTTTGACATCTCTCAATTGAATAGCACCAACGTGCCTGCATAGGTCCCCCCATTCGTCCCTCGCTTGGGAGGTGCAAAAACATATGCCGCATTGGATTGAAGAAGCCGGGTGGAAAAATCTTCTCCAACTTACAGAGCAACACAGGCGCTAATCTTTCCATGTCTGAAATTACGGTTCGAGATATTTCCTTAGCACAAAGCTTCCGGAAGAAATTGCTCAACTCTGCCAGCACTAACCAGACATGATCAGGGACATAGCCTCGAACCATCCACTCCCCCCTCGTTTCACGGGTCGGCACCTATCGCCACTTCGTCTTCCGAGAAGTACGCGCGCACGATCTCCTCCGCACTCGGCCCAAGGCTCAACGGAAAGGTAAGAATGGATACGGGGCTGAAAACGTCCCTACGGCCCGTTACGATCCAGGGGTTCGAAGGCTGGCCCACCGTGGGTTCGCCAGCCGCCCCAGGATGACCCTGAGCAAGGGGTGAGAAGGGACGGGTCCGCTAGCGGCCATCACCCGGGCACCCGACTGCCCAGGGCGTCCCGACCTCACATTCGAGTCCGGTCGGCATCAAAGTTCATGGTTTTTTCCCGACGAAAGCCGACGAGCCACCGGGTCCGATCGAACGGGCTCGGGAACTATATGAACTGGACGACCGGAATCTGGGGTACGCCACCAGCTTGGCCCAGGCCGGACCCCCCCGAACGGGGACCGGGACCCCACTCGAATTGACCCGATTGCAGCTCAACGAGCACCACGGTTCGTCCAACGAGGATAACGTGGCACGGCTCACTCCCTCTGTCCCAGCGAACGGGCGCTTGAGGGGTAACGTTCAAAAGTCGATCTGGCCTCCCGATCGGTCCCCTGCAACGCGCGGGGGCTCGGGGGCTAGGTTCGCAACTAGTGACCACACGGATGGTCACAACATGAGGCCTCGTGATGGAGGGCGTTCCCCGGAACGGCAAGAATCCCCTCATGTCGAGACAATCACCGTGCTCCCCGTCCTTGGTCAACTGCAGCCCGCACGACGAGCAAAAGTTTCCGAGGAACGACGATGACAGTCTCTGGAGGAGCGTCCCCGCTCCACCACAGGCTCGGGGGCTACTGTCAGGGGGGAAAGTGAACGATCGCCTAATGACTATCACGGCAACGATCATGGAGGCCCGGACCCACTCGCAGCGACAGCGACCGTCGTTAGCCCAACACGGGAGGGAAACACTCCACTTCGCCCGACCCCGTCCTTCGGGGTCGGATGCTCCCGACCCCCCGGCGGACGGGCTCCGCCTCGCCCGACCCCTCGCCCCAGGGGTCCGCCTCGCCCGACCCCTCGCCACAAGGGTCTGCCTCGCCCGACCAGGGCGTGAAGGGTCAGGCTCACCTGGGCCCGCCAGGCGGGAGTCAGCCTCAGGCGCAGACGCTGGCGCTGATCACGTGGGCCCACCAGCAGCCTCGCCATAAATGCTCCACAACTCGGGCACGCAGAAAGGCGGCCGCGCCCCTGACGTGACCCGTCACACCTACCCGCCCACGACCGCGCCGCGCACGGTACAGCAGCGCGGTCTTCTCTGATTCGCTGTCAGGCAATCATGATCTGCGTCGCCTGGCACAGGGGCACGCCTGACCGTCCTCGCTCTCACCTACCCGTCCTCGCGCCCTGCAAATCCGGCGACAGGGACGGGACGCCCATGCCGCGCAGGCCGTCTGCAGGATAACAGGGACAGTCGTGGCAGCCGTCTGCCCCGACGGGACGGAGGCCGCAGCCATCATCACGCACGCCCGCCGGCACCAGCCCCCGAGGAGGGCTGCGACAAGATCGGAGGAAGCCGTCTGACGGAGCCGAAAGATGAAGCCGGCCATGGTGCCCGAGGAGCTCGAATCTTCTCCTTGGACTCTGCACCTTCTCTCTCTCTCTCTCTCTCTCCGCATCCCTTCGCACGTCTCGCATGTAACCTGGTCACCCCCCTGGAACTATAAAGGGAAGGCCGAGGCCCAAGAGACGGGGGGAGAAGATTTTAGACTCTCATACACTCACTCTCATCCTTTCTCATGCAGGCTTCTTCTTCCCCGCGAAGAAGAACACGCCCCCACCATTAGAGCTTCTGTGCACACCCAAGAGACTTAGGACCGGCTCCCTCTCTCGCCCTTCTGTAACCCCTACTACAGAACCCGCGTGGGCAACACGAGCAGCTCCCCATACTGGATGTAGGGCTTCTTCTTGCCCGAACCAGTCTAAATCCCGTGTCGCCCGCGCAACCATCCGGAGCCGTACGCGCATAAAAGAAATTTACTAGTCTAAGTCTTGATCACCAATCTTGACAACGACAGGCTGCGAGCTCAAATGTCACACCCGATTTTTATGGCAAAACCGAATGCATCTCATATGTGCATCAGGATCAGTTTACACACACATGATAGACGTCATAAGTGAATATATCAAAAGACAATATTCGAAACATAAATAAAAGATAATATCAACATTATAACACTCGGAATAATATATAGACGTTCCACCGATATCCTAGGCAACGTCTTCTTCCACAGGCAGTCGATTGGTGAACGCCCGCTTAGAACTCCTCAAAATTGTCGAAGTTCGCTTCTCCACAGTTCCCTTCTAAACAATAGCTGGGCAAGGGTGAGTACTCTTATGGTTGGTACTCAGCAAGTGGGTGAAAGTATGCAAGGCTATCAAGGAAAGGCTGAGGTGTTTAAGCGGTTAGCATTTTAGTTGGTCAAATGTTATTAGCAAGCACCTGTTAACTAGATTTAAGTTTATACCAACCCACTTCAGCATAAAGGAAACAACATTATAACAAAGGTAAAGAACCACAAGTTAATAAATCTTTAAGTTCAATTATAATGTGAGGGTCCAAGCTGCTCATAACCGTAAGCACGGCTAATATATTAGTTTTACACTCTGCAGAGGTTGTACACTTTACCCACAAATCGTGTTCCCCTTAGTCGTCCGAGTTTGCAAAGCCCTCAAACACTTCCTAGGTAAGTGGCGAGGGGTTCACTATGAGGCCTTTACAAAGATTCACCAACCTATGACAACCCGCTAAGATTTCAAGTCAAAGCGGTCATAACTCTCCCTAATGAGGAGGTACCTTAGAATGGACCACATAACAATGCCTCAAGACAAATGAGCTATACCCCATCGATGCTTCCCCTCTTGCCCTTTCGATAAGGTCATCATAAGCTAGTGTTTCTAATGAATTAGCTAAGACCAGAGCCATGTAGTTTTGTGGTTGTACGGTTTTCTCGGGTGGTTTTCCATGTTCCAATTAAACAAAGGTGGTCTTGCAAAATTATCCAGAAATAACAACAGTATAAAACCATGATTTTAATTCATAAAAACATTAAGGCAACACCATTTCCCAAAGTTAAGCTACTAAGCATATCTACCCAAAAAGATAACTAAAACCAGGTGTTCAAGGCTTGGGTGAAAAGACTAGGTCAATCCTTAGTAGGCATTCCCGTCAAGTTTATGCATTTCAACAAATAAAGTAAAGTATATCTTCATGCTATTATTGGGACAAAAATAAAGCATGTAGAGGGGGAAATCCACTTGCCTTCCTCGTCAAAAACTTGGTTCTCTTCCTTGCATTGCTGCTCTTGTCCTTCCTTGAACGTCACGTCATCTACACGATCAATATAACAAAAACATACAACAAAATAAGAAATAGTATAACAAAATAAGAAACAGTACAACAAACTGTACAAACAGAGAGAGATAAGGTGAAAAAGTTATAGAGCATGATGCAAGGATTGCGTGAGCGCGAGAATCACTGAAATCGGAGTTAAAACGAGAAAGATATGGCTAAAACATGATTCCAGGGGCTAAACTTGAAAAACACAAGGGCTGGACTGCGGGTGCTATTTTGGGAAAGTTCAGGGGCTAAAATAGAAAGATAAGGACCTAAAGATAAAAACTTTTCAACTAAAAATGACGGCGGGTTGATTCCAAACAAACTGAGGGACTCTTTTGCAAAAGAGATGGTGAGCGGCTCGGTTGGTGGCTCGTGGCGAAGCGGCTGGCGGGGGTAGCTCGGGGTAGCTCGGGTGGCGGCACAGGCGATGGCGAGTGGCGGCGCACGACGGCGGGGTCACTGGAGCTCACTGGTTCCAGTGTTCCGGCCTTTTGGACCGGGGCTTGGCCTGGGTGGGAGAGGAGGCGACGGCAAAGTTGATGGAGGGATCGGGGCGGTGGTGCGGCGGCCGGTGAGGAGCTCGCCACGGCGGCGAGCGGCGCAATTGCTCAGGCGAGCAGCACATCATCAACGATGTAGCCTACCACCACACACAGCACCGGCGGCAGCACATCATCGACGAGGAGCGGCGGCGAGGGAGATCAACGACACGGCGGAGCTCCGGGACGACGGCGGCGCAAGCGAGCGTGGGGAGAACCGAGAGCGAGAGGGAGGGAGGTGGCAAGGGCACGGTGGTGCTCGGGGCCTTATATAGGTCGCGGGTGGGAGCGGAGCGGTCGGCAGAGGAAGCGGTGCGCCGTGGTGGCCGGCCATGGTGGCCATCAAGGCGGCGGTGGTTACTGGGGGGGGGAGAAGAGGGGGCGTGAGGTGGGAGAAGGAATTGAAGGCATGCTCATTACGAGCCTTCAAGGCGGAGTAGTGAAGGAGGGGGAAGGGGAGGCGAGCGAGCGCGGGGGACGCGGGCAGTCAGTGGCGTGTGCGACACGCAGGAGGGGGAAACGGGTAGAGGAGGGGGATGACAGACGGGCCCCGCCTGTCGGCGACTGGAGGGAGGAGGGAGGGGAGGAGCAGGCTAGGCTGTCTTGAGCCGAGCTGGGCCGGGCGGAGGAGGGAAAAGAAAGAGAGGGAGAAAAAGAGATTGGGTTGGGCCGGGATTGGTTTCCCTTTGTTTTTTCCTTTTTCAGATTGGGTGTTACAAAACCTACCCCACTTAAAGAGGATCTCATCCTTGAGATTCGGGAAGATTAGAGAACAACTGAGGAAATTCTGCGATAAGCTCATCTTCTCTTTCCCACGTAGCCTCATCTTCTGAATAGTGACTCCACTGTATTTTACACATTTTTATTACTTTTCTCCGAGTGACTCTCTGCGATGTTTCCAATATTTTAACCGGACACTCTGAATAGGTCAGGTCATTTTGCACATTGAGTTCTTCCAGTGGTAACTGCTCTCCAGGCACCCTCAAACACTTTTTCAGCTATGACACGTGAAATACGTCGTGGACGTCTGATAATCGTGTTGGCAATTCCAACTGATATGCCACTTCTCCTTTCCTTTCCAGGATTTGAAAAGGACCGATATAATGAGGTGACAATTTTCCTTTCACTTTGAATCTGCGAAGACCCCTAATGGGTGATACCTTAAGATATACATAATCCCCAACTTTGAAAGTCAATTCCCTTCTTCGTGTGTCAGCATAGCTCTTCTGTCGTGACTGTGTCGTTCTGAGATTATCCCGAATTATCTGTACTTGCCTTTCAGCTTCTTGCAGAATATCTGGCCCAAAAACCTGACTTTCTCCAGTCTGACTCCCGTATAATGCTTCAAATGGGGCCATCTTAAGACTGGCTTTATAACTTTTGTTGTATGAGAATTCAACACACGGCAAACTCTTATCCCAACTACCTCCATGTTTTAAAGCACATGCTCTTAACATATCTTCTAGAACTTGATTGGTTCTTTCAGTCTGACCATCTGTCTGTGGATGGTATGCGGAGCTGAAATTGAGCTTTGTATCCATTGATTCGTGTAGCTTCTGCCAAAAACGTGACGTGAATTGAGTACCTCGATCGGATACAATCTTCTTTGGAACACCATGTAAACACACAATCCATGACATGTACAGTTCTACCAGCTTGGGTCCGGTATAAGTTGTTTTGACTGGTATGAAGTGAGCAACTTTTGTCAATTTATCCACAATAACCCATATGGAATCGTAACCATCACGAGTACGTGGTAACCCTACGATAAAATCCATACCAATCTCTTCCCATTTCCACTTGGGTACTTTCAATGGCTGGAGTAAACCTGCTGGCCTTAGATGTTCTGCTTTTACTCTCTGGCATACATCACACAAAGCAACATGGGTTGCCACATCTCTTTTCAAACCATACCACCAGTATTTCTGTTTCAAGTCTTGGTACATCTTGGTGCTGCCAGGGTGAATAGAATAAGCAGAATCATGGGCTTCTTTCAAAAGATGTTCACGAAGGTGCTCAATGTCGGGTACACAGATTCTCTTTTTGAACCAAACAGTCTCATGATCATCTTCTGTGAAATCCGGGGCTTTTCCTAAGCCAATTTGGATCTTGATTTCTTTGATCTTAGCATCTGCCAATTGTCCCTTCCTGATCTCTTGTTCCAGTGTAGGCTCCATTTCCATGGTCATTCTTTCAGTATGGGTGATGATTCCCAAATTGAGTCGCGCCATTTCCCAACACAATTCTTGAGGCATCAACGGGGCGATCATCATATTAGCTTGACTTTTCCGACTTAAGGCGTCTGCCAGAACATTTTCCTTGCCAGGATGATACTGAATATCCAGATCATAATCCTTGATCAATTCTAACCATCTGTGTTGTCTTAGATTAAGATCCCGTTGAGCAAAGATGTACTTCAAGCTTTTGTGATATGTGAATATCTGGCACTTTTTTCTGATCATATAGTGTCTCCAGATTTTTAATGTGTGCATGACAGCAGCCAATTCAAAATCATGAGTGGGGTAATTCTGTTCATGTTTTCTCAATTGTCTAGAGGCATATGCTACGACTTTGCCACCTTGCATCAATACACATCCGAGACCCAAACGTGAAGCGTCACAATACACGTCGAACCCTTTATGGATATCTGGCATTATCAACACAGGAGCGGTGGTTAACTTTGTTTTCAGTTCTTCAAAACAAGCCTAGCATGCGGCGTCCCACTTAAATTCTTTCCCTTTTCCAATAAATAAGTGAGCGGTTTTACGATTTTCGAGAACCCTTCAATGAATCTGCGGTAGTATCCTGCGAGTCCAAGGAAACTTCTGATTTCGGGTATATTCTTGGGTGGGTTCCAATTCAGAACATCCTGAACTTTACTCAGGTCTACTGCAATTCCTCCATTGGTGATAACATGCCCAAGGAAAGAAACTTCCTTTAACCAGAAATCACATGTACTCAACTTGGTGTACAACTGATTTTCTCGTAGTTTCTGCAACACTATTCTCAGGTGTTCTTCTTCATTTTTGGAGAATATCAAGATATCATCTATAAACATGACCACAAACTTGTTGAGATATTCCATGAACACCTTGTTCATCAAGTACATTAAGTAAGCTGGAGCGTTTGTCAACCCAAAAGACATCACAGTGAACTCATACAAACCATATCTAGTTGTAAATGCCATCTTGGGAATGTCTTCTAGTCGGATCCTCAATTGATGATAGCCTAATCTCAGATCGATCTTTGAGAAAACTTTAGCACCTCTCATTTGATCAAACGAATCTTCGATTCTAGGCAGTGAATATTTGTTCTTGATTGTCACATCATTCAGCGACCTATAGTCCACACACAATCTTCTGTTGCCATCCTTTTTATCGACAAATATAATAGGTGCTCCCCAAGGTGAAGAGCTAGGACCGATAAATCCCTTTGCTAACAATTCTTCTATTTGTTTGTTTAATTCGCTCAAATTCTTAACATCCATTCTATAGGGTCTTTTAGAGATAGGTGCAGTACCAGGTAAAAGATCAATACTAAACTCAATATCACGATTAGGTGGCATACCTAGTGAATCCTCCGGGAAGACATCAGGGTATTCACAAACAACTCTGATATCTTCTAAGAGCATTCCCTTCATCTGATTCAGTGCACAGTCCGCTGCGGATGATTGTGTTGCAACGAATTCAAACCGTTCACCTTCTGGACTTGTGAGGAGCACTGACCTCTTGGCACACTGAATAACTGCGTCCACCTTGCTCAACTATCCCATTCCGAAAAAGATATCGATTCCACTAGAATCTAGCACTATAAAGTTGGCACAAAAATTTCTGCCCATGATCTTTAAACTGACACCAAGACACTGATACATGGTTTCATATCTCCCAGGTGAACTAACTAGCATGTGTTTTGACATAGTATGTAAGGGAATATCGTATTTTGCTACAAACTGAGCGGAAATAAAGGAATCCAAAGCTCCATAATCAAACAAAACAGATGCAGGGGCTGAGTGGACTAGGAACATATCGAGCACAACATCGTGAGCCTCCTGAGCTGTCTTCGTGGCCACATGATTCACCCTTCCACGGACGTAGTTCTGCTAGCCTTTGTTGCTTTGAGGAGTCTGACTGCTGCTGCGGTTGCGGAGTCTGCCTCTACCCACTGTTCCTCTGATTTTGTGGAGTTTGCATGTTGTGCTTTGGGCAATTATTGGCATTGTGTTCCACTTCACCACAGTTGAAGGAACCGTTGGGTTGAACTGGTGCAACTGGATTGTTGGTCCGAACAGGTGTACCTATTGTATTAGCTGACCTGTTCTGCTGCTGGCTGTACGCTGAGACTACTGGATATAGCGCTGTGGTTGCTGCTGAGTGCGCTGGGACTGCTGATTCTGTTGATAATTCTAGCCTTGTCCTCCAGAACGAGATGGAAAACCCTGGGGAGAATTGTAGCGGGGGCGAGTGTTGCTACTGGATTGTCCCTGAGACTAAAATTTTTGCTTCTGTTCGCCGAGTTCCTTGCGCTTGCTTTCCAAGCCAATAACTTTATTCAACAATGTCTGGAAATTCGGGAACATGTGACTCTGCAGTGATAGTTAAGTGGCCCTATCAGACCATCCAGAAAGCACTCTTGCTGCTTCTCGTTAGTATCAACTTCATTGGGCGCGTAATGGGACAATTGAGTGAATTTATCCCGATACTCGCTGATGGTCATGTTTCCTTGCTTCAAAGCCAGGAACTCCTTTTGCTAAAGCTTCATTAGCCCTACCGGGATGTTGTGTGAGCGAAAGTTGGTCCTGAATTCTTCCCAAGTAATGGCATTGGCATTGGCGTGAGCAGCGGTGAAAGCATCCCACCAGTCAGCTGTCGAACCTTCTTGACGTCCCGCAGCATACAGGATCCTTTCACGGTCACTGCACTGTGTAATATCCAGCTTCTTGTTCATGACCTTCAGCCAGTCGTCAGCATCCAAGGGATCCATTGAGTGTGAAAATGTTGGAGGATGGTGACTCATGAATTACATGTTCTTGTCCCTGGGTTGTTGAGGTGCCTGTGGTGGTTGCTGGTTCGACTGTGCTTGCAGGTTTTAGACGGTAGCGGTGAGATTTTGCAACAGCTGCATCTGGGCTGCCAAGAACTGCTCCATTGTTGGATTTGGTGGTGGCGGTGGCAATTGATTCTGTCGATTAATTATATGTACACGCCTCATACTGGGAATGTCTTGACCTCCACCTGACCTGTTGTTTACCATCTGATTGTTAGAGAAATGTATCTTGGATAAGAGCGATGAAACAGATAAAAATGAATAGGTAAAGGTGAACAGATAAAGATGAATTAAAGATAGATAAAGAAGAAGTGAACCCGGATTTTGAACTTGAACAAACTTTTAACTAATTATTCAAGGATGCATTTGTGGTCATCACTCCACAGAACATATCAAACCAAAACAAAAAAAAAACAAAACAAGCACTTGTCCATAAAGCAAGCATTATTACATCGCACGTCCTCGCAGGAACGATTCTATCGAGACAAAAATTTAAAAAGGATAACCATCCTAAGAGCCTAGAAGCCTAGCCTATAAGATCGGTGATGGTGCTGGCGGAGCCGTGGCGAAACCTCTTGCGGGGTGGTGAAAGGGCGGAACAGGCGGGCTCTTCTTCATTTGCAGGGGGTGGCTCCACTCCTGCAATCTGGACCTCCGGTTATGCAATCCTGGCCTGAGCCTCCTGCAGCTTCTCCTAGGTTGTGCCCAGCTCTGCGGTGACATGCTCAAGATCAGTGTTGAGAGCGGCGGTGACTCGGGCAAGGATGTTGAGGCGGCCTTCTCCAGCTGCTCCCAAGGGCACCACAATCTCCTCAGTGCCACTGGTACGACAAGGAAGATGGCGGTAGTCGGTGGTGTCCAGCTCCTGGCGGTGGGTGTAGGAGAGGGACCACAAGGCTCTCCTGATGGCGTTGTTGACAGAGGTGGCGTAGGTAGCATGGGGCACGGTGGAGTCGTGTGCCGAGCGGGTCCTAATACCTCTGGAAGTCACCAGGCGCTCATGGATGTGGACCTGGGTGATGTAGCGGTCATCACGAGTAGGCCCGAAGAAGTGGCTGGTGATGTAGAGGTGCTTCACGGCGTTGCCCAACTCCCAAAGCACATCCTGCAGCAGGGTGGGGAAGTAGCTGCGCTCATCCTCCGAGGTGTGAGTGCAGTTAGTCTCACCCTCCTCAGGCGGACCATCACCCTGGTTCCTGTCAGCATTGTCATCATTGTTGACATCTTCATCCTCATCATCTTCCTCCTCCTCGTCATCATCATCGTCATCCCCGGAGTCATCCGAGTCTCCACCAATAGCAGCAGGTACTGGAGGAATAGGTGCAGCTAGTGGTGCATCATCCGCTGGTGCAGGAGAGCGACATCCATGATCCGGCCGTCCTCCGCCTCGTCGAAGTAGAAGACCTCCTCCGGGTCCTCCTCAACTTCCTCCACAGGCTGAGCAGGAGGAGTTGGCTGGGCGGGGGCGATGCGAACCTGAGGGCCGGTGGTGGACTTGCGAGCGGTCTTCTTGGTCCTGGCCATCTGACAGAGCAAAAACCAAAACTCAGAACAGATTTTAAAACAACAAAATGAGACAGGAGTAATAAAGAGCAAATGAAATAAAGTAGATTTTTATGCGAAAGTAAAAGGCATTTGGAAGCTGAAATGGCTTTCTAGAATTAAATCCTTAATTTCGACCATTTCTATCTAAGCTAGCGTCCTGCAGTCAACATAACTCTGATACCACTTCTGTCACACCCGATTTTTATGGCAAAACCGAATGCATCTCATATGTGCGCTAGGACCAGTTTACACACACATGATAGATGTCATAAGTGAATATATCAAAAGAAAATATTTGAAACATAAATAAAAGATAATATCAATATTATTACACTCCGAATAATATATAGACGTTCCACCGATATCGTAGGCAGCGTCTTCTTCCACAGGCAGTCGACTGGTGAACGCCCGCTTAGAACTCCTCAAAATCGTCGAAGTTCGCTTCTCCGCAGTTCCCTTCTGAACAACAGCTGAGCAAGGGTGAGTACTCTTATGGTTGGTACTGAGCAAGTGGGTGAAAGCATACAAGGCTATCAAGGAAAGGCTGAGGTTTTTAAGCGGTTAGCATTTTAGTTGGTCGAATTTTATTAGCAAGCACCTATTAACTAGATGTAAGTTTATACCAACCCATTTAAGCATAAAGGAAACAACATTATAACAAAGCCAAAGAACCCCAAGTTAATAAATCTTTAAGTTCAATTATCATGTGAGGGTCTAAGCCGTTCATAACCGTGAGCACGGCTAATATATTAGTTTTACACTCTGCAGAGGTTGTACACTTTACCCACAAATCATGTTTCCCTTAGTCGCCTGGGTTTGCAAAGCCCTTAAACACTTCCGAGGTGAGTGGCGAGGGGTTCACTACGAGGCGTTTACAGAGATTCACCAACCTATGACAACCCGCTAAGGTTTCAAGTATAAGCGGTCATAACTCTCCCTAATGAGGAAGTACCTTAGAAAGGACCACATAACAATGCCTCACGAGGACCGGGCTATACCCCATTGATGCTTTCCCTCTTGCCCTTTCGGTAAGGTCATCACAAGCTAGTGTTTCTAATTAATTAGCCAAGACCAGGGCCATGTGGTTTTGTTGTTGTACGATTTTCTCGGGTGGTTCTCCATAATCTAATTAAACAAAGTGGTCTTACAAAACTTTCCAGAAATAACCATAGTATAAAACCAAGATTTTCATTCATAAAAAGATTAAGGCAACACCATTTACCAAAGTTAAGCTACTAAACATATCTACCCAAAAAGATAACTAAAACCAGGTGTTCAAGGCTTGAGTGAAAAGACTAGGTCAATCCTTAGTAGGCATTCCCGTCAAGTTTATGCATTTCAACAAATAAAGTAAAGTGTATCTTCATGCTATCATTGGGACAAAAATATAGCATGTAGAGGGGGGAAATCCACTTTCCTTCCTCGTCAAAAAATTGGTTCTCTTTCTTGCACTGCTGCTCTTGTCCTTCCTCGAATGTCACGTCATCTACACGATCACACAAACAAAAATATACAACAAAATAAGAAACGGTATATCAAACAGTACAAACAAAGAGAGATAATGTGAAAAAGTTATACAGCATGATGCAAGGATCGCGTGAGCGCGAGAATCAGTGAAATCGGAGTTAAAACGAGAAAGAGATAGCTAAAACATGATTCCAGGGGCTTAACTGTGATAGATTTGAAATTAGAGGGGCTAACAGATGAAAACTAAGGGCTAAAACAGAATTAAACTAAAAATTCAGGGGCTAGGCTTGAAAAAACACAAGGGCTGGACTGCGGGTGCTATTCTGTGAAAGTTCAGGGGCTAAAACAGAAAGATAAGGACATAAAGATAAAAACTTTTGAACTAAAAAGGATGGCGGGGTTATTCGTAATAAACCGAGGGACTCTTTTGCAAAAGAGACGGTGGTCGGCTCGGCTGGCGGCTCGCGGTGAAGCGGCTGGCTGCGGGGCGATGGCTCGGCTGCAGCGCGCGCTCGGGGTGGCTCGGGTGGCGGCGCAGGCGAGAGCGAGCTGTGGCGCACGGTGGCGGGGTCGCCGGAGCTCACCAGTTCCGGTGTTCCGGCCTCGACCTGGGCTAGGCCTGGGAGGGAGAGGAGGCGACGACGAAGTTGATGGAGGGGTCGGGGCGGTGCTGCGGCGGCCGGAGAGGGGCGCGCCACAGCGGCGAGCGGTGCAATTGCTCCGGCGAGCAATTGCCGCGCGGAGTGACAAGGAGGGGGGGTGGCAGGGTCGGAGACATAGCCTACCACCACACACAGCACCGGCGGCACCACGTCGTCGACGAGGAGCGGCGGCGAGGGAGATCGACGACACGGCGGAGCTCTGGGACAACGGCAGCACAAGCAAGCATGGGGAGAAGCGAGAGCAAGATGGAGGGAGGTGGCAGGGGCACGGTGGTGCTCGGGGCCTTATATAGGTCGTGGGAGGGAGCGGAGCGGCCGACAGACGAGGCGGCGCGCCGTGGTGGCCGGCCATGGTGACCATCAAGGCGGCTGCTGTTACTGGGGGGAGAAGAGGGGGCGCGAGGTGGGAGAAGGAATTGAAGGCGGGCTCATCACGAGCCTTGAAGGCAGAGCAGTGAAGGAGGGGGAAGGGGAGGCGAGCGAGCGCAGGGGACGCGGGCGGTTAGCAGTGTGTGCGACACAGAGGAGGGGGAAACGGCTAGAGGACGGGGATGACAAGCGGGCCCTGCCTGTCGGCAACTGGAGGGAGGAGGGAGGGGAGGAGCAGGCTGGGCTGCCTTGGGCCGAGCTGGGCCAGCGGCGGGATTTGGGCTGGGCGCAGGAGGGAAATGAAAGAGAGGGAGAAAGAAAGATTGGGTTGGGCCGGGATGGTTCCCCTTTTTTTCCTTTTTCAGATTTGGGTGTTGCATCAAACGTTGTAGAAGGGGATCGCCCCTACCCTACCCTTCTCCTTCGTCTCCGGCGTGTCCCCGTCGTTGGATCTATCACAGCCATCGCCTTTGTCTTTGTTCTTAACGGTGTTCAACACAACACCCCCACCGCGGTTGTCTGTCGAATTCCGCAGCCTCGCCGTCCCGCCCATACCCTACCGCCATCGATGCTCCTCCGCCGCCCAAGGCCCCTCCTTCTATGGCCGGAGACCTACCAAAAGAGCCCTGCCCCAGCAACCCGAACCCGGGACTCTAAAGTCACCGGCAACAATGCAGCGGCGGCGCATGAGGAAGATGATGGTAAGCGGTACGGTGCTTCCTTCTGTGATGGCTCTTCTCATAGACGCATGCACGATAAATAGATTTCCTCAGATACCGGTGGAGTAGAACAGCCCCACTCCCCTCCCATGGCGTTCGAGATGGAGGAACAACGAAGTGGAGGTTGGAGGCGGTGAATAGAGTGGTCTAATGGCTGGAGGACTGGAGGAGGAAGATGAGATCATTTTGGACTGGAGGCGGAAGTGTTCTTGGATCTAAGTCGACGTGGCCCAATTAATTTTTGGCCAACCATAGCATCAAATTTATTCACTTTTGGCCCACTACATTTTGCTCTAGATTCCTCCAGTCAAGTCGAACGCCGCCCCACCCATCCTCACATCTACCTGATGGACAACGCCATCGAACCCTAGCCGCCGTCTGCGCCATTCGCCTACAGCTAGCGATGCTATCCCTTGATCATTGACATAGCTAGGATTTCAGACTAGGGTGCGCCAATTGAACATAAATTGTTTATACTGTAAGACCTCTACTCTTTGTAAAAAAAAATTATGCAATACACCTACAATACTAAGATAAAATCCTAAAAGTGAAATGAAATTAATGGACCTTAATTGGATTTCTAGGTGGGCCATGGCCCACATGTACCACCCCCTAGCTCCCTTGATCTTGGCTGAGTGGCGAGCCTAGAACTGATTCATGGAGGGGGAGATGGAAGAGCAGGGGGGTGTTTCTGCCGAGCACGGCTGGAGATGTGGAGTGGCGCGGCCGTCTCCGGCAGCGCCTACTGACAGGAAGCAAGAGCAACAGCTGGTAAGCGTTGGCGTTGGGTGAGGATGAGGCACCACAAATTGCCGCCCATGTCTTCCAATTGGCAAGAAAAAGTGGGTAACAAGAGGTTGAATCAAGTCTTGATCGTATTTTAAATTGAAGTTATTAGCAATTTTTAATATACATAATGTGAGATTTTGTTGTACTTGTGTAGATTTGAGGAGTTTTTTATTTCAAGTTTGACTATTCACTATTGGTTCTTATTATGATTCCTCTACCCTATTTAAATTAAAATTCTAGGCGAGCTACGCCACTCACAATACGGTAACAATGATGTTACGGCCAACATATACTGGGATGCTGTTTTCTTCGTGTCTGTCTTTTTATGGAGTTGTGCTGAACAGCTGTGTGATGGGAACGTTTGCGTCTCACTCTCTTTATTTTCTTTTTCTTTTACTAGGTTTGCGTCTCACTCACGATGGTAGATCCATTGACTCTGCTGCAGGGCCTCTCAATTATTGGTAGGCAGTTCGCTGGTGGCCGCATCCCAAGCAAACTGGCAGCTCCTGCGTGGACGTGTTGACCATTTTGGTAGTTTCTGGTAGCTGTTTTCTAGTTAACGCGTCGCTTTCCCGACGTGCGGAGGGCTTCAAAACCATGTCCTGTCATGAAATATTTGCATATCTTCGATCACCAGTGCAAGTCACATCTAGACAAGCTGTGTTTGTCATTCCATTATTGGAATGTTCACATAATATTTTTTAAAAAGAAAGGAATTACACTGCCATTCATTTATAAAAGTACCGGCACCAAATTTTGGCATGAAGAAAACTTGTGATAGGTAACTGGAAGAGGTAGCAGGGATTAAGGGAGAATTGGAAGGGGATCGAGGAAGCAGAGGAAGAACACGGGAAGGAGGATGGCGGCTGTCCTCGCGAGGACAAATTAGCTTTGGGAATAATGCCTGTTACATCAAAGTTGTTCTCCTCATCTCTCACGCTCAGCATAAGTACAGACAGGTGCTCACGCTTCACATGCTACTAGCACGCTGGGCTAGGTCCACTCATCGCCGACGTAGTTCCTGTTGGGCTACCCGGCACGCTTGCTCTTGCGAAGCCCAGTTTATGGTGCAGGGTCGCTGACATTCCCCTTCCGATATGAACATGCTTGCCACCAAGCAGGTGCAAGGGGGAAGCGTTGCTTCAAGGAACTCAGATCCTCCCAGGTGGCCAACGAATCATCCATGCCGGACCACTTAATCAGAGCTTGATGAACAACAGAGAGGCCATCAGTATGAACACGTTTCTGAAGAATCTTCTCAGGAAATTGAAGACCATGGAGCTTTGATGGTAATGTAGCAGAGACATGACTGGAAGGAATGACCTTAAGTTGTGACACATGAAAGACCAGATGAATCTTAGAGGAAGGTGGCAGCTCAAGTTTATAGGCCACTGAACCCACCTTAGCCACCACAGGGAACGGACCGAAGAACCGATAGGCTAACTTCTGGTTGGAGCATGGAGCTAATGATGACTGAACATAAGGTTGGAGCTTCAAATATACATGATCCCCCACAGCAAACTGTCTCTCGGTGCGATACTTGTCAGCTTGTAGTTTCATACGCTGTTGGGACCTCAGCAGCTGGTGCTGAATGAAAACATTCATTGCAGTTTTCTCCTGGAGCCAATCATCCAACTCAGTTACTCCAGACACAGATGAAGCACTCAAACCAAAGTGTGATGGTTTCTGACCATATAGAGCCTCAAATGTAGATAGATTGAGGGCAGAATGCCAACTGGTATTATACCAAAATTTGGCCAGATACAACGAGTCAACCCACTTGGAAGGACAAGCACTGACAAAACATCTCAAAAATTGTTCCAAGCATTGATTCACACGCTCCGTTTGTCCATCTATCTGAGGATGGTACGCAGAACTCATGCTTAATGTAACATTAGCCAACCAAAACAACTCTTGCCAAAGCTGACTAGTAAAGACCTTGTCTCTGTCAGAAATGATAGATGTAGACATTCCATGTAATTTATACACATTTTGCATAAAGGCCTTAGCTACCACAGCAGCAGTAAAAGGATGTGATAATGGAATGAAATGACTGAACTTAGAGAATGTATCTACTACCACCAGTATGCAGTTCTTGTTACCAGAGCGAGGGAGGCCCTCAACAAAATCCATGGACAGCATTTGCCAAGCAACTTGAGGAACAGGTAAAGGCTACAACAACCCTGGGTATTTGACTCTCTCAAGCTTCACTTGCTGGTACACAGAACAAGCAGCCATAAACTGTTGCACACCTTTTTTGAGACCAGTCCAAGCAAACAATTGTTTGACTCTTTGATATGTCACAGGAAAACTCGAATGCCCCCCTATAGCTGATCCATGCAATGCATGTAACACTCTCTGATGAATAGTAGTGTTAAAACCCAGCCAGATTCTGTTTTTGTATTTAATGATGCCATCGGGAACATATTCAGGAGAGACAGCCAACTTAGACAACAAAGACTGAGCCTGACTATCTGTAGCGTAACTCTGAATAATCTCCTCACACCATTGAGGAACAGAGACAGAAATAGCCATGCAAGAAATAGAATTATGAGCCCTCTGAGACAACGCATCAGCTACTGTATTCTCTGAACCTTGTTTGTACACAATCTTATACTGGAGGTCTAAAAGTTTGGTAAATACCTTTTGCTGCCTAGGAGTGTTCATTCGCTGTTCATTAAGATGGATTAAACTCTTCTGGTCAGTGAAGATGATAAACTCTTGATGCAACAGATATGTTCTCCATTGTTCCACAACCATCAAAATTGCCAAATACTCCTTTTCATAGGTGGAGAGACCTTGGGATTTGGGACCCAGGGGCTTGCTGATAAATGCTAAAGGGTGCCCTTCCTGAAGCAAGACTGCCCCAACACCATTGTAGCAGGCATCTGTCTCAATAGAAAAGACCTTGGAGAAATTGGGTAATGCCAACACAGGAGCAGTACTAATAGCTTGTTGCAAAGTGGAGAAGGCAGTTTGTTGTGTTGATTGCCACACAAACAAACTATTTTTCTTCAGCAAATCAGTAAGGGGTTTAGCAATAACAGCAAAATATTTCACAAAACGTATGTAGTATCCAGCTAGCCCCAATGTTGACGCTCGCTACGGACCAATTTCGAGCGTCAATTTGATCAGAAAATTGGGATGACTAGTATACTTAACTTGCATATTTATCTAGAATAATATCGTTTCCACATTTTCCTTGGGGAATTTGCAATGTAGGGAAATTGAGTAGAATTCAAGTGTTAAACAAGCACCTTAATCCAAGGCAAGTGATGTCGACCAATCAGAGCGCGCCATTTGGACTCCCATGGATTGAAGGGCCCACCAAGGCGTGCAACCGACCTTGGACAGTGCCCACTCACGAACAGGAGCGACCAGGGCCCACATGGCAGCCACCCAGAAGAAGCTGGATCCGATCTAGGCCAGGCCCAGGTCGGCCGACCCACCTAGGTCGGCTGACCCAGCCAGGGCGAACCGCCTTACCTCCTTTGATGTGGCAGCTCCTCATTGGTCCCTAGGTCGGTTTGGCAAGGCTTCGGGCAATTGGACGCCGAGGAGTAGCTGCACACCCCCCTCACTCACCTCTATAAATATGAGGGGGGTGCTACAATAGAAGACACCACAAGTTGAAGCCTCTCTCAAGTTTCTCTCTTGCTTAGTCTTTAGGATAGTGGAGTTTAGGTGAAGTAGCTCTTCTTTGGTCGCGAGTCTTACCTAGGAGTGTTCGGTATGGGTTTTACTCTTTCTCTCCTTTGTAATATTTGGAATTCCTTAATAGAGTTATCTTCTAGTTTAGTGTACTCGTATGGTATATGTTCTGTGTATTTAGATGTGTATGCTATGCATATTATATCTAGGTCTTATATCTTGCATGATTAGACGTGGTAAGACATCTAGGGTACGGCATTGGTTCCAGTATTCGCATGTTTGCTCTAGTGTGATGTCTGTCCATCCGAGGGGTGGGGGTTCCGCGCGGGGCATTAGAGTATCGCTTATTAGTGTAGACGTGGTGTCTGGGCTAATCAGTGTTGCTGGATGCAGCTCTATACCATGGTTAGATGAGGTAGGCGGCAGGTGGTGACAGCCCTGTCCTTCCAGGGTAACCCTCCCCGTTCGTGTAGTAGCTGTAGGAGGTGCATAAAATAGTCGTGAAGATCTAGTGGCCACCTAGCCATATCTTATGCAGTCTCCCGGTGATGCCTGGGAGCCTAGAGCACGTTCCTAGTCATGTGTATGTGTATGAGTGCCTAATATAGACTGCATGCTTAGTTAGGAGTACATAAGTCCTTAGATTAGCTTTCTTCTTCCTTTCTCCCTTCCTATAAGCTTTACATAGAGATAGAACTTCAGTAACTTGTGTGTCACACTACCTCTTTACCATATATTATCTTACTGAAAGGACCTTGATGTCGCCTAGAGGGGGGTGAATAGGCATTTCTACAAATTACAAAACCTAATTGCAAATGTCAGCATACAAACTGGTCAGACCGGTTTGGCAAACCGGTCAGACCGGTCTAACACTTGGAACAAGCTGAAAAGATCCCAACCGGTCAGATCGGTTAGGGTGACCGGTCAGACCGGTCCCCAGCAGAGAACACACAATATCAGAGTTTCTTCCCTCCTCGAGCTCTAGCACATACCAAACTTGGTCTAAAGCTTCTGTAGATGATTTTAAGTACTTCTAACAAGACACTGCACACAGAAGCAACACACCAAAGTAGATCGATGCGGAATTAACAAGTAAATGCTAGAGTGTGAGATGTCAAGGCAAACCAAAAGGAGACACGTGGATTTGTTTCCTGAAGTTCAGATCCACCACAGTGAATCCTACATCTCCGTTGAGGAGCTCATTGGGCTTGAGTCTTTTTCAACTCGTTCCCTTGAGCTTGGTCTATTTCAACAAATCCTCACTTCACTATCTTGATCCTTTCCACCAAGGGGGCAAGATCACAGCCCTTACAAACTTGCCGCTGCTCACCACACCTTGGGAGCTAGCCGGCAACGCCAAGCCGTCTAGGAGACTTCACCTCCAAGAGTAACAAATGCTTCAAGTGTTGTTTCGACTTCAACCACAAGTGCTCAAGCTATGGAATGCTCTCTGCAGCTCTCTATTGCTCACTTTTGCTCACACAAGATTTCTCTCTCAACCCAACACTAGGATAAGTAATCTAGTTAGCACAACTTACAAAGAGTGGTTGGAGAGAGCTTGCTGGTCAGTAATATGGCTTTGGAAGGCTTAGAAACTCAGGGGAACCCGCAGCCCTTGAAGGAGAGGACTGAGGGGTATAAATACCCCACTCTCAAAAACTAGTCATAGCTCTGTTAGGGGCCAAGCGGTCAGACCGGGACCCCAGACCGGTCAGACCGATCCGTTTGATCCTACTAGCCGTTAGCACTCAGACCGGTCAGACCGGTCCCTCAAACCGGTCAGACGGGTTTGAGCTAGAGCAGACCCAAAACTGACTCCTCTCTAGACTTCTCACTTGGGTAGACCTATGAGCACTTTAGGTGTTGTCAATCAACCAATGTTGCATCCCTCTTGATACTACGACATACCTATACTCAAGATAAAACATGAAATCTAATTCAACCACTTGAGCTTTGTATCACTTCAATCTTGCCATACTTTGTGATGGAGGTAGACCCAGGTACCTCCCTGCCAAGTGGAGATAGCTACTCGGCTGAATGACTCTGCATAAACAACCTGGCGTACAGGCACTCAGCTGGACGAGGGGCAGGATCCTCCGGGTTCAGGATCTAGGTTGAACTGGATAGGCATGATCTTGTGTATCTTAACCTATCGAATTCCTTGTAACAAACCCGTGTAGATTTACCCTAACTTGTAACCCACGGCTACTCGGATATATAAGGGGGCCGTGGGGGGACCCATAGGTAGTTCAACTCATTCAGCTCATACCACAAACCCTAATACAAACCCCCGAACACAGGACGTAGGGTGTTACGCTTCATGCGGCCCGAACCTGTCTAAACCTCTGCATCTTTGTGTTACCATCAAGTTCACGGGCTCTCTCCGATCCACCCCGCCTACAAATCTACTGCTTGGCGCTACCCTTGGTAGACTTGCCGGATTGCAAACCCGACAATTGGTGCGCCAGGTAGGGGGATCTCTAGGGTCCTCTTGGCAAACTTGATGGCATCCAACTCCGGCATCTTCTTCTCCGTGAAAGTGACGCTTCCGATCTAGGCTGCCGCCGGCCACACCATCATCTTTGGAAGCTTTCCCGAGATGTCTGCTCCCAGGAGCTCGTCGCCAAGTTCATCTGCCTCCGAGACAGAAAGCCTTCAGGGTTCCAGATCCGATCTGACCCTCTCAAGCTCGGTGCTACACCAGGTGGAGGACCTGTCCATCCAGGATGAGGCTCAAAACCCCTCGCGGATGACCCGTCGCCCACGCATCAGCATTGACGATATCCTTGCGGGCCTGGACTGAGTCGATGCCTCCCTCGCTGGGTGCATCGGGTTCACAGAGTCAGCACTCCGCTGTCCTTGCGACTAGGGCCCTCAGGCCCCGTTTGGACTCCGCTCCAGCTCCTCCGTTTATTCAGACTAGATCTGATCTTCAATGGAGAAGCTGTGCCTTTCCGACCTGAGTCAACCCAGCGTTGACCAGATTGGATCTGACATGGTCTCAGGACCACAAGCCGGCTATCAGGAGGTTCTCTTCACCCTCCCACCCAACCTTGTGAGCTCTCCGGACCGGCGGGAGATCTCTATCGTTTCCTCTGACGAAGCTTCTGTCGAAGGAGAAGATGATGAGGCCAAGCGTCAACGACTCCAACGCAACCAGAAGCGCCAAGAATGACGCAACAACGAGGCCGCCATCGACCAAGCTGAAGAAGATCTCCGCAACGCCGAGGGTTGCAACCCTCGGGTTCCACCCCGACGCGCGCCGGCTACCCCGAGGAACCTCGACGACGATTTCGTCCTCGAGTGTGATGGCCAGAATGTCTTCGCCACACCATCTGCCAACCTGGCCACCGCATTCGAGGTACTGGAGACTCTACCTCACTCACTCGAGCTCGGACTCATTTGCGTGTTGCTGCTGCTCAGGTTCAACGCTTGAGGAAGGACTACTCGGCTCTACGAGCCCAGTCTAGTAGTTCTCACCACTCTACAGCCCGTCACCACGACGGCAACAAGTTCAACCAGCCGGATCTCCACTCCAACCTCCGCAACCGCAATGTTCGACCCATCATCAGCGATCGACACCGCGAACGCGAGGAGGCCGAGCGGGAATGCCGCCGCAAGTACGACGAGGAGTACGGCCCACCTGGTACTAACCGGGGAAGTTGGGCTCGCCACAGCAATGCCGACCAACGACCACATCGACCCCAGCAGGCTCCGATCAACCTCGACGATGACATCACCGGGGACCTAGACGGCTTCTCCGCCTTCTCCAACCGACTCCACGGAGTCTCGTGGCCCTCTACATTCAAGCTAGTTGCCATCGACAAGTTCGACGGTGACTCCGACCCCAAGACGTGGCTGCGAACCTACAACATCACCGTCCGGGCGGCAAGCGGCAACAACGACATCATGGCGGCCTACTTCCCAGTCATGATGAGTCGCCAGGCTCTCAACTGGCTCGAGGGACTTCGCCCCGGCTCCATCAACAGCTGGCCGGATCTCTGCACCGCCTTCGTCAACCACTTCCAGGCTTCATGCCCGGGTCCCAAAACCAGAAGGGATCTGGGCAGCGTCACTTAGCAACCCAACGAATCCCTGCGCGACTACAACAAGAGGTACTTCACCAACCGTAACATGATTACGAATGTTGATGACACGAACGTCATCCACTACTTCAACCAAGGGCCTCACAACATCGAGCTTTGGTGCAAGATGTTCGAGAGCAACCCCAAAACCATCTCCGAGATGATGGTTGTCGTCAACAAGCACGCCGACATGGAGGATGGTGAGAAGGCGCACCGTCATCACAAGGACCGGCGTCACTCTGACGACCGGCCCAAGCAGCGACACGACGATCGCCAACGACCCGATGGTCAACCGCCTCGCCACAACTCCGGCAAGCATAACAACCAACCCGAGTCGTCCAAGCAGCAGGAGCGCAAGCGCGGCCCCGATAACACTGTCGCAGTTGCAGATCGACCCCGATAGCGCACCTCCCTCAACTAGGAGAAGCTGGATCGACTCCTCGACGGCAAGTGCCCCTGGCACAAGGACTCCAACCACACGGCGTGGGTGTGTCATGCACTCCGCAACAGTGTGGCCCAGGATGACCCCAAGCGTCCTCGCTATGACGACCGCGACATGCCCGGTAGCTCCAAAACCTCCAGGGGTCGATGACGCCGGAACGACTCGCCCAGGCGAGACCGGGACAACCAAGGCGATAAGTCCCCAGCGGACTTCCAGGAGGCGGACCGGGCGGTCAACTTCATCTATGATGGCTCCAGGGCCCTAAGGTGTCGACGTTGCCTCAAGCTTGATTAGCGCAAGGTTAACTCTGTGTTCCAACACCCGGTTGAACCCTTGCGCTGGTCCGAGGTTGCGATCAGATTTGATCGGCACGACCACTGGATACACCTACCCAGCCCTGGCTCCTATCCACTCATGATCAGCCCGGTGGTAAGCCAGGTGCGCCTCTCCAATGTGCTCAGCGACGGAGGCAGCAGCCTCAACATCATCTTCTCCAAGACGCTGGAGAGCATGGGATACGACATGACCTCCTTGATTCCGACTCAGGAGGCCATATACGGCATCATCCCTGGCTCAGGCTTGACCCCGGTTGGCCAAGTTACTCTCCCAGTTACCTTCGGTACCCGGGAGAACTACAGAACGGAGCATATCCACTTCGAGGTGGCTTCCTTCGAGACGTCGTACCACACCATCCTAGGAAGGCCCGCCCTAGCCAGGTTCATGGCCATTCAACACCACACGTATCTTGTCCTCAAGATGCCTACTCCCAATGGTGTGCTCTCCATCTACGGTGACCTACAGACTTCCCACTCCTACGAGACCGAGAACATAAACATCTCGGAGGCACTGGAGAGGACCAAGAACGCCGTCATGATTGCCGAGTCGGCAAATATGATGCCTCCAGAAAACATCCCCATCCCGGCAAATGACTCGGCCCGGCTGCGCAACGAAGACCATCCTCCTCAGGGAGAACGACCCAGACAAGACCGCCCTCATCGGGGTGGATCTTGACAAGGCATAGGAAGACGCGCTGACCTCCTTCCTCCGCACCAATTGGGACATCTTCGCATGGAAGCCCACTGACATAGAGGTCAGAAGTGATCTACAGAAAAACGAACACGTTCTCTAGAAACCTGAAATCAACTTGAATGAAATTTTTCTTTATCATCCCAGTTTTTTTGAATTTTTTGAGAATCCATTTTGGGTATGGCCCAAATGGAGTCACGAATCTGCTGTAAAAAATTGAGCCAAAACGGAACACCGAGCGAAAAGTTATGCCTATTTTACTGAAGGTACCTCAAGTTAGGGTTTTGAGGGGGCACAACTCACCAGAAACTACGGCGGTGGTTAGGGCAAACCTTCCCTACCCAAACATGGCTGAGCAAGGCCTCTCAGCAACGAAACCAAGGGCACAATCTTTCCTGGTATGCAGCAAGCAAAAGGTATTCGCCAGATGAAACAAGGATCAGATATGCTCTGCAAAGGCGATCAAAGCGGCTCGCAACATATCTAGGGTTGGCGCGGCGAGAGGTCACACAAGGCGGCTCGCGGGGCAAGTCAAGTAATGTGGTGGCTTGACTTTTTGTATGGCTAAAGTGGATGGGATAGCGGCGGAAACAAACAAAAAGCGATGGGCGGTTGACACTACGACGACGAACACGACCTAAACCAGCAATAAGACTCGACCACGGACACAAACTGAACAAAGTGAAGCTGAAACGAAATTGCAAGGCTAAAGGAACGATAGGACAGAGGAAAGTGTAAATTTTTTTTGGCTATTTTTTGTGGACTGTAGGTAAAGACACAAGATGAATCTAAAAGGGAACATGAAGTTATACCTCACGGTAAACCTGAATCCTGATACCACTTGATGCAGCACTGGCCCGATCTTCCGATAGGTATTGGTAGATTCGATTGGTGGAGACTCGACGTTGGTGATCCGGGCTTCTAATCAGACACGATTCGAAGTCCTGCAATCGTTACACCGCTGCTCCTTGGTTATCAACCAAGCACAACTTGATTGACCTCGCCGAGAAGGCTATCCTGCAAGCAAATCGAAGAACGCAAGCAAGAGAGGGTAAACACACAATCTGAAATTGCAGATGTGTATGAAGCAAATAACAAGATGGGGTTCAAATTTGAATCACAAAAGGACTAATCGCCACATTGGTGAAGAACAAGAACAGGGGCCCTGAATTCACAGCAAAAGGACGCGATGTCACAGTTACAATGAACAAGATCTGTTTCTCAATGGAAAACTAGACTAAACAAAACCCGAACCCTAATGTGCGGTGGCTACTGTGTTTATGGCAGCAAGGGGGCATCCTAGGGTTGGGGGTGGCAGGGGGGGGGGGGGGGCGCCCACAACATGGGCTTAAGGCCTGACACGATACAAAGCCTGAAAAGGCCCAAAATATGTGACGTAGCACTTTGTCATGGTCACACAGTATGATCCACAAACCTTCTGGAGCTGGGACCAGAACCAAAAGAAGTGTCTCATCATCAGGTTTCCAACGCATCTAAGATCACCTCATTTGGACACCGTATGAGGGAGATATCGCCGTTTCGGTGCAGGTCTATCGACTGAATCCGAACCGAACTCGTAGCCCAAGTTGGCGACGACTTGTAGCTCGTTGATGAGGCCGTGATATCCTCATCACACGGGACTTCCATTCTTCAAGCTGCTTCGCAAAGCAGACAAGTTCGTATGGAACGACGACGCCTCTAGAACCTTCCAGGAGCTCAAGGAATTTCTTACCAACCCACCGGTCCTCACGGCTCCAGAGCCCGATGAGGAACTCCTCCTCTACATATCAGCAACCACTCACATGGTAAGTACCGTCCTGGTCATTGAGCGAGATGAGCCAGTTCACATTTACAAGGTGCAGCGACCCGTTTACTTCGTCAGCGAGGTACTCGACGAGTCCAAGGTGTGCTACCCTCAGGTCCAGAAGCTCCTGTACGCGGTCCTCATCACGTCCAGGAAGCTGCGGCATTATTTCCAAGCACACAGCATCAGAGTCATTTCCTCATTCCCACTCGGCGACATCCTTCACAACCGCGATGCTAGCGGCCGAGTCGTCAAGTGGTCCGTTGAGCTGGGCGCGCTCAACCTGCATTTCTCCCCTCGGTCCACGATCAAGTCTCAAGCTCTGGCTGACTTCATGGCCAAGTGGACAGAGATACAACACCCACCACCCGAGGAACGACCCGAGCACTAGAAGATGTACTTCAACGGCGCCCTCAACCTCGACGGAGCTGGCGCTGGAGTTCTACTCATCTCCCCAAAAGGCGAACAACTCAAGTACGTCCTCTAGTTACCTTTCAAGGCAACTAACAATACTGCTGAGTATGAAGCCCTTATCCACGGTCTCCGGATCGCTGCATCGCTCGGCATCAAGCGCCTCCTCGCCTACGGAGACTCCAAAGTTGTTATCCAACAAGTCAACAAAGATTGGGACTGCACAAAGGAGAAGATGGATGCCTACTGCAAGGAGATACGAAAATTGGAAGCCAGCTTCTACGGGTTGGAGTTCCACCACGTCATCAAAGACTACAACGTTGTGGCCGATGTCCACTCCAAGCTTGGCTCCAGTCGTGCCCTTCTCCCGGCCGGAGTCTACGTCCAAGCCCTAAGACGACCCACGGTCGAGGTCAAGGAACTACCCCCCACCAAGCCAGACTTGGTGCCTGCGAAGGGCCAAGAGGTGTTGGTAATCGACTCCAACTGTTGCTCTCCCATCATCGACTTCCTCGTCAACAACAAGTCTTCCCCCGATAGAAAAGAACACGAGAAGCTCTCGTGATGAGTTGCCAGCTACGTGGTCATCGGCACCAACTTATTCAAGCACTTGGCCTCCTCAGCGATGCTGTCCAAGTTCATCGCTCAGAGCGAAGGAGTCACTTTAGTCCACGACATCCACTCGGGCATCTGCGGCAACCACGCAGGCGCCTCCACCATGGTAGGCAAAGCATTCTGGTCCAGTTTTTATTGGCCCATGGCACTCGCTGATGCCCATGGTATCATCAAAAGGTGCCCAGGGTGCCAATTCCTCGCCAAGCAGCAGCACGTTCCGGTTTAGGCTCTGCGAACGATTCCTCCCTTGTGGCCCTTTGCCTGCTGGGGACTCGACTCGGTCGGACCTGTCAAGACGGCTGTAGGTGGCTACAACCACATATTAGTGGCCATCGGTAAGTTCACCAAATGGATTGAAGTCAAATCAGTCGCGGCGACCACAACACTCAATGCGGTCGAGTTCATCCAGGAAATATCCCACAGATTCAGCGTGCCCAACAGGATCATCACTGACCTGGGCACGTCGTTCACCGGAAGCGCGTTCTGGGACCACTGCATGGAAAATTGCATCGACGTCTACTACGCCTCCGTGGCTCACCCAAGGTGTAACGGCCAAGTGGAACGCGCCAACGGCATGATCCTCCGGGGGCTCAAGGCGCGTATCTTCGACCCATTCGAGAAGTTCGGTCCCAAGTGGATCCAAGAAATACCATAAGTCATCTGGGGCCTACGCACCCAAAAGAGTCGGGCCACCGGCTACTCTCCCTTCTTCCTAGTGTATGGCTCGGAGGATATCCTCCCGAGTGACATAACTTTTGGTGCCCCGCGCATCCAAAATTATGAGAAAGGCGAAGCTGAAATGACTCGGCACCACGACATCGACCTAGTTGAGGAACACCGCATCACAGCTGCCCTGCAGCACGCACGCTACAAGCAGCAGCTCAGGCGCTACCACGACCGAAACATGCAGGAGCGAGACTTCAACATAGGCGACATGGTCTTGTGTCGTTGCCCCTGGCACCTACCGCCTGCAAAGGGAAGATGGCATGGACGTAGACCATCCATGGAACATCGAACAACTTTGGCGCTTCTACCCGTGAGAGGAGCTCGCAGCTATGTACACCTATCTTTCTAAATAATAATAAGAGCATTTTATCGCTTTTTGTCTTTCTGTACTCTATTTCTTCTTCGCGCTTGAAAAACAACCTGGTATAGCCCCTTTTGACTCGTCCAGCACTCTCGGGGGCTGCGACTCAGCCATGCCAACTCGCACTAGCATCGTTCGCGTCAAAAACTAACCTAGCTGGGTGGTGAACTAATCACAACCCGGTGCATCCTGGAACCGCTCTACGTCACCTACGGCTTTCACGTGTCTAATGACCAGCTCTCTTCACAATGGGCAAGGGCACATCACAGAGTCGGCATCCTAACCACTTGGCCAAATCAGAAAACTACTCGGCTACAGAACTTAACGAAAGCAACACTTAATTACATGCAAAATAAACATTGTTTTTGGCCACCACTTGGCCCCATAATGTTCACTTGGCCCATGATGCGCTCGGCGAGGGGTCCAACGGCGGCGAAGTGCGCATCCCACTCGGTGTCGGTGCAGTCCTTCGCGACGCCCTCACCCATGGGATCCAGGTCCGCTTCAGGGTTGTGGGACTTCACGAGGGCCATCGCAAACTTCACCGAGTCCTTGGCCGCCTTCCTGACGAAGGCCTTGAGGCGCTCCCTCACACCGTGGAGACGTTGTGCCGCCTCCTCCGCCAAGGCGACCCCCTCCGGCTCGAACGCGACCAGCACGACGTCGATCTTGGCCATCAGCTGGTCGAGGTCTACCCAGGCGCTGGCCAAATGGGACTTCGTCTCTGCAAAAAATACTCGTATCAGTACGAGTGACTCGACAGAACAGGTAATCTTCAAGGAACAAGGGCAGTTACCTTGGCAGCGCTTCTTCTCAAGCCGGAGTTTCTGCTCCGTGAGAGACTCCCAGCCTTCAGCGCCCTCCCTCAGCCGGTGCAGCTCCTCGTTCACCGCAACGATGACCTTGAGCTCCCGGGCCATCGTCTCGTTAGCCTCCTTTAGCTCTGCAAAGACCAAGCGTCAGCCCCTTGCGGCAAGTCGGGCTGCCAAAAATGAAGATGACTCAAAAGTCAAACCTTTCAGCACGCCAACTACTTCTTCGAGGCCTCGGAGTGGTGACGCTTCAGCGCCCGCAGCTCCTCCTCCGGCTGAAGGACCCGGCTCGCCGATCCATATCCCGCCTCGAGCTGGCTCGTAGCTCGTCGACTCAGGTCGACCAAAGCCTACACAAAAAAAGCCCGTCAAGCAACATGTGCAGGCATCTAAACCCTAACTCCAAGGACTCACCTGGGTCGCCTCAGCCACGCGCTGGGCAGCCTCGATCAGCGCCTCCTAGGTCACCACCGCCTCCTCCCTAGGCGCCTTCTCCACAGGCGGCTCCTGGACAGTAGCGATCGCAGGGGCGATGACCCGGGGCCCCGCGATCGAGTTGGCAGGGTCCTCCACGAGCCCTGCCCTGGCCCCATCTCCGGGCGTGACCTCCAGGGGTGCGACGTCATCCTCTTGTGGCGGCTCTGACACCGCCACCTCTCCCTTGGCCTTGGTAGCCACCCCCTCGATCAGTCGAGGGCGAACCAGTGGCCGCTCCCATGAGTACGCCTCCCCCTTGGCCACCTCGGCCGAAACGGCCTCACTGGTTGACTCCTTCTCCATGCACTTGGCGTCGCTAAGCGACGCCCTCCAGCAAGATGACTCATCTCCTCAGAATCGGAATCCAGCATGAAAAAGAGTCAAATTGAGAAGTGCAAGAGGCTAGAAAACTCACCTCCCAGTCCGTTGCACACTGAAGCTCGGCTTCAGCGGCATGGCGAAGGGCAATGACTGCACCACCCACGCGGGCGACCTCGCTGGCCGCCCCCGCTCCTCCTCCTGCTCCTCCTCCTCCGGTTTGAGGGTGGTGAGGCCAGCCTTCTCCGCTGCGGCCTCCGCCTCCACCCTGCTCGCGCCCGGAGGGGTCGACCTCCGGCCCCGCGGCGTCACTCCACCCCACTGGGCCTTCGACATGGCCACCTTGCGGGTGGAGCGCCGCTTCTTCATGGTGGAGCTGGCACCAGCCGCCGGCCTCGATACTTCAACAACGTCGTCCGACTCACTCCCGATGGAGGAGTCAAACAAGTAACTTCCAACGTCCGCCGCCGGCAATCCAAGCCCGGCAGGCGGATTAACAGCCTTGCCCTGCTGCCCCTCCGGCAGAGGTATTACAACCCAATGGGTGACTCGACGGCAAAATGACGCGGTGGAAAACTACTCGGACCAAAACCACTCAACGAGAAGCAAAACGACTCTACAAGCAGACTACATACCTCGGTGGTGGGCCGCTTCAGGCAGTACGCCTTCGGGCAGCCCTTGTCGTGGACCTCCCCGCTCACGATGAGCGTGACCCGCTTGTGCGCCTCATTGCGCAAGACCTTGCGGTTCTGCCCGCGAGTCGGATCCTCGCGGCTCGAGTACTCGTACCCGGGGTGGACCCGCTCCTGGATCGGCTAGGTCAGCCGCTTCGCTAACGATAGCGCCACTGTGGCACCGGTCACCTTCTCGGCCTTGAGCTTCTGCAGCTTGGCCAGCAGCACCTCCACCTCCACGATCTCCTCCTCGGTGGGCTTCTCCTCCCACCTGGCATTCAGGACTGGCGGGAGGTCGGTGCGGGGCAGAAGGCCAGGAGCAGGGTTCACCACAACGAACCACTCCTCCGCCCATCTCTTATTGCTGTCCTTGAAGACAGCCTTCGGGTACTTCCCACCCTAGCAGAGCGAGAAGGTGGCACCGCCAACCACATCCGGCATATCCTTGTTCGGATACACCTGCAGATGATAGAGGGCCCTCCACAGATTGAAGTGGGGCGCGATCCCCAAGAACCCCTCGCACAAATGGATGAAGGTTGCGATCTGTGCGATGGAGTTGGGCTTGAGGTGCGTCGCCTCCAACCCGTAGTAGTGAAGAAGCCTACGGAAGGACGCCCCCAACAGCAGGCCGAATCCCTTCTCATAGAAGGACCGGAAGACGATCATCTCCGTCCGGTCCTTCGAGGGGAAGGCCTCCCCGAATCAGCTCCGCCAGCCATTGCGTTCTCCGGCAGCAGGCCCTGCACCACGAGCGCCTCTATGTCAGCGTTGGTCATGGTGCTCGGGGACCAGGCTAGCTCCGGGGCTGGTGGTGCGGCAGTGGCTGCTGCTAGGACTTCACCGGCCATTTCTGCGCAAGGCGAGTGGCGGCGGGCGAAGGGGCGGTGGAGCACTCGGGAGGCGAGTGCTTGAGAGCAGGCTGAAGAGATCTAGAAGACTCGGTGGCAGCAGAGACGAAAGGGCACAAAGGGATAAGGTCGTGCCGAGCCGATCATTTTTATATCAGCCGCAACCCTAACGAGTCGTTCGGCTTCTCCCTTGTTTTTGAATTTTGAATTGGCTCCGAGAGCATCCCTTCCTCTCCCCGAGGCAGCGGGGGAAACGGTAACAAATGATTTAACAGCGGCAGTAAAAGGAAGGCGGCCATGAAGGATAGGTCCCAGGATTTTTGGAATAGATCCCAGGATTTTCGGATCGGATTGGATCTGACCGTTGGATTGGAATATTCCTCTCTATACCAAGCGGTGCCAAAGGACTCGGCTTGTCTCTGTGACTCCGCCAGCGACCCTGCTCGGGGCCTGGGCACCGCTATCGGACTCGGCGTGTCTCCGTGACTCCGCCAGCGACCCTGCTCGGGGGCTGGGTGCCGCTATTTGACTCGGCATGTCTCCCTGACTCTGCCAGCGACCCTGCTTTGGGACTGGGCGCCGCTATTTGACTCGGCGTGTCTCCGTGACTCCGCCAGCGACCCTGCTCGGGGGCTGGGCACTGCTATTTGACTCGGCGTGTCTCCGTGACTCCGCCAGCGACTCTGCCCGGGGGCTGGGCGCCGCTATTTTACTCGGCGTGTCTCCGTGACTCCGCCAGCGACCCTGCCCGGAGGCTGGGCGCCGCTATTTGACTCGGCGTTTCTCTGTGACTCTACTAGCGACCCTGCTCGGGGGCTGGGCGCCGCTTTTTGACTCGGCGTGTCTCTGTGACTCTGTCAGTAACCCTGCCTCGGGGCTGGGCGCCGCTATTTGACTCAGCGTGTCTCTATGACTCTGCTAGTAACCCTGCTCAGGGGCTGGGCGCCGCTATTCGACTCGGCGTGTCTCCGTGACTCTGTTGGCTGTTCTGATTGAGAAGCTAGGCACCGAAAGACAACTAGGAATGAAGGGCTTAAGAGGTTGTTTCCTTTTTGACCCTCGAAACTCTGCTGTGAAACCTTCTGAGGCTCGGGGGCTACACCCAACGGGTGTGCCTAGGGGCGCATCCCGTTGAAGAAGGAACATGAAGGCAGGAGTCTACTGTTGGCATTTCTTAGCGACACCACTAGGAACGAGGGTGTTAGTCCCATCCCTAGCATCGGCGCCAGGAAATGCCGTGAGGTATGTCATAACGATTACAGAATGAATCCGCAAGCGCACGGATATACTGTTGTTGCATTTCACCCGGAGAGTATTCGGGTATCGTTATTTATATTTTTCCAAAGGAGGGCATGATGTAAAAGAGTTTACTTGGTACATAATTGAGATGGCATGAATAAGGTATAGACTATAACAATACAGGGGTAAGTTTTGTTAAAGGTATGAATGAGGGTAATGTGACACACACAACCTGGCCAAACTTAGATAAAGAATAAACCAATAAACCTACGGGTTAGTGGGAGCATAGGCATACAATAGAGTCCTAATAGTATCTATTCAAGCAAGCAAGGGTCATGCAACATACACATGTTTAGGACTACAGGTGCCGAGAAATTAGGGATACCAGGGCGAATGTCCCATCCCGGAGAACATTTGGACCGTTACATCTTTCAGAACTCCTACACCGTACCCGAACATCGGGGAGTACACTAACCACGAAGCAGCTTCGTAGCGGACGGACAGGGCTGTCACCACCTGCCGTCTACCCCAGTCACACCATGGAGCACTGTCATATTTGAAGGATCCCGCATACCCGAGCACCACGCTCGTGTATGAAGTCACTACTTCAGCGCCCCCGGGTCTCCCACCCTTCGGATGGACGAGTAAGACGCTAAGGCAAGCCCGAAGGCACAACGAACCGATATCCTTACCCAGATCATCTGGCCTAATCATATATAAAGCATAACTAGTGTAGCACCAAGCCATGATATGATTAACTAGCAAAGCAGCATAACAATGCAAGGCATGGTATACTACTATGATAGCAAAACAACCAAGGCTCAGCTCTGCATTAAGAATAGAGTACTGACTATTCGAATACAAAGCCATTACCAAGGCCGAGGACTGCTCTCGGGCCCTGAGGACGACTTGCTTCGCTAAGAGAGAAGTACTAGCCTAGCTCCACTACCCTAAGGAGTACAAGTCTCAAGTGTGAGAGAGGGAGAGAGGCTCAAGTGTGTTGTGTGTAGAATGAGGGGGTGAGGGCCTCCATTTATAGTCTCCAAGGTCAGTTCCCGCCATCCTTTGATATGGAAACATTATCTTCTGGAATTAGGAGGCTTGGTGGCGACTCTTCCTCGAAGTGCACCTAGACGAGAAGAAGTCCGGGGTTGGCCGACCCTGAGGGTCGGCCGATCCCCAGGTGGTGCCTCCCTGGCTCTGCCTTCCCCAGAGTCACTGGCAGGTGGGCCTGGTCTTATCCCTTGGGTGCTGGTTCCTTGGGACGCCCGTTTTCTCTGCCAAGTGGGCCCTCTTTGTAAGTATGTTGCAGTGAGTGATCTTCTGTGTATGTTTTGCTGCGTATTCTTCGTGTTCTCTTGTTATTTCAGTCTTGTACCCCTGCAAAGGTTAGATAGATAATACATATGTGAAACTAGGTTAGTGATACAATTATGCGAGTAAGGGATAAAGTTTTCCTTTGTTTGTGAGTGTAGTTGACGGTCGGATTTTGCACTTAATGACCGTCAACAATACCCCCAAGCTAGCCTTTTGCTCGTCCCGAACAAAACAAGGCTGTATGTTGTTGATCAGGAGTTGCTTCCATGTTGCATTTCCAACTTATACCTTTAGGCACAACAAAGTGTTCTTACCATGATTTTGAATAAGTTGGCCTTGTTCTTACCTGTTAATTTACTTCTGTGGGTCTTATAGCATTTCCTCATCTTTTGTGGTTGAGAGTCAGAACGGTTTTGTAGAGTGCTAATATTTCTTACCCCTTTGCTCAACCGTCAATCCGGAGGTTTTCTTATAAGGTTTTTTAAAAGAAATTTCAAAGTTCCTCAAAAGATCTCTCGGATCGCTCATTGTGTATGATTCCTTACCAAGGCTTTTTATTTTGCCTTTCTTCCCCATCCTATCCTAAAGGTCCAAATTTTGTGGAGCTGTAGGTATGGAGGATATGAAGGCACACTTATTTCTCATATATTGCTAAGTCAACAACCGGATCCAAAGGAGTGACAAGTCATAAACCTTGATCAAGATGTGCAAGTGTGTGGATATTTTTGGTGGATGGTGGATGAACTCCTTTTATGAACCATTTCTCCATTTATTTTCTTCTTTTGAGCATGGGCTATTTTCTTCTTTTTTTTTGACATGCCTTGGGAGCATGTGGCATGCCTTCTTTGGGCATGCATCTTTTTCTTTTTTTTGACATGCCTTGCGAGCATGTGGCATACCTTCTTTGGGTATGCACCTTTTTATTTTCTCTTTTGTATAGCCCATGCTTCTTTTTCTTATGGAACCTTGGAGAGACTGGTTGTGAGGAAATATGGAGTTTTTTATTTGTGGATGGATGAATGACATGCTTGCGCACTCCTTGTGTAGAAGCATAGCGTATGGTGGAGTGTGTACGTGATCTTGATCATGGGAGTATGAAATGAATCTCACTAAGGGTCACAACAGTTTGACAAAGCTCAAAGAGATAACAAGTTGCATATGTGGAAGGTTTTCCTTTGGATCAACATATGGCTTTGGATAGGAATTTCATATCATTGAGGAACTTTGTTTGTTTTTGTATTTTTCAAAATAAATACTCCAGAAATCGAGCATCACTTAGGAGAAGATTATAGCAATTCTATTTAACTATATCATACCTCACAACAACCTAGATTTGGATCATGCTTTTTTCTACCCACAAGTTTCAAGCTTAAGGTTTGAACATTTAGCCAACAAACTCAAAACTTAGGAAGAGCACTAAGTTGTAACTAGGCATATGAAAGAAATTAACAGAGCAACTATTCATCATCTCAACAAGGAAAATCTACACCATGCTTACTACACATAAGGAAGGAAGTAAATATTTTTGGTCTTTTTAGGTTTTGCAAATTTTTATTTGTTTTTAGCTTTTGCAGATTTTTGTTTTGTTTCATGCATAAAGTTTTGTAAGCGATAAATAAATTAAGGTACAAGATACAAGATACCTCTCATGGGGGTCCTCCCCCAAGCTAGCTTCAAGCTCACTGCTGTTGGTCGGGGTTATACCCTGTCCAACGGTAGTAGGCGCTCCACTCCTCCTGCTGCTGCAGCTGCCTCTGCTCCATGGCGTGAATCCTTTCGCCGGTGTACTACTACCTTGCTTGGTTGGTATCTGTAACATCTCAGGTGTTTAAATTATAAAATAAGCCTCATTAGCTTAACACGATGCATAAATAACTAAGAAAAGTTTAAAAGAAATGAATTATAAATTGGTTTTGCTTTGAATTGAAAATAGATGTGTATATGTGCATAAGTACATGTACTTTAATCAAACAAATTAAATAACTCTCACCTCAAAGCACTTATGGCTGCGAAATTTAATAGGCACACCATTGATGGCAGGATAAATAAAAGTCTAGTTGAAGCCTAGGAGAGAATACAAATTTTTGCCCAGGAAATGACGTGCCCTCCGAATTATACTTTTTGAGTTTTTAAAATAACTTCTAAACTAGAATTCAAATGAACTTTGGCCTGAAACAAAACTTGTGTAACTTTTCATTTTGAACAACTTTTATGTTCAGAGATTTTTGAGTTGCAACACAAAAATTTGAGAAACACTTGAATTTACAAACCAGCCCCTGCCTTTTCTTCTATTTCCACTTCCAGTCCCTCCCCTCTCCTCCTCTGCTTCGCCCGCCGCCCGCTGCCAGTTGCCGCTGGCTACCTGGCCGGCGATGCCTGCCGCCCACGCCGTGACAAGCCAGTCGCCGGCCGTCCTCCCCACTCCCCCGACCAAGCCCTGCCGCGCCCAATCACGTGCCGCGCAAACCCTCCCTCCCCACGCCAGGATCTCCGGCCGCCAACCGCGCGCCCAGACACCAGAACGCCGCCGCCACCACCATTACCGCCGTCGTGCCCAGCTCACCGTGGAGCTCACCTCTCCGGCCACCCATTGCCAGAGCTGAGTCTCCAACCACCACCACACTGCCCCGCCCATCACCACCCAGACCCGCCGGAGCGCTGCCAGCGCCGCCTCCACCGCCGCCGCCCCTGACCGCCATGGACACCCCACCCCCGGCCCTCCTCCACCTGAACCAAGGCTCGGAACGGGACTACATCACCCCACCAGAGCTTCCCGACCCGTCAGCGCTGCCCCAACCCCGCCGGAGCACCGTCGCCGACGCTCCGCACCGCCGCAGCCCCCTGTTCCACGCCGACGAGCCCTTTCCGGCCACCCCCAACCCCAACCAAGTACACCACAAGGTAGCTCTCATCTCCCTGGTTCTCCCCAACCCTTTTCACCTCGCCGTAATTTGGCCGGCCGCTGTGCTAGCGCTGCCCAGGGACCCAATTGCAACGATTGAAATCTTTAGAAGGGTCTGCACGCAAGTTTCCAGGGGCATATCTGTAAACCTATGTTTAAACTTTGAATTCAAAAGCAACAAACTTGTAAAATTCATATAAAATTGTAGAAAAATTGGAAAAATACAAATTCAACTATTCTGGAATTGTTAGAAGAAAATAGACAACTTTTGTTACATGCTTTTCTTCAGTTTCTTGCTAAATCTTGCTCTAAATTAAATGGAAGGTTTAATGGACTTTAATTGTACCCACTGTTGTAGACCAGTTCTGAATCTGATTTTTGGACAATTAATTGGTTGCTTGATGTGTAGGCCAGTGTAAAAATATTAGGACCAGAACCCATCTCTAGCTAAACTTTTTGTTAAACCTTTTTTATGCCATGAAATAATAGAACTAATTTGTACCTGCTGTTTTATTGAGATTCATGTTGTGAAACTTTTCCAGAGCTGTTATAGTGATGCCTAAATACCACAGAAAAAGTTTAGAACCTTTTTCCTTTCTGTAACCTATTTATATAATTTTGTGGTAGGAAAAATACACTAGTTCAAATAATTAGTTTCTGTGCTTGGAAAATGTTCATCATTTTACTGTGGGACACTTTAGAGTAGCTCTTGCTGTATAAAAAGTTTCGTACACAGAAACCCTAAAAAACATCCTGTAGAAATTATTCATTAAAATATAAGTGTAGCTTGTCCTATTTATTATGCTCTGTATCGTGCACAATAAAATCTGAAAAATTTACAATAACACATATATGGATAGTGTTGATGCCAGATTTTGACACGCGTTGAATCGGCGTCAGGAGAGGAAGAGATTGGCCGATGCGGCAGATTTAAAGGTTATAGTTGGGAATCGGCCGATTGACGCTACAGTTAGGAATCGGGCGATTGGCGCTGCAGTGTTTCGTGCGATTGGCGGATGGAGTTGGTAGGGGTCGGCCGATTGAAAGGCTAGAGCGTTTGGGCCAATATGGGGCTTGCACCAACAGATAGGGGATGAAGCCAATGGAATCCCAACAGAGGATCCCAGTCAAACATGACCTGACGTTAGTCAAAGAACGACGCCGACTCGGTCGAAGAGCAATGAATGGAGTTCGGATTGGACTAGGAGATGGCAGCAGAAGATTCTGCGGGAGTCCATTTCCTTTAGGAAAGTTTTATAGATATAGTAGTGTTTATTTAAATCAAGTTTGTAGCAGATCGTAATAGATCAGGAGTCTTAGTCCTAGGGTATAAATAGAAGTAGTCAGAGTTTTGTAGAGACACATCAATCAATACAAACAATCAACATTTTCATCGTACTTTACTTTAAAGTCGGCGACTTCGCCAATACTTCTTTTTCTTTCACGAGTTCGTATGGATTGGCAGGGCTGCATCGACATGATCTCCGGCCAATTGGTAGGTTCCGTTTATCGAATAACATCTAAGCTTTAACTTAGGGCGCATCGCCGTTGTTTCGTTTAGATTTATTCACCTGTTATCGATATTTACTGGAATTATAGGTTTTACCTATTGTTCTAGTTTTATCACCAGTTATCCAGCTCGAGATCGAACTGTCGGCTTTATCATTACTTTTCCTTATTTATCATCATACAGTCGATTGGATCTATTTCGAGTGTTGTATCTGTAGCGACTGTTTAAGTTACTCCAGTAGTTTCTCTGCAATCGCTACGTGATTATCGGGTAATCTATAGCCGGTTATCTTCATAGCAAATCGGCCGATTCGCTGATACGCTTTTCGGGACAGATCGGAACTTTAGCCGATCGGAGCCCCGAAATTTAATACGTTTCTTTCCTTGTCAATCAACAGGTCAGATTGACTGGCACGCCACGCAAAACGCACCAGGGCAATCACTGCGAAAATTAAAATTTCAATACAACACCACCCCTTCTGTTAAAGTTTGCCCAAGAAATATTAACTAAGTAACTTCACAACCAAATCGATGTTTTTGTGGACTGCAACTTTATCGTGAAGAAAATAAATATCATGTACCATCACTACAACTTACACTTGTGCATTCATATAGAATCAACTACTCTCGCCGACGGAACGTACGAGCTGGTGCCCACGTCCGAGAGTGAGCAGCGTGAAGCTCAAGTCAATCTAACTGAAGCTTTCGAAGACCCGAACCCGAGTTCGGACGAGCCCCAAACTAACTTTACCCAAGAAGGCAAGCCCCGGAGCATGAACCCTGTTTTTCTAAATTATGCAACTTAATACTCTATTCTACTTGTGCATTAAGTTTATAGGAGTTGGATGAAAACTTAGTTGCATGATCCTAGGTACCCATGCTCTGAACACTAGATGAAAGGTTCGATAGAATGCTATGCTAATAGGACTCGGTAAAAGTCAAGTGATTTTCTGTCACTCGCGAGAATATAGAAGTTGAATGTTTACTACATGCTGCAATCATAAGGTCGACGGACGGGGCTATGATGGGATGTTCAAGTTGATGATTGATGTCCCGTCTGTTTAGTGAAAAATGCTAAGGCCGCAGTGTGTGGTAGTGGTGGTTAAGTCTTTGAACGTACTAACCACATGCCGAGAATATGGTAATCGGTAAGCTTAAGTACTTGATTGAACCGAGGCCGGAATATACTCCCCACCATCTTGAATTCGTTCACATCTAGCTAATGGCGGGTGCATGTGCCGCCATGGCCCGGCCGGGTCCGTGGTCCATGGGGACGTGTAGTCGAGGGCTGTGGGCCTGTTCCGTGAAGCGGGAATTGAAGGGAAAAGTTGCACGTGTGACTCTGGGAGTAACCACGTGACGTGTGTTTAGGTTTCCCTTGCAAGGTTAAGAAATTCGATTCGAATCGTCCGTTTGTCACGGTTATTGAGACTGCTTAACCCTTTTACCACATAGAGTAAGAAGAGGAACAATGATGATGATTAATCTTGTTGGATGCAAAATAATTCTTCCACCATGTATGATATTGGATAGTTGCTTACCTAGAATGGTTAAAGAAAGCTAGAACTTGGAGCTAAAATCTGAAAGTAAGGACCTACTTGTATATGCTTTTCGGCAAAACAAACCCCTCAAGCCAAAAGCCTTGCATGTCTAGGAGTCGGCTAAGTATATTCCACTAGTCGGGTAAGCCTTGCTGAGTATTAGTAGACTCAACCTTGCTTGTGGCTTGTTTTCAGGTGAGACTTTCAAGGATATGATCGCTAGTTTGACTTGGCCGTGTACTCTTCCTCCTGGTTGGTCGGTGGAATGGGATGCGTCCCCGGCCAATGTTGATAATGTCGAGTGATGTCTCGTACGGGCTTCATCGAGACATCCTGCATCATTGAGTAGTTTATCGTTGATTTTCCGCTGCATTGAACTCTGAAGAACTCAATTACTTTGAACTCTGAAGTACCTTGTTTTACGAACTCGAACTCAGTTGTAATAATAATTTATGATGAACCCTGTGTTGTAAAATTTGTGGAATGTTGTATCCTCTGGGCTCACCTTCGTGTGAGTACTTTGTATGTGTGGTTTCGATTGGCAAAAACCGTGGTTGTATCGGAGGTTACCCGACAGACCAGTGGATTACTCCGTTTGAAGTGCGAGTTAGCCCTGATTGCCATTGTGGTGATGGTTAGCGTGCTTGAGTCGGATTAATTCAGGTGGTTCTGCCACAGCTGGTACCAGAGCCAAAATGCATACGCCAGAGAATGCAACAAGCCTTAAAAACTTATTTTCATAAAACTTGACCAGAAAAATGCGTTTGCAAAATGCGTTGGTTCGTTAAGGATGGTACCTAGTTCGTAAAGCCCTAGGGGATTATGGGAAAGTTACTAGGTGGCTATCTAACTTATGAATATTATCAACTGAGTCCCAGCACATTACTTTCTGTCAAAACTTACTTTTATGCACAATCGACCCTTAAATTCTGTAACGACGCACTCATCACTAAGGTAAGAAGGTAAGAATCCTCAGCCAACTAAGAAAGCTTGGCCTTCCTGTTGGTGATGCGAGCCGAACGCTGCCCTCAAGCAGTGGCTTACTTGAGGTGCTGCCAATATACCAACTATTAGTTGATTATATTGGGAGTAGAAGGTTTGGCGCAGGGTATGGCGATCGCTGTTCATACCCCCGTGTCAAGACGGTACCCCCCGTGAATACGCTATCTCGATAGCGTATGTTAACGTCGTCTGTACGACGGGAATTGTACGGATGCCGTTTCTATAGTGAACGGTAATGAATACGGACGCTTTCATGAGTCCTGGCATGAAAGGTTCAATGGATATATATATATATGTGCTATATCAATCTTCTGCAGGTACACTAACCGCGATTATGATAAGTTAAAGAACGTTAGAGAATTTTCGACTAGCTATTATAGTGAGAGACGTATTGTGTATGCCACCGAAACTAACTCCGTAAGACCAAAGCTATTTTGCAATTATTTTATTTTGTGAGGACGAATAGGACGTGCATGCATCATGACCATATAAATCTGAAATTGAAAATGTGTTAATTGAGAGTGGTAAGGTTCATGCGTGCACGAGATTGTCTTTGCATAAGGATTATCTAGCAAATCTGTCACATTTCTGCCATATCTGAAAAGATGGATTTATTGAGCTTAGAAAATGATCCTTTCTGAAGAAACTCATGTTGAAAGTTTTGTTCGAAAAATTGTATTCTACCTCCTGTCTAAATTTGAAAAAATTCTAGACATATGGATAATGGGAAACAACAAAGACCTTGAGATGTCAGTTTTCTGTCCAAAATAAGCACTTCTACCACATAAATTTTTATGCCCTCCTACTACAGTTTTCTGCAAATGTGTCCAACACAAAACTCATTGTAAATGTACTCAGACAGCTACTGTTAAAATTTGGTAATTTTTGGCTGGGTAAATTTTCTCTGGTGCACGAAACCTTGGCCCACTGTTCACTTAAATTTCTGGGTAGACAGTAAAGTAAAACCTTAAGAGAAAGACCATCTTAGAGCCTGATCTAGCTCTGGAGTTGACTAGCAAAGTTGTTCACAAATACCTTAGGAATGTTCTGGTAAAAGTTGAAAATTTTTGGACAAGAACTGTTGAAGTTATGGCTATTTTAGCGCACTATCCAGAACCTGTTCACTATGCTGTTCACAGTCTTTTACTATCTCACCCATTTGATCTTTTGTTCAGATGGCCGAGCCTGTTGCCATGATGGTGGATAAGGATGGACGCGTTCACTCGCAGTGTCTCCACTGGGAGGGCTTTCCCTCTATCTTGTGGGATGTTCTGAGCACCGCGGGCTATCCAATTCCCCCACGTTACGCGGGACTGGAGTTTGCAGAGAATGGAGTTACCCAGTGCCGTGTTAACGTGACCATCTTTCCGCACCCACTACACCCGAAGTGGCCCGCCTTGGAGATTGAGGCTGTTGGTCACCGTTTGGCCAATACTTGGGAGCTTGCTGCCACGAGGGCGCTCACCACTTTCTGTGCGCAGTGCCCCGAGGCCGTCACGCTCACTCCTATTGGTTTGTTTCCTGCTGCCCAGGACAACGACCTCTTCTGGCTCAACAGGGTGCAGCACTCACAGTATTTAGTGGACTTTCACGCTCAGGAGACCATCGAGACCTCCGTGCGGTGCATGAATGCGCTGTACCAACTGCAGACTCTCCAGAGTCAGGCTCTTGTGCAGCTCGCTGATCTTGCACAGGCCTACCACATGATGGCAGATACCAGAGATGAGCAGATTAAGGAACTCAGTGAGGAACTCGAGGATAGAGACACCCGGATTGGCCAACTTGAGGGCCAAGTTCAGGACCACGACACTCTCATGGGTGAGAGAGATGACATGATAGCACACTTGGAGGAGCAGCTCCATGATCTGAACCTTGAGTTGGAGGATGCTAATGAGCACATTCAGTGGCACCATGATCAGAATGCCCCTCCCGGCGTGGTGGCAATGGAGGAAGATGAGGAGGAGCCACAGGAGATTGATAGTGTTTCAGGAATGGACTTTGAGGGTGAGGCACTGCAGCCACCTCCGATAGGAGCTCACTCTCCTACTCACAGCGAGTCATCCGTCAACAACCTCGACGACTTCTAGCCGATGACCTAGGAGGACTTTTGGATATACTCCTCGATAGTGTAGCCTAACTTTTCGCAAGTGTTGTAATAGGCTAACTAAGAGTTGAGTACCTCTTTGTGATGGGTACAACTTGACCATTGGATACTCTAATCATGTAGGCCATGGCTAAAAACTTGGTGGTTTGATTGTGATGCTGGAAAGCAGTTGAATCTACGATTGCAGAAATTTGTCAGAATTTTTACCCATGTCTCCTTATATTTCTGGGCTGAGTGTTGAATACCAAAATTGTCATAAATTTTGTGATCTAGGTTCTCACAAAATTTCAGCACTATTGGATCTTTCTAGTTTGAGTTATAGGCAAGACACTATAACTCGTTCTGCTGAAAAAAAACAGCCAAACCAGCGAAGCAAAGAGTGAATCTTTCGACCATCTTAGCCATCGATTTAGCGTCTAAGCTGAATACCAAAGTTGTACATCTCTGAATTTCCTACCCACTGCCAAAATATGATAAATTTTGGATGAACCTACCAGGAGTTATAAGTTTCTTATGGCAAACAGTATTCTGTCCACGATTCTATCCATGATCTTCCGGAAGTCTACTTTTCCGCGCTAATCCTTTTGAATCATGGAAGCAATATGGATCACGTTGCTAATGATAAAAATTCACATTTCAGATGGTTGGAGCAACCCGTGGTAACCCGAAAGGTTTCGGTGCTAGCGCTAGTGAATCACAACAACAGCCACCGCCACCACCCAGGTTGGTGGAAGTAATGGCCGCTCAAACCGAGTTGCTTCGCTAGCTCGTGCAAGGACAGCACCAACAGCGGGGTGGGCACAATGTTCACCAACCCCAAGCTACCGGTTACACGGATTTCCTTGGGACCCAGCCTCCCTTGTTTCACAAGACAGAGGAACCCTTGGATGCGGACGCTTGGATTCGCATAATCGAGTCCAAGTTTTCTCTACTCGTGGCCCCATGTTCGGATGCAAACAAGGCTCACTTTGCCACGCAGCAGCTTCGTGGTACAGCTTGTCTTTGGTGGGACCGCTACTTTGCTATGCTCCCTGCTGATCACGTTGTCACCTAGGATGAATTCAAAACTGCGTTCCGGGCACACCATATCCCGAAAGGTCTTATGGAAAGAAAGCTAAATGAGTTTCTGGCACTCACTCAAGGTACCCGCACTGTACTTCAGTATGCTCAGGCCTTCAACAATCTGTGCCAGTACGCGGGCTATCACGCAGACACGGATGCTAAGAAGCGTGATCGTTTCCGCAGAGGTCTGAGTACCAAACTCAAGGAACGGCTGAATCTTGTCAAGCCCGATACATATAATGAGCTGGTCAATATGGCCATCACTCAAGAGGATTGCATTGAGGCACACCGTGCTGAAAAGAAGAGGAAGGCGCCAGCTGGACCCTCGGGTGCTCAGCCGCCGAGGTATCGCTTAGTGCAAATTGTTGCGCCTACAGCTCCACAGAAGGCCCCTCAGCCAGGGCGTTGGATTGTCAGGCCCCCACAACAGCAAGGCGTGGTACGACCCCTTGCACCTCAGCAAACTAGCCCAAGGCCCGCTACTCAGCAGTTTCTTAGACCGAGCATCACCAATTGTTGTTTCAAGTGCGGGAGTTCCAGTCATTTTGCTCAAGAATGCCCTCAGTCTAGGCAGCCAAATGAGGGCCAAGACTCTAACCAGAACAATAAGAACAAAGGCAAGAGGCAGACCCTTCTGGTCAAACAAGGACGGATCAATTTCACCACTCTTGCAGAACTTCCTGAAGGAGCACCAGTGATGATGGTACATTCTCTATCCATAACAAGCCTGCAGTTATATTGTTTGATTCTGGTGCATCACATAGTTTCATTAGTGCAAAGTTTGGTGCAAAAGTAGGCTTGGATGTTTGTCACACAAAAGGGTCGTATATGATATCAACACCGGGTGGTAAAATTGCTTCAAATCAAATGATAAGGCAAGTACCAATCAGGTTGGGTAGCAAAACCATCAACACGGACTTTGTTCTTTTACCCCTTGACGGCATGGACGTTATTTTGGGTATGAATTGGATGGCTCTACACGGAGTCACACTGGACCTTTCTTCCCGAGCTGTTGAAATAAATTCACCTAGTCACGGAGCCACTACCCTTTACCTACCGTTCCGAGAGTGCACGGATTCTTGTGCTTTCGTGATGGAAGGAATCAAACTAGAGGATATTCCAGTGGTATGCGAGTATGCCGATGTTTTTCCGTATGATTTGCCTGGAATGCCACCAGATAGGGATATTGAGTTCGTTATTGAACTGCAACCAGGCACTACACCTATCTCCAAAAGACCCTATAGGATGCCGCCCAAGGAATTGGCCGAGCTGAAAACACAACTCCAAGAACTACTGGACAAAGGCTTCATTCGTCCTAGCGCATCACCATGGGGATGTCCAGCCCTATTTGTAAAGAAAAAGGATGACAGTTTAAGATTATGTGTGGACTACCGACCTCTCAATGCGGTAACCATTAAGAATAAATACCCACTTCCCTGCATCGATGTTCTCTTTGACCAATTATCTGGAGCTAGAGTTTTCTCAAAGATTGATCTTCGATCTGGATATCATCAGATAAAGATTCGTCCATGCGATATTCCTAAGACCGCCTTTTCCACACGATATGGACTATATGAATTCTTGGTCATGTCCTTTGGTCTCACCAATGCCCCTGCCTACTTCATGTATCTCATGAATTCGGTATTCATGCCCGAGCTCAACAAATTCGTCGTAGTTTTCATTGACAACATCCTTATCTATTCAAAGAATGAGGAAGAGCATGCTAAGCACCTGCGCATTGTTCTTCAGCGTCTCAGAGACCATCAGCTCTATGCTAAATTTTCTAAGTGCGAATTCTGGTTGGATAGTGTGAAATTCTTGGGTCACACAATTTCCAGCAAAGGCATAGCCGTTGACCCCAGCAAGGTACAAGAGGTGATGGATTGGAAACCTCCTACCTCGGTTCATCAGATTTGTAGTATTCTTGGTTTAGCCGGTTAATATCGTCGTTTCATTCTGGATTTCTCTAGAATTGCTAAGCCTATGACTGAACTATTGAAGAAGGGAGTAAAGTTTGTGTGGGATGAGAAATGTGAAGAAGCTTTCCACACTCTTAGAGAACATTTGACTACAGCCCCTGTGTTAGCTCAACCTGATAACACCAAGCCGTTCGATGTTTACTGTGACGCATCTGGCACCGGTCTTGGTTGTGTGCTTATGCAAGAAAATCGAGTTATCGCCTATGCTTCACGAGCCCTTCGGCCCCATGAGCAGAATTATCCGACCCATGATCTCGAGTTAGCAGCAGTCATTCATGCTCTAAAAATATGGAGACATTATCTCATGGGCACTCATTGTAATATCTACACCGATCACAAGAGTCTCAAATATATCTTCACCCAAGCCGATCTTAATATGAGACAAAGAAGATGGCTAGAATTAATCAAGGATTATGACCTCGAGGTGCACTATCACCCCGGCAAGGCCAATGTAGTCGCGGATGCACTAAGCCGCAAGGCTCATTGCCATTGCCTATCAGTGGAAATCTATAATGAGATATTATGTTCGGAAATGAGAAAGCTTAGTTTGGAAATGATTTCCGAAGGCACCTTGCATCACATCTCAGTTGAGCCCACTCCTCACGACCAGATCATCATCGCACAACTACATGATGAAGGAGTTAAGATCATCAAACAAAAACTCTCTCTAGGTGAAGAGAAATACAAATGTTTCCGCCAGGACCGTAAGGGAGTTCTATGGTTCGAAAGTCGCATAGTCGTTCGGAAGAATCATGAGCTCTGTAAGCAAATTCTTGATGAGGCACATCTTTCAAAATTTTCTATTCACCCCGGCAGTAGCAAAATATATCAAGATCTTAGGCAAAACTTCTGGTGGACTTGAATGAAAAGGGAAATTGCTAAATATGTCTCAGAGTGCAACACATGTCACAGAGTAAAAGCCAGCCACATGAAAGTAGCCGGTACACTTCAACCTTTGCCTATACCCTCTTAGAAATGGGAAGACATAAGTATGGATCTCATTGTTGGATTGCCGAGTACCGCACAGAAACATGATTCCATATGGGTTATCGTTGATAGGCTCACAAAGATGGCACATTTTCTTCCGGTACACACCACCTATACTGCCAAGAAATATGCCGAGATTTATCTCGATCGCATCGTTTACCTACATGGAGTACCAAAGACTATTATTTCCGATCGTGGTACTCATTTTGTAGCGCGCTTTTGGGAACAATTGCAAGCTTCTCTTGGTACTAAATTGATTCGAAGCTCAGCCTATCATCCTCAAACTGACGGACAAACTAAAAGCGTGAACCAAATTTTTGAAGACATGCTTAGAGCTTGCGTCATTCACTATGACTAGAATTGAGACAAATGCCTAGCCCTAGCTGAGTTCTCATATAACAATAGCTATCAAGCGAGTTTGAAAATGGCACCATTTGAGGCCTTATACGGACGAAGGTGTCGAACCCCTTTTAGTTGGTCCCATACCGAAGAACGCAAAATATTTGGACCAGACTTGGTAATCGAGGCAGAGGAAAAAGTGAGATTAATACAAGAAAATCTTAGAGCCGCACAATCCAGGTAGAAAAGCTATTTCGACCGGAGAAGAAAGCCTCTGAGATTTGAAGTTGGTGACCACGTCTACCTTCGAGTTTCACCAACCAAGGGTGTACAACAATTCGGAGTCAAAGGAAAACTATCTCCCCGTTATGTTGGTCCCTACAAAATCATCGAGAGCTGTGGACCCATAGCCTATAGAATTCGACTGCCCCCTCAGCTTGCAGCCATCCATGACGTCTTTCACGTATCTCAACTCAAGAAGTGTGTTCGAGTCCCTACCGAGGTTGTGGAACAACAAGAAATATTGGTGGAGCCCGACCTCTCATATGTTGAGTACCCTATCAAAATCCTGGATCAAAAAGAAAGAAGCACTAGGACGAAAGTGATTAAAATGTATAAAATTCAATGGAATCATCACACTGAGGAAGAAGCCACTTGGGAAACTGAAAGCTATATAAACCAAAATTTCCCTGGTTTTCTCAACTCTACCGAAGGTACACACATTGTCCACACTAAGCCTATTGTCCGAATCTCGGGGCGAGATTCTTTTTAAGGGGGGGAAGGCTGTAACACCTCAGGTGTTTAAATTACGAAATAAACCTCATTAGCTTAACACGATGCATAAATAACTAAGAAAAGTTTAAAAGAAATAAATTATAAATTAGTTTTGCTTTGAATTGAAAATAGATGTGTATATGTGCATAAGTACATGTACGTTAATCAAACAAATTAAATAACTTTCACATCGATGCAAACATGGCTACAAAATTGAATAGGCACATCATTATTGACATGATAAACAAAAGTCTAGTTGAAGCCTAGGGGAAAATAAGAAGTTTTGCCCATCGAATAACGTGCCCTCCGAATTATACTTTTTGAGTTTTTAAAATAACTTCCAAACTATAGCTCAAATGAACTTTGGCCTGAAACAAAACTCGTGTAACTTGTCATTTTGAAAACCTTTTGTGTTCAGAGATTTTTGAGTTGCAACACAAAAATTTGAGAAACACTTGACTTTGAAACCAGCCCCTGCCTTTTTCTCTATTTTTCATTTCAGACCCTTCTTTCTCCGCTCCGCCCGACCCTCCGACACGCAGTCGCTGCAGACCCTCCTTTCTCCGCTGTTCTGGAATGAAAAATTCATATAAAATCTTAGAAAAATCAGAAACATACAAGCTCAATTGTTCTGGAATCGTTAGAAGAACATATACAACTTTTGTTACATGCTTTTCTTCAGTTGCTTGCTAAATCTCGCTCTAAATTAAATGGAAGGTTTAATAGACTTTTGTTGACGCCAGATTTTGACACGTGTTAAATCGGCGTCGGGAACAGAAGGTCGGCCGATGCGGCAGATCTAAAGGCTACAGTAAGGAATCGGCCGATTGAGGTAACAGTTGAAAATCGGCCGATTGGTGATACAGCTTGCGCCAACAGGATGGGACTATTTCGGAGGGTCCTGGTCGGAAGTTGGTCAACAGGGCAATGCTAAGTCGGTCAAGGAGCAATTGAAAAGAATCCTGATTGGATTAGGGGACGGCGGCGAAGATTCTGCGGGAGTCCGTTTCCTTTAAAAGTTATTATAGATATAGTAGTTTTCCTGTTTTTTTAAATAAGGTTGTAACAAGTCGTGATCGACCAGGAGTCCTAGTCTTAGGGTATAAATAGGAGTCGTCAGGGTCTTTCAAAAACAAATCAATACATCAATCAACAACAATACTTCTACTTTTTCAGCAATTTACTTTCAAGTCGGCAACTTCGCCAATACTTTTCTTCTTTCACGAGTTCGTACGGATTGGCAGGGCTGCATCAGCTTGATCTCCGGCCAATTGGTAGGTTCCGCTTATCGAGTAATATCCGAGCTTTAACTACGGGCGCATCGCTGTGGTTTCGTTTGGATTTATTCACTAGTTATCGATATTTACTAGAATTGCAAGTTTTACCTGTTGTTCTAGTATTATCACCAATTATCCAACTTGAGATTAGAGTAATCGGCTTCGTCATCGTTCTTCTTCGATTTATCATCTTACAGCCGATTAGATCTATTTCAAGTGTTGCCTCTGTAGTAATTGTTTAGATCGCTCTAGCAGTTTTCTTTACAATTACTACGCGATCATCGGCTGATCCATAGCCGATCATCTCTACAGCAAATCGGCCGATTCGCCGCCGACGCGCTCCTCAAGACAGATCGGAACTCCAGCCGATCGGAGTGCCTGGAATTTAATACTTTACTTCCTTGTCAATCAACAGGTCAGATTGACTGGCACGCCGCGCGAACCGCACCAGGACGATAACCCGAACAGGAGCTAAGCAGATTCTCCCGGGTCGTGTGTCCGACGCTGAAGACCATCGGCCGATCCCTGTCTGGCTGATTTTAGCGCCAACACACTTTTGGCACGCCCGGTGGGACACAATCCAAGATCCGATATGTCGAAGAACGTAGAAATCTCCGATAGCAACATCATTGAGGTCACAGAAGCGGATCTAAAGGACGACCAGAGGGAAGAATTAGCTAAACATCTAGAAGATTACAAGAAGATGTACCTTCAGTCGTTCAGTCGTACCAGAAGCGGGGAGGCTGTCAAGAAGGCTCCTATTCCAGTTCCCCGCCACATCACCATCGCTGAAGACTCGGGCAAGATGTCCGATATGATCCAACAGTCCGTTTATCAGGCATTCATCGACCAATCCTCAGTGATGACCAACACGGTATATAACGCCGTCGTCAGCTCTCTGGCCAGTGGAGCAGTCCAAGGCTATCAGGGACCAGAGTATACCCCGCCAGTCACGCTGCCGGCTAGAAGCTCACCATGCACGTCCCAATCGGCTCCTCAGCCGATATTAACGCAACGTGAGGGATACAACACTCCGTTGCCTCCAGCGTCTCCAAGATACAACGGTGCACCATGTCTCCCATAACAGGCACCGCTTCAACCCGCCCAGATTGCTTCTGTGCAATCGCTGCCCACAAGCTCAGTACCCTGGGGGACATCGGCGACAACGGTTTTTTCCGAGCCAACGAACGGATACGGGAGTTATCCAATCCAGGCACCGCACCAATCGGCCGTCCGGCCGATGGTCCCTCAATATCAGCCGATCTCATCAGAAATCGGCAGAGGGGCAAGCGCTGTAGAAGCATTCAGAGGCGCGACGCCGATGACAACATACGATGGGACGGCGGATTCACTTCGCCATCAACTATCAGCTGCTCAACAAAATTCGCCGATTCATCACCCAGCCGTGCCAGCTCTTCAGCACATGCTCGCGCCGCGAACAGTCGTTCATCAGCAGTAGGTGGACTGGACGGCAAGAATAGCAGAAGTAATCCAGGACCAGTTTGGATTGAAGCCAAAGGTGCAAACTTACACCTACAAGACGCCATACCCATCGGCCTATGACTTGCTGACGTTCCCACACCGCTACAAAGTTCTTGATTTCACCAAGTTTTGGGGGACGGACGATACATCCACTGTAGAGCACATCAACCGATTCATCATCCAGTGCGGGGAGGCTGCCACACAAGATGCTCTGAGGGTGCGTTTGTTTTCATCATCTCTGTCCGGATCGGCCTTCCAGTGGTTCACCACCTTGCCACCAAATTCTATTGTTACTTGGGCCGATCTGGAGAAACAGTTCCACAAATATTTCTACGCGGGAGTACACGAGATGAAGCTCTCGGATTTGACCAGCCTCAGGCAGAGGAGCGATGAACCGGTAATGGGCTATATACAGAGGTTCAGAGAAGTCAGGAACAAATGCTACAGTCTGGCTCTGACCGATGCACAGTTGGCCGATATCGCTTTCCAAGGCCTCCTGCCACAAATCAAAGAAAGATATGCTGCGCAAGAGTTTGAAAGCCTGAGCCAGATCGTCCACCGATTGTCAGGGCAGGAAGTCCGTCCGTTTGAACAGCGGAGGAACTTCCAAAAGAAGGTGGCATACCTAGAAGGGTCTGAATCTGATGGGGAAGAGGAAATCGGCCTGGCAGAATGGGTGAAAGGGAAAAAACCGATATCATGCCCTTTTGGAAAGAAAGAGCCAGAGACATTCGGCTTTGACACATCAAAGGCCGATAGAATTTTCGATTTATTGCTCCAGGAAGGACAGATTAAACTATCTCAACATCACACTATCCCCTCGGCCGACCAACTCAAGAAGATGAAATACTGCAAGTGGCACAACGCCACGTCTCATGATACGAATGAATGCAAAGTCTTCCGTCAGCAGATACAATCGGCCATCGAACAGGGGAGGCTTAAATTTGAAACCCCAGCTAAATCGGCGAAGCCGATGAAGATAGATCAGCATCCCTTCCCGGCCAACATGGTTGACACTGGAGGAAATTCACGCCAAACCAAGGTGCTGACGTCAGAATCGGCAAGAAGGGGCGGCGCCGTCGATCCCAGGAGGCAGATCACGACGGAAGAAATCAAAAGGAACAGGCGGGGGCCAGAACGACCACACAAGCCCGTCACCTCCCAGTTCTTACTCAGTAAATATCGGCAGCAGCAAGAACAATCAAGATACCACGACGAGATGATACGCCGGCATGAAGATCACTGGCAATGTCCGTTCTTCATCCATTGCTGGGAGAACGACATCAGATTGCCGTCTGCCGATAACTGTCCGGAGTGTAATGGATTGAGTTGTAACGATCGCCCGATGCCACACTCTAGGGACAGAGGATCAGAGCCGATCAGCAGAAATCGGCGCAGATGAGAGGAACAGCGCATTTCGGTACATAATCGGCTGGGGGGCAGAGTTGACCAGTACCACCAGTCAAAAGGCAGGACCAACCAACAGGATGGACTGGGGGGCAGGATCAGCGTGCATGATCGGCTGGAAGAGATGGCCGATGACAGGGTGTTGGACGAGGACCCCCTAGGAAGGGAACCAGATAGGGAATACACCAGATCATCAGCCAAACCAGTAAATCCCAGGTGGTGTCCCGATGGCCTATCCAGATCCCAGAAACGAAGGATCCAACGCCTACGCCAGTGGGAGCATCAAGAGGAAGAACAGAGGTAGGTGCCAGAGAAAAGAAATGTTAAGTCTCGGGTGTGGCGCCCAAAGAAAAATGATCAAGAAGCAAACAATCAAGAATCGGCAGCCGAAATCAACATGGTGTTCATATTGCCGATGGAATTCATGGCGCCTGACGATCGAGACAAAGCAACAAGAATGGAAGAACAAATGGCACAACTGGTGTTAGAGCCGATGACGGCTACTTTTGAGAAACCAGAAGAAGAAAAACGGCAACATCTTAAAGCGCTGTTTCTCAAAGGCTATGTTGATGGACGACCCGTCACCAGATTACTAGTAGATGGAGGTGCCGCAGTTAACATCATGTCGTATGCGATGTTCCGCAAGCTAGGCAAGGGCGATGAAGACCTCACCAAGACGGACATGATGCTGAAGGATTTCGAAGGCAACGTGTCTCCCGCCCGTGGAGCGCTCTGCGTCGACCTCACCATCGGCAGTAAGACCCTTCCTACCACTTTTTTCGTTATTAATGGCAAGGGATCCTACAACATGCTGCTTGGTCGCGACTGGATACATGCAAACTGCTGTGTCCCACCTACAATGCATCAATGCCTCGTGCAATGGGTCGGCGATAACACAGAGATAGTCACTACCGATTCCGCCTACAGCGTTGCAGCGGCCGACACGCAACAGTGGAGCTGCGAGCACCTCAAATGTATATCTGGCAGGACATGGGACACTGGCTTCCTGAAAGTGTCTGATTTCGATCTACAGCCGATCCAAGCAGTCGGCTCTGAAGATTCAGAATAGATGGATCAGCTCGTCCGAGAAGACGGGAAGCTTGGGCATGGGTTTACGTCGGCCGATTTATTGGAGATGGTAGATTTGGGAGATAGCAGCAAATCAAGGCCGACGTATATTAGTGCTAATTTGGATCCTGAGTATAAGTGTAAACTGATAAATTTATTAAAATAATTCAAGGATTGCTTTGCTTGGGAATATCATGAGATGCCAGGTCTAGACCGATCCATTATTGAACACCGGTTACCTATAAAACCAGGATATCGGCCATACCAGCAACCTACACGACGGTGTAACCCCAAGATTCTACCTGATATAAAGGCCGAAATTACAAAGTTAATTGAAGCAGGATTTATTCGGCAGTGCCGCTATGCCGAATGGATTTCTAATATTGTGCCCGTATACAAAAAGAATGGGAAGTTGCGCGTGTGCATCGATTTCAGGAATTTAAATCAGGCTACGCCAATGGATGGATATCCAATACCAACAGCCGATATCTTGATAGATGCTGCCGCAGGACACAAAGTCATAAGTTTCATGGATGGGAATGCAGGGTACAATCAGATATTAATGGCCGAAGAAGGTATCTCGAAAACGGCTTTCAGGTGTCCAGGTCATCTTGGTTTATTCGAATGGGTTGTTATGACTTTTGGGTTGAAGAACGCCGGTGCTACGTATCAGCGGGCCATGAATTACATCTTCCACAAGCTCATTGGTACATCGGTGGAAATTTATATAGATGACGTCGTGGTCAAGTCAAAAGGTCACACAGAACATCTAGCCGATTTACAAGAAGTACTGGAGTGCACAAGGAAGCATGGGTTGAAGATGAACCCAAACAAGTGTGCATTTGGTGTATCGGCTGGGCAATTCCTAGGATTCATGGTTCATGAGCGCGGGATAGAAGTCAACCGCAAGACCATAGACGCCATCAACAAAGTTGTGGCCCCACAAAATAAAACTGAGCTACAGTCCCTCATCGGCAAGGTCAATTTTATCAGAAGATTCATATCCAACCTATCAGGACGTATTCAGGCTTTTACCCCTCTGTTGAAATTAAAGCCCGACCAGGAATTTATATGGGGAGAAGAACAACGCAAAGCATTGGAAAATATCAAGCAATATCTAGTTTCACCTCCAGTGTTGGTCCCACCACAGCCTGGTAAGCCGTTCAAATTATATTTATCGGCTGATGAACAGGCTATTGGATCGGCGTTGATATAGGAGTTTGAGGGGAAAGAACGAGTGGTATATTACATCAGCAGAAGACTCCTAGACGCCGAAACAAGATATTCCCCGGTGGAGCGGCTATGCTTGTGTTTATACTTCTCGTGTACCAAGCTCAGGCACTATTTGTTATCGGCAGAATGCATAGTCGTATGCAAGGATGATGTGGTGAAGTATATGCTATCATTGCCGATTTTGAAAGGACGGATTGGAAAATGGATCATGGCTCTGTCAGAATTCGACTTAAGGTACGAATCGGCCAAAGCTATCAAAGGACAAGTAATGGCCGATTTCGTAGCTCAGCATTGTGGACCAGAAATTGCAGCCGTTGAACCAGTTCCATGGACTCTATATTTTGATGGTTCTTCATGTGGGGTCGGATCAGGAATCGGCATTGTTCTTGTGTCGCCTCGGGGGGTAAGTTATAATTTCTCTCTACCGATAGAAGCTTCCGCAACTAATAATCAGGCGGAATATCGAGCCGTTCTGAAAGGCATACAATTATTAAAGGAAGTCAAAGCTGATGCAGTCGAAATTTTTGGAGATTCCATGCTCATTGTGGATCAATTAACGGGGCGATCTGAGTGCAAGGATGATATCTTGAGGATTTCTTATGAAGATTGCCTTCAGCTTTTAAAAGAGTTCAAGTCTGCAATAATTGAGCATATCCCCAGAAATTATAATGAAGAGGCCAACAGGCTGGCCCAGCATGCCTCCGGGTATCGGCCGATTCAGGGAGCGATGATGCTAGAGCTCGTGGCCGATGACTGGCGAAAGGAAATCGCCGATTACTTGAAAAAGCCATCCCAAAAAGTGGATCGGCGAGTACGTTTTCAAGCTACAAAATATGTGTTTCTTGAGGATGATTTATTTTATCGGACGATTGATGGAGTTCTTCTCAAGTGCCTGGGAACAGAAGAGGCAAAAGTTCTGATGGGAGAGATCCATGAGGGCGTGTGTGGAGCTCATCAATCGGCTCACAAAATGAAATGGATGATCCGGAACAATGGGTATTATTGGCCAACTATTCTTGAAGATTGTTTCAAGTACTACAAAGGATGCCAAGACTGTCAGAAGTTTGGTAATGTGCAGCGTGCACCAGCATCGGCTATGAATCCAATAATTAAGCCGTGGCCGTTCAGAGGTTGGGGAATAGATCTCATCGGACAGATTCATCCTCCATCAAGCAAAGGGCATAAGTTCATATTGGTAGCCACAGATTATTTTACTAAGTGGGTGGAGGCAGTTCCTTTAAGGAACGTGACGTCGGCCGATATGATTGAATTTGTTAAAAGCCACATTATCTATCGATTTGGTATTCCTCAAACCATCACAACTGACCAAGGAACAATGTTTACTTCTGGAGAATTCGGAGAGTTTGCCGCCGATATGGGGATTAAATTATTAAATTCGTCTCCATACTATGCTCAAGCCAACGGCCAAGCAGAATCGTCCAATAAAAGGATAATCAAACTGATCAAGAGGAAGATAGAAGAGCAACCCAAAAAGTGGCATATGTCTTTGGATGAATCTTTATGGGCATGTAGGATGGCTTGTCATGGGGCCACTAAGATATCCCCTTATCAGTTGGTTTATGGTCATGAGGCAGTCTTGCCTTGGGAGATAAGGACGGGGTCAAGACGTATATCGTTACAAGATCAGTTAACGACCGATGACTATTCCTTTCTCATGAAGGACGAACTTGATGATTCGGCAGGTTTACGGTTGAAAACCTTGATTAGTATAGAAGAAAACAAGAAAAGGGTGGCCTGATGGTATGACAAAAAGGTCAAAGTTAAACAATTCTCTCAGGGAGATTTGGTGTGGAAGTTGGTGCTGCCGATAGGATCCAAAGATCCCAAATTCGGTAAATGGTCACCCACTTGGGAAGGGCCGTACAAAATCGGCCGATGTGCCCCTGGGAATGCATATATTCTGGAGACAGTCGAAGGGGAGGAATTCCCAAGGACTTTAAACGGACGATATCTGAAGAGATACTATCCAAGCATTTGGGTAGATGCATGACTTACAGTAAAATATATCAAGATAATATGGCCGATTTTTTCATCGGCTTTCGTCTACACACCTGATGAAGAAAAACATTGGGATTCATTATTGGATGAAAATGACAGAGTACATGGCCGACATGGTACAAGTCGCCCTTAGAATAAAAATACCGATATGACTACTGATTACGCCTACGCTGGATTTCTCTCTCGATGCGACCCAGTTCTATCATAAGGCTGAGCCTTTTGTCCTTCGGGTCCTCTGCAGTGGCTCCAATTTCAGCTCGTTTGGATTTATTCACTAGTTATTGATATTTACTAGAATTGCAAGTTTTACCTGTTGTTCTAGTATTATCACCAATTATCCAGTTTGAGATTAGAGTAATCGGCTTCGTCATCGTTCTTCTTCGATTTATCATCTTACAATCGATTAGATCTATTTCAAGTGTTGCCTCTGTAGTAATTGTTTAGATCGCTCTAGCAGTTTTCTTTATAATTACTACGCGATTATCGGCTGATCCATAGCCGATCATCTCTATAGCAAATCGGCCGATTCGCCGCCGCGCGCTCTTCAGGACAGATCGGAACTCCAGCCGATCGGAGCGCCTGGATTTAATACTTTACTTCCTTGTCAATCAACAGGTCAGATTGACTGGCACGCCACGCGAACCGCACCAGGGCGATAACCCGAACAGGAGCTAAGCAGATTCTCCCGGGTCGTGTGTCTGACGCTGAAGACCATCGGCCGATCCCTGTCTGGCCGATTTTAGCATCAACAACTTTAATTGTACCCACTATTGTAGACCAGTGCTACATCTGATTTTTGGACAGTAGATTAGTTAATTGATGTGTAGGCCAGTGTAAAAATATTAGGACCAGAACCCATCTTTAGCTAAACTTTTTGTTAAACTTTGTTTATGCCATGAAATAATAGAACTAATTTGTACCCACTGTTATATTGTGATTCATATTGTGAAACTTTTTCAGAGCTGTTATAGTGATGCTTAAATACCACAGAAAAGGTTTAGAACCTTTTTCCTTTCTGTAACCTATTTATATAATTTTATGGTGGGAAAAATGAACTAAATAAAAATAATTAGTTTCTGTGCTTGAAAAATGTTCACCTTTTTACTAGGGGATACTTTGGCTTAGTTTATGCTATATAAAAAGTTTCATACACTGAAACCCAGTAGAACATCCTGTAGGAATTAATCCTTATTAACATAAGTGTAGCTTGTCCTATTTATTATGCTTTGTATCATGCACAATAAAATCTGAAAAATGTATAGTAACATATATCTGTAAAGGTTAACCCACTGTAAAAGTTTTAGCATCAATACTTGCATAGTTTGTTCTGTATAAAAATAACTATGATCTAGCAGTGGCTGTGAATTACATTTTTCATAATTTTTCTGCTGCATAAAAATATCTGAAATTTTTACAGTGCTTTTGTCTCTGCATAATGTGCTCTAAATAAAAATTTCATCACCAGAAGTTACCCAGACCAGTGTACTTAATCCATGCTTGTACTTCGAAAATAGTTTAAGATGCTCTAAATAAATAATGTGCTTAATCCATGCTTGTACTTCCTTCATGCTCTAAATAAATAATGTGCTTAATCCATGCTTGTACTTCCTTCATGCTCTAAATAAATAATGTGCTTAATCCATGCTTGTACTTTGAAAATTAAATTTTCAATACGACACAACCCCTTCTTGTTTAATGAAGTTAAATAGTTTAAGATGTACTCTATTAACGATTGCCCAAGAAGATCGTAACTAAGTAACTTCACAACTCTATTTTGTGGACTGCAACTTTATCATGAAGGAAAATAATCGTCATATACCATCACTACAACTTACACTTGTGCATTCATATAGAATCAACTACTCTCGCCGACGGAACGTACGAGCTGGTGCCCACGTCCGAGAGTGAGCAGCGTGAAGCTCAAGTCAATCTAACTGAAGCTTTCGAAGACCCGAACCCGAGTTCGGATGAGCCCCAAACTAACTTTACCCAAGAAGGCATGCCCCGGAGCATGAACCCTGTTTTTCTAAATTATGCAACTTAATACTCTATTCTACTTGTGCATTAAGTTTATAGGAGTTGGATGAAAACTTAGTTGCATGATCCTAGGTACCCATGCTCTGAACACTAGATGTAAGGTTCGATAGAATGCTATGCTAATAGGACTCGGTAAAAGTCAAGTGATTTCCTGTCACTCGCGAGAATATAGAAGTTGAATGTTTACTACATGCTGCAATCATAAGGTCGACGGACGGGGCTATGGTGCGATGTTCAAGTTGATGATTGATGTCCCGTCTGTTTAGTGAAAAATGCTAAGGCCGCAGTTTGTGGTAGTGGTGGTTAAGTCTTTGAACGTACTAACCACATGCCGAGAATATGGTAATTGGTAAGCTTAAGTACTTATCGGACCGGCAAGTGGACAGCATCCCACCATCTCAACTTTGGTTCCATGCGCGCACATGGTGGGTACAGAGCCGGGCTCTGTAGTCTCGGATGGTGGCCCTGATCCACAACCCGGGAAGAAAGGGGAAAGGTTGCACGTGTGACTCTGGGAGTAACCACGTGACGTGTGTTTAGGTTTCCCTTGCAAGGATAAGAAATTCGATTCGAATCGTCCGTTTCTTGCGGTTATTGAGACTGCTTGACCCTTTTACCACATAGAGTAAGAAGAGGAACAATGATGATGATTAATCTTGTTGGATGCAAATTAATTCTTCCACCATGTATGATATTGGATAGTTGCTTACCTAGAATGGTTAAAGAAAACTAGAACTTGGAGCTAAAACTTGAAAGTAAGGACCTACTCGTATATGCTTTTCGGTAAAACAAACCCTCAAGCCAAAAGCCTTGCATGTCTAGGAGTCGGCTAAGTGTATTCCAATAGTCGGGTAAGCCTTGCTGAGTATTAGTATACTCAGCCTTGCTTGTGGCTTGTTATCAGGTGATACTTTTGAGGACATGGTTGCTAGTTTGACTTGGCCGTGTACTCTTCCTCCTGGTTGGTCGGTGGAATGGGATACGCCCCCGACCAACAATGATAATGCCGAGTGATGTCTCGTACGGGCTTCATGGAGACATCATGTATCGTCGAGTAGTTTATCGATATTTTTCCGCTGCATTGAACTCTGAAGAACTCATTTACTTTTAAACTCTGAAATACCTTGTTTTACAAATTTCGAACTCAGTTGTAATAATAGTTTATGATGAAACCTGTGGTGTAAAATTTGTGAAATGTTGTATCCTCTGGGCTCACCTTCGTGTGAGTACTTGTATGTGTGGTTTCGATCGGCAAAAACCGTGGTTGTATCGGGAGGTTACCCGACAGACCAATGGATTATTCCGTTTGAAGTGCGAGTTAGCCCTGATTGCCCTCGTGGTGATGGTTAGCGTGCTTGAGCCGGATTAATTCAGGTGGTTCTACCACAACTAGTATCAGAGCCGAAATGCATACACCAGAGAATGCGACAAGCCTTAAAAACTTGATTTCATAAAACTTGACCAGAAAAATGCGTTTGATAAATGCGTTGGTTCGTTAAGGATGGTACCTAGTTCGTAAAGCCCTAAGGGATTACGGGAAAGTTACTAGGTGGCTATCTAACTTATGAATATTATCAACTGACTTCCAGCACATTACTTTTTGTCAAAACTTACTTTTATGCACAATCGACCCTTAATTTCTGTAACGACGCACTCATCGCTAAGGTAAGAAGGTAAGAATCCTCAGCCAACTGAGAGAGCTTGGCCTTCCTGTCGATGATGCGAGCCGAACGCTGCCCTCAAGCAGTGGCTTACTTGAGGTGCTGCCAATATACCAACTATTAGTTGATTATATTGGGAGTAGAAGGTTTGGCGCAGGGTATGGCGATCGCTGTTCATACCCCCGTCTCAAGACGGTACCCCCGTGAATACGCTATCTTGATAGCGTATGTTAACGTCGTCTGTACGGCGGGAATTGTACGGCTGTCGTTTCTATAGTGAACGGTAATAAATACGGACGCTTTCATGAGTGCTGGCATGAAAGGTTGAATGGATATATATATATGCTATATCAATCTTCTGCAGGTACACTAACCGCGATTACGATAAGTTAATGAACGGTTAGAGAATCTCGACTAGCTATTATAGTGAGAGACGTATTGTGTATGCCACCAAAACTAACTTCGTAAGACCAAAGCTATTTGGAAATTATTTTATTTTGTGAGGACGAATAGGACGTGCATGCATCATGACCATAAGGGAGTTCTATGGTTCGAAAGTCGCATAGTCGTTCCGAAGAATCATGAGCTCCGTAAGCAAATTCTTGATGAGGCACACCTTTCCAAATTTTCTATTCACCCCGGTAGTAGCAAAATGTATCAAGATCTTAGGCAAAACTTCTGGTGGACTAGAATGAAAAGAGAAATTGCTAAATATGTCTCAGAATGCGACACATGTCAGAGATTAAAAGCCAGCCACTTGAAAGTAGCCGGTACACTTCAACCTTTGCCTATACCCTCCTGGAAATGGGAAGACATAAGTATGGATTTCATTGTTGGATTGCCGAGTACCGCATAGAAACATGATTCCATATGGGTTATCGTTGATAGACTCACAAAGATGGCACATTTTCTTCCGGTACACACCACCTATACTGCGAAGAAATATGCCAAGATTTATCTCGATCGCATCGTTTGCCTACATGGAGTACCAAAGACTATTATTTCCGATCGTGGTACTCAGTTTGTAGCGCGCTTTTGGGAATAATTGCAAGCTTCTCTTGGTACTAAATTGATTCGAAGCTCAGCCTATCATCCTCAGACTGATGGACAAACTGAAAGAGTGAACCAAATTCTTGAAGACATGCTTAGAGCTTGCATCATTCACTATGACAAGAATTGGGACAAATGCCTATCCCTAGCAGAGTTCTCATATAAAAGTAGCTATCAAGCGAGTTTGAAAATGGCACCATTTGAGGCCTTATACGGACGAAGGTGTCAAACTCCTTTGAGTTGGTCACAAATCGGAGAACGCAAAATATTTGGACCAGACTTGGTAATCGAGGCAGAATAAAAAGTGAGAGTAATACAAGAAAACCTTAGAGCCGCACAATCCAAGAAAAAGAGCTATTTCGATAGAAGGAGGAAGCCACTAAAATTTGAAGTTGGTGACCACGTCTACCTTCGAGTTTCACCAACCAAGGGTGTACAATGATTCGGAGTCAAAGGAAAACTATCTCCCCGATATGTTGGTCCCTATGAAATCATCGAGAACTGTGGACCCGTAGCCTATAGAGTACGACTACCCCCTCAGCTTGCAGCCATCCATGACGTCTTTCACGTATCTCAACTCAAGAAGTGTGTTCGAGTCCCTACCGAGGTTGTGGAACAACAAGAAATATTGGTAGAACCCGACCTCTCATATGTTGAGTATCCTATTAAAATCATGGATCAAAAAGAAAGAAGCACTAGGAGAAAAGTGATTAAAATGTATAAAATTCAATGGAATCATCACACTGAGGAAGAAGCCACATGGGAAACGGAAAGCTATCTAAACCAAAATTTCCCCAGTTTTCTCAACTCTACCGAAGGTACACACACTATCCACACTAAGCCTATTGTCCGAATCTTGGGGCGAGATTCTTTTTAAGGGGGGAAGGCTGTAACACCTCAGGTGTTTAAATTACGAAATAAGCCTCATTAGCTTAACACGATGCATAAATAACTAAGAAAAGTTTGAAAGAAATGAATTATAAATTTGTTTTGATTTGAATTGAAAATAGATGTGTATATGTGCATAAGTACATGTACTTTAATCAAACAAATTAAATAACTCTCATCTCAAAGCACTTATGGCTGCGAAATTTAATAGGCACACCATTGATGGCAGGATAAACAAAAGTCTAGTTGAAGCCTAGGAGAGAATACAAATTTTTGCCCAGGAAATGACGTGCCCTCCGAATCATACTTTTTGAGTTTTTAAAATAACTTCTAAACTAGAACTCAAATGAACTTTGGCCTGAAACAAAACTTGTGTAACTTTTCATTTTGAACAACTTTTACATTCAGAGATTTTTGAGTTGCAACACAAAATTTGAGAAACTCTTGAATTTGCAAACCAGCCCCTGCCTTTTCTTCTACTTCCACTTCCAGTCCCTCCCCTCTCCTCTGCTTCGCCCGACGCCCGCCGCCAGTCGCCGCTGGCCACCTGGCTGGCGATGCCTGCCGCCCACGCCGTGACAAGATAGTCGTCGGCAGTCCTCCCCACTCCCCCGACCAAGCCCTGCCGCGCCCAATCACGTGTCGCGCAATCCCTCCCTCCCCACGCCAAGATCTCCTGCCGCCAACTGCGACGCGCCGCTGGCCGCACGCGACGCCTCCGCCCGGCCACCGCACGCAATTCCCAATGGACAAGCCGCGCCATGCCTGAGCCTCCGCTCTGTCCCGCCACTCCCCGCGCTCGCCGCCCGACAAAGCCGCGGTGCTGCAGCACACCCAATCCCCTGCTCCCGCCCGCCGCTCGCCGCGCCGAGCCTCTGGCCGCCGCCCTGACGCCTAATGGCGCACCCCCGTTGTGCCGCCCGTGCCCGAGCCTTGCAGTCCAGCCCCGCCCCTCCTTCTGCCCCTCTGCTGCCTACAAAAGGCCGCACTAAGCCTCCTCGCGCGCCAGACACCAGAAAATTGGTTGCTTGATGTGTTGGCCAGTGTAAAAATATTAGGACCAGAACCCATATCTAGTTAAACTTTTTGTTAAACCTTGTTTATGCCATGAAATAATAGAACTAATTTGTACCTGTTGTTTTATTGTGATTCATGTTGTGAAACTTTTCCAGAGCTGATATAGTGATGCCTAAATACCACAGAAAAAGTTTAGAACCTTTTCCTTGTTGTAACCTATTTATATAATTTTGTGGTAGGAGAAATGCACTAGTTCAAATAATTAGCTTCTTCGCTTGGAAAATGTTCATCTTTTTACTGTGGGACACTTTAGAGTAGCTCTTGTTGTATAAAAAGTTTCATACTCAGAAACCTTGTAAAACATCGTGTAGAAATTAATCCTTAAAGAAATAAGTGTAGCTTGTCCTATTTATTATGCTCTGTATCGTGCACAATAAAATTTTTAAAAATTTAAAGTTACACATATATGGATAGATTAACACCTAGTAAAAGTTTTGGCATCAATACTTGCATGGTTTGTCCTGTATAAAAATAACTAGGTTCTAGCAGTGGCTGTGTATTACATTTTTCAAAATTATTCTGCTGCATAAAAATATCTGAAATTTTTACAGTAAACTTATCTCTACATATTGTACTCTTGTTGATGCCAGATTTTGACATGTGTTAAATCGGCGTTAGGGAAGAAGGTGATCGGCCGATGCGGCAGACTTAAAGGCTACAATTGGGAATCGGCCGATTGACGCTACAATTGGGAATCGGCCGATTGACGCTACAATTAGGAATCGGCCGGTTGGCGCTGCAGCATTTCAGGCGATTGGCGAATGGAGTTGGTGGGGGTTGGCCGGTTGAAAGGCTGGAGCGTTTGGGCCAATATGGGCTTGCGCCAACAGATAAGAGATGAAGCCAATCAAATCCCAAGAGGGGATGTTGAGTCAAGATGACAAAGGATCCCAGTCAAAGATGACCGGACGTTGGTCAAAGAACGACGCCGACTCGGTCGAGGAGCAATGGAAGGAGTTCGGATTGGACTAGGAAATGGCAGCAGAAGATCCTGCGGGAGCTCGTTTCCTTTAGGAAAGTCTTATAGATATAGTAGTTTTCATTTAAATCAAGTTTGTAACGGATCGTGATAGATCAGGAGTCTTAGTCCTAGGGTATAAATAGAAGCAGTCAGGGTTTTGTAGAAGGATACACATCAATCAATATAAACAATCTACTTTTTCATCGTAATTTACTTTCAAGTCGGCGACTTCGCCAATACATCTTTTTCTTTCACGAGTTCGTACGGATTGGCAGGACTGCATCGACATGATCTCCAGCCAATTGGTAGGTTCCATTTATCGAATAACATCTAAGCTTTAACTTCGGGCACATCGCCATTATTTCATTTAGATTTATTCACCAGTTATCGATATTTACTGGAATTATAGGTTTTACCTATTGTTCTAGTTTTATCACCAGTTATCCAGCTTGACATCGAACTGTCGGCTTTATCATTACTTTTCCTTGTTTATCATCATACAGCCGATTAGATCTATTTCGAGTGTTGTATCTGTAGCGACTGTTTAAGTTACTCCAGTACTTTCTCTGCAATCGCTATGTGATTATCGGCTAATCTATAGCCGGTTATCTTCATAGCAAATCGGCCGATTCGCCGATACGCTTTTCGGGACAGATCGGAACTTTAGCCGATCGGAACCCCGAAATTTAATACGTTTCTTTTCTTGTCAATCAACTGGTCAGATTGACTGGCACGCCGCACGAACCGCACCAGGGCAATCACCCGAACAGGAGTTAAGCAGATTCTCCCGGGTCGTGTGTCCGACGCTGAAGGTCATCGGCCGATTCCTAGCCGATTTTTAGCGCCAACACACTTTTGGCACGCCCGGTGGGACCACCTCAATATCCAACATGTCAAAGACCGCCGAAATCTCTAAATACAACATCATTGAGGTTACAGAGGCAGATCTCAAGGATGACCAGAAAGAAGAACTGGCAAGACACCTAGAAGACTACAAGAAGGTATACCTGCAATCTTTCAGTTGTACCAGAAGCAGGGAGACCGTCAAGAAAGCTCCTCTTCCAATTCCCCACCAGATCACCATCGCTGAGGACTCGGGCAAGATGTCCGATATGATTCAATAGTCCGTTTATCAGGCTTTCATCGACCAATCCTCAGTAATGACCAACACGGTATACAATGCCGTCATCAGTTCTCTGGTCAGCGGAGTAGCTCAGGGATATCAGGGGCCAGCATACGCCCCACTTATTGTAGCTCCAGTCAGAAGCTTATCAGGCACATCTGACTCGGCTCCTCAGCCGATATCGACACAACACGGAGGATACAACACTTCATTGCCTTCAATGCCTCCAGGTTATAACGGTGCGCCATGCTTTCGATCACAAGCGCCGCCTCGATGGGATAGCAAATTCTCTATGCCACCAGCTGTCAACCGCTCAGCCGGCCACACTGCCGCAAAATCCGCCACACGCTTTGATCCATCACCCAGCCGTCCCACCGCCGATCCACCAACATGTGCCAATCCCCCAACCAGTTGTTCATCAGCAGCAAGTGGATTGGACAGCAAGGATAGTGGAGGTGATTCAAGACCAATTCGGGTTAAAGCCGAAGGTACAAACCTATACGTACAAAACACCGTACCCACCTGCCTACGATCTACTGCCGTCTCCCCATCAGTACAAAGTTCCTGACTTCACCAAGTTTTCGGGGCTGGATGACACCTCAACTGTGGAGCACGTGATAGATTCATCATCCAGCGCGGGGAGGCCGCCACACATGATGCTCTGCAGGTGCGTTTGTTCTCGTCGTCTCTATCTGGGTCGGCCTTCCAGTGGTTCCCTACCCTACAACCCAACTCCATCGTTACTTGGGCCGATCTGGAAAAGCAATTCCATAAGTACTTCTACGCGGGAGTCCACGAGATGAAGCTTTCAGATCTGACCAGCCTCAGGCAGAGGAGCGACAAACCAGTAACTAATTATGTATAGAGGTTCAGAGAGGTCAAAAACAAATGCTATACCCTAGCCCTTACTGATGCTCAGCTGGCCGATATCGCCTTCCAAGGTCTCCTGCCACACATCAAGGAGAGGTACGCCTCACAAGAGTTTGAAAGTTTAAGTCAGATCATTCACCGATTGGCCGGTCAAGAAGTACGTCCGTTTGATCAGCGGAGGAATTTTCAGAAAAAGGTGGCATATTTAGAAGGATCTGAATCTGAAGAAGAAGAGGAAATCGGCCTAGCAGAATGGGTCAAAGGGAAGAAGCTGATATCGTGCCCTTTCGGGAAGAAAGAACCAGAGGCGTTCGGTTTTGACACGTCAAAAGCCGACAAAGAGGGGCAGATCAAGCTCTCACCTTACCACACCATTCCGTGGCCGAACAGCTCAAAAAGATGAAACATTGCAAGTGGCGCAATGTCACGTCTCACGACACAAACGAGTGCAAAATTTTCCGTCAGCAGATACAGTCGGCCATTGAGCAAGGCAGACTCAAATTCAAAGTCCCGGCGAAGCTAGTAAAGCCGATGAAAATTGATCAGCATCCTTTCCCTGCTAACATGGTTGACACGAGAAAAAACTCGCTTCAAACTAAGGTGCTGACGTCGGAATCGGCTAAAAGAAGCGGTGCTGTAGACCCCAGAAATCAGGCTACGATAGACGATGTCAAAGGGAAAAAGCAGCTTGAAGACGAGGGTGAAGGATCTTAGCGATCGCGTAGACCCGTCACCTCCCAATTCTTACTCAACAAATATCAGTGGTAGCAGGAAAGATTGAGACACCGCGAAAAGATGATACGCCGACACGAAGATCATTGGCGATGCCCGTTCATCATCCACTGCTGGGAGAATAACCTCAGATTACCATCAGCTGATAATTGCCCTGAGTGCAGCGGACCATATCGCAACGATCGCCCGCTCAAGAGGTCGCGCTCTAGAGATAGAGGATCAGAGCCGATCAGCAGGAACTGGCGCGAACAAGAGGATCGGCGCCTTTCAGTGCATGATCGGCTGGGGGGCAGAGTTGACCGGTATGACCGGCCAAGGGACAGGTTCGAACAGTATGATCGGCCGGGCGGCAGGATCAACCAGCAGAAGCGACTAGGGGGCAGAGCCAGCGCACACGATGGACTAGAAGAAATGGCCAATGCTAGGGTGTTAGATGAGAACCCCCTAGGATGGAAACTAGACTAGGAGCGTGCCAAACCGCCGGCCAAACCGGTGAAGCTCAGATGGTGCCCTGATGGACTGTCCAAATCTCAAAAACGAAGGATCCAACATCTGCGCCAATGGGAACAACAAGAGGAAGAGCAGAGGCAGATGGTGGATAAGAAAAATGATAGGTCTCGAGTTTGGCGCCCCAAAAGAAACAACAATGAGGAGGGCGACAATCAAGAATCGGCAACTGACGTCAACATGGTGTTCATCTTGCCGATGGAATTCATGGCGCCCGCCGATCGAGACGAAGCAACAAGGATGGAGGAGCAGATGGCGCAATTGGTTATGGAGCCAATGACAGCCACTTTTGAGAAACCGAAAGACGAAAAACGACATCTCAAGGCTCTATTCCTCAAAGGACACGTTAACGGATGACCTGTCACCAGGCTATTAATAGACGGAGGCGCTGCGGTCAACATCATGCCGCATGCCATGTTCCGAAAGTTGGGCAAAAGTGATGAAGATCTGACCAACACGGACATGATGCTCAAAGACTTCGAAGGCAACGTGTCTCCCGGCCGCGGAGCGCTCTGCGTCGACCTCACTATCGGCAGTAAGACCCTTCCCACTACCTTTTTTATCATTAATGGCAAAGGGTCCTACAACATGTTGCTCGGTCGGGATTGGATACACGCGAATGGCTGCGTCCCGTCTACAATGCACCAATGCCTTGTACAGTGGGTCGGCGACAATACCGAGATAGTCACCGCCGATTCTGCCTACAGTGTTGTTGCGGCCGATACGCAACAGTGGAGTTGCGAACACGTCAAGTGTATATCCGGTAGAACTTGGGACACCAATTTCCTAAAAGTGTCCAATTTTGGCCTACAGCCGATCCGAGCAGTCGGCTCTGAAGATTCAGATTAGATGGATCAGTTCGTCCGAGAAGACGGGAAGCTTGGGCACGGATTTATGTCGGCCAATTCATTGGAGATGGTGGATTTAGGAGATGGTAGCAAGCCAAGGCCGACGTATATTGGTGCTAGCTTGGATCCCGACTACAAGTGTAGATTGACAAGTTTATTAAAAGAATTTAAAGATTGTTTTGCTTGGGAATACCATGAGATGCCTGGTCTAGACCGGTCCATTGTCGAACACGGTTGCCTATAAAACCTGGATATCGGCCGTATCAGCAGCCTGCACGACGATGCAACCCTAAAATTCTACCTGATATAAAGGTCGGGATTACAAGATTGATTGAAGCAAGATTTATTCGGCAGTGCCATTACGCCGAATGATTTCTAATATTGTACCTGTATACAAGAAAAACGGAAAGTTGCGCGTATGCATCGACTTTAGGAACCTAAATCAGGCTACACCGATGGACGGGTATCCAATGTCGACAGCCGACGTTTTGATAGATGTTGCTGCAGGACATAAAGTCATCGGTTTCATGGACGGTAATGCTAGGTACAATCAAATATTAATGGCCAAAGAAGATATTTCGAAAACGGCTTTCAGGTGTCCGGGCCACCTCGGTTTATTCGAGTGGGTGGTAATGACCTTTGGATTAAAGAACGCCGGCGCTACATACCAACGGGCTATGAATTATATCTTTCACAAGCTTATTGGTGTATCGGTGGAAATCTACATTGACGATGTTGTGGTCAAGTCAAAAGGTCATCAGGAACATCTGGCCGATTTACAAGAGGTGTTGGAGTGCACAAGGAAGCATGGGTTGAAAATGAACCCGAACAAGTGTGCATTCGGTGTGTCGGCCGGGCAATTCTTAGGATTCATGGTCCATGAGCGCGGGATAGAAGTCAACCGGAAGACCATAGTTGCCATCAATAAGGTTGTGGCCCCGCAGAATAAAACCGAGCTGCAGTCCCTAATCGGCAAGGTTAACTTTATCAGAAGATTCATATCCAACTTGTCCGGGTGTATTCAAGCTTTCACTCCTTTGTTAAAATTGAAGCCCGGTTAGGAATACGTATGGGGAGAAGAACAACGCAAAGCATTAGAAGACATCAAGCAATATCTAATTTTGCCACCTGTATTAGTCTCGCCACAGGCTGATAAGCCGTTCAAACTATACTTATCGGCCGACGAGCGGGCTATCGGATCGGCGCTGGCACAGGAGTTCGAAGGAAAAGAACGGGTAGTATATTATGTCAGCAGAAGACTCCTAGACACCGAAATGAGATATTCCCCGATGGAACGGCTGTGCCTGTGTCTATATTTCTCGTGTACCAAGCTCAGGCACTATTTGTTATCGGTAGAGTGCATAGTCGTATGCAAGGATGACGTGGTGAAATACATGCTATCACTGCCAATTTTGAAAGGACGGATTGGAAAGTGGATCCTGGCTCTGTCAGAGTTTGACCTAAGGTACGAATCGGCCAAAGCTGTCAAGGGTCAAGTCATGGCCGATTTCGTGGCCCAGCATTGTGGACCGGAAATCGCTGTCGTTGAACCAGTTCCATGGACTCTATACTTCGATGGTTCCTCGTGTGGAGCCAGATCGGGAATCGGCATCGTTCTCGTATCGCCTCCGGGGGCAAGCTATGATTTCTCTCTGCCGATAGAGGCATCCACGACCAACAACCAGGCGGAATACCGAGCCATCCTAAAAGGTATCCAATTGTTAAGAGAAATCAAAGCCCATGCGGTGGAAATTTTTGGAGATTCCATGCTCATTGTGGATCAATTAACGGGGAAATCTGAATGCAAAGATGATGTCTTAAGGATTTACTACGAAGATTGGCTCCAACTGTTAAAGGAATTCAAGTCTGCGGTTATTGAGCACATTCCCAGAAATTACGATGAAGAGGCCAATAGGCTTGCCCAACATGCGTTCGGGTATCGGCCGATTCAAGGGGCCATGACTTTGGAACTTGCGACCGACGATTGGCGAAAGGAGATTGCCGATTACTTGAAAGATCCGTCCAGGAAAGTGGATCGGCGAGTGCGTTTTCAGGCCACGAAATATATGTTGCTCGAAGACGATTTGTTTTACCGGACGATTGATGGGGTTCTTCTCAAATGCCTGGGAACGGAAGAAGCAAATGTCCTGATGGGAGAAATCCACGAGGGTGTATGCGGAGCTCATCAATCGGCTCACAAGATGAAGTGGATGATCAGAAACAACGGGTATTATTGGCCGACGATTCTCGAAGATTGTTTTAAATATTATAAAGGTTGTCAAGACTGTCAGAAGTTTGGCAATGTGCAGCGCGCCCCAGCCTCGGCTATGAATCCGATAATCAAACCATGGTCGTTTAGAGGTTGGGGGATAGACCTCATCGGACAGATTTACCCTCCATCAAGCAAAGGGCACAAGTTTATATTAGTAGCCACTGATTATTTTACCAAATGGGTGGAGGCAGTTCCGTTAAAGATCGTGACATCGGCCACTATGATCGATTTCGTGAGGGACTACATTGTATATCGGTTCGGCATCCCTCAAACCATCACAATTGATCAAGGAACGATGTTCACCTCAGGGGAGTTCGAAGAGTTCACCGCCGATATGGGGATTAAATTGTTGAATTCTTCTCCGTATTATGCTCAAGCCAACGGCCATGCCGAATCATCCAATAAGGGGATAATCAAGTTGATCAAGAGGAAGATAGAGGAACAACCCAAGAAGTGGCACATGTCTTTAACCGAATCTCTATGGGCCTACAGGATGGCCTGCCACAGGGCCATTAAGATATCTCCTTATCAGCTGGTATATGGTCACGAGGCAGTATTGCCTTGGGAATTAAGGGCGGGGTCAAGGCGCACATCGCTTCAAGATCAGTTGACGGCCGATGACTATTCCCTCCTCATGAAGGGAGAGCTCGACGATTTGGCGGGTCAGCGATTAAGGGCCCTGATCAGCATCGAAGAAAACAAGAAAAGGGTGGCCAGGTGGTACGACAAGAAGGTCAAAGTCCAACAATTCTCCCAAGGAGATCTGGTATGGAAGTTGGTGCTGCCGATAGGGTCTAAGGATCCCAAAGGGAAGGGCCGTATAAAATCGGCCGATATGCTCCGGGAAGTGCATATATACTAGAAACTATCGAAGGGGAAGAATTCACAAGAGCCTTAAACGGAAGATATCTGAAGAGGTACTATCCTAGTATATGGGTGGGTGCATAACTTACGATAGGGTGCATCAAGACAACGTGGCCAACTCCTATTAGCTCCTATCTATATAGCCGATGCAAAGATAACATCGCCTTGAGGATGAAACATTCGATTAGTCTGACCGATTTATTATTCGGTAAGAACAGCAGGGTACACGGTCGACACGGTACAAGTCGCCCTTAGAACAAAAGTACCAACATATTTATTGACCATAAAGTTCACCCGAGGAGGACATTAATAGCCGCAATCGCCCGTTGCCTAACTTGATCGGCCGAGTCTAAGGTTCTTTGGTCGTCATCAGCCAATCCGGGGACTTCTGGCATACGATGATGGATTTTTATTGCTTCATGGGCCAGGTTCTGCCTCTCCTGCTTCAGCTCGGCGATGACAGATGGGAGGTCTTGGAGTCTTTTCTCTTCAGCAGCTATGGCCTCGGTCACCTGCTCCATCTCCTTGGCTAGTTTTGCCCTTCGCCGTTTAAGGCGGTCTATGGCACCGACGATATCTAGATGAGAGTTTTCAAGGAAGCTGATTCGTCGATGCACCTCTTGAGCTCGATGTTTGTAGGAGTCTTCCTCCTCGCGGGCTTTCGCTAGTTTGGCGCTATCGGCCATATGGCGCAAGGCTCTGAACACTGGAGTCTGCATTGACTCTATGTATGCGGCAGGTTCCAGAGCCTCTGTCGCTTCCTTTGGAATTCGGCCTCTGATTTCACTAAGAAGTTTCCGAATTGGCGAGGCGTCTTCCACTAACCGGCCGATGTCGGCTTGGAGGAGGGTCCGTATACTCTCGAGCTTGGCACGGATGTTATCAGGGATTGAGCTCAGTGTGATTTGGCGCGAGGCCACCTCTTCATCGTCAGAAAGTGCAACCGCGAAAGAAAAAAGACTGTTGTTGAGAGTGTCCTGCTCCTGTGAAAGAACAAAAAGAATAAAAATATGGATTAGCCGACGATAAGGGGAAATTGGCTGATTTGGGTGACAAATTCCTTACCTCTTTGAAGCGGATTTCTTCTGCTTGTGCCGGCGGGAGTGCCACCCTCATCTCAGGAACTGGCGCGATTGGCTCATCGGAAGAAGAAGATTCGATGACTATCAGTGCCCTGCTCAGGCCAGCCTCCTGGAAAGGTATGGGAAGCGGATTTTATAAGTATAATGGAAATGATTAAGTCTGATGATATACAATTACTGCCGTACCTCTGTGAGTCATCCGGCCGATGGTTGTTAGAAATGTACAATCGATGCACCCAGGGTAGCCTGCATCAAAAATCGGTTAGTTTTTGGTTAAGTATCAAAAAAGAGTTAAGAGACTCTCTACCTCGGTGGGAGGAATTGCTGGCGTTCCGGTTTCCGCCTGGGATGTAGCCAATTGCTGCGGACACTGCACTGGGGCGATTTGCGCAGCCTGTCAGAAAGAAGAAGTTAATATCGATAGAATACTTAGAAGTATGTGAGGTATGCGAAATTACCTGAACAGCATCTACTAGCAATGATGCAGCAGCCGCTCCAACTTCTGTAGCAGCCTGGAGATCGACTTCCTCAATAATCGGCAGAGTCGGTGCAGCTAAAGGTTCAGCCGATGCCGCCGCCGATTGATCAGCCGGTTCTATACGGGCACGCACTCGGCGGCTCGTCTTTTTTAAAGAAGGTTTCTTCAGCGTTTGTTTCAATCATCCGGTGATGATGTCTTTGATGGTTGGGGCATGGTAGCCGATGAGTAGGAATGGTGTGTATGGACGGCTATTCTCTATCGGCCTACCACTTCGGCTCCGCGTCGGGGGAAATCGACTTTCGGACTGAAAAGGGAAATGAGAGTTAGCGGCAAACTTGTAGCATAAAAAGGAATAACATCGAAATCGGCCGGGAAAAGGGCAGTACCGCTGCGTTTGAGTCGATGTTGTCATGAACCAGATCATTGCAATATGTTGAAGGAGATGCACAAAAGAGATGCTGCTTCCATTCTGCCCACCATAACTTGAATTGTTGGACAGCAAAAGGAGCCACTATCCAATTGCTTAGATCAATGGTACTGGAGTCCGGCACTAAATTGCACAGCCGACTGTAGTCGAGGCCCTTAGTGAGCTCATCTCGAAGTTTTGCGCGGCCGGCAAAATAAACTTGAATCGGCAGCTGACCAAGGCCAAATTGTCGTGCTGCAACTGATGGGTTATAAAATTCATAAGTTGGGGAGTCTTTCCCAGAGAAGAAGTTTGCCAGTAAAATCCCTGGTTTGATCAAGACGTCCATGGGATCATTATCAAAGGAGTTGGACGACGAGTCATAGCAGAAGGGAAGCTCAAAAAGTGGCTCTGTCCTCTAGTACGGGTACCAACTGGTGGTTTCTTCACTAAAGCCGTTGTAAAAATATCTGAAATACTCGGCTGTTTGGGTAGCGGTGAACTGGCAACAAGGAAAAACTGATGCCGCTTCGCCGAAAGAGGTGCACCGTCGTCGTATGGTGGGGTTCTCCTCTGACTCGATGTTGGGGAATGTCTTGGTCTCTATCTTCTACTGGGAGATTTTGCTCATGTGCAAGTTGAGCCAGAGGGTGATGAACCACCAGGGACCACTCAGGTTACCAATCGGCTCTCCCTTTCATAGTTTGACGCTGATCTGGTGCATCATGTGGTAGGCCGATCCTAGCAGATGCTTCCCGAGGGGGATGGTGGATCCTCTTGATAGGGTTTTGGCCAGAGCTTGTGTATTGGAAGAAGGACCAACCGCTCTGCCGCAGAAGAGGTGCTTCTCTAGCCACATCATCAAGAATGTTGTATGTTCTCTCTCCAGAATCGTCCCGGTCCTCATGTTTCTGTTGATATACCCTTTCCACCCGCCGATTCCTTTCGTCTCTAGCCGATGGGTCGGCTTGATCAGATAATCAAAGGGTGTATCGGGGGAGGAAATGTCAAGGCCGGTCAGCATCAGGACATCGGCCAGAGTTGGGGTCATGGGTCCGTGCCCAAAGAGAAACGCGTTGAGCGCGTCAGACCAGAAATAGGAGGCTGCTATTACCAGGGGTTCATTCTTCTCCATCTGGGACAAAGAGAGATTGATGCACTAGCCGATTTTTAATTCATCCCATTGAACTCTCTTAGAGTTGGCCATTCTTTGGTACCACTTTTTCCAGCCGGGGGTTTCATTCGGCCAAGATCTAAAAGTGCCTGACCACTGACCCAAATCCATAGGTGATTGCTTGAAAGGGATTCTATGGGTTTCTAAGTCAATCAGATCAGTCGGGTCTAGATTCCCCATAGGGCCTAAGCAGATGAGACCAGGAGCTTCGGAAAGAGGAATAGTGATTTGGTGTCTAACTGCCTAAAAAAGGTAAAAAAGGGAGGAACTAAGAACAGATCTAAAAGGTGCCTGGGCGGTAAAAAATAAAAGGGGAAAGTTTTGGATGTTTACCTCCGGGATGAAGCTCATCATCACCGATGGAGTCGCTGATGGAACCGCCGTCGCCGATGGAGTTGCTGGCGGAGCCTCCGTGGTTGGTGGAATTGCTGACGGTGCCGCCATTGAAGGAATGAAGTGAAATGTAGACGAAAGAAGGATCACCGGAGATTGCGGTTGGAAGCTAAAAGGGCGCTGGGAGGAGATAGGAAGTGATTCGCCGGGGAGGAAATTACTGAGCTCGTGGAGAAGAAGCGGCGGAGAACGCCAGTATTTAAGGATGGTCCGAGAGAGAAGGGGAAAAAGGCGGGATTTTTACCGCGCTGTCTACACGAATTCCGGGGGAATAGTTGTCTCAGGCGCCCAGTTCGAAAAGATTGCAATCATCATGTAGAAGATCGTGAAACAGAAGGAGATTTTTTCCGCAGAGGAGAGATTAAAAAAGAATTTTGAAGTAAAAGTCATGTTTTACTCCGAAACTGGGGGGCATGTGTTGACGCCAGATTTTGACATGCGTTAAATCGGCGTCAGGGAAGAAGGAGATTGGCCGATGCGGCAGATTTAAAGGCTACAATTGGGAATCGACCGATTGACACTACAATTGGGAATCGGCCGATTGACGCTACAGTTAGGACCAGAACCCATATCTAGCTAAACTTTTTGTTAAACTTTGTTTATGCCATGAAATAATAGAACTAATTTGTACCTGCTATTTTATTGTGATTCATGTTGTGAAACTTTTCCAAAGCTGTTATAGTGATGCCTAAATACCACGGAAAAAGCTTAGAACCTTTTTCCTTTCTGTAACCTATTTATATAATTTTGTGGTAGGAAAAATGCGCTAGTTCAAATAATTAGTTTCTTTGCTTGGAAAATGTTCACCTTTTTACTGCGGGACACTTTAGAGTAGCTCTTGCTGTATAAAAATTTTCATACTCGGAAACCCTGTAAAACATCCTGTAGAAATTAATCCTTAAAGAAATAAGTGTAGCTTGTCCTATTTATTATGCTCTGTATCGTGCTCTGTATCTAAAAAATTTACAGTAACACATATATGGATAGATTAACACCCTGTAAAAGTTTTGGAAGCAATACTTGCATGGTTTGTCCTGTATAAAAATAACTAGGTTCTAGCAGTGGCTGTGTATTACATTTTTCAAAATTATTCTACTGCATAAAAATGTCTGAAATTTTTACAATAATCTTATCTCTGCATATTGTACTCTTGTTGACGCCAGATTTTGACATGTGTTAAATCGGCGTCAGGGAAGAAGGACATTGGCTGATGCGGCAGACATAAAGGCTACAATTGGGAATCGGCCGATTGATGCTACAATTGGGAATCGGCCGATTGACGCTACAGTTAGGAATCGGCCGGTTGGCGCTGCAGTGTTTCGGGCGATTGGCGAATGGAGTTGGTGGGGGTCGGCCGATCGAAAGGCTGGAGCGTTTGGGCCAATATGGGCTTGCGCCAACAGATAAGAGACGAAGCCAATGGAATCCCAAGAGGGGATGTTGAGTCAAGATAACAGAGGATCCCAGTCAAAGATGACCTGACGTTGGTCAAAGAACGACGCCGACTCGGTCGAGGAGCAATGGAAGCAGTTTGGATTGGACTAGGAAATGGCAGCAGAAGATCCTGCGGGAGCCCGTTTCCTTTAGAAAAAAGTCTTATAGATATAGTAGTTTTCATTTAAATCAAGTTTGTAACGGATCGTGATAGATCAGGAGTCTTAGTGCTAGGGTATAAATAGAAGTAGTCAGGATTTTGTAGAAGGATACACATCAATCAATACAAACAATCTACTTTTTCATCGTACTTTACTTTCAAGTCGGCGACTTCGCCAATACATCTTTTTCTTTCACGAGTTCGTACGGATTGGCAGGGCTGCATCCACACGATATCCGGCCAATTGGTAGGTTCCATTAATCGAATAACATCTAAGCTTTAACTTCAGGCGCATCACCGTTGTTTCGTTTAGATTTATTCACTAGTTATCGATATTTACTAGAATTATAGGTTTTACCTATTGTTCTAGTTTAATCACCAGTTATCCAGCTTGAGATCGAACTTTCGGCTTTATCATTATTTTTCCTTGTTTATCATCATATAGCCGATTAGATCTATTTCGAGTGTTGCATCTCTGGCGATTGTTTAAGTTATTCCAGTAGTTTCTCTGCAATCGCTACGTGATTATCGGCTGATCTATAGCCGGTCATCTTCATAGCAAATCGCCCGATTCGCTGATACGCTTTTCGGGACAGATCGGAACTTTAGCCGATCGAGACCCCGGGATTTAATACGTTTCTTTCCTTGTCAATCAACAGGTCAGATTGACTGGCACGCCGCGCGAACCGCACCAGGGCAATCACCCGAACAGGAGTTAAGCAGATTCTCCCGGGTCGTGTGTCCGACGCTGAAGGTCATCGACCGATTCCCGGCCGATTTTTAGCGCCAACAACTCTGAATAAAAGTTTCATCACCAGAAGTTACCTAGATCAGTGTTTGTGCTTAATCCATGCTTATACTGTGAAAATTAAAATTTCAATACAACACCACCCCTTCTGTTAAAGTTTGCCCAAGAAATCTTAACTAAGTAACTTCACAACCAAATCAATGTTTTTGTGGACTACAACTTTATCGTGAAGAAAATAAATATCATGTATCATCACTACAACTTACACTGTGCATTAGTATAGAATCGACTACTCTCACCGACGGAATGTACGAGCTGGTGCCCGCGTCCGAGAGTGAGCAGCGTGAAGCTCAAGTGAATCTAACTGAAGCTTTCGAAGACCCGAACCCGAGTTCGGACGAGCCCCAAACTAACTTTACCCAAGAAGGCAAGCCCCGGAGCATGAACCCTATTTTTCTAAAATTATGCAACTTATTACTCTATTTTACTTGTGCATTAAGTTTATAGGAGTTGAATGAAAACTTAGTTGCATGAGCTTAGGTTCCTATGATCTGAACACTAGATATAAGGTTCGATAGAATGCTATGCTAATAGGACTCCGATAAAAGTCGAGTGATTTCCTGTCACTCGCGAGAATATAGGAGTTGAATGTTTACTACATACTGCAATCATAAGGTCTACGGACGAGGCTATGGTGCGATGTTTATGTTGATGATTGAGGCCCCGTCTGTGTAGTGAAAAATGATAAGGCCGCAGTGTGTGGTAGTGGTGGTTAAGTTTTTGAACGTACTAACCACATGCCGAAAATATGGTAATCGGTAAGCTTAAGTACTAGATTGAACCGAGGCTGGAATATACTTCCCACCGTCTTGAATTCGTTCACATCTAGCTAATGGCGGGTGCATGTGCCGCCATGGCCCGGCCGGGTCCGTGGTCCATGGGGACGTGTAGTCGAGGGCGGTGGGCCTATTCCGTGAAGCGGGAATTGAAGGGAAAAGTTGCACGTGTGACTCTGGGAATAACCACGTGATGTGTGTTTAGGTTTCCCTTGCAAGGTTAAGAAATTCGATTCGAATCGTCCATTTCTCGCGGTTATTGAGACTGCTTAACCCTTTTACCACATAGAGTAAGAAGAGAAACAATGATGATGATTAATCTTGTTGAAGCGGGAATTGAAGGGAAAAGTTGCACGTGTGACTCTGGGAGTAACCACGTGATGTGTGTTTAGGTTTCCCTTGCAAGGTTAAGAAATTCGATTCGAATCGTCCGTTTCTCGCGGTTATTGAGACTGCTTAACCCTTTTACCACATAGAGTAAGAAGAGGAACAATGATGATGATTAATCTTATTGGATGCAAATTAATTCTTTCACCATGTATGATATTGGATAGTTGCTTACCTAGAATGGTTAAGAAAACTAGAATTTGGAGCTAAAATTTGAAAGTAAGGACCTACTTGTATATGCTTTTCGGCAAAACAAACCCCTCAAGCCAAAAGGCTTGCATGTCTAGGAGTCGGCTAAGTATATTCCACTAGTCGGGTAAGCCTTGTTGAGTATTAGTACACTCAGCCTTGCTTGTGGCTTGTTTTCAGGTAAGACTTTCGAGGATATGATCTCTAGTTTGACTTGGCCGTGTACTCTTCCTCCTGGTTGGTCAGTGGAATGGGATGCGTCCCAAGCCAATATTGATAATGCCGAGTGATGTCTCGTACGGGCTTCATCGAGACATCTTGTATCGTCGAGTAGTTTATCGTTGATTTTCCGCTGCATTGAACTCTGAAGAACTCAATTACTTTGAACTCTGAAGTACCTTGCTTTACGAACTCGAACTCAGTTGTAATAATAATTTATGATGAACCCTGTGTTGTAACATTTGTGGAATGTTGTATCCTCTGGGCTCACCTTCATGTGAGTACTTTGTATGTGTGGTTTCGATCGGCAAAAACCGTGGTTGTATCGGGAGGTTACCCGACAGACCAGTGGATTACTCCGTTTGAAGTGCAAATTAGCCCTGATTGCCCTTGTGGTGATGGTTAGCGCGCTTGAGCCGAATTAATTCAGGTGGTTCTGCCACAGTATCAATGTGTTGGTGCAGCGTATCCTCGATGTTGTTGGCCTGAACCCGCAGCTCGCCTAGCTGCTGGGTGATGGAGCCGAAGTCACGGCTAGAGGCCGTTCGTCGTAGGTTTGGGTCCCCGTTGGAGCTGGAGCTGGTGGATCGGCGGCTTGGAGCCTGCCGTGCCCACTCGTCGGTGCTTGCGCTATGCAAAGACGAGCCACCCGCCTCATGTTGATATGAAAACTGAGGCTGTTGTGGTGGTGGTGCTAGCTCGATTCCTCTCCTTGACCTATTTCGTGTCATCCTGCCAGGCAAACCAGAAACACTATGTCTGCGTGCCACCTCTTCTGGGATGAGAGGGGTGGTTAGTGACTGGCAATTATACAAATGATACCACGCGTTTGGCAACGGGATTTCATTTGCATAGCCTAAGGAGAAGAAAATCAAAGAGTCATTCGGGCCTTTCTTGAGTGTGTGCCCATAAATCAAATAAGCTTCATCGATAAGAGTACGGGGATCCTCAATGAAAGGAATGGCATTCCCATTTAAGACTCCGAGACTCAAAGCGATTCATTTAATCAAAGAAGTACACTCAACAAGACCCATCATCTTGAAATTCAAAAGCCATTGCGAAATCATTGCCTTTACGGGGGAGACTTTGATCTTGTTGATCATGGCGTATAATATCAAAAACTCATGATTGCGCACGGTTCAAACATCATCCCTTGGAAAGAGAGTGATGGCTAACCATTTGTGCATCAACCGAAGAGTTGGATTTTGAATGTCATTGCACCGAGGTTCAAACTTGCCATGGATGACTTGACCCAAAAACAAACCCCAAAATTCATGACGATTAAACCGGGGCAAGCTTTTTTAAGAGAAATCAGCAAGTGTTTGTTAAAACTGAGGTGGTGACTCAAATCCTTCCAAGTGATGTAGTAATCATGCCAAAAAAGTCGAATTGACACACCGTTATCCACCTCTCGAAGAGTGCAGAGAAACAGGAGGGTGAGGAGACGAGAACTGTTCTCCTCAATGGGCGCAAAACCATCCCATCCAATCGCATGCCAAATAGTAGCAAAGTCTACGTCCATACCTATTTTGGTGAGGAGGTCTGGGTCGAAAGCTTTGGTGTGGCCAAAGCTTTGATTCTTGAGGATGGCGTAGGCTTGACGTTTGCGGTCATCTCGCAAGTCGAAATAGGGTGTGTCATCGTCGTCCATCTCCATATCCTCGGCTTGCGGTTCGGCTTGTGCTTCTTGTTGTTGTTCTTGTTCTTCTTCGTAGTGCATCATGCTTGGGCTTGGTGTAGGTTCAGGAGTGTGGCGGGAGCTCAAGCCACCCCGAGAATGGGATGAGCTTCCTCCCGTCACCTTCTTCAATGCACAGGAAACCTTTCTCCTAATGCCCTTCATGCTTGAACAAGAACACAAAGAACAACTCAAATCAGGTTACGTTAGTGGAATGAAACGGAAATTCTTACCCGAAGTTCTTCCTCTAAGTATGTGGGATTTCTTGCAGCAAAGAAATGAGAGAGGATTCTTGCACTTGAACTTGAGCACAAAATCGAATGAAAACCGAGAGCAAAGTTTGCAAGAGTGTGAGAGGAAGTGAGTGAATGAGAGTTGAGTGTGTGAGCTCAACACTCACCCCTCGGCCTCTATTTAAAGAGCACGAGCTGCAAACGGTCGGGGAGGAGCAGGCCACAACAGCTAGTGACCATTGGAGCTAGCTGGCAGCCTGCATCGTTCATGCGGGGTCAGCCGACCCCTGGGATCGCCCGACCCACCTGTGGCCCCACTGACTGACAGCCAGGGCCCATCTGCTCCCCAACGGCTAAGTTTTTGAATGCCTCGGTGCTGGGTCAAAACTTGCTCCGAAAAGATATTCAAATTTTTTTCAAGAGAATTTGATGCTCGGAAATATTTTTAGGTTTTTTGTAAAAAGAAACAAGGCTAGAAAAATTCCAGCATGCATGAGAATCTTGGAAAATTAAATATGCAGTTGAAAAAATCAAATGGGGGTGAAAAATCAAATTGTGGAAAAATCAAATATGGGACAAATACCAATTTACATTTGGCAAGGGCTTGTCGTTTAAAGTCCGACAAGCAAGACTTTTCTCCAGCATTACTTACCATTTGTCGTCCCATCGCGGAGAATTTGACGAAGATGAACTTTCAACATTCCGCCACATTTTCTTGGTCTTCTTTCTTTTGGTGGTCGAAGGTTCTTCTGGCTGGGGTTCTGGTGCTCCTTAGAGCGGGCTTCCGTCATAAGCCTGCTGAATTATGAAGCGCTGCTCTTTCCTGTATTGAAACTTAAAGAAAATGTTTTCCGTTCCGATGCAGAAACAGATGTCTTCCATCCCGACGTCTATCCTTGCCTTGACATCCCTTAAAAAGGGGAGCCCAAGGATGGGTTGTATACCCGTGTCGCCTTCCATGTCGAGGATGTCAAAGTTGGTGAGGACAAAGGAGTTTTTGATTTGTACGAGCATGTTTTCGACTATCCTTTCGGGATATCGAATTGTAGAATCAGCAAGCTGCACGTACATGAATGTCGGGGAAAGAGCATGATATTGCAGTTGCTCAAATGTCACCTTGGGCATGATGTTTATGCTTGCCCCAAGGTCACAGAGGGCCCGGTTGTAGTGTTGATCGTAGATGGAGCAGTGAATCATTGGCACCCCTGGGTCTTCGTGCAGTTTTGTTGTCAGCCCACCCCACGCGTTCATCCTGGGTCGCGTGATTTCTCCTGCACGGTTAGTGCGTGGTTCCCTCCGAAAAGAGGTACCCCATCCGGTGGACACCATGCTAACATTTTCAACGGGGATTTTCCCATCATCAACAGCAGGAACAGCGGTAGCAATTTGAGCAATTTGGGATTCAATCATTTTATTAAAACTTAGTTCATTCTTGAGAGCAGAATACAAAGTTTCAATTTTTAAGTTTATGCTCTCAAGAGTTTTGTCAGTGGAGGCAAGCTTTTTAACTATATTTTCATTAATTTTAGCTTGGCCAAGAACGAGATCTTTAATGGAGGGTTGGTTCGAATTGAAATTCGAATTGTAATTTGAGTTCTAGTTATTTCCTTCTCCTTGGTATGGTGGGCGTGCTTGACCCCACCCTTGGCCTCCTTGTCGACGGTACCCACTGTTGTTGTTGTTGATGATGTAGGCAGCATCTTCACGGGTCTCGAGGCAGTCATTCCCTAAGTGTCCACCACTGCCGCAGACCTCGCACATAGGGTGCGAGTCTACGGCTTGAGCATAGTTGTTCATACGCTCTTTGCACTACGCCCGTTCGTCTAGGCGCTTCAGTAGGAGGTCCATTTTTGCGGCGAGCATATCCGTCTCCTTGACGGTGTGCATTCCGCCTTTGGTTCGGGGTTGGGAACACTTCTCGTTCCAACCCTGGTTGGAGACCATCTTTTCTATCAAGGCCATAGCCTTGGTTATCGTGGGTCAAGAAAAGCTCCTCCAGCAGCAGCGTCAAGGTGGGCTCTTGATGTTGTCGTTAGCCCGTTGTAGAAGCTTTGGAGTATGAGCCACTCATCCATCCCATGATGAGGACAGGCGAGTATGTACTCTTGGAGTCTCTCCCAAGCTTCTGGGATGGATTCCATCGCCGTCTGCTGGAAACTTGAAATTTTCCCGTGCAGGGCATTTGTTTTGCCCAGCGGGAAGAACTTAGCGAGGAATGCCATGGAACATTTATCCCACGTGCTGACGGCTTCTGCATTTTGGTAGAACCACTATTTCGCCTTCCCCAAAAGAGAGAAGGGAAACAGGCAGAGCCTTATGGCGTCAGCAGCAACGCCCCATATGGTCACGGTCTTGCAAAGCTCTAGGAAACTCTGGAGGTGGGCGTTGGCATCCTCGTTAGGCTTGGCACAAAATGGGCTAGCCTGCACCATGTTGATGAGGCTGGATTTCAGCTCGAAATTCACGTCCCCAACATCAACGTTGGGTCCAGTCGCCACATTGGCGGCGGAGGGGACGGAAAAGTCACGGAGGGTCTTCTCAGCCATGGGTTCGGTTGTTGTTGATGGTGCTTGAGGAAGAACTGGTTCGCTTGCCGACAGAACAATCTGGGGAGGGACGATGTGAGGTCGGACCCTTCTCACGAGCTTCTCGGGATTTTCAACGAAGTTTGTCAGCAAGAAGAAACCAGTCATACACTACCGACATGATCATGTATTAGTAAATCTTTTAATCAATGCCACTCCCCGGCAACGGAGCCAGAAATGTTTGTTAGCATTTCTTAGCGACACCACTAGGAACGAGGGTGTTAGTCCCATCCCTAGCAGCGGCGCCAGGAAATGTCGTGAGGTATGTCATAACAATTACAAAATGAATCCACAAGCGCACGGATATACCGTTGTAGCATTTCACCTGGAGAGTATTCGGGTATCGTTATTTATATTTTCCCCAAGGAGGGCATGATGTAAAACAGTTTAATTGGTACATAATCGAGATGGCATGAATAAGGTATAGACTATAACAATACAGGGGTAAGTTATGTAAAGATATGAATGAGGGTAATGTGACACACACAACCTGGCCAAACTCAGATAAAGAATAAACCAATAAACCTACGGGTTAGTGGGAGCATAGGCATACAACAGAGTCCTAATAGTATCTATTCAAGCAAGCAAGGGTCATGCAACATACACATGGTTAGGACTACAGGTGCCGGGAAATTAGGGATACCAGGGAGAATGTCCCGTCCCGGAGAACATCCGGACCGTTACATCTTTCAGAACTCCTACACTGTACCCGAACGTCGGGGAGTACACTAACCACGAAGCAGCTTCATAGCGGACGAATAGGGCTGTCACCACCTGCCGTCTACCCTAGTCACACCGTGGAGCATAGTCATATTCGAAGGATCCCGCATACCCAAGCACCACACTCGTGTATGAAGTCACTACCTCAGCGCCCCCGGTCTCCCACCCTTCGGATGGATGAGTAAGACGCTAAGGCAAGCCCGAAGGCACAACGAACCGATATCCTTACCCAGATCATCTGGCCTAATCATATATAAAGCATAACTAGTGTACCACCAAGCCATGATATGATTAACTAGCAAAGCAGCATAACAATGCAAGGCATGGTAGCAAAACAACCAAGGCTCAGCTCTGCATTAAGAATAGAGTACTGACTATTCGAATACAAAGCCATTACCAAGGCCGAGGACTGCTCTCCGGCCCTGAGGACGACTTGCTTCGCTAAGAGAGAAGTACTAGCCTAGCTCCACTACCCTAAGGAGTACAAGTCTCAATTGTGAGAGAGGGAGAGAGGGTCAAGTGTGTTGTGTGTAGAATGAGGGGGTGAGGGCCTCCTTTTATAGTCTCCAAGGTCGGTTCCCGCCATCCTTTGATATGGAAACATTATCTTCTGGAATCAGGAGGCTTGGCGGTGACTCTTCCTCGAAGTGCACATAGGGTTTTTCAATGTAAATGACATATGGCTTTGGTAGGACATGGAACATCATTGAGGAACTTGTCTTTCCCTTTTAAATTTTGAAAAAAAAAATACTCCAGATATCATGCTTCACTTAGGACAAGATTATAAAGCTCCATCTTCCATATCTAAGCTCACAACAACCTAGACTTGGATAAAGCATGTGCAACCCACGAGATGTTCGGATTCATGGCACAAAGGTTTAAACAGCCAGCAAACTCGAACTTAGGAAACACCATGCTTTAGGACTTAAGGAAGACATACAAGCAAGAGCATAACAATTATTCATCCTTTCAACTTAGGAAGACTAAACATTCTTACCATGCATATGGATAAGGGAAATTTAAAGCAGGAAATATTCTCTTGGTTTTTAAAGTTTTTATATTTTTATTGAAAGCAGTAAAGGATACAGTTCACTTGGTGGAGGGACTCCCCCAAGCTAGCTCTTGGTTTAAGGTCCGATGAGCGGGACCCTCTCCATACCTTTTTAACCCGAGGTCGAATCGTCCATACCTGGAGAGGATGTCGCGGACGATGATGTCTTCTTCTTTCTCCACACCTTCTTGATTTTCTTCTTTGTTGGTGTCGGTGGTGTGGGAGTTGGATCCTTGTTCTTTGGAGCAAGGGTGCCATTGTTCGGCCCCCTCTTATTTGTCCTCCGTTGTTTTCCCTTATTGAATTTCTTCATAAGGGCAGCAGGATCGTCCTTCTTCGGAGGTGTTGCTTCGACTTCGATGATCCTTCCGGGGTGTGGTTCATACTTGATTCTGGTCATCGAACATTGCTCCCGTCTCAGGCGGAAATCAAATCTTTCTTCTTTGTCGTTGATGTTGAATCTGATTTCTCCAGCTCCAACATCGATATGAGCTTCTGTCGTGCTGAGAAACGGCCGGCCGAGAATAAGTGTTGTTTCCTTCTGATTATCCATGTCCAGCACCACGAAGTCGACGGGGATGAAGCAGTCCCGCACTCTTAATGGAATGTCTTCTGCAATTCCTTCTGGGTACCGGACGGATGAATCAGCCAGCTGCAGTTGCATTGGTGTCAGAGTCAAGCTTGAGGAATCCAGTTGATCGAACACTATCTTAGGCATGACACTGACGCTGGCACCCAAGTCACAAAGAGCCTTGTTGAATTTTTGTGCTCCTATTGAACAGCTGATAACGGGATATCCCAGATCCTTTTTCTTCTCAGGAAGCTGTGGAGTATAGCTGCGCTGCATGCTTTTGAGAGCTTGACCACTTCAGTAGTGGGTAGCGGCCTCTTGTTGGAGAGTATGTCCTTGAGGTAGCGGGAATAGGGTGGTACTCTCATGGCTTCTAGCAGAGGTACACTAATGTTAACCCGCTGAATCATGTCCATAAAGCGGTTGGATTGCTCATCCGTGCCCAACTTTCTGATCTTGGTGGGGAACGGCAACAATTGGGTGTCGTAGAATTCGTGAGGAGTCATTTTCCCTTCATGCACCTTGTCAGTGTCATCGCTACTGGAGCGTTCTTTGGTCGCGTTATCCTCCTTTTCCCTGCTGACATGGTTAGGATTAGGGGGATCACGAGTGGTTTTACCTCCTCTCGTGGTCATTGCGTGGATATTCTCTGTAGTTCCTTCGGGTTACCCCGGGATCTTCCCTATCTCTACATAAGGAATAACAGCGGCCAGCTGAGCTAATTGAGTCTCAAGCATCTTGTTGAAGCTTTGCTCGTTCTTGAGTGTTGAGGAGATGACATCCATCTTCGCTTGGATAGTCTCCAAGGTCTTGTCGTTAGCGGCAAGCTTCTTCTGAATTGCTTCATTGGTCTTTGCTTGGCTTAAGAAAAGATCCCTCAAGGAAGGTTGGTTAGGATTAAACGAATTTGAATTACCATCACCTACTTGGTAGTAGGGGCACGACAGGTTCCACCCTTGACCTCCTTGTAGACGAAACCCGTTGTTATTGTTCATAAACATGACTTCTTCCTGGGTTTCGGGGTAGTCGTTCCCCGAATGTCCGTCGTTCCACAGACCTCGCAAGTCATACGAGAATCTAAGGCTTGAAGTACCTGAGTTTGAGTCTTTTCTTGGGGGCATTCATCAATCTTCTTTATGAGGAGATCGAGCTTAGCGGCAAGCATGTCTGTCTCCTTGACGGAGTGCATGCCCCGCTGGCGAGGTTGGAGACGTTCGTCGTTCCACCCTTGGTTGGACACCATCTTCTCGATCAAGGTTTTGGCTCTATCAATGGTTAGCGAGAAGAAGGCACCACCTGCAGCAGCGTCGATATGATCACGGGCTGTTGGAGTCAGCCCGTTGTAGAAGTTCCGTAGAATGAGCCAAGCGTCCATCCCATAGTGAGGACACGCTAGGATGTACTCCTGAAGCCGCTCCCAAGCTTCAGCTATTGACTCATTTGATGCCTGCTGAAAACTAGAAATCCTTCCCCGAAGAGCATTGGTTTTACCCAACGGAAAGAACTTCGCGAGGAATGCCTTTGCGCACTCATCCCAAGTAGTTACTGCACTTCTGTTGGTGTAGAACCACTGTTTCGCCTTTCCCAGAAGAGAAAATGGAAACAGACGGAGTCGGATTGCTTCCTTTGTGACTCCCTTGATAACAAAAGTGTTGCACAGTTCCAGGAACTGTTGGAGATGTGCATTGGCATCCTCATTGGCCTTGCCACAGAATGGGCTGGCCTACACCATCGTAATTAACCCCGTCTTGATCTCGATATTCTCAGCTTCAGCATTAACAGTTGGCCCGATTGGGACATTGTCGGTCGAAGGAGCTGAGTAATCATGGAGAGTCTTCTGAGCCATAGTCTTGGAAGTTGATGGTGCGATATTGACTGTTTCGCTTGTCGAGATAGTAATCTGAGGAGGAACGACTCGATGTCGAACTCTTATCAAAAGTGACTCCGAATTCTGAGTGAAATTTTGCGGCAGATCGAAATCAGTCATACACTACCCTGTCTTCACACAAAAGAGAGAGGACAAAGCCAAGTTAGCCTGTTTAGACAATTGAATACAGTTTTAGAATTTCATCAACCACTTGATCTATTCTTTTAACCAGAGCCTTCCCCGGCAACGGCGTCAAAAATACTTGTTGGTGTTTCGTAGCATCACATCTGAATAAACAGAATATATATTACACGAGTACACTAAACTAGAAGATAACTCTATTAAGGAATTCCGAATATTACAAAGGAGAGGAAGAGTAAAACCCATACCGAATACTCCTAGGCAAGACTTGGGAACCGAAGAAGAGCTACTTCACCTAAACTCCACTATCTTAAAGACTAAGCAAGAGAGAAACTTGAGAGGGGCTTCAACTTGTGGTGTGACTCTATTGTTAGCACCCCCCCCCCCTCATATTTATAGAGGTGAGTGACGGGGGTGTGCAGCAGCTCCTCGGTGCCTAAATGTCTGAAGCCTTGTCAAACCAACGTTAGGAGCCAATGGGGAAGCGCCACGTCAAGGGAGGTAAGTCGGTTCCTCCCTGGTGGGTCGGCCGACCTGGGCTTGGCCTAGATTGAGCTCAACTTGCTCTGGGTGGCTGCCATGTGGATCCTAGTCGCTCCTGTTCGTGAGTGGACGCTATCCTAAGTCGGTTGCATGCTTTGGTGGGCCCTTCAATCCATGGGAGTCCAAATGGCGCGCTCTGATTGGTCGACGTCGCTTGCCTTGGATTGGGGTGCTTGTTTACACTTGAATTCTGCTCAATTTCCCTACATTGCAAATTCTCCAAGGAGAATGTGGAAACGACATTATTCTAGATAAATATGCAAGTTAAGTATGCTAGTCATCCCAATTTTCTGATCAAATTGACGCTCGAAATTGGTCCGTAGCGAGCGTCAACAGGCTCTGCGCGGGGCATTAGAGTATCGCTTATTAGTGTAGACGTGGTGTCTGGGCTAATCAGTGTTGCTGGATACGACTCTATACCATGGTTAGATGAGGTAGGCGGCAGGTGATGCCAGCCCTGTCCGTCCAGCGTAACCCTCCCCGTTCGTGTAGTAGTTGTAGGAGGTGTATAAAATAGCCATGAAGATCTAGTGGCCACCTAGTCATACCTTGTGCGGTCTCCCGATGATGTCTGGGAGCCTAGAGCCCGTTCCTAGTCATGTCTTTGTGTATGAGTGCTTAGTATAGACTATATGTTTAGTTAGGAGTACATAGGTCCTTAGATTAGCTTTTTTTTCTTCCTTTCTCCCTTCCTGTAAGCTTCCTTTCTCCCTTCTTGCATTGTAAGCTTTGCATAGAGATGGAACTTGAGTAACTTGTGTGTCACACTACCTCTTTACCATATATTATCTTACTCTTGTTTATTGAATAGAATATCCATGTTAGAACTAATCAACATACTAATATATTCCAATAATCGCCGCTTTCCCTGCGGAAATATAAATACGACCCCGTACTTACGGGTAAAATGCTACAACGGTATTCCGTGCGCTCGCGGATCCTTCTGTAACGTAAGAAATACCCCACGGCATTTCTGGCGCCGTTGCTGGGAAACACCTATGCTAGTAGTGACGCTACGAAACGCCAACACCCAAGAAGCTTCTAAGTTCCTTGATGTTGGTTGGAATAGGCCACTGTAAAATTGCCTCAACCAGTAGCAACACCTTTTTCAACTTTTTCAGACACTGTGCCCCAAATATTGAATCTATCGCTGGGCAAACTTGCATTTGGATAGTTTGATATGCCACTGTCCTTGTGCTAGAAGAGACAAGACTTGCTTCAGATGAACCAAATGCTCCTCAAAGGATGAACTGTACACAAGAATATCATCAAAGAACACTATTACACATTTTCTAAGTAAAGTTGATAAAGTGGTGTTCATAGCTCCTTGAAAGGTTCCTGGAGCTCCTAACAAACCAAATGCCATGACTTTGAACTCAAAATGACCACTATGGGTTTGAAATGTTGTTTTAATTTCTTCCCCAGCCTTCAACCTGACTTGATGGTAGCCTGAGAAGAGATCCAAGGTGGAAAACCAACTAGCACTTGACAGTTCATCCATAAGCTCGTCAAAAATAGGAATAGGAAACTGTCCTCCAACAGTCAAGGCATTCAAATATCTATAATCGACACAAAAGCGCCAAGTGTCATCTTTTTTCTTAACCAACAGCACAGGTGAACAGAAAGGAGATGAGCTAGACTGGATAATTCCCTGCTTAAGCATGTCAACTACCTGACGCTCAATTTCATCTTTCAGAGCTGGAGGATAACGGTATGGCCGTACATTGACAGGTCGAGCACCAACAACTAAGGGTATTCCATGGTCACAATCCTCGATAGGTGGAAGACCCGAAGGTGGAGAGAACACCACAGCAAACTCTATGAGCAAGTCTGAAATTTCAGTGTGTAAACTGGTTACAGAGGGTTCACTGTCAACTGTCTGAACAAAGAGCAACTGGACCATAAGCTTATCAGGACCAGTAGAAGTCAGCCCTTGTAGAAGCAAAGTAGATCCACCATAAGGAATCATCATCCATTTCTGCCCCCAATGAACTTTCATGAGGCTAAAAGCTTCCAACCAATCTATGCCCAAGACCACATCATAAAATTGCAGCGAAAGCACTTTCAAATCCTGCAAGAACTGAGCCCCTTGTATATGCAAAGGACAACCAACCACAACAGAAGAGCGGTGCATTATACCCCCATTGGCCACTTTCACCTTAGCTTCAACCGGTTGTAACTGAACATCAGAAATCATATCCAGAATCTTAGAACTGATGAAGGAATTGGTGCTGCCTAAATCAACAAGGATAGAAACTTGAACCCCCTGGATCATGCCTGCTGCAAGGTGTGAGGACCAGAAACCCCTGAAACGGCATCAAGGGAAATTGCTAGACACAGTTGATCTTCAGAAGCACCATCAGCACAAGATTGTACATCAGAATCTTCCACATTAAATAATTCCCACAACTCCTGCATTGCTTGTAACTGAACCGTGGAGGAGCACTTATGGTCACGACTCCAGCGCTCAGTACAACGCTCACAAAGACCATGGGCATGCCGATAAGCATGAAGAGCAACCAACTTTTCCTCGGCCGATTTGGCTCCAGGAACAGCACGCTTGTCGTCAGGAGACTTGGGCTGCTTGTCCACCACAGGAGGTGAGGGCAGGGGATGGGGGCCCGAGTGAAAGACCTGGACCATAATCCGGGATCCGGCTTGCGCATCTCACGGCGCCTGGACGACTCACCCAACTCATCCTGCAAAAGCGCCAAAGTATCAAAGGAAGTAGGACGCTGAATAGCGATGGTAGACATAAGATCATCGCGCGGACCATCAATAAAATGAGTAGTGAAATAGAGGGCATCAGGTGAACTCTCAAAAACAGACAACTGATCAACTAGGCTAGAAAAACGCTCCACATAATCTGCTACACTACTGGTCGGATGTGAAACAACTGACGAAACAGCGTCTCATACTGGTCACGGCCAAAACGCTCGTGAACCATGCGACAGAATTCAGGCCACTCAATATATTTCAGTCCTTTTTCAACGGACTGAATCCACCGTGCTGCGGCACTAGAACAGTGATAGGCGGCAAAGGTAATCCACATAGATCGCTCAGCGTGATACACTCAAGGTAATTCTCCGCTCTGGAGATCCAGAGCCTCGAATTTTCCCCATCAAAGATAGGGAAATTCAGTTTAGGCAGCTTGCCCGTAGGCATATGAACAGAATCCCCAACACGAGCACGAGTAGAGCTTGAATCGAAAGCAGAACCATGGAAACGAGTAGTAGAAGGAGGACGAGACTCGTGCATACCCTTGACCGGGGGATGAATTATGGCCGTAACGGACCCATAACCATCCTCCCGATAGCTTTTGTGGTTGCGATGCCCTTGGGCCTGTTCGGCTGTGTTGCCGGCAGATGGGTGCGCGGCAACCGATGGTGCAGAAACGATGAGACCCGGCGATGAAGCCGGAATCTCCAGTGCGAATCGCTCGCAATGCTTGTTGAGCTTCTCCACCTCCAAGCGGTCGTCGTCGATGGAACTCTCGATGTCGGGGCGCCACTGCTTCAGGCCCGCCGCCGCCTGCTCAAGCCGATCCAGATGGGTGTCCTGACCTGCTTGCAGATCGGCGAGCTTGCGGTCCCACTCGGCGTCACGGTCGACGATGAGGCGATCCAACTTGAGATCCTGCTCGGAGAAGCGCTTGGACAAGCGCTGAGACAGCTCGTCGAGGAGCGACTTGGCTTCGGGAGTCATGATGAATTGGCGGCGCAGGAACCGGGTGCAGTGATCGTGGGTAGGGGGCTGCTCCAAGCTGACCAATCACTACCGAATCGCGCCACAAATTGATCACGCAGGATTGGAATTATCAGATCGGAAACTGCGCTGAGAGGAACATAGCCAATTTCGCGAGAGCTCGACCGAACCCGTTGCGAGATCGAAGCGAATCGAAGCGGAAGAACCCAGAAATGACGAATCTGATACCAAATGATAGGTAACTGGAAGAGGTAGCAGGGATTGAGAGAGAATTGGAAGGGGATCGAGGAAGCAGAGGAAGAACACGGGAAGGAGGATGGCGGCTGTCCTCACAGATTAGCTTTGGGAATAATGTCTGTTACATTAAAGTTGTTCTCCTCATCTCTCTCGCTCAGCATAAGTACAGACAGGTGCTCACGCTACACACGCTACTAGCACGCTGGGCTAGGCCCACTCACCGCCGACGTAGTTTCTGTTGGGCCGGCCGGCGCGCTTGCTCTTGCGAAGCCCAGTATCTGGTGCAGGGTCGCTGACAACTTGTTTTCATCGTAGCGCCGTCATCTAGATCATTGTTCAATTTTTTTCAAGCTCCCTGCTCCCGGAGGCGACCAATTGCTCCTGTCCATCCCTAATGTGGAATGTTTTGGTTTGAGTAGTGGAATAAGCTATCACCTTCTCGCTCCTCACATTTTTCTTGGTGTCGCCTTCAAATCTTCCGTGTACCCAAAGTTTGTTGGATCCATTTGGTTGATCTCTTGGTCTAATATAGCCCAAAACGACAAGCAATAATACACTAGCAACCGGAACAAAAGGATCCAAATAACATTAGCTAAAGCACCAATAGAAAGACTATTTTTTAAAAGAAATGAGTACTGGTTTCATATTTTCCATATTTAAGATAAGTTAGTTATTAACTTTTAGAGATCAAACCTGATTTTAATTATTTTTATACAAAGGCCAAATGACCTTCAAAACTAGTTAGGGGTCTAAATTTTTCTAGTTAGTTCGATACAAAGATATCCATCGAGTTTGATAGCCAGAACCATACTCCGATGATAGTTGACGGTAAAAAATGAAGTTCTTCCAGCAAACGGCCTAGACCGGTCATAGAGATACCCTGAACAATGAGTTAGCCGAACCTTGAGTGGTTATTTGAGACCCCAATTATCAACATTAGATATAGTATGATAAAAAAAATTAGCAAAACATTCTTGTCGGGAACAATAGAATATTTTTACGAGCAGATAGCAAGACGCAGATAGAACAATAAAATTCTTGTTATGAACTTCATGTTATTTCTGCACGGAGCATATTCCTACATGTTAATTGGACAGATTCTGTTGCAAAGTGGCCAGCCAGGATCTCACCATTTCTTACATGTGAAGGAAAGAACCAAAGAGAGAAAAGGTTCTGGCCCAACGGTTTCAAAACGGTCCCGGCTCTTAACTGCTCATCACCGTTTATGTACATTGATTACTGGTACTGACGCGCCCCCTCTTTACATGAAAATGTGCATGGAAATTAGGTAAAAAAGCATGCTCATTGTGATGAGGTTTAGTTGGAGCTCCCACTAAACCAGCAAGAATTTGTATGCTGATTAGGAAGCAATATGTGTAACTGAATTCGGACATCCTCTACAACAGCTGATGAAATCAGGATTACTCTTTAACAATAAAGACAGGTTCTATGTGGTAATATACTATACTTGTACTCTATCTAATTTTTTTTCCAACGTAGAGAATGATGATCAGATCCAAATATCAAAACAAACATTATGATGAGATGGTAAACAACTTAATTATACTTGGTACACAAAAGAATCAGTAAATTTGCAGAGTTTGTGTTTCATTTCCAAAAAGCATCGCACCCAACATAATATATTGATTTTAAACTCCACATTTTAAAACCTAAACCATCATTAATGGTTAGCAGAGGGGAGCAGCGCCCCTGTTTGATGGAATCTAGGCAGCAGCCTCTGCTAGCTGCAACCCACTCAAGCCAAATATTTTGTCATGTAAACATTCTCCGCCCCCTTCTTTTCTACATCCTCCACTTCCCACACTACATGGTACATGCTCCAATCCAATGACTGGGTTTGCACATATCATTGCTTCCGCTGGCTATTTCCCAACAAGCACACTTAACTTTACATATGCACTTGAAGAAAATTAGTAGAAAGCATGCTGGTGTATAGCTTTTGGTTTAGCATTAACTAACATTCATATGGGCATCTAACGGCCAGCACATAGGCTCTCTCGTTTGTTGGTGCTCAATTCGTTATGTGTCAGTATAGATGGCTAACGGGCCGCCCGGCCCGGCTCGGCACGGGCACGGGCTAGGCACGGCCCGAAAGAGGTCGGGCCGGCACGGCACGTCGTGTCTACCGGGCCGTGCCTCTCCGGCCCACGGGCTCAACCTTCGGCCCAAGCACGGCACTGCGGGCTGTTTTTCGTGTCGTGCCAGCCCGCAAAGCACGGCTATATTTACAGGTCGTACCAGCCCACGGCCCAGTAACCTTGCAGCACCACAAAAAAATCCTCTCATCTAACACTTGACGATTTTCACACTTTGTTTTACAGAAATTGCACAGATTAACTGATACTAGGCAAACTCAAATCCAACAAAAATCAAAATCAGGGAGACAACAGAATTAAGAAAAATGTGTTCTTTGTGCAATGCTGCCTCATTAAAAACCTTTCTAGGTAAAATTCACCCTTGTGAGAAACCCTAGAAAGGAAAAAAGAGTGCAGCCACCTCTAAATTAAGTCTTAGAAGTTACATTACAAACCATTGTTCAAAAGTCTAACAAATGAAATGACAGATAAAGATCACTCTCCTCACAGTTCACACCCTCTCAAGTCTCAACTCTCATTCTCTTCACCAGCATTCATCAAGATACAAATTTTTGAACGAGTCTTCCAAATCTTTGTTGTCCACATATTGTTGTTCTCTTCTTTCTCCTAGCTCCCAGTCCTTTATGCAAGTTAGCATCTCCACGATTTCAGGCAACAAGCGTCATCGCCGCTCTTCAATGATCCTGCCTGTGAAACTGAAACAAGATTCTGAAGAAATAGTAGATACAGGAACTGCCATAATATCTCTAGCCATTATAGATATGATTGGATAGGTTAGTTTGTGGTCACGCCACCAGATAAGTATATCAAATTCATCATCATAAGCAGTGACATTGTCACTATCCAAATAAACTGAGAGCTCACAAATAGCAGAAGCAGAAGCAGATGAAGATGAAGTGGGGGCAGAGGTAGGAGAATGACCAAAACACCTGTTCCACCGCCTCCAAAGATTCTTCCCCATGCCTGTTTTTTCTTACCTGTATGGCTTGATGGTTGTGCAGCCCTTTGAGACCTGCCTGCACCAAACTTGTTCTCATATTTATTAAACAGCTTATATATTTCAGTTTTCACCTCAACATAATATGAACTGTACTCAGAACCAGTGCACTCAGCAAGTAATTGCAGAACATTAAAGAAACCTCTCATCTTAGCTCTAGGATCAAGAATGAAACAGAGGTATATCCTGCCAGTGCTTAGGAATTTAAGCTTCATGGGATAAACAACAGCTCTTAGATTCTGATCTCTTTCACATGCATGCAAATGAGAAGCAATCTCTAGAATATGCTACAGAATTAATGGACTTGTTGGATAGTAAACACCAAAAAGACAACAGGAGTCATAAAATAATTCAAGAAAATCCAATATCTTTCCAGCAACGTACCAGTGATTTGCAGACAACAATTGTAAGCCATAATTGGAATTAATGAACACAGTAAACACATGCTGATATGGAACCAAGTGTTTAAGCATAAGATATGCAGCATTCCATCTAACATCCATATCCAAGCCAAATTTTTTAGGTCTAACACCCTGAGCAATACAGTAGTTCTTAAACATAGCAATTCTTTGATTAGAGGAATTCAAAAATTAATTGCAGTTCTAAAATCTTCTGTATAAGGTTTCAATCTTTTTAAACCAGATTTTACAATCAAATTAATAGCATGACAAGCACAATGTTGATGCACAAGACTATAGTTAAGGTTACCAGGATTATCAGGCACAGGTGAAGGACCCAAGTAACCAGCAAACATAGGTGTCAAAGTGTTCATAGCCCTAGCATTAGAAGAAGCATTGTCTAGAGTAACAGAGAAAGTCTTATCAATCAGACCAAACTCCTCAACCACAGCAGCAATTCTTAAAGCAATATTTTCACGAGAATGTGACACCTCAGTCAACCTAAGACCAATAACCTTTTTCTGTAACTCCCAATCAGCAATCACATAGTGAGCAACAGCAGATATGTAGTCCTTCTTAGCATTACCAGACCAAATGTTTGAAGTCAAAGCAACAGAGGAAGCAGCAGACAACATAGAATTCTTAAGCACATCATGGCGTTCAGCAAAAAGCTTAGCAAGATCTCTAGTGGTGGTCTGTCTAGATACCCTAACAAAACAGGGTTATGAGCACAAACAATGTACTCTTCCCAGGCATGTGTCTCACCTATACCTAACGGCAGATCAAGCCTAGCAATCAACCGACACAACTCAGATCTAGCAACAACAGGTTTATAGTCTCAGTTATGCACAGAACCATCAGGATTATAAGCAAGCCTAGACTGAACCCTAGCAACTCGATCAGCCTTTTGCCTACAAGATTTCTGATGCCTAATCAAGTGGCCAGTTTTTACAGAGAGCTTTAGTGCAAACCTTCTTACCATTCATATTCTCATAGATCTCAACAAAATCAGCCCAGACAGAGGAATTACGCTTACCAACAGATGTAGTATCAACTGCATTTGTGCTGTTGGAGCCGACCGTGGTCCATGTCCTCGTCACCCCTTCACCAACGCCGCCATCCAGATCGATCTGAGCAGAGTCGCTACCGACATTGATACCAACAACGCAGCAGCATCGGCACGGGTGTCGTCGTCATCCTCGGGTGGCAGCCCTGCCGCGACCAGGTCATCGTTGCCGGTCACCGGATAGACAACATCGTCTTCGGCCATGGCGCCCCCGACCGCGGGGGGCCCTCCAGCCCCGTTCCTCAACGGTGCACGCGGCCGCCTTGCTCGCCCTATGCCACAGCTAGAGGACGACGCATTGGCTACCGACCTGCACAAGAAAAGGAAGGAGGAGGACGAACAAAACAGATCAGAGACAGATCAAGCTAGAACTTAGGGTTAGGGTTAGCCGGTTAGGGTTCATACCTGCGCAACCGCCCGGTTGCCGGAGAAGACGAGGCCCACCCAGAGGAATCACAATGACACACCGATTAGCAAGGACGGCGAGCGGCGGAGGAGGGACGAGCGAGGAGATGAACTCACATAGTCACAGCGAGAGTGAGAGGAGAGGGAGGAGAGGGAGAAGGGAGAGGAGAGGGCCAAAAAAGCGGGCTACGTGCCGGGCTGTCGGGCCTCGGGCTGCATGGCCAACTATATGTGTCATGCATTGTTGCTTTTGAGAATTAAAGGGCCCAAACAAGGAATATGCCAATAAATGTCATGGCAAATTAAAGTTAGTCCCTCCTTTTGAGAGCATGCTTCTCCGGCGGTGGCGGTCACCTCATTAGGACGAACACACCACTCTCCATTCTGTTTGGTTCGTTTTCTTTCTTGCATTAGTCGGTTTCTCGCATGACTCCCAACTTTCTTCTATAGTGGTGGCCGTGTCTTTAGTTGGGCAACCGTTCTGTTTATACCGCCAACAAAACAAGCATTTAATCTCTGTTTTTTTTTTGTTCCGGCATGTAGTATTACATATTTAGAATGAATGGCTGAATGACTCACTACCAAATAATCACTATTTTTTAGTGTAGTATACTAAATAGCTGACGTGTTGTATTCATTTTTTATTAGCAGTATTGTTGGGATTTATTTGACATGCTAATTTTTCTTGATCATGGGAAGTACTAACACTACAAAAACTGTACCATCGGTCATTCAAGAAAAGTTATTTTGGAAAAAAAAATTGCTTCATGGAACGAATATTGTACATGTTAAAAGGCTGATAATATTATGTTTTGATAACTAATCTATTGTTTTCATGGGTTCTTTGGATAATAGTTTTATTTGGTTATGTTCCCACAAATTAAACACATGGTTCAGACAAGGTCAGTATTTTTTTCGTGGAAAAGAATCAAACGTGAGTTATTTGTTGTTTTCAAGAAAGGTAAGGACTTTATCCATACGAACCTACATGAGGATCTACTAGGCTAAACCCGACGGCAAGGATCGAGAGGGTAACCGAAGTTAGTAAAACTATGACCCTGGTTGTTGATCGAATTCTCTACCTTCACTCACAGTTTGTGCGGTGGAACATCCTTGATCTAGCATATATGGATGTCTCGGGCTCTCGGCATCTCCTTCTTGTTATTAGTTAATCTTAAACAATGCGAAGCCGCAAAATAAAATGCAAATCACTATACTTCATTTCATATTCTAGCGTTTCTGGACCGCTACTTCATGCTGCACCAACATAAACGTTTTACCCAAAAAAAGCTACTATGCATGTGGACGACAAGGGTGTATGTAGGGGTGTTTGTCGGGGGCTATTAGAAATCACACGTGTGACTAGCGGTCAAGGTGTCACACGGTCATATTTTTCAAAACTATATATCCAAATCAAAATCTGACAGCAGCACTACGTTCCTCGCGATGAAATCTTCAAAATAAGATCATACTTAGATAATATTTTGTAGAATATTTTTAAATGCGGAATAATTTTTTTTTAAAGTTGGAATAATTGTTCCAGCAATATAAAAGAAATATTCCGCCTTTGTGTGATGGTTTGGCTGCCAGTCACACATGTGACTTATAATATTTCCGTGTTTGTCAAGGTCAGCTCACCCTGAAGATTTCTGTAATTTCCGTGGAAGATCACTGTTTCCCATCACTAATAACCTCATTCCAGCATCAATGTTACTTAAATGACCCCGCTCATCTCATCCCCTAGCTCCGCCCGAAGACGACTGCAACAGCCTTGCATGCTGATTTAAAATTACCAATTAAAAGGTATAACATGGATTTCTACCGTTGATCACGTCAACACAGGTCACAGGTATGTAAAATTTGTTTAAAGAAACACCATGCTACTTTGTTCTAAGGAAACCATCATGCATGTTAATACGAAATATTTGCCAGTGCTGGTAAACTCCAGCCCGAGTATGCAGCCCAACTTCATGACAATGCCCACCAAAATCCAACCCTCGTGGGCTTCAATACATTGTGTACGGCCCATTGTCACCACAGCTGGCATGTTGCAATCAAGGAAAGCCCAGAATGACCATATCAATATCCTATCTATCAAAATTGATACCCCTAAAAAAACCTATCAAAATTGATGCAAAACGAATCGTAGCTCAGGTGGTAAAGTTTCTTATGGTGGAAGCTGCCCACGCTAGTTCGAGTCAATGACTCGGCACAAGTGCTCATATCTTTCTGGATTTATTCTAAGATTTAACCGGCGCTATTGTTTTGAATGGTTGTGTGTATGTGAGCATCTACGTTTATATTGTCATGTATCAATAATAGAATATATGATGCCCCTGGAACCTTCTGGCACTATTTTTGTTTATTCTTGCTGATTGATCTTATATGTGTATTTTTGTTTATTCTTGCTGATTGATCTTATATGTGAATTAAAATTTTTAATTTTTGAAGGTAAGGTTGAAGATATACGCACTGATGCTTAATAAAAGCTTCGGCATCTTTTCCTGGCATATCCGGGGCATGGGCTTGTTTTCAGTCGTTTACATCACATGCAACACTCTGCACTATATATAATGCCGCTGTCTTTTAGGAAAAAAATATGAGCTTCCTACCAAAAAATGTAAATGATATGATAAACTAAATTAAATATTGTTACATAGAAGGTGCCGAAGCATATATTCCTTGTAATACAAGGAGATATATACATAAGGTGGAACCATAATGAAATTCTACTATTCTGTTGAAACCATATTCCAGTAAAGCTGATATTAGTTGCCTCTCCTTCAGACTTCGGTCTTCAGCTCTGCGTGCCTAGTTGTCAACACTGATCGTACAGCCTGTAATAAGCATTTACGTACAACACATAAGCAACGTGGTCAGAAACATCAACCGTAAAACAAACAAAAAGAGAGGCAACTACTGACACAAACCTCCATTAACTGAAGCATTTCGTCGCTTGCTACGCCCTTCCTCATCTCTGGGTGCCTAGGTATCCACCGCTGAAGAATGCAAGTAGTGCGCAACACGCTCCTTCTCCTTTTGTAAGCATTCCTCAACCTATATGAACAAAGAGCTCGTCAGAAGGTATTATTAATCAACAGAAGCATAATAAAAAATCAAAAAATTCAAATGGATACCTTGAGCATGTAATCATGGTCAGAGTAATCCTTGTTCCAGGTTTGGGCCTTCCTAGAATAGTAATTTCTAGTAGCGTTGAAAAATGTCTGCTCGAAATCATCTCGGTAAATGTCCAGATTGCCATCACCAGTTTGGACAAAGACATCGAGGACATTGTTCAGAAGATCACGGTCTATATGCTTGCCTTCCCTCTCATCATCAATCTGTGCAGTTCCATAGCAAGAAAACAATTGCATGTAATCTGTCAATCAATTTTCCTCCAAAGGAATCATGCATGAAGGAGGTAGAGGCTCACCATGCCGATCACAATCGCTGTCACCGTACTTTTGATCTCATTCAAAATCTACCGCATAAGATTCAAGGACATAAAAACATATCATAATCTTGTTGTCATTGAATTCAGACAATACCGCAAAATAAACGAATAACTGCTGGATGCATGGGGCCTGACCATATCTTGAAAACAAGTGAAGCTGACTTTCCGGAGTGGTGGGACGAGGGCCTTCTTTGGAATGTAGTAACGCCCGAGGTACTGGAACACCATTATCTGAAACTTGACAATCAGGTTGTACTTGCTCCACCCCTCCACCAATCCTCTCAGCAGAAGTTCACCGTGCATCTCCTTCAGCGGCGACAACACCTGCGTGCGTGCAGCAGCATCACAATTCACAGCACAAGTACAAGTACAATAATTAATTCACCAGCAACACAATGTTGGATTGATATCTACCCTAAGGCCCAAAGGTCTTAGCCTTGATCCGCGCTCTGATCAGGGGCGCCCAACCCAACTCCGTGTTGGTGGGCCCCCGTCGCCAGCGCCACAATAAATAGAAGGTGGGGGCCGGGGGCACGCACGTCGAGAATCACCGTGCCCCGATTCCCCACCTACATCTAAACCCTAACCCGATCCCGAGGGGTGGCGCTGCGGCGGCGGGAAGCTCCACCAGCCTGCACTGCATCGACCACCGTCGCCCAGAGCGGATCTACCCCGACCGCTGCACCGCGCGACGCTGCCTAAGAGCAGACGCCACCAACGAACGTGATGGCGTCGTCTTCCTCAGAGCAAGGTATACTACCCTAATCCCCTCTCGGTTTGATCTCGTACACGCACACACATACGTGCACTATTGTTTGATCCTAGACCTAGACACAGATAGGATTCCCGAGTCGATCCCGCACCTAGCGATCCGCGAATCAACCTAACAATGGTACCAGAGCCTATCTAGGTTGTGGTTTTGACTCGGTAGAAGAAGGAAAAGGGGAAGGGATCGAGCAAATAGAGCAAGAAGATGCAAATCGAACAAAGAAATCGAACAGAGCTCGGAAAACCCTAACCCTAACCCTAGATCTGAAGCACCCGACATACCTGGCCCTTCTTCCTCCTCTGCTCCTTCTTGCTGTTCTTCTCTTCTCCTTCTCTTCCCTTTGCCGTTTCCCTCTATTCCCGTACCCCAGAGATCCCCTCGACGGAGCCGCGCGCGAGACGCACGCGACTCCGGCGAGGAGGCCCATAGGGCACAGTATCGCTTCGTGTGGACGCACACCGAGCCAAGAAAACAAGAGTATGGGTACTGGAAAGTGGATCTGGCCATGGCGCGGCCGCCGGCGTCGAGGACGAACGCGGCGGCGCAGCCCCTGGCCGGAACAGAGTAGTGAGGGAGAGGGCGAGGGAACTAGAGAGAGAGAGGGAGAAGGAGAGGAAGCGAGCCAGATCTGGCACGCCGGCAGTTGGCCGGCGGCCATGCCGTCCGCCGCGCCGGAGATCAAGCCGGCGACGGCGGCGACGGCCAGAGGAAGAGGAGAGGCGAGAGCGAGAGAGAGCCAGGCGAGAGTCGCGGGCGAGCGAGGAAATGGTCTAGGGTTTCCGCGAGCGTCGCCCGGTCGCGAGGTTTTTATACCTCCCGAAACGCGCGCTCAGCCGTCTGATCGGGATGAACGGCTGAGATCGACGCGGGGGGCGGCGGCTGGCGCGCGCGCGGTGTGGGCCGGTTTCGCGGCCCAGGCCCAGGTTGCGGCCTGTTAGCCGCGGGCCGCACAGTAGCAGGCCGTTTTCTCGAGTGGACCGGGCTGCACCGTAATAGATTTTCGGCCCGTTTTCGCAGATGAACAGTAACATTTGATATTTTTCATTCTGTTTTGAAGCAAATTTGAATATTTTTGCACAGAATTTGATCTCTTTTCATTTTGAACCAAAGGGATAAATGTTTAGAGAATAGAAATACAGAATTTCACAGATCTTGCTTCGATATAGAATTATTTTATTCATGTTTCCGCTGCATAGATAATTATTTTGACTTGAGTTTAAATTTGAACCAAAGGGATAGTTTAAATTTTGAGTCACAGATAATTTCAGATTAAATTGTAGTATTGTTATTTTCTGACCAAAGTTGATGATAACAATATTATGATTTTACAGATTATTTTTCCAGATTAAATTGTAATGTTGTTGTTTTCTGACCAAAGTTGATAATGACAACATTATGATTTCCATGCATTCGTAATTATTGTTATATTGTTCTCACTTGAGCTAACCTGTTTCAGCTGGTTTTCCTATGATGGTTTCCATCAAGGATATTCCGATTCTGAAAGGCGACAATTATAATGAATGGTATAAGAAGTTGGATCTCTTCTTTACCATGGCTGAGCTAGATTGGGTCCTTACTGCACCGGTTCCAGTTGAACCTGAGAGACCGGTCAGAGGGGAAGATGTTACAGATGCTTCTTGGAAGCAAACAGAGCTCGCCTACAAGGCGAGCAAACAGAGGTATGACGCTGATCATGCCAAGTGGCTACCTGCCAACAAGAAATGTTTGGCAGTGGTCAAGAACACTATAGAGCCCGCCATTCTGGGGGCAATCACAGATCTTCCTACCGTCGTTGAGTACCTCGACAAGATAAGGAGTCAGTACACTGGCTCCTCAAAGACTTATGCTACCCAGTTGATCAAACAACTGGTTACAGAGAGGTACTTGGGAGGTGGGATAAGAGAGCACATCAATCGCTTGGTGAACATCAACAACAAGCTTAAGCCAATGGATATGGAGTTCAAACTAGAACACATAGTTCATTTGGTCTTTGCTTCGTTGCCAAAAGAGTTTGACAACTTTGTTGTCAATTATAATATGAACCCTGAAAAATGGGATATTGAAAAGACCATAGCGATGTGTGTACAAGAAGAAGAGAGAATAAAGAATGCACATGGTGGATCTATAAACTATGTGAACAAGAAAAGATACAATAAAGATATTCCCTCTTCATCCAAAGGAAAGGGACCCCAGTTGCCTCAGCCGCAGCACAGGCCCAAGTTTGGGCAACCTTTAGTGGAGAAGGATCAGTGCCTTCACTGTAAACAGAAGGGACACTACAAGACAAATTGTCCTGACTACCTAAAGATGATCATGGAGAAACGATGTGAGAACATTATCTCATTTGTAGATGAATCCTTGTATAAAGATTATTCGAAATCTACTTGGTGGATTGATTCAGGAGCAATAATTCATGTTGCAAACAATTTACAGGGATTCCGTTCAACGAGAACTACGGGAAGAGGAGAAAACAGAATTAAAGTCGCAACTGGAGTCGAGGCAGATGTTGAGGCGGTTGGAGACCTCCTCTTAGAGCTCGACACAGTCTTTAATTTATTACTTAAAGATGTATTTTATGTTCCCGTAATTCAGAGAAACTTGATAAGTGTGTCTCGTCTTGATGACGATGGATTTGCATGTCGTTTTGGAAACGGCATGTGTGTAATAGAATTTGATGATACAGTTGCTTCGATTGCTTTTAGAAGAAATGATCTTTATCTATTATCGCTACGTGAAAGTGTGAATTCCGTATGTGATGTGCATGCGACTGTGTCTGCAACCACAGATAATAACAGAAAACGAAAGAAAACTCAAGACACGTCGTCGAAATTATGGCATTATCGTTTAGGCCATATTTCGAGGGGGAGAATAGAAAGGCTGGTTAAGAATGAAATTCTACCTCCTCTTGAGTTCTCAGACTCAGACAAATGCATTGATTGCATTAAAGGAAAATATGTAAAGATAACAAAGAAAAATGCTGAGCATAGCGCAGGTATTTTAGAATTAATTCACACAGATATCTGCGGTCCGTTCTCAGTTAAAAGCATAGACGGTTATGACTCTTTCATAACGTTCACAGATGATTATTCCCGTTATGGATATATTTATCCAATAAAAGAGAAATCAGAGGCATTAGATAAATTTAAAGAATTCAAAGCTGAAGTTGAAAATCAGCACAATTTAAATATAAAGGTTGTCCGTTCTGACCGTGGAGGGGAATACTACGGTCGGCATACCCCATACGGACAGGTTACAGGACCTTTTGCGAGGTTCCTAACAGAACAAGGAATAGTTGCCCAGTACTCTATGCCGGGCGATCCTCAGCAGAATGGAGTAGCTGAAAGACGGAATAGTACCCTGATGGACATGGTACGAAGCATGATCGGCTATTCTACGCTGCCAGTGAGTTTATGGATGGAGGCGTTGAAAACCGCTGTCTATATTCTCAACGGAGTACCCAGTAAAGCGGTGCCTAAAACACCGTATGAACTGTGGACAGGAAAGATACCCTCGCTGAATCACCTACGGGTGTGGGGGAGTCCTGCTGAGGCAAAGATATTCAACCCGAACATTGGGAAATTGGATCCCAAGACAGTGAGTTGCCATTTTATTGGTTATCCAGACAGATCAAAAGGATATCGTTTCTACTGTCCAGACAGATTTACAAAGTTCGTAGAAACGAGACATGCTACCTTCCTAGAAGAAGAGATGATTCGGGGAAACACGGCAGTTCGAAAGATTGTTCTTGAGGAGAAGCGGGTTTGCGCACCCACTCCAATGATTCAGGAACCGTTTTTCTCACTGCCTGCTGAGACTGCACCGGCGGTACGAGTTACTGCGATGCCAGTTCCCGAATTGATCCCTTCTGTGGCGACGCAGAATGAAAATGTGGAACCTGTCCTTCAGGATCCTATAGACAATAACATTGCCACAGATCAGGGGGAGCCGTCACAGGCTCCAGCAGAGAATATTCGAATAGAAGAGGCTCCTAGGAGATCTCAAAGAGAAAGAAGATCAGCTATTCCTGCTGATTATGAAGTGTATAACACAAAAGAGTTTCGAATGGAAGATAATCCTATCTCATTCGAAGAAGCCATGAGAAGCAGACATTCATCTAAATGGTTTGAAGCCATGGAAGATGAAATGAAATCGATGAGGACCAACCGAGTTTGGGACCTAGAAGAAATTCCTGAAGGAGCCAAAACAGTAGGCTGTAAATGGGTCTACAAGACAAAATGTGACTCCAAAGGGAATATAGAAAGATACAAGGCTCATCTTGCGGCAAAAAGATTTACACAGAAGGAAGGAATAGATTATAATGAGACTTTTTCTCCGGTCTCATGTAAAGATTCTTTCAGAATAATTATGGCCTTGGTTGCACATTTTGATCTGGAATTGCACCAAATGGATGTAAAGACGGCATTCCTAAATGGGGATCTCGAAGAAAAAGTTTACATGGCACAACCTAAAGGTTTTGTCGTAAAAGGAAAAGAAAATATGGGATGTCATTTAAAGAAATCCATTTATGGATTAAAGCAAGCTTCAAGACAGTGGTACTTGAAGTTTAACGAGACTATAAAGAAGTTTGGGTTTACAGAAAATGTTGAGGATAATTGCAGTTATGCAAAATTCAAGAAAGGGAAATACATTTTCCTGGTACTGTATGTGGATGACATTCTACTAGCGAGTAGCGATGTCAGTCTACTATTAGAAACAAAAGAATTCTTGTCATCGAATTTTGACATGAAAGATCTTGGTGAAGCCTCTTTTGTGCTAGGGATTGAGATTCACCGAGATAGAAGAAATGGGGTACTAGGTTTGTCACAAGAGATATATCTACAAAAGACTCTAGAAAAATATAGTATGCAAGCGAGTAAGCCTACTCCTGCTCCGATAGTCAAGGGTGACAGATATGGAGACTTTCAGAGTCCCAGAAATAAATATGAAAAGAACAGATGAAAACTGTTCCGTATGCCTCGGCAGTCGTAAGTTTACAGTATGCTCAAGTGTGCACATGCCCTGACTTAGCCTTTGTCACTAATGTGATTGGCAGATTTCAGAAAGATCCAGGTCTAGAACACTGGAAACTTGTAAAGAAAGCCTTGCGATATGTGAAAGGCACAAAAGGTCTCATGCTAACATACAGAAGAAGCGATTCTTTAGAGATTAAAGGATACGCAAATTCAGACTTTGCGGGAGATGAAGATGATAGAAAATCCACGACGGGTTACATCTTCACTCTCGCAGGGGGAGCTATTTCATGGAAAAGCTCTAAACAATCGGTCACAGCAACATCGACGATGTATGCTGAGTTTATAGCATGCTACGAGGCCTCCGGACAGGTAGAATGGTTAAAGAAGTTCCTGGCTTAAGAGTGGTGGACAGTATAGAAAGACCACTAAAGATGTACTGCGATAACCAGCCAGCAGTGTTTTATGCTCATAACAACAAGAAGAGCACGGCTACCAAGTCGATACCGATAAGATTTTATTCGATAAAAGATAGAATCCAGGATCACACCATAAGTCTCGAGCATATAAGAACAAAATATATGCTTGCGGATCCGCTAACGAAAGGCCTACCACCCAGCGTGTTCATGGAACACGTAGCCGGCATGGGAATGAGGTACAGCCTATGATCTCTGGATAATAGAGGCCCAAAAGGAATACAGAATCTATTTCTGAACAGAGGCGTGTATTGTGGCTATTGATTCTATCAGCAGTTGCGCGTGACGATGAGATATGCCCTGTACATAAATCTGTAATGAGATAAGGAAAATATAAAAGTGAAAGAGAAAGATAATGTGAGATCAAGGGGGAGATTGTTGGATTGATCTCTACCCTAAGGCCCAAAGGCCTTAGCCTTGATCTGCGCCCTGATCGGGGGCGCTCAACCCAACTCCGTGTTGGTGGGCCCTCGTCGCCAGCGCCACAATAAATAGAAGGTGGGGGCCGGGGGGCACGCACGTCGAGAATCACCGTGCCCCGACTCCCCACCTACATCTAAACCCTAACTTGATCCCGAGGGGTGGCGCTGCAGCGGCGGGAAGCTCCACCGGCCTGCACTGCATCGACCACCGTCGCCCAGAGCGGATCTACCCCGACCGCTGCACTGCGTGACGCTGCCTAAGAGCAGACGCCACCAACGAACGTGATGGCGTCGTCTTCGTCAGAGCAAGGTATACTACCCTAATCCCCTCTCGGTTTGATCTCGTACACGCACACGCATACGTGCACTATTGTTTGATCCTAGACCTAGACACAGATAGGATTTCCGAGTCGATCCCGCACCTAGCGATCCGCGAATCGACCTAACACACAATACATAATTGCATAGTTGTTCGACAGAAAAATGACGCGACAGAAAAATGAAAAAAAAATAACAACACCAAACGTTGGGAGCCGCAAGCACGTACGGTGGATTTGACGTAGGTGTCCGTGTCCTCCTTGTAGCGTTCGTAGAGATCGCTAGAGTAGTCGTGTGGGGGCTTCTGCGTGCACATGTTAAAGACCGTCCTGCCAATAACAATTAGATCGATCAGGAAAGATCCAAGAAGAAGAAGAAAACAGCCAAACAGCAGAGAAGATCGAGAAACGGGGAGGGAGGACGTACGTATAGAGCTCCAGAAACTCTACGCTGGAAAGAGGAAACTCGCCGCCAGCTTCGACGGTGCGTCTAATCTTGGCCACGCCAGCGGCCAAGAACCGCCACCCCTCCTCGAGCTCGACCACGCCGCTGTCGCCGCGATCCATAATGCCGCCGTGCCGCAACTCGCCGCCGACGCAGATCGGGCGCTGGATTAATTGGATTGGTTGTACAAAGCACCGCAACTCAGATTTTATATTGCTACCGAGCCTTGTAGAGGAAAGCATCCAGCATGATGAGTCCTATTGGAACTAGAACAACCGGGAGTTATTGACGTGATCAGGTAGAACTGACTGAGGGAGCTGGGAATTGTCTATCTGTATTTCTGTACGGACTAAGTTTAAGCGCCAATAGTATTGAAGTAAAGTTGGGCTTATATATGCGCTTCTATATGCATGCTCATCACTTTTTTTTTTTGATCCAGTACGAGTCGGCTCATGGCCGCAAACTAACCTGACGTTCAGTCAGGAATTATCTAGTTCGGTTTTACTAATCGAGTGTTTTTTTTCAGTCAGGAATAATCTCGAGTCATAGCAGTTAGGAATTCGTAATGCATCCGTCACCTACGGACGTACATGGGCCGGAAGTGAAGAGAGAGAAACAAACACAACAGAATTTGGCCCAAATACAACAAAGAGGACTGAACGAAACACGCATGCCTAAACCCTGACCGCAGAATTCCTTGCTTGGAAAATCTGGACGGTGAAAAAGTTAATGATGGAACAAAGCAATTTTAGCCTAGCAACAATCCAAATTGTTAATACTTTATGTTGCCAAAGAACGAAGGAACGAACTTAATACAAGCGCTGGCCGTGGTTAGGACTTTGGCCAGATACCAGCATGTGAAACAATAAACTTGGCAAGGAACGACTGATGTAGAGCGTGATACGTGCAATCATGATGCCAATGTGATAGTACAACACTGTAGTTCCCACTAGAATTATACACTGGTCACTGGCCCAAACCAAAGAAAACAGTTCATATTATGAACAAGTTGACACCAAAAAGGGATATAGATATCAATCAAAAGGCTCTTCTCTTCTATGCTGGCCTGCCACAGGCACCTGATACATCCAAAGAATGCTCCGTGCTTTTCTGAACCTCGCTTACCCCCAGTTCACACAAGAGATCTAAACTGCTACTACTTCAGTAAGTATGTATCCAAATCTGCCATTAGTTCTGTCACCACATTTTTCTTGTACTCGGCAATATAGCTGTCAGCCTTAACCGAAGTACAAGCTTAGAAAGTATCTTGTCGGATTGAACCCTATTAGTATCACTGCAAGATGAGGATGGATGCCATGTGAGATAGATGTCAGGAGATCAGTTTGAAACAGTACAAAGGGATGCACTTACTAAGTGGAGACAGGATGATGACGAGACCAATCGGGTACAGAAAGAATGTTGTTCTATCCAAAAATGGAAGAACTACAGCGGAATATTTAATTTTTGTCAGGAGAGAAGTGCACAAATAAACTACATGAAGTTACTGAAAGAATAAAAGATTAGAACTATGCATACCATCATATCCTAGAAAGTTCAGATAGTGATAATAAGAAATTGCCACCACAAAGAGTAGATTCGATAAAAGAGCTGGAAAGAAGCCATGCGCGACCAATAGAGGTGACAAAAAATATTGAAGCACTGAGCATAAAAACTTGTCAAATTAGATACCATACAAGTTGCAACAAACTTTCAAATAGACAAATATATATATTGATACTGCTTACCATATAGGATGACAAATGCAGGAAAGAACGAGTTACAGTGAACATCAAATGCATAGAGCCTGCAAAGAATTTTGTGTGCACTGTTAGTGATATTGGAACTCCGCCTGTGTTTGTTCTCAACATAACCGGTCCCAAGCCCGTATAAAGGAGGAGGGTTGTGTTAGGTTTGGCGAACCAGCGTAAAAAAAACAGCCACTCTAATGGATATGAAACCCATAAGAAACTCGTTGGGGCATAACCCTCTTAGCGACGCGCTACATCGGAACCCGGGTGTGGTGTTAAATGGGCAAGGGCCGGGTCGCCATCCCCCCAAGGGCGCGTCGTATCGTGACCTGGGTACGATGAAAAATGAGCAAGGGTCAGGTCGTCACAGCCTGAGTGGCGCGCTACATCTACGCCCGGGCGTAGTGGAAAATGAGCAAGGGTCTTCGCACTTCCCTTGACGGGTGCGAAGGGTAAGGAAGTTAGCCGAGCCAATTAGGATTCGCATAGGTAGCTGGAACGTAGGATCCCTAACAGGTAAGTTGCGGGAGCTAGTTGATGCAGCAATTAGGAGGCGTGTAAATATTCTATGCTTTCAGGAGACTGAATGGAAGGGTCAAAAGGCGAAGGAGGTTGAGGATACTGGCTTCAAGATTTGGTGCACGGGGCAACACCGGGTAGGAATGGTGTAGGTATCTTGATCGATAGGAGCCTTAAGGATGGAATCGTAGAGGTTAGGAGGCGAGGCGACCGGATTATCCTGGTCCGGATGGTAGTTGGAGACTCAGCCCTGAATGTGATCAGTGCCTATGCCCCTCAGGTAGGTCTCAGTGAGAGCACCAAGAGGCAGTTCTGGGAAGACCTAGATAGCATGGCTAGTACCGTTCCTAGCAGCGAGAAACTCTTCATAGGAGGAGATCTCAACGGTCATGTGGGTGCGACTAATGTAAGGTTCGAACGAGTGCACGGGGGCTTTGGGTATGGTCGCAAGAGTCAAGAGGGGGAGGATATTTTGAACTTCGCGTTGGCCTACAACTTGTTGATAGCGAATACCCTTTTTAGGAAGAGAGAATCTCATCTTATGACCTTTCATAGTGGACAACACTCGAGCCAGATCGACTTTCATAGTGGACAACACTCAAGCCAGATCGACTTTATCCTTGCTAGGAGGGAGGATAGACGGGATTGCTTAGATTGTAAGTAATACCCGGGGAGTGTGTTGTCCCTCAACACAAGCTTGTGGTGGTGGACTTTCGTTTTCAGGTACGTGTCCATCGAGATAAACGCGCCAAGATTGCGAGAACGAAGTGGTGGAAGCTTAGAGGGGAAGCGGCACAAACGTTCAACGAGAGAATGCTAGGTGAGGGGCCCTGGGAGGAAGAAGAAGATGCAGAAAACATGTGGCTAAAGATGGCAACATGTATTCGGAAGGTGGCCTCAGATGTGTTTGGCGTGAGTAGGGGAGGCAAACAGGAAGGGAAAGACACCTGGTGGTGGAATGACGAGGTGCAAAGGGCTATTAAGGAGAAGGAGTGTTTCAAGCGCCTCCACCTTGATAAGAGTGCAGCCAACATCGAGAGCTATAATTTAACGAAGAGGGTTGCAAAGCGAGCTGTGAGCGTAGCAAAGGGTAAAGCGTATGATGACCTGTATCAGCGGCTAGCCATGAAGAAAGGGGAGAAGGACATCTATAGGATGGCTAGGATCCGCGAGCGGAAGACAAGAGATATCAACCAAATCAAATGCATCATGGATGGGACAGATCGATTTGTAGTGAAGGATGAGGAGATCAAGGACAGATGGCAAGAGTATTTTGATAAGTTGTTTAATGGGGAGAATGAGGGCCCTAGCCCTGAGTTAGATGACATTTTTGATGACACCAACAGACGCTTTGTGAGAAGAATTCAGAAGGCTGAGATCGAGGAGGCGTTGAAGAGGATGAAGGGGGGTAAAGCGATGGTCCCTGATGGTATCCCCATTGAGGTGTGGAGATGCCTAGGTGCCAAAGCGATAGTATGGTTAACTAAGTTTTTAACCTTATTTTTTTTCAGTCCAGCAGGATGCCTGAAGAATGGAGGAGAAGTATATTAGTACCAATCTTCAAGAACAAAGGAGATATTCAAAGTTGTACTAACTACCATGGCATTAAGCTGATGAGCCATACGATGAAGCTTTAGGAGAGGGTTATCGGGCACCGTCTAAAAAGAGTGACAAGTGTGACCCAAAACCAGTTTGGGTTCATACCTGGAAGGTCGACCATGGAGGCGATTTTCTTAATCCGATAATTGATGGAGAGATATAGAGAGCAGAAGAAGGACTTGCATATAGTCTTTATTGATCTTAAGAAGGCGTATGATACAATACCGAGAAATGTCATGTGGTGGGCCTTGGAGAAGCACAAAGTCCCAACTAAGTACATTACCCTCATCAAGGATATGTATAAGGATGAGTGACGTTTGTCCGGACATGTGATGGTGACACCACTGATTTTCCTATTAACATAGGCCTACATCAGGGGTCAGCATTGAGTCCTTATTTATTTACTTTGGTGATATATGAGGTCATAAGGGACATACAAGATGATATCCCTTGGTGTATGCTCTTTGCTGATGATGTGGTGCTGGTTGACGAGAGTAGGGAAGGGGTTAATAGGAAGTTAGATCTGTGGAGATGCACGTTAGAGTCGAAAGGGTTCAGACTCAGTAGGACCAAGACCGAGTACATGATGTGCGACTTCAGCGCAACTAGGCATGAGGATGGAGATGTTAGCCTCGATGGGCAAGTGGTGGCCCTTCCTTTTCGGTATTTAGGATCAATGCTTCAAAAGGATGGCGACATTGATGAAGATGTTAGATATAGAATCTCAGCTGCCTGGTTGAAGTAGCGTCAAGCTTCTGGCGTCCTATGTGACGTCCTATGTGACAGAAGGGTGCCACAAAAGTTAAAAGGTAAGTTCTATAGGACAGCGATTCGTCCGACGATGTTATACGGTGCTAAATATTGGCCACAAAAAGACGATATATCCAACAACTGAGTGTAGTAGAGATGCGGATGTTGCGGTGTTTTGCGGGCACACACGAAGGGATAGAGTCCGGAACGAAATTATTCGGGATAGAGTCGGAGTGGCACCAATTGAGGAGAAACTTACCCAACATCGATTGAGATGGTTTGGATATGTCCAACGGAGATCCCCTGAGGCGCCGCCGGTGCGTAGTGGGGTTCTAAAGCAGGCCGAAAATGTAAAGAGAGGTAGAGGTAGACCTAGACTAACTTCGGACGAGTCGGTTAAGAGAGACCTTAAGGAGTGGAATATCTCCAAAGAGGTAGCTTTGGATAGGAGCGCTTGGAGACTCGCCATCCACGTACCTGAAGATCTGTGATCTTTGTTTTTGCTTTTTTTACGGGTTTCTTCTCTAGCCTACCCCAACTTGCTTGGGACAAAAGGCTATGTTATTGTTATTGTTAGTGATATTGGCTGCCACCTTAACAACTAAGCAGTGGATAAATTGCGCATGACACAAGTAATATCAAAGAATAGGAAAATTACCACTCCACACGTTGCTCAACAACATGGCTGTTAGGTTCCTCTCTCAAGTAAGAATTTGTAAGAAACCTGCATCCAATTACAGCATATAATAATTCTGATTCCCAATGGCAGGTGAGCATATGTTCTGGTAATAGCAATTTGATCAGAAATAGAACATAGGCATGACAGTGTAGCCTAAAACCTACAAAGCCACTATGCTTAGGAATAAAATTCTAAAAGCAGTGCAAAATTTAAGCTGTGTCAATGCAGCCCCATGTGACTAGCATCCACAACAGCAATCTTCGATAGAGCTTATTTCTTTCTTAATAATTTGCAGGTCAACCATTTCTTTTCTTCCTTTCACTTCATTTATACATAGCACTAGACATGTTCAGGTAACACATTGAAGATAGTAATTAGTTAATAAAGGTAGTAATGGTGACTAATAATACTCCTGATCTAGCTTGCACATCAGTTCACACAACCCTGGAGATTATATCCATGCTGTATTTTGGGTTCCATGATGGCATGAAGCAGGAGCACTACAAAACCAGATACTTACCAGCAAAGTGTGGCCAAAACTATCCCAGCAAACAAGAAATGGAAGAACACAACCGAAGTGATTGTTAGAGCAGCATGTGAGGCACTCTCTCCATACCTGCAGGGATTAAAAAATGATATTTCCATTTTAAAAAGTAACAGTTTAATAGACAGGAAAAACTAAATATCGACTAATCTGTTAATGATCATGTATTCATAAATAAAATAGGTATTGGAAGGTCCGACACCATCAAGGTATGTATTCACAGGAATCACAAATATAACTGTATTTGAAAATCATGAAGAACTTACGCTGCACAGTAACCTGATGTTGCGAACACGAGGAAAAGAATCAGAATGACAACAAATGCAGGATCATCCCGAGCCCACTGGTTCTTTGTTTCTGAAATCACGGGCAAGAAAAAAAGAACTCAGTAATCCACAACACTGAATGCAAAGCAGATAAGTCATACTCCCTCCATCCCATGAAGAGTGCAATTCTAGTTTTTTTTCAGACAGATTAGTGGTGGTGTGAAAAGACTCTTATGCCCTCATTTGTTTGCCACATTTGGTTAGTTTTGGCATGCAATCAAATCTGACCACTTAATTAGGCAGGTAGTTGAGATCCAATCTCTAGAATTGCACTCTTCGTGGGATTTTTTTTCAAACGCAGGATTGCACTTTTCGTGGATGGAGGAAGTAAGTGGCATGCATACTATTGACAGAATACAAATTCCAAACAGCATAAGCTCAAGGAGAGATCAGAAGGGGCATGTTCAATATCAAAGTTCAATTGCACAGTGAACTCAGGAGGAGCTCTACAAAGGTGAGTTTGAGAATCCATAGTTCTCATGCAAATGCTACCAACTCAGGTTGTCATATTATTTTGTCTTGGCTAGCTGCCATAAAATGATAATGTAAACACAGTGAAATGGCAGGGGCAATGTTCCAAATTATTTGCATATATCATGTTCTTCTTAGAATAATCAAAACAACAATTAACTAACGAATCAACTTCTCCAATATGCAACTTTCATCAGCATCAGCTATATAATATAAAATGAGGATTCACAACTGCTACATACATAGGTATGAAAACATTTAGTTTCTTGGTGAGGGATAAAGGCAATCAAGAAAATATCAGGTGGTCTAGCATATATACACAAAATGTTATTTTTGAAAAATAGTACTCATGACGAAGTATCACATGTCCAAAACAAGGAAAAAGAAATGAACATCAGTAATTACACAATAAAATGTAAATCAAAACAAGTGAAAGTTTGAAATGGTTTATGCTTACAATGAATTATGTTGGTAAACCATGCATCAACTAGTAATAAGAAAGGTAAAAATAGGCCACGTACGCTTGTGATATTTGGTGTGCTGATAGCTGTCTTCCAGATAGTAACATGCCAGAAATAGACAAATGCAAATCAGATGCTTAATCGCAAAATGGGCACGAAGAAAAAGAAATATAAGACATAAATGCTTCATCTTAAGACATAATACTAAAAAACAGACAAATGAATCAGGAAAGGCATTCTCAGTAAGAAAATAAGCCAGCTTAGAAAGACTGCAGGCACAGGATTGTCACGTGAGGTCCAGTTTTAAGTGGGTGTTCAAATGGGGCTCTAGGAGGTGCTGTCATGTGACTATCTGGGTTTAAGCTTCAAAGTAAAGTTTTCCAGGGTTTTAATAGAAAATGTTAAGTATCAGGTATGCCCGAAAGATGAAATTCCAGAACCAAAGCATATTTGAATTGAACTTAGCAAGTTATGACTCCAAAAAATTAGCATTGAGAAGTTTCCAAAGCAAGAAGTAATAAGTTGTATGATATCATTATCAGTTCATAATTGTGCCAATAATACTTACAGAACACGTAAGTATGACGAAAGAGCAACTACAAACAATTAAGAACTGGACTGAGTGCAGGATGCGTACACTACTTTTGGTGAAGTACAGAGATGAACCATTTGCCAAAATGTGTATTCAATATCCATTTGTTGCCACTGCCAATGAGAACAACAAAATTAGATTATTTTCCACATGACCATATTGAAGATATAAAAAGCACATGCACATACAAATTACTGCGAGCCTCATGGTACATTCAAAACCAATACCAGAAAAGTTGTACAGAAACTAGGTTCAAAAGGAGCTTTTCCTTTTCTCTCCTTGGGAGTATTTATTTTCTTTTCTCCTTGTTCTACGGTGACCACAAACGCAGAAAAATTGAAAGTACATTTCTTGCTGCATTGACAATAATCGAAGTTCAGAATTTCCAAGGTGCAAAATCAAAATACATTTTTAATGGCATCGAGGTTCAATAGGGTTACAATACTATACGAACAGTTGAACTGAACAAATGCCCAAATTCGGCAACACAAACTATCAAAATGAATACGGAGTAGCACTTAACATCTAAAATTGACAAGTGGAGTTGAGCAATTAGCAATACTGAATCCAATCAAGAAGCACTGTGAGCATCAGTGGTCTGCAAACCTATACAGTGTATTGTGTTGATTGATGTACCAAGAAGACTCAGTAAGAGATAGCAAGGCCAAATTAACAGCATTACAGTATCGCGTGCTAGCTCATTGATGCAAAGGAACTCATAGGCACAACCCAACCTAGGCCTTGTTTAGATCCATTCCGTAAAATTTTTGAAATGGTATCTTTTCATATTTGAAATATTTAACATAGATCAATTAAAAAACTAATTGCAGATTTCATCCGTAAATCGCGAGATGAACCTAACGAGCCTAATTAATCCGTCATTAGCACATATTTACTGTAGCAATTTATTGTCTAATCACGGCCTAATTAGGATCATTAGATTCGTCTCGCGATTTACGGACCATCTGTGTAATGCGATTTTTAGAATTTTGGATCTAAACAAGGCGCTAATAAGAGGCATACCACGGCTGGAGCCTCAACCCCTAAATGAAATCGATGGACTACGAATACGTATTGGATCCTCCTCCCGGTGATCCCGCATTAAGCCAGGAAACCAAACCCTAACGAGAATCTAAGTTTCAAATCCCTCCGAGCGCGCGGGGACGCGACGCCAGATCAGCAGGCGGCACGAGCAGAGGAGGGGTTGCAAGAGAGACGGAGTGGATTCAGGTTTTGGGGAGAGCCAAGCGTCCCGCGAGGTTTACGGACCTTGACGATGCGGCGGAGGTAGGGGCCGAAGAGCGGCGGGGCGGAGCGGGCGGCCCCGCGCACCTTGGACGCGGTCGTCGGCAGCATCTTCGCCGCCTCCTTTTGCTTGGCGGCTACCCACCGCTCTGCTCTCGGGATCTGCTGCCGCTTCTGCTCCGGCGGATTCCTGGAGCTCCGGCGCCTGGTCCGATCTGGTGACCTGGCTGTCACAGCCGCGGCGGGCAGACGAGATCTGGCTCGCTGCCTCGGCTTCGCGTTTGCTGTCCTGCCTCGGTGCCTCCTGCTGCTGCTACCGAGGAGAGGGAAGGTGGCTGTGGGAGTGGCCCACTTCAACCAGCTGCTGCTCCGTGCGTAGTTTTGGGCCATGTTGTCCGGCCCAGTCCATATATCATAAGGTCCAACTAGAATCCGTTGTTTTTTTATCAAAAAAGAATCCGCGTATTATTATTTTTCAAGGGATGATGAACTGGTTTATTATTATTGTCCTTTGATTGCACCATCTTTATTTTTTTCCACCATGGGCAGTGCCCGAATTTCATTACTGATTGCACCATCTTTATGCATGAATAATACTAAGTGATGGAGGCGGACCCTGCCTCGTTGTCCCAACTGCTGGAAGGCCTATCCTAAGAATGTTAATGGCGATTGGGACGACTTGAATTGGAAGTTACATGAGATATATTCTATCCAGGCTTAAGGGGATCTTGGTTGTAATCAGATACCATATTACCATGTATACAGAATACAGGTTAGTTAGGAGATCTAGTCAGAATTGTAACACTAGACCATCGGGCTAGTTAAGGTCACTAGGGACCATCCATTAGACTCTCTCTAGTGATTGCTATTTGGCACCTTGCTTTTAGCGAATTCATCAATATAATACATCAAAACATATGATATATGGTATTGTGCCTACTCGGCGGTCCGAACGCATCTAAACCTTAGGATTTGTGTAGTTATGTTACCTTCGAGCTACATATCTTGCGATCCTTCCTTAAACAATCAACCACTTGAGGGTATGCATTGGTTATGCTAGCACTAAGGCCTAGCAGGTTTAAGGTAGAGGACGTCATTAATTGTACGATCTTAAGGAATCCATACAATTTTGTAATCCTTTCATTTCTATAGGTACGTCATTTTAGTTTTGTTTTAAGGCAAACTTTTCTAGTTTCGACAAAGTTTATAAAAAAATATACAGATATTTATTTATCAAACTAGTTTCTTTAGATGTTATATAACATATTGATAGTGCATTTATTTGATGTTGTAAGTGTTAATATAATTTTCTATAAACTTGGTCAAAGTTAAACAAGTGTTAAACTTTTTGTATGGAAAAATCAATGTATATAATGTTGTTTGGATCTATGTATGACAAATCCATTCATCTTTGTTCTTAAGTCTTAGCGATAAAATTGGTGCAGATGATTGGTTGATTGGGTTTGAAAGTGACATATTTTAGTGAATTTGCAACTATCCCCTTCAAGGGGTGCTATTTGGGGCTATTTCGGGTGGGGCTCACTGATTCTCTCTTCCTCTCTCTTGTTAAAGTGATGGCTAAATGATTGGAAAAGTACTTTAGTAACTAAATAGCTCTTGGATCCAAACACCTTAAGGGCTATTTTATTGAAGGGCTATTTTCTTAGGATAAATATTAGCCCTCAAAATAACCCTTGGCTATTTCTCCAAACAGGGCAAATCTTACTAGGAATCAACTAAGTCACAGACTTCTTAGAGGTTTAATAGTCTTTCTACATTCATGACAAAAATATAAACCCCAAATGACAATGGCTCTGTTTGGATCCCTAGGCTATTTTTTAGTCCCTACTCAAATAGCCCAAATAGCCCTAGAGAAGCGAAACATGAGGGCTATTTCTGAGCTATTTGCAAATAGCCCACCCCAAAAAATTATCCCCTCTAAGGGGTGCTATTTGGGGCTATTTCGGGTGGAGCCCACTGGTTCTCTCTTTCTCTCTTTGGTTAAAGTTGGAAAAGTACTTTAGGAGCTAAATAGTTTTTGGATCCAAACACCTTAAGGGCTATTTCATTGAAAGGTTATTTTCTTGGGATAAATTTTAGCCCTCAAAATAACCCTTGCCTATTTCTCCAAACAGGGCCAATCACAAACAACATAAACGCCAAATGGTTAGATTCCATCCAAATTAAACCACCTTTTTTATACAGCTGTCATTAGAAATGTTCTTCAAAGTAAAATAAATTATATCAGATATGGCATCACAGATCGCTTCATCACACATTCTTCGTTTACAAAATGATTGAGTTTCCAACACAGTGCAAGTACTCAGAAATTAGTAAATTATCTAACTGAGACGAATCGAGTAAAGATAAAGACAACATATATATCGGGTTCGAGATTCTGACTCAAAGAAAGTGCTCGCAACTTAATTATTCTCTGTGACAGTCTGACAGATTTCATCATCAATCTCGAACATTACCTCATGAGAGGATCTTGATTGGAGTCGTTAAACAGTAGGACACTCGACTATATTTTTTGCAATTCAGTTCTTTTTGTAAAAGATTTTTATATTTAAATCATAACGGTTTGAATTGCAGAAATTGACTCTTTTACGGCATGTTGGCGCCAAATCACATGGCGCCAATTATACACGTTACGGCGGCACGTATTTTGGCGCCGTATGTTATACGGTGGCACCTACGTGGGAGATCGTCTCCTGTGCTCCCACCTCCTCCCATACTCCCATGCTTCCATTTCCAAAATATACATAATAATATGCATGAAAAAATTATCTAAAAATATAAATGGTTAGATGATGAAAATCTACATGCCCATCCAAAAAAAGGGATGAAAAGAGTTTTGTGCAAGAAGAAATAAAAAAAGACAAATCAGTCTATCAATAGTTGTGGGTTGTGATTTTACATGAACAGTGTACCCAATCCAATAAACATGCTGATTTTCACTTTTTTTTCTCCTTACACATATTTTCGTTTGTTCTCAAATTTTGCATGAACATGCACCTTTGCATCCCCTACCCACCTATATTTTTGGATAATTATTTCATTCACATTTTCACGTGCCTTTTGGAAATTGGAGCATGGGAGGAGGTGGGAACACAGGACATGTTCTCGCCTACGTGGCAGTGCACAGCGCAAAGCATATGGCGCTGTACGGCGTCAGAGGCAATGGCGCCGTTCATGCCTTCTGCTGCTAGTCAGCCGAAGTGCTCAAAAGTGCATTGTACTTGGCCTTTTATTTAATTCGAATTAAATTAGCAAACGGTTTCAAATTTACTAAAATTCGAAGAGTAAGATGTGCATGTTCCATTTTGCTTGGCGTCCTTGGCGGGGATCAACGCTTTACAGATACTGAATTATTCAATTTCGAAACGATCTAATGCACATTCACTGTGCTGTGCAACAGAGGATCTGCTTTCCTTGTTGCATGCATCTGTGACAGATTTCGACGTCAATCTCAAGATTACATCATGAGAGGATGTTGATTGGAGTCGTGAAACAGCAGGACGCTCGCTCATAGGTGCGAGCAAACTAAATCAGACTGCACTAGTACAAGCTCGGTACAGGTTTACAGATGAAGCACGTCGCGTAGATAGCTAGACTACATGAATCACACAACGCCCACCCGGCCACTAATTTTCCAGAGCACACATGATCGAGCACCAATTGTTTATTTTGCATTTCCAGAAATAAAAACATGAAGGAAAGCCGTATTATAGTTCCGATTCGCTCCCATACATCCGACGGCACTCTCTAGCAATTATTAGGATCTCTGAAGATACATGACTGCCCCAGCAGCGGCGGCGGCGGCGGCGGCGCAGCGTCGATCACAAAACACTCTACCAACGATGGTGGAGTAAGCGAGGAGAGAGTCGCTAGCTAGTCCTGCTTGACGCCGGGCTTCTCCTTGGCGTCCTTGGCGGGGATCTCGTGCACCACCCTGACGGGCTTGAGCACGCCCTCCTCGTCGGGCTGCCCCGCCGACGACCGCACCTCCACCGTCTGCACCGTCTTCGTCACCGTGTCGGCCTGCTGCGGATCCTTGTCCGCGCCGCCGCCACCACCAGCGGCGGCGGCGTCCTGCAACATGTACAAAGACCAAGATCAACAAACAGATCATTCATCCCCAAATCATGAACTGATCTCGAGCTGGCTGATGATATAACTGAGATACGACGATGCGTACCTGCTGGGGGGCTTGGGCACCGGTGTTGGTCGACATGCCGTGCTCGATCGGCCGGGCAGCAGCAGTTTCTCGATCGAGCTAGATCGGTGTCCGTGTGCGTTCGTTGCCGCAGGCGCAGTGGTCGCTGCTGGCAGGCTAGCAGCTAGCGCTTCCTAGCTTTTATCATTGCGGCTGCCGAAGCTGCGGGAAGGGGGCCGAGGTGGCGCATGCCCGGCCGACAACTGCCGGCAGCCGAGCCGACCGCCACCGCCGCACCGCGCAGGGCCGTCTCGGCCAAACACCTGTCCGCTCCTACATAGTTTAAGCCATATTTTATCTTACCAGGGAGGAAGGTCGAATTGATATGGTCTTTTTATAATTTTGATTTCTCACGAGACGCGACACGACGACCAACAAAGCATGGACACTTGCACGATGCATTCTCCGTTCTCGAGCGACACACGGCAGTGTTAGGTGTCACGGCCCAAAAATGCCCCTTGCGTGGTACCAAAACATGCCTTGAGCATCATGAATTCGTGTTGATCATGTTTAATTGCATCCACATCTGGTTGTACATTGATAATACGTTAGTTGCATCATTATAGTGGTGATTCTCACCAGTTTTCATGCATTAATTTAATGGATCGAAAGCAATTTTCTCACGAGCTCGTACCCGACCAAATATGCTCTTAATAGTGGCGGAGACACGGGAAAAAAATGAGCTGGGACGAAATCAAAATACGGGCTTATCATGTCTAATGCGTCCGTCGGTGCAAAAACACAGGTGTATCTTTTTGTTAGAGGCTTTGACTAACAATTATTCAGCCAATATACGATTTGTATAAATCATAACCATAAGTAAATACTTTGGATATGAATCTAGTAACATCTTTTTGTGAAATATGGTAGGAGCGCTGACGCTCACCCTTATAGGCATGCTATATATTTCGAGGAGGGAGTGGTAAAATAACACCGAAATTAAACCATATTTTGTAATTTCCCTTCATGGACGTACTACAGACTATAGAATATTTAAAATAAGGATGTGTCTCCATGTCAGTTGATTGATATCTCGTTATGTGTCAATCACCGCTTTTCACCCATCCGAGTCTGGCTAGCTAGTATGTATTTTCGTGTTCCCGGATCTACAGCTTACAATGTAGCGCCCGCATTCAGACAGTCATGTCGGGCGGACTAACGTGTCCATTTGTTTTTTTGTTTGTTGATGACCCGTCAAATGGGTTCGAGCTTTTGTGGATCAATTTGCACAGCTCCGCAGCATTTGAGCCCAACAACGTGTCAGTTGTTGACCGCACTTCATGCAGACAACGTATACAATCATAAAGTTGTTCAATTTTAGAACATATTTCAGAGATAGCATATACTACAATGATCCAAGAGGAACCTAAAGGCCATGACAAATGCATCTGAATTTGTTCCCACGAATAATGAATGATTTGTAGCTGAAATGCCATGAACAAACCTGACAGCAGTAGGTAATTAAGTGCTTGCAGCTATACATAGTACATGAGCACAAGTGCCAGTTAAACCATGCTGCATAACTTAACATATACACCACAAGGACAAAAAAAGTTTCTTAACGAGAAGATCTGCCAGCCTAACCATGGCCTGAAATGATGGTCCTGTGTTTGAGAAACATGTGTATCAGTTAGCTAGCACAAATATGCAAAAAATAATGAGATGATCTATTAGTCATATGTGATATGTTTGTAAAAAAAATTATAGTTCTTGTATACTGAAATTTAACATTTTTCACTACTATATACATATCAGCTAAGCCTAGACATGCATATATAGTTGTAGCAAAACATGTCCATTTTATCTTAAAAAACAACACAAACACAATAAATTGAAACAAATCTGTTGGCTTTGAGCAATTTTGTAGACTAGGAGAGGGAACTCTCTCGCCAAAAAAATCATTATGCCTTGGTTAGAGGCCACGGAGGAAAAAACTCACGTTAATTAATTTCCTCCTGCAGCTTGTTATTCAATCCAAAATCTGATCAAACTAAAGCAATAAACAAAAATTTACACCTACTCTAGACTGAGATTGGAGTGTGCTAGCAATGTAAATTTCATATACAATATTATATTGTTTTTCAAGTGGCAGCCGAAAAATAATCGAAGAATTTACAGTGTAAATTTCATATGCAATATTATATTATTTTTCAAGTGGCAGCTGAAAAATAAATAAAGAATTTATAGTGTAAATTTTATTTATAATATTATATTGTTTTTCAAGTGGCAGCTGAAAAATAAATAAAGAATTTACAGTGTAAATTTCATATACATGACCAGTTAGTTTTTCAACTGGCAGGTGAGGTTCTACCAAATTGCCTAATAAAGGCACATTATATATGCCCTAAAAGAAAAAATGAGCGAGTGTTTGTTGTAGCATACAAGTTCTTTGAAATAGTTTATGTAATAATGATCTTTCTAGAGAGAACGTGCTTGCAAGCGAAAATTAAACAGTAGCACCCAAGATACTGTATGCAACTGGTTAAACCCTACAAAATGACATGGCATAGGAAAAAATTATCACAATGTTATTTGCATATTTACAGTAAAAACTTCAGTCACATGTGTGCTTGCATATTTATAGTAGAAACGAAAGGTTATAATATTATGTTAGGGTGTATTTACTAGTATAATTTATTTATCATTTTCTGACTAAACGGAAATTGACAAACATGATTGTGTATCATGTTAAGTTTAGGACTGGTGGGCGGCAGAACATCATGAAAACTAACCCTCAAAGCTGGCAGGCTTTACATTCTATAGAAAGTAAAAGCAAGAGAATTAAGCACATTATTGTGACAAGCAACAATAAAATAAATAAATTAAATATATGCAAAATGCAAACAAATAAACCTTTCTCTGTTTCATAGAATCTAGTATTGGTTGTATATTTCTATAAGAATATGCAAGGATGATATATGCAAGTTTACCTAACAAAATAATTAAAAGGCACATAAAAATCTAATAAGTGCAGAAAATTTACATAGAAAGAACATTGAAATTGACAAATGTCACTATCTGTAAATTTAATATAACGATCATTCAAGTTTCCATTAGCACAAAAGTGACAGGCTGATTGATACCTATATTAGAGATCCATTGGTTAGCCTACTGCTAGCCAGCGAATTGCAGAACGAGGGATCTCATACCACTACCAGATTTAGCACTTTTGCCTAGAGTTTGCATATGAATGGCCGAGAGGAATGCCTTGTTTATTATTTGTTTGCTCTGATGGCCGAGAGTGTTTAGGTGTTACATAACTGATCTCCGAGAGGGCAGATGATTTCCAGAGAAACAATCACCGACCAACTTTTACCGACGACAGAGAATATAGCAAATATAGCAACTAATCACCGTCGGCCACTTAGCTCAAAAACTCTCGGTAAAAGTGGCGAATCTAGTAGTGTACAATCATAAAGAGAAAAGGGGACTTATGCACTTATCTAATATAAGGGTTCGGTTTCCATTTATATATTAATATACACACATGCCATACTATTTTTTCTAAAATATTCCAGAAGAATGAGACAGAATACAAAGATGATTATAATACGTACATAATAAATGTTATGACATTGAACTCTCTCTCTCTCCCTCCCTCCCTCCCTCCCTCTCCCTCTCTCTCCTTCTCTCTCTCATTTCCTCTCAGTCAGTCAGACATTTTTTCTAGATCATAGGCATTACGCCCTGCTTTATATTGAAAACAAAATAGTATATCCTGGGGATACAAGCTTACAGACAGTAGGCACCGATTAAAAGCAGCAAACAAGTTTTTCCTAGACGACAGCAACGCCAAGACACCCTCTAACAAGGCACCGCAACAGAGGCCAAAGAGCTAGGGAAAATAAAAGTTCAGGCACTGCCCGGCCACTTACAAAACGACACAGAACAGAACAAACTTCCAAGCTAAGAAGCTTCAGCATAGAACAAACACCCTCTTTCAGTGATGTATGATCATAAGTCCAAGCTAAGAAGCTTCAGCAGAACGAACCCCATCTACACCACCCTCTGAACTCAAAAGGAAAGCATCCCGATCAGCATTAGGAGCTAAGACTCGCACAAAGCAACAAAAATCAGAAGTGATTAACTTAAAAATCAGATTTAATTAGTACCCACATAGATATCGGAACAAAAGTGGCCTAATTGCCCCAAAGTTGACAACATTAGAACGCAAGTTGACTGGGAATCCCCAAATCGAACCATAATGCATTTAGATCAAACAAAATTGACCAAAAAAAAACATCAGCGGATCCAAAAAAAACTAGAAACCCTGAAATGAAGCACTAAAACTATGACATTCGAATGCTTATGAACTACAAATCAGAGGCAAATTAACCAGGAACCCCCAAATCAAACACTAACAGGGGACGAACCATACCAAAACCAACTGCAGATTGGACATAAACCGACTAGGGATCGGCAAACCGAACACTAACAAATCGCAAATAGGACCATGATCAAACCACAACACCAAAATCCCACTACTGGAGAATGAGGGAAGCACCGTCAGGCGATGCCGGCGCTGGGGAAATCAACCACCGGGAGACACCGCAGCCATAACGATCTTGCTGCTGGAACACGAAAACCTAGAAACCCTAGGACTTACCTCCACCGCTGAATCAAGGAAGACGCCCTCGACGGCTTAGTGCACGCAAGCTCTGCTCGCCGGGACCGCGTCACCCCCTCTTCCGACGTCGGAGCAAGGCCGTCGGGGGCTGGGGGCCGGCGATTTGGCGGAGCTTCATTTCGACCCTTCTGCTTCCAATCGAATGGTCAACATGGACCCGATAGCACAAGCGGGTTGACAAACAGACAGGGCATGGACCCAACGGCGTTTTAATGGGCACAAAAGCACACAGAAGCGGACCCGATTGGCTATTTACGCGGGAAACAATTCCCTACCTCCATCGCCGATCGGACGGACCATGAGGTCGATTGACAGATAAACGAGATTTCAAGAGTTTGATAAGGAGCAAATCTGTTAAAATAACATGCCTCATTGTAGGCGATAAAAATGCATTGAAAATAAGCAATCTAGTGATGGGAACCACTCACGATAATAGTTGTACCTTTTGTTTAGATTTTTATAGAACAAGTAAGAGCTTGTTTTGGAGGCCTCCGGCTCTCTGAAAAAAGGTGGAGCCCAAGCTGGAGCAGGTGGAGCTGGTTTTTTTTCTCCGCCTGCTCCCAAACGGGCCCTAAATATGGTTAATTTAGCTCTCAATAATCGAATCAGCCAGGAAACAGCGACGGGTACAAAAAAACGAAAAAACAAAAGAACGGCCACTTAGACTGGGCCTGTCCTCACGTCCAGCCCACCAAGTTAAAGCCCATACCGCTTGAGGCCGTTCTTCTTCCTCGATGCATCGACGCTGAGAAGCAGGCAAGCCGCACGCCATGGCGGGGATCCTGGCGTGGGCAGCCGATGTGGTCGGCGGCGCAGGCGCCAGCGACGATGAGACCGACGACGCGCGCGAGGCGGCCTCGGCCGCGATGACCCCGAAGCAGCGGCTCCGCGCGGCCGAGCTTGACGCAAGGGCGGCATCGATGCGGCGCGCGATCCAGGACCTGCGCCTCCGGGTGCCCCCGCCACACGTCGCGCAGCGGCTGCCGCACCTTCACGCGCACTCCCTCGCCTCCAACGCGGCCCTCACCCTCCAGCTCAACGCACACTCCTCCACCAAGGAGCAGGTAGTGAATCCTTAGCTGTTCTCCTTTTCTTTGTATTATTCTCGACGTTCTTCACCTTTATACAAGTCTTCCTGATAATCGTTAATCGGGGAATAGTAGTACTAAAATTAAGTTAGCGCCGCCCATTTGATCTGTTACGAAGTGCAATTGTTGGATCTGGATCTGGTAGGTGCTTGAAATATTCGTTTACAAAAGATCTTACTTTGAAAATGCGCATATTGATGTTTCTATATGTTGGTTCTGTTATGAGACGATACTAGTTTTTAGAGCATGATTTTCTTCAGGGACATTACTTGCTTATCTACATTTGTACTTGTTTGCTTATGCAAAGTTGGAAAGTTTCTAAATGGGTCAGCTGATACAAACATAGTGTAAGTGGTGCATTTGCCATCGGTTTAAGTATCCGTCAAGTTTAACAATATTGCTCAATTGATTACTTAAATATTACAGTTGGTTTCTACTCACACTGGGATAGTTGGGCATTCCTATGCAGATATCTATAATGGGTCCCGTAAACTTTTTGTAGGCCCAGCAGAGAGAAATAACTCTCCAAGAAGAAAATGCAGCCTATGAGAAAGCTCTATCAGATTGTAGACGGAAAATTCAGGAAAGGCAGATGGAGACCAGTCAGCTTCAAAGTGATTTGAAGGTACACCGCCATGCCATTTAAGAACCTTGTGTTGCCCTCACATCATTTTGTATCTTTTATGCGTCTTATATTCCACTACTTGATACTCTTCTATATTAGGTCTTACTAAGCACATCGCGCATGTTACATTTTTTCATGTATACTCAGTTTAATCAGCTTTTCCTATTGTGAGATTGCTATTCCCTAAGCATTTGTTAATATTTTTATGCCACCTCACATTCAACGACCACAAGCAGTTTCTTTATTTCAACACATTGGATGTTTCTTTGCAACAAACAGAAAAAAGAATGAACCAGCCTCAGGCATGAAACTAACAGTCGCTGACTTAAGACTGATCCGATAAGAAAAAATAATGAGAAGGTTCACTATTTGCCTTATGAAAGCACTCTAGCAATCAGCTATGCTTGAAGGCAGCAAATCATCAAAGGTCTCTTCATGAACAATTCTCAACCAGCGCAACTCCTTTAGGGTAACTCTCATGGATATCACAACCAGCACAACTCCTTTGGAAGGGAAACCGACTGATCCTTTTGCGTGCTGACTGTAGTGTTAACGACCACAAGGTTTTGTTGGATAATGACAGGGTCTATTCTCATTGTCTTGTTTCCTGGGCAGAGTCTGGATGGACGTACTCTTGTATTGCTACTTAAATGAAAGTTTGAGTTCGTCTCTGCGTCAGCAAGGAATGACTTTGAAAAATCCATGTTGTCCTGTTCTTTGATGATTATCATGAAGTCCTTAATCAGCCTATTTGGAGCATTTTCTTGCTTGAGCAACGTGTGATGTTCATCAACTTTTACTCTTAACTTGAATGACAACATCTCCTACTAATTTTTTTTATGTTTTTCTTCTTGGATACACTTTCTCTTGCAAACTATAAGACCTCGTGCATTCTTTTGATAGAATACTTTATTTTTCTAGGAAATGGAAGTAGCAGAGCATAATTTAAAGGCACAGCTTGAAGATGCTCTGAAGGAGCAAGAGGCCACTCAACATAAAGTATCAGCTACTGCTTCTGAAACAACTGAAAATGCTCTACTGGAAGCTGAATCATTGATCAATCTTAAGTCTAAAGACTTGGAAGAGAAGAAAAGAGTGTTGGTATGCCATTCTTTGAAACTTTCTTCTCTATTGTGTTTTGGTGCATTGTAGGATCTTTTTTTTTAAAAAAAAACTATTTCCTCATTACAGGAACTATTGGATAACAAGGTGCAAACCTTAGAGAAAGAGTGGTCTGTGGTTGAAGAAGAATCTTTAAAGAATCCCACTCCTGGTACTTTTGATTTTTTCGGCACATCCTCCTTTTTGTTGACCTCATGTTGGATTTTCTCATACTTATTCTTCTTTAAAAGAAATATGTGATCATTAAAGGGGCCAAACATGCCTATACAAAGTAATTCCATTTACATCTGTGCTATCTGTGAACAAATAAAAAAACATGAAACCATGGATAGCATTAATAATTCCAATGTTTTGCATCATAATGGACATACATTTTTAATCAAAGCTTTCATTTTGTGAGTTGGCTAGCTGATATTTATTTCATGGACACCTCTTTAGTTGCTAGTGACTTTTTCCATAAGCCAACTGCAAAGAGATATATTCTGAATATTGGAAGAACACAATTTGTGTTATGTTTGTTTATGCCTTGCTGCTACGTGTACTAGTAGAACATTGCTTATGCACAGCACTCAGCACCCAATTTCTATTGGTTGACTTGGTAGGGAGAAGTTTTCTTATCTTATCAGTTCTCTGTTTTGAATGGACAAGGGAACTGGATAATATTTCTCAAAATTAAAATGTCAGAAATCATAATGATTCAGGGAAACCATATTGATCATATATTCACATTAATTGGGCATCCAAGAAGTTAAGTTGTACATGGTTACAACTCATATTTTTAACAAGTAAGCTTAATCCAATCATCGCATTTAGGTTTTTCATGTTTGGAGGGAGTAAGATCACACCATTGTAGAATTAGGGCATATTGCCCTGTGTGACATTGTTTTATGAGGTAGCTAACTGTTTATCCGAGGTGCATGATCCATGGATCCAAATTCTTGAGTGGGTTCCTTGTTAATTGGTACTTAGTAGATAATGTTTTGAATTTGTGGTAGCAAGCTGTTGCCATTTTGGAAGCGCAACAAGGTTTGTTCTGTCTTCTATTTAATTCATGTGGCACCTAAAGTATAACTGGGGAAGTGATTATTGGTACGCTTTAGCAACGACTAGTTATGCCAACTAGTTATTTCTTCCTGTTTAATGTTAATCTTATCTAATGTCAATGCCCCAAATTATATGTTGTTTTTGCTTTTCTAAATACATAGTATCAGCTATGTACCTAGAAAAGCCAAAATGACTAATTTGGAACGAAGGGAATAACAATCTTAGTGGTCCTTTCTGCTAAATATGCAGCACAAAGGGAGAAGATCCTGGAGAGACAACTACACAGCCTCATTGAGCAGTTGACATCCAAGCAAGCCAGTTCTATATTCTCCTACTTTACATCTTCTGAATGGTATTGGCTCCTGCCATCTCAAGCTTAGTTTTGTCTTAAAATTTTGTAGGCTCAAGCTGAAATCCTGATCTCGGATGTACATGCCAAAGAAAAGGACCTGGAACGGCTGAACCATTTGCATAGAAATGTTTGCAGCAGTGCCAATGAAATAAGTGCACCACGGAGCCGGTTCAGCAGAGGCCTTTTGAGTGGCCCTGAAGATTATTGTGATGCAAAAGCGGGTCGGAAACTGTATCAACCTGGCCTTAGAACAGAAGGCCAGAAACGGCTGATGATTCTTAGGTCCGCAATTTTACTGTATGTTTTGCTGCTTCATATTGTCGTTTTCATAAAGATATCAGTGTGAAAGCAGTTACATTTCATAGGGGAAAAAATCTTTTTAGCAGCACCAAGCATGAAATCTTTCTTATGTAAATAATATGTGTAATTTGTAGGCGATCATGCTTCTGTAGAAATTTTATTATGGGAAAATGGTTCTGTAGCTTTTTAATTGGCGTTATTATTCTGGGAACTAAGAAATCATCTGTGGCGACTTTGGTTGAAGAGTAAGTTAGGAGCCGCTCTGCCCGGTGAAAGGCCTGGAGCAACTCAGGATGCAAGACATGGCAAGCAAACCTGACTGAGCAGCAGCTTTAAAAAGGAACTTTACTATGATTGAAAAAAAATAACAGCCTGGACTGATTTAAAGGTTTTAAAATAAAAAGAACCTGTTACAAGGAACCAGGTACCTGTTATAAGAAACAAAGTTGTGGATCAGGAACTCATTACAAGATTAACTGAAATGAGTGTACTTGTATTTTCATCTGTCCCCTTTCGTGTGGGCATCAAATCAAACTGACCAAAGAAGCTATCGGCCCACATTTCTTGTCTTGGGAGATATCACCCACGTGCGGGGGCGGGGGCAAGCTGGAGAGTGCAGTGATCCGTCTGTTTTTATTTTGAGAAAATTATTTCCTTGACCCTAAAAAAACTTGTGCTTGGTTTATTGGCCTCTTTTCTCTTCAACTTGGCTATTTGGCCCTAAAACGAGTTTGATTTAGTTTCTTGGTCCTTCCATCACCTGTAGTTAGGTCTACAGTCTAATTATAATCAAACGCATTAGTTTAGGTTTTTAGCCAAGAAAATGACAACATAAAGAAACTTTCTAAGTATTTATAAATCTTTTTTCAGTTTTAAATCATAGAAAATCACAGGAATATTGTAAAATAATGAAAAATTCACTGAAGTTATATATGCAAAAATCACCAACATGCCATTTGAGCTAATAAAAAGTAGATACTGCTATTAATAGATAACTATAGGTAACAGAAGGGCTAAGATCTATTAATAGTAGTATCTACTTTTTAGTAGCTCAAATGGTACGTTGGTGATTTTTGCTGGATCTAGCATGCTTAGATATAACTTTAGTGAATTTTTCACTATTTCACCATGTTTCTGTGATTTTTTGTGATTTAAAATTGAAAATAGATTTATAAATGCATGGAAATTATTTTACTAGCGGGAAAAATACCAAAAATTCATGAAAAATTTCTTTATGCTGTCATTTTTTGGCTAAAAATCTAAACTGATGCGTTTGAATATAATTAGACTGTAGACCTAAATGCAGGTGATGGAAGGGCCAAGAAACTAAACCAAACTCGTTTTGGAGCCAAATAGCCAAGTTAAGAGAAAAGGGGCCAAGAAATTAAGCACAACTTTTTTTAGGTTAAGAAAATAATTTTCTCTTCTATTTTCGTAACGCTTGCTCTTCTTATCTCTGTTTCTCTCTCCCTCGCAATCTTCCGAGATCTTGCGGCAGCCGGTGACGAGGGCTGAGAAGGAGGTTAGGTGTCTCTCTCATATGGTTCTGATGGGTGTGATGTGTTGGTACAATATCTGATGTCGCATGCATCAACCTTAGCTTCAAACTTTTTGTAATTCAAAACTGAGATTTTTCAAAAAAATGATTTAAATTTCAATCTAAAATTTGTATTAATCAAATCAAAAGTTTATGAAAGTCAGATACAAAGCTAATGGATTTGAAAGCTTTTCGCTCAAAAGTTCTTCTAAACCAAATCGAAAGGGTCTAGTTGATGAGTTGAAAGTCTCTATCTATCCATTTAGAAGTTTACGGCAGTCAGATACAAAGTTTTCGTGATGGAATCGAAAGCCTTCTCCTCAAAAGCTTTTCCAAATCAAATCGCAAATATTTAGTTGATTAGTCGAAAGTCCCTTTAGATTCTTTTCAAAGTTATTGAACTCAAAGTTTATAAAGCCAGATGCAAAGTTTTTGTTCATGGAATTAAAAGGTATCTACTCAAAAGCTTTTAAAATCAAATTGAAAGTCCTCAGTTCAAAGTCTATACTAAATCCATTTAAACACTAGTAAAACTTTATGTATGAAGTGATCAATGTGGGGGGGGGGGGGGGGGGTGGTTTCTTCACCATGAACACGAATTGGCAGCTGAAAAAAAATACGTTGGTCTCCGTGAGTGGGACGTGCCGGTTCTAGTAGCGTTCCTAGGAACAGGAGAAAAATATGTATTCAATGTGGACTTTAATGATGTACTCTAATGATGCACTGTATATATCTATATGTTTTAATTGGATATGATTTAATTTTGTATACGTAACTATTTATATTTATGAAACATATTCCATGTGATCACGCACTAGCTTGATAGGTTGAAATTGGCGGGAATCTAAATTTTACAAAAATAGAATAAAAAAATTCAAATTCAAATCAGTAATTTTTTTGGCGGACCGGATGTTTCCAGGAGCAGTTCATCTCCTAACCCATCCATAGAAATACATTTTCAGATGCGGGTCATGCTCTAACCCACCCCTGCAAATACCATTTCCAGGGGAGGGTCATGGGCCCACCCCCCTGGGGATGGGTTTTCAGGGGCGGGTGTGTGTTGGCATTTCGTTGTGTCATCACTAGGATAGGTGTTTTCCAGCAACGGCGCCAGAAATGCCATGGGTATTTCTTACGTTAAAGATGGATCCGCAAGCGCACGGAATACCGTTGTAGCATGTTACCCGTGAGTACGGGATCGTATTTATATTTCCGCAGGGAAGGCGGTGGTTCAAATGGATTTATTAAGCTTAGGAGAATATCATGGTTCAAATATCCAGTGTCTAAATAGGGGTAATTGAAAATATAGATGAAAGTTAGTGTAACACAAGATCAACCATACTTAGGAAAGAATAACTAGGATCAGAGCAAGGTGGAGGAAAGCTTTTAAAGACGTACAAAGGATAATTCTTATCTAAGCAAGCATAGAACATACTCATGAATACATACACATTCACATGCTTAGGATCGGGCTCTAGGCTCCCAGGCATCACCGGGAGACCGCACAGGATATGGCTACGTGGCCACTAGACCCTCACGACTATTTTATGCACCTTCTACAACTACTACACGAACGGGGAGGGTTACGATGGACGGACAGGGCTGTCACCACCTGCCGTCTACCTCATCTAACCATGGTATAGAGCCGCATTCAAACATAACCGATAACCCGGACACATGTCCGTGTTAAGGATTATTGCTCGCCTTACGTTGAGACTAGAAGCACCCCGACTAGGGGAGATGAAACCGATGCCGTAGCCTAGATGTGTTACCACGTCTAAACATGCAAGATACATGACATAAGCAAGACTATGAAAGGATCACATACTAAACATAAACATATGAACCAAACACAAGCTAAGATAAGGAACTAAAGTTTATTACTAAACTCCAAACCATACATAAAGACAAAGATACAAGACCATACCAAACTCTTCATGAAGACTAGAAAACCTTCAAGAACTACACTTCACCTACACTCCACTACCCTAGAGAGCTTTACAAAGGAGGAGAGACTACTACATCTTGGTGTGTCTCATTTAGAAGGATCCCCTCTTGTATTTATAGGTAGGGAACAACAACTTCTGCCCATGGAAATAGCTCGGCGCGCCTGAAACCGACCTTGAGGAAGCATGTGAAGGCGCCACGTGGAAGATGAAGTCGGTTGGAGTTGTGGTTAGGTCGGCCGACCCAACCTTGGCTCGAACCAGCTTCTCCTTTGGTCGAGTCGCTGCCTGATGGGCCTTTGACGCTTCTGGTTGATGATAGGAGTGGAATTAAGTCGGTTTGCTTCAGGTGTGGGCCCTCCAATCCATGTGATGCACGTGTGGCGGCGTATGATTGGTTGATGCTTGTTTCCTTGGATTGATGAGGTGTCCTTTTTCCTTTATTTTCAGCACGAATCCTGCAATTATAAAATTCTCCAAGGGTGTGTGAAAAGTGTACATTTATTAGCAGAATGTGTATATTATTTTTTTGATAAAATTGACGATCATTTCTAGCTACGAGAAGTAGGAGCGGGTACCACACCTGCCCCTAAAACTATGTTTTTACCCTCCTTAAAAACTCTTTTTCGTAGTAGTGATTTCTAGTAGTAACTACCTACCTTATCCTTTCAAATAGACTTTTCATGATTATCTGCATGTGGTAACTAACTCTATGAAAATTGAACATCCCTCGCATCTAAATAAATGGGGTTTGAAACACTTACTAAGGGTAGGATGGTCATTTATCAACAACACCAATCCATCCGGAAAAAGCTATTATCGAACGAAGGGAGTACTCCTGGAAAACAGCTCTCATATATCAACAATTGTTTTTTGAGAGGGAGGTTCCTCCAAATCCAAAGTACCCTAACAAACCTCTTAAAAAATTGTAAATCCTCAAAATAACAAAATAACTTACAAAAATAGTAGGCCGACTTGGGCTGACTGACGTCAGGTAATCTTAGGTTGGGCCGAATTTTTCATCCATTGTAACCCCTCGATCAATCCTGCTCCATCATTTAACCCCTCGAACGCCGCCAGAGCCCCGCCGCTGTATCCTCCCTCTCCGGCTCTCCGCCCACCGGTTTCCTAAACCTTCCCCGCCGTCGCCACAATGTCGTCGGAGCCTCCGCCCTCCGCTTCCCCCTCCGCTGCGGCCCACCTCTCCGCCGCCTCCACCCTCAGCAAGAAGCAGCAGAAGAGGACGCCAGGAAGGCGGAGAAGGCCGAGAAGGCGGCGCAGCGCCAGCAACAGCAGCAGACGGCCGCCGCCGCCGAGGAGGACCCCTTCGCGGCCAACTACGGCGACGTCCCGGTCGAGGATGTCCAGTCCAAGGCCATCTCCGGCCGCTCTTGGACCAAGGTCGGCGACCTCGACGAGGGCGCCGCGGGGCGCGCCGTGCTCGTCCGCGGGGCCGCGCAGGCGATCCGCCCCGTCAGCAAGAAGATGGCCTTCGTCGTCCTGCGTCAGAGCATGAGCACCGTGCAGTGCGTGCTCGTCGCCAGCGCCGACGCGGGCGTCAGCACGCAGATGGTGAAGTTCGCCACCGCGCTCAGCAAGGAGTCCATCGTCCACGTCGAGGGCGTCGTCTCGCTGCCAAAGGAGCCACTCAAGGCCACCACGCAGCAGGTAATTAGCATGGAATTTTTTTTATGTCACTACAATTCTTTCTTGATCCTAATTTGCGTCAGTATGGTCTTAGTATCGACGTCTGGTGACCTTAGGATGGCAATTCAGACATGTCAGATGGTTTGTGTGATTTATACATACATAGATATTTGCTCGCTTTCACCACCACAATAGATAAATTAGGTTTACTCCTATGGCTTGTAATTCATAATGCAAACTATTACACGCATTCAGCATTGTGGTTTGTTTGATTTATCCAGTTCCGATATAGTGCGTGAATGGATTGTTTCTGTGGTCCTTCTGGATGCATCTTGCAGGTGGAGATTCAAGTGATGAAGATCTATTGCATCAATAGGGCGACACCAACCCTTCCAATTAACCTTGAGGATGCCGCCCGGAGCGAGGCAGAATTTGAAAAAGCTGAACAAGTATGTTCTATGCAAATTATGTGCTTTCTCAGCCCCCTCTTTTCTGAAAACACACAACATTGTGCTCCAGATTTCCTTCCTATCATTTTTAGAGTCATATTGCAGTTCAATGGACTGACTGTTGCTGTGATTGCAGGCTGGAGAGAAGCTAGTGCGTGTTGGCCAGGATACCCGCTTGAATTACAGAGCTATTGATCTGCGCACACCCTCTAATCAAGCGGTATTCCGGATTCAGTGCCAAGTTGAAAACGTAAGTTCTTGGTATTGTTTCTACTAATTGTTGATTTTGGTGGATGGAGCTGTGTCAGGTAGCTTGCTATAAGACCTACTTACATATTATTAAATAAAAATGAGTCTACTGAACTTTTATACTTACAGCATAGTATATTATGTTTAATAAAATGTTCTTGTGTCTTTGTCCGTACTTGAATTTTTCTTTAGCTGTGGCTCTTGTTTAGATATGTGGACTCAGTGGTCATGTTCATACTATAGTACCATTTTACTGGTGTCTTGCAATTCTGTCTTATTGTATTATTGCAATTGAGTTTTACCATGATGCACAAAAAATTGCTTTTTAAGGTGAAATTATGTTGTTCTCACTGATATCGCCATGACTCTATCTTAAGCAGGCGATTTGTCAAGGTGCCATGATTTGATGATGTATTTCTTTAGCATGTAATAGTCACAGTGTTGGTTGTAAATATATCTTTTCCTGGGTATTCTGCAGAAATTCAGGGAATATTTACTGTCAAAGGACTTTGTAGGGATCCATAACCCAAAACTGATTGCAGGATCTAGTGAAGGGGGTGCAGCTGTGTTCAAGTTGTTGTACAATGGACAGCCTGCTTGTTTAGCACAATCTCCTCAGCTTTACAAGCAAATGGCTATATGTGGTGGTTTTGAGCGTGTATTCGAGGTTGGTCCCGTATTTAGAGCTGAAAATTCCAACACACACAGGCATCTTTGTGAGTTTGTTGGTCTTGATGCTGAAATGGAGATCAAGGAGCATTATTTTGAGGTAAGGGTAGAATGATTTTATTTCATTTACTTAAGTAATGATGATTAAAATGGATTTCTTTACACAGGTTTGTGATATTATAGACGGCTTATTCGTGTCAATATTTAAACACTTGACCACAAACTGCAAGAAGGAACTTGAGACAATAAATGGGCAGTATCCTTTTGAACCTTTGAAGGTAAATATTATTGTTTGTTCTGTGGTTCCCAGAATATGTTACTATTTGTGCCCTTTACCTATAATAACTGATTCAAATCGTGCGAATTATATATGTAGTATTTAGAGAAAACCTTGAAGCTTACATACGAGGAGGGAATTCAAATGTTGAAGGTACAAACTTGCTGCTGTTCATCTCCATCTTGATTACTTGAACACTCATTATATTAGGTCAAGCAATCACATTAAACTTTTCTGAGTTCTTATGTGCTGGTCTAAATTGCAGTACTGTTTTTATCGTGCTTGGTTTACCATATAATATTCAGTAGCTAGTTCCTGCTGTCGACTTTAGTATGCATAAAAATGACTGCATTGCAATTCATTTAATTGGTAGGAAGCTGGCACAGAAATTGAGCCTATGGGTGACCTCAACACTGAAGCTGAGAAAAAACTTGGTTGACTTGTCAGGGAAAAGTACGTAGACTGTACAACTCTATTGCATTTTACTTTATAAATTTGAAGCTTAATTTATGGTGTTGTTTGTAGGTATGGGACGGATTTTTTCATTTTGTACCGTTATCCTTTGGCTGTACGTCCGTTCTACACCATGCCATGTTATGACAATCCAGCTTACAGCAATTCTTTTGATGTGTTCATCCGAGCTAAGCTTTAATGCAAGTTATCAGTGAGTCATAAATAAAATGCGAAGTTATCACTGAGTCATAAAATGTCTACTGGGGTGAACCGTTTTCTTCTGTAGACTGTAGGTAAGGCCTTTGAGTTTAGATACAGACTGAAGTTGTCTGCCCCCTTATGTCATTTATACTAGGATATGCAGTCTTTGTGTTTTCTTGTTTTATTTAGGTATCTTGATTACTTTAATACATTTGAGGACTAGTTATTTGACTTTCCGATCACCAGTTTTAGGTGTGAGATATTCCTTATTCCAATCATGCATCTTTAATGTTACTTATATCTGATTAATTGTCCATGTGCAACTTTGGTTCTTTTTATTGCAAACAGTGAAGTAAAGGTATCTCATTTTCATGCTCTAGTTTCCCTCTATTTCAGGTGTATATTCTTGCAGTTTGGGTTTGAAAATACAAATTTAATTGTGCATAGACATTGTAAATATGTTTTTTTCTTTACCAAGAAATAAGTTCCTTATCACCCTGAACATATTCTGAGCTGGCAAGGCTTTCCATTTGGTCTCCTTTGAACATACTATTTATGTTTTAGCACTATACAAATAGTGTTCTATTGTACAGAAATGGGTGTCCAATACGTTTGTCTTGCTTAATCTGGCAATGGAGACAAAAAAAAGAGATTCTGTTACCTGAGTTTGATTGAAAATAGGGACCCCCTCAGTATCAAATTTGTGTTGTTTGAAATGATATGTGGCCAACACTATTCAAACTGACTTCTAATGGGAGGAATTATAGAGCTTGCTTGGTGAAGGGAAGAATCAGATTAATTGCCAGGATTTTCATGATACTATTGTGACAGATATTAGTAGCTGTTGTTTCTTATAGGCTGTGTCTCCCAGAATGAAATCTTTCTTTTTCCGTGAACATACATGGGATCTGCGTATCTGTTCATTTAAAGAAAGAAGAGCAAACAAAGTACAAAACAACCCCACACAACCCCACCAAAGGATTCAATTTGTGGATCATCCTAGTTGGTAAGGAAATCTGGAAGCATTCAAGGGATTGTGCATTCAGGTGCCAACTCTGTTGTGGCTTTCAATAGTAAGGGCAGTGTATGTTCAGGCCATTTTGCAAAGTACCTTCTGGAGCTAAATACCTCCTAGGGCTGGTTGCTGCTTGATTCAATACTTTGATGATCGTTTTGTGATTTTTTTTATTAGAGCTTGGTCACAAAGAGGGCATGGAGAATGATGAGGCAGTCCTCTTTTGGCTAATCTGTCTGCTGACCAGCAGTGACCGTAAAAAGAATCACATCATTTTTCATGTTCTTTTGAAATGCACGGACACCACTAACATCCTGTATGTCAGCTGGTTGTCATGTTTGAACTTTATGATTAGGTTATCTTGGTGTTTTACACTGCATCATAAACCCTCGGATTGTGCCCTTGATCAAACTAAGGAGGGTTTAAATGTTCAATTCAGTGAACTTAACTATTGTGGCTACCTTATTCGTGTATTTTCTGATTGCCTAATGGGAAATCAATTTGGGCTTCACGAGTTCCTTTCTTCCCCATGATGCATTCAGTATTAGTAGCACTGATATACACCTGTGGAAGTTGTATTTGGGAACCTGCGTTTTAAGCTTTCAAGCTGCTGCGTAAAGCAAACTGTGGTGTTTTTTTTTTATGAAGTTGAGCTTGACAACGATCAAACAATTAGATGATCCAAATTTACTGATTTAATATAGGTGAAGAGATAATTTCTGGAGCACAAAGAATACACACACCTGAGCTCTTGGCGAAACGTGGAGCAGAGTGTGGAATTGATGTGAGTACTATCTCGGCATATATCGAATCATTCAGGTATGTTCCACAGTCATCCATGTTGCAACCTCTATTATATAGCTGTGTTTCAATACTGCATCAGTTAGTTTCTCTATCTGTTTGCCTGGTACTGATTTCAGGATATTTTTATCATTGTAGTTTTGGCACACCTCCTTATGGTGGCTTTGGTGTGGGCTTGGAGAGAGTCGTGATGCTGTTCTGCGCCCTAAACAACATCAGGAAAGCATCGCTATTCCCTCGTGACCCACAAAGGCTTGTCCCATAATTTCCATTTTGCCATAGCTGAGGATAATCCCATTGTGAATTCCATCTTTGCCAACCCTCTGTCTCTCAGCTGTTGAAAGCAATTGGTTCATTGTTTTGGCAGTAGGGCTGTTGCACTTGCACAAAGCTACTTGTTTTTACTAGTTTGATTAAAGCCATTGAACAGTACATACCTCATTCGTGGTTTAGCGTTCTCATTTCGGTTCTTTCTCACTTCACTCATGTACATGTACGCCCGGTGGAGATCCTTTGGTTGACGATTCCTGTTAATAAGCTGAGCTTCTATGGCAGCGCCATTGTTGGGTGGTGCGCGCACGCGCGCGTGTTTGATACGAGGATTGACCTGACCTCCCGATCACCGGACGGGCGTTGATAGCTTTGTTTCATGTTCGAGAAAAAGATAGCTTTGTTTCATGGAATGCCAAGTTGGCGAATTCAGGGCTTCTAATCGAGCTTTGACCAGAAACATTGCAGTCGTTACATCAGGATGTTATTAACCATGTTGAGCAACTTTGATTCTAATCGAGCTTTGATCATGTGAATATTGAAAGAAATATCAGAATTTTCGATTCAGTGATTAACTAGTGATTAAAAACGTAGTCCTAAGCTAGGCTACTAAAGTTTCTGAAACTATTTCTTCTTTCTTTTCCTTGACTTATTTAGATTGGTAAGCCGCTATATTTTCATTTTCTTTTCCTTGCCTCTTTGAATTGGCTAAGCTGTTTTATTTCAATTTCGTTTCTTACACATAATGATAATAAAACCACCATATTCCACGTATACTTGAGAATACTGCTAGTTTGAGGTGGTGCAAACCAACTTAGGTAGGAGATTTCTCTCCCATGGTTGAATACACAACTAAGGGGAGAATGAGGCTGGTTTACACAATGCACGCGCGCACGCATTTGCATGTATGTTTTCACGTGTTGAACCGCCAAGCTAAGTTGATGTAAACCTTTTACCATCTGCGTATTAATTTTCACAAAAATCATTAGATGCCAATGCTATAATCCCAAGTTGAATGGGTAGTATTAAATCGAGTTATTTAGGAGGTTACTATTGCTAATTAGTGGGTAAATTTATAGCGAAAATGGTCAACAATGGAACAATGGGCTTTCTTCTCCTATATAAAAAGTCTTGGAGATGTCCAAGCCGAAAGAGCGAAAAATACCCACAAACTTCTCGATCTGTTTTCTGTATGATGAACTGTGCTGTGGTAGTGAGCTGCTGAATTTTGCTGGCTCTTCTTCTTGGCGTGCACCGAGGAGAAGGGTGAGCGGTATCTTCGAACTATTGCCGTTGTGAAGCCTGCACGAGGGATGACAATAAGGTTCCTGGGCAGTACAACTGCGCGATCGCTCAATGCCGATCAACTACGTTCGACGCTGCCTCAACTACGATCTGCACCGTATCATGTCTACACGAGGATAAAGCACTGATTTGTAAGTGTGATGGTTCTATGCATGGGGTTATTTCAGGTCTTTTTTATCTATCCTTTTTTAAATCTAAAATATATAGCAGTGACATTGTTTTATATAATTTACCTCAAATTAAAATTTGGTCTATTTAAACGCATATTTTCAACAACCTAGAAACCTTATTTATGTGTTTACTGTAATTCAACAATGTAATTCAGCAATGGCTGGTGCTTCAGATGCAATGTGTTGACGCAAAAAGCCGTCCGTCGGCCTTCTGCGCAGCTCCACACGAGGATATGGGAGATTTGCTTTCCTCCAACGCAAGCTCCAATCTATTTTTACGTTGGTGCAAGGCGTGCCAGTCAATTTAACCCACACTTGACAAGGTATTCCGAATCGTTCCACGGGCGTATCGGCCGTTCGTCCGATGCAATGTACAAAGGCAATCAGCCAAATAGCTGATTTAGTAGTGAATGCGGCGTCAGTTTTACTTACGAAGCCTCGCGAGCGACACTTAGATCTAAATCCAATCGGCTACAATCAAGATAACAGATTGAAGTAACGAAATTACAGTAAAAGCTGTGCAGATCTAAGCTGGATAACCATGACAGAAGCTATACTAAGTAAGACAATGTAGATTGATTTAACAAAGACAAGCTAATATCGATAACTCTTGAATAAAAAGATCGAGAAAGAAGCGATGCGCCGTCAATCAAAGATCTAGTTACTCGGTAGACGCGGAACTTACCAGCAAGCCGGAGATCGAAGCGATGCAGCCTTGCAAACTAGAAAAAATTGTTGGAAAGAAAAAAAAAACTACAACTAAGGTTTGGCGAAGTCGCCGACAAAAAGGAAGTAAACGAATGTTGTATAATGTTGTATTGATTCAGATGTCTGATTACAAGCCCGAGGGCTGATATATATAGTCTTAGCTACGACTCCTTATCGATTACAACATTATATTGCTTGATTAAAAAGAAAAAAGACTTTCTAAACAAACTAGTAACGCCCGAGGGCTAATATATATAGTCTTAGCTACGACTCCTTATCGATTACAACATTACATTGCTTGATTAAAAAGAAAAAAGACTTTCTAAACAAACTAGTAACGCACGACTCAAACTTCCTAAGATAACTTGCTGACGTCATGCATCAGCGACGATCCGCCCCATCGGCTTACGATACTATATCGGCCAACTTTCTCTTCATCACCATCGGCTTCCTCTCCTTGCCATAGCATCAGCCAGACACGTGCCAAAAAATGGTGTCAACACATGCCCCCAATTTTGGAATAAAAAACATTTTATTTCAAAATTCTCTCTAGTCATAATGATCCTTCTGAATCCAGCATCTCCAACTCTTCAGTCTCCATCATGACGATTGGTCTTTTCAAATTACACCACTTGTACCATGACTCTTGGAACATGAACCGTCTCCTCACACGTGGACCTATCATCTTGACCTGCTGTTCCCACTTCTCGGTCAATGCCAGTTCCCTTGACCCTTTGACTCCTAGATCAATTGTAGCAGCCCGACGCTTTGGCTTCTCCCGCAATTATAAATAAGACCCTCTAGGTGGGCATAACCCAAGCATCTTCTTCCTCTGCTCCGCCTTCCTCCCATCTCTACAGTTCACCTTCAACCCACATCCATGGCCGGCCACAAGCGTGCAGGGGAAGGACCTTCACAGCAACCTCGCACGTCTCTCCTCGCCGCCATGACTAAGAGATTCATCTCTCCTCACATTCCTTTCTTGCGGATCTAATTTTCTCTCCCATCTGGCAGGGATGATGAGGTCTCCTGCGCACTGCACCGCGTACCTCCCGCCGCTCTCGAGAGCTCCTCCAGCGACTCCGCCGATTCTAGCCGTCAGGCTTTAATCCGACGTTACCTCAACGAGAAGAACGAGGCCCGCAACCTCTATTCGGCGGCGTCCCGCAAAGTTGGGCGCCTAGAGCTCTGCCCGAGTGGTACTCAGGCGGCCCTGATGGCCTCCAAGGGCGAGACGATCGCGGCCCAAGCCCAGGTTGCCGAGGCCGATGCCAGGGTAGCAGGTACGATTTCTTCAGCCGAAAAACCGTCTTTTTCCATGTAGCTCCTCTCACCTGATTTTTCCCCTTTCCTTGTCAGCCCTGGAATCTCAGCTCCAGGCTCTTCACCTGGCAGCAACCACCGCCACCATTGCGGTGAATGCTAGGGGCGCTACCCTCGCCGACCGCCTGAAGGACATCCCAAACTGTGCCCGGCAGATTGCCGATCACAGGGTTCGCAAGGGGGGCTGCGGTCGCCTTGGCTATGGCGCAGTCCCAACTCGGACACGAGCTGCGCAATATCAGCCCATCTTCCCCGAGAGTGAGGCCAGGGAGGGCTTCGAAGAGCTCATCAGTGAGCTGGACGAGGTCGCCGGCGTCATCGTCGATGGCGTAGTCAATATGGTCTTCCTCGGCGATTGACTTGTAGCTGTAGGTTTGGCTTTTGTAATCCCGATCTCCTGATCGGCCATTGTAATATACCACGCTTAAGAATTTTAGCATCTTATTACCTTTCATATGAATTCTGATGAATCTATTTTGCTGGTGTGATTTTTGCACTAAGGGCGATACATCTCGTATCGGCCATAAATCTCAACCGATCCAACTCTGAATTGACTGATCTTCTTATGAATAAACCCATATGCTAGGATAGTATTTTTTAAGAAATTTCCCATTCAAGGCTCTAGAGAATCTTTCCCCTTCCAAAGTTTCTAAGATGTATGCATTTCCAGGGACACATTGGTTTATCTGATAGAGTCCCTCCCATTGTAGGAGACCATTTTTCATATTTTTGAACCTATCGGCAGAATCAATTTCCAGACCAAATCTTCTTGAGAAAACTCCTTTTTAACCTTCTCATCATACCATCTGGCAAATCGTGCCTTGTTTGCCTCAACATTTATCAGAGCCTTCAGCCGATGAGATGCCACATCTTTTAACTCGTCTTTCATCAAATTTGTATACTCATTGTTGGCATTTCATAATGTCATCACTAGGATAGGTGTTTCCCAGCAACGGCGCCAGAAATGCTGTGGGGTATTTCTTACGTTACAGAAGGATCCACAAGCGCACAGAATATTGTTGTAGCATTTTACCCGTGAGTACGGGGTCGTATTTATATTTCCGCAGGGAAGACGGGGATGAAGCATGTGCAACCCTTGAGACGTTCGGGTTCATGGCACAAAGGTTTAAACAGCCAGCAAACTCAAACTTAGGAAACAAGAAATAAGCAAGACAAACAAGTAAGAGCATAAAAATTATTCATCCTTTCAACTTTATGAAGACTAAACACTCTTACCATGCATAAGGAAAAGGGAAATCAAAGCAGGAAATATTTGTTTGTTTTTTTTAGAGTTTTTATATATCTTTATTGGAAGCAGTAAAAGGATACAGTTCACTTGGTGGAGGAACTCCCCCAAGCTAGCTCTTGGTTTAAGGTCCGATGAGCAGGACCCTCTCCATAACTGTTTACCTTGAGGTCAAATCGTCCATACCTGGAGAGGATGTCGAGGACGATGACGTCTTCTTCAATCTCCACACCTTATTGGTTTTCTTTTTTGTTGTCGTCAGTGGTGTGGGAATCGGATCCTTGGGTGTGAGACTGTGTATTTCCCAGTCTTTGAACCATTCTGATTCTATCCCCAGCACTTGTTCTTTGCTATCCTCATGGAACAGGTATACTTGTTCGTGTCTATTGCGAAACCTGAACTTCATGGTCTTCTTCCCAATTCGGAAACTGATTCTTTCGGTCCCCACATCTATCCTGGCCTTGTCGTCTCTTAGGAATGGTCACCCAAGGATTAGCGAGATTCCCAAATCACCCTCCATGTCAAGGACTACAAAGTCCGCGAGGAAGAATGAATTCTGGACTCGCATCAGGAGATTGTTCACAATTCTCTCGGGATATCGTATCGTGGAGTCGGCCAACTGCACACACATACAAGTAGGGGAAAGAGCAGGATAAGCTAGTTCTTCGAAGGTTACCTTGGGCATGATGTTGACGCTTGCTCCAAGGTCGCAGAGGGCATGCTCATAATAACGGTCGTATATAGAGCATTTGATCATTGGGGTTCTGGGACCTCCTTTATGGTTACCGCTAGATCGCCCAAAGAACTCTTCCGAGGGCGTTCGAGTCTTTCTGCATAGTTAGTAAAGAATTTACCACGCGATGGCTTACCCCATTTTGTGGTTATAGCATTTACGCTCTCTAGGGGAGCCTCGGGTTGCCCCGGGATCTTCCCTGTTTCTGCAGACGGAACAACAGTAGCCAACTGAGCTAGTTGAGTTTCAAGCATCTTGTTGAAGCTCAGCTGATTCTTCAGTGTAGAGGAGATTCCATCCATCTTCGCTTGGATAGTCTCCAAGGTCTTGTTGTTAGCAACCAGCTTCTTTTGAATCGCTTAGTTGGTCTTTGCTTGCTTAAGAGAAGATCCTTCAAGGTAGGTTGGTTAGGATTAAATGAGTTTGAATTACCATTACCTCCTTCATAGTAGGGGCACGACTGATTCCACCCCTGACCTCTGTTGGCGTTTCGTAGCGTCATCACTAGGATAGTGTTCCCAGCAACGGTGCCAGAAATGCCGTGGGGCATTTCTTACGTTACAGAAGGATTCGCAAGCGTACGGAATACCGTTGTAGCATTTTACCCATGAGTACGGGGTCGTATTTATATTTCCGCAGGGAAGGCGGTGGTTCAAATGGATTTATTAAGCTTAGGAGAATATCATGGTTCAAATATCTGGTGTCTAAATAGGGGTAATTTATAATATAATTGAGAGGTAGTGTGACACAAGATCAACCATCCTTAGGAAAGAATGACTAGGATCAGAGCAAGGTGGAAGAAAGCTTCGAAGGGCATACAAAGGATAATTCTTATCCAAGCAAGCATAGAACATACTCATGAATACATACACATTCACATGCTTAGGATCGGGCTCTAGGCTCCCAGGCATCACCGGGAGACCGGGCTGATGATAGGAGTGCAATTAAGTTGGTTTGCTTCAGGTGTGGGCCCTCCAATCCATGTGATGCACGTGTGGTGGTGTATGATTGGTTGAAGCTTGTTTCCTTGGATTGATGAGGTGTCCTTTCCCTTTATTTTCAGCACAAATTCTGAAATCATAAAATTCTCCAAGGGTGTGTGGAAAGTGTATATTTATTAGTAGAATGTGTATAAGAAATGCAAGTTTATCCTTATTTTGTGATCAAATTGACGCTCATTTTTGGTTTGTAGAGAGCGTCAACAACCTCCTTGTGGACGAAACCCATTGTTGTTGTTGTTCATGTACATGACTTCTTCCTGGGTTTCGGGGCAGTCGTTCCCCAAATGTTCGATGTTCCCACAGACCTCGCAAGTCATACGAGAGTCTAAGGCTTGAAATACCTGCGTTGGAGCCTTCTCTTGGGGTGTTCATCAATCTTCTTGATGAGGAGGTGGAGCTTAGCGGCGATCATGTCCGTCTCCTTGATGGAGTGCATGCCCCACTGGCGAGGTTGGAGATGCTCATCGTTCCAACCTTGATTGGACACCATCTTCTCAATCAAAGTTTTGGCCCTGTCAATGGTTAGCGAGAAGAAAGCACCACCTGCAGCAGCGTCGATATGATCACGGGCTGTTGGAGTTAACCCGTTGTAGAAGTTCTGCAAAATGAGCCAAGCGTCCATCCCATGGTGAGGACACTGTAGGATGTACTCCTGAAGCCGTTCCCAAGCCTGAGTTATCGACTCATTTGACGCCTGCTGGAAACTGGAAATCCTTCCCTGAAGAGCGTTGGTTTTACCCAACGGGAAGAACTTCGCGAGGAATGCCTTGGTGCACTCATCCCAAGTAGTTGCTGCACTTTTGTTGGTGTAAATCCACTATTTTGCCTTCCCCATAAGAGAAAACGGTAATAGTCGGAGTTGGATTGCATCCTTCGTGACTCCCTTGATGACAAAAGTGCTGCACAGTTCGAGGAACTGTTGGAGATGTGCATTGGCATCCTCATTGGCCTTGCCACAGAATGGGCTGGCCTGCACCATCGTAAGGAGACCCATCTTGATCTCGAAATTCTCAACCTCAACATTAACATTTGGCCCGATTGGGACATTATCGGTCGAAGGAGCTGAGAAGTCACAGAGAGTCTTCTGAGCCATAGCCTTGGAAGTTGATGGTGTGATATTGACTGTTTCGCCTGTCGAGAGTGAAATCTGAGGAAGAATGACACGGGGTCGAACTCTTCTTAAAAGTGACTCTGGATTCTGAGTGAAATTTTACGGCAGATCGAAACCACTCATACACTAGCCTGTCTTCACAAAAGGAGAAAACAAAGCCAAGTTAGCCTGTTTAGACAATTGAATACCATTTTAGAATTTCATCAACCAGCGCCTTCCCCGGCAATGGCGGAAAAAATGCTTGTTGGCATTTCATAATGTCGTCACTAGGATAGGTGTTTCCCAGCAATGGCGTTAGAAATGGTGTGGGGTATTTCTTACGTTACAGAAGGATCCGCAAGTGCACGGAATACCGTTGTAGCATTTTACCCGTGAGTATGAGGTCGTATTTATATTTCCGCAGGGAAGGTGGTGGTTATTGGAATAGATTAGTAGTAGGTTGATTTGTTCTAACATGGATATTCAGTTGAATAAACAGGGGTAAGATAATATATGGTAAACAGGTAGTGTGACACACAAGTTACTGAAGCTCTATCTCTATGCAAAGCTTACATGAAGGGAGAAAGGAAGAAAAATGCTAATCTAAGGACTTATGTACTCCGAACTAAGCATATAGTCTATACTAAGCACTTATACACATACACATGATTAGGATTGGGCTCTAGGCCCCCAGGCATTACCGGGAGACCGCACAAGAAATGGCTAGGTGGCCACTAGTTCTTCACGGCTATTTTATGCATCTCCTACAGCTACTACACGAACGGGGAGGGTTACGCTGGACGGACAGGGCTATCACCACCTGCCGCCTACCTCATCTAACCATGGTACAAAGCCGCATCCAGCAACACTGATTGGCCCAGACACCACGTCTACGCTAATAAGCGATACTCCAATGCCCCGCGCGGAGCCCCACCCTTATGATGGACAGACATCACACTAGAGCAAACATACGTTACTGGAACTGATGCCGTAGCCTAGATGTCTTACCATGTCTAATCATGCAAGGTATAAGACCTAGATATAAACTAAGCATAGCACATACATCTGAATACACTGAACATATATTATACGAGTACACTAAACTAGAAGATAACTCTATTAAGGAATTCCGAATATTACAGAGGAGAGGAAGAGTAAAACCCATACAGAACACTCCTAGGCAAGACTCGGGAATCGAAGAAGAGCTACTTCACCTAAACTTTACTATCCTAGAGACTAAGCAAGAGAGGAACTTGAGAGAGAGCAACTTGAGGTGTGTCTTCTATTGTAGCACCCCCCTCATATTTATAGAGGTGAGTGGGTGGGGTGTGCAACAGCTTCTCGGCGTGCAAATGGCTAAAGCCTCCTCAAACCTGTATAAGGGACCAATGAGTAAGTGCCACGTGCAAGGATTAAGGCGGTGGAGCCTGTGGCTCACCCGGATCCGGTGCGGCTCTTCGCGTGTGTGGGTGTGCGTGTGTGTGCGAGCGCGGGCGGACGCACGCAGGGTGCTCGGCAGAACGCCGTAGAGGCCCCTGCGCACACCGCAGCGCGATGTCACGGCGTGGTTGCGGTCACCATGGCCGTGGCGTGGCTATGGCGAACTCGCGCGAGTTCGGCGAGGCTGTGGGAACGAGGTGGATGGGGGAGGCGCGGTCGGTCGTGCCCAGGTGCATGTGGGCGCGCGTTCGTGCGGCGGTCCGGCATCCCGGCGCCGCGGTGTGTTGCCGGCGTGCCGAACGGTGGCGAGGTCTTGGTGCGGTGAGATTCGCACGCGTGCGTGGTACCCTGGTGTCCCAGGGCGCAACACGACCGCCCGTGCGCGCGGGGCACCAGCATCCTGGGCCTGCGGCCATGAAACAGCGGCGAGGTTGGGGGTTGAGGCGACGACGGCTGCAGGGTTGCTCGGCGTCACGATGGGCTCCTGCAGACGATGCACGAAAAGGGTAGGGGACCTAGGGTTCATCTAGGGATGGTGTTGGCGCTAAAAATCGGCCAGAAATCGGCCGATGACCTTCAGCGTCGGACACACGACCTGGGAGAATCTGCTTAGCTCCTGTTTGGGTTATTGCCCTGGTGCGGTTCGCGCGGCGTGCCGGTCAATTTGACTGTTGATTGACAAGGAAATAAGAGTATTAAATTCTGGACGTTCCGATCGGCTGAGGTTCCGATCTGTCCCGAAGAGCGTATTGGCGAATCGGCTGATTTGCTGTGAAGATGACCAGTTATGGATCGGCCGATAATCACGTAATAATTGCAAAGAAAACTGCTGGAGCAACTTAAACAATTATCACATATGCAACACTTGAAATAGATCTAATCGGCTGTATGACAAATGAACGAGGAAGAGCGATGATAAAGCCGATAGTTTCAATTTCAAGCTGGATAACTGGTGATAATACTAGAACAACAGGTAAAACCTATAATTCTAGTAAATATCGATAACTAGTGAATAAATCCGAACGAAACCACGGTGATGCGCCCGAAGTTAAAGCTCAGATGTTATTCGATAAGCGGAACCTACCAATTGGCCGGAGATCGAGTCGATGCAGCCCTGCCAATCCGTACGAACTCGTGAAAGAAGAAAAAGTATTGGCGAAGTCGCCGACTTGAAAGTAAAGTGCGATGAAAAAGTAGATTGTATTGTTGATTGATTGATTGTTTTTTTTCATAAAGCCCTGACGACTCCTATTTATACCCTAGGACCAGGACTCCTGATCGATTACGACTTGTTACAAACTTGATTTAAAGAGAAAACTACTATATCTATAATATGTTTGTAAAGGAAACGGACTCCCGCAGAATCTTCTGCCGCCATCTCCTAATCCAATCATGATTCTTTCCATTGTTTCTCGACCGAGTCGGCATCGTTCCGTTGACCAACATCAGGCCACTTTTGACCGGGATCCTCTGTTGTGGTTCCAATGGTTTCACCCTCCCTATCTGTTGGCGCAAGTTGCATCGCCAATCGGCCGATTCCCAACTGTAGCCTCAATCGGCCGATTCTTCACTGTAGCCTTTAGATCTGCCGCATCGGCCAATCTCTTCCTCTCCTGACGCCGATTCAACACGTGTCAAAATCTGGCATCAACACATGGCCCCCAGTTTCGGAGTAAAACATAATTTTTACTTTGAAACTCTTTTCTTTAATCTTTCCTTCGAAACGAGCACAGTAAAAAAAAAATCTCCTTCCGTTTTGCGGTCTTCTACATGATGATTGCAATCTTCTCGGACCGGGCTCTTGAGACAACTGTTCCCCTGGAATTCGTGTAAACGGCGCGGCAAAAATCCCACCTTTACCCTTTCTCTCTCGGATTGTCCTTAAGTACCGGCGTTCTCCGCCTCTCTTTCTCCACGAGCCTAGTAATCTCCTCCAGTGAATCACTGTTTGTCTTCTTCCTGCGCCCTCTCGATCTCCAACCGCACCCTCCAGCGATTTTCTCTTCCTCGCACTCTGCTCCATCCTTCCAATGGCGGCGCCATCGGCAACTTCACCAACCACGGAGGTTCCGCCGGCAACTCCCTCAGCGACGGCGGTCCCATCGGCGGCTCCACTGGTGGCTCCATCGGCGATGATGAGCTTCATCTCGGAGGTAATCATCCGAAACTTTCCTCTTTTATTTTTTACTGCTCAAGTATTTTCTAGACCCATTCTTAGTTTTTCTCCTTTTTCCCTCTTTTTTAGGCATTTAGGCACCAGATTACTATTCCCCTTTCCGAAACCTCCGGTCTCATCTGCTTAGGTCCCATGGGGAATCCAGATCCAACCGATTTGATCAACCTAGAAACCCACAGAATTTCTTTCAAGCAATCACCCATGGATTTGGGTCAGTGGGCAGGCGCCTTTAGATCTTGGCCGAATGAAACCCCTGGCTGGAAAGAATGGTACCATAGATTAGCCAAGTCTAAGAGAGTTCAGTGGGATGAGTTGAAAATCGGCCAGTGCATCGATCTCTCTCTGTCCCAAATGGAGAAAAATGAACCCTTAGTAATAGCGGCCTCTTATTTCTGGTCCGATGCGCTCAACGCGTTCCTCTTTGGGCACGGACCTATGACTCCAACCCTGGCCGATGTTCTGATGTTGACCGGCCTCGATATCTCCTCCCCTGATACACCCTTTGATTATCTGATCAAACCAACCCATCGGCTAGAGACAAAAGGAATCGGTGGGTGGAAGGGGTATATCAGCAAGAATATGAGGACCGGGACGATTTCGGAGAGAGAACATACGACGTTCTTAATGATGTGGCTAGAGAAACACTTCTTTTGTGGCAGAGCAGTTGGTCCTTCATCCAATACACAAGCCCTGGCAGAAGCTCTGTCACTAGGATCGACCATCCCCCTTGGGAAGCATCTGTTAGGATCGGCCTACCACATGATGCACCAAACCGGCGTCAAATTATCAAAAGCGGAGCCGATTGGCAATCCAGGTGGTCCTTGGTGGTTCATCACCCTCTGGCTCAACTTATACATGAGCAAGGTCTCCCAGCAGCAAATAGAGACCAAGACCTTTCCCAATATTGAGTCAGAGGAAAACCCCACCATACGACGACGCTGTACCTCTTTTGGAGAAGCAGCATCGGCCTTCCCTGGCTGTCAATTCACTGCCACCCGAATGGCCGAATACTTCAGATGTTTCTACAACGGCTTCAGTGAAGAGACTATCAGTTGGTATCCATATCAGACAACAGGGCCGATTTTCAAGCTTCCCGTCTGTTACAATTCATCATCCAACACTTTTGATGGTGATCTCATGGATATCCTGATCAAGCCAGGGATTTTACCGGCTAACTTTTTTTCTGGTAAAGATTCCCCCACCTATGAATTTTATAATCCATCGGTCGCAGCACGGCAACTTGGCTTTGGTCAACTGCCGATTCAAGTCTACTTTGCCGGCCGAGCAAAATTTTGAGATGAACTGACCAAGAGCCTCGAATACAATCGGCTGTGCAACTTAGTGCCAGACTCCAGTACCATCGACCTAAACAACTGGATGGTTGCCCCTTTTTCCGTCCAACAATTCAAACTGTGGTGGGCAGAATGGAAGCAGTACCTCTTCTGTTCGTCTCCATCAACATATTGCAACAGTTTGGACCCAGACAACATTGATTCAAGTGCAGTGGTATTACCTTTCTCCCAGCCGATTTCAATATCGTCCCTTTCCATGCTACAATCTTACCGCTAACTTGTATTTCTCTTTTCAGTCTGAAAGCCAGATTCCTCCGATGTGGAGCCGAAGTGGTAGGCCGATAGAGAGCGATCGCCCATACACACCATTTCCACTTATCGGCTATCACGCTCCGACCATCAAGAACATCACTAGCGGCCGATGGAAACAAACACCAAAAAGGCCTTCCTTAAAGAAGACAAGCCGCCGAGTACGTGCCCGCATAGGACCAACTGATCAATCGGCGGCGGTAATATCGGCTGAAACTCCAACTACTCCAGCTTTGCCGATTACCGAGGGGGTTGATCCCCAAACTGCCATAGAAGTTGGAGCGGCCGCTGCATCACTGCTGGTAGAAGCTGTTCAGGTAACCTCGCATACTTCACATACCTTTAAGTATTCTGTCAATATTAACCTCTTCCTTCTACCAGGCTGCACAGATCGCTCCAGCGCAATCCCCGCAGCAATCGGCCACGTCCCGAGCGGAAGCCGAAACGCCAGCGACCCTTCTCACCGAGGTAGAGAATCTCTTAACTCAATTCCTCGATATTCAGAAAACTAACCAATTCTAATGCAGACCGATCTGGGTGCGTCGATTGTACCCCTCCAACAAACATCGGTCGGAAAACTCACAGAGGTATGGCAGGTATCTCATATCATCAGATCAATTATTCGCAGTATACTCATAAAATCTGTTTCCCATACCTTTTCAGGAAGCTGGCCCAAGCAGGGCATTGATAGTCGTCGAGTCCTCCTCTTCTGATGAGCCGATTGCACCGGTTCCTGAGACGAGGGTGGCACTCCCGCCGGCACAAGCAAGAGAAATCCGCTTCAAAGAGGTAAGAAACTTATCACCGAAATCGGCCGATTCCTCTTTACTGTCTGCTAATCCTTGTCTTTATTCTTTCGCAGGAACAAGACACTCCTAATAACAGTCTTTTCTCTTTCGCGGTTCCTCTGTCTGACGATGAAGAAGTCGCTTCATGCCAAGTTCCATCGAGCTCAATTCCTGATGATGTCCGCGCCAAACTCGAGAGTATGCGGACCCTCCTCAAAGATGATATCGGCCGATTAGTGGGAGATGCCTCACCGATTCGGCGGCTTCTCAATGACATCAGAGGCCGAATTCCGGAGGAAGCGACAGAGACTCTACAACCTGCTGCATTCATAGAGTCGATATAGATTCCAATGTTCAGGGCCCTGCGCCATGTGGCCAATCGTGCCAAGCTAGCAAAGACTCGGGAGGAAGCCGATTCTTACAAACACCAGGCCCAAGAAGTGCATCAACGGATCAACTTCCTCGAGAACTCCCGCCCAGATATCGTCGGCACAATAGATCGCCTCAAACGGAGGAGGGCAGAGCTAGCCAAAGAGATGGAGCAGGTAACCAAGGACATAGCTGCTGAAGAAAAGAGACTTTAAGAGCTTCCATCTGTCATCGCCGGGCTGAAGCAAGAAAGACAGAACCTGGCCCGTGAAGCGATAAGACTTCATCGTCATATGCCAGAAATTCCCGGATCGGCCGACGACGACCAAAGAGTATTAGACTCGGCCGATCAGATTAGGCACGAGCTATTGCGACCATAGATGCCCTCCTTGGGTGAGTTGTAAAGAATCTTGTAAACATTTAATGCTCTCTTGATGTTTACGCGCCGATTCGAATTTGGACCACTTCCTTTGGCAGCTTTGCATTTATGAATGCTTTTACTCTGATGGGACGCATCATACTATCTCCTTACCTCCTTCCTTCTATAAGTATGAGATCCCACATCGTTTCCAGAGGCATCTGCATTACCCATCTTCTTCCCCTCCAATAACTCGATCTCTATCCTCCCAAGCTAGACATCAAGATGTCTTCTTCATCTTCCTCCAATAACTCGATCTCTGTCAACCAGGTACGAACCTTTTTCTATTTCTCCCCTTGACATCTCAATCGCTCTGATACTGGGTAGTTGTTTATCCCTCTTTAGCCAAAACGCCTTAGTCCTAGTCTGGAATGAGCGATTGAAGTTATGCATTCAGACGAACCACTGTCGCAGGCAGACGTAGATCTGATAAGAGCTCACTCTGAAGAACTCAAAGGTTATGTTCCTACTGATGTCCAGAAAATCAGGGACCATATAGACGCTAACTGCTCCAAGCGACCGCCAACTGAAAGGAGTCATCCACTCCCTCGCTCGGTTGCCCTTGAAGATGCCGCGGCAGGAACATCCCAACCACCTCTCGACAGGAGCCATCCACTCCCTCATCAAGTCGAGGCTGAAGCCGCCATGGAGAATCTGGAGGAGAAGACCATCCGCCTTCTGATAAAACTAGGCCGGATCGAAAGAGAGTTCAAGAAAAAGCGTGATCAATAGATATATTGGTACTTTTTATTCTAAGGGCAACTTGTACCATGTCGGCCATGTACTCTGTTGTTTTCACCGAATAATGAATCGGTCAGACCAAACCAAAATGTTTCCTTCTTAAGGCGATGTCATTTTTACATCGGCTATGTAGACAAAAGCCGAGAGGAGTCGGCCACGTTGTCTTGATGCATCTTACTGCAAGTTACGCACCTACCCAAATGCTTGGATAGTACCTCTTCAGATATCTTCCGTTTAAGGCTCTTGGGAATTCTTCTCCTTCGATAGTTTCTAGTATATATGCATTTCCCAGAGCACATGGGCCGATTCTATACGGCCCTTCCCAAGTGGGCGACCATTTACCGAATTTGGGATCTTTAGACCCTATCGGCAGCACCAACTTCCATACCAGATCTCCTTGGGAGAATTGTTTAACCTTGACCTTTTTGTCATACCACCTGGCCACCCTTTTCTTGTTTTCTTTGATGCTAATCAGGGCCCTCAACCGCTAACCCGCCGAGTCATCGAGCTCATCTTTCATGAGGAAGGAATAGTCATCGGCCGTCAACTGATCTTGAAGCGATATACGCCTTGACCCCGTCCTTAATTCCCAAGGCAAGACTGCCTCGTGACCATATACCAACTGATAAGGAGATATCTTAGTGGCCCCGTGGCAAGCCATTCTATAAGCCCATAGAGATTCAGCCAAAGACATGTGCCACTTCTTGGGTTGTTCCTCTATCTTCCTCTTGATCAACTTGATTATCCCCTTATTGGACGATTCGGCTTGACCATTGGCTTGAGCATAATACGGAGAAGAATTCAATAATTTAATCCCCATATCGGCGGTGAATTCTCGAAATTCTCCTGAGGTGAACATCGTTCCCTGATCAGTTGTGATAGTCTGAGGAATACCGAATCGATAAACAATGTGGTTCTTAACGAACTCGATCATATCGGCCGATGTCACGGTCCTTAACGGAACTGCCTCCACCCATTTAGTAAAATAATCAGTGGCTACCAATATAAACTTATGCCTCTTGCTCGATGGAGGGTGAATCTGCCCGATGAGATCTATTCCCCAACCTCTGAAGGGCCACGGCTTGATTACTGGATTCATAGCCGAAGCTGGCGCGCGCTGCACATTGCCAAACTTCTGACAGTCTCGGCAACCTTTATAATATTTGAAACAATCTTCAAGAATCGTTGGCCAGTAATACCCATTGTTTCTGATCATCCATTTCATCTTGTGAGCCGATTGATGAGCTCCACATACGCCTTCATGGATTTCCCCCATCAGGACCTTTGCTTCTTCCGTTCCCAGGCATTTGAGAAGAACCCCGTCAATCGTCCGATAAAACAAATCGTCTTCGAGTAACACATATTTTGTGGCCTGGAAACGCACTCGCCGATCAAACTTCTGGGACGGATCCTTCAAGTAATCGGCAATCTCCTTTCGCCAATCATCGGCCGCGAGCTCCAAAATCATAGCTCCTTGAATCGGCCGATATCCGGACGCGTGTTGGGCCAGCCTATTGGCCTCTTCATTGTAATTTCTGGGGATGTGCTCGATTATTCCAGACTTGAATTCCTTTAACAGCTGGAGGCAATCTTCATAGTAAATCCTTAAGATATCATCTTTGCATTAAGATTTCCCCGTTAACTGATCTACGATGAGCATGGAATCTCCAAAAATCTCGACTACATCAGCTTTGACTTCCCTTAATAATTGGATACCTTTTAGGACGGCTCGGTATTCCGCCTGGTTATTGGTTGCGGAAGCTTCTATCGGCAGAGAGAAATCATAACTTGCCCCCCGAGGCGATACAAGAGCGATACCGATTCCCGATCCGGCTCCACACGAAGAACCATCGAAATACAAAGTCCATGGCACCGGTTCGACGACAGCAATTTCCGGTCCACAATGGTGAGCCACGAAATCGGCCATGACCTGACCTTTGACAGCCTTAGCCGATTCGTACCTTAAGTCGAACTCTGACAGAGCCAGTATCCATTTTCCAATCCTTCCTTTCAAAATCGGCAGTGATAGCATATATTTCACCACATCATCTTTGCATACGACTATGCACTCTGCCGATAACAAATAGTGCCTGAGCTTGGTACACGAGAAGTATAAACACAGGCACAGCCGTTCCACCGGGGAATATCTTGTTTCGGCGTCCAGGAGTCTTCTGCTGACATAATATACCACCCGTTCTTTCCCTTCGAACTCCTGTACCAACGCCGATCCAATAGCTTGTTCATCAGCCGATAAGTATAATTTGAACGTCTTACCGGGCTGTGGCGGGACTAACACTGGAGGTGAAATTAGATATTGCTTGATATCTTCTAACGCTCTGCGTTGTTCTTCTCCCCACATGAATTTCTGATCGGGCTTCAATTTCAACAAAGGAGTGAAAGCTCGAATACGTCCGGACAGGTTGGATATGAATCTTCTGATAAAATTGACCTTGCCGATGAGGGATTGCAGCTCAGTTTTATTATGTGGGGCTACAACTTTGTTGATGGCGTCCATGGTCTTCCGGTTAACCTCTATCCCGCACTCATGGACCATGAATCCTATGAATTGCCCGGCCGATACACCGAATGCACACTTGTTCGGGTTCATTTTCAACCCATGTTTCCTTGTGCACTCCAGTACTTCTTGTAAATCGGCCAGATGTTCCTGATGACCTTTCGACTTGACCACGACATCGTCGATGTAAATTTCCACCGATGCACCAATGAGCTTGTGAAAGATATAGTTCATGGCCCGCTGATATGTAGCACCGGCGTTCTTTAACCCAAAGGTCATTACAACCCACTCAAATAAACCGAGGTGGCCCGGACACCTGAAAGCTATCTTCGAAATATCTTCTTCAGCCATTAATATTTGATTGTACCCAGCATTACCATCCATGAAACTGATGACTTTGTGTCTTGCGGCAGCATCTATCAAGACATCGGCCGTCGACATCGGATATCCGTCCATTGGAGTAGTGTAACACCCCAGGTGTTTAAATTGCGAAATAAGCCTCTTTACCTTAAAGCGGTGCATAAATAATTAAGAGAAATTTCAACGAAACGAGTTTTAAAATAACTTCCAAAAACTAGACCTCACATAAACTTTGGCCTGAAATGAAACTTGTAGAACTTTCAATTTTGAACAACTTTCTCGTTGAAGGATTTTCGAGTTGCAACACAAAGATTTGAGAAACACTTGGATTTGCGAACCAGCCCCAACCTTTTCTTCTTTTTCGCTTCGCCCGACCCTCGCGTTCGCCCGACCCTCGCGTTCGGCCGACCCTTTTCGCTTCGCCCGACCCTCGCGTTCGCCCGACCCTTTTCGCTTCGCTGCGGCCCTCGCTTCGCCCGACCCTCGCCACCGCGCAGTCGCCGCAGGCCACTTGGCCGGCGATGCCTGACCGCGCTAGGTGCCAAGCCAATGCCTGGCAGCACCCGCACGTGCGCCCGCATGCCGCATTCCTCCCCAGTCCGCACACGCCACGCGCGCGCCGGCGACCCGTGCCCCTGCTCGCCGCCCACCGTGCCCAATATAAGAACCGCGCCGTGCCCGGGTCTCCGCAGAGTTCCGCCAGTCGCCGCGCTCGCCGCCCGGTAAGGAAGCTGTTGCACCTCTTCGCCCAACCCGCGCGCCGCATGATCTCCAGCTTCGCACGCCAAATCCTCAGCGCCCAGTCCCCTGCCCGCGCCTGCCGCCCGCTACGTTGGCTTCTGTTCACCGCCCACCACGGCCAGTCGCGCGCCCCCGTCGTGCTGCCCGCACCCGCGTCTCACAGTCAAGTCCTGCCCCACCTCCCGCCTCGCTGCTGCCTACAAAAGGCCGCGCCGAATCCCCCCCCTCTCGCGCGCCCAAACACCAGAACGCCGCCGCCGCCACCATTAACGCCGTCGTGCTCAGCTCACCGTGGAGCTCACCTCTCCGGCCACCCTTTTGCCAAAGCTGAGTCTTCCACCACCACCACAACACCCCACCGCAGCTCACTACACCACCCATCGTCACCCAGAGCCACCGGAGCACCGCCAGCGCCGCCCGCGCCGCCGCCGCTCCTTGTTGCTCCGTGGACAGCCCTCACCGAAGCTCCTACATCCCAGACAAGCTTCAAAACGGGTTCCCCTTGGCACCGCGAAGCTACTCGACCAGCCCACGTTGTTCCCTTCTCCCCGGAGCACCGCCGCCGACGTTCCACCCCGTCGCCGCCTCTCTGCTCCGCGCCGACGAGCCACCTCCGGCCACTCCCAACCCCGACCAAGGCCACCCCAAGGTAGCTCTCACCTCCCTGGACCTCCCCGACCATTTTTCCATCGCCGCTGACGAGCCCCATCGCCGGAACCTGGACGGCCGCCATGCCAGCGCCGCCCAGGGACCCAATTGCTTTGGTTGAAATCCTTGAAAGAGTCTGCACGCAAGTTTCCAGGGGCATATCTGTAAACCTGTGTTCAAACTTTAAAATCAAACACAGTGAACTTGTAAAATTCATTTAAAATCGTAGAAAAATACAAACTCAACTGTTCTGGAATCTTTGGATGAAAATCTACAACTTTTGTTACATGCATTTCTTGAGTTACTTACTAAATCTTACTATAAGTTAAATGGAAGGTTTAATAGACTTTAAATGTACCCCCTGTTGTAGGCAAAGTCTAAATCTGAAAATTTTACAGTAACACACTTTTGGATAGATTAACACCCTGTAAAAGTTTTAGCTTCAATACTTGAGTGGTTTGTTCTGTATAAAAATATCTAGGTGCTAGCAGTGGTTGTGTTTTACATTTTTCATAATTAATCTGCTGCGTAAAAATCTCTGAAATTTTTACAGTGCTTTTGTCTCTGCTTATTGTGCTCTAAATAAAAATTTCATCACCAGAAGTTACCTAATCCAGAATCCATGTTGTGCTTGGAAAATTGAGTTCCCAATATATCACAGCCCCCTTTTGTTTAATGAAGTTAATAGTTTAAGTTATACTCTTTTGACAATTGCCCACCGAAATGTCAACTAAGTAACTTCACAACCAAATCTATGTTTTGTGAACTACAACTTTAACGTGAATGAAAATAATCGTCATGTACCCTCACTATAACTTATATTGGTGCATTCATATAGAATCGACGACTCTCGCCGACGGAACGTACGAGCTGGTGCCCGCGTCCGAGAGTGAGCAGCGTGAAGCTCAAGTACATCTAATCGAAGCTCTCAAAGAACCGAGCCCAAGTTCGGACGAGCCCCAAGCTAGCTTTTCCCAAGAAGGCAAGCCCCGGAGCATGAACCCTATTTTTCTAAACTTATGCAACTTATTACTCTACTTTACTGGTGCATTAAGTTTATAGGAGTTGGATGAAAACTTAGTTGCATGATCCTAGGTACCCATGCTCTGAACACTAGATGCAAGGTTCGATAGAATGCTATGCCAATAGGACTCGGTAAAAGTCGAGTGATTTCCTGTCACTCACGAGAAATTAGGAGTTGATTGTTTACTACATGCTGCAATCATAAGGTCGACGGACGGGGCTATGGTGCGATGTTTATGTTGATGATTGAGGCCCCGTCCGTTTAGTGAAAAATGCTAAGGCCGCAGTGTGTGGTAGTGGTGGTTAAGTCTTTGAACGTACTAACCACATGCCGAGAATATGGTAATCGGTAAGCTTAAGTACTGGATTGAACCGAGGCCGGAATATACTCCCCACTGTCTTGAATTCGTTCACATCTAGCTAATGGTGGGTGCATCGGCCGCCACAGCCCGACGTACCGTGGTCTGTGGGGACGTGTAGTCGAGGGTGGTGGGCCTGTTCCGTGAAGCGGGAATTGAAGGAAAAAGTTGCACGTGTGACTCTGGGAGTAACCACGTGACGTGTGTTTAGGTTTCCCTTGCAAGGTTAAGAAATTCAATTCGAATCGTCCGTTTCTCGCGGTTATTGAGACTGCTTGACCCTTTTACCACATAGAGTAAGAAGAGGAACAATGATTATGATTAATCTTGTTGGATGCAAAAAAAATAATTCTTCCACCATGCATGATATTGGATAGTTGCTTACCTAGAATGGTTAAAGAAAGCTAGAACTTGGAGCTAAAATCTGAAAGTAAGGACCTAATATATATGCTTTTCGGCAAAACAAACCCCTGAAGCCAAAAGCCTCGCATGCCTAGGAGTCGGCTAAGTATACCCCACTAGTCGGGTAAGCCTTGCTGAGTATTAGTATACTCAGCCTTGCTTGTGGCTTGTTTTCAGGTGAAACTTTCGAGGACATGATTGCTAGTTTGACTTGGCCTTGTACCCTTCCTCCTGGTTGGTCGGTGGATTGGGATACGCCCCCGGCCAACGGTGGTGATGCCGAGTGATGTCTCGTACGGGCTTCATCCAGACATCCTTTATCGTCGAGTAGTTGTCGTTATCTTTCCCGCTGCTTGAACTCTGAAGAACTCATTTATTTTGAAATCCGAAGTACCTTGTTTTACGAATTTGAACTTCATTGTAATAATAATTCATGATGAACCGGAGAGGTGAATTTTGGAGTGTTGTATACTCTGGGCTCACCCTCGTGTGAGTACATGTATGTGTGGCTTCGATCCGCAAAAACCGTGGTTGTATCGGGAGATTACCCGACAGACCAGTGGATTATTCCGTTTGAAGTGCGAGTTAGTCCTGATTGCCCTTGTGGTGATGATTAGCGCGCTTGAACCGGATTAATTCAGGTGGTTCTGCCACAGCTGGTATCAGAGCCGTAGCTGGTGCCACAGCTGGCACCAGAGCCGAAATGCATACGCCAGAGAATGCAACAAGCCTTAAAAACTTGTTTTCCTAAAACTTGACCACAAAAATTGTGCTGAAAAATGCGTTGGTTCGTTAAGGATGGTGCCTAGTTCATAAAGCCCTAAGGGATTATTGGGAAAGTTACTAGGTGGCTATCTAACTTATGAATTTTATCAACTGACTTCCAGCACATTACTTTCTGTCAAAACTTACTTTTATGCACAATCGACCCTTAAACTCCGTAACGACGCACTGATCGCTAAGGTAAGAAGATAAGAATCCTCAGCCAATTGAGAGAGAGCTTAGCCTTCCTGTCGGTGATGCGAGCCGAACGCTGCCCTCAAGCAGTGGCTTACTTGAGGTGCTGCCAATATACCAACGTTTAGTTGATTATATTGGGAGTAGAAGGTTTGGCGCAGGGTATGGCGATCGCTGTTCATACCCCCGTCTCAAGACGGTACCCCCGTGAATACGCTATTTCGATAGCGTATGTTAACGTCATCTGTACGGCGGGAATTGTACGGATGCCGTTTCTATAGTGAACGGTAATGAATACGAACGCTTTCATGAGTGCTGGCATGAAAGGTTCAGTGGATACATATATGCTATATCAACCTTCTGCCGGTACACTAACCGCGATTGTGATAAGTTTAAGAACGGTTAGAGTTTTCTCGACTAGCTATTATAGTGAGAGCCGTATTGTGTATGCCACCGAAACTAACTTCGTAAGACCAAAGCTATTTGGCAATTGTTTATTTTGTGAGGACGAATAGGACATGCATGCATCATGACTATATAAATCTAAGATTGAAAATGCGATGCGTGAGAGTGGTAAGGTTCATGCGCCCACACGATTGACTTGCATAAGGATTATCTAGCAAACCGGTCACTTTCCGCCTTATCTGAAAAGATGAATTTATTAAGCTGAGAAAATGACCCTTTCTGAAGAAACTCAGGTTGAAATCCTTGTTCCAAAATTCGTATTCTACCTCCTGTCTAAATATTAAAAATTCTGGACATGTGGGTAATGAGAAACAACAAAGACCTTGGTGTGTCAGTTTCTGTCCAAAATGAGCAGTTCAGCCACATAAATTTTTATGCCCCCTTACTACAGTTTTCTGCAAAAGTGTTCAACACGAAACTGGTTGTAAATATACTCAGGCGGCTACTGTTAAAATTTGGTAATTTTTGGCTGGGTAGATTTTACCTGGTGCACGAAATATTGGCCCACTGTTCACTGAAATTTCTGGGTAGACAGTAAGGTAAAACCTGAAAAGAAAGACCATCTTAGAGACTTATCTAGCTCTGGAGTTGACTAGAAAAATTGTTCACAAATACCTTACGAATGCTCTGGTAAAAGTTGAGAATTATTGGACCTGAACTGTTGAAGTTATGGCCATTATAGTGCACGGTCCGGAACCTGTTCGCTATACTATTCACAGTTTTTCGCTATCTCACTCCATTTGATCTTTTGTTCAGATGGCCGAGCCTGTTGCCATGATGGTGGATGAGGATGGACGCATTCACTCGCAGTGTCTCCACTGGGAGGGCTTTCCCTCTATTTTGTGGGATGTTCTGCGCACCGCGGGCTATCCAATTCCCCCACGTTACGCCGGACTGGAGTTTGCAAAGAATGGAGTTACCCAGTGCCGTGTCAACGTGACCATTTTTCCGCACCCGCTACACCCGGAGTGGCCCGCCTTGGAGATTGAGGCTGTTGGTCGCCGTTTGGCTGATACTTGGGAGCTTGCTGCCATGAGGGCGCTCACCACTTTCTGTGCAGTGCCCCGAGGCTGTCACGCTCACTCCTATTGGTTTGTTTCCTACTGCCTAGGACAACGACCCCTTTTGGCTCAACAGGGTGCAGCACTCACAGTACTTGGTGGACTTTCATGCCCAGGAGACCATCGATACCTCCGTGCGGTGCATGAATGCACTCTACCGACTTCAGACTCTCCAGAGTCAGGCGCTTGTGCAGCTCACTGATCTTGCACAGGCCTACCACATGATGGCGGATACCAGAGATGAGCAGATTAAGGAACTCAGTGAGGAACTCGAGGATAGAGACACCCGGATTGGCCAACTTGAGGGCCAAGTTCAGGACCACGACACTCTCATGGGTGAGAGAGATGACATGATAGCACATTTGGAGGAGCAGCTCCATGATCTGAACCTTGAGTTGAAGGATGCTAATGAGCACATTCAGTGGCACCATGATCAGAATGCCCCTCCCGGCGTGGTGGCTATGGAGGAAGATGAGGAGGAGCCACAGGAGATTGATAGTGTTTCAGGAATGGACTTTGAGGGTGAGGCACTGCAGCCACCTCTGATAGGAGCTCACTCTCCTACTCACTGCGAGTCGTCCGTCAACAACCTCGACGACTTCTAGCCGATGACCTAGGAGGACTTTTGCATATACTCCTCGATAGTGCAGCCTAACTTTTGGCAAGTGTTGTAATAGGCTAACTAAGAGTTGAGTACCTCTTTTGTGACGATTACAACTTGACCATTGGATACTCTAATCATGTAGGCCATGGCTATATAAACTTGGTAGTTTGATTGTGATATTGGAAAGCAGGCGAATCTGCGATTGCAGAAACTTGTCGGAAATTTTACCCATGCCTCTCTACATTTCTGGGCTGAGTGTTGAATACCAAACTTGTCCTAAATTTTGTGATCTAGGTTCTCACAAAATTTCAACACTATTGGATCTTGCTAGTTTGAGTTATAGGGAAGATACTATAACTCGTTCTGCTGAAAAACAGCCAAACCAGCGAAGCAAGGAGTAAATCGTTTGACCATCTTAGCCATCGATTTAGCATCTTGGCTGAATACCAAAGTTGTACATCTCTAAATTCCCTATCCACTGCCAAAATATGAGAAATTTTGGATGAACCTACCAGGAGTTATAAATTTCTTATGGCAGACAGTTTTATGCCCATGATTCTATCCATGATCATTCGGAAGTCTACTGTTCCACGTTAAATCTTTTGAAGCATGGAAGCAATGTGGATCACGTTGCTAATGAAGAACATTCGCCTTTTCAGATGGTTGGAGCAACACGTGGTAACCCGGATGGTTTTGGTGCTAGCGCAAGTGGATCACAACCACAGCCGCCGCCACCACCCAGCTTGGTTGAAGTAATGGCCGCTCAAACCGAGTTGCTTCGCCAGATCGTGCAAGGACAGCATCAGCAGCGGGGTGGGCACAATGTTCACCAACCCCAAGTGGCCGGTTACACGGATTTCCATGGGATCCAGCCTGCCTTGTTTCACAAGACGGAGGAACCCTTGGATGCGGACGCTTGGATTCGCACAATCGAGTCCAAGTTTTCTCTACTTATGGCCCCATGTTCGGATGCAAACAAGGCCCGCTTTGCCGTGCAGCAGCTTTGCGGTACGGCTCGTCTATGGTGGGACCACTATTTTGCTATGCTCCCCGCTGATCACGTTGTCACCTGGGATGAATTCAAAACTGCGTTCCGGGCACACCATATCCCCGAAGGTCTTATGGAAAGAAAGCTAAATGAGTTTTTAGCTCTCACTCAGGGTAACCACACTGTACTTCAGTATGCTCAGGCCTTCAACAACCTGTGCCAATACGCGGGCTATCACGCAGACACAGATGCTAAGAAGCGTGATCGTTTCCGCAGAGGTCTGAGTACTAAACTCAAGGAACGGCTGAATCTTATCAAAGCTGATACATATAATGAGCTAGTCAACATGGCCATCACTCAAGAGGATTGTATTGAGGCTCATCGTGCTGAAAAGAAGAGGAAGGCGCCAGCTGGACCCTCGGGTGCTCAGCCACCGAGGTATCGCTTGGTGCCAAATGCTGCGCCTACAGCTCCACAGAAGGCCCCTCAGCCAGGGCGTTGGATTATCAGGCCCCCGCAGCAACAAGGTGTTGTACGACCCCCTATGTCTCAACAAACTGGACCCCGGCCCGCTACTCAGTAGTTTCTTCGACCGAGCATCACCAATCGTTGTTTCAAGTGCGGGACTTCCAGTCATTTTGCTCGCGAATGCCCTCAACCCAGGCCGCCAAATCAGGGCCAGGACTCTAACCAGAACAATAAGAACAAAGGCAAGAGGCAGACTCTTCAGGTCAAACAAGGACGGATCAACTTCACCACCCTTGCAGAACTTCCTGAAGGAGCATCAGTGATGACAGGTATATTCTCTATCCATAACAAGCCTATAGTTATATTGTTTGATTCTGGTGCATCACATAGATTCATTAGTGCAAGGTTTGGTGCAAAAGTAGGCTTGGATATTTGTCACACAAAAGAGTCGTATATGATATCAACACCGGGTGGAAAAGTTGCTTCCAACCAAATAATAAGGCTGGTACCGATAAAATTGGGAAGTAAAATCATCAACACGGACCTTGTTCTTTTACCCCTTGACGGCATGGATATTGTTTTGGGAATGAACTGGATGACTATGCATGGAGTCACATTGGACCTTTCTTCCCGAGCCGTTGAGATAAATTCACCTAGTCACGGAGCCACTACCCTTTACCTACCGTTACGGGACTGCACAAATTCTTGTGCTTTCGTGATAGAAGGGATCAACCTAGAGAATATTCCAGTGGTATGCGAGTATGCCGATGTCTTCCCGGATGACTTACCCGGAATGCCACCCGATAGGGACATTGAGTTCGTTATTGAACTGCAGCTAGGTACTGCCCCTATCTCCAAAAGACCATATAGGATGCCACCTAAGGAATTGGCCGAACTGAAAACACAACTCCAAGAACTACTGGACAAAGGCTTCATTCGTCCTAGCGCATCACCTTGGGGATGTCCGGCCCTCTTTGTCAAGAAAAAGGATGACAGTCTAAGATTATGTGTGGACTACCGACCTCTCAATGCGGTAACTGTTAAAAATAAATACCCACTTCCCCGCATCGACGTTCTCTTTGATCAATTATCTGGAGCTAGAGTTTTCTCCAAGATTGATCTTCGATCGGGATATCATCAGATAAAGATTCGTCCATGCGATATTCCGAAGACTGCCTTTTCCACACGATATGGACTATATGAATTCTTGGTCATGTCCTTCGGACTCACCAATGCCCCTGCTTACTTCATGTATCTCATGAATTCGGTATTCATGCCCGAACTCGACAAATTCATCGCAGTTTTCATTGACGACATCCTGATCTATTCCAAGAACGAGGAAGAGCACGCTAAGCACCTGCACGTTGTTCTTCAGCGTCTAAGAGACCATCAGCTCTATGCTAAATTTTCTAAGTGCGAATTCTGGTTGGATAGTGTGAAATTCTTGGGTCACACTATTTCCAGCAAAGGCATAGCCGTTGACCCCAGCAAGGTACAAGAAGTGATGGATTGGAAACCTCCCACCTCTGTTTATCAGATTCGCAGTTTTCTTGGTTTAGCCGGCTACTATCGCCGTTTCATTCCGGATTTCTCCAGGATTGCTAAGCCTATGACTGAACTATTGAAAAAGGGAGTAAAGTTTGTGTGGGATGAGAAATGTGAAGAAGCTTTCCACACTCTCAGAGAACGCTTGACTACAGCCCCTGTGTTAGCTCAACCCGATAACACCAAGCCATTCGATGTTTACTGCGACGCATCTGGCACTGGTCTTGGTTGTGTGCTTATGCAAGAGAATCAAGTTATCGCCTATGCTTCACGAGCCCTTCGGCCCCATGAGCAGAATTATCCGACCCATGATCTCGAGTTAGCAGCAGTCATTCATGCTCTAAAAATATGGAGACATTATCTCATGGGCACTCGTTGTAATATCTACACCGATCACAAGAGTCTCAAATATATCTTCACCCAAGCCGATCTGAATATGAGGCAAAGGAGATGGCTAGAATTAATCAAGGATTATGATCTCGAGGTGCACTACCACCCCGGAAAGGCTAATGTAGTCGCGGATGCGCTCAGCCACAAGGCTCATTGCCATTGCCTCTCATTGGAAAACTATAATGAGACATTATGTTCAGAAATAAGGAAGCTTACTTTGGAAATGATTTTCCAAGGCACTCTGAATCACATCTCAGTCGAGCCCACTCTTCACGACCAGATCATCATGGCACAACTGCACGATGAAGGAGTTAAGATCATCAAACAAAAACTCTCTCTAGGAGAAGAGAAATACAAATGTTTCCGCCAGGACCATAAGGGAGTTCTATGGTTCGAAAGTCGTATAGTCGTTCTGAAGAATCAAGAACTCCGTAAGAAAATTTTGGATGAGGCACACCTTTCCAAATTTTCCATTCACCCCGGCAGTAATAAAATGTATCGAGACCTTATGCAAAATTTCTGGTGGACTAGGATGAAAAGAGAAATCGCTAAATATGTCTCAGAATGCGACACATGTAAGAGAGTAAAAGCCAGCCACTTGAAAGTAGCCGGTACACTTCAACCGTTGCCTATACCCTCATGGAAATGGGAGGACATAAGTATGGATTTCATTGTTGGATTGCCAAGTACCGCACAGAAACATGATTCCATATGGGTTATCGTTGATAGGCTCACAACGATGGCACATTTTCTTCCGGTACACACCACCTATACCGTCAAGAAATATGCTGAGATTTATCTCGATCGCATCGTTTGCCTACACGGAGTACCGAAGACTATTATTTTCGATCGTGGTACTCAGTTTATAGCACATTTTTGGGAACAATTGCAAGCTTCTCTTGGTACTAAATTGATTCGAAGCTCAGCTTATCATCCTCAAACTGACGGACAAACGGAAAGAGTAAACCAAATTCTCGAAGACATGCTTAGAGCTTGCGTCATTCACTATGACAAGAGTTGGGACAAATGCCTATCCCTAGCAGAGTTCTCATATAACAATAGCTATCAAGTGAGTTTGAAAATGGCACCATTTGAGGCCTTATACGGACGAAGGTGTCGAACCCCTTTGAGTTGGTCACAGACCGGAGAACGCAAAATATTTGGACCAGACTTGGTAATCGAGGCAGAAGAAAAAGTGAAAGTAATACAAGAAAACCTTAGAGCCGCACAATCCAGACAAAAGAGCTATTTCGATAGAAGAAGAAAGCCACTGAAATTCGAAGTTGGTGACCACGTCTAGCTTCGAGTTTCACCAACCAAGGGTGTCCAACGATTCGGAGTCAAAGGAAAACTATCTCCCCGTTATGTTGGTCCCTACGAAATCATCGAAAGCTGTGGACCCGTAGCCTATAGAATTCGACTGCCCCCTCAGCTTGCACCCATCCACGATGTCTTTCACGTATCTCAACTCAAGAAGTGTGTTCGAGTCCCTACCGAGGTTATTAAACAACAGGAGATCTTAGTAGAGCCCGACCTCTCATACGTTGAGTACCCTATCAAAATCATGGATCAAAAAGAAAGAAGCACTAGGAGGAAAGTGATTAAAATGTACAAAATTCAATGGAATCATCACACTGAGGAAGAAGCCACATGGGAAACTGAAAGTTTTCTAAAACAGAACTTCTCGGGTTTTCTCAACTCCACCGAAGGTACACACCCCCTCCACCCTAAGCCTATTGTCCGAATCTCGGGGCGAGATTCTTTTTAAGGGGGGAAGGCTGTAACACCCCAGGTGTTTAAATTGCGAAATAAGCCTCTTTACCTTAAAGCGGTGCATAAATAATTAAGAGAAATTTCAACGAAACGAGTTTTAAAATAACTTCCAAAAACTAGACCTCACATAAACTTTGGCCTGAAACGAAACTTGTAGAACTTTCCATTTTGAACAACTTTCGCGTTGAAGGATTTTCGGGTTGCAACACAAAGATTTGAGAAACAGTTGGATTTGCGAACCAGCCCCTACCTTTTCTTCTTTTTCGCTTCGCCCGACCCTCGCGTTCGCCCGACCCTTTTCGCTTCGCTGCAGCCCTCGCTTCGCCCGACCCTCGCCGCCGCGCAGTCGCCGCAGGCCACTTGGCCGGCGATGCCTGACCGCGCTAGGTGCCAAGCCAATGCCTGGCCGTGCCCGCACGCGCGCCTGCACGCCGCGTTCCTCCCCAGTCCGCGCACGACGCGCGCGCCGGCGACCCGCGCCCCTGCTCGCTGCCCACCGTGCCCAATAGAAGAACCGCGCCGTGCCCGTGTCTCCGCAGGGTTCCGCCAGTCGCCGCGCTCGCCGCCCGGCAAGGAAGCTGCTGCACCTCTTCGCCCAACCCGCGCGCCGCGTGATCTCCAGCTTCGCACGCCAAATCCTCAGCGCCCAGTCCCCTGCCCGCGCCTGCCGCACGCTGCGCTGGCTTCTGTTCACTGCCCACCACGGCCAGTCGCGCGCCCCCGTCGTGCCGCCCGCACCCGCATCTCACAGTCAAGTCCCGCCCCACCTCCCGCCTCGCTGCTGCCTACAAAAGGCCGCGTCGAGTTCCCCCCCTCTCTCGCGCGCCCAAACACCAGAACGCCGCCGCCGCCACCATTAACGCCGTCGTGCTCAGCTCACCATGGAGCTCACCTCTCTAGCCACCCTTTTGCTAAAGCTGAGTCTTCCACCACCACCACAACACCCCACCGCAGCTCACTGCACCACCCATCGTCGCCCAGAGCCACCGGAGCACCGCCAGCGCCGCCCGCGCCGCCGCCGCTCCTTGTTGCTCCGTGGACAGCCCTCACTGAAGCTCCTCCGTCCCAGACAAGCTTCGAAACGGGTTCCCCTCGGCACCGCGAAGCTATTCGACCAGCCCACGTTGTTCCCTTCTCGCCGGAGCACCGCCGCCGACGTTCCACCGCGTCGCCGCCCCTCTGCTCCGCGCTGACGATCCACCTCCGGCCACTCCCAACCCCGACCAAGGCCACCCCAAGGTAGCTCTCACCTCCCTGGACCTCCCCGACCATTTTTCCCTCGCCGCCGATGAGCCCCCTCGCCGGAATCTGGACGGCCACCATGCCAGCGCCGCCCAGGGACCCAATTGCTTTGGTTGAAATCCTTGAAAGAGTCTGCACGCAAGTTTCCAGGAGCATATCTGTAAACCTGTGTTCAAACTTTAAAATCAAATACAGCAAACTTGTAAAATTCATTTAAAATTGTAGAAAAATCAGAAAAATACAAGCTTCACTATTCTGGAATCTTTGGATGAAAATCTACAACTTTTGTTACATGCATTTCTTGAGTTACTTACTAAATCTTACTATAAGTTAAATGGAAGGTTTAATAGACTTTAAATGTACCCCCTGTTGTAGGCAAAGTCTAAATCTGAAAATTTTACAGTAACACACTTTTGGATAGATTAACACCCTGTAAAAGTTTTAGCTTCAATACTTGAGTGGTTTGTTCTGTATAAAAATATCTAGGTGCTAGCAGTGGTTGTGTTTTACATTTTTCATAATTAATCTGCTGCGTAAAAATCTCTGAAATTTTTACAGTGCTTTTGTCTCTGCTTATTGTGCTCTAAATAAAAATTTCATCACCAGAAGTTACCTAATCCAGAAGTTGTGATTAATCCATGTTGTGCTTGGAAAATTCAGTTCCCAATATATCACAACCCCCTTTTGTTTAATGAAGTTAATAGTTTAAGTTATACTCTTTGTACAATTGCTCACCAAAATCTCAACTAAGTAACTTCACAACCAAATCGATGTTTTGTGAACTACAACTTTAACGTGAATGAAAATAATCGTCATATACCCTCACTATAACTTATATTGGTGCATTCATATAGAATCGACGACTCTCGCCGTCGGAACGTATGAGCTGGTGCCCGCGTCTGAGAGTGAGCAGCGTGAAGCTCAAGTACATCTAACCGAAGCTCTCAAAGACCCGAGCCCAAGTTCGGACGAGCCCCAAGCTAGCTTTTCCCAAGAAGGCAAGCCCCGGAGCATGAACCCTATTTTTCTAAACTTATGCAACTTATTACTCTACTTTACTTGTGCATTAAGTTTCTAGGAGTTGGATGAAAACTTAGTTGCATGATCCTAGGTACCCATGCTCTGAACACTAGATGCAAGGTTCGATAGAATGCTATGCTAATAGGACTCGGTAAAAGTCGAGTGATTTCCTGTCACTCGCGAGAAATTAGGAGTTGATTGTTTACTACATGCTGCAATCATACGGTCGACGGACGGGGCTATGGTGCGATGTTTATGTTGATGATTGAGGCCCCGTCCGTTTAGTGATAAATGCTAAGGCCGCAGTGTGTGGTAGTGGTGGTTAAGTCTTTGAACGTACTAACCACATGCCGAGAATATGGTAATCGGTAAGCTTAAGTACTGGATTGAACCGAGGCCGGAATATACTCCCCACTGTCTTGGATTCGTTCACATCTAGCTAATGGCGGGTGCATCGGCCGCCACAGCCCGATGTACCGTGGTCTGTGGGGACGTGTAGTCGAGGGCGGTGGGCCTGTTCCGTGAAGCGGGAATTGAAGGGAAAAGTTGCACGTCTGACTCTGGGAGTAACGACGTGACGTGTGTTTAGGTTTCCCTTGCAAGGTTAAGGAATTCGATTCGAATCGTCCGTTTCTCGCGGTTATTGAGACTGCTTGACCCTTTTACCACATAGAGTAAGAAGAGGAACAATGATAATGATTAATCTTGTTGGATGCAAAAAAAATAATTCTTCCACCATGCATGATATTGGATAGTTGCTTACATAGAATGGTTAATGAAAGCTAGAACTTGGAGCTAAAATCTGAAAGTAAGGACCTAATATATATATGCTTTTCGGCAAAACAAACCCCTCAAGCCAAAAGCCTCGCATGCCTAGGAGTCGGCTAAGTATACCCCACTAGTCGGGTAAGCCTTGCTGAGTATTAGTATACTCAGCCTTGCTTGTGGCTTGTTTTTAGGTGAAACTTTCGAGGACATGATTGCTAGTTTGACTTGGCCTTGTACCCTTCCTCCTGGTTGGTCGGTGGATTGGGATACGCCCCCGGCCAACGGTGGTGATGCCGAGTGATGCCTCGTACGGGCTTCATCGAGACATCCTTTATCGTCGAGTAGTTGTCGTTATCTTTTCCGCTGCTTGAACTCTGAAGAACTCATTTATTTCAAAATCCGAAGTACCTTGTTTTACGAATTTGAACTTCATTGTAATAATAATTCATGATGAACCGGAGAGGTGAATTGTGGATTGTTGTATACTCTAGGCTCACCCTCGTGTGAGTACATGTATGTGTGGCTTCGATCCGCAAAAACCGTGGTTGTATCGGGAGGTTACCCGACAGACCAGTGGATTATTCCGTTTGAAGTGCGAGTTGGCCCTGACTGCCCTTATGGTGATGATTAGCGCGCTTGAACCAGATTAATTCAGGTGGTTCTGCCACATGTAGCCTGATTTAGGTTTCTGAAGTTGATGCATACGCGCAACTTTCCGTTCTTCTTATATACGGGCACGATATTAGAAATCCATTTGGCGTCACGGCACTGCCGAATAAATCCTGCTTCAATCAATCTTGTGATCTCGGCCTTTATATCAGGTAGAATTTTAGGATTGCACCGTCACGCAGGTTGCTGATATGGCTGATATCCTGATTTTATAGGCAACCAGTGTTCAACAATGGACCGGTCTAGACCAGGCATCTCATGGTATTCCCAAGCAAAGCAATCCTTGAATTCTTTTAATAAACTTGTCAATTTACACTTGTATCCGGGATCCAAGCTAGCACTAATATACGTCGGCCTTGGCATGCTACCATCTCCTAAATCCACCATCTCCAATGAATCGGCCGACGTAAATCCATGCCCAAGCTTTCCGTCTTCTCGGACGAACCGATCCATCTATTCTGAATCTTCAGAGCCGACTGCTTGGATCGGCTGTAGACCAAAATCGGACACTTTCAGGAAATCAGTGTTCACAGCTCCATTGTTGCGTGTCGGCCGCCGCAACATTGTAGTTGGAATCGGCGGTGACTATCTCTGTACTGTCGCCGACCCACATTAATAATAAAGAAGGTAGTGGGAAGGGTCTTACTGCCGATGGTGAGGTTGACGCAGCGCGCTCCGCGGGCGGGAGACACGTTGCGTTCAAAGTCTTTGAGCATCATGTCCATTTTGGTCAGGTCTTCATCACTTTTGCCTAACTTCCGGAACATGGCATATGGCATGATGTCGACTGTGGCGCGTCCATCCACTAGTAGCCTGGTAACGGGTCGTCCGTTAACGTGCCCTTTGAGAAATAGTGCCTTGAGATGTTGCCTTTTTCATCTTCTGGTTTCTCAAAGGTGGCTGTCATCGGCTCCAAAACCAACTGCACCATCTGCTCTTCCATCCTTGCGCCTTGTCTCGATCGGCAGGCGCCATGAACTCCATCGGCAATATGAACACCATGTTGACATCAGCTACCGATTCTTGATTGTCAACCTCTTTGCTGTTGTTTTTCTTGGGGCGCCAGACCCGAGACTTGACGTTTTTCTTACCCAGCACCTACCTCTGCTCTTCCTCTTGTTGTTCCCATTGGCGCAGGCGTTGGATTCTCCGTTTTTGAGATTTAGACAATCCCTCAGGGCACCACCTGGGGTTTAGTGGTCTGGCTGACGGTTTGGCGTGCTCCCAGTCTGGTTCCCTTCCTAGGGGGTTTTCATCCGACACCCTGGCATCAGCCATTTCTTCCAGTCGATCGTGCACGCTGGTTCTGCCCCGCAGTCGCTCCTGCTGGTTGATCCTGCCTTTCGACCGGTGATACCGGTGAACTCTGCCCCCCAGCCGATCATGCACTGAAAGGCGCCGTCCTTCTTGTTCGCGCCAATTTCTGCTGATCGGCTCTGATCCCCTGTCTCTGGAGCGCGATCTTTTGAACGGACGATCATTGCGACTTGATCCACTGCACACAGGACAGTCATCGGCTGATGGGAATCTGAGGTCATTTTCCCAGCAATGGATGAAGAACGGACATCGCCAATGATCCTCGTGTCGGCGTATCATCTCATCGTGATATCTTGACCGTTTCTGCCGCCGCCGATATTTGCTGAGTAAGAATTGGGAAGTGACGGGTCTACGCGATCGTTCTGATTCTTCGCCCTTGTCTTCAGCCCGTCTTTTCCCTTTGACCTCATCCACCATGACTTGCTTCCTGGGATCTACAGCACCGCTCCTTCTAGCCAATTCTGACGTCAGCACCTTGGTTTGAAGTGAGTTTCTTCCCGTGTCAACTATGTTGGCTGGGAAAGGATGTTGGTCGATCTTCATCAGCTTTTCCGGCTTTGCCGGGGTTTCGAACTTGAGTCTTCCCTGCTCAATGGCCGACTGTATCTGCTGACGGAAGATCTTACACTCATTCGTGTCATGAGATATAGCGTTGTGCCATTTGCAGTACTTCATCTTTTTGAGCTGATCGGCCGAAGGAATGGTATGGTATGGTTATAGCTTGATCTGCCCTTCCTGGAGGAATAAGTCGAAAATCTTATCGGCCTTTGATGTGTCAAAGCCGAACGCTTCTGGTTCTTTCTTTCCAAAAGGGCACGATATTGGCTTCTTCCCTTTTACCCATTCTGCTAGGCCGATTTCTTACTCTTCCTCGGATTCAGATCCTTCCAAGTATGCCACCTTTTTCTGGAAATTCCTCCACTGCTCAAACGGACGTATTTCCTGACCGGCCAATCGGTGCATGACTTGACTTAAGCTTCCAAATTCTTGTGAGGCGTACATCTCCTTGATATGTGGCTGGAGGCCTTGGAAAGCGATATCGGCCAACTGGGCATCGGTCAGAGCAAGGGTATAGCATTTGTTTCTGATTTCTCTAAACCTCTGTATGTATCCAGTTACTGGCTCGTTTCTCCTCTGCCTGAGGCTGGTCAAATCTGAGAGCTTCATCTCGTGTACTCCCGCGTAGAAGTACTTATGGAATTGCTTTTCTAGGTCGGCCCAAGTGATGATGGAATTGGGTAGCAAAGTAGTGAACCACTGAAAGGCCGACCCAGACAGAGACGATGAGAACAGGAGCACCCTCAGAGCATCTTGTGTGGCGGCTTCCCCGCACTGGATGATAAATCTGTTAACGTGCTCCACGGTAGAGGTGTCGTCCAGCCCCGAAAACTTGGTAAAGTCAGGAACCTTGTACCGTGGGGAAACGGCAGCAGGTCGTAGGCCGATGGGTAGGGCGTCTTGTATGTATAAGTCTGCACTTTCGGCTTCAACCCGAATTGGTCCTGAATTACTTCCGCTATTCTTGCCGTCCAATCCACTTGCTGCTGATGAACAGCTGTTCGGGGTGCCGGCATATGTTGGTGGATTGGTGGTAGTACGGCCGGGTGATGGATCGAAGCGTGTGGCGGATTTTGTTGCATTGTGGCCGTCTGAACAGTTGACAGTTGATGGCAAAGTGAATCAGCCGCCCCATCGTACATCGTCATCGGCGCCGTGCTTCTAAGTGCTTCTACTGCGTCTGCCCCTCTGCCAATTTCTGACGTGGCTGGTTGATACTGAGGGATCGTCAGCCGAACGGCCGAATGGAATGGCGCCTGGATCGGATAATGTCCGGTTGATTGATCAGGAAAAGCTGCCGTTGCTGGTGCCCCCCAAGGCACTGAGTTTGAGGGCAGCGATTGCACAGAAGCAATCTGGACAGGCTGAAGCGGCGCTTGCGATCGGAAACATGGTGCACCGTTATACCTTGGAGACACTGGAGGCAATGAAGTGTTGTATCCTTCGCGTCGCGTCGACATCGGCTGAGGAGCCGAGTGGGACGTGCCTGGTAAGCTTCTGGCTGGAGGTATAATAGGTGGGGCATATGCTGGCCCCTGATATCCTTGAGCTACTCCGTTGACCAGAGAGCTGATGACGGCGTTGTACACCGTGTTGGTCATTACTAAGGATTGGTCGATGAAAGCCTGATAGACGGACTATTGAATCATATCGGACATCTTGCCCGAATCCTCAGTGATAGTAATGTGACGGGGAACAGGAAGATGAGCTTTCTTGATTGCTTCCCCGCTTCTGGTACGACTGAAAGATTGCAGATACATCCTTTTGTAGTCTTCTAGATGTTTTGTCAGTTCTTCTTTCTGGTCGTCCTTGAGATCTGCTTCTGTGACCTCAATGATGTTGTTCTCAGAAACTTCGGTGTTCTTTGACATATTGGATCTTGAGGTTGTCCCACTGGGCGTGCCAAAAGTGTGTTGGCGCTAAAAATCGGCCAGGAATCGGCCGATGACCTTCAGCGTCGGACACAGACCCGGGAGATCTGCTTAGCTCCTGTTCGGGTTATTGCCCTGGTGCGGTTCACGTGGCGTGCCAGTCAATCTGACCTGTTGATTGACAAGGAAATAAACGTATTAAATTTCGGGCGTTCCGATCGGCTGAGGTTCCGATCTGTCCCGAAGATTGTATCGGCGAATCGGCTAATTTGCTATGAAGATGACCGGCTATGAATCAGCCGATAATCACGTAATAATTGCAAAGAAAACCGCTGGAGCAACTTAAACAATTATTACAGATGCAACACTTGAAATAGATCTAATCGGCCGTATGACAATGAACGAGGGAAAGCGATGATAAAGCCGATAGTTTCAATCTCAAGCTGGATAACTGGTGATAATACTAGAACAATAGGTAAAACCTATCATTCTAGTAAATATCGATAACTGGTGAATAAATCCAAACGAAACCATGGCGATGCGCCCGAAGTTAAAGCTCAGATGTTATTCGGTAAGCGGAACCGACCAATTGGCCGGAGATCGAGTCGATGCAGCCCTGCCAATCCGTACGAACTCGTGAAAGAAAAAGAAGTAATGGCAAAGTCGCCGACTTGAAAGTAAAGTGCGATGAAAAAGTAGATTGTTTTGTTGATTGATTGATGTATATCTTACAAAGCCCTGATGACTCCTATTTATACCCTAGGACCAGGACTCCTGATCGATTACGATTTGTTACAAACTTGATTTAAATAGAAAACTACTATATCTATAATATTTTCATAAAGGAAACGGGCTCCCGCAGAATCTTCTGCCGCCATCTCCTAATCCAATCAGGATTCTTCCTATTGCTTCTCGACCGAGTCGGCATCGTTCCTTTGATGAACATCAGGGCACTTTTGACTGGGATCTCTTGTTGGGATTCCAGTAGCTTCATCTCCCTAACTGCTGGCGCAGACTGCTTCGCCCATCGGCCGATGCCCAACTGTAGCCTCAATCGGCCGATTCCCAACTGTAGCTTTCAAATCTGCCGCATCGGCCGGTCTCTTCTCTTCCTGACGCCAATTCAACACGTGTCAAAATCTGACGTCAACAGATGGCTCATCGGCCCGGCGGCCGGCAGCATGAGGGTGATGAGGGGGTGGCGTTGCTCACTGGTGGGCGTGACGGCGAGGAACGCGATGCAGGCAGGTGGCAGCACAGTGATGTGTCGAAGAAGGCAGGCTTGAGGTCGCGGGGCTTGGGCAGCTCCTCCTCCTCGCGGTCACTGGCAGGTCTGGCGTCCTCCTAGCGGCGGCAGCCCCGGCTCCCTCCTCCTCTCCTCTCTTCCCTTCTCCTTCCTGGGTCTTGGCAGTGGCGCTATGGAAATCCTCAAATAGGCTTTAGGGTTGTGGTGGAATGGCGGCGCGGGGGTTTTATGCGAGGGCGGCTAGGGCTTAGCGGGCCCGGACGCCAAGGGACGGCGATGGGGCTCGGGTCGCGGCGCGGGATGTCACACCTGATTCTAGAAAGAACCAGATGCGTGGTTGCGGGGCGGTGATAGGGCGGGGAAGCGAGGTTCATTCAGCTGTGGAGGTGGCGGCGCCCTTCCCTCAAGTCGGGCCTCCAGTATGCGGATCCTGTCATGGGCCTCCAGTAGCTTGTCCTGAGTATCGTCCAGCTCAGTGATGACGCTTTCCAGCTCAGTGTTGAGGGCGGCGGTGACTCGAGCAACGGTGTTGAGGCAGTCTTCATCATCTCCACCCAGAGTAACCACAGTCTCCTCAGTTCCACTGAGGCAGCGAGGAAGGTGGCGGTACTCTGTGTTTTGAGGCTCCTGGCAGTGGGTGTGGCAGATGGACCACAGAGCTCTCCTGGCGGCGCTTCTGACGGAGGCTTCGTAAGTAGCGTGGGCCGTAGCGGAGTCGTGCGCATTGAGAGTCCTCCGGCCTCTGGCACTCTCCGTATCCACCCTGACGTGGACGCGAGTGAGGTAGTAGTCGCCGAGCGTAGGACCCATGTAGTGGTGCGTGTGGTAGTGGGGTCTCACGTGGTTGCCCAACTCCTGCAGAACACCCTGCAGCACCAGAGACAAGAGACCAGGCTCTGTCCGAAGTGCGAACACACCAGAGTTGCCTCGTCCTTGGAGGATCATCACACTGATCGTCGTTGTTTTCATTGTTGTCGTTGTCCTCGTCGTCATCTCTTCCATCATCAATACCCCCGGAGTTACCCGGGCTTCCTCCAGCAGCGACCGGTGCTAGAGCGGGAGCTGGAGCAGGGACAACTGGGGGTGGTGGTGGTGCCTCAACAACTGGTGATGCCGGCGGTGTGAACTGATTCCCTTCTTCATCAATCGCCATGATGTGGCCATCATCACCATCCACAAAGTAGTAGGCCTCTGCGGGTTCCTCTTCCATAGCTTCCTCCTCCTCAACAGGGGCTGGAACTGGGGCGGGAGGAGCTGGCTCAGCTGGGGCAATGCGAACCTGGGGACCTCCGGTGCGCTTGCGAGCAGTCTGGTAAGTCCTGGCCATCTGACAGAGCGAGAATAAAACTCAAAATAATTTTTTGTAAAGAAATAAAACAATAAAAAGTTCATGTAAACATAGGTTAATATGCAGAAATATCAAATAAACACAAAGAAATTTTTGATGCTGACATGGCTTGCTAGAAGATAAATCCTTAATTTCGACAATTTCAAACTAGGCTAGCGTCCTACAGTAACCTGGCTCTGATACCACTTCTGTCACACCCGATTCTACAAAGAACTAGATGCATCTCATGTGTGCGCCAGGATCATGTTCACACACACATGATAGACGGAAAAGTGTAATATATCGAAGACAATGCTCAATAAGTAACTAAATAAAGTATTTAACCTTATTACACTCCGAATAAAAGAGACACAAAGGTTTTTAAACGATACACCGATATATCCTAAACGAAGTCTGCAACAACTCCGTCTTCCACAGGCGATGACTGCTGAACGCAATGCCTAGAACTCCTCGAAGTCGTCGAAGTTTCTCCTCTTCAAAGTTCTCTTCTGAACAGCAGTTGGGCAAGGGTGAGTACTCTTATGGTTGGTACTCAGCAAGTGGGGTGAATATGCAAGGCCATCAAGGATAGGCTAAGGTTTGCAGCAGCGAGCACTTTTAGTTGGTCAAGTATTTATTAGCAAGCACCTATTAACTAGGTTTAAATTTATACCATCCCATTTTAGCAAAAACATAAAGGTACCAGCAACATAAACATAAACCACGAACCACAATTTAATTAATCTTCAAGTTTCATTATCATGTGAGGGTCCAAGCCACTCTTAACCGTGAGTACGGGTGTTATAACAGTTTTACACTCTACAGAGGTTGTACACTTTGCCCACAAATCGTGTTCCCCTGAGTCACCCGGGTTTGCAAGGCCCTTAAACACTTCCAACGTGAGTGGCGAGGGTACACATCTAATTAATTGGCTAAGGTCAGAGCCATATGACTTTGTGGTTGCACTGTTCACTTGGGTGGTTCTCCATGTTCCCATTATTCAAAGTTGATCTTGAATTAATGTAGTATAACAATATTATGAAACATGATCAACATTGTCATAAGAGTAAACCAACACCTTTTCCAAAGTTTGCAACTAAGCGTGACTACCCAACATGATTAGTAAACCCAGGTGTTTCAAGGCTTTGGGTAAAAGACTAGGTATGTCCTTAGTATAGGTAACCCATCAAGTTTATGCAAAGCAATATTGAGATAAAGTGAATTATCATGCTGTTGTTGGGATAAAATAGAATATGCAGGGGAGGGAAATCCACTTGCTTTCCTCAAACAGCTGTTGATTCTCTTCCTCGTAAGCTTGCTCTTGGTCTTGCTCGAACGTCACGTTGTCTACGCGATCACACAAACAAGCATACACAAACAAATAAGAAACAGTACAACAAGCAGTACAAACAGAGAGTAAAAAGATGATAATATTGTAGTTCATGATGCAAGGATCGCGTGAGCGCAAGAATCGCTGAAATCGGAGTTGAAACGATGAAGATAAGGCTAAAACAGTGATCTAGGGATCTAACTACGAGAGTTTTGAACTTCCAGGGGCTAGATCTGAAGAAATCAGGGGCTAAAACATAATTAAACCTTAAACAGAGGGTCGGGGTGCAAAACTAGAGGTCCTGGACGGCGGGTACTAATTCTAGAAAAGTCAGGGGTCCGAACAGAAAAAGAAAGGGCTCAACTCTAATTATTTTTCTACTGATCTGGACTGCGGGTTGATTCCTGGAAAGCCTAGGGGCTTTTCTGCAAAGGTTCCAGGGACGGCTAGGGTCGGACGAATCTGGTACGTTGGATCAGAATCGTGTGGCAGGGTAAGGGTCGGGCGAATCGGACGCGGCTCGGATCTGTTCTGGCCATTAGATCTAGATCGAGCGGCAGGGTGAGGGTCGGCTCGGGTCAACCCGGCGGAGTAAAGGGTCGGGCGAATCGCTCAGCTGCGGTAGGCGCCGGCAGCGAGCGAGAGCGGCGGCGGACGGCCGGAGCTCACCGAATCCAGTGTTCCGGGCTCGGTTCAGGCTGGGGTTATGCCGGGGAGATAGAGGGCGGCACGGCGAAAGTGGTGGGGGTCACGAGACGGTCGTGCGGCGAGCGTAAACCGGCGGCCACAGCGGCGGGCGGAAATAGAGTTCCGGCGAGAAATTGGGATTGCGACAGAGCGAGAGAGAGAGAGAGGGGGGAAACGGGGGCAACTTGGTGCTCACCACCTCGCGGAACTCCGGCGAGGGTTGTAGTCGTTGGAGAAACAGAGGGATGGCGAGTCGACGGAGGGGCGGCGACACGGGGCGGTGGTGTTCCTCCTGTGTGCGATTTCCAGCGGCGTGCGACGGTGCGGAGTAGAAGAAGAGGTTGACGACGGCTCTGGGTGCAAAGCGGGGCTCCGACGTGGGTTTTATAGGGGAGGGAAGGAGGCGATGCGGCCAGAAAAAGGAAGGCGGCGGCTCACACGGCGGCCTGCGAAGAGCGCGTACCGTGGCCAGTATGGCAAGCCAGCGTCACGGGGAAGGAAGGAGGAGATGCGGGCGACGGGCGCGAACTGGATTTGGGGTGAGGAAGAAAAAGGAAAGGGGAGCGAGGCGCGGACGACGGCGCGGCGCGTCTGGCGTCGTGGCGGAAAAAGGAAAGAGGGGAGCGGGAGGAAGAAGAAAGGAAAGGAAGAGAGGAGAAACTGACGAGTGGGACCAGCGCGTCGGTGAGAGAGAGGTGAGGGAGAGTAAGGCGGTTTGGGCTGGCTCGTTTGGGACGCGGGGAGAGGAGAAAAAGAAAAAGGAGAAGAGAAGGATTTGGGCCGGCTGGGTTGGGCCGCGAGAAGAAGAAAAATAGAAGGAGAGAAGAGAGAGATTTGGGCCGGGATGAAAGAAAAGAGGAGAAGAGAAAGAGAGAGAGATGCATGCATAATTTTATTTTGTGGCGTTTATAAAAATATTTTTAAAATTTTATTTCCTATATTTTTGGGTTTTACACGGTAGCACGTAGCGGGCATCCGAGGGCTTGATGCAGTGCGACTAGGGCTCGGGGCGCCGCGCGTGGAGGCGTGGTGGTGCGCCGTGACGTAGGCGCGGCGCGGGTATCGCAGCGGGGCTCGTGGTGGCCGTTGGCGGGGCTGTCGCATAGCAGGGCAGGCGAGGCGACGCGGGCGGTGGCGAGCCATGAGTGGGAAAGGGGAGTGGTCATCGACCTCGCCCTGAAGGCTGCGACACTCTGCCTCTCGGTCTACCAACTTGGTGATAGTGGTGATGTAGCCCTTCTCTTTCTTCTCCCACTCAACCTTCTCGTCGTGAAGGATCTGGAGCTCCTTCTTGGCCTTCTGTAGCTCCTCCTCAGCCTAGATCCGGGCCTGTTGGTGTGCCTCCTCACTCAGCTGGGCGTGCACTCGAGTGTGGATATCGTTCCTAGCTCTCCTCATGGTGGTGATGCTGAACGCTCTCCAATAGCGAGCATCCCTCTCGTGCTCCTCGGCAAGCCTGGCACAGGTGTGGTACCCGTCGTGGATCACCTCGATCTCACGGTCTCAGCTCTCCACTAGGTGGTCCAGGTCAGCGAGGTATGAGCCGGTGGCTCGAGTCACGGTCAGACCCTCCTGGTCTAGCGCTCCTGGGTCCTCATCTGGCGAGACGGTGCGGGGGAACAGCTTGAAGGGGGTGTCGTAGAAGGTACTCCTCCGAAACTTGGTGGGTAGGATCTCATCATCTTCCTTGCTGCTGACTGTACGGCGGTCTTGTAAGTGTCGACGTGTTGTGGGTCATCTCTCCCTTGAACTCTAGTACTTCCGGGTCAGGGAGTACGACGAGAGTGGCGGTGTGACACAGGTAAGCGCGCCACTCAGTCGCTCTCACTGACAGCTTGACGTAGTCCGGGTTGATGCCGATCTCTCCTAGCACAAGTCTGAGCCAACGGAGGGCTCCTCTCCGGCAGTGCAACGCGTAGGTGGTGGGGTCGTGCGTCACACTCTCCATGGTGACTCTCTTCGTATCCTCCATACTGCGCAAGAACGTAAGAATGGTGTCAGCGTAGGTAAGAGAAAGTCAACAACAGGAAGGGAACAAAAATAAGGTAAAGGTATAGTATAGGTCAAGGGGGTATATATAAAGTAGATGGAGTCGTATGGACATCCTATTTCTAACGGCCACGTCTAGGGCTCGTGCTATGGTCAAGTATGGCTCTGATACCAACTGAAACGAACCGAGTTTTTGAAATGAAAACCCGACTCCCTGTATCGTCGTGATATTCCCTGGATCAGTAGCTATAAAATACAGAACTCATTTCAGGCAGTAAACATAGTCATTCTTCGAATAAAAGCACTAAGGGTTTAATTATTACATAAATCCAGAGGATTTGTAGTACAATTACCTTACAAGCCTCTTGGGCTAAATGGATCAAACAGAAAACAAAAAGCGATAGCTAGGCTTCGGGCCATTCTTCATCTCCGATGATTCTTCCTCCACAGGCATCTTGAGCGTAGCACCAACCTCAGTCGTCATACCATCCGTCATCATTGGGGTCGTACTCCTGGTCACACCCTACATCGTACCAATCTATCCCCAACGAATTGGATAGGTCCACATCACCATCCGTATGCATGCTGTAAGTGGTCTATTCTAATGGTATTCAATCAATAACAAGGATGTAGGCAAGGGTTTCCTAGCCTTAATTGCCGAGGCGAGTATCTACCACAATGACGTGTCCGGCGCAACGGTCCGTCAATGGCACCCATTACAGGTATAGCTCTCCATACTCCTCCAAATGTCCTGAAGGACCCAACGTCCCGAAGGATATGTACCCACCACAGGTACTCCATAGGAAATGCCCAACGCACAACCCAAGTCCTCGATTAGAAGATCGAGTTAAGTTTAACTCGCCCAAGCTAAATTCCTTTCCCCCAACTCCTCAAAAGGGTCTCCACTCGCGCCAAGACTGTAATCACATCATCCCACACAAACACATGCAGATCAAGGGGTTCATCTCATAAATATAATCAAGTTGGGTACAAGGAATCAGGACAAGCAAGGGCTATGCAAGTTTATCTCATCAAATAACTCAGAAGCAGTAGCATTCTAGCAAGCAATGTCTAATAGGTGTCGAGTTCACAGATGGGCATGAAACTGGCGTGTCCTCATAGTATTCCTGCTCCTCCTGGTAGTCCCGAGTGTCGATCAGCTCCTCGGAGTCGGGTCCAATTCGTTAATACGTATAAGTATAGAGGCCAAAGTGTAAAAGTGCACAGAAAGCATCCAAAAGAAGGTCCAAATCACTCAATTCCTACTCTAATAGGTAGATAATGATATTAGATGAATTATGAAATGTTTCATAATTTTCGGAGGTTCAATTGATTTATTATGAATTTTTAAATGATAAAAATCATTTCTAAAAATAATAAATAAATTTTGGAAAAGAAAAACATAGGACAGTGACACGTGGCATGCTGGCGTCAGCATGACGTCACTGGGGTTTCGGCCACGCTGACATCAGCATGGGCCCTGCTGACGTCAGCGTTGACTGGTCAACATTGACCAGTCAATGGTCAAAGGTCAAAGGGTCCAGGTCAGTGGGGTCCACCTGTCAGCCTCATCCAGAGACTGACACATGGGGTCCTCGGGTCTGTTTAAAAGAAAAAGAAAAACCTCTCAAGGTTAACGGGCTGAAACGGAACGGGCCGGCTCGATGGTCCACGTGGCTCGGCTGGGTTCTAATTGGGGCGGCTTGGATGCTTGGCTCACGGGCCCGCTCGGTCTGGCTCGGGTTCGCAGGCTGGTTCGCTAGCTCGGCTCGAAGTTAGCAGGCCGGCTCGGTCTGCGACTTGGCGGCGGCCCACGGATGGCGGCTCCTCCTCTTCTTCTCGGGCTGGTCCCTCCTCCTGGGCGTGGCGCAACTTGGCCTGGTTCGGCTGCCTCTCTCCTCCTTCCGCTGGCGCATGGGGTCCACCTGTTGGCCGCTCCCTCTCACTGACACGTGGGTCCCAGCGGTCGGCGACTCCCTGGATCCAGTGTGGCTCGCCCGGATCCGGTGCGGCTCTTCGCGTGTGTGGGTGTGCGTGTGTGTGCGAGCGCGGGCGGACACACGCAAGGTGCTCGGCAGAACGCTGTAGAGGCCCCTGCGCATGCCGCAGCGCGATGTCGCAGAGTGGTCGCGGTCACCATGACCGTGGCGTGGCCACGGCAAGCCCGCGCGAGTCCGGCGAGGCTGTGGGAACAAAGCAGACAGGCGAGGCGCGGACGGTTGTGCCCAGGTGCGTGTGCGCGCGCGTTCGCGCGGCGGTCCGTCATCCCGGTGCCGCGGCCTGTCGCCGGCGTGCCGAACGACGGGAGGTCTCGGTGCGGCGGGATTCGGATGCGTGCGCGGTACCCTGGTGTCCCAGGGCCGCAGCACGACTGCCCGTGCGCGCGGGGCACCAGCATCCTGGGCCCGCGATCACGAAACAACGACGAGGTCGGGGCTTGAGGCGATGACGGCTGTGGGGTTGCTTGGCGGCGCGACGGGCTCCTGCAGAGGATGCACGAAAAGGGCAGGGGACCTTGTGTTCATCTAGGGCTGGCTCATCAGCGCGACGGTGAGGAACACGACGCAGGCAGATGGCAGTGCAGTGACGTGTCAAAGCAGGCAGGCTCGGGGTCGCGGGGCTCGGGCAGCTCCTCCTCCTCGCGGTCGCCGACGGGTCTGGCGTCCTCCTTGCGGGCGGCAGCCCCGGATCCCTCCTCCTCTCCTCTCTTCCCTTCTCCTTTCTGGGTCTTGGCGGCGGCGCTGGGGAAATCCCCAATTAGGTTCTAGGGTTCGGGTGGAACGGTGGCGCGGGGGTTTTATGCGAGGGCGGCTAGGGTTTAGCGGTCCCAGACGCCAAGGGACGACGATGGGGCTCGGGTCGTGGCGCGGGAGCATGTGGCGGGCATCCGAGGGCTCGATGCGGCACGGCTAGGGTTTGGGGCGCCGTGCGGGGAGGGGTGGTGGTGTGCCCTGACATAGGCGGGGCGCGGTCATCGCGGTGGTGCTCGCGGAGGCCGTTGGCGGGGCTGTTGTTGACGCTCGCCACGGACCAATTTCGAGCGTTAATTTGATCAGATAATTGGGATGACTAGCATACTTAACTTACATATTTATATAGAATAATATCGTTTCCACATTCCCCTTGGAGAATTGGCAATGTAGGGAAATTGAGCAGAAATCAAGTGTTAAACAAACACCTCAATCCAAGGCAAGTGATATCGACCAATCAGAGCGCGCCATTTGGACTCCCATGGATTGAAGGGCCCACCAAAGCATGTAACCGACTTAGGACAACATCCACTCACGCACAGGAGCGACTAGGACCCACATGGCAGCCACCCAGAGCAAGCTGGGCTTGATCTGGGCGAGGCCCAGGTTGGCCGACCTACCCAGCCAGGAGGAACGGACTTACCTCCTTTGATGTGGCGCTTCCCCAATGGCTCCTAATGTCGGTTTGGCAAGGCTTCAGGCATTTGGGCGCCGAGGAGCTGCAGCACACCCCCCTCACTCACCTCTATAAATATGGGGGGGGGGGTGCTACAATAGAAGAGAAAACCACAAGTTGAAGCCTCTCTCAAGTTTCTCTCTAGCTTAGTCTTTAGGATAGTGGAGTTTAAGTGAAGTAGCTCATCTTCAGTTCCCGAGTCTTGCCTAGGAGTATTCGGTATGGGTTTTACTCTTCCTCTCCTTTGTAATATTCAGAACTCCTTAATAGAGTTATCTTCTAGTTTAGTGTACTCGTATAGTATATGTTCTATGTATTCAGATGTGTATGCTATGCTTAGTTTATATCTAGGTCTGATATCTTGCATGATTAGACGTGGTAAGACATTTAGGCTACGAAATTGGTTCCAATATACGTATGTCTGCTATAGTGTGATGCCTGTCCATCCGAAGGGTGGGGGCTCCGCGCGGGGCATTAGGGTATCACTTATTAGTGTAGACATGGTGTCTGGGCTAATCGTTGTTGCTGGATGCGGCTCTATACCATGGTTAGATGAGGTAGGCGGTAGGTGGTGACAGCCTGTCCGTCCAGCATAACCCTCCCCGTTCATGTAGTAGCTGTAGGAGGTGCATGAAATAGCCGTGAGGATCTAGTGCCCACCAAGCCATATCCTGTGCGGTCTCCCAGTGATGCCTTGGAGCCTAGAGCCCGTTCCTAATTATGTGTATGTATATAAGTGCTTAGTATAGACTATATGCTTAGTTAGGAGTACATAAGTCCTTAGATTAGCTTTCTTCTTCCTTTCTCCTTTCATGTAAGCTTTGCATAGAGATAGAACTTGAGTAACTTGTGTGTCACACTACCTCTTTACCAAATATTATCTTACCCCTATTTATTCAATAGAATATCAATGCTAGAACTAATCAACATACTAATCTATTCCAACAACCCTCGCCTTTCCTGCGGAAATATAAATATGACCCCGTACTCACGTGTAAAATGCTACAACGGTATTTCGTGCGCTTGCGGATCCTTCTGTAACGTAAGAAATACCCCATGGCATTTCTGGCGCCGTTTCTGGGAAACACCTATCCTAGTGATGACGCTGTGAAACGCCGACAGCTATCGCGTAGTGGGGCAGGCGAGGCGACGCGGGCGGTGGCGAGCTGTGAGAGGGAAAGGGGAGTGGTTGGAGGTAGGGCGTAAAGATGACAAGTGGGGCCCACTTGTCTACGACCCCGGGTGAAGGAGAGGTGGGGTGGCGTCGGGTGCATAGTGCAGGTCGCGGGGCGTGCTTGGTTGGGCCGGTGGCGGGCCGTGTTGGCGGGCTAGAGCAGGCCGGCGTGGGGCAGGTTAGCAGGCCGGGTCTCGGGCTGGGTTAGATTGTTAGGGGTTTTAGGCCCAGGTTGGTTAGTTAGTTAGTTAGTTTAGTTTTTGAATTCAAATCAAAATGGCTCCCCTTTAATTTGAATTCCACACAATTCAAACATACACAAACCCAAATTAAGTTCCAACATTTTTAAACAAAAGGGATTCAATAGATTCCAATAAAATTCAAGTGAACTCACACTAACATTATACAATCCTATGTTTTCATTCTTCTATTTTCTAAGAATAGGGAGAGTGTGAGAGTTGACCTTGGGTTTTGCTAGTCTAATTACACACTCATATAAAAAGTTTTAAAATTTTCACCTTTTTGCACTAGTTAACATTCCATTAAAAGCTGGGATGTTACAAAGGACAACCTTATGCCCATAAACTAACTGATAAGGAGATACTTTGGTAGCTCCATGGCAAGCCATCCGATATGCCCATAATACTTCACTCAAAGTTGTATTCCATCACTTTGGCTACTCATCGACCTTTCTCTTGATTAACTAAATGATCCCTTTGTAAGACGCTTCTGACCGTCCATTGTCTTAAGCATAATGAGTAGAAGAATTCAACAATTTAATCCCCATATTGGTGGCAAATTCTTAAAACCGCCCTGGAGTGAACAAGTACCCTGATCGGTCGTAATGGTCTGAGGAATACCAAACCAATAGATTATATGTTCCTGCACAAAATCAATCTTGTTTCTCGATGTCACGGTCTTCGAAGGAATTGCTTCAACCCATTTGGTGAAGTAATCAGTTGCCACCAATATAAACTTATGCCCTCTACTTGATGACTAGTAGATTTGGCCGATCAAATCAATGCCCCATCCTCTAAATGGCCACGACTTTATGATAGGATTCATAGACGATGCAAGACCTCTCTGAATGTTGCTAAACTTCTGACAATCTTGGTAGCCCTTGTAATACTCAAAACAATCTTCAAGTATCGTCGGCCAAAAGTATCCATTTCTCCTTATCATCCATTTCATCTTGAAGGCCGATTGATGCGCTCCACATACACCTTCGTGTATTTCACCCATCAGAACTTTCGACTCCTCTGTACCAAGGCACTTCAGCAGGGTACCATCAATCGTCCGGTAATACAGGTCATCTTCAAGCAAGACAAACTTGGTTGCTTTGTATCTCAATTTCCTGGATACTTTCTGCGAGGGATTCTTCAGATAATCTATGATTTCCCTCCTTCAATCATTGGCTGACAATTCTGTAGATGAAACCTCCCCTATTAGCCGATAACCAGAAGCACTCTACGAAGCCGATTAGCTTCTTCATTATACATCTTGGGTATATAATCGATGGAAACCATCTTGAAGCTCCTTAGTAACTCAAGACACTCTTCATGGTAGACCCTCAAAACATCATTGTTGCAGTCATATATTCCTCGTAGTTGATTGGCCACAAGCATAGAATCTCCAAAGATCTCCACAACATTGGCTCTAATTTCCTTTAACAACTTTATTCCTCTGAGTACTACTTTGTACTCCGCCTGATTATTTAGTTGACATATCTGGAATCGACAGAGAGAACTCGAAGCTTGCCCCTTAAGGCTATATGACAACTATGCCAATGCCAGAGCCCTTTCCGCGAGACGATCCATCAAAATATAAAGTCCATGGAACATGATACATCCGGCCCAGGTGGGGTTGGCCGAGGCCCAATAAATTAAGGTTGCCCGGACCCCAACAGTTATTAGGCACACCTACTCGGGGAAAGGCCCAATCTCCCTAAAAGACTAGTCCAATAGGGGAAGGGTGGCTCTCCCTTTAAAGGTGGCTTTCTCCTCCCAAGCTAAGCAAGGTGGAATTATTCAGAGGCTCACACGGTCGCCGCCCGACTACAACTGGGCCACTCGGCCCACTTTGTTGCGTCTTTGCCAGCGGGTAATAGTGGAGGATGTCCTCATCATTCCCACCCCCTTAAATAAGGGCCCAGCTCTGATACCAAATGATATATCCGGCCCAGGTGGGGTTGGCCGAGGCCCAATAAATTAAGGTTGCCCGGACCCCAACAGTTATTAGGCACACCCACTCGGGGAAAGGCCCAATCTCCCTAAAAGACTAGTCCAATAGGGGAAGGGTGGCTCTCCCTTTAAAGGTGGCTTTCTCCTCCCAAGCTAACCAAGGTGAAATTATTCAGAGGCTCACATGGTCGCCGCCCGACTACAACTAGGCCACTCGGCCCCCTTTGTTGCGTCTTTGCCAGCGGGTAATAGTGGAGGATGTCCTCATCAGAACATGTTCCACAATAGTAACTTCAGGACCACAATGCTGAGTAACAAAATCGGCCATGACTTGCCCTTTAACAGCTTTAGTCTATTCATATCTCAAATCAAATTCCAACAGAGCCAGAATCCACTTTCCAATTCTCCCATTGAAAATTGGCAATGATAACATGTATTTAACAACGTCATGTTTGCATACGACGATGCACTCAGCCGATAATAAATAATGCCTAAGCTTAGTACACGAAAAATATAAGCATAGACATAATCTTTCAACCGGGGAATACCTGTTCTCTGCATCCAAGAGCCTCCTACTAATAAAGTAGATCGCACATTCCTTTCCCTCGAACTCTTGAATAAGGGCTGATCTAGTAGCACATTCATCAGCCGATAAGAATAACTTGAACGGCTTGTGCCTCTGGGTGGAACCAATACCGGTGAGTTCACCAAATATTGCTTTATATCATCAAGAGCCTTCTGCTGCTCTTTTCCCTAGGTGAATTCCTGACCGGCCTTCAGCTTCAACAATGGACTAAATGGCTGAATTTTCCCAGATAAATTAGATATAAATATTTGGATATAATTAATCTTGCCAATTAAAGACTGAAGCTGCTTCTTGTCTTCTTGAGCGACTACCTTGTTAATGGCAGTAATGCTCTTCTGCCCAATTTCAATTCCTCTTTCATGAACCATAAAACCCAGGAACTGACCAGCTGATACACCAAAAGCACACTTATTTGGATTCATCTTTAACCTGTGTCTCCTAGTACACTCAAGTACTTTACGTAAATTGGCCAGATGCTCCTGCAGTTCCTTAGATTTAACCATGACATCATCAATATAAATTTCCACAATCTTAACGATGAGATCATGAAACATAGCCCTCTGATATGTCGCCCCAACATTCTTCAAACCAAACATCATGACAACCCACTCATATAATCCAATGTGCCCTGGACATCTGAGTGCAATTTTTGCAATGTCCTCCTCTACCATGAAAATTTGATTATACTCTACGTTGCCATCCATGAAACTGATGATCTTATGCCTAGACGCAACATCAACCAACACATCGGCCACATGCATTGGATAACCATCCATCGGTGTAGCCTTATTCAGATTCCTCAAGTCAATACATACTCGCAGCTTGCCATTATTTTTGTAGACATGAACCACATTAGAAATCCACTCAGCATATTGGCATTATCGAATAAACTTAGCTTCAATCAATCTAGTAATCTTTGTTTTATATCCGACAATATTTCTAGTTTGCATCGCCTAGAACCTTGCTGATATAGTCGATATCCCTGTTTGATCGGTAATCGATGTTCAACAATCGATCAGTCTAATCCAGGCATTTCATAATATTCCCATGCAAAACAATCCTTGAATTCTTTTAACAATTCAATCAATTCTCGCTTAAACTCAGGATCTAACTTAGCACTATTGAATGTCGACCTCAGTCTATCACCATCACCATCACCAATATGTACTTGTTCAAGCTCATCGGCCGACGTAAATCTGTGCCCAAGCTTCCCATCTTCATCTAGTAGGAAATCATCCATTAGGACGATTCTTCAGAGCCGACTGCTTAGATTGGTTTTAGTCCAAAATCAGACATCTTCAGAATATCACCTTCCCAGACCTTGCCTAAGATGCACTCTACTCCGTCGTACCCCCAGACCTGAGGATCAGCTGCTGCAATGCTAAGCGAAGAGTCTGCAGGTACCACTTCAACAATATCCCCCACCCATTGGATTAAGCATTGATGCATGGTAGACGGAATACATCAATTTGCATGAATCCAATTGCGGCCCAAAAGCAGATTATACGAGCCCTTGCAATTAACAAAGAAGAAAGTAGTAGGGAGTGTCTTACTTCCAATCGTTAGCTCCATGTTCATTCTCCCCCGAGCTGGTGAGGTCTTCCCTTTATAATCCTTGTGCCCCATGTCGGTCTTGATTAGATCCTCCTCGCCCTTCCCAAGCTTTCGGTACACCGCATACGGCATCACATTAACAGCGGCCCCTCCATCGACCATCATATTGGTCATCGGCCGGCCGTCAACTTGCCCCTTAACGTACAAAGGCTTCAGATGTTGGTGCTTTGTCTCTTCTAGCTTGTAGAATGTAGCTTGTGCCGAGTCTAGCATTAACTATGCCATTGCAGGTCCCTCTTCTTCGTCATTAGCTGGAGCCTTGAACTCCATCGGCAATTCAGGACCATGTTGACCGACGTTGATGGCGATGCCTCATCGGCTTTCTTCTTGCTTCACCATACCTTGGATGCAGCACGTCTTTCTTCGTGGGCCTGCTCTTCTTGCTGATGGTGTCGCAACCTCTGGACCCTCCTCTTCTGAGATCTGGACAACCCTCCAGGGCACCATCGCGGATAGGTCTCAGGATCGGTAGCTGAGATGATGCTCAATCATGCGGTCTTCAGGTATCTCATCCGGCACCCAGTCATTGGCCATTTCCTCCAGTTGATCTTGCTTAGTTACCTTGCCCCCAACCGATCATGAACTAAGATATGTGTCTCGCGTCTATCTCTGCCGATCGGCCGACGGCTCCTGTCATCACAACACTGCCTCTTGGAGAATCGTCCATCCTCGTGCGACCCGTTACACTCGGGACAGTCATCGGCCGATGGCAGCCTCAACCCTTCGTTTCAGCAGAAAGTGAAGAAAGGGCACCGCCAGTGTTCTTCATCGCGCCGGTTCTTCTCCTCTTGGCAAAGCCTGTCCCGATCCTACTGTTGATGCTCGCTACGGACCAAATTCTAGCGTCAATTTGATCAGAAAATTGGTATGACTAGCATACTTAACTTGCATATTTATCTAGAATAATGTCGTTTCCACATTCCCCTTAGAGAATTTGCAATGTAGGGAAATTGAGCAGAATTCAAGTGTAAACAAGCATCTCAATCCGAGGCAAGTGACGTCGACCAATCAGAGCGTGCCTTTTAGACTCCCATGGATTGAAGGGTCCACCAAAGCATGCAACCGACCTTGGAAAGACCCCACTCATGCACAGGAGCAACCAAGGCCCACAGGACAGCCACCCAGAGGAAGCTAGACATGGGCCGAGCTAGGCCTAGGCCGACCAATGTAGGTCAACCGACCCAGCCAGGATGAACCAACTTACCTCCTTCAATGTGGCAGCTCCTCATTGGTCCCTTAGGTCGGTTTGGCAAGGCTTCGGGCAAATGGACGCCGAGGAGCAGCTGCACACCCCCCTCACTCACCTCTATAAATATGAGGGGGGCTGCTACAATAGAAGACACCACAAGTTGAAGCACGGTAGAGGCTCGTATCGATGTTGGAGCTGGAGAAATCTGAGTCAACATCAATGGCAAAGAAGAGAGATTTGATTTCCGCCCGAGACGGGAGCAATGTTCGAAGACTAGAATCAAGTATGAACCAAACCCTGGAAGGATCATCGAAGTCGAAGTAAAACCTCCGAAGAAGGAAAATCCTACCACCCTTGTGAAGAAATTCAATAGGGGAGAACAACGGAGGATACACAAGAGGGGGCCGAACAACGACACCCCTGCTCCAAAGAACAAGGATACAACTTCCAAACCACCGACATCAACAAAGAAGAAATCAAAAAGGGTGTGGAGAAAGAAGAAGACGTCATCGTCCTCAACATCCTCTCTAGGTATGGACGATTCAACCTCGAGTTAAACAGGTATGGAGAGGGTCCTGCTCATCGGACCTTAAACCAAGAACTAGCTTGGGGGAGTTCCTTCACCAAGTGAACTGTATCCTTTACTTCTTTCAATAAAGATTAAAAAACTCTAAAAAACCAAACAAATATTTTCTGCTTTAAATTTCCCGTTTCCATATGCATGCTAAGAATGCTATGTCTTCCTAAGTTGAAAGGATGAATAATTGTTATACTCTTGCTTGTGTGTCTTGCTTAGTCCTAAAGCATGGTGTTTCCTAAGTTTGAGTTTGCTGGCTGTTTAAACCTTTGTGCCATGAACCCAAACGTCTCGTGGTTTGCACATGCTTCATCCAATTCTAGGTTGTTGTGAGTTTAGATATGGAAGATGGAGCTTTATAATCTTGTCCTAAGTGAAGCATGATATTTGGAGTATTTTGTTTTCAAAATTTAAAAAGGGAAAGACAAGTTCCTCAATGATGTTCCAAGTCCTACCAAAGCCATATGATATTTACATTGAAAAACCCTACACATATGCTGCTTGCTATTTCATTGACCTTTGTCAATTTGTTGTGACCCTAGTGGGATGCTTTTCATATCCTCTTGATCAAGATCACACACACGTTACACCCATTGCAACATTCCTACACTGGAAATTAGCAAATCCATCCATCCACCAAATAAATGCTCCATGAAGTTTGTGATCTCTCCTCATGTTATCCCTAAAAAAGAATTAGGCTTGGTCATCCCTGAAAAAGAGAGAGAGAGAGAGAGAGAGAGAGAAAAGAAAAGATGGCATGCCAAAAAGCATGACCCAAAAAAAAGAGAAACGAAAGAACAAAAGGGGATAGCCATGTCTAGAGAAAAATACAAAAATAAATAAAGAGGAGAGAGATCACAAACAAAAGGAGTAATCATACCTTTCATTCATCCACACAAATGCACCTCTTGATCATGGGATATGACTTGTTTTCTCCATGGATCCACTCTTTGTCTTGGCAATATATGAAATGCAGGTATGCTTCATCCATTCCATACCTTGAACTCCACAAAAGCTTTCGTTATGAGAAGGGAGAAGTGCCTTGGTAAGGATTCATACACCATTGAGCGACCTGAGTGAATCATTCGAGGAACTTAGTCTTGTTTTACTATTTCCAAAAAGAAAACCTCCAGATGGATTGTTGAGCAAAGGTAAGGTAAGTACTGCTCTATCCACTGTTCTAACTCTTAACAGCTCAAGATAAGGAGAAGCTCATAAGCCCCATAGATGATGAAGGTAACAAGGGCCAGGTACTCACGCCAACATTACTCATCCTCAAGGAGATCATCTATGCCTCAGACTTGACACGATAGCAGGTAATGAGTCTAACCATTTTTTGATCAACATCCTGATTTGTCCTGTTTTGCTCGGGACGAGCAAAGGACCGCTTAGGGGTTCTTGTTGACGCTCGCTACGGACCAAATTCGAGCGTCGATTTGATCAGAAAATTGGGATGACTAGCATACTTAACTTGCATATTTATCTAGAATAATGTCATTTCCACATTCCTCTTGGAGAATTTGCAATGTAGGGAAATTGAGAAGAATTCAAGTGTAAACAAGCACCTCAATCCAAGGCAAGTGACGTCAACCAATCAGAGCGCGCCATTTGGACAGCCATAGATTGAAGGGCCCACCAAATCATGCAACCGACCTTGGACAGTCCCCACTCACGCACAGGAGCAACCAAGGCCCACAGGACAGCCACCCAGAGGAAGCTGGACCTAGGCCGAGCCAGGCCCAGGTCGGCCGACCCAGCCAGGATGAACCGACTTACCTCCTTCGACGTGGTAGATCCTCATTGGTCCCTTACGTAGTTTGGCAAGGCTTCGGGCAAATGGACACCGATGAGCAGCTGCACACCCCCCTCACTCACCTCTATAAATATGAGGGCGGGGGGTGCTACAATAGAAGACACCACAAGTTGAAGCCTCTCTCAAGTTTCTCTCTTGCTTAGTCTTTAGGATAGTGGAGTTTAGGTGAAGTATTTCTTCTTTGGTTCCCGAGTCTTGCCTAGGAGTGCTTGGTATGGGTTTTACTCTTCCTCTCCTTTGTAATATTCAGAATTCCTTAATATAGTTATCTTCTAGTATAGTGTATTCGTACAGTATATGTTCTGTGTATTCAGATGTGTATGCTATGCTTAGTTTATATCTAGGACTTATATTGTGACAACCCTGGTAAAAATTTCATTTCTAAAATCGATGTCAGTAGCCTAACCCTATGCTTAACCAACTAATAAAAGGGTGAAAAGGGTTAGAACAAGTTAAGTTGAAATTCAAATTTAAATTGGGCACATTTGGATACTTTTGAACTTTTTAATTTTAACTTTCAAACCATAAGCCAAATGAGATGTTGCCTGAAACCAAATTTGTAGAACTTTTTATTCTGAACAACTTTCATGTTCAAAAGTTTTTGAAATTCAAATTGGAAAGAGGAGAAAACGCCCTGTTTGCACCCAGCCCCCTGAAGTTTTTCAAATTCTCGCAATCAGGCCCCTCGCGCTCCCTCTCTCTCTCCCCTCCCCGCCCGATCGCCGCGCGCCAGGTGGCCGGCGATGTCTGACCGGCGCGAGGCGCCAGGCCAGTGGCCGCCGCGCCACTCCGCCACGCCCGGCTTTACCCCCTCCCCACGTCGCGCGGCCCAGTACGCGCCCGCGCGTGCGCACGCCGCTGCCTCGTCCCGCCTCGCCGCCCGTCGCGCCCAACCACCGCGACCCGCCGTGCCGCCCCGGCTCCCGCGCCCCGCCCGTCGCTGCGTCTGCCCTCCGCCCGAGCCGCTGCAGCAGCTGCTCCACCACTCCGCGCGCCACACTATCCCCTCCCGCCCACGCCAAATCTCCGGCCACCAGTCACCCGCGCTCGCTCGCCGCACGCCGCGCCGGCGTTCTGCTGCCGCCCGCCGTGGCCAGTGCGCGCCGTGCCGTGCCTCCGCCCCGCGCTTTGCCCAGGCCCCTCCACACCCCCTCCTGCCCCTATAAAAGCCGCGCCCCGGCCGCCCGCGCGAGCCCCAGCACCCCGAACGCCTCGCCGTCGCCATTGCCGCCGCCGAGCGCCGCCCGCCCGTGGACAGCCCTCCACCGCCGCCCACCGCCCAAATTGAGCCTCCAGCCACCACTACATCACCCCACTGAAGCTCGCCGACCCACCCAACACCGCCCAGGACCACCGGAGCGCCGCCGCCCGCGCTGTCGCCGCCGCCGCCGCCCCTGCTCGCCGTGAACAGCTCGACCCCGACCTCCTCCGTCCAAGCCAAGCCCCTGAGCAGCTTCCCCACGCGCCACTGAAGCTCGCTGACCGGACCAGGCCGCCCCAAGCCCGCCGGAGCACCGCCGTCGACGCGTGCCGCGCCGCCGCCGCCTCTGCTCCAACGCCGGCGAGCCATTCCCGGCTGTCCCCCACCTGACAACACCCCCACGAGGTAGCCCTCGCACCCCTGAACCTCCCCCGACCCTCACCCCTCGCCGCCGGCGAGCCCCTCGCCGGAATTTCGGCCGGCCGCCGTACCCGAGCCGCCCGAGGACCCAATTGCAAGAATTTAAATCTTTAGAAGGGTCTGCGTGTAAGATTCAAGGACCCAGTTGTAAAAGAAAGTTTCAAATCTAGATTCAAATTCAGTGAACTTGTAAAATTCGTATAAAATCATAGAAAATTCAGAAAAATGCAAACTCAACTATTCTGGAATCCTTAGAATAAACTCTACAACTTTTGCTACAAAAAGTTTCTCATATTCTACACATATTTTGCTCTACCTTAAATGGAAGCTTTAATGAACTTATTTTGTACCCACTGTTGTAGATCAATGCTGACCCTAAAAATTGGACAGTGAGTTAGCTGCTTAAAGTTTAGGACTTTGTAAAAAGACCAGGCCCAAATTGCATCTCTAGCTTTACTGTTTATTAAACTTAGTTTCATACCATGTTTAAGTAGAATATTTTATCCCTGCAGTTAGGTGATGAATCACCTAATGAAACTTTTTCTCTACTAGTATATTGGAACCCTAATGTCAGAGAAAAATTGGGAAACTTTTTATCTCACAGGAACCTAATTATTTGATTTATGTGCTAATAACCTACATTAAATCAAGGAAATAGTATCTTAGCTTGGAAAATTCTCAAATTTTTACTAAGAGATACAATGTGGTAGTGGTTGCTGTGAAAAAAGTTGCATGGACAACAACTCTCTGTAGTGTCCTGTAAAAATAAATCCTTGAATAACCTAAGTGTGTAATGTCATATTTTCTATGCTCTGAATACTGCATAATAAATCCTACAAAAATTACAGTAGCTCCTACATGCTTAAATGAAAGCTCTGTAAAAATCTTAGACTCAGTTGTTGCACCATTTGTCCTGTACAAAAAGAACAAAAGTCTAACAGCAACTATGTAATATATTTTTCATAATTAATCTGCTACATGAAATTGTCTGAAAATTTTACAGTAAGCACATATTTCCCTGATGTGCCTAAATCCAAAGTTCATGACTAGAAACTATCCACTATAGTAATTACACTTAAATCATGTTGATTACCATTACCGCGACGTAAACTTGTGCATTCATGTAGAATCGACGACTCTCGCCGACGGAACTTACGAGCTGGTGCCCGCGTCCGAGAGTGAGCAGCGTGAAGCTCAAGTAAATCTAACTGAAGCTCTCGAAGACCCGAGCCCAAGTTCGGAAGAGCCCCGGACTAACTTTTCGCAAGAAGGCAAGCCCCGGAGCATAACCTATTTCTTTCCTAATTATGCAACTCATTACTCTTTGCTTGTGCATTAAGTTTATAGGAGTTGAATGAAAACTTAGTTGCATGATGTTAGGAACCCATGCTTGAAAACTAGATGTAAGGTTCGATAGAATGCTGTGCTAATAGGACTCCGGTAAAAGCCGAGTGATTTCCTGTCACTCGCGAGAAAATAGGAGTTGAATGTCTACTACACGCTGCAATCATAAGGACACGGACGGGCTATGGAACGATGGTTACGATTGAGGCCCGTCTGTCTAGTGAAAAATGCTAAGGCCGCAGGGTGTGGTAGTGATGGTTAAGTCTTTGAACGTACTAAACACATGCCGAGATTATGGGAATCGGTAAGCTTAAGTACCTGATTGGCCTGGCAAGGGGACGGCATCCTACCCTTTGAACTTCAGTCCCATGCGCATATGGCGAGTGCAGAGAGTGGTCACGACCCGGCGCCGAACCGTGGCGTGGGGCTCTTGTACTCTCGGAGGGTAGCCCCGATCCACGACCCGGAAAGAAAGGGGAAAAGTTGCACGTGTGACTCTAGGGAGTAACCACGTGACGTGTGTTTGGGTTTCCCTTGCAAGGTTAAGAAATTCGATTCGAATCGTCCGTTTCTCACGGCTATTGAGACTGCTTAACCATTTTTACCCACAGAGTAAGAAGAGGAACAATGAGGATGAATGAACTGGTTGGATGAAAATTTAATGTTTCACCATGTATGCTTTTAGATAGCTGCTTATCTAGAATGGTTAATGATACTAGAATCTTGAGCTAAAAGTTGAAAGTAAGGACCCACTTGTAGATGCTTTTCGGCAAAACAAACCCCTGAGCCAAAAGCCTTGCATATCTAGAGTCGGTGGAGTAGATTCCACTACTCGGGTAAGTCTTGCTGAGTATTAGTATACTCAGCCTTGCTTATGGCTCGTTTTCAGGTGAGACCTTCGAAGATATGATTGCTAGCTTGACTTGGCCCTGCACTCTTCCCCCTGGTTGGTCGGTGGAATGGGATACGCCCCCGTCCAACGGAGATAATGCCGAGTGATATCTCGTACGGGCTTCATCGAGACATCCTTATCGTCGAGTAGCTTTCGTTGTTTTATTTTCCGCTGCAACTTAAACTCTGAAGAACGTCTTCGTATGATCATTGAAGTAATTGGTTTCTAAACTCAAAACTTGGTCTGTAATATTTACTTATGTTAATGTTGTAATATTTGATGGAATGTGGTATTCTCTGGGCTCATCGTCGCGTGAGCATTTGTATGTATGGCGCTCGATCCGCTTACCGTGGTTGTATCGGGAGGTTATACCCGACAGACCAGTGGATTACTCCGTTTGAAGTGTAAGGTTAACCGAGAATGCCTTAATGGTGATGGTTAATACACTTGAGCCGGATTAATTCAGGTGGTTCTGCCACAGCTGGTATCAGAGCCGTAGCTGGTGCCATAGCTGGCAACAGCTGGCGCCAGAGCCAAAATACATATGCCAGAGAATGCGACAAGCCTTAAAAACTTGTTTTACTAAAACTTGACTAGAAGGATGTGTGGCGAAATACGTTGGTACGTTAAGGATGGTCCCTAGTTCGTAAAGCCCTAAGGGATTATGGGAAAGTTTACTAGGTGGCTATCTAACTTCTTTATATATTATCAACTGACTTCCAGCACATTACTTTCTATCAAAACTTACTTTCATGCACAACCGACCTTAAATTCTGTAACGACGCACTCATCGCTAAGGTAAGAAGGTAAGGATCCTCAGCCAACTGAGAGAGCTTGGCCTTCCTGTCGGTGATGCGAACCGAATGCTGCCCTCAAGCAGTGGCTTACTTGAGGTGCTGCCAATATGCCAACTGTTAGTTGAACATATTGGGAGTAGAAGGTTTGGCGCAGGGTATGGCGATCACTGTTCATACCCCCGTCTCATGACGGTACCCCCGTGAATACGCTATCTCGATAGCGTATGTTAACGTCGTCTGTACGGCGGAAATTGTACAGATATCGTTTCTATAAGTAAACGGTAATGAATACGGACGCTTTCATGAGTGCTGCCATGAAAGGTTCATGATATGTATATGCCTTGTCAATCTCCTGCAGGTACACTAACCGCGATTACGATAAGTTAAGGAACGATTAGAAAGACTCGACTAGCTATTATAGCGAGAGCCGTATTGTGTATGCCACCGAGACTATCTTCGTAAGACCAAAGGTATTTGGCAGTTATTTTATTTTGTGAGGACGAATAAGACGTGCATGCATTATAACCATATATATCGGAAAGTGAAAATACGTTATATGAGAGTGGTAAGGTCCTCGCGTATCTAAGCATGGTTTGCATAAGGATTATCTAGAGAATCTGTCCCAAATCTGCCATGACTGAAAGGAGCGAATTATTGACCCAAGAAAATGACCTTTTTTGGAGAAGTTCATGTTGAAAGAATTGTTCCAAATTTTGTGTTCTATCTCCTGTTCAAAAATAAAAAATTCTGAACCTATGGATAGTAAGAAATAACAGAAACCTTGGAATGTCAGAATTCTGTCCAGAATAAGCACTTCTGCCCCTTAAATTTTAGGCCCCCTTCCTTCGGTTTTCTGCAAGAGTACAACACAAAACTTGTTCCAAATTTACCCAGGTAGCTGCTGTTAAAATTTGGTAAATTTTGGCTGGGTAGATTTTCCCTGGTGCACGAAACTCTAGCCCTCTGTTCACTGAAAATTCTGGGTAGACAGAGAGGTAAAACCTGAAAGGAAAGACCATCTTAGAGACCTATCTAGCTCTGGAGTTGACTAGCAAAGTTGTTCACAAATACCTTAGGAGCGATCTGGTGAAAATTGAGAATTTTTGGATTAGAACTGTGGAAGTTATGGTTATTTTTGCACACTATACAGAATCTGTCCTTGTGCTGTTCACAGTTCTTCGCTATCTCACTCCATTTGATCTTTTGTTCAGATGGCCGAGCCTGTTGCTATGATGGTGGATGAGGATGGACGCGTCCACTCGCAGTGTCTCCACTGGGAGGGCTTTCTCTCTATTTTGTGGGATGTTCTGCGTACCGCGGGCTATCTAATTCCCCCACGTTACGCCGGACTGGAGTTTGCAAAGAATGGAGTTACCCAGTGCCGTGTCAACGTAACTGTCTCTCCACACCCGCTACACCCGGAGTGGCCCGCCTTGGAGCTTGAGGCTGTTGGTCGCCGTTTGGCCGATACTTGGGAGCTTGCAGCCATGAGGGCGCTCACCACTTTTTGTGCGCAGCGTCCCGAGGTTGTCACACTCGCTCCCATTGGATTGTTTCCTGCTGCCCAGGACAACGACCCCTTTTGGCTCAACAGGGTGCAGCACGCACAGTACTTGGTAGACTTTCACGCCCAGGAAACTATTCATACCTCCGTGCGGTGCATGAGTGCACTCTACCGACTTCAGACTCTCCAGAGTCAGGCGCTTGAGCAGCTCACTGATCTTGCTCAGGCCTACCACATGATGGCAGATACCAGGGATGAGCAGATTAAGGAGCTCAGTCAGGATCTTGAGGACAGAGATGCTCAGATTGGCCAACTTGAGGACCAAATTCAGGAGCAGGACACTCTCATGGGTGAGAGAGATGCCACGATAGCACAGTTGGAGGAGCAGCTCCATGATCTAAGCCTTGAGTTGGAGGATGCTAATGAGCACATTCAGTGGCACCATGATCAGAATGACCCTCCCCATGAGGAGGACATGGAGGAAGATGAGGAGGAGCCACAGGAGATTGATGGTATCTCCGGTATGGATTTCGAGGGTGAGGTACCACAGGCACCTCAGATGGGAGCTCACTCTCCTGCTCACAGCGAGTCGTCCGTCAACGACTTGGATGACTTCTAGATGACGACCTGGAAGGACTTTTGCACATACTCCTCGATAGGATAGCCTAACTTTTGGCAAGTGTTGTAATAGGCTAACTAGGAGTTGAGTAACTCTTTTGTGATGGGTACACCTGAACCATGTGGATACCCTCAGCTTGTAAGGAACGGCGATAAACTTGGGTGATTTCGTTGTAAGTTGGTAAACGATGAAATCCACAATCGCTGAGACTTGTCGGAATTTTTATCCATGTCTCCTTACATTTTTTCGCTAAGTGTTGAATACCAAACTTGTCCTAAATTCCGTGATCTAGGTTCTCACAAAATTTCAACCCCATTGGATCTTGCTAGTTTAAGTTATAGGCGAAACAATACCGATCAATCTGCTGAAAAACAGCTAAGACAGTAAGGCAAAGGACGAGCCTTTCGACCACCTTAGCTATAGTTCTAGCGCCGAAGTTAAATATCAAAGTGGTGCATTCCTAAATTCTTTGACTACTGCCAAAGTATGAGATGTTTTGGATGGACCCACAGCAAGCTATGATTTTCTCGTAGCAAACAGAGATTCTGTCCATACTTCTAGCTGTGAATTCGGAAGTCTATGACTACACCAATCATTTATGAATCAAGGAGGTAATATGGATCGCGTTGCTAATGGTAACCTTTCACGTTTCAGATGGTTGGATCAACACGTGGCAACCCCGAGGGTTTTGGTGCCGGTGGCAGCAGATCGTGACAATCGCCACCACCCCCGCCCAGTTTGGTGGAAGTGATGGCCGCTCAAACCGAGCTGCTGCGTCAGATCGTGCAAGGACAGCACCAGCAGAGGGGTGGGCACAATGCTCACCAAACCCAAGCTGCAGGATACACGGATTTCCTGGGGACCCAGCCGCCCTTGTTCCATAAGACAGAGGAACCCCTGGATGCAGACGCATGGATTCGCAGCATCGAATCCAAGTTCACACTACTGGTGGCCCCATGCTCAGAGGCCAACAAAGCTCGTTTTGCCGCGCAACAGCTTCGCGGTACCGCTCGACTGTGGTGGGACCACTATTCTGCGATGCTCCCGGCTAACCATGTGGTCGACTGGGATGAGTTCAAGACCGCATTCCGGGCACATCATATCCCCGAGGGTCTCATGGAGAGGAAGCTGAACGAGTTCTTGGCACTCACCCAGGGCACCCGCACCGTACTGCAGTACGCCCAGGCATTCAACAACTTATGCCAGTATGCGGGCTATCACGCTGATACGGATGCCAAGAAGCGTGATCGTTTCCGCCGAGGTCTGAACACCAAGCTTAAGGAACGTCTGAACCTAGCCAGGGCTGACACCTACAACAAATTGGTCAATATGGCCATTACCCAGGAAGACTGTATCATGGCACACCGGGCAGAGAAGAAGAGAAAGGCACCCGCTGGACCATCAAGTGCTCAACCACCAAGGTATCGCATCGTGCAAAATGCCGCGCCCACCGCTCCACCAAGGGCCCCTCAGCCAGGGAGATGGATTGCCAGACCCCCACAGCCGCCGGGCATGGTACGACCCCCGATGCCTCCACAGAATGGTCCGAGGCCCATTCTTCAACAGTCTCTTCGACCCAGCCCCGCGAATCGTTGCTTCAAATGCGGGAGTTCTAACCACTTTGCACGAGAATGCCCTCAGTCTGGGAAGCCCAACCAAGGTCAAGGATCCAACCCGAACAACAAGAACAGGGGCAAGAGACAAACCCTGCAAGTCAAGCAAGGACGGATTAACTTCACCACGCTTGCAGAGCTTCCAGAAGGAGCCCCAGTGATGTCGAGTACATTCTCTATCCATAACAAGCCTGCAGTTATATTATTTGATTCTGGTGCATCGCATAGTTTCATAAGTGCAAAATTCGGTGCAAAAGTAGGCTTGGATGTTTGTCACACCAAAGGGTCATATATGATATCAACACCGGGTGGTAAAATTGCTTCAAACCAAATGGTCAGACAAGTACCAGTCAAATTGGGTAGTAAAACCATCGACACAGACCTTATCCTTTTACCTCTTGACGGCATGGACATTATTTTGGGAATGAACTGGATGACTATGCATGGAGTCACACTGGACCCTTCTTCCCGAGCCGTTGAGATAAATTCACCTAGTCACGGAGCCACTACCCTTTACCTACCATTCCTAGATTGCACGAATTCCTGTGCTTACAAGATGGAAGGACTTAAGCTAGAGGATATTCCTGTGGTCAACGAGTATGCCGATGTTTTTCCGGATGACTTACCGGGAATGCCACCGGATAGGGATATTGAGTTCATCATTGAACTACAACCAGGCACTGCACCTATATCCAAAAGACCATATAGGATGCCCCCTAAAGAGTTGGCAGAGCTAAAAATTCAACTCCAAGAACTACTGGACAAAGGTTTCATTCGCCCTAGCGCGTCACCTTGGGGATGTCCAGCCCTATTCATAAAAGAAGAAGGATGACAGTTTGAGGTTATGTGTTGACTACCGACCTCTCAATGCGGTAACTGTTAAAAATAAATACCCACTTCCCCGTATCGATGTACTCTTCGATCAATTAGCTGGAGCCAGAGTCTTCTCAAAGATTGATCTTCGTTCGGGATATCATCAAATCAAGATTCGCCCGTGCGATATTCCTAAGACTGCCTTCTCCACACGATATGGACTATATGAGTTTTTGGTCATGTCCTTTGGACTCACCAACGCCCCTGCCTATTTCATGTATCTCATGAACTCGGTATTCATGCCCGAACTGGACAAATTCGTCGTAGTGTTCATCGACGACATCCTTATCTATTCCAAGGATGAGGAAGAGCATGCAAAGCACCTGCACATTGTTCTTCAACGTCTAAGAGACCATCAGCTCTATGCTAAGTTTTCTAAGTGTGAATTCTGGTTGGATACTGTAAAGTTCTTAGGTCACACGATCTCCAGCGAAGGCATAGCTGTTGACCCCAGCAAGGTACAAGAGGTGATGGATTGGAAACCCCCTACCTCTGTTCATCAGATTCGCAGTTTTCTCGGCTTAGCCGGTTACTACCGCCGCTTCATCCCGGATTTCTCTCAAATTTCTAAGCCCATGACTGAACTGTTAAAGAAGGAAGTAAAATTTGTATGGAATGAGAAATGTGAAGAAGCTTTCCACACTCTCAGAGAGCATCTGACTACTGCACCTGTGTTAGCTCAACCCGATGATACCAAGTCGTTTGATGTGTATTGTGACGCATCGGGTACTGGTCTAGGATGTGTGCTTATGCAAGAGAATTGAGTAATTGCATATGCCTCACGAGCCCTTCGGCCCCACGAGCAGAATTATCCCACTCATGATCTTGAGCTTGCAGCGGTCATTCACGCTCTGAAAATATGGAGGCACTATCTCATGGGTACACAGTGCAATATCTACACAGATCATAATAGTCTCAAGTATATCTTCACACAAGCCGATCTGAATATGAGACAACGAAGATGGTTAGAATTAATCAAGGATTATGACCTTGAAGTGCACTATCACCCCGGCAAGGCTAATGTAGTCGCGGATGCACTAAGCCGCAAGTCCTATTGCCATTGCTTATCCATGGAGTCTTACCATGAGACATTGTGTGCAGAAATGAGGAAGCTTAACATGGAAATGGTTTCCCAAGGCAATCTAGAACACATCTCAGTTGAGCCCACTCTTCACGACCAAATCGTCATGGCACAACTACATGATAAAGGAATTAAGATCATCAAACAAAAACTCTCTCTAGGTGAGGAGAAGTACAAATGTTTCCGCCAGTGTGACAACCCTGGTAATTAAAATTCCGAAATCAAATGTCATTAGCCTAACTCTATGTGTTAAACCAACTAATGAGAGGGTGGAAAGAATTTAAAACGGGTTCAGTTGGAATTCAAATTAAATTTGGGGCACATTTGGGCACATTTGAAACTTTTAAAATAACTTTAAAACCATAAGCCAAATGAAATTTTGCCTGAAACCAAAGTTGTAGAACTTTTTATTTTGAGCAACTTTCGTGTTCAAAAGTTTTTGAAATTCAAATCAGAAAGAGGAGAAAACGCTCTGTTTGCACCCAGCCCCCTGAACTTTTTCGAATTTTTGCATTTCGGTCCCTGGCATCCCCCCCTCTGCTCTGCCGCGCCGCGCGCACGCGCCCGCCCGCTGCGCGCCAGGTGGCCGGCGTCGCCTGACCGGCGCGGAGCGCCAGGCCAGTGGCCGCCGCGCCACCCCGCCACGGCCGGCTTTCCCCCCGCCCCGACGCCGCGCCGCCCAGTCCCCGCGCGCGCGTGCTGCCGCGCCCCGGCCGCCGCCCGCCCGGCCAGTACCCGCGCTCCGCCGTGCCGCCCCGGCCCCCGCGCCCCACCAGTCGCCGCGCCAGCCCTCCGCCCGAGCCGCTGCCGCTGCTGCTTCCCCACTCCGCGCCCGGCGCTATCTCGCCACGCCCACGCCACAATCGCGGCCGCCCAGTCACCGCGCCCGCTCGCCCGCACGTCGCGCCGGCGTTCTGCCGCCGCCCGCCGCGCCCAGTGCACGCCGCTGCCGCGCCCCGCCCCGCGCGTCACCCAGGCATCCCCACGCCCCCTCCTGTCCCTACAAAAACGCCACCCCGACCGCCCGCGCGAAGCCCCGCCACCAGAACGCCTCGCCGCGCCATCGCCGCCGCCGAGCACCACCCGCCCGTGGGCAGCCCTCCACAGCCGCCCACTGCCCAAACCGAGCACCCAGCCACCACTACATCACCCCACCGCAGCTCGCCGACCCGCCCAACGCCACCCAGAGCCACCGGAGCACCGCCGCCCGCGCTGCCGTCGCCGCCGCCGCCCCTGCTCGCCGTGGACAGCACGACCCCGACCCCCCTCCGTCCAAGCCAAGCCCCGGAGTAGCTTCCCCACACGCCACTGAAGCTCACCGACCGGACCACGCCACCCCAAGCCCGCCGGAGCACCGCCGTCGACGCGAGCCGTGCCGCCGCCGCCTCTGCTCCAACGCCGGCGAGCCTTTCCCGGCCGTCCCCCACCTGGACAACACCCCCACAAGGTAGCCCTCGCACCCCTGAACCTTCCCCGACCCCCGCCCCTCGCCGCCGGCGAGCCCCCTCGCCGGAATTTCGGCCGGCCGCCGCACCCGAGCCGCCGAGGACCCAATTGCAAGGATTTAAATCTTTAGAAGGGTCTGAGCGTAAGATTCAAGGACCTAGTTGTAAAAGAAAATTTCAAACCTAGATTCAAATTCAGTGAACTTGTAAAATTCGTATAAAATCGTAGAAAATTCAGCAAAATGCAAACTCAACTGTTCTGGAATCCTCAGAACAAACTCTACCACTTTTGTTACAAAAATTTTCTCAGAATCCCAAAATATTTTGCTCTACATTAAATAGAAGCTTTATTGGACATATTTCATACCCACTGTTCTAGAACAATACTGACCCCGAATTTTGGGCAGTGAACTAGTTGCTGGATGATTAGGACTGTGTAAAAAGATCAGGCACAAATTTCATCTCTAGCTCTGCTGTTTGTTAAACTTAGTTTTAATTCATGTGTAAATGGAATGTTTTATCCCTGTAGTTAGGTGGTGAGCCACCCCTTGAAATTTTTCCTATGCTAATGTATTGGTAACTAGAAGCCAGAGAAAAATTAGGAGACTTTTTATCTCACAGTAACCTATTTATTTGATTTATGTGCTAATAACCTACGTTAAATCAAGAAAATAGTATCTTAGCTTGGAAAATCCCCAAATTATTACTGGGAGTTACACTTTGGTAGAAGTTGCTGGGTAAAAAGTTTCATGGACAAAAACCCTATGTAGGGCCCTGTAAAAATGAATCTTTGAAAAGCCTAGGTGTAGAATGTTATATTTTCTATGATCTAAATACTGCATGATAAATCCTACAAAAATTACAGTAGCTTCTGCATGCTCAAGTGAGAGCTCTGTAAAAATCTTAGCCGCAATTGTTGCACCAATTGATCTGTACAAAAAGAACAAGTATCTAACAGCAACAATGAAATCTATTTTTCAGAATTAATCTGTTACATAAAATTGGCTGAAAATTTTACAGTAAGCACATCTTTCCTTGAGGTGTCTAAATCCAAAATTTCATGACCAGAAACTATCCCTTGTAGTAATTACTCTCAAATCGTAATCAAGTGCTATTTCCACGACTTAAACTGTGCACTCATGTAGAATCGACGACTCTCGCCGACGGAACCTACGAGCTGGTGCCCGCGTCCGAGAGTGAACAGCGCGAAGCTCAAGCAAATCTAACTGAAGCCTTTGAAGACCCGAGCCCAAGTTCGGAAGATCCCCAAGCGAACTGCGAAGGCAAGCCCCGGAGCATAACCCATTCTTTCCGAAATTATGCAACTCTTTACTCCTTGCTTGTGCATTAAGTTTATAGGGGTTGAATGAAAACTTAGTTGCATGATGTTAGGAACCCTTGCTTGAAAACTAGAAGTAAGGTTCGATAGAATGCTGTGCTAATAGGACTCCGGTAAAAGTCGAGTGATTTCCTGTCACTCGCGAGAAAATAGGAGTTGAATGACTACTACACACTGCAATCATAAGGACACGGACGGGTTAGGTAACGATGGTTACGCTTGAGGCCCGTCTGTCTAGTGAAAAATGCTAAGGCCGCAGGGTGTGGTAGTGATGGTTAAGTCTTTGAACGTACTAAACACATGCCGAGATTATGGGAATCGGTAAGCTTAAGTACCTGATTGGCCCGGCAAGGGGACGGCATCCTACCCTTTGAACTTCGGTCCCATGTGCATATGGCGAGTGCAGAGAGTGGTCACGACCCGGCGCCGAACCGTGGCGTGGAGCTCTTGTACTCTCGGAGGGTAGCCCCGATCCACGACCCGGAAAGAAAGGGGAAAAGTTGCACGTGTGACTCTAGGGAGTAACCACGTGACGTGTGTTTGGGTCTCCCTTGCAAGGTTAAGAAATTCGATTCGAATCGTCCGTTTCTCACGGCTATTGAGACTGCTTAACCATTTTTACCCACAGAGTAAGAAGAGGAACAATGATGATGAATGAACTGGTTGGATGGAAAGTTTACGGCTTCACCATGTATGCTTTACATAGCTGCTTACCTAGACTGGCTAACGAAACTAGAATCTTGAGCTAAAAGTTGAAAGTAAGGACCCACTTGTAGATACTTTTCGGCAAAACAAACCCCTGAGCCAAAAAGCCTTGCATATCTAGAGTCGGTGGAGTAGTTCCCACTACGCGGGTAAGTCTTGCTGAGTATTAGTATACTCAGCCTTGCTTGTGACTCGTTTTCAGGTGAACCCTTTGAAGACATGATTGCTAGTTTGACTTGGCCCTGCACTCTTCCCCCTGGTTGGTCGGTGGAATGGGATGCGCCCCCGTCCAACGGAGATAAGGCCGAGTGATGTCTCGTACAGGCTTCATCGAGACATCCTGTATCGTCGAGTAGTTTCCGTTGTTATTTCCGCTGCAAGTTAACTCTGAAGAACTTATTTATGTCAATTGAAGTACTTGTTTTCTAAACTCAGAATTAGGTCTGTAATACTTACTTATGCTAATGATGTAATATTTGCTGGAATGTGGTATTCTCTGGGCTCATCGTCGCATGAGCACTTGTATGTACGGCGCTCGATCCGTTCACCGTGGTTGTATCGGGAGGTTATACCCGACAGACCAGTGGATTACTCCGTTTGAAGTGTAAGGTTAACCGAGGATGCCTTAATGGTGATGGTTAATACACTTGAGCCGGATTAATTCAGGTGGTTCTGCCACAGCCAGGACCATAAGGGAGTTCTATGGTTCGAAAGTCGTATAGTCGTTCCGAAGAATCGTGGACTCCGTAAGCAAATTCTTGATGAGGCACACCTTTCCAAATTCTCTATCCACCCCGGCAGTAGCAAAATGTATCAAGACCTAAGGCAAAACTTTTGGTGGACTAGAATGAAAAGAGAAATTGCTACGTATGTCTCGGAATGTGACACGTGCCAGAGGGTAAAAGCTAGCCACTTGAAGCTAGCCGGTACACTACAACCGTTACCTATACCATTCTGGAAATGGGAAGACATAAGTATGGACTTCGTCGTTGGACTACCAAACACTTCCCAGAAACATGATTCCATATGGGTTATCGTGGATAGACTCACAAAGACGGCACATTTTCTTCCGGTACACACCACCTACTCTACCAAGAAATATGCCGAGATTTACCTCGATCGTATTGTTTGCCTACATGGAATACCTAAGACAATTATTTCCGATCGTGGTCCTCAGTTTGTAGCACGCTTTTGGGAACAACTGCAAACGTCTCTTGGCACTAAACTGATTCGCAGCTCAGCATACCATCCTCAGACTGACGGACAAACGGAAAGAGTAAACCAAATCCTTGAAGACATGCTGAGAGCTTGCGTCATTCACTATGACAAGAATTGGGACAAATGCCTACCCCTAGCAGAGTTCTCGTACAACAACAGCTATCAAACGAGTTTGAAAATGGCACCATTTGAGACCCTGTACGGACGAAGGTGTCGAACTCCTTTGAGCTGGTCACAAACCGGAGAACGTAAAATAATTGGACCCGACCTAGTAATCGAGGCAGAGGAGAAAGTAAAAGTAATACAAGCAAATCTTAAAGCCGCACAAGCCCGACAAAAGAGCTATTCTGACAAAAGGAGAAAGCCCCTAAAGTTCGAAGTTGGCGATCATGTCTATCTTCGAGTTTCGCCAACCAAGGGAGTGCAAAGATTCGGAATCAAAGGCAAACTAGCTCCCCGTTACGTTGGTCCTTACGAAATCATTGAGAGTTGCGGACCCGTAGCCTACAAATTACGACTGCCCCCTCAGCTCACGGCCACCCATGATGTCTTCCACGTATCTCAACTCAAGAAGTGTATTCGAGTCCCTACCGAGATTGTGGAACAACAAGAAATATCGTTAGAACCCGACCTCTCGTATGTCGAACACCCAGTTAAAATTTTGGATCAAAAGGAAAGAGGGACCAGGAGGAAAGTGATTAGAATGTATAAAGTACAATGGAATCATCACACTGAAGAAGAAGCCACCTGGGAAACCGAGAGCTACCTAAACCAAAATTTCCCTGGTTTTCTTATCTCAACCACTGGTACGTGCACCCGTGCCCACACTAAGATTTACCGAATCTCGGGGCGAGATTCTTGTTAAGGGGGGAAGGCTGTGACAACCCTGGTAAAAATTTCATTTCTAAAATCGATGTCAGTAGCCTAACCCTATGCTTAACCAACTAATAAAAGGGTGAAAAGGGTTAGAACGAGTTAAGTTGAAATTCAAATTTAAATTGGGCACATTTGGATACTTTTGAACTTTTTAATTTTAACTTTCAAACCATAAGCCAAATGAGATGTTGCCTGAAACCAAATTTGTAGAACTTTTTATTCTGAACAACTTTCATGTTCAAAAGTTTTTGAAATTCAAATTGGAAAGAGGAGAAAACGCCCTGTTTGCACCCAGCCCCCTGAAGTTTTTCAAATTCTCGCAATCAGGCCCCTCGCGCTCCCTCTCTCTCTCCCCTCCCCGCCCGACCGCCGCGCGCCAGGTGGCCGGCGACATCTGACCGGCGCGAGGCGCCAGGCCAGTGGCCGCCGCGCCACTCCGCCACGCCCGGCTTTGCCCCCTCCCCACGCCGCGCGGCCCAAAACACGCCCGCGCGTGCGCACGCCGCTGCCGCATCCCGCCTCGCCGCCCGTCGCGCCCAACCACCGCGACCCGCCGTGCCGCCCCGGCTCCCGCGCCCCGCCCGTCGCTGCGTCTGCCCTCCGCCCGAGCCGCTGCAGCAGCTGCTCCACCACTCCGCGCGCCACACTATCCCCTCGCGCCCACGCCAAATCTCCGGCCGCCAGTCACCCGCGCTCGCTCGCCGCACGCCGCGCCGGCGTTCTGCTGCCGCCTGCCGTGGCCAGTGCGCGCCGTGCCGTGCCTCCGCCCCGCGCGTTGCCCAGGCCCCTCCACACCCCCTCCTGCCCCTATAAAAGCCGCGCCCCGGCCGCCCGCGCGAGCCCCAGCACCCCGAACGCCTCGCCGTCGCCATTGCCGCCGCCGAGCGCCGCCCGCCCGTGGACAGCCCTCCACCGCCGCCCACCGCCCAAATTGAGCCTCCAGCCACCACTACATCACCCCACTGAAGCTCGCCGACCCACCCAACGCCGCCCAGGACCACCGGAGCGCCGCCGCCCGCGCTATCGCCGCCGCCGCCGCCCCTGCTCGCCGTGGACAGCTCGACCCCGACCTCCTCCGTCCAAGCCAAGCCCCTGAGCAGCTTCCCCACGCGTCACTGAAGCTCGCTGACCGGACCAGGCCGCCCCAAGCCCGCCGGAGCACCGCCGTCGACGCGTACCGCGCCGCCGCCGCCTCTGCTCCAACGCCGGCGAGCCATTCCCGGCCGTCCCCCACCTGAACAACACCCCCACGAGGTAGCCCTCGCACCCCTGAACCTTCCCCGACCCTCGCCCCTCGCCGCCGGCGAGCCCCTCGCCGGAATTTCGGCCGGCCGCCGTACCCGAGCCGCCCGAGGACCCAATTGCAAGAATTTAAATCTTTAGAAGGGTCTGCGCGTAAGATTCAAGGACCCAGTTGTAAAAGAAAGTTTCAAATCTAGATTCAAATTCAGTGAACTTGTAAAATTCGTATATAGTCGTAGAAAATTCAGAAAAATGCAAACTCAACTGTCTGGAATCCTTAGAATAAACTCTACAACTTTTGTTACAAAAAGTTTCTCATATTCTCCACATATTTTGCTTTACCTTAAATGGAAGCTTTAATGAACTTATTTTGTACCCACTGTTGTAGATCAATGCTGACCCTAAAAATTGGACAGTGAGTTAGTTGCTTAAAGTTTAGGACTGTGTAAAAAGACCAGGCCCAAATTCCATCTCTAGCTTTACTGTTTATTAAACTTATTTTCATACCATGTTTAAGTAGAATATTTTATCCCTGCAGTTAGGTGATGAATCACCTAATGAAACTTTTTCTCTACTAGTATATTGGAACCCAAATGTCAGAGAAAAATTGGGAGACTTTTTATCTCATAGGAACCTAATTATTTGATTTATGTGCTAATAACCTACATTAAATCAAGGAAATAGTATCTTAGCTTGGAAAATTCTCAAACTTTTACTAAGAGATACACTGTGGTAGAGGTTGCTGTGCAAAAAGTTGCATGGACAAAAACCCTCTGTAGTGTCCTGTAAAAATAAATCCTTGAATAACCTAAGTGTGTAATGTCATATTTTCTATGCTCTGAATACTGCATAATAAATCCTACAAACATTACAGTAGCTCCTACATGCTTAAATGAAAGCTCTGTAAAAATCTTAGACTCAGTTGTTGCACCATTTGTCCTGTACAAAAAGAACAAAAGTCTAACAGCAACTATGTAATATATTTTTCATAATTAATCTGCTACATGAAATTGTCTGAAAATTTTACAGTAAGCACATATTTCCCTGATGTGCCTAAATCCAAAGTTGGTGACAGCCCTGTTTGTCTAGCGTAACCTTCCCCATTCGTGTAGTAGCTGTAGGAGGTGCATAAAATAGCCGTGAGATAACCTTGAGCAAAGGTAAGGTAAGTACTGCTCTATCCACTGTTCTAACTCTTAACAGCTCAAGACGAGGAGAAGCTCATAAGCCCCATAGATGATGAAGGTAACAAGGGCCAGGTACTCACGCCAACATTACTCATCCTCAAGGAGATCATCTATGCCTCAGACTTGACACGACAGCAGGTAATGAGTCCAACAATTTTCTGATCAACATCCTAATTTGTCCTGTTTTGCTCGGGACAAGCAAAGGACAGCTTGGGCGTTCTTGTAAACGCTCGCTACAGACTAAATTTGAGCGTCGATTTGATCAGAAAATTGGGATGACTAGCATACTTAACTTGCATATTTATCTAAAATAATGTCATTTCCACATTCCTCTTGGAGAATTTGCAATGTAGGGAAATTGAGCAGAATTCAAGTGTAAACAAGCACCTCAATCCAAGGCAAGTGACATCAACCAATGAGAGCGCGCCATTTGGGCACCCATAGATTGAAGGGCCCACCAAAGCGTGCAACCGACCTTGGACAGTCCCCACTCACGCACAGGAGCAACCAAGGCCCACAGGACAGCCACCCAGAGGAAGCTGGACCTGGGCCGAGCCAGGCCCAGGTCGGCCGACCCATCCACGATGAACCGACTTACCTCCTTCGACGTGGTAGCTCCTCATTGGTCCCTTAGGTAGTTTGGCAAGGCTTCGGGCAAATGGACACCGATGAGAAGCTGCACACCCCCCTCACTCACCTCTATAAATATGAGGGCGGGGGGGGGGGGGGGTGCTACAATAGAAGACACCACAAGTTGAAGCCTCTCTCAAGTTTCTCTCTTGCTTAGTCTTTAGGATAGTGGAGTTTAGGTGAAGTATTTCTTCTTTGGTTCCCGAGTCTTGCCTAGGAGTGCTTGGTATGGGTTTTACTCTTCCTCTCCTTTGTAATATTCAGAATTCCTTAATATAGTTATCTTCTAGTATAGTGTATTCGAACAGTATATGTTCTGTGTATTCAGATGTGTATGCTATGCTTAGTTTATATCTAGGACTTATATCTTGCATGATTAGACGTGGTAAGACATCTAGGCTACGGGATTGGTTCCAGTATTCGCATGTTTTCTCTAGTGTGATGTTTGTCCATCTGAAGGGTAGGTGCTCCGCGCGGGGCACTAGAGTATCGCTTATTAGTGTAGACGTGGTGTCTGGGCTAATCAGTGTTGCTGGATGCGGCTCTATACCATGGTTAGATGAGGTAGGCGGAAGTTGGTGACAGCCCTGTCTGTCTAGCGTAATCTTCCCTGTCTAGCGTAATCTTCCCCATTCGTGTAGTAGCTATAGGAGGTGCATAAAATAGCCATGAGATAATCTTGAGCAAAGGTAAGGTAAGTACTGCTCTATCGACTGTTCTAACTCCTAACAGCTCAAGATGAGGAGAAGCTCATAAGCCCCATAGATGATGAAGGTAACAAGGGCCAGGTACTCACGCCAACATTACTCATCCTCAAGGAGATCATCTATGCCTCAGACTTGACACGACAGCAGGTAACGAGTCTAACAATTTTCTGATCAACATCCTAATTTGTCCTGTTTTGCTCGGGATGAGCAAAGGACAGCTTGGGGATTCTTGTTGACGCTCGCTATGGACCAAACTCGAGCGTCGGTTCTATCAGAAAATTGGGAGCCTAGAGCCCGTTCCTAATCATGTGTATGTGTATGAGTGCTTAGTATAGACTATATACTTAGTTAGGTGTAAGCTTTGCATAAAGATAGGGCTTGAGTAACTTGTGTGTAACACTACCACTCTACCATATATAATCTTACCCCTATTTATTCAACCGAGTATCCATGTTAGAACAAATCAACCTACCACTGGTCTATTCCAATAACCGTCGCTTTTCCTGCGGAAATATAAATATGACCCCATACTCACGGGTAAAATGCTACAACGGTATTCCGTGCGCTTCTGGATCCTTCTGTAACGTAAGAAATACCCCATGACATTTCTGGCGCCGTTGCTGGGAAACACCTATCCTAGTGATGACGCTACGAAACGCCAACACCTACCGATGACAGTACTAGTTTAGTAGCATCTATGACGTGACAACTTTACGAGGCCCTATGGAATTATGGCCTCACTCGTATCGGCCTTGATTCCTCAGTTCATCGGCCGATACTTGTACTTCAGGATCCACAGCTCCTGACTACTTTGCTTGTTCAGAAGTCAACACTTTTCCTTTCACATCTTGGTTGTTGACTTCCACCACGTTAGTCGGTAAATAATGTCCATGGATCTTCATCTTCTTTGCGGGATTGTCGAACTTGATCCTTCCCTGCTCGATCGCCATCTGGATTTCCTTGCAAAACCCTTTGCACTCGTTAGTATTATGAGAGACTGCGTTATGCCACTTACAATACTTATGATTTTTTAATTCTTCGGCAGATGGGATCGTATGGTTAGCAGATAACTTGATCTGCCCTTCTTGTAGCAGCAAATCGAAGATCTTATCGGCCTTCGTGATGTCGAACTCGAACCTCTCCGTGTCTTTCTTGGCGAACGGGCATGAAACCGTCTTTTTGCTTCCGGTCCATTCTGCCAAGCTGATTTCAGCCTCGTCCTCAAATTCGGAAGAGGCCCCCACAAGAGTAACTCTTTTCTAAAACATGTTCCACCTGGGCTCTTGAGATCGTACGTCAATGCTTGCCAACCTCTTCACGAGGAGACTTAGACTCTCAAACTCTTGCAAAGAGAATCTCTCCTTAAGGTGAGGCAAGAGTCCTTGGAAGGCCAATTCAGCTAACTAGCTATCGCTGAGGGTTAGGCTATAGCACCGGCTCCTGACGTCCCTGAACCTCTAGACGTAACTGGGCACTGGTTCATCATTCCTTTGTCTCATAGTAGACAAAATCCGTGAGCTTCATCTCATGCACTATAGGGAAGAAGTATTTGTGAAACTGCTTTTCCAGATCGGCCCAAGTAATTTTGGAGTTAGCTGGTAATGAAGAGAACCAAGCAAAGGCCAATCTGGACAGCGAGAATGGGAATAATCTGATTTTTAAGGCATCGGTCCCAGAAGCTTCCCCAAACTAAACCATGAATCTGCTGATGTGTTCTATTGTAGACAAATTGTCTTGCCCAGAGAACTTGATAAAATCCGGCACTCTATCCCGGTAAGGAATGGGAACCTGATCATAAGCCTCAGGGTAAGGCCTGCCATATATGTACACTGGTTCCTTAGGCTTCAAGCCGAATTGACTCCTCATCACATCGGCTATCTTGCTGGCCCAGTCAACATTCTGGAAGCCATTATCCTGCTGCTGCACTGTGGGATATAGCTGCTGGACCTGCTGATGATCCGCCATTTGCGGCTGATTCCCCATCTGCTGCATCAACATGTAGGCCATCTGCTGAGACATGAACAAGCCATAGGGGTTGCCAGTAGTCTGCTGCTGAGGAGTCATTGGCTGAGAAGCCGATGCGTGTTCTGGGATGCCGACTAGTGGTTGTTGAGAGTACATCACCAACGGCTGTCCCTGGAGTCATCTGGGATGGACCTCCTGCCCTTGTTGCTCACTGAGCGTGTGTGGTTACCCCCGCTATGGTGGCTACCATGAGTTCCGGGGGCATCCCTAGAGACGTTGTAGGGACATATCCCAGTGGAGTGCTGAAGAGACCCTTCTGCACCAATGGGCTTGCCGATGGTGAGGTAGCAGTGAACACTGGACCCGTTGGCATTGGAGTCGCCAAAAAGGTCTGTTGCTGGAACAGGTAAGGCGGCATTGGATACCCCCCAGCACCTGCTTGTGCTACATTGGGCTACAGAAGCATAGCATTAGTGTTGGTTGTTGTCCCGCCACGCCCTGGCAGCTGCCATGGTCGATGAATCCGGATTGGAGTAACACGACCCTTTAAAGCCGAACTGCATGCCACCATTGACCAGCTGTTGAATCGCATTCTGGATAGAGTTCATCAGAAAATGCGACTGGTTGGCCATAACATGGTGCATGGAGCTGCTGAACATCTCTTGGAATTTGGCCGCGTTCTCTATGATGATGATCTCCCTTGGGCTGGGGAAATCGTACTTCTTCATGATCTCTTCGTTCCTAGTAGCACTGAAAGCTCTGAGGCACAAATCTTCGTAGTTTTCCATGGCCTTCCGTAGCTTTTGCCTCTGTGCTTCATCCAGCTGCTCCTTGGTGACCTTGACAATATTGTTGCCGCTGAGCTCTTCGGATCTCGGGATGCTCATGACGAAGTTGTTGTCGTGTCCCACCGAGCGTGCCAAAAGTGTGTTGATGCAAATAGCCGTCCGTTGGTCTTCTGCGTAGCCCCACACGAGGACCTGGGAGATTTGCTTTCCTCCGGTGCAGGCTCCAACCTAGCTTCGTGTTGGTGCAAGGTGTGCCAGCCAAATTGACCTGCAATTGACAAGAGATAAGATAACGTTAAATTCTTTAACGTATCAGCTGGTATTCCGAATTGTTCCACAGGCGTATTGGACTGTCGGTTCAACCGATCGTGTAGGATCTTCTTAGCCCTTCAGTTCCCAATCTCTCTGATGCAACAGTTAATGCACCAATGCCTCTTTTTCTCCTAGCGTCGGTTCAACTGGACCTACTGAAAACTTCTACCCTTGACCGTCATTGCATTCTCTATTGCACCGACCTGCTGAATCTTTGACCTGTCGGTTCAACCGGTCCGTTGCATCCTGCCGACACTTGTCCAAATCGTCGCTGCGATCATTTGTCCAAATCTTTACATTTCCGCTGCGTCTATTGTATCTTGACAGCGATTTGGACCATCTTGGAGATGGTTTGGACTCCATCCTTGAGACCTAGAAATCCTACAATCTTGAGCTCACAAACTCGTTAGTCCCATCGATCATATTGTCACTCAATCACCAAAATCACAATATGGCCTAATGGGGCCATTTTCCTTACACTAACAAATCACCAGCGACAACTATAGCCAACGGAATTCCACCACACATTTGAATCATGCTCTGAAAAATCTTTGAATTTACCGGGCAATCTTCATGGGATATACTACTGAGCATTAAACTCCTTGAATCACGGTCGCTAAGAGCCTTCGTCAAATGGACAAAATCAATATGCTTTACGCAACATGTGTTGGCTACATGCTTGATCAGTCGTTACCAATACCCTACTTCCAAGATCATTTTCCCGCATAACAGATCTGATAGAGCTCAAACATGAACACTCCATATATCATCAATTACTATGAAACACCTAACAATGGATTTGTCAGGTGCACATTATCAGGAAGGGTTCTATGTAATAACATAATAAGCAAATTCAATGAAATTAAAATATAATATGCCTTAATAAATTGTTAACATAAATTAATTGGTTTTCAATTTCTAACCGCCAGGAAAATTTGTATGTTTAGATCATTGGGAGTCCGATATTTTGAATCATGTGCCACCCAAAACTTGCTAGGCACAAATAAATTCAAATGTCATCCATGAAACAACAAGTTTGGGATGGCTTGCAGCGAAATCTTAACAAGGTACACAAAAATCCCCGGTTACAAAATAGAATTTTCACATGAAACCTACAAATCTGTCCTAAAGATTATGTGCCTTTCCATGCATATACATTGTTATAAATTACTCTCATGTTGGTATAGTTTGTAAGTACCAAATATTTCAAGGAATAAATTATATTATATTCTATATTCCTAAGACTATTGTGTGGACCATTAATAGATATTCTGTAATAAAATTTGATGGAACGGTATGGTAGCAACTAATAATTTCGGTAACAAAATGAAATTCATTTTAGAGAACGGAGGGAGCATATACCTCTTTGTGCCAAGAAATTCCCATAGCTTGGTGGCGACCTGCTTCTCGTCATCGCGTGGAAATAGACTCATGGGCATTACTTGGTGAGCTATATCCATTAGAGTGGCATCTACAGATGGGTTCGGCCCAACGTAGATAAAAGCTATGCAATCAAACTGGCTTTGCTGTTTCCTGAATCCGGAATACCTCTCTGGCAAGAGCTGTCTTGCCAAGGCCAGCTGGCCCAAGAATACATACAACCTTGAGACGTTGCTCATCGTCCATCAGATGGCAGGCAAGCTGTCTTTCAGGGCCGTCGAGACCTAAGCTGTCTTTCAGGGCCATCGAGACCTACAAGGTGAGGTTTCTCTGCATAGGGCAGAACATTGTTTTGATGCATCTCTCAAGGCTCATCATCTTCTAGATCCATGGAGACCTCGCTGGACATGAGATCACCATCATCAGGTCCCAGCAGGCCAAAGCTCGCGGCGCGATCTTGCATATCACGGTCTCACAGACCTGGTCGGTGAATTATTGGATTTGTGTGAGCTGATGCGAGGGCCACCACTTGTGCTTGAACCTGTCCCACGAACGGATGAGGAAGCTGTCAATCCAGTCCTCGACATCATAGGTGAGCTCTCGGAGATGCGTCATCCATCGCCACACCAGCGTGGTCCTTAGCACGCCGGGGATGGAAAACTGAAGTAGATGTCGCATGATGCCCTCGAGACCGTGCCTCAAGTCCTTGAACTCCGGTTCAGTGGGTAGCTTGTCGAGGAGAGAGTTTACGGGGTCGGGGCCCAGTGAAGAGCTCACCATGGCCACATTGTGCTTGTGCAACAAGCCTGGTGCCCCGCCACCCCTCTTTCCTTCTTCTGTGATCACTACTTTTCCGCGACCTGCAGGATGTAATGGCCAGGTGGAGCGAGCAACGGAATGATCCTCCAGGGATTCAAAGCTCATATATTTGACCTGATCGAAAAATACGGCTCCAAGTGGCTGCAAGAGCTCCCCCAAGTCATTTGGGGCCTAAGAACCTAGAAAAGCCACGCTACCGGCTATAGATGTCCATATGGCCCGCGGCCCGACCCGAGGCACACTCTTTTTGCCTGGCCCAAGCACGGCACGACACGGTGGTCAGCATGCCCGTGCTGGCCTGGCCTGCTGGCCGTGCCCAGGTGTTGGCTGCCACCCCACCACGCCGGGTGGCCCGGCACGGCACGAAGTTAGCAAGCTGGCCCGGTAGCAGCCCGTTAACTTCCCATCACATACACATTTTCCCCTTTCCTCTATTTGTCTCCCCGACTCCGCGTGACTCAGGCTTCCGCCTCCCTCTATGCTCCCCACTATTCCTGCCCTTCGGCTTCTGTCTCCCTCCGTGCTCATCCCTCGTCGCTCCTGCTGCCTGGTGGCCGGCGAGCTCATCTCCTCCAAGCTCCAGCTCCAGCCTCTTCCTTCCTCAATGCGCAGGGCTGCGGGGAGTAGGTGACAACACGGATGGCGACAGCGGGTAGCAGGCGGCGGCGCGGGTGGTGGCTGCGGGGAGCAGGCGGCCGCTGAGCAGGCGGCGGCATGAATGGCCATAGGGGCAGGCCTGTAGTGCCTCGGGCTGGCCCGGTAGCTGCCGGTCTCGGGCCGCCCGATAGTGTGTTGGGCCCGTGCTTGAGCAGTTGGCTCAGCACATGGTGGGCACGGCCCAACATGGTGGCGCCGTAGTCCCAGGCTAGGTACGACACGAAAAGACCGGGTCGGGCAGCCCATTTGGATATCTATACTATAGGCTACTCTCCTTCCTTCCTATCTATGGTTCTGAGGCCGTCCTCCCGAGCGACATCGTCTTCGGTGCCCTGCGCATCCAGAACTACGATGAGGGTGAGGCTGAAACAACTTGGCGCCTTGACATCGACTCTCTAGAAGAGCACCGAATCTCTGCCGCCCTACAGCACGCTCGATACGAGCAACAACTGCAACGCTATCACGACCGGAGCATACAAGAGTGCAACTTCAATGTTGGCGACATGGTATTACACCGAATCTAGTCGACTACGAGCGCGTATAAGCTCTCTTCCCCGTGGGAAGGACCTTTCATTGTCAGCAGCGTTGTCTCCCCGGGGACGTACCGACTCCAGCATGAGGACGGCTCCGATGTAGGCAATCCGTGGAACATCAAGCACCTACGACGCTTCTACCCTAAGAAGAACATGCAAAGCTATGTATTTACTTGCCAATTTCAATATGAAAGCATCAGTAAAGTTCATGTTTATGTCCTTTTATGCTACACATGCATTTTTTCCTGTAAAACTCCCCCTCCTAGTTGTTCCATACGCTCGAATTCCACAACTCGGCCAGCTCCGACTTGTGCCTCAGCAACGCGCGTAGTCAAAACTACTCGTAACCGGCGGCAACCGAACAAATGTCAAGTGTGTCCTGGATCTACTCTGTGTAATTCCGACCTATCACATCCACGATGATCCGCTCTCAACACAATGGGAAGGAACACAATGCAGAGTCATCGTCCTAACCACTCGACTAATTCGGAAACTACCCGCATGAAAAATCATAAGCGAACAAGCAGTTAAACATTATTTACAAACAAAATAAATATTTTTTTTCCGCCCATCCAGGGTCCATTGTTTCACCACCGCACAACCTAATTGCCCTGTAGGTCTATCTGGTCCATGATGCGAGCAGCGAGAGGCTTGGCGGCAGTGACGACATCCTTCCACTCAGCGTCGGGGTAGTCGGGTCATATCCCCTCACCCACCGGCTCCAAGTCGGCTTCCATGAAGTGGGACTTCACGAGTCCCATGGCATCCCGCACCGCATCGCCCAACACCTTGCGTATGAACCTGGCGAGTCAGCCTCGAGCCGCCCCGAGACGCATGTCCAGGGTCTCACCACGGGCCTCCCCGCTTTCCTCGAAGGCGCGGAGCAGGTTGTCCACTCAGTTGGACATTTGGTCCATCGTTGTCCCTAACTCAGCAAGCTTCTTCTGGAGCTCTGTGGAAAACAAGCACGGAGTTAGCTCAGAAAAACTACCCAGCCAAGGGAATCAAAATAAACAGCACCTTCGTAGAGCTGTTTCCCCATCCGGAACTTGCCCTCAGTAAGGGCCCCTCGAGCTTCCACCTGCTCCCGAAGCAGATGGAGCACCTCGTTGGTCTTCATGGCCAGCTCCAGGTCGGTGGCCATCCCCGACGCTTCCTTCTTGAGCTCTGCGAGCAAGCAATGATGATTAGGATACAAGTCAACCAGCGGTGAGTACAAAGCAACAAAAAGCTTAGGCTTACGGTTCATCTCGCGGGTGTGATCCCGCTCGGCCTCCACCCGCTGCCGCTCGACGTCTGCGACACAAGCCTCCAGCTCGCGCACTCGGTCAGCCGAGTCGCCCGCCGTGCCCACCTGCTCGGCCGCCCATCGGCCCAGGCTCGCCAAGCCCTGCATGACCCTTCCTGTCAGCTACAAGACCAACTACACAGACAGAGATAGTGGAACAATATTTACCAGCACTGAGTCCACCGCCCGCTGGACCATTGCCTCCAACCCCTCCTTTATCAGGGGCTCCACCGCCCGCTCGGTTTCATGTTGTTGCGCCCTGTATCGGCGCGACGACGATGGTGGAATCGGTGTAGCTTCAATGGCCGGGAGGAGGGGAGGCTCCTCTTGGGTATTCCCTCTTACCTCCTCTAGCACCACCTCCGGTATGGTGCCGACAATCGGAGGCAGCTCTAGCATCACACTCTCGTACTCGTCAACCTATGCCGGCTCCTCCTGCCGGGCACGGGTCATCGACGGCTGGTTGGGAAAGGGAGAAAGAGAGAGAGAGAGGGAGGGATGCTTGCTTTTATTTTATTTTTTTCAAATCATTTTCAAATTTTGTTTTCTACACGTTGGGTGTTACACAACGTGACCTTCATAATAGGTTACAAGCATTGAGACAAGGACCAAAATCTGTTGATGATTATTTCAAGGAGATGGAGTTACTCTTGGTGAGATCTGGAATTAGAGAAGATGAAGAATGAAAAATGGCAAGATTTTTAAATGGTCTCAAAGAAGAAGTTTCAGGTTTTGTTGAGATGTTTCCATATCATAATTTTCAAGACCTTGTGAATCAAGCTATGCACACTGAGAGGAAAATTCAGCAAGAGGGATGTGGAAAGCCTTATGGGAGCCGATCCATTTCAGCTCCATGGCGTTGGCAGCTGCCCGGTACCTCTGTTGTTGGGGGAAGATCCCAAGGTGCTGCTGCTAGGCCTTCCCCATCCATTGGTGCTGCAAAGGCAACAGTCTCTACTGCTTCTTCACCAGCAATTCAGGAAGAACAATGACGTTCTGCTGCAAGTACAGCAGCCCCTTCTGTTGCAACAGCTGCTGCTTCTTCTTCCCATAGCTGAGGCATTGTTTGTCACAAGTGTCAAGGACGAGGACATGTTGCTGCTCAGTGTCCTAGTCGAAGGACCATGATTGTAAATGAGCAAGGTGAATGGGAATCTGAAAGTGAACCGGAGGAAGATGCTCCAAGATAAGATGAAGAAATTGAGCATAATAAAGGTGAGGAAATTCATCCCGATGAAGGAGACAAAAATTGCTTTGTTTCTCGCCGAGTGCTTAGTGTTGCTGCTGTGAAATAAGAGAATAATCAATGGCACAATCTTTTTCACACCCGAGGCATGACCAAGGACAAGTTGTGCAACATCATTGTTGATAGTGGCACCTGCAATAATATTGCAAGTCAAAAATTGGTTGCGAGAATGGGACTAAAACAATAGCATCATCCTTCTCCATACAAGATCCAATGGTTAAATGAGTGTGGTACGCTGCGTTTGAGCAACATTGTGACCGTTCCTTTCTCTATTGGAAGATACAATGATCATGTTGAGTGTGACGTGGTGCCCATGCAAGCATGCCAATTGTTGTTGGGAAGACCATGGTTGTATGAACGAGATGTTCAGATTTGTGGTCGTGCCAACAAGGTTGTTTTCATGTACAAAGGAGAGCGAATCACTTTGCTTCCTTTGTCCCCCGAGAAAATTTTGAAGGATGATCTGAAAAGAAAGCAGCAAGAGAGTGAGAACCATTTGAGAGTGACCCACTTAAATAGTGAGGGAGTGTTTCCAAAGCTATATAAAACTCCACAGCTGCAAAGAACTGAGCCAAAGGAAAAAGAGGGTTTAGTGATGATGGCTAGGAAAGGGGATCTAGAAGAATTGAGTGAACCCAATGCCATGTTCTATGTACTCCTGTACAAGGACAATGTTTTTACCACTAACGATTAACCCTCTACTTTCCCAAGTGCTGTTTTTGATGTGTTACAGGAATATGAAGATGTGTTTCCCGAGGAAGTACCACCAGGGCTGCAACCAAAGAGAGGGATTGAACATCAAATCGACCTTGTTCCTGGTGCTCCACTTCCTAACCGGGCACCATACCGCATCAACCCGGAGGAAACAAAAGAAATTCAGCACCAAGTGCAAGAACTCATCAACAAAGGTTATGTGAAGGAAAGTCTCTCACCTTTGTGTTGTTCCTGTTCTTTTAGTTCCAAAGAAGGATGGCTCATGGAGAATGTGTGATAATTGCCGAGCCATTAATAACATCACCATAAGGTATAGACACCCCATACCTCGCCTTGATGACATGCTTGATGAGTTTAGTCGTGCTATCAATTTCACAAAAATTGATTTGAGAAGTGGTTATCACTAAATCTGAATAAGAGAAGGAGATTGTTGGCATTTCGTAGCATCATCACTAGGATAGGTGTTTTCCAGCAACGGCACCAGAAATGCCATGGGGTATTTCATACATTCTAGAAGGATCCGCAAGCGCACGAAATACCGTTGTAGCATTTTACCCGTGAGTACGGGGTCGTATTTATATTTCCGCAGGGAAGGCGGCGGTTATTGGAATAGATTAGTATGTTGATTAGTTCTAGCATGGATATTCTATTGAATAAACAAGGGTGAGATAATATATGGTAAAGAGGTAGTGTGACACACAAGTTACTCAAGTTCTACTCTACGCAAAGCTTACAGGAAGGGAGAAATGAGGCAGATAGCTAATCTAAGGACTTATGTACTCCTAACTAAGCATACAGTCTATACTAGGCACTCACATACATACACATGATTAGGAACAGGCTCTAGGCTCCCAGGCATCACCGGGAGACCGCACAGGATATGGCTAGGTGGCCACTAGATCCTCACGGCTATTTTATTCACCTCCTGCAGCTACTACACGAATGGGGAGGGTTACGCTGGACGGACAGGGCTGTCACCACCTGCCGCCTACCTCATCTAACCATGGTATAGAGCCGCATCCAGCAACACTAATTAGCCTAGACACCAAGACTACACTAATAAGCGAAACTCTAGTGCCCCGCGTGGAGCCCCCACCCTTCGGATGCACAGACATCACACTAGAGCAAACATACATATACTGGAACCGATGTCGTAGCCTAAATGTCTTACCACCTCTAATCATGCAAGATATCAGACCTAGATATAAACTAAGCATAGCATACACATATGAATACACAGGACATATACTATACGATTACACTAAACTAGAAGATAACTCTATTAAATAATTCCGAATATTACAAAGGAGAGGAAGAGTGAAACCCATACCGAACACTCCTAGGCAAGACTCGGGAACCGAAAAAGAGCTACTTCACCTAAACTCCACTATCCTAAAAACTAAGCAAGAGAGAAACTTGAGAGAGGCTTCAACTTGTGGTGTGTCTCTATTGTAGCACCCACCTCATATTTATAAAGGTGAGTGAGGGGGGTGTGCAACAGCTCCTCGGCGCCCAAATGCTTGAAGCCTTGCCAAACCGACGTTAGGAGCCAATGGGGAAGCGCCATGTCAAAGGAGGTAAGTCGGTTCCTCCTGGCTGGGTCGGCCGACGTGGGCCTGGCCAAGATCGAGCCCAACTTACTCTGGGTGGCTGCCATGTGGGTCCTGGTCGCTCCTGTGCATGAGTGAACGTTGTCCTAAGTCGGTTGCATGCTTTGGTGGGCCCTTCAATCCATGGGAATCCAAATAGCGCACTCTGATTGGTCGACGTCACTTGCCTTGGATTGAGGTGCTTGTTTAACACTTGAATTCTGCTCAATTTCCCTACATTGCCTATTCTCCAAGGGGAATGTGGAAACGATATTATTCTAGATAAATATGCAAGTTAAGTATGCTAGTCATCCCAATTTTCTGATCAAATTGACGCTCGAAATTGGTCCGTAGCGAGCGTCAACAGAGATGATGGAAAACAGCCTTCAAAACCAAGTTTGGGCTGTATAAATGGTTGATGATGCCTTTTGGATTGACCAATGCACCTAGCACCTTCTTGAGATTAATGAATCATGTGCTTAGAGCTTTAATTGGCAAGTTTGTTGTTGTTTACTTTGATGATATCTTGATTTACAACAAGTCTCTTGATGAACATGTTGAACATATAAAATGTGTGCTTTCTATTTTGAGGAAGGAATGCTTGAATGCTAACCTTGCCGAGTGCACCTTTTGCACCGACAAGGTTGTAATTCTTGGTTTTGTTGTTTCAGCTCATGGCGTGGAGGTGGATGAGGAAAAGATCAAGGCTGTTCGTGAGCGGAAGCCTCCACAAAATGTGAGCCAAGTGCGAAGCTTCCTTGGACTTGCCGGCTTCTACCGTCGGTTAGTGAAAGATTTCAGTTCCATTGCTGCCCCAATAAATGAGTTGACAAAGAAGGATGTACTATTCCAATGGGGTGAAGCACAAGAGAAGGCATTTGAAGAGTTGAAGATGATGTTGACATCAACCCCACTCCTTGAACTTCCAGATTTTGGTAAGACCTTTGAAATTGAATATGATGCAAGTGGTGTAGGGATTGGAGGTGTGCTCATGCAAGAAAGAAGACCCATTGCATACTTCAGTGAAAAGCTAAGTGGTCCAACTCTGAATTATTCAGTTTATGATAAAGAACTTTATGCTCTTGTGTGGAGTTTGGAAACTTGGCAGCACTATCTTTTGCCCAAAGAATTTGTGATACATTCAGAGCCTGAATCCTTGAAACACCTAAAGGGCCAACTAAAATTGAACAAAAGACATGCTAAATGGAGTGAATTCATTAAGTCTTTTCCCTATATTGTTAAGTACAAAAAAGGAAGCAAAATGTTGTTGCCGATGCTTTGTCTAAACACCATGCTTTGCTGTCCCAACTTGATGCTAAAATTCTTGGTTTGGAGAACATCAAAGATTTGTATGCTACTGAGTCATTCATTGCTGAACCATTTGATAAATGTAGTGATGGCCATGGCTGGGAAAAGTTCCATGTGTATGATGGATTTTTGTTTAGAGCTAACAAACTTTGCATTCCAGATTGCTCTGTTCGCTTAATGCTTTTGCAGGAAGCTCATGCTGGAGGACTAATGGGCCACTTTGGTGCCAAGAAAACGGAGCAAGTGCTGGCTGATCATTTCTTTTAGCCAAAGATGGGGCGAGATATGGAGAGACATATTCTTCGCTGCATAACCTGCCACAAAGCTAAGTCACGCTTGAACCCTCATGGTTTATACACCCCTTTGCCTATTCCTAGTGTCCCTATGGACTTTGTTCTTGGTTTACCTCGGACCAAGAGGGGCGGGATTCAATCTTTGTTGTGGTTGATCGTTTCAGCAAAATGGCACACTTTATTCCCTATCATAAGAGCGACGATGCTTCTGGCATTGTTGAATTATTTTTTAGGGAAATTGTGCGTCTACATGGAGTGCCACGTACCATTGTGTCAGATCGTGACACCAAGTTCTTGAGTTACTTTTGGAAGACCTTGTGGGGTAAACTTGGGACGAGGCTGCTGTTCTCCACAACATGTCATCCTCAAACTTATGGGCAAACTGAAGTTGTGAACCACACACTATCAACATTGTTGCGGGCTGTCCTAAAGAAGAATACAAAAATATGGGAAGAAAGCTTGCCTCATGTGGAATTTGCATACAACAGGGCGGTACACTCAACCACAAAATTTTGTCCATTCGAGATTGTATATGGTTTCAAACCTACTGCTCCCATCGATCTTTTGCCTTTGCCTCTACAGGAACGTGTGAACTTTGATGCAAGCAAGTGAGCTGAATTTGTGAAGAACCTTCATGATCGAGCAAGAGCAAACATTGAGAACATGACCAAGCTGTATGAGAGGTGTGCCAACAAAGGGCGCAAGAAGATGTTATTTGAACCAGGAGACATGGTTTGGGTTCACTTACGCAAGGATCGCTTTCTTGAACAGCGTAAGAGCAAGTTGCAGCCCCGAGCTGATGGTCTGTTCAAAGTGCTTCGCAAAATCAATGACAACGCATATGACATTGATCTGCCAAGTACTTATGGTGTGAGTACACGTTTCAATGTCGCCGATGTATTTCCATTTTTTGGATTGGAAGAGTCGAGGACGACTCCTTTTCAAGAGGGGGAGGATGATGAGGACATCCCGGTCATGGCTACACCAAGTTCAAGCACTGCTACACGTGACCAAGTAATGGAAGTACCAATCACGCGAAGTCGTGCGGAGAAACTACAACAGCAGGTGAACTCACTCCTTACTATACTTAATGCATCTATAGATGAGAACTTTATACTGCCTAAATGTGCTACATTTATTGGGCTTAGATTCACACATGAAGAAGAGAACACTACTCTGTATAAAGATGACTATTTGAAGATCAACAATGGACTCCCCGATTCCGTTTCAAACTGTTCAGAGAAGGCGAACTTCAAAGGTCGGAAACGGACTTCCTGATTCCGTTTCTGGCTGTCCAGACTGCTATAAAGAATCAATCATAACTCTTGCTTCCTGAAAGATCTGGAGACCCACGAGTACTCATTGGAAAGCTTATCAAGTCCACTTTCCAACGCAACAAACCTCGTATCTTTTGGTATTACCAATAAAGCGTTATGACTGATTTAGTAGAGAGTACACAGAAGGTCAACGGTCTTCCCAGGATAGAATGTTGATAAACCTTCTTGTAGAAGTCTGTATTAATCTGACACGTTTCATGGTACAAGCTATATATGGTTGGAAAGCTTATCAAGTCCACTTTGCAATGCAACAAACGCCACATCTTTTGGACTTTCGAGCAAAGAGTAATGGTCATTTTACTGAAGACTGCGCAGAAGACCACTTCGTGAACTGAAGACCACTTCGTGAATACTTCAACTAGTTGGCCTTCCACCTTCCCAACGTGGAGAGTTCAGTTCCTACTTATCTTAGAGACTTGTTACTAAGTATAAATACCCCTATGAACTGCTGCAAAAGACAATCTTTGATCATTTGAATGAACACATAACTTGTATGTTTTTGCAGCCGAGCTGCTGAGTGCCTTGCACACCCCTTGTTCTTCCTTGTTCTTCTTGGACTTGTGAAGAGATCCCTCTGGGATCCGCTACTTCGTGCTCTATGGTTTCCAGTACGACTGTACCATTTTGTGTGGATTAGTTCTGGCTTGTGGTTCTGCGGTCGTTTGGAGATCGAGTCGAAGTCCTTGTGATTTTCGGTGCCTCTCTCCCCGATGCTCGGTCGCATCCAACCTTGGCAAGGTCTAAAGCTACTTATCCCCACTGTTCGCAGCAAGTTATCTGGTGATTGTGATCCTACTGTCGAGAAGATCGGGCCACCCCGAGGAGATTTCCATCGGTATCTTACTTTTGGTGATCTCCGCCCTATCAACTTCGCCAGCGACCAGCACCTCCGCAGCTACACCAGCGCCTTCACCATCACCAGCAGAAAAATGTAAAAGTGTGGTGCAGGCATTTTCCAAGAGTTTGTCATCAGGAGCTTCAACGGGTCGCGGACTTCAGTGCCACAAGTGCCAAGGGAGGGGACATGTGCAGCGCAACTGTCCCAACCAGCGGGCATACATAGCGACAACAGATGTAGGCTATGTGAGCACTTCGGAGGTAGAAGATGATGATGCGCACGACGACGCCGATGACGCCGATGAGGATGGCGAGGCTTTTGGTCTGGAGGAGACATCCACCTTCAGGAGCATCATCGTCAAGTGGGTTCTTAGCACACAAGTGGAAAAGCCGGACAAGCAGGAGTGCCACAACTTGTTTCACACCTTCTTCATCATCAACAACCAGCGTGCACGTGTCATCATCGACAGCGGGAGTCCCAACATCTTGGTGAGTTATGATTTGGTCAAGAAACTTGGCTTGACCACACGTAAGCATCCACAACCATACCATTGTTGATGCTCAATTTGATCAGAGAATTGGGATGACTAGCATACTTAACTTGCATATTTATCTAGAATAATATTTTTTTCACATTTCCCTCCAAGATTTTGCAAAGCTGGAAATTGAGCAGAAAATGGAGGGAAAACACACCCTTGAATCCAAGACAAAAGCTATCGACCAATCAGAACGCACCATTCAGCCTCACATGGATCAATGGGCTATCGCTGAATTATTCTACTTATGATAAAGTGTTATATACTTTTGTGCGAGTTTTGGAAACATGACAACATTACCTTTGGCCCAAAGAATTTGTTATACATTCTGATCATGAATCTTTGAAACATATTCATAGTCAAGCTAAATTGAACAAAAGACATGCTAAGTGGTTGAATTTGTTGAATATTTTCCTTACATTATTAAACATAAGAAAGGGAAAGATAGTGTCATTGCCGATGCTTTGTCTAGATGCTACACCATGTTGTCTCAACTTGATTTTGTATTTTTGGGCTTGAATCGATTGAGGGACAATATGAACATGATGCTGATTTTAAAATTGTGTTTGAGAATTGCAAAGAGGGTCGTGCATGGAATAAATTTGTGATGAATGATGGGTATTTATTTAGAGCTAACCGCCTATGCATTCCAGTTGGTTCCGTTAATCTTTTGTTGTTGCAGAAGGTGTATGGAGGCGGTTTGATGGGATATTTTGGTGTCAAGACAGAGGAAGTTTTGGCCACACACTTCATTTGGCCATAGATGAGACGAGATGTAGAGCGGTTCGTGACTCGCTGCACAACATTTCAAAAAGTTAAGTCTTGTTTGAATCCGCATGGTTTGTATATGCCTCTTCCTTTTCCTTCTATTCCTTGAGCAGATATTTCTATGGATTTTATTTTGGGATTGCCTAGGACTAAGAGAGGGAGGGATAGCATTTTTGTGGTAGCGGATAGATTTTCTAAGATGGCACACTTTATTCCTTGTCATAAATGTGATGATACTGTTCATATCGCTGACCTCTTTTTCAAAAAAATTGTTCGCTTGCATTGTATGCCCTCTACTATTGTTTCAGATCGCGATGCTAAATTCTTGAGTCACTTTTGGCGCAAATTGTGGAACAAGCTGGGGACAAAGCTGCTTTTTTCTACAACTTGTCACCCACAAACGGATTGTCAAATTGAGGTTGTCAATAGAACATTATCTACTATGTTGAGAGCGGTTTTGAAAAAAAATTGAACATGTGGGAAGAGTGTTTGCCACATGTGAAATTTGCTTACAACAGGGCGGAACACTCCACCACCAAGGTGAGTCGTTTTCAGGTAGTGTATGGTTTTAACCCACAAGCTCCTATTGATCTTTTACCACTACCTACTGTTGAGTGGATTCATTTAATGCTAAGGAACATGCTGATTTTATTCTAAAAATTCGTGAAACAACTAAAGGAAATATTGAAAAGATGAATGAAAAGTATAGAATTGTCGGTAATAAAGGTAGAAAGGAAGTTAATCTTGATGTAGATGATTTGGTGTGGTTGCACTTGAGAAAAGATAGATTTCTAGAGCTAAGAAATTCTAAATTAATGCCAAGAGCTGCTGGTCCTCTCAAGATAATTGAGAAAATAAATGACAATGCATATAAACTTGAGTTGTCCACCTTTAACATTGCAGATTTGAAGCCTTACTTGGGAGAAGAAGATAAGCTAGTGTCGAGGATGACTTCGCTTCAAGAGAGAGTGGATGATGAGGACATCACTCCTTTGGATGCAAACAACACTCCTCACATGGATATGCAATGACCGTTCACTAGAGCTCGTCCACCTCATTTAAATCAACACGTGAGCTTGTTCCTATATACATATGGTAATTATGAGAATAGTATGCTACCTAATGATGTGATTGTACTTAGAAATAATGGAGAGGACCAGGAAGTAACTGGAGTAAGACTTGGAGGAGGAAAATTTCAGCTGGGGCGTCCAAGTTAAAGCCGAAGGCCCACCACATCCCTAGTTCGAGTCTGCCTCGGAGTGAGCAGCGTGCACTAAAATCAACGCCCAGGTTGCATATGGAGTCCAAATTGGACGTTCTACATATGTATGGAAAGCTAAGGCGATAAGCTTTCTAATGGAAAAAGTCCCACCTCATTACCAGCTCCGACCCAACTGGAATCGTCAAAATAATTGGATGTCCAGAATTAGTCAGGGTGCTGCGCCGCCATCTTTTGGTCCTTTGGCCCGTGTATCTTGTTAGGGTCCTTTAGGGACAAGTCCAAGGGTCCTTAGCCGATCCTAAGTCTTTATAAACTCTAGTATTCATCCACATTAGGGTTTGGGGTTTTGCTTAGATTCAATCCGTCATAGAATAGTCACCGTTCATCGGTTTGTGAGACCCTACTTCATGAGCTTGATCTGAATTCAGCAATTATGTTGCGTTCTTCTTTCTTCTTGCTTGTGTTCTTCAATTCAAAGGCAACGATTAGCCTTTGTGGTGAGGTCAACTGGGCAGCGCACGGTTAACCAAGAGATGATGTGGTGTTTCGTTTTCATGCTCGGGTCTTGTTGATCGGAAGCCGGATCGCTTGGGTCGGATTGTCGACAAATCGATAGTTATCCTACTTGTTGACACTGTTTTCTGACACGTGTCTAGCCGATTAGGATGAAGAAGCCGATGAGGAAGGAGCTGATGGAGTGTTGAAAGCCGATGGAGCTGAACGACGCTGATGGATGACGTCAGCAAGTTATCTTAGAGATAGAGAGTTTGTTATATAAGAAGTTTTGTTTTCTTTATTGTTGTTGGGGTTTCGTAGCGTCATCAATGGGATAGGTGTTTCCCAGCAATGGCGCCAGAAATGCTGTGGGGTATTTCTTACATTACAGAAGGATCCGTAAGCGCACAGAGTACGGGGTTGTATTTATATTTCCGCAGGGAAGGTGGCGATTATTGGAATAGATTAGTATATTGATTATTTCTAGCATGGATATTCTATTGAATAAATAGGGGTAAGATAATATATGGTGAAGAGGTAGTGTGACACACAAGTTAATCAAGTTCTATCTCTATGCAAAGCTTACAGGAAGGGAGAAAGGAAGAAGAAAGCTAATCTAAGGACTTATGTACTCCTAACTAAGCATACAGTCTATACTAGGCACTCATACACATACACAAGATTAGGAACGGGCTCTAGTCTCCAAGGCATCACCGGGAGACCGCACAAGATATGGCTAGGTGGCCACTAGATCTTCACGGCTATTTTATGCACCTCCTACAGCTACTACACGAACGGGGAGGGTTACGCCGGACGGACAGGGCTGTCACCACATACCGCCTACCTCATCTAACAATGGTATAGAGCTGCATTCAGCACACTGATTAGCCCAGACACCACGTCTACGCTAATAAACGATACTCTAATGCCCCGTGCGGAGCCCCCACCCATCGGATGGACAGACATTACACTAGAGCAAACATACGTATACTGGAACCAATGCCATAGCCTAGATGTCTTACCACGTCTAATCATGCAAGACAACAGTCCTAGATATAAACTAAGCATAGCATACACATCTGAATACACAGAACATATACTACACGAGTACACTAAACTAGAAGATAACTCTATTAAGGAATTCCGAATATTACAAAGGAGAGGAAGAGTAAAACCCATACCGAACACTCCTAGAAAGACTCGGAAACCGAAGAAGAGCTACTTCACCTAAACTCCACTATCCTAAAGACTAAGCAAGAGAGAAACTTGAGAGAGGTTGCAACTTGTGGTGTGTCTTCTATTGTAGCACCCCTCTCATATTTATAGAGGTGAGTGAGGGGGGTGTGCAGCAGCTCCTCGGCGCCTAAATGCCCGAAGTCTTGACAAACCACCATTAGGAGCCAATGGGGAAGCGCCACGTCAGTCGGTTCGCCTTGGTTGGGTCGGCTGACCTGGGCCTACCTGTGCGTGAGTAGGGTCTGTCCAAGGTCGGTTGCATGCTTTGGTGGGACCTTCAATCCATGGGAGTGCAAATGGCACGCTCTGATTGGTTAATGTCACTTGCCTTGGATTGAGGTGCTTGTTTAACACTTGAATTCTGCTCAATTTCCCTACATTGCAAATTCTCCAAGGGGAATGTGGAAACGATATTATGCTAGATAAATATGCAAGTTAAGTATGCTAGTCATCCCAATTTTCTGGTCAAATTGACGCTCGAAATTGGTCCGTAGCGAGCGTCAACAAGAACCCCCAAGTTGTCCTTTGCTCATCTCGAGCAAAACATGACAAACCAGGTTGTTGATTAGAAAATTTTTAGACTCATTACCTGCTGTCTTGTCAAGTCTGAGGCATAGATCATCTATGGGCCTTATGAGCTTCTCCTCATCTTGAGCTGTTGAGAGTTAGAACAGTTGATAGAGCAGTACTTACCTTCCCTTGCTCAACAATCCATCTAGAGGTTTTCTTTTTGGAAATAGTAAAACAAGACTAAGTTCATCGAATGATTCACTCAGATCGCTCAATGGTGTATGAATCCTTACCAAGGCACTTCTCCCTTCTCATAACGAAACCTTTTGTGGAGCTCAAGGTATGGAATGGATGAAGCATACCTGCATTTCATATATTGCCAAGGCAAAGAGTGGATCCATGGAGAAAACAAGTCATATCCCAAGATCAAGAGGTGCATGTGTGTGGATGAATGGAAGGTACGTTTACTCCTTTTTGGTTTGTGATCTCTCTCCTCTTTATTTTATTTTTGCATTTTTCTTTAGACATGGCTATCCCCCTCTTTTTCTTTCTTTTCTTTTTTTTGGGTCATTATTCTTTAGCATGCCATCTTTTCTTTCTCTTTTCTCTTTTTTTTTTGGGGATGACCAAGCCTAATTTCTTTTTTCAGAGATAACATGAGGAGAGATCACAAGCTTCATGGAGCATTTATTTGGTGGATGGATGGATTTGCTAATTCCCAGTGTAGGAATGTCGCAATGAATGTAACGTGTGCGTGATCTTGATCAAGAGGATATGAAAAGCATCTCACTACGGTCACAACAATGTGACAATGCTCAATGAAATAGCAAGCAGTATATGTGTAGGGTTTTTCAATGTAATAAACATATGGTTTTGGTAGGACTTGGAACATCATTGAGGAACTTGTCTTTCCCTTTTAAATTTTTGAAAACAAAATACTCTAGATATCATGCTTCACTTAGGACAAGATTATAAAGCTCCATCTTCCATATCTAAACTCACAACAACCTAGACTTGGATAAAGCTTGTGCAACCCACGAGACATTCGGGTTCATGTCACAAAGGTTTAAACAGCCAGCAAACTCAAACTTAGGAAACATCATGCTTTAGGACTAAGCAAGACAGATGAGCAAGAGCATAACAATTATTCAACCTTTCAACTTAGGAAGACTGAACATTCTTATCATGCATAAGGAAAAGGGAAATTAAAGCAGGAAATATTTGTTTGGTTTTTAGAGTTTTTTATATCTTTATTGAAAGTAGTAAAAGGGTACAGTTCACTTGGTGGAAGGACTCCCCCAAGCTAGCTCTTGGTTTAAGGTCCGATGAGCAGGACCCTCTCCATACCTTTTTAACCTGAGGTCAAATCGTCCATACCTGGAGAGGATGTCGAGGACGATGATGTCTTCTTCTTTCTCCACACTTTCTTGGTTTTCTTCTTTGTTGATGTCGGTGGTGTGGGAGTTGGATCCTTGTTCTTTGTAGAAGGGGTGCCGTTGTTTGGCCCCCTCGTGTGTGTCCAACTTTGGCCCCCCTTCATGAATTTCTTCACAAAGGTGACAAGATCTTTCGCAGGTGTTACTTCGACTTCGATGACCCTTCCGGGGTTTGGCCCATACTTGATTCTAGTCATCGAACATTGCTCCCATCTTGGGCGGAAATTGAACCTTTCTGCCTTGCCGTTGATGTTTAGTCAGATTTCTCCAGCTCCAACATCGATATGGGCCTCTGCCGTGCTGTGAAACGGCCGGCCGAGAATAAGTGTTTTTTCCTTCTGATCATCCATGTCAAGCACCACAAAGTCGACGAGAATGAAGCAGTCCCGCACTCTTAATGGAATATCTTCTGCGATTCCTTCTAGGTACCGAACGAATGAATCAGCCAACTGCATTTGCATTGGTGTCGGAGTCAAATTTGAGTAGTTCAGTTGATCAAACACTGCCTTGGGCATGACACTGACGCTGGCACCGAAGTCACAAAGAGCCTTATTGAAGTTTTGTGCTCCTATTGAACAGCTGATAGCGAGATATCCTGGATCCTTTTTCTTCTCAGGAAGTTGCGGGAGTACAGCTGCGCTGCATGCTTTGGAGAGCTTGACCACTTTAGTAGTGGTTAGCGGCCTCTTGTTGGAGAGTATATCCTTGAGGTAGCGAGCATAAGGTGGCACTCTCATGGCTTCCAGCAGAGGCACACTAATGTTAACCCGCTGAATCATGTCCATAAAGCAGTTGAATTGCTCATCCGTGCCCAGTTTCCTGATCTTGACGGGGAACGGAAACAATTGGGTGTCGTAGAATTCGTGAGGAACCATTTTCCCTTCATGCACCTTGTCGGTATCGTCACAGCTAGGGCGTTCTTCGGTTGCCCTGTCCTCCTTTTCCCTGCTGACATGGTTAGGATTAGGGGGATCACGAGTGGTTTTACCTCCTGTCGTGGTCACTGCGTGGATATTCTTCGTGGTCTCTTTGGGGTACCCTGGACCCTTCCCTAACTCAGCAGAAGGAATAGCAGCGGCCAGCTGAGCTAATTGAGTCTCAAGCATCTTGTTGAAGCTCAGCTGGTTCTTGAGTGTTGAGGAGATGCCATCCATCTTCGCTTGGACGGTCTCCAAGGTCTTGTCTTTGGCGGCAAGCTTCTTTTGAATTGCTTCGTTGGTCTTTACTTGGCTTAAGACAAGATCCCTCAAGGAAGGTTGGTTTGGATTAAATGAATTTGAATTACAATTACCTCCTTGGTAGTAGGGGCGCGACTGGTTCCACCCCTAACCTCCTTGTGGACGAAACCCATTGTTGTTGTTCATGAACATGACTTCTTCCTGGGTTTCAGGGCAGTCGTTCCCTAGTGACGAAACCCATTGTTGTTGTTCATGAACATGACTTCTTCCTGGGTTTCAGGGCAGTTGTTCCCCCAGTGTCTGATGTTCCCACAGACCTCGCAAGTCATACGAGAATCTAAGGCTTGAAGTACCTGAGTTGGAGCCTTTTCTTGGGGGCGTTCATCAATCTTCTTGATTAGGAGGTCGAGCTTTGCGGCGATCATGTCCGTCTCCTTGACGGAGTGCATGCCCCACTAGCGAGGTTGGAAACGTTCATCGTTCCAACCTTGGTTGGACACCATCTTCTCGATCAAAGTTTTGGGCCTGTCAATGCTTAGCAAGAAGAAAGCACCACCTGCAGCAGCGTCTATATGATCACGGGTTGTTGGGGTCAGCCCGTTGAAGAAGTTCTATAAAATAAGCCAAGCGTCCATTCCATGGTGAGGACATGCTAGGATGTACTTCTGAAGCCGCTCCCAAGCTTCAGTTATTGACTCATTTGACGCCTGCTGGAAACTGGAAATCCTTCCCCGAAGAGCGTTGGTTTAACCCAACGGAAAGAAATTCGCGAGGAATGCTTTGGCGCACCCATCCCAAGTAGTTACTGCACTTCTGTTGGTGTAGAACCACTGTTTTGCCTTCCCCAGAAGGGAAAACGGAAACAGACGGAGTCAGATTGCATCCTTTATGACTCCCTTGATGACAAAAGTGCTGCACAGTTCCAGGAACTGTTGGAGATGTGCATTGGCATCCTCATTGGCCTTGCCACAAAATGGGTTGGCCTGCACCATCGTAATGAGACCCGTCTTGATCTCGAAATTCTCAGCTTCAGCATTAACATTTGGCCCCATTGGGACATTGTCGGCCGAAGGAGCTGAGTAATCACGGAGAGTCTTCTGAGCCATAGTCTTGAAAGTTGATGGTGCGATATTGACTGTTTCGCCTGTTGAGAGAGTAATCTGAGGAGGAATGACACGAGGTCGAACTCTTCTCAAAAGTGACTTTGGATTCTGAGTGAAATTTGAGAGCAAATCGAAACCAGTCATACACTACCCTATCTTCACATAAAAGAGAGAAGACAAAGCCAAGTTAGCCTGTTTAGACAATTGAATACAATTTTAGAATTTCATCAACCACTTGATCCATTCTTTTAACCAGTGCCTTCCCCGGCAACGGCGCCAAAAATGCTTGTTGGCATTTCATAGCGTCATCACTAGGATAGGTGTTTCCCAGCAACGGCGCCAGAAATGTGGTGTTTCAAGCGCACGGTATACAGTTGTAGCATTTATAGTTCCGCAGGGAAGGCTGCGGTTATTGGAATAGATTAGTATGTTGATTATTTCTAGCATGGATATTCTATTGGATAAACAGGGGTAAGATAATATATGGTGAAGAGGTAGTGTGACACACAAGTTACGGAAGTTCTATCTCTATACAAAGCTTACAGGAAGGGAGAAAGGAAGAAGAAAGCTAATCTAAGGACTTATGTACTCCTAACTAAGCATACAGTCTATACTAGGCACTCATACACATTGACATGATTAGGAACAGGCTCTAGGCTCCTAGGCATCACCGGGAGACCGCACAAGATATGGCTAGGTGGCCACTAGATCTTCATGGCTATTTTATGCACCTCCTACAGCTACTACACGAATGGGGAGGGTTACACTGGATGGACAAGGCATGCAAGATAACAGTCCTAGATATAAACTAAGCATAACATACACATCTAAATACACAGAACATATACTACACGAGTACACTAAAGTAGAAGATAACTCTATTAAGGAATTCTGAATGTTACAAAGGAGAGGAAGAGTAAACCTCATACCGACCACTCCTAGGAATACGGGAACCGAAGAAGAGCTACTTCACCTAAACTCCACTATCCTAAAGGCTAAGAAAGAGAGAAACTTGAGAGAGGTTGCAACTTGTGGTGTGTCTTCTATTGTAGCACCCCCCTCATATTTATAGAGGTGAGTGAGGGGGGTGTGCAGTAGCTCCTCAGCGCCCAAAAGCCCGAAGCCTTGCCAAACCGCCATTAGGAGCCAATGGGGAAGTGCCACGTCAGGAGGTAAGTCGGTTCGCCTTGACTTGGTCGGCCAACCTGGGCCTGGCTTGGCCCAGGTCTAACCCGCTCTAGGTGGCTGCCCTGTGGGCCCTGGTTGCTCCTGTGCGTGAGTGGGGTCTGTCCAATGTCGGTTGCATGCTTTGGTGGGGTCTTTCAAACCATGGGAGTCCAAATGGCGCGCTCTGATTGGTCGACGTCACTTGCCTTGGATTGAGGTGCTTGTTTGACACTTGAATTTTGCTCAATTTCCCTACATTGCAAATTCTCCAAGGAGAATGTGGAAACGATATTATTCTAGATAAATATGCAAGTTAAGTATGCTAGTCATCCCAATTTTCTGGTCTTATTGACGCTCAAAATTGGTTCGTAGCGAGCGTCAACAATTGTCAAGTAATGTAAGTCGTGATCGACCTAGGGTTTGTAGCTTAGGCTATAAATAGCTGCCCTCGGGCATGTACCGAAACCATCAAATGATCAATACACAAACCCTTTTTTCCTTTTTTTCTCTTTTCAGCAGCTTCGCCTTAGGTGCAATAGATTTTTCTTTTACGAGTTCTTTCCTACACGTGGGGCTGCATTGACTTCGATCTCTGACTTGCTAGTAAGTTCCGCGTCGAACAAGGTAGAAAGGCTCAAGGTTGACGGCGCATCGCTTCTTCCTCTATCCTGTATTAGTTCAAGTTATCGAGCAGATTGGATCTCGGTCTGGTCTGTTCACCAAGTTATCAATATCAGCTTGTTCCTGTTAGATTAATCTGCTTAGTCTAGCTTGTTTCTTGCTGTTATCACAAGTTATCGGTATTTGCTAGATTTGACAGGGTTAGATTCGTTTAATCTCGTTTTTATTTAGTTCTTACCACAATTTATCTAGCCTAGATCTAAATACCATCGGCCAACGCACAGCTTGCCTGTTGCACGTCATTAGGCTGATCGGGTTCGAATCTAGGTGTTATTTACCGAGGCCTCGCTAACCCGTTTGGCGTTGCCTCATCTGTGCAATCGGCCAGAGCTTTGGCCGATTGATCTATTGCTGCATCGGACCCTTGGCCGATGCCCGTGGCGGAACAATTCTGACCACCAGCCGATATGTTTTGGTAATTTAACGTTTTACCTGTCCCTTGTCAATTGTAGGTCAAATTGACTGGCACGCCCTGTACCACCACGTAGCCAATTTGGACGCCGCGCAGGAGCGAAGCAAGAGGCTCCCAGGTCCTCGCATGTGCCGGCACTGAAGGGCGACCCACGGCTTTTTGCGTCAACATGCTTTTGGCACGCCCGGTGGGACACGACAACAACACCACAACGACCAAGAACAACAGGATGGATGGTAACAAGTTATTGGTTCCTACAATGGATGATCTTGATGAAGATCAGAGGTGACAAGTTGAAGAAATCAAGAAGCAAACTCAAGAAGTCTGCCTCAAGTCATTTGTTATCACCGAAGAAGGGAGAGTCAAGAAAAACTTACCGGTCCCAGTGCCAAGAAATATAACTATTGCTGAAGACTCATTGGAAGTTCAAGAGATGTTCAATCAATTTATGAGTCAGGCGATAACCAATGAGATGATGTGGCAAGAGATTTCAGCTCAAGGACTGTTGGAATGACTCGTTCACATCAGAAGCCTTATCCTGAGGCGTGTGATCAGATTCCTTTGCTGCATCAGTACAAGTTGCCGGACTTTGATAAATTCTCTGGGCAAGAAGATATGTCAAATGTAGAGCACATTAAAAAGTTTTTAATTCAGTGTGGTGATGCAGCAATAAGTGATGCGCTGAAGATTCATCTGTTTCCGTTGTCACTGTCAGGATCGGCCTTAGCTTGGTTTTATTCACTGCCAGCTAACTCCATCTTAACATGGGCCGATCTTGGGGGGCAGTTTTGCAAATATTTTGATGCTATAAGATGGAAGGATGAAAGGGCTACCTCGGCAGTATTGCACAAGCAACGAAGAAGATTGTTTTTGACTGAGGATAGTTTGGAAGAAACGCCTTCTAGTTTTGGAAAAAAGAGCCAGATTGCTGATTCCTTTCCTGTCGGTGCTCTCGATGTTGATTATCAGAATGAGGAAAAAGAAGTTTCAGAAGAAAATTTCTCCAGAGAAAAGGAGCATAACCAGGAATCGACTCAGGCAAATGATGTTCAAGAATTGATTGATGATTGCTTACTTGGAAGCGAAGGAAAGCTCGAGTAAGGGTTTACGTCGGCTGATGAATTAGAGAAAGTTGATATCGGAGATGGTGATAAACAAAGGCCGACGTTCATCATTACTAAACTACACCCTGAAGACAAGCGACAGTTGATTGATTTGCTCAAAGAATTCAAAGATTGTTTCGCTTGGGAGTATTATGAGATGCCTGGACTAGATCGATCTATCGTCGAACATCGGTTACCTATTAAACCGGGATATCGGCCATATCAGCAAGGTGCTAGGAGATGCAAGCCTGAGATTCTACCTGACATCAAGGCAGAAATTACCAAATTTATTGAAGCTGGATTTATTCGACAGTGCGGTATGCTGAATGGATATCCAATGTGGTTCCTGTGTACAAGAAGAACGGCAAATTAAGGGTATGCATCGACTTCAGGAACCTGAACAAAGCTACACCAATGGATGGGTATCCCATGCCAGTTGCTGATGTACTGGTGGATGCCGCTGCAGGTCACAGGATAATCAACTTCATGGACGGAAATGCAGGATACAATCAGATATTCATGGCGGAAGGAGAAATCCCCAAAACAGCATTCAGATGCCCGGGACACGTCGGCTTATATGAATGGGTGGTTATGACTTTTGGGTTGAAGAATGCCGGTGCTACATATCAAAGAGCTATGAATTACATATTCCATGATCTCATCGGCAGAATTGTGAAATATATATCGATGATGTTGTGGTAAAATCGAGGGAATTTTAGGAGAATCTGGCAGATTTACGTGAAACACTTGAGTGCACTAGAAAGCATGGCTTAAAGATGAATCCACTCAAGTGTGCATTCGGAGTATCAGCTGGACAGTTTTTGGGTTTCATGGTTCATGAACGAGGGATTGAAATTGGCCAGAAGTCGATTTGTGCAATCAATAAGGTAATAGCTCCGGAGAATAAGCAGCAACTTCAGTCATTGATCGGCAAGATTAATTTCATCAGACGATTCATTTCAAATCTGTCTGATAAGATACAGTCGTTCAGTCCATTGTTGAAGTTGAAGGCCGATCAGAAGTTCGTTTGGGGGAGTGAGTAGCAGAAGGCTCTTGATGAAATTAAATGATATCTGGTCAACCCACCGGTACTGATTCCACCCCAGAAGGATAAGCTATTTAAATTTTATTTATCAGCTGACAAATATGCTATCGGATCTGCCCTTATACAGGAATTTGAAGGAAAAGACGAGTAATCAATTATGTCAGCAGAAGACTCTTGGATGCAGAGACCAGATATTCCCCAGTTGAGAGGTTATGCTTGTGTTTATACTTTTCACGTACCATGCTCAGGCATTATTTGTTGTCGGTTGAATGCATCATTGTCTGCAAAGAAGATGTGGTCATGTACATGCTGTCTATGCCAATTCTTAAAGGGAGGATTGGGAAGTGGAAATTGGCTTTGTCAGAATTCAATCTGCGATATCAGTCAGCCAAAGCAATTAAAGGACAAGTGATGGCTGATTTTGTCACTCATTGTGACAACCCTGATAATTTACATTTCTAAATCAATGTCATTAGCCTAACCCTATGCTTAACCAACTAATAAAAGGGTGAAAAGAATTAGAACAAGTTAAGTTGAAATTCAAATTGAATTTGGGCACATTTGGATACTTTTTGAATTTTTAAATTAACTTTCAAACCATAAGTCAAATGAGTTGTTGCCTGAAACCAAACTTGTAGAACTTTTTATTCTGAACAACTTTCATGTTCAAAAGTTTTTGAAATTCAAATTAGAAAGAGGAGAAAACGCCCTGTTTGCAGCCAGCCCCCTGAAACTTTTCAAATTCTCGCGTTTAGGCCCCTCGCTCCTCCCTCTCTCTCCCCTCCCCGCCCGACAGCGCATGCCACGTCGCCGGCGATGTCTGACCGGCGCGAGCCGCCAGGCCAGTGGCCGCCGCGCCTCTCCCCCACGCACGCCCAACCGCCGCGTCGCGCCGTGCCGTCCCGACCCCCGCGCCCCGCCCGTCGCTGCGCCTCCCCTCCGCCCGAGCCGCTGCAGCAGCTGCTTCCCCAATCCACGCACCGCGCTATCTCCTCGCGCCCACGCCAAATCCTCGGCCGCCAGTCGCTCGCACCCGCCCGCCGCACGCCGCGCCGGCGTCCTGCTGCCGCCCGCCGTGGCCAGTGGCACGCCCTCGCCGTGTCTCCGCCCCGCGCGTCGCCCAGGCACCCCCACCCCCTCCTGCCCCTATAAAAGCCGCGCCCCCGGCCGCCCGCGCGAGCCACAGCAGTCAGAGCACCTCGCCGCCGCCATTGCCGCCGCCGAGCTCCGCCCGCCCGTGGACAGCCCTCCACAGCCGCCCCCTGCCCAAATTGAAGCGTCAGCCACCACTACATCATCCCCCTGAAGCTCGCCGACCCGCCCAACACCGCCCAGGACCACCGCCCCGATCCACGACCCGGAAAGAAAGAAATTCCCAAGTTCAGCAAGAGAAATAGGTAGAGAAACTTTCATCAAAACTATATCTCATCAAACAACAACTTTAGCATTATGGGTTCCCTAATTGGTGGTTCGCAAACTCAAGTATGGTAAAGAATAAAATTTATGCATGAATCACCCAGCGGCACAGCGGGTTCTCATGAGTTAAACTGTTTTAGATTAGGAAATTTTAATAGCATGTTTAAAACTCGGAGGACAGGGAGAAAACGAGTGAGGATGTGCAAACCGTGGTTCCAGAACGAGACGGTGTTGGATATTCACTTGCGTATGAGTCCGTCCTGAGGTGCACATGAGTCGTGGGGGCGCGTAACTGGATGTAGTGAGGATCTCCCCCACACTTGTTTTCGAACCTGTTTTTTTATTCAATCAAAGCAAAAAGTAAAATGCAAAGGGGCTCTGCCGGCATTAACACCGGGGAGCCAAAGTTTGAATTATTCAAAGCAAATGGGGGCGCTTACAATGAAATTGAAATGAGATGAAGCAAACTAATCAAAAGAAATAAACTGATCCTAGTGCCTGACTAAACTAAACTTATGGAAGATCTATACTAGTATAGGTCTTCCTGTCCTATCGCCGTGTAGAGGCGCTTGAGCCTAGAGCTCAGGCCACGACGAAAAGTGCGGAGGTCGTCATGGAGCTCCTTGACCTCTAACTTCCGCTCAGCTAGCTGATCCTTTAGCGGCATGTTCTCCAAGTGAAGCTCTCGGACCATAACCGTGAGGTCAGCTAGCGTGAGCTCCTGAGGGACTTCTTCATCGCTACTGTCAAAGTAGCCTCCGATTCTCTTGGCTGCAGGCTGTGACCAGTGTCACCTAACTCGCTCTAGGGGAACCTGCTGCTCCGGCTCCTTCCCTTTGGCATCACTTGAAGAGGTGAACACCAGAATCTGGTCCTCTCGCCGCGACCTCTTGGGCTCTAGCGTGAGAGGTGCAGATGCCCCGGGCGTGCCATTCTGTAACAACCCTGAAAAATTACATTTCTAAATCAATGTCATTAGCCCAACCCTATGCTTAACCAACAAATAAAAGGGTGAAAAGAATTAGAGCAAGTTAAGTTGAAATTCAAATTTAAATTGGGCACATATGAATACCTTTGAATTTTTAAATTAACTTTCAAACCACAAGCCAAATAAGGTGTTGCCTGAAACCAAACTTGTAGAACTTTTTATTCTGAACAACTTTCATGTTCAAAAGTTTTTGAAATTCAAATTAGAAAGTGGAGAAAACGTCCTGTTTGCAACCAGCCCCCTGGAAATTTTCAAATTCTCGCAAATAAGCCCTTCGTCCCTCCTCTCTCTCCCCTCCCCGCCCGACAGCCCGGCCAGGTGGCCGGCGATGCCTGACCGGCGCAAGCCGCCAGGCCAGTGGCCGCCGTTCCTCTCCCCCAAGCCCGGCTTTGCCCCCTCCCACCGCCGCGCTGCCCAGTCTGCGCTCGCCGCGCGCGCCACGCCAGACCAGCCCCTGCTCGCCGCCCGCCGCGCCCAACGGCCGCGCCGCGCCGTGCCGTCCCGTCCGCCGCGACCCGCCCGTCGCTGAGCTTGCCGCCCGCCCGAGCCGCTGCTGCAGCTGTCCCCCAATCCCGTGCCGCGCTATCTCCTCGCTTCCCACGCAAAATCCCCGGCCGCCAGTCGCCCGCCTCTGCTCGCCGCACGCCGCGCCGGCGAACCGAGCCGCCCACCGTGGCCAGTGGCACGCCATTGCCGCGCCTCCACCCCCGCGCGTCGCCCGGCACCCCTACCTCCCTCCTGCCCCAATAAAAGCCGCCCCAGGCCGCCCGCGCGAGCTGCCAGCCACCAGAGAACGCCTGCCGCCGCCATTGTCGCCGCCGAGCTCCACCCGCTCGTGGACAGCCTCCCACAGCCGCCCCCTGCCCAAATTGAACCTGCAGCCACCACCACATCATCCCACCGAAGCTCGCGGACCCGCTCAACACCGCCCAGGACCGCCGGAGCACCGCCGCCCGCGCTGTCGCCGCCGCCGCCGCCTCTGGTCACCGCGGACAGCTCGACCCCGACCCCCTCCGCCCAAGCCAAGCACCGGAGCAGCTTCCCCACGCGCCAGTGAAGCTCGCCGACCAGACCAGACCGCCCCAAGCCCGCCGGAGCACCGCCATCGACGCGTGCCGCCGCCGCCGCCTCCCCTGCTCCAACGCCGGCGAGCTACTCCCGGCCGTCCCCCACCCGAACAAGACCCCCACGAGGTAGCCCTCGCACCCCTGATCCTTCCCCGGCCCTCACCCCTCGCCGCCGGCGAGCCCCTCGCGGGAATTTTGGCCGGCCACCGTACCCGAGCCGCCCGAGGACCCAATTGCAGTAATTGAAATCTTTAGAAGGGTCTGCACGTAAGATTCAAGGACCCAGTTGTAAAAGAAAGATTCAAACCTAGATTCAAAATCAGTGAACTTGTACAATTCGTATAAAATCTTAGAAAATTCGGAAAAATGCAAACTCAACTGTTATGGAACCTTTAGGATAAACTCCACAACTTTTGTTACATGCATCTCCTCAGATTCTAGATAATTTATGCTCTAAATTAAATAGGCTGTTTAATGACCTTTATTCACAACCATTGTTGTAGACAAGTGCTGGTCCTGAAAATTTTACAGTAGGACATTTACTTGTTATTTAAGCCAATGTAAAAAGATCAGGCCCAAATTCCATCTCTATCTACAATGTTTATTAAACTTAGTTTCATACCATGATTGGTTAATATTTTTATCCCTGCAGTTAGGTTATGAATCAACTAATGAAACTTTTTCCATACTGGTGTAATGGTACCTAAATACCATAGAAAACTTTAGAGACTTTTTATCTCACAGGAACCTATTTATTTGATATATGTGCTAATAAAATACATTAAATCCAGAAAATAGTATCTTAGCTTGGAAAATTCTCATATTTTTACTAAAAGATACTAAATGGTAGAGGTTGCTGTGCAAAAAGATTCATGGACAAAAACCCTAGGTAGGATCCTGTAAAAATAAATCCTTGAATAACCTAGGTGTGTAATGTCATATTTACTATGCTCTGAAAACTGCATAATAAATCCTATAAAAATTACAGTAGCTCCTGCATGATTAAATGAAAGCCCTGTAAAAATATTAGTCTCATTTTTTGCACCATTTGTTCTGTACAAAAAGAACAAGAGTCTAGTAGCAACCATGTATTATATTTTTCATAATTAATCTGCTGCATGAAAATATCTGAAAATTTTACAGTAAACTTATCTTTCCCTGATGTGCCTAGATCCAAGATTTCATGACCAGAAACTACTCTCTGTAGTAGTTACACTTAAATCATGTTTCCATGAGGAACATGAGTTCCCATGAACACCCACCCCACCTTGCTTAACGAAGTTACTTATTGTACTTTTCTACTCTATTAACAATTGCCCACAGAAATCTCAACTAAGTAACATCACAACCCAATCGCTATTTTGACGTGAGTGAACATGATCGTCATATACCCTCACTATAACTTATATTGGTGCATTCATATAGAATCGACGACTCTCACCGACGGAACATACGAGCTGGTACCCGCGTCCGAGAGTGAGCAGCGTGAAGCTCAAGTAAATCTAACTGAAGCTCTTGAAGACCCGAGCCCAACTTCGGAAGAGCCCCAAGCTAACTGTTCACAAGAAGGCAAGCCCCGGAGCATGAACCCTATTTTCTAAACTTATGCAACTTATTACTCTACTTTTACTTGTGCATTAAGTTTATAGGAGTTGAATGAAAACTTAGTTGCATGATCCTAGGTACCCATGCTCTGAACACTAGATGCCAGGTTCGATAGAATGGTATGCTAATAAGACTCGGTAAAAGTCGAGTGATTTCCTGTCACTCGCGAGAAATTAGGAGTTGATTGTTTACTACATGTTGCAATCATAAGGACGACGGACGGGGCTATGGTACGATGTTTATGTTGATGATTGAGGCCCCGTCTGTTTAGTGAAAAATGCTAAGGCCGCAGTGTGTGGTAGTGGTGGTTAAGTCTTTGAACGTACTAACCACATGCCGAGAATATGGTAATCGGTAAGCTTAAGTACCGGATTGAACCGAGGCCGGAATATACTCCCCACTGTCTTGAATTCGTTCACATCTAGCTAATGGCGGGTGCATCGGCCGCCACAGCCCGACGTACCGTGGTCTGTGGGGATGTGTAGTCGAGGGCGGTGGGCCTGTTCCGTGAAGCGGGAATTGAAGGGAAAGGTTGCACGTGTGACTCTGGGAGTAACCACGTGACGTGTGTTTAGGTTTCCCTTGCAAGGTTAAGAAATTCGATTCGAATCATCCGTTTCTCACGGTTATTGAGACTGCTTGACCCTTTTACCACATAGAGTAAGAAGAGGAACAAGGATACTGATTAATCTTGTTGGATGCAAATAATTCTCCACCATGAATGATTTTGGATAGTCGCTTACCTAGAATGGTTAAAGAAAGTTAGAACTTGGAGCTAAAATCTGAAAGTAAGGACCTACTATATATGCTTTTCGGCAAAACAAACCCCTCCAGCCAAAAGCCTCGCATGTCTAGGAGTCGGCTAAGTATACCCCACTAGTCGGGTAAGCCTTGCTGAGTATTAGTATACTCAGCCTTGCTTGTGGCTTGTTTTCAGGTGAAACTTTCGAGGACATGATTGCTAGTTTGACTTGGCCTTGTACCCTCCCTCCTGGTTGGTCGGTGGAATGGGATACGCCCCCGGCCAACGGTGGTGACACCGAGTGATGCCTCGTACCGGCTTCATCGAGACATCCTTTATCGTCGAGTAGTTATCGTTATCTTTTCCGCTGTCTGAACTCTGAAGAACTCATTTGTTTCGAAATCCGAAGTACCTTGTTTTACGAATTTGGAACTCTATTGTAATGATAATTTATGACGAACTCCATGGTGTAAAAATGTGGAATGTGGTATTCTCCGGGCTCATCGTCGCATGAGCATTTGTATGTATGGCATTCGATCCGCTTTACCGTGGTTGTATCGGGAGGTTACCCGACAGACCAATGGATTACTCCGTTTGAAGTGTAAGGTTAACCGAGTTTGCCCTAATGGTGATGGTTAATACATTTGAGCCGGATTAATTCAGGTGGTTCTGCCACAGCTGGTATCAGAGCCGTAGTTGGTGCCGCAGCTGGTAACAGCTGGCACCAGAGCCGAAATGCATACGCCAGAGAATGCGACAAGCCTTAAAAACTTATTTTCATAAAACTTGACTAGAAGGATGTGCTGCGAAATACGTTGGTGCGCTAAGGATGGTGCCTAGTTCGTAAAGCCCTAAGGGATTATTGGGAAAGTTACTAGGTGGCTATCTAACTTCTATATATTATCAACTGACTTCCAGCACATTACCTTCTATCAAAACTTACTTTCATGCACAACCGACCTTAAATTCTGTAACGACGCACTCATCGCTAAGGTAAGAAGGTAAGAATCCTCAGCCAACTGAGAGAACTTGGCCTTCCTGTCGGTGATGCGAACCGAACGCTGCCCTCAAGCAGTGGCTTACTTGAGGTGCTGCCAATATGCCAACTGTTAGTTGAATATATTGGGAGTAGAAGGTTTGGCGCAGGGTATGGCGATCGCTGTTCATACCCCCGTCTCATGACGGTACCCCCGTGAATACGCTATCTCGATAGCGTATCTTAACGTCGTCTGTACAGCGGAAATTGTACAGATATCGTTTCTATAAGTAAACGGTAATGAATACGGACGCTTTCATGAGTGCTGGCATGAAAGGTTCATGAAATATTTGTGCTCTATCAATCTTCTGCAGGTACACTAACCGCGATTACGATAAGTTAAAGAACGGTTAGAAAATCTCGACTAGCTATTATAGTGAGAGGCGTATCATGTATGCCACCGAAACTAACTTCGTAAGACCAAAAGTTATTTGGCAATTATTTTATTTTGTGAGGACGAATAGGACGTGCATGCATCATGACCATATATATCTGAAATTGAAAATGCGTTTAATGAGAGTGGTAAGGTTCTTGCGTATCTAAGCGTGATTTTGCATAAGGACTATCTAGCGAATCTGTCAAAAATCTGCCATGACCGGAAAGAGAGATTTATTGATCAAAGAAAATGACCTTTTCTGGTAAAGTTCATGTTGAAAGAATTGTTCCAAAATTCGTGTTCTATCTCCTGTTCAAAAACGAAAAATTCTGAACTTATGGATAGTAAGAAATAACAGAAACCATGGAATGTCAGAATTCTGTCCAGAATAAGCACTTCCGCCCCTTAAATTTTTAGGCCCCTTCCTACAGTTTTCTGCAAAAGAGTACAACACAAAACTTGTTCCAAATTTACCCAGGTAGCTGCTGTTAAAATTTGGTAAATTTTGGCTGGGTAGATTTTCCCTGGTGCACGAAACTCTAGCCCTCTGTTCACTGAAAATTCTGGGTAGACAGAGAAGTAAGACCTTAAGGGAACAGCCATCTTAGAGACTAATCCAGCCAAAGTGTTGAATAGAAAAGTGGTGCACAAATACCTTAGGAGTGTTCTGGTGAAATTTGAGAATTTTTGGATATGAACTGTGGAAGTTATGGTTATTTTTGCACTCTATACAGAATCTGTCCCTGTGCTTTTCACACTTTTTCTTGGCCTCACCCATTTGATCTTTTGTTCAGATGGCCGAGACAGCTGCCATGATGGTGGATGAGGATGGACGCGTTCACTCGCAGTGTCTCCACTGGGAGGGCTTTCCCTCTATTTTGTGGGACGTGTTGAGCACCGCGGGCTATCTAATTCCCCCACGTTACGCCGGACTGGAGTTTGCAGAGAATGGAGTTACCCAGTGCCGTGTCAACGTGACCGTTTTTCCGCACCCGCTACACCCGGAGTGGCCCGCCTTGGAGCTTGAGGCTGTTGGTCGCCGTTTGGCCGATACATGGGAGCTTGCAGCCATGAGGGCGCTCACCACTTTTTGTCCGCAGCGTCCCGAGGATGTCACACTCACTCCCATTGGTTTGTTTCCTGCTGCCCAGGACAACGACCCTTATTGGCTTGACAGGGTGCAGCATTCATAGTACCTGGTAGACTTTCACGCCCAGGAGACTATCCAGACCTTCGTACGATGCATAAATGCGTTGTACCGACTGCAGACTCTCCAGAGTCAGGCGCTTGTGCAGCTCACTGATCTTGCACAGGCCTACCACATGATGGCAGATACCAGGGATGAGCATATTAAGGAGCTCAGTAAGGATCTTGAGGACAAAGATGCTCTGATTGGCCAACTTGAGGGCCAAATTCAGGAGCACGACACTCTCATGGGTGAGAGAGATGACATGATAGTACACTTGGAGAAGCAGCTCCATGATCTGAACCTTGAGTTGGAGGATGCTAATGAGCACATTCAGTGGCACCATGATCAGAATGCCCCTCCTGGCGTGGTGGCTATGGAGGAAGATGAGGAGGAGCCACAGGAGATTGATGGTATTTCGGGAATGGACTTTGACGGTGAGGCACTGCAGGCACCTCAGATGGGAGCTCACTCTCCTGCTCACAGCGAGTCGTCCGTCAACGACTTGGATGACTTCTAGATGATGACCTAGAAGGATTTTTGCACATACTCCTCGATAGGGTAGCCTAACTTTTGGCAAGTGTTGTAATAGGCTAACTAGGAGTTGAGTAACTCTTTTGTGATGGGTACACCTGAACCATGTGGATACCCTCAGCATGTAAGGAACGGCGATAAACTTGGGTGATTTCGTTGTAAGTTGGTAAACGATGAAATCCACAATCGCTGAGACTTGTCGGAATTGCTACCCATGTCTCTCTACATTTCTGGGCTGAGTGTTGAATACCAAACTTGTCCTAAATTCTGTGATCTAGGTTCTCACAAAATTTCAACCCCTTTGGATCTTGCTAAGTTTAAGTTATAGGCCAGATACTATAACTTGTTCTGCTGAAAAACAGCCAAAATAGGGAAGCAAAGAGTGAATCGTTTGACCATCCTAGCCATTGAATTAGCATCTTGGCTGAATACCAAAGTGGTACATCTCTAAATTCCCTATCCACTGCCAAAATATGAGAAACTTTGGATGAACCTACCAGGAGTTACAAAATTCTTATGGCAGACAGTTTTTATGCCCATGATTCCGTCCATGACCTTTTGGAAGTCTACTATTCCGCGTTAGATCTTTCTGAGTCATGGGAACAAATGGATCACGTTGCTAATGAAGAACATTCGCCTTTTCAGATGGTGGGAGCAACCCGTGGTAACCCGGATGGTTTTGGTGCTAGCGCAAGTGGATCACAACCACAGCCGCCGCCACCGCCCAGCTTGGTTGAAGTGATGGACGCTCAAACCGAGCTGCTGCGTCAGCTGGTGCAAGGACAGCAACACCACCAGCGGGGTGGGCAAAATGTCCACCACCCCCAAGCTGCAGGATATACGGATTTTCTGGGGACCCAGCCTCCCTTGTTCCATAAGACAGAGGAACCCTTGGACGCAGACGCATGGATTCGCACCATCGAATCCAAGTTCACACTACTTGTGGCCCCATGCTCAGAGGCCAACAAGGCCCACTTTGCCGCGCAGCAGCTTCGCGGTACGGCTCGCCTATGGTGGGACCACTATTTTGCTATGCTCCCCGCTGATCACATTGTCACCTGGGATGAATTCAAGACTGCGTTCCGGGCACACCATATTCCCGAAGGTCTCATGGAAAGAAAGCTAAATGAGTTTTTAGCTCTCACTCAGGGTAACCGCACTGTACTTCAATATGCTCAAGCCTTCAACAACCTGTGCCAATACGCGGGATATCACGCAGACACAGATGCCAAGAAGCGTGATCGTTTCCGCCGAGGTCTGAGTACTAAACTCAAGGAACGACTGAATCTTGTCAAAGCCGATACATATAATGAGCTAGTCAACATGGCCATCACCCAAGAGGACTGTATTGAGGCTCATCGGGCTGAAAAGAAGAGAAAGGCGCCAGCTGGACCCTCGGGCGCTCAGCCACTGAGGTATCGCTTGATGCGAAATGCTGCACCTACAGCTCCACCGAAGGCCCCTCAGCCAGGGCGTTGGATTATCAGGCCCCCGCAGCAACCAGGTGTTGTACGACCCCCTATGCCTCAACAAACTGGACCCCGGCCCGCTACTCAGCAGTTTCTTCGACCAAGCATCACCAATCATTGTTTCAAATGTGGGAGTTCCGGTCATTTCGCTCGCGAATGCCCTCAACCCAGGCTGCCAAATCAGGGCCAGGACTCTAACCAAAACAATAAGAACAAAGGCAAGAGGCAGACCCTCCAGGTCAAACAAGGACGGATCAACTTCACCACCCTTGCAGAACTTCCTGAAGGAGGACCAGTGATGACGGGTACATTCTCTATCCATAACAAGCCTGCAGTCATATTGTTTGATTCTGGTGCATCACATAGTTTCATTAGTGCAAAGTTTGGTGCAAAAGTAGGCTTGAATGTTTGGCACACCAAAGGGTCATATATGATCTCAACACCGGGTGGGAAAATTGCTTCCAACCAAATAATAAGGCTGGTACCGATAAAATTGGGAAGTAAAGTCATCAACACAGACCTTGTTCTTTTACCCCTTGACGGCATGGATATTATTTTGGGAATGAACTGGATGACTAGGCATGGAGTCACACTGGACCTTTCTTCCCGAGCCGTTGAGATAAATTCACCAAGTCACGGAGCCACTACCCTTTACCTACCGTTACGGGAGTGCACAAATTCTTGTGCTTTCGTAATGGAAGGGATCAACCTAGAGAATATTCCTGTGGTAAACGAGTATGCCGACGTTTTTCCGGATGACTTACCAGGAATGCCACCGGATAGGGATATTGAGTTCATCATCGAACTGCAACCAGGCACTGCACCTATATCCAAAAGACCATATAGGATGCCCCCTAAAGAATTGGCAGAGCTAAAAATTCAACTCCAAGAACTGCTGGACAAAGGTTTCATTCGCCCTAGCGCATCACCTTGGGGATGTCCAGCCCTATTCGTAAAGAAGAAGGATGACAGTTTGAGGTTATGCGTTGACTACCGGCCTCTCAACACAGTAACCATTAAGAATAAATACCCACTTCCTCGTATCGATGTACTCTTCGATCAATTAGCTGGAGCCAGAGTCTTCTCAAAAATTGATCTTCGTTCGGGATATCATCAGATCAAGATTCGCCTGTGCGATATTCCTAAGACTGCTTTCTCCACATGATATGGACTATATGAATTCTTGGTCATGTCCTTCGGACTCACCAATGCCCCCGCCTACTTTATGTATCTCATGAATTCGGTATTCATGCCCAAACTTGACAAATTCGTCGTAGTGTTCATCGACGACATCCTTATCTATTCCAAGGATGAGGAGGAGCATGCCAAGCACCTTCGCATTGTTCTTCAGCGACTCAGAGACCATCAGCTCTATGCTAAGTTTTCTAAGTGTGAATTCTGGTTGGATACTGTAAAGTTCTTGGGTCACACGATCTCCAGCGAAGGCATAGCTGTTGACCCCAGCAAGGTACAAGAGGTGATGGATTGGAAACCCCCTACCTCTGTTCATCAGATTCGTAGTTTTCTCGGCTTAGCCGGTTACTACCGTCGCTTCATCCCGGATTTCTCTCGAATTGCTAAGCCCATGACTGAACTGTTAAAGAAGGAAGTAAAGTTTGTATGGAATGAGAAATGTGAAGAAGCTTTCCACACTCTCAGAGAGCATCTGACTACTGCACCTGTGTTAGCTCAACCCGATAATACCGAGTCATTCGATGTGTATTGCGACGCATCGGGTACTGGTCTACGATGTGTGCTTATGCAAGAAAATCGAGTGATTGCATATGCCTCACGAGCCCTTCGGCCCCACGAGCAGAATTATCCCACTCATGATCTTGAGCTTGCAGCTGTCATTCACGCTCTGAAAATATGGAGGCACTATCTCATGGGTACACGGTGCAATATCTACACGGATCATAAGAGTCTCAAGTATATCTTCACACAAGCCGATCTGAATATGAGACAACGAAGATGGTTAGAATTAATCAAGGATTATGACCTTGAAGTGCACTACCACCCCGGCAAGGCTAATGTAGTCGTGGATGCACTAAGCCGCAAGTCCCATTGCCATTGCTTATCCATGGAATCCTACAATGAGACATTGTGTGCAGAAATGAGGAAGCTTAACATGGAAATGGTTTCCCAAGGCACTCTAAATCACATCTCAGTGGAGCCCACTCTTCACGACCAAATCGTCATGGCACAACTACATGATGAAGGAATTAAGATCATCAAACAAAAACTCTCTCTATGTGAGGAGAAGTATAAATGTTTCCGCCAGGACCATAAGGGAGTTCTATGGTTCGAAAGTCGTATAGTCGTTCTGAAGAATCATGAACTCCGCAAGCAAATTCTCGATGAGGCACATCTTTCCAAATTCTCTATCCACCCCGGCAGTAGCAAAATATATCAAGACCTAAGGCAAAACTTCTGGTGGACTAGAATGAAAAGAGAAATTGCTACGTATGTCTCAGAATGTGACACGTGCTAGAGAGTAAAAGCTAGCCACTTGAAAGTAGCCGGTACACTTCAACCGTTACCTATACCCTCCTGGAAATGGGAAGACATAAGTATGGACTTCATCGTTGGACTACCAAACACTTCCCAGAAACATGATTCCATATGGGTTATCGTGGATAGACTCACAAAGACGGCACATTTCTTTCCGGTACACACCACCTATTCTACTAAGAAATATGCCGAGATTTACCTCGATCGTATTGTTTGCCTACATGGAATACCTAAGACAATTATTTCTGATCGTGGTACTTAGTTTGTAGCACGCTTTTGGGAACAATTGCAAACGTCTCTTGGTACTAAACTGATTCGCAGCTCAGCATACCATCCTCAGACTGACAGACAAACGGAAAGAGTAAACCAAATTCTTGAAGACATGCTGAGAGCTTGCGTCATTCACTATGACAAGAATTGGGACAAATGCCTACCCCTAGCAGAGTTCTCGTACAACAATAGCTATCAAACGAGTTTGAAAATGGCACCATTTGAGGCCCTGTACGGACGAAGGTGTCGAACTCCTTTGAGCTGGTCACAAACCGGAGAACGTAAAATAATTGGACCCGACCTGGTAATCGAGGCAGAGGAGAAAGTAAAAGTAATACAAGCAAATCTTAAAGCCGCACAAGCCCGGCAAAAGAGCTATTTCGACAAAAGGAGAAAGCCCCTAAAATTCGAAGTTGGCGATCATGTCTATCTTCGAGTCTCACCAACCAAGGGAGTGCAAAGATTCGGAATCAAAGGCAAACTAGCTCCCCGTTATGTTGGTCCTTACGAAATCCTTGAGAGCTGCGGACCCGTAGCGTACAAATTACGACTGCCTCCTCAGCTCACGGCCACCCATGATGTCTTCCACGTATCTCAACTCAAGAAGTGTATTCGAGTCCCTACCGAGATTGTGGAACAACAAGAAATATTGGTAGAACCCGACCTCTCGTATGTCGAACACCCGGTTAAAATTTTGGATCAAAAAGAAAGAGGGACCAGGAGGAAAGTGATTAAAATGTATAAAGTTCAATGGAACCATCACACTGAAGAAGAAGCCACCTGGGAAACCAAGAGCTACCTAAACCAAAATTTCCCTGGGTTTCTTATCTCAACCACTGGTATGTGCACCCCTGTCCACACTAAGATTTACCGAATCTCGGGGCGAGATTCTTGTTAAGGGGGGAAGGCTGTAACAACCCTAAAAAATTACATTTCTAAATCAATGTCATTAGCCCAACCCTATGCTTAACCAACAAATAAAAGGGTGAAAAGAATTAGAGCAAGTTAAGTTGAAATTCAAATTTAAATTGGGCACATATGAATACCTTTGAATTTTAAAATTAACTTTCAAACCACAAGCCAAATAAGGTGTTGTCTGAAACCAAACTTGTAGAACTTTTTATTCTGAACAACTTTCATGTTCAAAAGTTTTTGAAATTCAAATTAGAAAGTGGAGAAAACGTCCTTTTTTGCAACCAGCCCCTGGAAATTTTCAAATTCTCGCAAATAAGCCCTTCGTCCCTCCTCTCTCTCCCCTCCCCGCCCGACAGCCCGGCCAGGTGGCCGGCGATGCCTGACCGGCGCAAGCCGCCAGGCCAGTGGCCGCCGTTCCTCGCCCCCAAGCCCGGCTTTGCCCCCTCCCACCGCCGCGCTGCCCAGTCCGCGCTCGCCGCGCGCGCCACGCCAGCCCAGCCCCTGCTCGCCGCCCGCCGCGCCCAACGGCCGCGCCGCGCCGTGCCGTCCCGTCCGCCGCGACCCGCCCGTCGCTGAGCTTGCCGCCCGCCCGAGCCGCTGCTGCAGCTGTCCCCCAATCCCGTGCCGCGCTATCTCCTCGCTCCCCACGCAAAATCCCCGGCCGCCAGTCGCCCGCCTCTGCTCGCCGCACGCCGCGCCGGCGAACCGAGCCGCCCACCGTGGCCAGTGGCACGCCATTGCCGCGCCTCCACCCCCGCGCGTCGCCCGGCACCCCTACCTCCCTCCTGCCCCTATAAAAGCCGCCCCAGGCCGCCCGCGCGAGCTGCCAGCCACCAGAGAACGCCCGCCGCCGCCATTGTCGCCGCCGAGCTCCACCCGCTCGTGGACAGCCTCCCACAGCCGCCCCCTGCCCAAATTGAACCTGCAGCCACCACCACATCATCCCACCGAAGCTCGCGGACCCGCTCAACGCCGCCCAGGACCGCCGGAGCACCGCCGCCCGCGCTGTCGCCGCCGCCGCCGCCTCTGGTCACCGCGGACAGCTCGACCCCGACCCCCTCCGCCCAAGCCAAGCACCGGAGCAGCTTCCCCACGCGCCACTGAAGCTCCCCGTCCACCGCCGTCGACGCGTGCCGCCACCGCCGCCGCCCCTGCTCCAACGCCGGCGAGCTACTCCCGGCCGTCCCCCACCCGACCAAGACCCCCACGAGGTAGCCCTCGCACCCCTGATCCTTCCCCGGCCCTCACCCCTCGCCGCCGGCGAGCCCCTCGCCGGAATTTTGGCCGGCCACCGTACCCGAGCCGCTCGAGGACCCAATTGCAGTAATTGAAATCTTTAGAAGGGTCTGCACGTAGGATTCAAGGACCCAGTTGTAAAAGAAAGATTCAAACCTAGATTCAAAATCAGTGAACTTGTAAAATTCTTATAAAATCGTAGAAAATTCAGAAAAATGCAAACTCAACTGTTCTGGAACCTTTAGGATAAACTCCACAACTTTTGTTACATCCATCTCCTCAGATTCTAGATAATTTATGCTCTAAATTAAATAGGCTGTTTAATGACCTTTATTCACAACCATTGTTGTAGACAAGTGCTGGTCCTGAAAATTTTACAGTAGGACATTTACTTGTTATTAAAGCCAATGTAAAAAGATCAGGCCCAAATTCCATCTTTATCTACACTGTTTATTAAACTTAGTTTCATACCATGATTGGCTAAATATTTTTATCCCTGCCGTTAGGTTATGAATCACCTAATGAAACTTTTTCCATAATGGTGTAATGGTACCTAAATGCCATAGAAAAATTTAGAGGCTTTTTATCTCACAGGAACCTATTTATTTGATATATGTGCTAATAACATACATTAAATCCAGAAAATAGTATCTTAGCTTGGAAAATTCTCATATTTTTACTAAAAGATACTCAGTGGTAGGGGTTGCTGTGTAAAAAGTTTCATGGACAAAAACCCTGGGTAGGATCCTGTAAAAATAAATCCTTGAATAACCTAGGTGTGTAATGTCATATTTACTATGCTCTGAAAACTGCATCATAAATCCTATAAACATTACAGTAGCTCCTGCATGATTAAATGAAAGCCCTGTAAAAATCTTAGTCTCAGTTTTTGCACCATTTGTTCTGTACAAAAAGAACAAGAGTCTAGCAGCAACCATGTATTATATTTTTCATAATTAATCTGCTGCATGAAAATATCTGAAAATTTTACAGTAAACTTATCTTTCCCTGATGTGCCTGGATCCAAGATTTCATGACCAGAAACTACTCTCTGTAGTAGTTACACTTAAATCATGTTTCCATGAGGAACATGAGTTCCCATGAACACCCACCCCACCTTGCTTAACGAAGTTACTTATTGTACTTTTCTACTCTATTAACAATTTCCCACAGAAATCTCAACTAAGTAACATCACAACCCAATCGCTATTTTGACGTGAGTGAACATGATCGTCATATACCCTCACTATAACTTATATTGGTGCATTCATATAGAATCGACGACTCTCGCTGACGGAACGTACGAGCTGGTACCCGCGTCCGAGAGTGAGCAGCGTGAAGCTCAAGTAAATCTAACTGAAGCTCTTGAAGACCCGAGCCCAAGTTCGGAAGAGCCCCAAGCTAACTGTTCACAAGAAGGCAAGCCCTGGAGCATGAACCCTATTTTCTAAACTTATGCAACTTATTACTCTACTTTTACTTGTGCATTAAGTTTATAGGAGTTGAATGAAAACTTAGTTGCATGATCCTAGGTACCCATGCTCTGAACACTAGATGCCAGGTTCGATAGAATGCTATGCTAATAGGACTCGGTAAAAGTCGAGTGATTCCCTGTCACTCGCGAGAAATTAGGAGTTGATTGTTTACTACATGTTGCAATCATAAGGACGACGGACGGGGCTATGGTTAAAGAAAGTTAGAACTTGGAGCTAAAATCTGAAAGTAAGGACCTACTATATATGCTTTTCGGCAAAACAAACCCCTCCAGCCAAAAGCCTCGCATGTCTAGGAGTCGGCTAAGTATACCCCACTAGTCGGGTAAGCCTTGCTGAGTATTAGTATACTCAGCCTTGCTTGTGGCTTGTTTTCAGGTGAAACTTTCGAGGACATGATTGCTAGTTTGACTTGGCCTTGTACCCTCCCTCCTGGTTGGTCGGTGGAATGGGATACGCCCCCGGCCAACGGTGGTGACACCAAGTGATGCCTCGTACGGGCTTCATCGAGACATCCTTTATCGTCGAGTAGTTATCGTTATCTTTTCCGCTGTCTGAACTCTGAAGAACTCATTTGTTTCGAAATCCGAAGTACCTTGTTTTACGAATTTGGAACTCTATTGTAATGATAATTTATGACGAACTCCATGGTGTAAAAATGTGGAATGTGGTATTCTCTTGGCTCATCGTCGCATGAGCATTTGTATGTATGGCATTCGATCCGCTTTACCGTGGTTGTATCGGGAGGTTACCCGACAGACCAATGGATTACTCCGTTTGAAGTGTAAGGTTAACCGAGTTTGCCCTAATGGTGATGGTTAATACATTTGAGCCGGATTAATTCAGGTGGTTCTGCCACACATTCTCCTTCGGCTTTCGTTGCGCTCCTAACTTCCGTTGAGTTGGAGCCTCCTTTGGTGGACGCTGGTAGGGGCTCGGGGCCCGAGCCCTTGTCTTCTGGCTTCTGTGTGGTGAGGCAGAGTGCACCGTCGAACGGGGGCGCGAGGGGTCACGGCCCCGGTTCGGTCGACCTGGGGTTGGCCCCCCTCGGCCCCCCGTTGCACACGACGGCAGGTGCCACTGCCAGGGGCGCCACCGAGAGTGTGTGGACTTCTTTGACCTCCGGCTCGATCCTAATTGGGGAGTTCAGACTGTTGGCCGGTGCCGAGGCTACCATTGGGTGGTCGGTGGTGTCGGAGTTGATGAACGGAAAGATTTCCTTGCCAGCCATAGGTGGTTTCAAGTAGTGCAGATGGGATTAGGAGGTGGAGAGATGAAGGTAGATGGAAAAAGGTTGAGAGGAGGAGGAAGGGTTTTCAAGGGAGAAGAAAAAGGGAAGAAACCCTATTTTCTGTCGTCGAAAAGCCTCGAGGCAGCCAGATCTCAGGCTAGGATGCGAGGATAGCCTTGTCTACCGAAGATGGGCCGCTGGGGCTACCACCCTGGTTCGGCCGACCTAGGGAGATCGGCCGACCTGGGCTTGGCCCAGCTGGCCTCCTCTCTTCTCTGGACAGCAGGGGGAGAGTCTAGGAACTTTATACAAGTGGCTTACCTTAGTATATGGCCTATAGAGCCTTTAATCAAGTATATAGTCGTGTTAAACGAGTTCAATCACGTCTAAATCTTCATTTATAGTTGTATCATGATCTAAAAATAATTTTAGACGATGGCCATTTACCTTGTGGATGTTACCTTCATCATCTTGGATCGTTATGGCCCCATGCATTGATGTGTCGATGATGAGGTAGGTTCCCATCCACTTGCTTCTCAACTTTCCGTGGCCGAAGAGTTTTACCCTGGAATTGAAAAGTAATACCTTATCTCCGGGCGTGAAGACTTTCGGCTTTAGCCTCTTATCATGCCATCTTTTGGTTCTTCCTTTATATAATGTGGCACTGTGATTGGCTTTGTCTCTCCACTCTTCCAATTTTGATATCTGCCTCTTCTTCTGCTCTCCTGCTAGGTCCAAATCCATGTTCCATTTTCGGATAGCCCAATGTGCTCTATGCTCCAGCTCGATGGGTAGATGACACGTCTTCCCATAGACAAGTTGATAGGGTGACATACCAATGGGAGTCTTGTAAGCCGTGCGATATGCCCATAATGCATCCACTAGCTTAGGCTTCCATTGTTTACCCATCTCATTGACGATCTTCTGCAGAATATTCTTGATTTGCTTATTTGATGTTTCTGCCTAACCACATGTCTGAGGGTGATATGGGGTTGCGATGTTACGCATCATCCCAAGTTCCTTGAGGAAGTTCTGAAAGGCCGCATCAATGAAATGTGATCCTCCATCACTAATTACCATCCAGCGTGTCCTGAATCTTGGAAAGATTACCTCTTGAAACATTTTCCGAGCGTGCTTTGCATCGGCAGCCTTGCATGGCATTGCTTCTACCCATTTGGAGACCTAATCCACAGCGACCAAGATATACTCACAGCCATGGGACTTCGGGAAGGGTCCCATATAGTCAATGCCCCATACATCAAAAAGGTCCACTTGAAGGTTATATGTGAGAGGCATGACATCACGAGCTGAGATTCCTCCGTGTTTCTAGCAACTAGGACACCTTCGAATGAAATCCTTGGTGTCTTCATACATTGTTGGCCAATAGAAACCACTCTGCCATATTTTTGCTTGAGTGCGAAACACACCATAGTGCCCTCCGTATGGTGTTGCATGGCATTTCTCAATAATCTTGATTCCTTTTGCTGTGGGGACACATCTTCAGAGTAATCCATTTGCACAGACTCTGTAGAGGTATGGCTCATCCCATAGGTGTCGTCTACTCTCAAACACTAGCTTCTTCTTGTTCTCCCAAGGTGGTACGTATCCTGAAACCATAAAACTGATGATATTTGCATACCAGGGGTTCGAAGTTGTTACCTTGAGTAGCATGTCGTCCCGGAGGAAATCATTTATCGACAGTTCCTGCGTGTTAGTGATATTCATACAAGACAAGTGATCTGCGACCGAGTTTTCTACTCCCCTTTTATCTTTAATTTCTAGATCAAACTCCTGGAGTAGAAGGATCCACCTTATGAGCCTTGGCTTCGCATCTTTCTTAGTGACAAGGTACTTCAGAGCTGCATGGTCAGTGTATACAATAACCTTTGCACCCACTAAGTAAGATCGAAACTTATCTATAGCAAAGACAATTGCCAGGAGCTCCTTTTCAATTGTGGCATAATTAAGCTGAGCTCCTGTTAGTGTCTTGCTCGCCTAGGCGATCGCGTGATGCTTCTTATCCTTAGTTTGCTCAAGTACGTCCCCCACCGCATAATTGCTAGCAGCACACATGATCTCAAAGGGAAGCTTCCAATCCGGGGGTTGAATGATTGGAGCTGAGATGAGTGCCTTTTTGAGTGTGTGAAAGGCTGTAAGGCACTCATCATCGAATTGTAAAGGGGCGTCCTTAGCTAGCAGGTTTGTGAGGGGTCTAGCAATATGGGAAAAGTTAGCTATGAAGCGTCGGTAGAACCCTGCATGACCTAAGAAGCTTCGAATTCCTTTCACATTGGTGGGAGGCGGAAGTTGTTCAATGACTTCAAGTTTTTCCTTGTCCACCTCGATTCCTCTCTTGAAGATGAGATGTCCGAGAACAATGCCCTCACGGACCATGAAGTGGCACTTCTCCCAATTCAGCACTAGGTCCTTCTCTTAGCATCTCTGCAAGACCCTATCCAGATTCTTGAGGCAATGATCGAAGGTCTTACCGTAGACCGAGAAGTCATCCATGAAGACTTCCATAATTTCTTCGATCATGTCTGAGAAGATGGACATCATGCACCTTTGGAACATAGCGGGCGCATTACACAGCCCGAATGGCATTCGTCGGTACGCATAGGTTCCATAGGGGCATGTGAACGTAGTCTTGCTTTGGTCGTCGGGATGGATTGGTATTTGATGAAAACCAGAATAGCCATCAAGGAAAAAGAAGTAGAAGTGCTTTTTTATACTTTCGAGCATCTCGTCGATGAAGGGAAGCGGAAAGTGATCCTTCTTTGTAGCCTTGTTGAGCTTCCTGTAGTCGATACACATTCTCCATCCCGTGACGGTTCGTTGTGGGATCAGCTCATTCTTGCTATTATCCACGACTGTCATACCTCCTTTCTTGGGCACTACCTGTATTGGGCTCACCCACTCACTATACGGGACTAGATAGATGATTTCGGCATGTAGGAGTTTCAGGACCTCCTTCTTCCCCACCTCACGCATTTCGTTGTTCAACCTGCGTTGGGGCTCCCTGGAGGGTGCCATAGCGGGATCTATGGGAATGTGATGAGTGCAATAAGTAGGGCTAATGCCCTTGAGGTCTTGGATGGCGTAACCAAGAACAGCTCGATGCTTTTCTAAAATAGTGAGGAGCTTTGAGGTCTCCTCTTCTGAAAGTTTGTCACTGATGATCACGGGAGCTTCTACATCGCTGTTTAGGAAGGCATAACGAAGGCCAGAAGGTAATGGCTTAAGCTCAACTGGACGTTGGGCTAGAACTTTGAACTCTTTGAACTCTAAGATTTCATTGGAATCTGCCTCTTCTTGGATGAACTCTTCAACTTCCTGTTCGAGGGCCATTTCTAACGAATCTAGAGGATTTGTGTCCAGCACCTCCTCAATTGGCTCTACTATGGGGAGAACCTCTGCCACTGAATTCACCGACTGGATGATAGGGACAGAGAGGGTTTCCTTCCCCAATTTGATATTAAGGGCTCCCGAATTCGGCACATCCGTGAGAAGCTTTTCGTTTGGATGGCCGATGAGAACGTCGAAGTTAAAAACTTCGAACACGTGGAAATCTAGATTTACCTTAACATCATTATGTCGTACTGACACCTGCTGTAGTACCCAGTGACTCATCTCAGAAGAACCGTAGGAACTTCTGAGGGTTCTGCCTGTTGGAGCTAAAGGTACGCCACCCAGGTGGGTGGACGCAAGGTTATGTGACATTATGTTGGCTCCAACAGCGGGGTTGTAAAGAGCGTTCACCTCTTGGTCCTTGATCCGGCAGTGGATGACAGATGAAGGATGGCTAATTTGAATGGGAGATGAAGATAATTCGCCTTCTCTTGACCATTCGCTGCTCATTATGGCTGTCAACTCCTCAATGGTTTCTAGAAGGTAATCCTTCTTGTATGGTTCTAAGGGAGTGACCGGGACAGGTGGTCGCTTCTGGCATAGATACTTCGAGGTGTTGCCAAGATCTTCAAAGAGATCCTCCTCGAATCCATGCACAAATACCGAAGGTAGAGGGTCCTCTAACTCGGGTATTTCGGATTCTGGTTCAGGAGGAGGTACGGGAGTCAAATCTAAAGGTTGGGGTTCTACGGGTTTGCATTCGGCTACCTTGGGTTCCTCTTGTGGTACCTCTCGTTCTACCTAGGGCAGTTCCCGGTAAGAGACGTAGGAAGTTCTCTCTAAGATTTTATCAAGGATTTCTCTTCCTTCGACTGAGGTCTTGTACAAGAACGAACCTCCGGCTACGTTATTGAGGTACTGTGCATCATCCTCGTTCAGTCCCGCATACAAATGTTGAAGTAACAAAGGGTTGGGTAAAGACAAGTCGGGACCAGATTGAACTAGAAGGAAAAATCTGGCCCACGCTGCACCAAGGGATTCCTTCTTGTTCTGACGGAATGTCAGAATTTCTGCTCGTAAGGCGCATGTATGAGTGATCAGAAAGTATCGGAGACAAAATGGATCTTGCAACTTCTTCCAATCCCCGTTTGCAAGTCTTACATTAAACGTGTACCATCGCTTCGCTTCTCCTATGAGAGAAAAGGGAAACAACTTCCACTTCAGAGTCTCATGTGTCATGCCTGAGATTTTCAGACACGAACACACTAGCTCGAATTCACGCAGATGATGGTAGAGATTTTCGTCCCCCCATCCCGAGAAGGTACTTTCCTGAACTTTGCTCATGATTTCGGAGGGAATTTTGTAACCAGGTGAAACAATTGGATCAGGTGAAGAGGCTAGTTCGCAAAATTCACTCTTGAGTGCGGAGAGCTGAATCATGGATAGCTGCTCCATGGTTAGCGGGGGTAGAGATAGAATCAAAGAAAAGAAAAGGATACGATGGCTAACTAGGTTGCCCGGCAACGGCGCCAGAAAGCTTGTTGACGTTTCCTAGCATCACGAAAAAAAATCCGCAAGTGCATGGATACTGTTGTAGCTTTCACCCAGGAGTATTTCAAGGGTATCGTATCCACTGAGAAACGTGTGTACTTTCTCTATGGTTCAGGTTCATCCAAGGACACCACACCTGCTAGAGGTGAGGGTAGAGAGGTTTCCTAAGGCTGTATTTCAAAGATAAGATAAAATTGTCCTAGCTGCTTGCTTCGGGCTACTGGCTTCCCCCAGAATAAAACTGGTGGGCTCCAATACTATGGCACTAGGATATACCCGAACGGGGAGGGTTCCGCTGGATAGACAGGGCTGTCGCCACCTGCTACCTACCTCATCTAACCATGGGATGTACCACAACCAACAGGTAAGTCTAGTCTAGACACCATGTCTACACTATGTTACTACTCTAGCCTATTGTGGCAGAACCACCTGAATTAATCCGGCTCAAGTGTATTAACCATCACCATTAGGGCAATCTTGGTTAACCTTACACTTCAAACGGAGTAATCCACTGGTCTGTCAGGTATAACATCCCGGTACCACCACGGTAGAGCGGATCGAATGCCATACATACAAATGCTCATGCGACGATGAGCCCAGAGAATACCACATTCCAGCAAATATTACAAAATTATCATAAGTGAAGATTACAGACCAAGTTTGAGTTTAGATACCAAGTACTTCAGTGATCACAACTAATAAGTTCTTCAGAGTTTAAGTTGCAGCGGAAAATAAAACAACGAAAGCTACTCGACGATACAGGATGTCTCGGTGAAGCCCGTACGAGACATCGCTCGGCATTATCTCCATTGGACGGAGGCGTATCCCATTCCACCGACCAACCAGGGGGAAGAGTGCAGGGCCAAGTCAAGCTAACAATCATATCTTCGAAGGTCTCACCTGAAAACGAGCCACAAGCAAGGCTGAGTATACTAATACTCAGCAAGACTTACCCGCGTAGTGGAATCTACTCCACCGACTCTAGACATGCAAGGCTTTTTGGCTCAGGGGTTTGTTTTGCCGAAAAGCATCTACAAGTGGGTCCTTACTTTCAACTTTTAGCTCCAGATTCTAGTTTCATTAACCATTCTAGATAAGCAGCTATCCAATAGCATTCATGGTGAAGCATTAATTTTCATCCAACAAGTTTATTCATCATCATTGTTCCTCTTCTTATTCTGTGGGTAAAGGGGGTTAAGCAGTCTCAATAGCCGTGAGAAACGGACGATTCGAATCAAATTTCTTAACCTTGCAAGGGAAACCTAAACACACGTCACGTGGTTACTCCCAGAGTCACACGTGCAACTTTTCCCCTTTCTTTCCGGGTCGTGGATCGGGGCTACCCTCCGAGAGTACAAGAGCCCCACGCCACGGTTCGGCGCCGGGTCGTGACCACTCTCTGCACTCGCCATATGCACATGGGACCGAAGTTCAAAGGGTAGGATGCCGTCCCCTTGCCGGGCCAATCAGGTACTTAAGCTTACCGATTACCATATTCTCGGCATGTGTTTAGTACGTTCAAAGACTTAACCATCACTACCACACACTACGGCCTTAGCATTTTTTTCCCTAAACAGACGGGCCTCAATCGTAAACATCGTACCATAGCCCGTCCGTTGTCCTTATGATTGCAGCGTGTAGTAAACATTCAACTACTATATTCTCGCGAGTGACAGGAAATCACTCGGCTTTTACCGGAGTCCTATTAGCACAGCATTCTATCGAACCTTACGTCTAGTTTTCAAGCATGGGTTCCTAACATCATGCAACTAAGTTTTCATTCAACTCCTATAAACTTAATGCACAAGCAAAAGACTAGTGAGTTGCATAATTTAGGAAAGGAAATGGGTTATGCTCCGGGGCTTGCCTTCTTGTGCAAAGTTAGTCCGGGGATCGTCTGAACGTTGACCCGGGTCTTCAACTGCTTCAGTTAAATTCGCCTGGGCTTCTCGCTGCTCACCTCGGACTCGGGCACCAGCTCGTAAGTCCCGTCGGCGAGAGTAGTCGTTTCTACATGAATGCACAAGTTTAAGTAGTGGTGATGGTAAATGACATGATTTCCTTCACGATAAAGTTGCAGTTCGTAAAACACGAGTTTGTTGTGAAGTGAGTTACTTTATCATTCGTGGGCAATCGTTAATAGAGTAGAATAGTACAATGAGTATCTTCGTTAAGCAAGGTGGGGTGGGTGTTCATGGGAACTTATGCTCCTCATGGAAACATGATTTAAGTGTAACTACTACAGCGAGTAGTTTCTGGTCATGAAATCTTGGATCTAGGCACATCAGGGACAGATATGCTTACTGTAAAATTTTCAGCCAATTTCATGCAGCAGATTAATTATGAAAAGTATAACACATGGTGGCTGCTAGATCCTTGTTCTTTTTGTACAGAACAAATGGTGCAAAAACTGGGTCTAAGATTTTTTACAGGGCTTTCATTTAATCAAGAAGGAGCTACTGTAATTTTTGTAGGATTTATTATGCAGTTTTTAGAGCATAGTAAATATGACATTACACACCTAGGTTAATCAAGGATTTATTTTTACAGGATCCTGCACAGGGTTTTTGTCCATGAAACTTTTTACACAGCATCCTCTACCACTGAGTATCTTCTAGTAAACATATGAGAATTTTCCAAGCTAAGATACTATTTTCTTAATTTAATGTATGTTATTAGCACATAAAACAAATAAATAGGTTCCTGTGAGATAAAAAGTCTCCCAATTTTTCACTGGCATCTAGGTACCATTTCACCAGTATAGAAAACATTTCATTAGGTGATTCATAACCTAACTGCAGGGATAAAAATATTTAGCCACTTATGGTATGAAACTAAGTTTAATAAACAGTGTAGATAGAGATGGAATTTGGGCCTGATCTTTTTATACAGTCCTAAACATCAAGCAACTAACTCACTGCCCAAAATTTAGGGTCAGCATTGATCTACAACAGTGGGTACAAAAGAAGTCCATTAAAACTTCCATTTAATGTAGAGCAAAATATATTGAGAATCCGAGAAACTTTACGTAACAAAAGTTGTAGAGTTTCTTCTAAGGATTCCATAACAGTTTAGTTTTCATTTTTCTGAATTTTCTACGATTTTACACGAATTTTACAAGTTCACTGAATTTGAATCTAGATTTGAAACTTTCTTTTACAACTGGGCCCTTGAATCTTACGTGCAGACCCTTCTAAAGATTTCAATTATTGCAATTGGGTCCTCGGGCGGCTCGGGTACGGTGGCCGGCCAAAATTCCGACGAGGGGCTCGCCGGCGGCGAGGGGTGAGGGTCGGGGAAGGATCAGGGGTGCGAGGGCTACCTCGTGGGGGTCTTGTTCAGGTGGGGGACGGCCGGGAATAGCTCGCCGGTGTTGGAGCAGAGGCGGCGGCGGCGGCGGCACGCGTCGACGGCGGTGCTCCGGCGGCTTGGGGCGGCCTGGTCTGGACGGGAAGCTTTAGTGGCGCGTGGGGAAGCTGCTCGGGTGCTTGGCTTGGGCGGAGGAGGTCGGAGTCGAGCTGTCCGCGGTGAGCAGGGGCGGCGGCGGCGCTCCGGCGGTCCTGGGCGGTGTTGGGCGGGTCGGCGAGCTTCGGTGGGGTGATGTAGTGGTGGCTGACACTTCAATTTGGGCAGGGGGCGGCGGTGGAAGGCTGTCCACGAGCGGGCGGAGCTCGGCGGCGGCAATGGCGGCGGCGAGGTGCTCTGGCTGCTGGTGGCTCGCGCGGGCGGCCGGGGGCGCGGCTTTTATAGGGCAGGAGGGGGTGGGGGTGCCTGGGCGACGCGCGGGGCGGAGACACGGCGAGGGCGTGCCACTGGCCACGGCGGGCGGCAGCAGGACGTCGGCGCGGCGTGCGGCGGGCGGAGGCGAGCGACTGGTGGCCGGGGATTTTGCGTGGGAGCGAGGAGATAGCGCGGCGTGCGGATTGGGGAACAGCTGCAACAGCGGCTCAGGCGGAAGGCAGGTGTGACAACCCTGGTAATTAAAATTTCAAAATCAATGTCATTAGCCTAACTCTATGTGTTAAACCAACTAATGAGAGGGTGGAAAGAATTAAAACGGGTTCAGTTAGAATTCAAATTTAAATTGGGCACATTTGGGCACATTTGAAACTTTTAAAATAACTTTAAAACCATAAGCCAAATGAGATTTTGCCTGAAACCAAAGTTGTAGAACTTTTTATTTTGAACAACTTTCGTGTTCAAAAGTTTTTGAAATTCAAATCAGAAAGAGGAGAAAACGCCCTGTTTGCACCCAGCCCCCTGAACTTTTTCGAATTTTTGCATTTCGGTCCCTCGCGTCTCCCGCTCCTCTGCCGCGCCGCGCGCGCTCGCCCGCCCGCCGCGCGCCAGGTGGCCGGCGTCGCCTGACCGGCGCGAAGCGCCAGACCAGTGGTCGCCGCACCACCCCGCCACGGCCGGCTTTGCCCCGCCCCGACGCCGCGCGCCCAGTCCCCGCCCGCGCGTGCTGCCGCGTCCAGACCCGCCGCCCGTCGCGCCAGTAGCCGCGCTCCGCCGTGCCGCCCCGGCCCCCGCGCCCCGCCAGCTGTCGCGCCTGCCCTCCGCCCGAGCCGCTGCAGCAGCTGCTCCCCAATCCGCACGCCGCGCTATCTCCTCGCGCCCACGCCACAATCGCGGCCGCCCAGTCGCCCGCGCCCGCTCGCCGCACGCCGTGCCGGCGTTCTGTCGCCGCCCGCCGCGGCCAGTGCCCGCCGCTGCCGCGCTCCGCCCCGCACGCTAACCAGGCCCCTCCTGTCCCTATAAAAGCGCCACCCCCGGCCACGCGCGCGAGCCCCCGGCCACCAGAAAACCTCGCCGTCGCCATCGCCGCCGCCGAGTAACACCCGTCCGTGGACAGCCCACTGCCGCCGCCCACTGCCCAAACTGAGCACCCAGCCACCACTACATCACCTCACCGCAGCTCACCGACCCACCCAACGCCACCCAGAGCCACCGGAGCGCCGCCGCCCGCGCTGCCGCCGCCGCCGCCGCCCCTGCTCGCCGTGGACAGCACAACTCCGACCCCCTCCGTCCAAGCCGAGCCCCGGAGTAGCTTCCCCACGCACCACTGAAGCTCACCGACCGGACCACGCCGCCCCAAGCCCGCCGGAGCACCGCCGTCGACGCGAGCCGCGCCGCCGCCGCCTCTGCTCCAACGCCGGCGAGCCCTTCCCGGCCGTCCCCCACCTGAACAACACCCCCACAAGGTAGCCCTCGCACCCCTGAACCTTCCCCGACCCTCGCCCCTCGCCGCCGGCGAGCCCCCTCGCCGGAATTTCGGCCGGCCGCCGTACCCGAGCCGCTGAGGACCCAATTGCAAGGATTTAAATCTTTAGAAGGGTCTGAGCGCAAGATTCAAGGACCTAGTTGTAAAAGAAAATTTCAAACCTAGATTCAAATTCAGTGAACTTGTAAAATTCGTATAAAATCGTAGAAAATTCAGAAAAATGCAAACTCAACTGTTCTGGAATCCTCAGAACAAACTCTACCACTTTTGTTACAAAAGTTTTCTCAGAATCTCAAAATATTTTGCTCTACATTAAATAGAAGCTTTAATGGACATATTTTATACCCACTGTTCTAGAACAATGCTGACCCTGAATTTTGGGCAGTGAATTAGTTGCTTGATGATTAGGACTGTGTAAAAAGATCAGGCCCAAATTCCATCTCTAGCTTTACTGTTTGTTAAACTTAGTTTTATTTCATGTGTAAGAAGAATGTTTTATCCCTGCAGTTAGGTGAGGAGTCACCCATTGAAATTTTTCCTATGCTAATGTATTGGTACCTAGAAGCCAGAGAAAAATTAGGAGACTTTTTATCTCACAGTAACCAATTTATTTGATTTATGTGCTAATAACATACATTAAAACAAGAAAATAGTATCTTAGCTTGGAAAATACTCAAATTTTTACTAGGAGTTACACTTTGGTAGAAGTTGCTGTGTAAACAGTTTCATGGACAAAAACCCTGTGTAGGGTCCTGTAAAAATGAATCTTTAAAAAGCCTAGGTATAGAATGTCATATTTTCTATGCTCTAAATACTGCATGGTAAATCCTACAAAAATTACAGTAGCTTCTACATGCTCAAGTGAGAGCTCTGTAAAAATCTTAGCCACAATTGTTGCACCAATTGATCTGTACAAAAAGAACAAGTATCTAACAGCAACAATGTAATATATTTTTCAGAATTAATCTGTTACATAAAATTGGCTGAAAATTTTACAGTAAGCACATTTTTCCTCGATGTGCCTAAATCCAAAATTTCATAACCAGAAACTATCCCTTGTAGTAATGACTCTCAAATCGTAACCAAGTGCTATTTCCACGACTTAAACTTGTGCACTCATGTAGAATCGACGACTCTCGCCGACGGAACCTACGAGCTGGTGCCCACGTCCGAGAGTGAGCAGCGTGAAGCTCAAGCAAATCTAACTGAAGCTTTCGAAGACCCGAGCCCAAGTTCGGAAGATCCCCAAGCAAACTGCGAAGGCAAGCCCCGGAGCATAACCCATTCTTTCCGAAATTATGCAACTCTTTACTCCTTGCTTGTGCATTAAGTTTATAGGAGTTGGATGAAAACTTAGTTGCATGATGTTAGGAACCCTTGCGTGAAAACTAGATGTAAGGTTCGATAGAATGCTGTGCTAATAGGACTCCGGTAAAAGTCGAGTGATTTCCTGTCACTCGCAAGAAAATAGGAGTTGAATGACTACTACACGCTGCAATCATAAGGACACGGACGGGTTATGTAACGATGGTTACGATTGAGGCCCGTCTGTCTAGTGAAAAATGCTAAGGCCGCAGGGTGTGGTAGTGATGGTTAAGTCTTTGAACGTACTAAACACATGCCGAGATTATGGGAATCGGTAAGCTTAAGTACCTGATTGGCCCGGCAAGGGGACGGCATCCTACCCTTTGAACTTCGGTCCCATGTGCATATGGCGAGTGCAGAGAGTGGTCACGACCCGGCGCCGAACCGTGGCGTGGGGCTCTTGTACTCTCGGAGGGTAGCCCCGATCCACGACCCGGAAAGAAAGGGGAAAAGTTGCACGTGTGACTCTGTGAGTAACCACGTGACGTGTGTTTAGGTTTCCCTTGCAAGGTTAAGAAATTCGATTCGAATCGTCCGTTTCTCACGGCTATTGAGACTGCTTAACCATTTTTACCCACAGAGTAAGAAGAGGAACAATGATGATGAATGAACTGGTTGGATGGAAAATTTAATGCTTCACCATGTATGCTTTAGATAGCTGCTTATCTAGACTGGCTAACGAAACTAGAATCTTGAGCTAAAAGTTGAAAGTAAGGACCCACTTGTAGTTGCTTTTCGGCAAAACAAACCCCTGAGCCAAAAAGCCTGGCATGTCTAGAGTCGGTGGAGTAGATTCCACTACTCGGGTAAGTCTTGCTGAGTATTAGTATACTCAGCCTTGCTTGTGACTCGTTTTCAGGTGAGCCCTTCGAAGATATGATTGCTAGCTTGGCTTGGCCCTGCACTCTTCCCCCTGGTTGGTCGGTGGAATGGGATGCGCCCCCGTCCAACGGAGATAAGGCCGAGTGATGTCTCGTACGGGCTTCATCGAGACATCCTGTATCGTCGAGTAGTTTCCGTTGTTTATTTCCGCTGCAATTTAACTCTGAAGAACTTATTTATGTTAATTGAAGTACTTGTTTTCTAAACTCAGAACTAGGTCTGTAATATTGACTTATGCAAATGATGTAATACTTGCTGGAATGTGGTATTCTCTGGGCTCATCGTCGCATGAGCATTTGTATGAACGGCGCTCGATCCGTTCACCGTGGTTGTATCGGGAGGTTATACCCGACAGACCAGTGAATTACTCCGTTTGAAGTGTAAGGTTAACCGAGGATGCCTTAATGGTGATGGTTAATACACTTGAGCCGGATTAATTCAGGTGGTTCTGCCACAGCTGGTATCAGAGCCGTAGCTGGTGCCACAGCTGGCAACAGCGGACACCAGAGCCGAAATACATACGCCAGAGAATGCTACAAGCCTTAAAAACTCATTTTACTAAAACTTGACTAGAAGGTTGTGCTGCGAAATGCGTTGGTACGTTAAGGATGGTGCCTAGTTCGTAAAGCCCTAAGGGAGTATGGGAAAGTTTACTAGGTGGCTATCTAACTTCTATATGTATTATCAACTGACTTCCAGCACATTACTTTCTGTCGAAACTTACTTTCATGCACAACCGACCCTAAATTCTGTAACGACGCACTCGTCGCTAAGGTAAGAAGGTAAGGATCCTCAGCCAACTGAGAGAGCTTGGCCTTCCTGTCGGTGATGCGAACCGAACGCTGCCCTCAAGCAGTGGCTTACTTGAGGTGGTGCCAATATGCCAACTGTTAGTTGAACATATTGGGAGTAGAAGGTTCGGCGCAGGGTATGGCGATCGCTGTTCATACCCCCGTCTCATGACGGTACCCCCGTGAATACGCTATCTCGATAGCGTATGTTAACGTCGTCTGTACGGCGGAAATTGTACAGATATCGTTTCTATAAGTAAACGGTAATGATTACGGACGCTTTCATGAGTGCTGGCATGAAAGGTTCACGATATATATATGCTTGTCGATCTTCTGCAGGTACACTAACCGCGATTACGATAAGTTAAGGGACGAGTAGAAAGACTCGACTAGCTATTATAGCGAGAGCCGTATTGTGTATGCCACCGAAACTATCTTCGTAAGACCAAAACTATTTGGCGATTATTTTATTTTGTGAGGACGAATAGGACGTGCATACATCATGAACATATGTATCTGAAATCAAAAATGTGATGTATGAGAGTGGTAAGGTTCTTGCGTATCTAAACCATGGTTTGCATAAGGACTATCTAGCGAAACTGTCCGAAATCCGCCGTCACCAAAAAGAACGATTTATTGACCCAAGAAAATGACCTTTTCTGGAGAAGCTCATGTTGAAAGAATTGTTCCAAATTTTGTGTTCTATCTCCTGTTCAAAAATGAAAAATTCTGAACTTATGGATAATAAGAAATAACAGAAACCTTGAAATGTCAGAATTCTGTCCGGAATAAGCACTTCTGCCTCTTAAATTTTTAGGCCCCCTTCCTGCGGTTTTCTGCAAAAGAGCACAACACGAAACTTGTTCCAAATTTACCCAGAAAGCTGCTGTTAAAATTTGGTAAATTTTGGCTGGGTAGGTTTTCCCTGGTGTACGAAACTCTAGCCCTCTGTTCACTGAAAATTCTGGGTAGACAGTAAGGTAAAACCTGAAAAGAAAGACCATCTTAGAGACCCCATTTGCTCGGGAGTTGACTAGAAAAGTTATTCACAAATACCTTAGGAGTGATCTGGTGAAATTTGAGAATTTTTGGATGAGAACTGTGGGAGTTATGATTATTTCTGCACACTATACAGAATCTGTCCTTGTGCTGTTCACAGTTTCTCGCCATCTCACTCCATTTGATCTTTTGTTCAGATGGCCGAGCCTGTTGAGATGATGGTGGATGAGGATGGACGTGTGCACTCGCAGTGTCTCCACTGGGAGGGCTTTCCCTCTATTTTGTGGGATGTTCTGCGTACCGCGGGCTATCTAATTCCCCCACGTTACGCCGGACTGGAGTTTGCAGAAAATGGAGTTACCCAGTGCCGTGTCAACGTGACTATCTTTCCGCACCCGCTACACCCGGAGTGGCCCGCCTTGGAGCTTGAGGCTGTTGGTCGCCGTTTGGCCGATACTTGGGAGCTTGCAGCCATGAGGGCTCTCACCACATTTTGTGCGCAGCGTCCCGAGGTTGTCACACTCACTCCCATTGGATTGTTTCCTGCTGCCCAGGACAACGACCCCTTTTGGCTCAACAGGGTGCAGCACGCACAGTATTTGGTAGACTTCCATGCCCAGGAGACTATCCATACCTCCGTGCGGTGCATGAGTGCACTCTACCGACTTCTGACTCTCCAGAGTCAGGCACTCGAGCAGCTCACTGATCTTGCTCAGGCCTACCATATGATGGCAGATACCAGGGATGAGCAGATAAAGGAGCTCAGTCAGGATCTTGAGGACAGAGATGCTCAGATTGGCCAACTTGAGGGCCAAATCCAGGAGCAGGACACTCTCATGGATGAGAGAGATACCACGATAGCACAGTTGGAGGAGCAGCTCCATGATCTGAACCTTGAGTTGGAGGATGCTAATGAGCACATTCAGTGGCATCATGATCAGAATGACCATCCCCATGAGGACGACATGGAGGAGGATGAGGAGGAGCCACAGGAGATTGATGGTATCTCAGCTATGGATTTTGAGGGTGAGGTACCACAGGCACCTCAGATGGGAGCTCACTCTCCTACTCACAGCGAGTCGTCCGTCAACGACTTGGATGATTTCTAGAGGACGACCTAGGAGGACTTTTGCACATACTCCTCGATAGGGTAGCCTAACTTTTGGCAAGTGTTGTAATAGGCTAACTAGGAGTTGAGTAACTCTTTTGTGTTGGGTACACCTGAACCATGTGGATACCCTCAGCATGTAAGGAACGGCGATAAACTTGGTGATTTCGTTGTAAGTTGGTAAACGATGGAATCCACAATCGCTGAGACTTGTCGGAATTTTTACCCATGTCTCCTTGCATTTCTTGGCTGAGTGTTGAATACCAGACTTGTGCTAAATTTTGTGATCTAGGTTCTCACAAAAATTCAGCATCATTGGACCTCGCTAGTTTAAGATATAGGCGAAACCGTACCGACCAATCTGCTGAAAAACAGCTAAGACAGCAAGGCAAAGGACGAGCTTTTCGACCACCTTAGCCATAGTTCTAGCGCCGAAGTTAAATGCCAAAGTGGTGCATTCCTAAATTCTCTGGCTACTGCCAATGTTGAGATGTTTTGGATGGACCCCCAGCAGGCTATGATTTTTCTCGTAGCAAACAGAGATTCTGTCCATACTTCTAGCTATGACTTCGGAAGTCCCTGACTACCCAATTATTTATGAAGTCAAGGAAGTAATATGGATAGCGTTGCTAATGGTAACCTTTCACGTTTCAGATGGTTGGATCAACACGTGGCAACCCCGAGGGTTTTGGTGCCGGTGGCAGCCGCTCGCGACAATCGCCACCACCCCCGCCCAGTTTGGTGGAAGTGATGGCCGCTCAAACCGAGCTGTTGCGTCAGATTGTGCAAGGACAACACCAGCAGAGGGGTGGGCACAATACTCACCAACCACAAGCCGCAGGATACACGGATTTCCTAGGGACCCAGCCTCCCTTGTTCCATAAGGCAGAGGAACCCCTGGACGCAGATGCATGGATTCGCACCATAGAATCCAAGTTCACACTACTTGTGGCCCCATGCTCAGAAGCCAACAAAGCTCGTTTTGCCGCGCAACAGCTTCGCGGTACCGCTCGTCTGTGGTGGGACCACTATTCTGCGATGCTCCCGGCTGATCATGTGGTCGACTGGAATGAATTCAAGACCGCGTTCCGGGCACATCATATCCCCGAGGGTCTCATGGAGAGAAAGTTGAATGAGTTCCTGGCACTCACCCAAGGCACCCGCACCGTGTTGCAGTACGCCCAGGCGTTCAACAACCTATGCCAGTATGCGGGCTATCACGCGGATACGGATGCCAAGAAGCGTGATCGTTTCCGCCGAGGTCTGAATACCAAGCTCAAGGAACGTCTCAACCTAGCCAGGGCTGACACCTACAACGAGTTGGTCAATATGGCCATAACCCAGGAAGACTGTATCCTGGCACACCGGGCAGAGAAGAAGAGAAAGGCACCCGCAGGACCATCAAGTGCCCAACCGCCAAGGTATCGCATCGTGCAAAATACCGCACCTACAGCTCCACCAAAGGCCCCGCAGCCAGGAAGATGGATTGCCAGACCCCCACAGCAGCCAGGCATGGTACGACCCCCGATGCCTCCACAGAATGGTCCGAGGCCCATTCTTCAGCAGTCTCTTCGACCTAGCCCCGCAAATCGCTGTTTCAAATGCGGGAGTTCCAGCCACTTCGCACGAGAATGCCCTCAGCCTGGACAGCCCAACCAAGGTCAAGGATCCAACCCGAACGCCAAGAACAGGGGCAAGAGACAGACCCTGCAAGTCAAGCAAGGACGGATTAACTTCACCACGCTTGCAGAGCTTCCAGAAGGAGCCCCAGTGATGTCGGGTACATTCTCTATCCATAACAAGCCTGCCGTTATATTATTTGATTCTGGAGCATCGCATAGTTTCATAAGTGCAAAATTCGGTGCAAAAGTAGGCTTGGATATTCGTCACACAAAAGGGTCATATATGATATCAACACCGGGTGGTAAAATTGCTTCAAACCAAATGGTCAGACAAGTACCAGTCAAGTTGGGTAGTAAAACCATCGACACAGACCTTGTCCTTTTACCCCTTGACGGCATGGACATTATTTTGGGAATGAACTGGATGGCTATGCATGGAGTCACACTGGATCTTTCTTCCCGAGCCGTTGAGATAAATTCACCTAGTCACGGAGCCACTACCCTTTACTTACCATTCATAGATTGCACGAATTCCTGTGCTTATAAGATGGAAGGACTTAAGCTAGATGAGATTCTGGTGGTGAACGAGTATGCCGATGTTTTCCCGGATGACTTACCAGGAATGCCACCGGATAGGGATATTGAGTTCGTTATTGAACTACAACTAGGCACTGCACCTATATCCAAAAGACCGTATAGGATGCCCCCTAAAGAATTGGCAGAGTTGAAAATTCAACTCCAAGAACTACTGGACAAAGGTTTCATTCGCCCTAGCGCGTCACCTTGGGGATGTCCAGCCCTATTCGTAAAGAAGAAGGATGACAGTTTGAGATTATGTGTGGACTACCGACCTCTCAATGCGGTAACAGTTAAAAATAAATACCCACTTCCTCGCATCGATGTGCTCTTCGATCAATTAGCTGGAGCCAGAGTCTTCTCAAAGATTGATCTTCGTTCGGGATATCATCAGATCAAGATTCGCCCGTGCGATATTCCTAAGACTGCCTTCTCCACACGATATGGACTATATGAATTCTTGGTCATGTCCTTTGGACTCACCAATGCCCCTGCCTACTTCATGTATCTCATGAATTCGGTATTCATGCCCGAACTTGACAAATTCGTCGTAGTGTTCATCGACGACATTCTTATCTATTCCAAGGATGAGGAAGAGCATGCCAAGCACCTTCGCATTGTTCTTCAGCGACTCAGAGACCATCAGCTCTATGCTAAGTTTTCTAAGTGTGAATTCTGGTTGGATACTGTAAAGTTCTTAGGTCACACGATCTCCAACGAAGGCATAGCCGTTGACCCCAGCAAGGTACAAGAGGTGATGGATTGGAAACCCCCTGCCTCTGTTCATCAGATTCGCAGTTTTCTCGGCTTAGCCGGTTACTACCGTCGCTTCATCCCGGATTTCTCTCGAATTGCTAAGCCCATGACGGAACTATTGAAGAAGGAAGTAAAGTTTGTATGGAATGAGAAGTGTGAGGAAGCCTTCCACACTCTCAGAGAGCATCTGACTACTGCACCTGTGTTAGCTCAACCCGATAATACCAAGTCATTCGATGTGTATTGTGACGCATCAGGTACTGGTCTAGGATGTGTGCTTATGCAAGAGAATCGAGTGATTGCATATGCCTCACGAGCCCTTCGGCCCCACGAACAGAATTATCCCACGCATGACCTTGAGCTCGCAGCCGTCATTCACGCTCTGAAGATATGGAGGCACTATCTCATGGGTACACAGTGCAATATCTACACGGATCATAAGAGTCTCAAGTACATCTTCACACAAGCCGATCTGAATATGAGGCAACGGAGATGGCTAGAATTAATCAAGGATTATGACCTTGAAGTGCATTATCACCCCGGCAAGGCTAATGTAGTCGCGGATGCACTAAGCCGCAAGTCCCATTGCCATTGCTTATCCATGGAGTCCTACCATGGGACATTATGTGCAGACATGAGGAAGCTTAACTTGGAAATGGTTTCCCAAGGCACTCTAAATCACATCTCAGTTGAGCCCACTCTTCACGACCAAATCGTCATGGCACAACTACATGATGAAGGAATCAAAATCATCAAACAAAAACTCTCTCTAAGTGAGGAGAAGTATAAGTGTTTCCGCCAGGACCATAAGGGAGTTCTATGGTTCGAAAGTCGTATAGTCGTTCCGAAGAATCGTGAACTCCGCAAGCAAATTCTTGATGAGGCACACCTCTCCAAATTCTCTATCCACCCCGGCAGTAGCAAAATGTATCAGGATCTAAGGCAGAACTTCTGGTGGACTAGAATGAAAAGGGAAATTGCTACGTATGTCTCGGAATGTGACACGTGCCAGAGAGTAAAAGCTAGCCACTTAAAGGTAGCCGGTACACTTCAACCGTTACCTATACCATCATGGAAATGGGAAGACATAAGTATGGACTTCATCGTGGGACTACCAAACACTTCCCGGAAACATGATTCCATATGGGTTATCGTTGATAGACTCACGAAGACGGCACATTTTCTTCCGGTGCACACCACCTATTCTACCAAGAAATATGCCGAGATTTACCTCGATCGTATTGTTTGCCTGCATGGAATACCTAAGACAATCATTTCCGATCGTGGTCCTCAGTTGTAGCACGCTTTTGGGAACAACTGCAAACGTCTCTTGGCACCAAGCTGATTCGCAGATCAGCATACCATCCCCAGACCGATGGACAAACGGAAAGAGTAAACCAAATTCTTGAAGACATGCTGAGAGCTTGTGTCATTCATTATGACAAGAATTGGGACAAATGCCTACCCCTGGCAGAGTTCTCATACAACAACAGCTACCAAACGAGTTTGAAAATGGCACCATTTGAGGCCCTGTACGGACGAAGGTGTCGAACCCCTTTGAGCTGGTCACAAACCGGAGAACGTAAAATAATTGGACCCGACCTGGTAATCGAGGCAGAGGAGAAAGTAAAAGTAATACAAGCAAATCTTAAAGCCGCACAAGCCCGACAAAAGAGCTATTCTGACAAAAGGAGAAAGCCCCTAAAGTTCGAAGTTGGCGATCATGTCTACCTTCGCGTTTCACCCACCAAGGGAGTGCGAAGATTCGGAATCAAAGGCAAACTAGCTCCCCGTTATATTGGTCCTTACGAAATCATGGAGAGCTGCGGACCCGTAGCCTACAAATTACGACTGCCCCCTCAGCTCACGGCCACCCATGATGTCTTCCACGTATCTCAACTCAAGAAGTGTATTCGAGTCCCTACCGAGATTGTGGAACAACAAGAGATATCGTTGGAACCCGACCTCTCGTATGTCGAACACCCAGTTAAGATTTTGGATCAAAAAGAAAGAGAGACCAGGAGGAAAGTGATTAGAATGTATAAAATACAATGGAATCGCCACACGGAAGAAGAAGCCACCTGGGAAACGGAAAGCTACCTGAACCAACATTTCCCTGGGTTTCTTGCCTCAACCACTGGTATGTGCACCCACGCCCACACTAAGAATTACCGAATCTCGGGGCGAGATTCTTGTTAAGGGGGGAAGGCTGTGACAACCCTGGTAATTAAAATTTCAAAATCAATGTCATTAGCCTAACTCTATGTGTTAAACCAACTAATGAGAGGGTGGAAAGAATTAAAACGGGTTCAGTTAGAATTCAAATTTAAATTGGGCACATTTGGGCACATTTGAAACTTTTAAAATAACTTTAAAACCATAAGCCAAATGAGATTTTGCCTGAAACCAAAGTTGTAGAACTTTTTATTTTGAACAACTTTCATGTTCAAAAGTTTTTGAAATTCAAATCAGAAAGAGGAGAAAACGCCCTGTTTGCACCCAGCCCCCTGAACTTTTTCGAATTTTTGCATTTCGGTCCCTCGCGTCTCCCCCTCCTCTGCCGCGCCGCGCGCGCTCGCCCGCCCGCCGCGCGCCAGGTGCTCGGCGTCGCCTGACCGGCGCGAAGCGCCAGGCCAGTGGCCGCCGCACCACCCCGCCACGGCCGGCTTTGCCCCGCCCCGACGCCGCGCGCCCAGTCCCCGCCCGCGCGTGCTGCCGCGTCCAGACCCGCCGCCCGTCGCGCCAGTAGCCGCGCTCCGCCGTGCCACCCCGGCCCCCGCGCCCCGCCAGCTGCCGCGCCTGCCCTCCGCCCGAGCCGCTGCAGCAGCTGCTCCCCAATCCGCACGCCGCGCTATCTCCTCGCGCCCACGCCACAATCGCGGCCGCCCAGTCGCCCGCGCCCGCTCGCCGCACGCCGCGCCGGCGTTCTGTCGCCGCCCGCCGTGGCCAGTGCCCGCCGCTGCCGCGCTCCGCCCCGCACGCTAACCAGGCCCCTCCTGTCCCTATAAAAGCGCCACCCCGGCCACGCGCGCGAGCCCCCGGCCACCAGAAAACCTCGCCGTCGCCATCGCCGCCGCCGAGCAACACCCGTCCGTGGACAGCCCACTGCCGCCGCCCACTGCCCAAACTGAGCACCCAGCCACCACTACATCACCTCACCGCAGCTCACCGACCCACCCAACGCCACCCAGAGCCACCGGAGCGCCGCCGCCCGCGCTGCCGCCGCCGCCGCCGCCCCTGCTCGCCGTGGACAGCACAACTCCGACCCCCTCCGTCCAAGCCGAGCCCCGGAGTAGCTTCCCCACGCACCACTGAAGCTCACCGACCGGACCACGCCGCCCCAAGCCCGCCGGAGCACCGCCGTCGACGCGAGCCGCGCCGCCGCCGCCTCTGCTCCAACGCCGGCGAGCCCTTCCCGGCCGTCCCCCACCTGAACAACACCCCCACAAGGTAGCCCTCGCACCCCTGAACCTTCCCCGACCCTCGCCCCTCGCCGCCGGCGAGCCCCCTCGCCGGAATTTCGGCCGGCCGCCGTACCCGAGCCGCCGAGGACCCAATTGCAAGGATTTAAATCTTTAGAAGGGTCTGAGCGCAAGATTCAAGGACCTAGTTGTAAAAGAAAATTTCAAACCTAGATTCAAATTCAGTGAACTTGTAAAATTCGTATAAAATCGTAGAAAATTCAGAAAAATGCAAACTCAACTGTTCTGGAATCCTCAGAACAAACTCTACCACTTTTGTTACAAAAGTTTTCTCAGAATCTCAAAATATTTTGCTCTACATTAAATAGAAGCTTTAATGGACATATTTTATACCCACTGTTCTAGAACAATGCTGACCCTGAATTTTGGGCAGTAAATTAGTTGCTTGATGATTAGGACTGTGTAAAAAGATCAGGCCCAAATTCCATCTCTAGCTTTACTGTTTGTTAAACTTAGTTTTATTTCATGTGTAAGAAGAATGTTTTATCCCTGCAGTTAGGTGAGGAGTCACCCATTGAAATTTTTCCTATGCTAATGTATTGGTACCTAGAAGCCAGAGAAAAATTAGGAGACTTTTTATCTCACAGTAACCAATTTATTTGATTTATGTGCTAATAACATACATTAAAACAAGAAAATAGTATCTTAGCTTGGAAAATACTCAAATTTTTACTAGGAGTTACACTTTGGTAGAAGTTGCTGTGTAAACAGTTTCATGGACAAAAACCCTGTGTAGGGTCCTGTAAAAATGAATCTTTAAAAAGCCTAGGTATAGAATGTCATATTTTCTATGCTCTAAATACTGCATGGTAAATCCTACAAAAATTACAGTAGCTTCTACATGCTCAAGTGAGAGCTCTGTAAAAATCTTAGCCACAATTGTTGCACCAATTGATCTGTACAAAAAGAACAAATATCTAACAGCAACAATGTAATATATTTTTCAGAATTAATCTGTTACATAAAATTGGCTGAAAATTTTACAGTAAGCACATTTTTCCTCGATGTGCCTAAATCCAAAATTTCATAACCAGAAACTATCCCTTGTAGTAATGACTCTCAAATCGTAACCAAGTGCTATTTCCACGACTTAAACTTGTGCACTCATGTAGAATCGACGACTCTCGCCGACGGAACCTACGAGCTGGTGCCCGCGTCCGAGAGTGAGCAGCGTGAAGCTCAAGCAAATCTAACTGAAGCTTTTGAAGACCCGAGCCCAAGTTCGGAAGATCCCCAAGCAAACTGCGAAGGCAAGCCCCGGAGCATAACCCATTCTTTCCGAAATTATGCAACTCTTTACTCCTTGCTTGTGCATTAAGTTTATAGGAGTTGGATGAAAACTTAGTTGCATGATGTTAGGAACCCTTGCGTGAAAACTAGATGTAAGGTTCGATAGAATGCTGTGCTAATAGGACTCCGGTAAAAGTCGAGTGATTTCCTGTCACTCGCGAGAAAATAGGAGTTGAATGACTACTACACGCTGCAATCATAAGGACACGGACGGGTTATGTAACGATGGTTACGATTGAGGCCCGTCTGTCTAGTGAAAAATGCTAAGGCCGCAGGGTGTGGTAGTGATGGTTAAGTCTTTGAACGTACTAAACACATGCCGAGATTATGGGAATCGGTAAGCTTAAGTACCTGATTGGCCCGGCAAGGGGACGGCATCCTACCCTTTGAACTTCGGTCCCATGTGCATATGGCGAGTGCAGAGAGTGGTCACGACCCGGCGCCGAACCGTGGCGTGGGGCTCTTGTACTCTCGGAGGGTAGCCCCGATCCACGACCCGGAAAGAAAGGGGAAAAGTTGCACGTGTGACTCTGTGAGTAACCACGTGACGTGTGTTTAGGTTTCCCTTGCAAGGTTAAGAAATTCGATTCGAATCGTCCGTTTCTCACGGCTATTGAGACTGCTTAACCATTTTTACCCACAGAGTAAGAAGAGGAACAATGATGATGAATGAACTGGTTGGATGGAAAATTTAATGCTTCACCATGTATGCTTTAGATAGCTGCTTATCTAGACTGGCTAACGAAACTAGAATCTTGAGCTAAAAGTTGAAAGTAAGGACCCACTTGTAGTTGCTTTTCGGCAAAACAAACCCCTGAGCCAAAAAGCCTGGCATGTCTAGAGTCGGTGGAGTAGATTCCACTACTCGGGTAAGTCTTGCTGAGTATTAGTATACTCAGCCTTGCTTGTGACTCGTTTCAGGTGAGCCCTTCGAAGATATGATTGCTAGCTTGGCTTGGCCCTGCACTCTTCCCCCTGGTTGGTCGGTGGAATGGGATGCGCCCCCGTCCAACGGAGATAAGGCCGAGTGATGTCTCGTACGGGCTTCATCGAGACATCCTGTATCGTCGAGTAGTTTCCGTTGTTTATTTCCGCTGCAATTTAACTCTGAAGAACTTATTTATGTTAATTGAAGTACTTGTTTTCTAAACTCAGAACTAGGTCTGTAATATTGACTTATGCAAATGATGTAATACTTGCTGGAATGTGGTATTCTCTGGGCTCATCGTCGCATGAGCATTTGTATGAACGGCGCTCGATCCGTTCACCGTGGTTGTATCGGGAGGTTATACCCGACAGACCAGTGAATTACTCCGTTTGAAGTGTAAGGTTAACCGAGGATGCCTTAATGGTGATGGTTAATACACTTGAGCCGGATTAATTCAGGTGGTTCTGCCACAGCTGGTATCAGAGCCGTAGCTGGTGCCACAGCTGGCAACAGCGGACACCAGAGCCGAAATACATACGCCAGAGAATGCTACAAGCCTTAAAAACTCATTTTACTAAAACTTGACTAGAAGGTTGTGCTGCGAAATGCGTTGGTACGTTAAGGATGGTGCCTAGTTCGTAAAGCCCTAAGGGAGTATGGGAAAGTTTACTAGGTGGCTATCTAACTTCTATATGTATTATCAACTGACTTCCAGCACATTACTTTCTGTCGAAACTTACTTTCATGCACAACCGACCCTAAATTCTGTAACGACGCACTCGTCGCTAAGGTAAGAAGGTAAGGATCCTCAGCCAACTGAGAGAGCTTGGCCTTCCTGTCGGTGATGCGAACCGAACGCTGCCCTCAAGCAGTGGCTTACTTGAGGTGGTGCCAATATGCCAACTGTTAGTTGAACATATTGGGAGTAGAAGGTTCGGCGCAGGGTATGGCGATCGCTGTTCATACCCCCGTCTCATGACGGTACCCCCGTGAATACGCTATCTCGATAGCGTATGTTAACGTCGTCTGTACATCAGGTACTCAGAACTAGGTCTGTAATATTGACTTATGCAAATGATGTAATACTTGCTGGAATGTGGTATTCTCTGGGCTCATCGTCGCATGAGCATTTGTATGAACGGCGCTCGATCCGTTCACCGTGGTTGTATCGGGAGGTTATACCCGACAGACCAGTGAATTACTCCGTTTGAAGTGTAAGGTTAACCGAGGATGCCTTAATGGTGATGGTTAATACACTTGAGCCGGATTAATTCAGGTGGTTCTGCCACAGCAGGCGCAGCGACGGGCGGGGCGCGGGGGTCGGGACGGCACGGCGCGACGCGGCGGTTGGGCGCGGCGGGCGGCGAGCCGGGGCACGGCACGGAGCGCGCACGCGCGGGCGCGGACTCGGCAGCGCGGCGGTGGGGGGGCAAAGCCGTGCTTGGGGGCGAGGGACGGCGGCCACTGGCCTGGCGGCTCGCGCCGGTCAGACGTCGCCGGCCACCTGGCCGTGCGGTCGGGCGGGGATGGGAGAGAGAGAGAGAAGCGAGGGACCTAAATGCGAGAATTTGAAAAGTTCCAGGGGGCTGGGTGCAAACAGGGTGTTTTCTCCTCTTTCTAATTTTAATTTCGAAAACTTTTGAACATGAAAGTTGTTCAGAATAAAAAGTTCTACAAGTTTGGTTTCAGGCAACATCTCATTTGGCTTATGGTTTGAGAGTTAATTTAAAAATTCAAAAAGTATTCAAATGTGCCCAAATTCAATTTGAATTTCAACTTAACTTACTCTAATTCTTTTCACCCTTTTATTAGTTGGTTAAGCATAGGGTTAGGCTAATGACATTGATTTAGAAATGTAATTTATCAGGGTTGTCAGAGCCTTCCCCCCTTAACAAGAATCTCGTCCCGAGATTCGGTAAATCTTAGTGTGGACATGGGTGCACATACCAGTGGTTGAGATAAGAAAACCAGGGAAATTTTGGTTTAGGTAGCTCTCGGTTTCCCAGGTGGCTTCTTCTTCAGTGTGATGATTCCATTGAACTTTATACATTTTAATCACTTTCCTCCTGGTCCCTCTTTCTTTTTGATCCAAAATTTTAACCGGGTGTTCGACATACGAGAGGTCGGGTTGTAACAATATTTCTTGTTGTTCCACAATCTCGGTAGGGACTCGAATACACTTCTTGAGTTGAGATACGTGGAAGACATCATGGGTGGCCGTGAGCTGAGGGGGCAGTCGTAATTTGTAGGCTACGGGTCCGCAGTTCTCAATGATTTCGTAAGGACCAACATAACGGGGAGCTAGTTTGCCCTTGACTCCGAATCTCTGCACTCCCTTGGTTGGTGAAACTCGAAGATAGACGTGATCGCCAACTTCGAATTGTAGGGGCTTTCTCCTTTTGTCGGAATAGCTCTTTTGTCGGGCTTGTGCGGCTTTAAGATTTGCTTGTATTACTCTTACTTTCTCCTCTGCCTCGATTACCAGGTCGGGTCCAATTATTTTACGTTCTCCGGTTTGTGACCAGCTCAAAGGAGTTCGACACCTTCGTCCGTACAGGGCCTCAAATGGTGCCATTTTCAAACTCGTTTGATGGCTATTGTTGTACGAGAACTCTGCTAGGGGTAGACATTTGTCCCAGTTCTTGTCATAGTGGATGACGCAAGCTCTCAGCATGTCTTCAAGAATTTGGTTTACTCTTTCCGTTTGTCCGTCAGTCTGAGGATGGTATGCTGAGCTGCGGATCAGTTTAGTACCAAGAGACGTTTGCAGTTGTTCCCAAAAGCGTGCTACAAACTGAGTACCACGATCGGAAATAATTGTGTTAGGTATTCCATGTAGGCAAACAATACGATCGAGGTAAATCTCGGCATATTTCTTGGTAGAATAGGTGGTGTGTACCGGAAGAAAATGTGCCGTCTTTGTGAGTCTATCAACGATAACCCATATGGAATCATGTTTCTGTGAAGTGTTTGGTAGTCCAACGATGAAGTCCATACTTATGTCTTCCCATTTCCAGGATGGTATAGGTAACGGTTGAAGTGTACCGACTACTTTCAAGTGGCTAGCTTTTACTCTCTGGCACGTGTCACATTCTGAGACATACGTAGCAATTTCCCTTTTCATTCTAGTCCACCAGAAGTTTTGCCTTAGGTCTTGATACATTTTGCTACTGCCGGGGTGGATAGAGAATTTGGAAAGGTGTGCCTCATCGAGAATTTGCTTGCGGAGTTCATGATTCTTCGGAACGACTATACGACTATACATTTGTACTTCTCCTCACCTAGAGAGAGTTTTTGTTTGATGATCTTAATTCCTTTATCATGTAGTTGTGCCATGACGATTTGGTCGTGAAGAGTGGGCTCAACTGAGATGTGTTCTAGATTGCCTTGGGAAACCATTTCCAAGTTAAGCCTCCTCATTTCTGCACACAACGTCTGATGGTAGGATTCCATGGATAAGCAATGGCAATGGGACTTGCGGCTTAGTGCATCGGCGACTACATTAGCCTTGTCGGGGTGGTAGTGCACTTCAAGGTCATAATCCTTGATTAATTCTAGCCATCTTCGTTGTCTCATATTCAGATCGGCTTGTGTGAAAATATACTTGAGACTCTTATGATCCGTGTAGATATTGCACCGTGTACCCATGAGATAGTGCCTCCATATTTTCAGAGCGTGAATGACAGCTGCAAGCTCAAGATCATGAGTGGGATAATTCTGTTCGTGGGGCCGAAGAGCTCGTGAGGCATATGCAATCACTCGATTCTCTTGCATAAGCACACATCCTAGACCAGTACCCGATGCGTCACAATACACATCGAACGACTTGGTATTATCGGGTTGAGCTAACACAGGTGCAGTAGTCAGATGCTCTCTGAGAGTGTGGAAAGCTTCTTCACATTTCTCATTCCATACAAACTTTACTTCCTTCTTTAACAGTTCAGTCATGGGCTTAGCAATTCGAGAGAAATCCGGGATGAAGCGACGGTAGTAACCGGCTAAGCCGAGAAAACTACGGATCTGATGAACAGAGGTAGGGGGTTTCCAATCCATCACCTCTTGTACCTTGCTGGGGTCAACAGCTATGCCTTCGCTGGAGATCGTGTGACCTAAGAACTTTACAGTATCCAACCAGAATTCACACTTAGAAAACTTAGCATAGAGCTGATGGTCTCTGAGTCGCTGAAGAACAATGCGAAGGTGCTTGGCATGCTCTTCCTCATCCTTGGAATAGATAAGGATGTCGTCGATGAACACTACGACGAATTTGTCAAGCTCGGGCATGAATACCGAATTCATGAGATACATGAAGTAGGCAGGGGCATTGGTGAGTCCAAAGGACATGACCAAGAATTCATATAGTCCATATCGTGTGGAGAAGGCAGTCTTAGGAATATCGCACGGGCGAATCTTGATCTGATGATATCCCGAACGAAGATCAATTTTTGAGAAGACTCTGGCTCCAGCTAATTGATCGAAGAGCACATCGATACGGGGAAGTGGGTATTTATTCTTAATGGTTACTGTGTTGAGAGGCCGGTAGTCAACGCATAACCTCAAACCGTCATCCTTCTTCTTTATGAATAGGGCTGGACATCCCCAAGGTGACGCGCTAGGGCGAATGAAACCTTTGTCCAGTAGTTCTTGGAGTTGAATTTTTAGCTCGGCCAATTCTTTAGGGGGCATCCTATATGGTCTTTTGGATATAGGTGCAGTGCCTGGTTGCAGTTCGATGATGAACTCAATATCCCTATCCGGTGGCATTCCTGGTAAGTCATCCGGAAAAACGTCGGCATACTCGTTTACCATAGGAATATCCTCTAGCTTAAGTCCTTCCATCTTGTAAACACAGGAATTCATGCAATCTAGGAATGGTAGGTAAAGGGAAGTGGCTCCGTGACTAGGTGAATTTATCTCAACGGCTCGGGAAGAAAGGTCCAGCGTGACTCCATGCATAGTCATCCAGTTCATTCCCAAAATAATATCCATGCCGTCAAGGGGTAAAAGGACAAGGTCTGTGTCGATGGTTTTACTACCCAACTTGACTGGTACTTGTCTGACCATTTGGTTTGAAGCAATTTTACCACCCGGTGTTGATATCATATATGACCCTTTTGTGTGACAAACATCCAAGCCTACTTTTGCACCGAATTTTGCACTTATGAAACTATGCGATGCACCAGAATCAAATAATATAACTGCAGGCTTATTATGGATAGAGAATATACCAGACATCACTGGGGCTCCTTCAGGAAGCTCTGCAAGCGTGGTGAAGTTAATCCGTCCTTGCTTGACCTGCAGGGTCTGTCTCTTGCCCCTGTTCTTTGTTGTTCGGGTTGGATCCCTAACCTTGGTTGGGCGGCCCAGACTGAGGGCATTCTCGTGCAAAGTGGTTGGAACTCCCGCATTTGAAACAACGATTCGCGGGGCTGGGTCGAAGAGACTGTTGCGGAGTGGGCCTCGGACCATTCTGTGGAGGCATCGGGGGTCGTACCATGCCTGGCTGCTGTGGGGGTCTGGCAATCCATCTCCCTGGCTGAGGGGCCCTAGGTGGAGCTGTGGGTGCGGCATTTTGCACGATGCGATACCTTGGTGGCTGAGCACTTGAAGGTCCAGCGGGTGCCTTTCTCTTCTTCTCTGCCCGGTGTGCCATGATACAGTCTTCCTGGGTAATGGCCATATTGACCAATTCGTTGTAGGTGTCAGCCCTGGCTAGGTTCAGACGTTCCTTGAGCTTGGTGCTCAGTCCTCTGCGGAAACGGTCATGCTTCTTAGCATCCGTATCAGCGTGATAGCTCGCATACTGGCATAGATTGTTGAACGCCTGGGCGTATTGCAGCACGGTGCGGGTGCCCTGGGTAAGTGCCAGGAACTCGTTCAACTTCCTCATCATGAGACCCTCGGGGATATGATGTGCGCGGAACGCAGTCTTGAATTCATCCCAGGTGACAACATGATCAGCCGGGAGCATCACAAAATAGTGGTCCCACCACAGACGAGCGGTACCGCGAAGCTGTTGCGCGGCAAAACGCGCCACAAGTAGTGTGAACTTGGATTCGATGGTGCGAATCCATGCGTCTGTGTCCAGGGGTTCCTCGGTCTTATGGAACAAGGGCGGCTGGGTCCCCAGAAAATCCATGTACCCTGCAGCTTGGGGGTGGTGGACATTTTGCCCACCCCGCTGGTGGTGTTGCTGTCCTTGCACCAGCTGACGCAGCAGCTCGGTTTGAGCGGCCATCACTTCCACCAAACTGGGCGGGGGTGGTGGCGATTGTCACGGTCTGCTGCCACCGGCACCAAAACCCTCGGGGTTGCCACGTGTTGATCCAACCATCTGAAACGTGAAAGGTTACCATTAGAAACGCGATCCATATTACTTCCTCGATTCATAATTGATTGGTGTAGTCATAGACTTCCGAAATCACAGCTAGAAGTATGGATAGAATTTCCGTTTGCTACGAGAAAAATCGTAGCTTGCTGTGGGTCCATACAAAGCATCCCATACTTTGGCAGTAGTCAGAGAACTTAGGGATGCATCACTTTGGTATCGAACTCCGGTGCTAGAACTATAGCTAAGGTGGTCGAAAGGCTCGTCCTTTGCCTTACTTTCTCAGCTGTTTTTTTTTTCAGCAGATCGATAGGTAATGTTCTGCCTACAACTTAAACTAGCGAGGTCCAATGATGCTGAATTTTTGTGAGAACCACGATCACAAAATTTCTGACAGGTTTGGTATTCAACTCACAGCTCAGAAATGTAAGGAGACATGGATAAAATTTCCGACAAGTTTCAGCGATTGTGGATTTCATCGTTTACCAACTTACAACGAAATCACCCGAGTTTATCGCCGTTCCTTACATGCTGAGGGTATCCACATGGTTCAGGTGTACCCATCACAAAAGAGTTACTCAACTCCTAGTTAGCCTATTACAACACTTGCCAAAAGTTAGGCTACCCTATCGAGGAGTATGTGCAAAAGTCCGTCTAGGTCATCATCTAGAAGTCATCCAAGTCGTTGACGGACGACTCGCTGTGAGTAGGAGAGTGAGCTCCCATCTGAGGTGCCTGTGGTACCTCACCCTCGAAGTCCATTCCTGAAATACCATCAATCTCCTGTGGCTCCTCCTCATCTTCCTCCATGTCCTCCTCATGGGGATGGTCATTCTGATCATGGTGCCACTGGATGTGCTCATTAGCATCCTCCAACTCAAGGCTCAGATCATGGAGCTGCTCCTCCAAGTGTGCTATCGTGGCATCTCTCTCACCCATGAGAGTGTCCTGCTCCTGAATTTGGCCCTCAAGTTGGCCAATCTGAGCATCTCTGTCCTCAAGATCCTTACTGAGCTCCTTAATCTGCTCATCCCTGGTATCCGCCATCATGTGGTAGGCCTGTGCAAGATCAGTGAGCTGCTCAATCGCCTGACTCTGGAGAGTCTGAAGTCGGTAGAGTGCATTCATGCACCGCACGGAGGTATGGATAGTTTTCTGGGCATGAAAGTCTACCAAGTACTATGCGTGCTGCACCCTGTTGAGCCAAAAGGGGTCGTTGTCCTGGGCAGCAGGAAACAAACCAATGGGAGTGAGTGTGACAACCTCGGGACGCTGCGCACAAAAAGTGGTGAGCGCCCTCATGGCTGCAAGCTCCCAAGTATCGGCCAAACGGCGACCAACAGCCTCAAGCTCCAAGGCGGGCCACTCCGGGTGTAGCGGGTGCGGAAAAATGGTCACGTTGACACGGCACTGGGTAACTCCATTCTCTGCAAACTCCAGTCCGGCGTAACGTGGAGGAATTGGATAGCCCGCGGTACGCAGAACATCCCACAAAATAGAGGGAAAGCCCTCCCAGTGGAGACACTGCGAGTGAACGCGTCCATCCTCATCCACCATCATAGCAACAGGCTCGGCCATCTGAACAAAAGATCAAATGGAGTGAGATAGTGAAAAACTGTGAACAGCACAGGGACAGATTCTGTATAGTGTGCAAAAATAACCATAACTTCCACAGTTCTCATCCAAAAATTCTCAAATTTCACCACATCACTCCTAAGGTATCTGTGAACAACTTTTCTAGTCAACTCCAGAGCTAGATAGGTTTCTAAGATGGTCTTTCTTTTCAGGTTTTACCTCTCTGTCTACCCAGAATTTTCAGGGAACAGTGGGCCAATGTTTCGTGCACCAGGGAAGATCTACCCAGCCAAAATTTACCAAATTTTAACAGCAGCTACCTGGGTACATTTGGAACAAGTTTTGTGTTGTACTCGTTCGCAGGAAACCGCAGGAAGGGGGCCTAAAAATTTAAGAGGCAGAAGTGCTTATTCTTGACAGAATTCTGACATTCCATGGTTTCTGTTATTTCTTACTATCCATAAGTTCAGAATTTTTGATTTTTGAACAGGGGATAGAACACGAAATTTGGAAAAATTCTTTCAACATGAACTTTACCAGAAAAGGTCATTTTCTCTGATCAATAAATCTTTCTTTTCGGTCATGGCAGATTTGTGACAGATTTGCTAGATAGTCCTTATGCAAAATCACGCTTAGATACGCAAGAACCTTACCACTCTCATACAACGCATTCTTAATTTCAGATATATATGATCATGATGCATGCACGTCCTATTCGTCCTCACAAAATAAATAATTGCCAAATACTTTTGGTCTTACGAAGATAGTTTCGGTGGCATACATGATACGCCTCTCCCTATAATAGCTAGTCGAGATTTTCTAACCGTTCCTTAACTTATCGTAATCGCGGTTAGTGTACCTGCAGAAGATTGATAGAGCACATATATCTCATGAACCTTTCATGCCAGCACTCATGAAAGCGTCCGTATTCATTACCGTTTACTTATAGAAACGATATCTGTACAAATTCCGCCGTACAGACGACGTTAACATACGCTATCGAGATAGCGTATTCACGGGGGTACCGTCATGAGACGGGGGTATGAACAGCGATCGCCATACCCTGCGCCAAACCTTCTACTCCCAATATATTCAACTAACAGTTGGCATATTGGCAGCACCTCAAGTAAGCCACTGCTTGAGGGCAGCGTTCGGTTCGCATCACCGACAGGAAGGCCAAGCTCTCTCAGTTGGCTGAGGATCCTTACCTTCTTACCTTAGCGATGAGTGCGTCGTTACAGAATTTAAGGTCGGTTGTGCATGAAAGTAAGTTTTGACAGAAAGTAATGTGCTGGAAGTCAGTTGATAATATTTCATAAGTTAGATAGCCACCTAGTAACTTTCCCATGATCCCTTAGGGCTTTACGAACTAGGCACCATCCTTAACGCACCAACGTATTTCGCAACACATCCTTCTAGTCAAGTTTTATGAAAATAAGTTTTTAAGGCTTGTCGCATTCTCTGGCGTATGCATTTCGGCTCTGGTGCCAGCTGTTACCAGCTGTGGCACCAGCTACGGCTCTGATACCAGCTGTGGCAGAACCACCTGAATTAATCCGGCTCAAGTGTTTTAGCCATCACCATTAGGCAATCTCGGTTAACCTTACACTTCAAAAAGAGTAATCCACTGGTCTGTCGGGTATAACCTCCCGATACCACCACGGTAGAGCGGATCGAATGCCATACATACAAATGCTCATGCGACGATGAGCCCAGAGAATACCACATTCCAGCAAATATTACAAAATTATCATAAGTGAAGATTACAGACCAAGTTTGAGTTTAGATACCAAGTACTTCAGTGATCACAACTAATAAGTTCTTCAGAGTTTAAGTTGCAGCGGAAAATAAAACAACGAAAGCTACTCGACGATACAGGATCTCTCGGTGAAGCCCGTACGAGACATCGCTCGGCATTATCTCCATTGGACGGAGGCGTATCCCATTGCACCGACCAACCAGGGGGAAGAGTGCAGGGCCAAGTCAAGCTAACAATCATATCTTCGAAGGTCTCACCTGAAAACGAGCCACAAGCAAGGCTGAGTATACTAATACTCAGCAAGACTTACCCGCGTAGTGGAATCTACTCCACCGACTCTAGACATGCAAGGCTTTTTGGCTCAGGGGTTTGTTTTGCCGAAAAGCATCTACAAGTGGGTCCTTACTTTCAACTTTTAGCTCCAGATTCTAGTTTCATTAACCATTCTAGATAAGCAGCTATCCAATAGCATTCATGGTGAAGCATTAATTTTCATCCAACAAGTTTATTCATCATCATTGTTCCTCTTCTTACTCTGTGGGTAAAGGGGGTTAAGCAGTCTCAATAGCCGTGAGAAACGGACGATTCGAATCGAATTTCTTAACCTTGCAAGGGAAACCTAAACACACGCACGTGGTTACTCCCAGAGTCACACGTGCAACTTTTCCCCTTTCTTTCCGGGTCGTGGATCGGGGCTACCCTCCGAGAGTACAAGAGCCCCACGCCACGGTTCGGCGCCGGGTCGTGACCACTCTCTGCACTCGCCATATGCACATGGGACCGAAGTTCAAAGGGTAGGATGCCGTCCCCTTGCCGGGCCAATCAGGTACTTAAGCTTACCGATTACCATATTCTCGGCATGTGTTTAGTACGTTCAAAGACTTAACCATCACTACCACACACTGCGGCCTTAGCATTTTTTTCCCTAAACAGACGGGCCTCAATCGTAAACATCGTACCATAGCCCGTCCGTTGTCCTTATGATTGCAGCGTGTAGTAAACATTCAACTCCTATATTCTCGCGAGTGACAGGAAATCACTCGGCTTTTACCGGAGTCCTATTAGCACAGCATTCTATCGAACCTTACGTCTAGTTTTCAAGCATGGGTTCCTAACATCATGCAACTAAGTTTTCATTCAACTCCTATAAACTTAATGCACAAGCAAAAGAGTAGTGAGTTGCATAATTTAGGAAAGGAAATGGGTTATGCTCCGGGGCTTGCCTTCTTGTGCAAAGTTAGTCCGGGGATCGTCTGAACGTTGAACCGGGTCTTCAACTGCTTCAGTTAAATTCGCCTGGGCTTCTCGCTGCTCACTCTCGGACTCGGGCACCAGCTCGTAAGTCCCGTCGGCGAGAGTAGTCGTTTCTACATGAATGCACAAGTTTAAGTAGTGGTGATGGTAAACAACATGATTTCCTTCACGATAAAGTTGCAGTTCGTAAAACACGAGTTTGTTGTGAAGTGAGTTACTTTATCATTCGTGGGCAATCGTTAATAGAGTAGAATAGTACAATGAGTATCTTCGTTAAGCAAGGTGGGGTGGGTGTTCATGGGAACTTATGCTCCTCATGGAAACATGATTTAAGTGTAACTACTACAGTGAGTAGTTTCTGGTCATGAAATCTTGGATCTAGGCACATCAGGGACAGATATGCTTACTGTAAAATTTTCAGCCAATTTCATGCAGCAGATTAATTATGAAAAATATAACATATGGTGGCTGCTAGATCCTTGTTCTTTTTGTACAGAACAAATGGTGCAAAAACTGGGTCTAAGATTTTTTTTATGGCTTTCATTTAATCAAGAAGCAGCTACTGTAATTTTTGTAGGATTTATTATGCAGTTTTCAGAGCATAGTAAATATGACATTACACACCTAGGTTAATCAAGGATTTATTTTTATAGGATCATGCACAGGGTTTTTGTCCATGAAACTTTTTACACAGCATCCCCTACCACTGTATATCTTCGATTAAAACTATGAGAATTTTCGAAGCTAAGATACTATTTTCTTAATTTAATAAATGTTATTAGCACATAAAACAAATAAATAGGTTCCTGTGAGATAAAAAGTCTCCCAATTTTTCTCTGGCATCTAGGTACCATTTCACTAGTATAGAAAAAATTTCATTAGGTGATTCATAACCTAACTGCAGAGATAAAAATATTTAGCCACTTATGGTATGAAACTAAGTTTAATAAACAGTGTAGATAGAGATGGAATTTGGGCCTGATCTTTTTATACAGTCCTAAACATCAAGCAACTAACTCAATGCCCAAAATTTAGGGTCAGCATTGATCTACAACAGTGGGTACAAAAGAAGTCCATTAAAACTTCCATTTAATGTAGAGCAAAATATATTGAGAATCTGAGAAACGTTACGTAACAAAAGTTGTAGAGTTTCTTCTAAAGATTCCAGAACAGTTTAGTTTGCATTTTTCTGAATTTTCTACGATTTTACACGAATTTTACAAGTTCACTGAATTTGAATCTAGATTTGAAACTTTCTTTTACAACTGGGCCCTTGAATCTTACGTGCAGACCCTTCTAAAGATTTCAATTATTGCAATTGGGTCCTCGGGCGGCTCGGGTACGGTGGCCGGCCAAAATTCCGGCGAGGGGCTCGCCGGCGGCGAGGGGTGAGGGTCGGGGAAGGATCAGGGGTGCGAGGGCTACCTCGTGGGGGTCTTGTTCGGGTGGGGGACGGCCGGGAATAGCTCGCCGGCGTTGGAGCAGAGGCGGCGGCGGCGGCGGCACGCGTCGACGGCGGTGCTCCGGCGGCTTGGGGCGGCCTGGTCTAGACGGGAAGCTTCAGTGGCGCGTGGGGAAGCTGCTCGGGTGCTTGGCTTGGGCGGAGGAGGTCGGAGTCGAGCTGTCCGCGGTGAGCAGGGGCGGCGGCGGCGGTGACAGCGCGGGCGGCGGCGCTCCGGCGGTCCTGGGTGGTGTTGGGCGGGTCGGCGAGCTTTGGTGGGGTGATGTAGTGGTGGCTGACACTTCAATTTGGGCAGGGGGCGGCGGTGGAAGGCTGTCCACGAGCGGGCGGAGCTCGGCGGCGGCAATGGCGGCGGCGAGGTGCTCTGGCTGCTGGTGGCTCGCGCGGGCGGCCGGGGGCGCGGCTTTTATAGGGCAGGAGGGGGTGGGGGTGCCTTGGTGACGCGCGGGGCGGAGACACGGCGAGGGCGTGCCACTGGCCACGGCGGGCGGCAGCAGGACGTCGGCGCGGCGTGCGGCGGGCGGAGGCGAGCGACTGGTGGCCGGGGATTTTGCGTGGGAGCGAGGAGATAGCGCGGCGTGCGGATTGAGGAACAGCTGCAACAGCGGCTCAGGCGGAAGGCAGGCGCAGCGACGGGCGGGGCGCGGGGGTCGGGATGGCATGGCGCGACGCGGCGGTTGGGCGCGGGGGGCGGCGAGCCGGGGCACGGCACGGCGCGCGCACGCGCGGGCGCGGACTCGGCAGCGCGGCGGTGGGGGGGCAAAGCCGTGCTTGGGGGCGAGGGACGGCGGCCACTGGCCTGGTGGCTCGCGCCGGTCAGACGTCGCCGGCCACCTGGCCGTGCGGTCGGGCGGGGAGGGGAGAGAGAGAGAGAAGCGAGGGACCTAAATGCGAGAATTTGAAAAGTTCCAGGGGGCTGGGTGCAAACAGGGTGTTTTCTCCTCTTTCTAATTTGAATTTCAAAAACTTTTGAACATGAAAGTTGTTCAGAATAAAAAGTTCTACAAGTTTGGTTTCAGGCAACATCTCATTTGGCTTATGGTTTGAGAGTTAATTTAAAAATTCAAAAAGTATTCAAATGTGCCCAAATTCAATTTGAATTTCAACTTAACTTGCTCTAATTCTTTTCACCCTTTTATTAGTTGGTTAACCATAGGGTTAGGCTAATGACATTGATTTAGAAATGTAATTTATCAGGGTTGTCACACCTATGGCCTTAAACTAGAGCACCCACTATAAACTAGTGAACTACTGATCCAACTAAGCAAGTAAAGAGCTAGAACTATAACTTAACTAAGAAACTAAGCACATAAGAAAGTACGAACACTTAATTTGATTGAAAAGCATCCATCGAGGTACAAGTTGGAGAAGATTGCTGACAAACCCGGCACTTCCCCAAACTCCTCCCCACTCTCTCCCTAACTCTAATCACCTCTAGAGATGAGCCTAGAGCTCATGAACACAAGAGAAACTCCAAGAGAGAGTTGAGAGGGATGTGAAGGTGTGTCCTCTTTACAAGCACCCCCCTTGAATTACGCCTTGAATCTTAGTTACTCATTTCCTGCAATTTCGTCCTGTAATCGCCTGCATATAGAAATCAACCAGCACTGGTGGAACTCATTAGATAAATGCCTATTCTAGTGTTGGTCTTTTGATAAATGTCACTTCTATGCAGGTTTTGACAGTCGAAAAGTGGTCCGTATCGAGCGTCAACACCCATCGAGGGATACCCCCGAGGTGGTAGGTTGTAGGTAGGGTGTCGTAGAGATCAGGAACCCGTAGGTGCAAGGAACACAGAGTTTTAGACAGGTTCGGGCCACCGAGAGCGTAATACCCTACGTCCTGTAGGGTGGTTTGTATTGCCTTGAGATTGATTGTTTTGGAGGGGTCCCTGCCCACCCTTATATACTCTAGGGGAACAGGGTTACATGGAAATCCTAGCCAGATATGGTTTAAGGAGTCCTACCTGAGTACTACTCGGGTAGTTTCCTTTCGCTCCGACTAGTCCTAGTTCTGTACAAAACTAGTTACAATGAGGATAAGGTATGGCCTATGTGGCATCCCCTATTACAGAATATGTACGCCAAGTGTGCAATCACGCTGCCCCGGGTCTGACAAGCCCCCGAGCTCTTTGTAGTCGAGTACTACAGGCTTCCGAGTACGTCTGAAAGGAATGTTGAATCCCTTTGAGAAGATGTCTTCCGAGTACTTCCTTGGTTATATCGAGACTGTGAGGTGCTCAAGCCTAGAGTAGTTCTTAAGTTTTCTTTATACGGGGTGCGATTTACTCGCACTCCATATGGAGTAGCCCCCGAGTCTTGGGATGAATCAAAGAATCAGGCTGAGGGTCAAATCTGCCCTGAATCTTATCTTACAAGACCTTTTGAAAAATAAGCCATCGATGACACATATCACGCAGCCCCCAAGCCTTTAATCCAAAATCCAAAGATTGGAAAAAAAAAGGATCTAAAGAGTCATGGCATGGGTTGTGCTAAAAATAAATGATGTGAATTGATGTTAATTATGGATTAATTGTATCTAAAATTTGAAAAACCTCTTTTTTTGGGAATATTTCCATGAAAAAATGGTTAATCCAAATAACTTCTGCAAAAAATTCCATGAATACCGCTCAAAACAAAACTTTTTCCGAGAAAGTTTCTTCGGCTACCAAATAATGAATTGACTATCACTGGTTACTTAACCCCACGGTAACACTCGATTCGTTCCTCCAGTCACTTCCGCTTCCAATTCATTCAAAAATCCTAGATCCGCACCTGCAGGAACCCTAGAGCCGCCGCCGCGCCCCAATCCAAAAAATACCACAGCCAAATCGAAAGTCGTGAATCCTCAGATCACTAAGTCTCATCCTCCACCTCTCTTCAGTGAGTCCCCAAGGGTATACGAACAAAAACCCTAGTGACATTCCATGAGAAGATGCCACAGAAAGCTGCTGTCGGTCGTCGGAAAAAATGGACCCGCGAGGGCCGTTGCGAGCAATCACCGCTGATGAAGGCCGGGAAGAGTACAGTGGAGGATGAGTGGAGACTGTCGACATGCCAGGAGAAAGATCTTCGCCGGCTTGTTGCATAAAAATTGCTCCAGGAGAAGGACATCGTGCAGTGGCGCACCGCCAGAGCAGATAAGTCTCCGTGGGAGCTCACTAGTGTGATAGTCATGTTCGCCCCTTTCATCAAGTGCGGATTGGCCTTGCCTTCTTTTGATTTCTTTTGCGGTGTTCTTCACTTCTACAAGTTGAAGCTCCACCATCTCATCCCCAATTCCATCTTGCACATGTCAATTTTTGTGCATCTTTGCGAAGCTTTTCTGGGGATCCGCCCCCATTTCAATCTTTTCCACTCCCTCTTCCGTCCCAAACCCAAACCCGATGTGGACAACCCTAAACTAGTCGGGGGAGTAGGATTCCAGTTGAGGGTCAAGGAAACCTATCTGGAGTACACGACCCCTTCCAGTTTATTGGGATGGCATGCTCAATGGTTCGACATCGGGAATCACAAGCCAGGGCTGTCCGAGCGGGACAACGTCCCCCCCAAGTACTAGGTGGAGGAGTTGTCGGAGAAGGAGCTCAAAGATGTCCTGGAGCTGATGAAGCGAATCCAGGCTCTAAAAGGCAAAGGCATCACTGGAGCATCAGTGGCATATTCCTTCAACGAGTGCCGTGTGCAGCCTCTCCAACAGTGGATCTCCCTCGGCTATGAGTACCAAGGTACCAAGGATCCGTCACGGATGGCCAGGGAGGTGCCATCAAACAAGGAGATTATGCGATGAGTAACTCGCCTTTTTACCAAGGTGAACTCGGAGCCATACATTCCTATGTTGTTTAGCTTAGATGACCCGCAAGGCCAGGTAAGAGCGAGCTCGAGTACTTTTGTTGTGTTATTCTTCAGATTCTTCCTTGTGCTAACCTCGTATGCTGGACGCAGGCCGATCATGAGCGGTTCAGATCTGACCCGCCTATGCCCACAATTGAGGGACTAGCAGAGGACCAGCCCGCCAAGGACCAGACCACAACATCTTCTGTTGACAAGGGAACACCGAGCCTGCCACGTCACGAGCGTGTGGCAACTTGCAAGCGGAAAGTCACCATCATAGTCGAAGAACCGAGTGCGGAAAAGCAGCAGCAACCCGAGTAAGTAGCCTTGTCACCTTGACTTATCAAGTTCCTTTTCTTTACGAATACCTAATTTTGCATAACTCGCAGTATTGCTGATGTGAACCCCGAGCCCCCGAGGTGAAGGGAATCAGAAGAAGATGGATGGAGGAGCTCTGCACCAGGGCAATCACAGCCCATGACTACAGAGGCGGCTCCCACAAGCCCGAGGACTTTTGTCGCGCCCAAAGGGCTAGCAGTACCAGCAGTGCTCCACCTGAAGAAAGAGTCGAGGTTTGTCTCTGAGCTATATTCTTGTGAATCCATGACTAGTATCAGCTGTTAACACCATTTTGTAGGAAGAAGGACACCACAGGGCTAGTACTCTCTCGCTCTGCTCAGGCTGGCGCGAGTGCTGCTGTGCCCCGGGGGCCAGAGAACGCTCCAGAAGCATCCGGGGGAAAAGATCTCAATCACCCTGGGATAATGTCGGCATCTAAAGCCCCCGTGAGTAATCCCAAGGCGATCGACACTCAAGCCGCATCGACTACCTAGGTGATAGGGACTTCACCTAGCTCCAGGTGCCAAGAGACCCCAGAAAGCTCCCAAGCCCAAGTGCGACCTGAGGCTGCACAAGAGCAAGTGAAGTTGCCGAGCGTAGACCTGCTTGATGATACACTCCTACACCCTGAGAAGACGGGCATCATGCTGGAGTTTGGACGTCGTTTCTTCGAGTACACCTAGGTACTTAGTCATCAACTCTCGTAGATTGTTAGCCCTTGATGATTTATGCTGAAAACTGACTTGTTTGTGGCTAAAACAGGATCTGATTGGATGATCCAGGGAGAAATCCGAGTTGATTAGAGCCGTTGGAGATGTACTGCCGCGTAACCGCCAGTTGGAGGAAGAGCTAAAAGTTGAGAAGGCGAGGAACACACAACTCCAGCAGCGGCTCGACTCCTTGAGGAGCGCACATCATAATGAAGTTGCAGATATCCAGAGAAGATATGATGCATCCTTGAAGAAATCCAAAGAGTTGACTGCTCTGAACCAGAGTAAGTCGCCTCTTCTAGTTGCTCGACTGAATTTGTCAGTTACCTTTCTTCTGAGTTGTATACTTGTACTCTTGCATAGAATATAATCAACTTGAAAAAGCCTTGACTGACTAGAAGTGTGATATATACAAACTTACAGAGGAGAAGGAACAACTCCAAAAGTATTCAGATCTATCTGAGGAACACAAGACAGTGGTCAGGCAACTGAAAGATGTGCATAAGCAATTGTTTACCGATATGCAGATGATCCAGTCCCTAAACCGCGACAAAGAGCGCAAGCAGAAGGAGTTGGATGAAGTCGAGATGGCAGCCCATGTAGTATGTGAGTTCATTGACCCATTAGTCGATGGACGCACCCTCCTAGAGCATCTCCGTGATGCTCCTCGGAGCATTGCAGGATATGCTTCTGGAGCTGCAAAGGTAGTACTCACACATGGACTGGCTATTGCCAAGTCCTACTACCCGACTATGAATGTCGCATCGTTTGCTGAGGGAATAGCTAAAGACTGTTCCGAAGAACAATTCTCGGAGTACCGTAGCAAGGTACAGGGTGTAGACCACCAAATGGTGGATGATATGTAGTTGTTCTAAGTTAAACTGCGTGTATTTGTGGGGAAGCAAATACTTGTCATGTAATAAATTCTATGCTTAGTTGATTGTTGTTTGTGTGCCAACTCATTGAGTAGCACTTAAAACATAATCGTTTAAGCAATGAGTACAACTGTAATATTGTGGGATTACCCAGAACGCCACGCTTCTGAAGTTATGCATTAACCAAGTACTTTTAGTACTTAAGTTTCCTAGAAAAAAGAACGGTGTATTAGAGTTCTATTTGTAGAACCTCTATACTGCTCTTACAGGCATGAGAGCCTCTTCAACTATGTCGCAAGGACATTGAACCGTTAGCTATGAGAAGTTGTGTAAGCGAGTAGTCGGAGAAAATGCGCTAAGGCATGTAGAAGTGAAACCCTTAAGGCTATCAAGCAGTAGTCGTGAAAAAAAAGTACCCGTGGTGTAGCCCCCGAGTGTTTCTTTAGAACTAGGTTTATTTAGCGTATTGTGAAAACTCGTGGTGATAGCCTCCAAGTTCATTGAAAGTAGCTAAAGACAGAGACAATAGTCATTTTGGAAGCCAACGCAACCTTGTATTTAATGAGCTATGCTGCGCTGCAGCTGACAGATTTGGTACAAGTTTCTCATGCATAGAAACGACGTAGGCGCTCTATGTTCCAGGAGTTTGGAATCTCTTGGCCAGCAGGGTATTGTAGTCGATACAACCCTGGTCTTGTGACCCTCTTGACAATGAAAGATCCTTCCCATCTTGAGTTGAGATTGTGAAGCCCGGTTTCATCTTGGATGCGGCGTAGGACCAAATCACCAATGCTGAAGGATCTCTCTTGAACGTTGCGGTCATGGTACCATCGAACGCCTTGTAAATAATGAGTTGTCCGAAGTAAGGCATTGCATCTGATTTCTTCAGCTGAGTCGAATTTCAAGTGCCTTGCCTCGTCAGCTTCTCCTTCTTCATACATCTCCAGTCTGGGAGATTGCCACATGATGTATGCTGGCAGGATAGCCTCTAACCCGTAGATGAGAAAGAAAGGTGACTACCCTGTGGATTTGCTCGGTTGACTGCAAAGCCCCCAAACAACTACGGGTAACTCATGTATCCACTTGCCTCCCTTTTTGCTATTCTCGTCGTAGAGCCTCTTCTTGAGTCCATCGAGAATTAGGCCGTTAGTGCGCTCCACCTGGCCATTGGCTCGCGGGTGAGCCACCAAAATGTACTTGACTTCAATGCCGCTTCTTTCGCAGAACTCCCAGAACTGATGTGACGTAAAATTGGATCCTAGATCTGTGATGGTGGTATGAGGAAAGCCAAAGAAGTCGAGTATATCACAGATGAAAGTGACTACTCTGTCTACAGTGAGTGTTGTAATTGGCTTGTACTCGATCCACTTTGTAAACTTGTCGATTGCCACCAACACATGAGTACAACTTCCTAACGCTGTTGTCAAGGATCCAATCATGTCAAGGCCCCAACAAGCAAACGGCCAAAAAGGTGGTATAGTGATCAGTTTGTGAGCCGAGACATGGGCCTGCTTGCTAAAGAACTGGCAGTTGTTGCATCAATGAACAATATTTTTGGTATCTGCCAAAGCTGTAGGCTAATAAAACCCTGACCCGAAAGCCTTCCCGACTTGTGTGCGTGAAGCGGTATGATTCCCGCATGCTCCATCATGAATTTCCTCCAGGATTCCTCGTCCTTCTTCGAGGGTGACGCACTTCATGAGGATTCTTAATGTTGATCCACGCTTGTATAGCTTATCGCCAACCAGAACGTAACCCTTGCTCTGCCTAACGATGTGGGCAGCCTCAGTGCTTTTCGAATCAACATCGTGGGGTGGCTTCTAGTCTTTGATGAAGTCGGTGAATGGTGCCCGCTAGTCGACCTCGATCATGATGACCTCTCGATCGGGTTCTATAGGGCCCTGATTGATGGTGCTTTAGTCTGGTCTGGCAATGGAGGGGTGGTGTAGCTCATGGACGAATACTGCTGCCGGGATGTTTGCTCGTTCGGAGCTCAGCTTTGAGAGTACATCCGCCCCTACATTGTTGTCGCGGAGCACATGTCGGATTTCCAGTGCTGAGAATTTGTTCTCGAGTTTACGAATTTTAGTGATGTAAGTGTCCATGGTCTCCTTGTTGATGTCCCACTCCTTGTTGACCTGTTGCACTACCAGCAAAGAGTCGCCAAAGAAAAGTAGTCGCTTGATGCCAAGAGAGAAAGCTAGGCGTAGCCCGGATGTAGCGCCTCATGCTCGGCCTCGTTGTTGGAGACCTTAAATAGTATCTGGAGTACATATTTAAGTTGCTCCCTAGTTGGACTGATGAAGAGTACCCCCGCGCCACCGCCCTCGAGCTTGAGAGATCCATTAAAGTACATGACCCAATGCTCTGGCAGATTGGCTGGAGCTGGTACTTGATTTTCTTGCCACTCCGCCAAGAAGTCGACTAGAGCTTATGACTTGATGGCGGTGTGAGGCTTGAAGTCCATATTGAGAGCTACCAGTTCCACTGCCCACTTGGAGATACGTCCAGTGGCATCCCGATTGTGGAGTATATCCGCCAATGGGAAATCCATGATAACCGAGATCTTGTACTCATCGAAATAGTGGCAAAGTTTCCTGGAAGTAATGGGTATAGTGTAGAGAAGTTTCTGAATTGACAGGTAGCGAACCATAGATTCAGAGAGGACTTCACTAACAAAATACACTGGCTGTTGTACACCGAAGGCAGGGCCTTCCTCTTGTCGCTCCACCACTATAGATGTGCCGACAACGTGAGTAGTCGCTACGATGTAGAGTAGCAGGTTTTCGCCTGGATTTGGAGCTGTGACGATGGGGGGCGATTGGAGGTGATGCTTGAGGTCCTCCAATGCTAGCGCCACCTCGTCTGTCCATGGAAACTTGTCCTGCCTCTTGAGGGGTTTGAAAAAGGGTAGGCCCCGTTCCTCAAGTTGAGAGATAAATCTGTTTAAGGCCGCCATGCATCCTGTAAGCTTCTGCATGTCTTTGATCTTCTGTGGAGCTCCCATGCTGGTGATGGGGTGATCTTTTCAGGGTTAGCCTCAATTCCTTAGTGACTGACAATGAAACCGAGTAATTTTCCTAGAGGTACGCCGAAGACGCACTTAGTCGGGTTGAGCTTCCACTGAATTTTTTGCAAACTGTTGAAACTTTCTTCGAGATCAGAGATGAACTCGTCGGGACTTCTAGTCTCGATGACCACGTCGTCCACGTAAGCCTCAACATCGCAATGTAGCTGGTCAGCAAGGCACAGTTGTATAGCCCGCTGATACGTGGCGCCCACATTCTTCAGCCCGAACGACATAGTCGTGTAGGCGTATGCTCCAAAAGGGGTGATGAACGCCGTCTTGATCTGATCTTCTTCATTGAGGGCAATATGATGGTAGCCCGAGTAGCAATCAAGGAAAGAGAGCAGAACACAGCCAGAGGTGGAGTCGATGACTTGGTCGATGCGCCGGAGCACGAAAGAATCTTTTGGGCGGTGCTTGTTGAGATTAGTATAATCGACACACATCCTCCATTCATTATTATTCTTTTTTAGGACAAGTACAGGGTTAGCTAGCCACTCTGGGTGGTGCACTTATTTAATAAAACCTGCCGCGAGTTATTTTGCTAACTCCTTCTTGATGGTCTGCCTCTTCTTGGGAGAGAAACGACGTAGTCGCTGCTTCTTTGGAGTGGCCTTGGGATCGACTTTAAGAGCATGATTGATGAGGCCATCTCAACCAGCCATGCACCATCACATGTAAACCAAGGACATGATCTACAAGATGAGACCAAAGCAAGAGAACAAATGGACATTGGACCAATTACACGCAGCCGAGCTAAGAAGCTACAACAACAGGTGAATTCACTCCTAGCTGAAATTAACTACAACATATATGAGAATGTGATACTACCTAATGTTCTATTTTGGTTGTACTTAGGTATGTATGCATAGAGGATTGTGCTGCTACACATGGAGATGAAGCAAACAACAAGAAACGGACTGTCAAGCCATGTTTTGATCAGTCGCAACCACTTCACCATAAACGGACTACCAAGCCGCGTTTTGAGCAGTTCGGACCTCAATTTTGACCAGTATGCTGAATCGACCATAACTTTTTGCTCCCAAGAACTCTGGAGCCTGATGAGTACTTGATGGAATAGTCTTGAAGTCTTCTTTCCAACACAACAAGCCTCATGTCATTTGGACTTCCCAATAAGGAGTTTTGACCGTTTTATTGGAGACTGCACAGAAAGGCCAACAGCCACGCGAGCCTCCTCGGGATTTCAGTTCGTGGTGACTTTTGAGTTATTATAACTCCCGAAACTCTAAGGTCCATTCACACCGAACAAGGAGGGTTGTTCCTTGTATAAATACCCCATGTATCTCAGAGATTAAGAAGACTTTTGATAATGAAATAGAACCCTTTTTGTTCAGCTATGTGCTAACAAATTCAGATAGTGTTTCTCTACCCCTTTGCTCTTGTGATTTCCTCGTGGGATTACATAGGCGGCCGCTTCATCGGCACCCAATCCGTGCTCCTGTTACTTCATGTTTAGGTTGTGTAGGTTGGTTCTTTGAGAGTGTGATTGGGCGAATCCTGTATAGAGACGGTGGTTGGCTCCTTGTGCGTGTCGTCAGGTTGCACTAGTTATCGCTGCTTGCAGCAAGTTATCAGTTGTTTTTCAGCTATTTATCAAGATTGGGATCCTACGTCGTGAAGATCGGGACCGAGCCTTATCATCTGGTATCAAAGCTTCAGTTGCCACGGTAGGATTCTTTAACCTTAGCTACATATACTTTTGTCTTCGTCCTATCCACCATAAAGTCGTAAAAAAATTTTGCTATAGCCTTTTGTTTCAATCTATTTATCTAGTGAGTTTGGTTAAGTTTCAGTCCATTAGAGTCTTTGTTTAGTTGCTGATCATATCATCCTTTGCGTGTCCTTTTGTGCCTTTCCATATATCTGAAAATCCCCACAAAAAAAGTAAACCGATTCTATCCTTTGCGAAAACTTTTATCTTATCAACATAGCTGCTGGTTGCATGTGTTTCTATCCTTAATTTGTGCTAGTGTTATATCTGATCTTGTCTTAGTACTGAAAAAAAAGTCAAAAAAAGAGGAAAGAAAGGTGCAGCATAAAATTTGTGTTGAGAAAGTTGCAAAAGAAAGGAGAAGGATCAGGTTGTTGGTATGCACAAGTGCTGAATTTTATATCAAGTTGTGTAACCAGTTTGCTATCTTGCTTTGGTGCAATTTTGCTAGGAGATTCCTTGTGAACCATCCATCCCTGGCATAATCCTTGTTTGCATCAAGTCTGAAAATTCTTTTGTGCGTGTGTTGCATCGATTACATCATTCATATCTTGTGATCAACACTAGGCATTGGATCTCTAGTTTGGATTGCTACTTAACTTTACAACAGCTAGAATTCAGATTGCCCCTTGTGTATTACCCCTTACCAAGCTCCACAAAAAAAACTATCGTGTACGGTTTGCTGATCTTGTATTCGCTCAATTATTACTACTCTTTATCACCACACGGATTGCCTTAGTAACCTGCAGGGAAACATAAGAGGCTTGGTTGGTAAGAGAAGGTGAGGCTGTGAGATCCACAAAATTTCCATTCCACATATCATTGCTATTTTATTCTCACTAACCATACAGGAAGATGTCCGAACAACCCGAGATTGAAGATTGTGTTACCATGGCACAATTCAATGAGATGAGGCAAAGCATGGAGGAGAAACAAGATATATTGTCACAAGAACTTCAAGCCATTATGACTCAGCTACAAAACCTTAATCGTGTTCCTGAAAATCAAAGCATCCATGAAGATGAAATAGATGAAACCGATGGAGAAGCTGCTGGTCGACTTGCAAGAGAATGGCAAGAACGTCGAGAGCGAGCTGCTGCCCATGCTAGGAGACCTGCTGGTCCAAGGCATGGAAATGGAGGAGGTCGTGGAAGAGGAAGAGGTTTTGGACATGGAGGTAATGACTATGCTGAATCTGAAGATGAGTATGAAGAAGAAGAGGTGGAACAGCCCCAAAATGGTGGTTGACGTCACCGAGGCAATCGCGAACGTAACCAGCCCAATGAGGAGAGATTTGGCAAGTTAAAATTCACCATTCCCAAGTTTGATGGAGGATCTGATCCAGAAACTTATCTCACATTGGAGTTGAAGGTTGATAAGATTTTTCGCTTGCATAATTACCCTGAAGAGAAGAAGATGGCAATGGCTGCACTTGAGTTTGATGATTATCCTCTAATTTGGTGGGAGCAAATGCTTAGTGACAGAGAAGAAGCTGGGAAAGGTGCTGTCCAAACATGGGCTGAAATGAAAAGAGAAATGAGAGCAAGATTTGTACCTAAACATTATCATCGTGATCTTTTTAACAAGCTGCAAAATTTGAGGCAAGGAAATCTCTCCGTTGATGAGTATTACAAAGAGATGGAGAAGGCATTGATCAGGGTGTTGACGCTCGCTATAGACCAATTTTGAGCATCAATTTGATCAGAAAATACGACCCTACGGAAATATAAATACGACCCCGTACCACGGGTAAAATGCTACAACGGTATTCCGTGCGCTTGCAGACCCTTCTGTAATGTAAGAAATACCCCATGGCATTTCTGGCGCCATTGCCAGGGAATGGATTCTATGTCCATACTTGGTGACTGTGTTATAAAATGCCAACAAGAATATTTGGCGCAGTTGCCGGGGAAGGCACTGGTTAAAAGTATAGATCAAGTGGTTGATGAAATCCTAAAATGGTGTTCAATTGTCTAAACAGGTTAACTTGGCTTTGTGTTCTCTCTTTTTGTGTGAAGACAGGGTAGTGTATGACTGGTTTCGATCTGCCACAAAATTTCACTCGGAATCCGGAGTCACTTTTGAGAAGAGTTCAACCTCAAGTCATTCCTCCTCAGATTACTCTCTCAACAGGCAAAAAATTAATATCGCACCTTCAGCTTCCAAGACTATGGCTCAGAAGACTCTCCGTGATTACTCAGCTCCTTCGGCCGACAATGTCCCAATCAGGCCAAATGTTAATGCTGAGGCTGAAAATTTCGAGATCAAGCCGGGTCTAATCACGATGGTGCAGGCCAGCCCATTCTGTGGCAAGGCCAATGAGGATGCTAATGCACATCTCCAATAGTTCCTGGAAGTGTGCAGCACTTTTGTCATCAAGGGAGTCACGAAGGATGCAATCCGACTCCGTCTGTTTCCATTTTCCCTTCTGGGGAAGGTGAAGCAGTGGTTCTACACCAACAGAAGTGCAGTAACTACTTGGGATGAGTGCGCCAAGGCATTCCTCGCGAAGTTGTTCCCGTTGGGTAAAACCAACACTCTTCGGGGAAGGATTTCTAGTTTCCAGCAGGCGTCAAATGAGTCAATAACTGAAGCTTAGGAGCGGCTTCAGGAGTACATCCTAGCGTGCCCTCACCACAGGATGGACGCTTGGCTCATTTTGCACAACTTCTACAACGGGCTGACTCCAACAACACGTGATCATATCAACGCTGTTGTAGGTGGTGCTTTCTTCTCGCTGACCATTGAGAGGGCCAAAACCTTGATCGAGAAGATGGTGTCCAACCAAGGGTGGAACGACGAACGTCTCCAACCTCGCCAGCAGGGCATGCACTCCGTCAAGGAGACGGACATGATCGCCACTAAGCTCGACCTCCTCATCAAGAAGATTGATGAACGCCCCCAAGAAAAAGCTCCAACTCAAGTACTTCAAGCCTTAGACTCTCGTATGACTTGCAAGGTCTGTGGGAACATCGGACATTCGGGAAATGACTGTCCCGAGACCCAGGAAGATGTCATGTATATGAACAACAACAATGGGTTTCATCCACAAGGAGGTTAGGGGTGGAACCAGTCGCGCCCCTACTACCAAGGAGGTAATGGTAATTCAAATTCGTTTAATCCTAACCAACCTTCCTTGAGGGATCTTGTCTTAAGCCAAGCAAAGACCAACAAAGCAATCCAGAAGAAGTTTGCTGCTAATGACAAGACCTTGGAGACCGTCCAAGCGAAGATGGATGGCATCTCCTCAACACTCAAGAACCAGTTGAGCTTCAACAAAATGATTGAAACTCAACTCACTCAGCTGGCCGCCGCTGTTCCTTCTGCAGAGATAGGGAAGATCCCGAGGCAACCCGAGGCTCCCCTGGAAAGAGTAAACGCCATCAGTGCATGTTGGGGTAAGCCAGCGCAGGGCATTTCTACTGCTAACTATGTAGGGAACCTTGCACGCCCAAGCAGGGCGCAGCAAGGTGAACTAATAGCACCAAGAGTAGAAGATCCAGGATACCTGGTGATCAGTTGTTCCATCTATGACTGTCGCTTTGAGCAAGCTCTTTGTGACCTTGGAGCAAGTGTTAACATCGTGCAAAAGGTAACATTCGAAAATCTTGGATGTCCTGCATTGTCCCCGAACTGTATGTGTGTGCAGCTTGCAGATTCGACGATCCGGTACCCTGAGGGAATCATGGAAAACCTCTTAGTACAAGTCAAGGACTCGTTCATCCCCACGAACTTCGTAGTCCTCGACATGGAAGGAGACCTGAGAATATCACTCATTCTTGGGCGGCCATTCCTAAGAGACACCAAGGCCCGGATAAATGTTGGAACAGGAAAGATTCATCTCCGAATCATGGTCAAGAAGATGACCTTCAGGTTTCAAACCAAGGAAGAAAACATGTACCTGAATCATCAAGACCATGAAGAGAATGGGCTGTGGGTAGAACCATGGCCCCCATCAGAAGATCTGCCTCCCACACCACCGACAACACCAAATAAGAAATCCAAGAAGGTGTGGAGAAAGAAGAAGACGTCATCGTCCTCTACATCCTCTCCAGGCATGGACGATTCGACCTCGAGTTAATCAGGTATGGAGAGGGTCCTGCTCATCGGACCTTAAACCAAGAGCTAACTTGGGGGAGTCCTTCCACCAAGTGAACTGTATCCTTTACTGCTTTCAATAAACATTAAAAACTCTAAAAACCAAACAAATATTTCCTGCTTTAAATTTCCCTTATCCATATGATTGCTAAGAATGTTCAATCTTCCTAAGTTGAAAGGATGAATAATTGTTATGCTCTTGCTTGTCTGTCTTGCTTAGTCCTAAAGCATGTTGTTCCTTAAGTTTGAGTTTGCTGGCTGTTTAGACCTTTGTGCCATGAACCCGAACATCTTGTGGGTTGCACAGGCTTTATCCAAGTCTAGGTTGTTGTGAGTTTATATATGGAAGATGGAGCTTTATAATCTTGTCCTAAGTGAAGCATGATGTCTGGAGTATTTTTGTTTTTAAAAATTTAAAAAGGGAAAGACAAGTTCCTCAATGATGTTCCAAGTCCTACCAAAGCCATATGTCATTTACATTGAAAAACCCTATACATATGCTGCTTGCTATTTCATTGAGCTTTGTCAAATTGTTGTGACCCTAGTGAGATGCTTTTCATATCCTCTTGATCAAGATCACGCACACGGTACACCCATTGCGACATTCCTACACTGGGAATCAGCAAATCCATCCATCCACCAAATAAATGCTCCATGAAGTTTGTGATCTCTCCTCGTGTTATACCTGAAAAAGAAATTAGGCTTGGTCATCCCCGAAAAAAAGAGAGAAAAAGAAAAAGGGAAAAGATGGCATGCCCAAGAAGCATGACCCAAAAAAAAAGAGAAAAGAAAGAATAAAAGGGGATAGCCATGTCTAAAGAAAAATACAAAAATAAATAAAGAGGAGAGAGATCACAAACCAAAAAGGAGTAAACATACCTCTCATCCATCCACACACATGCACCTGTTGATCAGGGGATATGAATTGTTTTCTCCATGGATCCACTCTTTGACTTGGCAATATATGAAATGCAGGTATGCTTCATCCATTCCGTCCCTTGAGCTCCACAAAAGCTTTCGCTATGAGAAAGGAGAATGCCTTGGTAAGGATTCATACACCATTGAGCGACCTGAGTGAATCAGTCGAGGAACTTAGTCTTGTTTTACTATTTCCAAAAGAAAACCTCCAGATAGATTGTTGAACAAAGGTGAGGTAAGTACTGCTCTATCGACTGTTCTAACTCTCAATAGCTCAAGATGAGGAGAAGCTCATAAGCCCCATAGATGATGAAGGTAACAAGGGCCAGGTACTCATGCCAACATTACTCATTCCCAAGGAGATCGTCTATGCCTCAGACTTGACACGACAGCGGGTAATGAGTCTAACAATTTTCTAATCAACATCCTGATTTGTCATGTTTTGCTCGGGACGAACAAAGGACAACTTGGGGGTTCTTGTTGACGCTCGCTACAGACCAATTTTGAGCGTCAATTTAATCAGAAAATTGGGATGACTAGAATACTTGCATATTTATCTAGAATAATATTGTTTCCACATTCCCCTTGAAGAATTTGCAATGCATGGAAATTGAGCAGAAATCAAGTGTAAACAAGCACTTCAATCCAAGGCAAATGGCGTTGATCAATCAGAGCGCGCCGTTCAACCTCCCATGGATCAAAGGGCCCACAAATAAGTACAACCAACCTAGGACAGACTCGACTTACCCACAGGAGTGACCAAGGCCCACGTGTCAGCACCACAGAAGAAGCTGGAGGTAAGAAGCTGGAGGTGGTGGGCGCCTAACATGGTTCGGCTGAACCAGGTGGGTCGGCCGAACCAGGCCGGGCCCCACCGACCTTCCTCTTCCACGTGGAGCTCTCCCATTGGTCCTCCATGTCGGTTCAGGGTGCTAGGGGGTGAAGGGGCGCCGAGAACCTGTTGCGCACCCCCTCACTCACCTCTATAAATATGAGGGGGTGCTACTAAATGAGACACACCACAAGTTGAAGCCTCTCTCAAGTTTCTCTCTTGCTTAGTCTTTAGGAAAGTGGAGTTTAGGTGAAGTAGCTCTTCTTCGGTTCCCGAGTCTTGCCTAGGAGTGTTCGGTATGGGTTTTACTCTTCCTCTCCTTTGTAATATTTGGAATTCCTTAATAGAGTTATCTTCTAGTTTAGCGTATTCGTATAGTATATGTTTTGTGTATTCGGATGTGTATGCTATGCTTAGTTTATATCTAGGTCTTATATCTTGCATGATTAGATGTGGTAAGACATCTAGGATACGGCATCGGTTCCAGTATTCGCATGTTTGCTCTATTGTGATGTCTGTCCATTAGAGTATCGCTTATTAGTGTAGACATGGCGTCTGGGCTAATCAGTGTTGCTGGATGCGGTCTCCCGGTGATGCCTGGGAGCCTAGGGCCCGTTCCTAATTATGTGTATGTATGTGAGTGCCTAGTATAGACTGTATGCTTAGTTAGGAGTACATAAGTCCTTAGATTAGCTTTCTTCCTCATTTCTCCCTTCCTTTAAGCTTTGCATAGAGTAGAACTTGAGTAACTTGTGTGTCACACTACCTCTTTACCATATATTATCTTACCCCTGTTTATTCAATAGAATATCCATGGTAGAACTAATCAACATACTAATCTATTCCAATAACCGCCGCTTTCCCTGCGGAAATATAAGTCCTTAGATTAGTCTGTATGCTTAGTTAGGAGTACATAAGTCCTTAGATTAGCTTTGTTCCTCATTTCTCCCTTTCTGTAAGCTTTTCATAGAGTAGAACTTGAGTAACTTATGTGTCACACTATCTCTTTACCATATATTATCTTAACCCTGTTTATTCAATAGAATATCCATGCTACAACTAATCAACATACTAATCTATTCCAACAACCGCCGTCTTCCTTGCGGAAATATAAATATGAACCCGTACTCACGGGTAAAATGCTACAACTGTATTCCGTGCGCTTGCGGACCCTTCTGTAACGTAAGAAATACCCCATGGCATTTCTGGCGCCGTTGCCGGGGAATGGATTTTATGTCCATACTTTGTGACTGCGTTATAAAATGCCAACACAGGACCAATGTATTTGAAGATGAAGAGCAATCAATTGCAAGATTCATGTCTGGTTTACATCGCAATATTCAGCGAATTGTTGAATTTCAGCCATACCGCAATCTTATTGAGTTGGTACATCAAGCAAGCAAAGTTGAGCGTCAATTGCAGCAAGACATGAAGAGCAATAGAGGAACCTCATTTAGTACCAAGGGTATGCTAATTGGAAGTAAGGCCCCCTTTGGCAGGGCTCCAGCTCCGGCTCCGGTCGCGGCTCCTGCCGGAGCCCTGCCAAACGGGGAGGCCGCGAACGGCTCCTGTGGTGGAGCTCCTAAAATCGCGCTGACTGGAGCGATTTCATGGAGGCCAAAAAAAGTAGCTCTGCGTGACTCCACCTCTCATCTGCCTCCTTTGCCCTTTGGAGGGGCCCATGGGCAGAGCCAGGCGCCCGACTGGGGAGATCCTGGCCGGCAGCAGGGGAGAGCAGCGCCAGGCGGAGCTCGCACTTGGCAGGGGTGGAGGAGCCCAGCGCGGGCAGAGATCCTAGCCGGTGGGGGCGAATGGGGCCGGCGGAGCCCGGCGCGGGCGAAGATCCTGTCGGCTAGGGTGGGGTTCGGCGGAGCTCGGGCAGGAGGCGGGGGCAGGGGTGCGCTAGCGGCCGGCGGGGAGCTTCAGGCGAGGGCAGCGCGGAGCTTGTGGCCGGTAGGAGCAGAGGGGCCGGTGGAGCTCAGAGGCCGGCGGCGGCTTGGCTGCCCTTTCTAGCCATCAAGACGGAAGAGAGATGGATAAGGAAGGGGAAAAAAAGAAAATAAAAGAAAACAGAGAGAAAGAAAAAAGAAAAGATAAGGGCATTATGGACATTTTAGAGTTTCTCTCTATTTCAGGAGCCATTTTACCAAACATTTTTCTAACTGGAGGAGACAGAGCTAAAAGAAGCCGCTCTACCAGAGAAGCTCGAGATGGAGCCATTTTAGAAGGAGCCGGAGCCCTGCCAAACAGGCCCTAAATTTACACCAAGAGCTAATGCAAATCGAGATGCAATCACTAACTCAAGTGGTGGGTTACGCTCTAGTGCTCATGGTGCTTCCAGTGGGAAAGAATTGGCTGCTCAAAGTGAGAGAAGCAAACCTGCAATATCATCATCTACATCAATGGCTTCTACAACAAAAACTAGTGGAATTCAGTGTTTCAAGTGTGGAGGTCGTGGTCATATTATAAGGGAGTGTCCAAACAATCGCACCATCATTGTAAATGACCAAGGACAATATGATTCTGCTAGTGATGAGGAGTAGGAAGCTATAGATGAAGGACAATTAGAAGATGCAACTGAAAATGAAGGTCGCACATCTTGTGAATTTGAGGGAGGTGCTGCTCTTGTTGTTACTCAAATTTTGAGTGGACAAATGAAGGAAGCTGAAAATGGACAAAGGCATAATCTTTTCCAAACAAGAGCCAAGATTGAGGACAAGGTTTGCAAAGTATTCATTGATGGTGGAAGTTGCCATAACCTTGCTAGTAGAGAAATGGTTGAGAAACTTGGTCTAAAGTTGCTGAAACATCCTCATCCATACCATGTGCAATGGCTAAACAATTCAGGTTCCATCAAGATTGCACAAAGAGTGAAAGTTCCATTCAAAGTTGGTGAATATGTTGACACCATAGAGTGTGATGTGGCACCCATGACAGTATGTCATCTGCTGTTGGGAAGGCCATGGCAATATGATTGTTCATCTCTACATTGTGGTCGCACAAATCAATACACCATCAAGTGGAAGGGAAAGAACTTGGTACTTAAACCAATGACGCCACAACAACTCTTACCTGAACACTTGCAAAAGAACTCCGAAGTGCAGAATGAGAGTAAGAAAGAAAGAGAGAAAAAGAATGTGAGTGCCCTCCACAAATCGGTGAGTGAGAGCCACAAACCAAATGAGAGAGATAAAAAGAAAAGAGAGGGAAATAATCTGATCATGTTAGCCACCAAATCTGAAATGAGAGATGAGAGGAATAACCCAAGCCAAACACTCATTGTACTTTTGTACAAGGACACATTGTTTTCAGCTAACAACATAACATCTCTTCCTAGTGTTATTTCCCATCTTTTGCAGGACTACAAGGATGTTTTTCCAGAGGAAACACCTGCTGGGCTGCCCCCACTACGAGGCATTGAAGATCAAATTGATCTCATAACTGGAGCTGCATTGCCCAATCGTCCACCTTACCGCACCAATCCCGAGGAAACAAAGGAAATTCAAAGGCAAGTACAAGCACTTTTAGATAAAGGTTATGTGCGCGAAAGTTTAAGTCCTTGTGTTGTTCCTGTTATTTTGGTGCCAAAGAAAGATGGATCATGGAGAATGTGTGTTGATTGTAGAGCCATCAATAATATCACTGTTCGCTATCGTCATCCTATTTCTTGGCTAGATGATATGCTTGCTGAATTGAGTGGTTCTATAACTTTTTCTAAAATTGATTTGCGAAGTGGTTACCATCAAATTAGAATGAAGATTGGAGATGAATGGAAAACTGCTTTCAAAATAAAGTTTGGACTGTATGAATGGTTAGTTATGCCTTTTGGTTTTACTAATGCTCCTAGTACTTTCATGAGGTTAATGAACCATGTCTTAAGAGCTTTCATTGGAAAATTTGTTGTGGTTTACTTTGATGATATCCTTATTTACAGCAAGACATTGGAAGAACATGCTGAGCATATACAACAAGTTTTGGATGTACTTAGAAAAGAGAAATCGTTTGCTAACCTTGAGAAGTGCACCTTTTGCACAGATTAAGTTGTGTTTCTTGGTTTTGTTGTCTCTGGACAGGGAATTCAAGTGGATGAATCCAAGATTAAAGCATTCAAGGAATGGCCAACTCCCGAGAACGTAAATTAGGTAAGAAGTTTTCATGGACTTGCTGGTTTTTACAGGAGATTTGTTAAAGATTTCAGCACCATAGCTGCTCCACTGAACGAATTGACAAAGAAAGGTGTTGCCTTCAATTGGCGTGAGCCACAAGAGATTGCTTTTCAAGAATTGAAGAAAAGGTTGACGGAAGCGCATCTACTTGTGTTGCCAGATTTCACAAAAACCTTTGAGGTTGAATGTGATGCAAGTGGGATTGGAATTGGAGGTTTGCTCATGCAAGATGGAAAACCCGTTGCATACCTCAGTGAGAAGTTGGGAGGAGCACAACTGAACTACTCCGTGTATGACAAGGAGTTGTACGCTTTCATAAGAGTACTTGAAACTTGGCAACATTATTTATGGCCAAAAGAATTTGTTATCCATTCAGATCATGAAGCATTGAAGTACTTGAAAGGCCAAGCCAAACTGAACCATCGGCATGCCAAGTGGGTCGAATTCATTGAAACTTTTCCTTATGTGGTGAAATATAAGAAAGGTAAGGATAACCTTGTTGTTGATGCATTGTCCCGAAGAAATATTTTATTGAACCAACTTGAGGTAAAGGTGCCGGGACTAGAGGGTTTGAAAGATTTATATCGTACTGATCATGAGTTTTCAAAACCATATGCCAAATATACAACTGTAAAAGGATGGGAAAAATATCATATTCATGATGGATTTTTATTTAGAGCTAACAAAATATGTGTGCCAAATTGTTCTGTTAGACTCTTATTGTTACAGGAATCACATGCAGGTGGACTAATGGGTCATTTTGGTTGGAAAAAGACCTATGAGTTGATGGTCGATCATTTCTATTGGCCAAAGATGAGAAGAGACGTTGAGAGACTTGTGCAGCGATGCGTCACATGCCACAAAGCTAAGTCAAAACTGAACCCCCATGGTTTATACACTCCATTGCCTATTCCTAATGTTCAGTGGGAAGATATTAGCATGGACTTTGTTTTGGGTTTACCAAGGACTAAGAGGGGGAGTGATTCTATTTTTGTTGTTGTTGATTGATTCTCAAAAATGGCACATTTTATACCCTGTCATAAAAGCGATGATGCTTCCACATAGCCTCTTTGTTTTTTAGGGAAATTGTGAGGTCGCATGGGATGCCCAGGACCATTGTTTCAGATCGGGATACAAAATTCTTGAGCTACTTTTGGAAAACATTATGGACAAAACTTGGAGTAAAGCTGATGTTTTCTACAACTTGTCACCCGCAAACGGATGGACAAACAGAGGTGGCGAATAGAACACTTTCTATGCTACTGCGTACCATGATCAAGAAGAACCTACAAGAATGGGAAGAGTGCTTGCCGCACGTGGAATTTGCATATAATAGGGCAGTACATTCTACCACTCATTTGTGTCCATTTGAAGTTGTATATGGATTGAAACCACTTGCTCCCATAGATTTGTTGTCATTATCAATGCAGGAAAGGAGTAACATGGAAGCTTCTAAGCGTGCAGCATATGTAAAGAAGATACACGAGCAGAAAAAAGAAGCAATCAAGAAGAAGCCCAAGTACTATGCTGAGTGGGCGAACAAGCATCGTAAGAAGGTGACATTCAAGCCGGGAGATATCATATGGGTACACCTTCGCAAGGAACGCTTTCCAGAGAAGTGTAAATCAAAATTGATGCCAAGAGGAGATGATAATGCGTACAAGATTGAGCTCCCTGATGAGTATGGTGTTTGCACAACATTTAATGTTGTTGACTTGACACCATACTTTGGCTCGAAAGAATTAGTCGAGGACAACTCCTTTTCAAGAGGGGGAGGATGATGAGGACATCTCAACCAGTCATGCACCATCACATGTAAGCCAAGGACATGATCTACAAGATGTGACCAAAGCAAGAGAACAAGTGAACGTTGGACCAATTACATGCAGCCGAGCTAAGAAGTTACAACAACAGGTGACTTCACTCCTACCTGAAATTAACTACAACATATATGAGAATGTTATACTACCTAAATGTTCTACTTTGGTTGTACTTAGGTATGTATGCAAAGAGGATGGTGCTGCTACACATGGAGATGAAGCAAACAACAAGAAACGGACTGGCAAGCCACGTTTTGATCAGTCGCAACCACTTCACCAGAAACGGACTACCAAGCCGTGTTTTGAGCAGTTCGGACCTCAATTTTGACCAGTATCCTGAATCGACCATAACTTTTTGCTCCCAAGAACTCTGGAGGCCGATGAGTACTTGATGGAACCGGCTTGAACTCTTCTTTCCAACCCAACAAGCCTCATCTCATTTGGACTTCCCAATAAGGAGTTATGACCGATTTAGTGGAGACTGCACAGAAAGGCCAACAGCCATGTGAGCCTCCTCGGGATTTCAGTTCGTGGTGACTTTTGAGTTACCATAACTCCAGAAACTCTAAGGTCCATTCACACCCAACAAGGAGGGTTGTTCCTTGTATAAATATCCCATGTATCTCAGAGATTAAGAAGACTTTTGATAATAAAATAGAACCCCTTTTGTTCAGCTATGTGCTAACAAATTCAGAGAGTGTTTCTCTACCCCTTTGCTCTTGTGATTTCCCCGTGGGATTACATAGGCGGTTGCTTCATTGGCACCCAATCTGTGCTCCTGCTACTTCATGTTCAGGTTGTGTAGGTTGGTTCTTTGAGAGTGTGATTGGGCGAATCCTTGGTTCAGGCTGCCGTATAGAGACGGTGGTTGGCTCCTTGTGCGTGTCGTCAGGTTGCACTAGTTATCGCTGCTTGCAGCAAGTTATCGGTTGTTTTTCAGCTAGTTATCAAGATTGGGATCCTATCTCGTGAAAATCGGGACCGAGTCTGATCAATGATCGATCAACTCCTTGGGCACCCCTGGCATATCCGTTGGTTTCCACGCGAATATGTCTCGATTGGCCCAAAGAAAGTTGACGAGCGCAACTTCCTATTTGTTATCCAAGTGTCCGCTGCTCAGGGCTGTCTTGGATAGGTCGCCTTCTTGGAGCTGGATAGTCTTGGTGCCGGCATCGCTGGGGTTTGGCTTCACCCTCAACTTGCTTGGCTTCTTGTTTGCCACTTCCATATCCGTTTCTGTGAGTTGTTGTGCAGCCGCGAGTACTTTAGATGAGGGCTCTGGCACGCGTGTTGTTGCAGCATACTCGATGGCTTCCTGGTCGTAGTCATACGACTTCTGGATGTCACAGCGGAGAGAGAGTACCCCTATCTTGCCCGCATCTTGAGGACCGGGTAGACGTAGTGGGGGTACGGCCATGAACTTGGCTAGGGCTGGCCTGCCAAGGATGGCGTGATATGACGATTCGAAGTTGGCAACTTCAAACTTGATGTACTCCGTATGGAAGTTTGCTTTGTTCCCAAAAGTAACTGGCAGGGTCACCGAACCGATCGGGGTAGCCGCGTTACCCGGGACAATTCCGTAGAACAGAGCCTTGCTGGGGGTGGGCATCTTGCCGATGTCCAGACCCATCTTCTTTAGAGTTCTCGGGAAGAGCAGATCAAGGCCGCTTCCCCCATTGATGAGTACTCGAGTCAGCTGAGAGCCTGCCACGACAAGGCCAAGGACACACAGAAGTTTTCCCCAGCTCGGAGAAGCTGATCCATTGATCCTCTCTAGAGAAAGAGATTGGGACCTCGTTGTGTCTTAGGGGGCGTGGCACAGCCGATTCAACCGACAGGATCTCACGCCGAATCAGCTTCTGCGCACGCTTGGAGAGGATGTCGTCATCGCCTCCGAAGATGATGTTGACGACGTTCTCCGTAGGGCCAGACTTGTCATTGCCTTCGTCCTCCTTGTCTTTGTCCTTCTCTTCATCATCAAGAGGAGGCGCCTTGAGGGTTTTGCAGAGGTTTAGTTCACTGATACAACGCGTGCTTTGACTTCGGGTGCATCTGGCACTGCTTGTGGAGGACCTTCTTGAACTGGTCCTGAAACTTCCCCGACTTCTTGCTGCGAGGATTGCGCTCGACAGATGCCACATAGTCTTCTGGCTTGCGCTTTCGGGAAGGACTGAGTTATTATGCTGGCCTTTGTCGGGGTGGTTGTAGTTGTTACCCTTGTCGTTCTTGCATTTTGGGAAACGCTCATTCTCCTCGTCTTCTTGATCCGCCCATCGCTGCATCATGTCCTAGAGTTAGACCATAGTAGTCGGAAGATTTCTTCCAAACTCGCGGTAGTTTTGCTTTGTCGCGAGGCCGTTCCTGAAGCAACGGATGACGTCCTCGTCGGCGATGTTAGCGATGGTGGCGTGGTCTCAAAGAAACGCTGGGTGTATGACCTCAGGGTCTCATTCTCCTCCTGCTTAACCTGCGACAAGTCATGTCGAGTACCTGCTCGGGTCATAGATCCCTGGAAGTTGTCGATGAAGACCTTCTTTAGTGTCTCCCAGGACTCGATGGAGTTTGGCTTGAGGCTCTCGAGCCATGTGAGCGGTGCAGACTCCAAGGCCATTGGGAAGTAGGGAGCTTTAGTGGAGTTGGAGCTGCCTGAGATCTCGATGGCGCTGGAGTAGCAGCGTAGCCATTATCGTGGGTCTTGTTTCCCGTCGAACTTGGGTATAGCCACGGGCTTAAAGTCCTTCAGGATCTCGCGGTTGGTGATGTTCTCAGTGAAAGCTAGAAAGCAATCACTGTTTTCTAGGCCGCGAGCCTCATCTTCGGCGCGTTCACATAGTCGATTGTTGATGATGGTACGCGCATCATAGTTGCTGTTGAGTCTTTGTCTCAGGTCGCCAGGGGTGGGGGTTGTTGATTCCCTTGGTGGCCTTGGCCTCCCGCGGATTGTCCCTCAGACTTGGAGTTTTGAACCTGTTAGTTCTGTTGGTGCACCTCTTGGTCATTGTGCCGATTATTGCGGGGCATAGGGTGACCACCAGGAGTGTGACTAGCAGCACGAACTTTGCTCCCATGATGTTCTGATCTAGAACGGGTATGCAGAGCGGAGGGCATCGGGTTCATGTGGTCCAGCTGGATGATAGCTTGAAGGTTCAGTTGCATGATCCTCTGCTTCTCCTGCGTCTGTGGGAGTTGTTGTAGAAGCATGGCGGCTTGGGCAATGTTGCCCATGGGACTGACAAATTCTTGATCAGCCACGGTCGTGAACTCCCCGTGTAGGTCTCTTCCCCAGTGTTGGTTGCGGGCATGAGCTTGGGCATTACACCTTCGCTTGGCCCTCTTCGTGTTCCTCAGCCATCATATCCGCCTGTGCTCTGCATCCTCGTCTTGGGGAATGTCAGCGGTGTCTTCGTTGGTAGAGATTTGATCTTTGAGTTCGTCATCGAAATCGATGCCCGGTTCATCATCATCAACATCGCAGAGCGAAGCCATGTAGATCTCTCGTTCTGCAAGTAGTTGCTGGAGTAGTCGATGGTGACAGGGACGGTTGGTGTGGTGGACCTGGTTACTTTCTCCTGAATGGGAGAAAGAGGTTTGCCTTTTTGAAAAGGCAGCTCGTGGACTTTGGCCACTAGGCGGGTGTCGTGTTCGAGTAACTCAGAGGGCTCCATGCCCTTCCAATACACGAATCTGCCCTGCGCAATGGTTGTTATGCTCAAACCCAGATGGCTGACCGTAGATGAATCGGGGTCGTCATCTGAATCCGAATAGTCATCGAAGATTGTAGCCTCCCGGCCAGCGGTGGCTTCCTCATCTCCGATTTTGAGTAAGAAATCCATATCCTTTTCCAGGTCAAAGAGGGACTTGGATTGTAGGGCCTCCAGGTGATTGGAAGTCGTGTTGCGTAGTCCGATCATGAACCGCGTACACTCTTCCTCCGGTCGGATTGGGCCCGGTCCGGAGAATCGTGTTGGAACACGAGATGAAAACGCATCGGGAATGGAGTTCTCCTCGATCTCACTGGCGAGATATGGAAGCATCTCGTCGAGACTGTCGATGAACTCGTCGAGTCCGCTCGAGCGGCTTGATGTCTCTGGCTCCCTGGCATTGGCTAGGTGGCTGTCGAAACCACCTAAGCCATTGGCGATGCAGATCCAGGATCCAAAAACAAAGGTTGTGCCCTTGTTGAGCACGGCACTGGTGAAGTTAAACGTGGCCATCGAATTCTCCAGTGGATGCTCGATGAACACCCCTATCTGGCATGCCAGCTGTCGGTGTTTTACCGCCAAGCCCACCGAGGGATACTCCCGAGGTTGTAGGTTGTGGGTAGGGTGCAAGGAACACAAAGGTTTAGACAGGTTCGGGCCACCGAGAGTGTAATACCCTACGTCCTGTATGGTGGTTTATATTGCCTTAAGATTGATTGTTTTGGAGGGGTCCCTGTCCGCCCTTATATACTCTAGGGGGACAGGGTTACATGAAAATCCTAGCCAGATACGGTTTGAGGAGTCCTACCCGAGTACTACTCGGGTAGTTTCCTTTCACTCCAACTAGTCTTAGTTCTCTACGACTAGTTACAATGAGGATAAGGTATCGCCTATGGGCCATCCCGTATTACAGAATATGTACGTCGAGTGTGCAGTCCCGCTGCCCCGGGTCTGACAGGGAGAACCACACATGACTGACAGAGGAGCCGCCGGCCAACTCGGCTACTTTATGGACCTCTTATACAGCCCTACCTAATGGGGAGGATTACGCTGGACGGACAGGTTGTCGTCACCTACCGCCTACCTCATCTAACCATGGGATAGGACCGCATCCGGCAACACTAGCTAACCCAGACACCATATCTATGTTAATTAGCGATACTCTAGTATCCCGCGCAGAGCCCCACCCTCCGGATGGACAGACATCGTACTAGAGCAAACATGCGAATACCGGAACCGTTGCTGTGGCACTAGATTTACTTATCTAATCATGAAAGGTATAAAGTATAGACACAAACTAATCATAACAAATATAATAGAAATCTAGAAGCTAACTCTACTAAGCATATCCCAGAATTACAAAGGAGAGGAAGAGCGAAACCCATAGGAAAGACTCCTAAGCAACCTCGTGGACTGTTGGCATTTCATAGCGTCATCACCATGTATGGACATCGGATCCATTCCCAGGCAACAACACCAGAATTGTCGTGTGGGTACTTCTTACGTTATAGAGAGATCCGCAAGTGCACGGAATACTGTTGTAGCATTTTACCCGTGAGTACAGGGTCGTATTTATATTTCTGCAGGGAAGGCGGCGGTTATTGGAACAGATAAGTTGGTTGAATATCTCTATCATGGTCGTGCACTTGCATAAACAGGGGTAAGATAATATATGGATAAGGAGGTAGTGTGACACACAAGTTACTCAAGCTCTCATTCTATGCAAAGCTTACAGGAAGGGAGAAAGGAAGAAGAAAGCTAACCTAAGGACTTATGTACTCCTAGCTAAGCATACCCGAACGTGGGGGAGTACATTAACCACAGCAAAGCTGCCGTAGCGGACGGACATGGCTGTCACCACCTGTCGTGTACCCCTGCTACTCCGTGGAGGATGATCATATACTCATATCCGAAGGATCCCGCGTACCCGGGCACCACGCCCGTGTACGAGGTCACTACCCTAGCGCCCCGGGTCTCCCAACCTTTGGATGGACAAGTAAAGCACTAAGGCAAGCCAAGAGGCACAACGAATTGATATCCGTACTTAGAACATCTGGCCTAATCATATATAAAGCATAACTCAGGAAAGAACAAGGCATGGTATGATAACAACCATGATTAAACTCTTTATGAAAGTACTAATGAGTCGAATACAAAGCCATGTTGGAGGCCGAGGATTGCTCAACGCCCCCGAGGATGACTGGATTCGCTAAGAAAAGTTCTAGCCTAGCTCCACTAACCTAGGGACTACAACTTGGAGAGAGGCTCCAAGTTGTGGTGTGTGTTGAATAGGGGGTGAAGGCCTCCTTCTATAGCCTCAAAGGGTTAGTTCCTGCCATCTTAAGTATGTAAACCTTAGCCACGGGATTGAGGTAGCTTAGGGGCTACTCCTCCTCAAAGGGCACCTGGACTGGATTCAGTCCAGGTTCAGCCGAACCTGGGCGTCGGCCAACCCCCAGGTGGCACTTCCCTAGCTCAACCTTCCCCTAGCTGGATGACAAGTGGGCCTAGATGATGATCTTCAATGATTGCTTCCTTGGTGAGCTCGTTTGCCCTGATTTGTGGGCCCTCCAATCTTGTGTGATGCAGCGGACAATCTTATGTGCATTGTATGCTGCGTATTCTTCGTATTTTCATCTTATTCTAGACTTGTACCCCTAAAATGGCTAGATAGGTAAAACAACTTGTGGAACTAGGTTAATGATACAAGTATCCATAGTTTTCTTTATTTATGAGTATAGTTGACGGTCAGATTTCGCACTTAAGGACCGTCAACAACACCCCCAAGCTAGCCCTTTACTCGTCTGGGCTTTTGTTGTTGATCAGGAGTTGCTACAATGTTGCATTTCCAACTTATATCATAGGCACAACAAAATGTTCTTACCATGATTTTGAATAAGTTGGCCTTGATCTTACCTTTTCACCTTACTCCTGTGGGGCTTATAGCTTTACCTTATCTTTGGTGGTTGAGAGTCAGAACGGTCTTGTAGAGTGCCAATCTTAACCCTTTGTTCAACTGTCCATTCGGAGGTTTTGCAGATTTTTTCAAAAGAAATCATAAAGTTCCTTAAATGATCTCTTGGATTGCTCAAAGTGTTTGATTCCCCACAAAGGCTTTTTATTTTGCCTTTCTTTCTCATCCTACCTCTGATGGCTTTGCTTTTTGGAGCTGTAGGTATGGTGGAATTGAAGGCATACTTGTTTCTCATATTTTTGCTAAGTTAAAAACTGGATCCAAAGAAGAAACAAGTCATAAACCTTGATCAAGAGGTGCATATGTGTGGATATTTTTGGTGGATAGTGTATGAACTCCTTTTCATGGACCTCTTCTCCTTCTTTCTTTTTCTTGGATATGGGCTATCTTTCTTTCTCTCATTTTTTTCTTCGACCTTCATGTGTCCTATCCCTTTTTTTCTTTTTCTCTTTTTTTTTCATCATGCCTTCTTAAGCATGTCTTTATTTCTTTTTGCATAGCCCATATCCTTTCTCTTACAACGTTAACTTTAGAGAGCGAGAGGTTACGAAATAATAATGGAGTTTTATTTTGTGGATGGATGGATGAGTGCTTGCTATCTTTCAGTGTAGAAGCTTAGCATGTGGTGGAAGCGTGTACGTGATCTTGATCATGGGAGTATGAAATGTATCTCACAAAGGGTCACAACAATTTGACAAAGCTCAATGAGATAACAAGTTGCATATGTGGAAGGTTATCAAAATGATCAACATTTGGATTTGGATAGGAATTTTCATATGATTGAGGAACTTTATTTTATTTTTATATTTTCAAAAAAACTCCGGATCTTAAGCATCACGTAGGAGAAGATCATAGCAACTCTACTTAACCATATCATAGTTCACAACAACTTAGATTCGGATCGTGCTTTTTGCTACCCACAAGTTTTAATCTTAAGGTTTTGACCATTTAGCCAACGAACTCAACACTAGGTAGAGCACTAAGTTGTAACTAGGCATAATAAGGAAATTAACACAGCAAATATTCGTCATCTCAACAAAGAAAAACTACACATGCTTACTACATAAAAGAAAACAAGTAAATATTTTTGATCTTTTCTGAATTTTGCAAATTTTTATTTGGTTTTTGGTTTTGCAGATTTTTATTTTGTTTCAGGTATAAAGTTGAAAGCAATAAAGGTACAGGATACAAGATAACTCTCGTGGGGGTCCTCCCCCAAACTAGCTTCAGGCTTACTGCCAATTGCTTAAGCGGGTCCGCTGGGGACCCCCGAGTCCCTAGATCCGTCAGACCCCGTTAGGGCAAGCGCACGCAAGGTTGCTCTAGGGTCGTCAGGCCACCTAGAGCGTTTTCAAACTCTGTTGAGACGAAGGAAGAACAATTGGGGTTAGAAGAGCTAGGGTTTGAAAAAAAGGAAAAGTAGAGATAAAAAAGATAAAAGATGTATTTTTAATCGATTGGATACTCTCAATTGACCGCGATCTTTTATATTTATTGGGAGAGATGGTCTTACCCCATTAGAAGTCGAAACCCTAATTAATTTTGTGTCAAAATACAGCTCGGACCGGTCTGACCGCCCTACTCAACCGGTCTGACCGGTCCGATCTGGGTCAAATATTCCCGAGGTCATAACTCCCTCATCCGAACATCAAATCGGATGTTCTGTATATGTATTTCGATCATCTCGACAAGAGATACGTAATGGTGAAGTCAAATCTGCCTTTGGCAAAATCACCCAAACTGGTCTGACCGGTTTGTGCATATTGGTCGGACCGGTACGCCCAGCAGTGTCAGTTTCGATCGTCAACACAAATCTAGGAAAGGAGCTAGCACCCACTAGCAGCAGTGAAGTGATGAACGAACCAATAAACTCTGCAAATGCACACGTAGAAACGAAATAGAAAAATCGATGGACCCTATCGCAGCAGCTAGCAATGAAAATAAGGCAGATCTACTGATAAGAAGAGGATCACACGGATTCGAAACAACAAGCCGCAGGAGGCATGTTTGATCATTTGATAAGAACTCAAGCAAGGAGCAAGCACACCGGCCAACGGAACACAGAATGGAAGCACCAGAAAACAAAAGGAAAACGGAAGCGTCGAAGCAAGGTAGGGCAACTACTAACTAGCAGAACCAACCACGGAACGGTCACAAAGCACCGATCAGAGAAACGAGGGGACCAGGAAAGATGGAAGCCAACGACGAAAGTATCGGGGAAGAAGAAAGCAGTTGAAAAGGCAACGTGGAGAAAGAAGAGGCCATTCAATGCACTACTACAGACCTTATCTAATCCAACCATGGCCGAAGGAGCAGAGACATGGTGCGGACATGCCAATGCAGCAATAAACGAGGCTCGTGGCGGTAGAAAGCTTGGAGACGCATGCCAACTGATGCATCATACGCACACAAAAGATTTACCGCCAGATGTATCGTACGTGCGAACTGAGCGATAGCTCAGTGGTTGGGCAGGGGGTGGACCTGCCAGCCGACCAGGGCTCAAGGTTTTCGCACCAAAAAAACCCCCTCGTCTGCCTCATATCCAAAGCACAGTTGGGTCCGATCCTGGTCGTTGGTCCCCCATGTGAGTGGATCGCGCATACTTACGAGTTTTGGGCACTATGTACAGATGGGGCGGGGGTTCGACACTTTTCTCGGCCTGTATGAGAAATATCTTCTTTCTTTCGTGATATACCGTGGGGCGGTCTTTCCCCCCACGGGTCGAGTTTTTCAGATGTATCACGTCAACAGCACGCAAATCGACCAATGCAAATCAGAGAGTCAAAAAAAATTCTGCTATCGTGGACATGTTGAGCGCCCCCGAGGCCGCCAACTTTCATAAGAGGTACATGTGGACCAAATTAAAATTCCCTCGCTAAGGCCTCCAGCGGCGAGGTCGCGCTCTCCACACCGCGGCCAGTTAGGCAGTTATGTCGTCGCTTCTGCACCGTGCACCTCACTCACCTGCGGTGGGATGGAGACCGCGCCGAGGCCATCAGCCACTCCACGACGGATCTTGGGGCGGTCCTGAAAGCTGCAAGTCGTCTTGGTGGTATTACACAGGACAGGAAGGCCGAGTTTGGCTGTTCCGAGCCTGTCACCTCACGACTTGTCTTGAAGATCATGTCTGCTTCTATACAAGTTTTCATGGTATTTATTTTCGAAAAAAATTCGTGTTGTTTTGCCGTCCATCTGGAGACTAAACACATGTACTGATACACTTTTTGTGTGTTGCTTGCATAATAAAAAAATAATGCTGAAACAACCACCTGATGTACAAATACACATTTCTTAAATATCAATGACAAAATTGCATTGCTCACAGTAAGGGGCAAAAGGGTATTTTCAACTACCAATTAACACCATTACTACTCAAAACGAACGGCAGTGTCATATTGGCAATGGAATTCAGACATAGTGCCAAATAGAAAGGTTTAAACTTTAAGGGTCAAATAAAAAATTAGTCATTTGACTAGTGTCAAATAGAGGAATTTCCTCAATATGGTTTTAGTGACAACCTTAGATTGAACACCATGTTATAATAAACTGGTATTAGCTTTAACCTAACTCGGGCTCCATGATCCACGCCGGCTTAGAATTTGTTGTAGAGTAAAATAAATTTTTGTAAATGTTTATGTTTAACTGAAACAATAACAAAATTGCTTGACCAAATGTCTCCAATATGCTGACGGCTCCTATTTTCAATGATGGTGAAAATAGCTATTTTCATCCTTAATTTTTTCTCCAAAGGTCCAATTTAATCGCTTAATTATCAAAATGGTTGTTTTGGTCCTCGGACTTTTCTTTTGAGCTCAATTTCATCCATTGTATTATGTGGCATGCCATGTCGTGCCAAGTCAGCAAGAATCACCGGAGTTTCATGGTAGCTATATGTACATACATTTAACATATCCCTTTTACTCTCCTATATGCAGCGCATGTCCCATTGAACCTATTTGGTTGACATTCTATTATGGTTTGTGTGCAACCAATCGTGTGGTCTAGCTGATCTGGTTCATATTCAAGGAGGAGGAATCGTACGAGTTTATTGTGTATTTTCTCTTGTATGGCTGGCCCAGTCAAGAAGAAAGGGGGGATTAAGTAGGGTTAACTCACATGTGCTAGCTCATGTTAGCCAACTGTTCGTTGACATAGCGTAACAACACCTATAGGACGAGGGAGAAACTGAGATCAAAAGGAAAGTTTAAGTACTGAAATACTACATCCGTATCGAAATATTTATCGCCGTTGACTTTTTTTTATAACTTTGATCATTCGTATTATTCAAAAAAATATGTAAATACCATTTACTTTGTGTATGATATGTTTTACTATTATAGGTATTTTAAGCATGACTTAACTTTTTGTATGTTTGTAATAAATTTTTGAATAAGACGAATGGTTAAAGTTGTAAGAAAAAGTCAACGGTGACAAATATTTTGATACGGAGGGAGTAATTGTATTCATAATCGAGGGATCAAATTGAACCTTGGGATAAAGTCCATGATGAAATTTCTTCGGCCTTCAAAAATTATCATTATTGAGTTAGAGATTAAGGTGCACTAGAGACATGATTCAGCCTCACTCACCTAAGAGATTAAGCGATTAAGAGAATCTAATCAAGGCATGCGAATCTTTGACTCACCAGTAACAAAAGTCAATAATCTTTGTACAATTGGCGAGCTCGTGTTGCTACTATGAGGACTGCTCCAATGTTGCAAATAATCGAATCACAATACAAGTGACAGTTGAATGCTATCAGAGAATAAAAGCGAACTGTATTTTCAAATTTTGGACATAGTAAATTGTGCGAAAACTTGTTTTATGGACATGTAATAATGAAATCTAATTAAAATTAGGAAGAAGAAAAATAATAACTAATCGAATTCCAGAAACCAGCTTATAACAGAGAAAGAACTCATGTGTCATGTCGATCCTGGCCATCTGCTTCCAATCAGACGGCTAACTCAGCTCGGCTCTGATCGGAAGCAGACGGTTGGGTTCCGGCTGAGATTCTGCCACAAGTTACTTTACAGGCCTCAAGTATCTGAATCTTTTTATGAAAGGTTCAAGTAGCCGATTTTTTTTTTTTTGAAAGGTTCAAGTAGCCGAATGCCTAGTCGCTACACGCTCCTCATCCATTCGTGTCAGAAGCCGGCCCCCAAATTCCTTCAGCAGCAGCGAAGCAAGGCAATGGCACTCTCCAGCTGCATGCTCACCGGCGCCCCTGCGGCGGTCTCCCCTTCCCTCCCCGCTTCCGCCGCCCCCCTCCGGCGGCGCCACTGTCCGCTAGCGGTTGCCGTGGGTCCATTCCCGTGCGCCCAGCGGTGGCGCCGCGGCCCCCGCTTCTGCCGCGCCTCGTCCCCGTCCTCATCGCCTCCTCCTCCTCCTCCGCCGGTTCCCCCCGAGGAGATCGAGGACTACGAGGTATGGCCGCTTCTTCACTTCTTCTCCTCTTGCCGCTCGTTTCGGTAAAATAAAGCTTGACTGAACCCGTGCGGCCGCGGACACTCAGGGTTGTATGCGTCTATCCCATCTTATACTCAGATCCTTGTGGTTCGAATCATGTGATATTTAGGGCCTGTTTGTTTTAGCTGCAGCTTTTGAAGCTTTTATGAAAACATGTTGCTGACATTTTTCTTCTGAAAAGCTATTAATAGCTTTTAGACGATGTTTTCAACTTTCTGGGCTAAAAAAACTCAGAAAAACTAAGCTTTTCAGCTTTCTATATAAACTCAGCTTTTCTGAGCTTTTGGCTTTCTAGAAGCTGCACGAGAAGTTTGCTGACGCTCATTCCTTAGATTTCAAAGTGATCTAGAAATGTAGTTTTTGATGACAGCAAAATAAATATTAGGAGAAGTTTTGAGAATGTGCCTTACATCAATAGTAAGATGCAACTATTTTCTAGCATACCAGTGATACTCTCATGAATGTGTTGGGGCAAGGAACTCAGAGCTTTATTAAGAGGAAAGATTAGAGATAACAATGGCAGATTGAGCAGAGGCAGTCCTCCTTGAGGAAGGACTCTCAACTCAATTTCTGCATACCAGACTCCTAGGCTGCTATGGCTTATATATTGCCGAGCCTAACAAACCAACTAACAAATCTGCTTACAATTCTTCTGAAAATATTACCTGCTAGTAACTAACCAAATCTTCCTAGTTCTTGATGTTGCGCTGCCTCCTCGGGTAGGTTTGGCCGACAAAGGAGTCCATAACAGAATGAGTTTCAATAAAATAGACAACCAGTTACTGGCCATAAACCAGATCCCGTCAAACATGGCTGCAGAAAAATAGCATAGAACACATTGTTTGATTGTAGTCTTAATTGTAAATTATTATGAAGGGATATTAGGTTGAATCTACAAGCATATGACTTGCTTTGGTTTCCACAGTCTTCAAGACTATACTATGCTGGTTTCTAGTATCAAATGTATGATTAATTTTCTGCAACTAGCGAGTCAGGGAGTTTTTTTGTTCTAGTGAGAATTTCATCTGCATTTTCCACCCGCACATCATGCTTGGATAAAACTTGAAGAACAAGACCATTGAGAGGAAAAACACAGCTGTCTAGGTCCTACAATTTTTATCTGTCAATCTTACTATTTATTCTCATCAATGAGTGCAACTACCATATGGTGGACGGTGTGTAACTACATATACAAGTATTTGTTAATTTAACTTTAGTGACTCAGAGTTTCCATTGCACGAATATGCAACTTCTGCTTACCAATTTATTCCCATTTATCAGTAAACTACTTGTTGATACTTGATAGAGATCTCTGCGTCCTTGCATACGAGTTCTTGGCACAGTATTTGTGTTGCTTGCAAGTGTATTATGCTGGGGTTGGTAGTTGCTAGTCAGTTCTATGCAGTTATTAATGCCTTTTTGTTTCACTAAAATTTCAGCTTCTGGACACAACAGGGAATTGTGACCCTTTATGCTCAGTTGATGACGTTAGCTCACAGTACTTTGAAGCTAACTACAAACCAAAAGATGATCTTCTGAAAGCTTTAACTATCTTTGGAACAGCATTGGCTGGGGCAGCTGCGATAAATCATTCCTGGGTTGCTGCTAATCAGGTCAGTTAAGTCCTTGCATCTTGTTCGGGCATTTCCTTCTTTTATTAGTTTAAATATGTATTTTACCTCATTATTTTATTGTTGTTGTGTGGTAATAATGATTGTTATGAACACAACTTAATCATTTCCCCTTTTTTGTTATACATACAATAGTAATTATTATTTTGCAAGCATTACTGAAATATTTCCTTTTGCAGGACATCGCAATGGTGGTGGTTTTTGCTCTTGGCTATGCAGGTATCATTTTTGAAGAGTCACTGGCATTTAACAAAAGTGGAGTCGGATTATTGACGGCTGTCTGCCTATGGATTGTAAGAAGCATTGGGGTAAGCTACTCTGCGAAACAATCTTCAAGACTTCTTAAACGACAACTTCAAGACTTCAGCAACTGTCTCAAAATTCAAGCTATCAATCATGTGTTTTAAAGCTCAGTTGTTTTATCTTGATTATCACTGGTTTAGAGTTGAAAATATTACACTATAGACTGGTTGTGATCTTATTAGGTATTGAACCTCATATTGGGATCGTGATTAGCTAAGCTCGAAAATTACTTATTGTCAGTAAATCTGTAACAAAATTATGGAACATTGGAGGCCATGGCCGCTTTATTCCTCTCCCTAATCTATCTTTCTCATTATTTTAGCTTATTTAGTTAATAAGATTCCAGAGTTGTGAGCGTTATTTTAGCTTATTTAGTTAATAAGTAGATCCAAGAGTTGTGAGCGTTAGAAACTTAATATATTTTCAAAATTTATGGCAGCCTAATTGTTGGTACAGTTAGAATAAGGTTCTTAGTTGCAACTTGCAAGTTACGGGCAATGCTTATTGATATTCTGATGGCCTTCTTAAATGATTCACAATAATAAAACTTGCAGCCTTCTTGTTTCTGTCACTGAGCCAAGGAAGGTTGTTTTTGGACACTGAGTTCTCTCATTGTCATGTGGGCCCGGAATGGAAGAAAGTAAAACTAGATGCCATCATGTCTTACGGCAATAACAAATTTCGCTTTATTTAATCCTGAAAACTCAGTCTAGTTTTAGAATAAAATCTATCTGAATCTTTGCATGTTTGTGACGAAATTTTGAATTGGGTTGTCCCAATGCAGACCTCTTTTTTTCTCAAATACGCAAGAGAGCTGTGTATCTTTATATTAAGAAGGAAAGTTCCAATACAGAATAATATGGTGTAACTTTGTTTGTGAGTCTATTAAATGTGCCAACATTTTAACACATGGAGGGATTATAATTATTTTTTCTGTTGAAACTATCTGTTCAAGCATTTGTATAGGATATTCTTTTTTTTCCAAAAGAGATGTATATGATATTCTCAGATTGGCCTTTATTCTTACCTGTTTTTCTGCTGGATGTAGGCTCCCTCAATTGACGTAGCTATTGAAGAGTTGAGTCATACAACTGGTGAAGTCAGTGAAATAGTATTTTTCTTGCTTGGTGCAATGACCATTGTGGAGATTGTTGATGCTCATCAAGGTTTCAAGTTGGTGACTGATAATATATCTACTCGAAACCCTAAAACTCTTCTGTGGGTGGTGAGGTTTTTTAACTATACTTTATCCATTGTACTGCGCACGAATGTTGTATATACCAAAGAGTCAACAAAAGAAACTGTTTTGCCGGTGGTGTACTAATAGGATTGCTACACATAAATACTACAATGTAACTCACTAACTCTTTGAGACTAAAAATCTTCATTTAACTAACTATCCAGTTCAGATAGAAATTTTTTTAGTAGAGGACCAGAAAAATCATTTTGTATTTAGGGATGTTTAGTTTCGACCAACTTCTAATGACCAGTGTTGATAACCTTCTGTTTAGTTGTTCAGTCCAGATACAAACTATACTTTTCAACACACAAACACGCAAGATTTGACCTAACATGAACGCTGCTTCCACCCATTCTTTTTCTACTATTCTGTGTTTCTCTTTGTGACTGCTTTGTATACATGGGGGGATGTCTTATCCCCATGGTTTAGTTGTTTTTTATACTTATACTGCTATTGCATTTTTTTTCGGATCGGGCCTTTACCCCATTTCCATTTAAAAAGAGAGAAGTACCTACTACAGTGATTACATCAGAGATAGAAAGGTCAAAAGAACCAGAGCTTATTTATTCTTGTTGGGTTTCTCTCTAGCCTACCCTGAGTTCGAGGATAGACTTTGAGTTTCTCCTTTTGGTTAGTAGTTTTATTGCTTCCTAGGATATGTTGATTTCTACCACTGTTAGTTAACGCTGCAAACATGTTAATAGGATCTGAGTTTTGCTTCGAGTTAGGTTTACTTCCATTGCTTGTTTTGGCCTTTCTTCACTTGGAAAAGTTCAGTTGTAAGTGTAGGCTAAATCTGTAATGAAATATGTCGAGTGTCAAATACTTTTGTTCACTTCACCCTCTTATTGCTCTCGATCTCGGTTTGTTGTTCCTTTTTCCAAGTAAATAAATCCATCAATTAAACCTGCCCAATTATGCAGCAATTTCTAAAGGTCTATGCACAAATTTAAGCTGTTATTGAATTCCAACTCTGGTAATATCTTAGGAGTTGAGAAATACTACATTTTTACAATTTTCTATAGAATTCCAGCTTGCCCTGCCTTTGCGTTGGTAGACTAACTTGCTTGGGACAAAGGCTTTCTTGTTGCTGTTGTTGTTAGACTTCTGATTTTTTTTCTCCATATAGTGCATAGTATATTAGTACCAATCTTCAAGAACAAAGGAGATGTTCAAAGTTGTACTAACTACCGTGGGATTAAGCTGATGAGCCATACGATGAAGCTTTGGGAGAGGGTTATCGAGCACCGTCTAAGAAGAGTGACAAGTGTGACCCAAAACCAGTTTGGGTTCATGCCTGGGAGGTCGACCATGGAGGCGATTTTCTTAATCCGACAATTGATGGAGAGATATAGAGAGCAGAAGAAGGACTTGCATATGGTCTTTATTGACCTTGAGAAGGCGTATGATAAAATACCGAGAAATGTCATGTGGTGGGCCTTGGAGAAGCACAAAGTCCCAACTAAGTACATTACCCTCATCAAGGATATGTATAAAGATGCGATGACGTTTGTCCGGACATGTGATGGTGACACCACTGATTTTCCTATTAACATAGGCCTACATCAGGGGTCAGCATTGAGTCCTTATTTATTTGCCTTGGTGATGGATAAGGTCACAAGGGACATACAAGATGATATCCCTTGGTGTATGTTCTTGGTGTATGTTCTTTGCTGATGATGTGGTGCTGGTGGACGAGAGTAGAGAAGGGGTTAATAGGAAGTTAGAGCTGTGGAGACGCACGTTAGAGTCGAAAGGGTTCAGACTCAGTAGGACCAAGACCGAGTAAATGATGTGCGATTTCAGCGCGACTAGGCATGAGGATGGAGATGTTAGCCTCGATGGGCAAGTGGTGGCCCAGAAGGATACTTTTCGGTATTTAGGATCGATGCTTCAAAAGGATGGCGACATTGATGAAGATGTTAGATATAGAATCTCATCTGCTTGGTTGAAGTGGCGTCAAGCTTCTTGCGTCCTATGTGACAGAAGGGTGCCACAAAAGTTAAAAGGTAGGTTCTATAGGACAACGATTCGTCCGGCGATGTTATACGATGCTGAATGTTGGCCTACAAAAAGACGACATGTCCAACAACTGAGTGTAGTAGAGATGCGGATGTTGCGGTGGTTTTGCGGGCACACACGAAGGGATAGAGTCCGGAACGAAGTTATTCGGGATAGAGTCGAGGTGGCACCAATTGAGGAGAAACTTACCCAACATCGATTGAGATGGTTTGGACTTGTCCAACGGAGATCCCCTGAGGCGCCGGTGCGTAGTGGGGTTCTAAAGCAGGCCGAAAATGTAAAGAGAGGTAGAGGTAGACCTAAACTGACTTGGGACGAGTCGGTGAAGAGAGACCTTAAGGAGTGGAATATCTCCAAAGATGTAGCTTTGGATAGGAGCGCTTGGAGACTCGCCATCCATGTACCTGAAGATCCGTGATCTTTGTTTTTTTATGGGTTTCATCTCTAGCCTACCCCAACTTGCTTGGGACAAAAGGCTATGTTGTTGTTGTTGTTGTTGTAGTGCATAGTCTATTTTAGCGAAGAATGCTAGTTTGGTTCCTATAGCTTCCTGTGTTCCCATTTGCCTGTTCCACAAGGTCAAAGAAAGAAAATCGTGGCTGTAATGAGTGCACTTGAGCTATGTAGACTGACCAAATTCAAGAGAAGCAATGCATGTTGTGCAATATTTGGTGCGGTACAGGGCGGATGAATTTGAATTTTACTATTTCAGATAACTGTACTGCTGCATACTGCATCTCTTTCACTATTCTTGGTGATCAAATCTTTCTTTCCCAAATACTTTGCACTACGTCCATCCCAATACGCTTTTTCCGTAATTTTGCCCTTATAACATACTCTTGTTATTGTTTGTGCAGTTTAATTTGGACTAGACAATTAAGCATGGATTATGCAGGCACATATACTTATGTAAAATACGAATATAGAATTAGCTGCCCATTTCATCACCAGCTCATTAGTACCCATCTGGTGGACATGTCAGCACTGAACCTCCCTTGGGCGGGTACACCAGGCCCAGGGTGGGTTTGTGAGACTAGATTAGACTAAATTCCTGTATCCCTAGCATTATGGTGCAACCGCCAGACAACACCAAAGGTCGCAGAATTTGTGTTCATGGTTGTGGCCATCTAAAATATGCACATGACACCCCCACCAACTACCTTGAACTATTAATTTGTTTCTTAATTGTGAAACTGTTTAATATCTTGCTATATTTTTCAAGGATGAATTATTTACCTTTTCAGATTGGTATAGTAACTTTCTTCCTGAGTGCGATCCTTGACAACTTGACGTCCACTATTGTGATGGTGTCATTGCTTCGGAAATTAGTACCTCCATCAGAATATAGAAAGTATGTTTTTTTTTCAACTCAGCTGTTATATCTGCATATGATCTAGTAATTTTCTTCTAACTATTATGTCATTATTTTGGCTCATGATGACCATATCCTTGCACCACTATACATATGTCCATTTTATGGTTGCTCTATCTAGCAACGTTTTAAATAGCGGGCTATAAAATTTACATTTACTTAAATAAATAGCGGGCTAAGATTGTTAGGGATCATGTCCGCAAAAAGAAGGGATGAACAATACTTATTTGTCACCTATATGTGGTGATAAATAAGGTTTTTCCCCTCCTTTTTTTTGTCTCTTGAGTTTGAGCCCAACCCATTGTAGTTTCCATACTTTCACCAAGTGGGTTGTTGGTGTTAGTTTTTTTCTTTTAATGTTAGGGCATGGCAAATTGGCAATAGAGGTCAACACAACTCAATGCAGCCTGCTGAAGCCTCAATTGCTGAGGTGATACGGTTGCTACTCTAATGGGTTGACTGTAACCTCCTTTTCTCTTAATACAAAGATACACAAACCTCCCGCATGTTCGAGAAAAAAAAGGTGTGCACAACATCTAAGTTGAATCTAAAGGAATTTTTATTCCCTAGCTTCATCCATAAATAGTTTGTGGGAATGTTATTGAGCTTCTTGAATGAGTAAACCATTTTCTTATTGGGACAGATTGTTAGGTGGTGTTGTTGTAATAGCAGCGAATGCTGGCGGTGCATGGACACCAATTGGTGATGTGACAACCACTATGTTGTGGATTCATGGTCAGATTACAACATTGAAAATAATGCAGGTCAGCTTTTCACAACTGTTGTTATGTACTGCAATTTGCCTACACAAATAAATTTCTTTACATTTGGTGCTCTCTACTCTCTAATATGCTTTAAGGTTTCATTGACGTCTCATGCTATATTGTTCTTTCTTTAGTTGTTAATGATCAGTATTTCTCAAGATTTTAATAATCAAGTCTGCAATCAATCCAAAATTTCAAAAATCAGATAATGCCTGTCTTTTATGTGCGGAAGTCATAAATATTTTTCTCGAACACACAGCAGAGCAGCACGTATAAAATATTAGCAACTTGCTTAGGAGAAGTGGAGAACATCTAAACCTGTCCGCAGAACATGTTACTAAAGGATACTTTCACAAAAATTTATCTCTCTCTCTCTCTCTCTCTCCAGAAAATGATCTATTTCATATTCTGCCATGTGTCTATATCTTTTTTACCCAACACACTATTTGAAATTCCTCACAGTTGTATGTATTACTCTTCCATGGTGCAAAAATTAGGTGACTGGATTAGATCAATATAGTTGAAAGATCTGCCCACCACAAAACTGGAAAGTAATATTGCAGAAATTACAGAATGGCCACCACAAAGCAAAGCAGCTACTATATCTGTGACATGAAATTTAGATTGCCGAGCTTTGTTTGTTGGAAACTGTTAAGTCTCTGAAAGGACCTCAAGATGCCTAGAGGGAGGTGAATAGGCTAATCTGCAACTTAAAAACGCTTTTCAAACTGTCAGTAACACTAAACCCAGATACTCCGGGTATATGTCCGGAGACTCCGGATTTGAGGTCTGGAGTTTCCGGGTATATTGTCTGGAGTATCCGGACAAGAACAAACGACAAAAAAAGTAAAGAATTTAATGCTGGAAATTGGATCGAGTGAAATTGCAGGTATCTGGGTATCCTCTAAAGTACATCGGACCAGTTTATCTCACCTAGAAACTTGTATTCTAGTAGATCAGCCTCAAACCCTAGAAATAAGGTGACACAGGCAAACAACCAAAGAAACAAGTAACAAGTGCACAAAGAGACAACGATTTGTTTCCCGAAGTTCACTCCCAAAGGAGCTACGTCTCTGTTGAGGAAGAATTCAAGAGACGGCGCTCAAGAACCCCTAAGCTCCTCACCCAAGGGCGAGACCACCGCTCAAGCTCAAGGTCACCTGCTATGGATTCCTCCGAGAGGAAATATCGATTACAAACTTCCCATGATGCTCACAACTTGCTTGAGCACTCACGGGCATGCCTAGCCGTCTAGGAGTTTGAAGCTCCAAGAGTAACAAACTTGAATCCACCGACTTGACGAAGTTCTAGTGCTCAAAGAAATGGAATAGAAGCTCACTAGCACTAATCTTTGCTCTTGCAACACTCTCACTTGAATGCCCCAAAGGAATCACTCAAGAATGAAGAGAGGGGAGTGAGAGAGCTCTTGTCAAGCTTATGGAGTTGTTCAGTTCGAAATGAGGCAAGAGAGAGAGGCTGAAGGGGTATGGGGGGTATTTATACCCCACACACTCAGAAACTAGCCGTTGGCACAGGGGTACCCGGATACTCCGGACCAGATGTCCGGACATTCGGGGCAGTGACCCGGAGTCTCTTTGTTCAGCAGGATTTTCACTCAAAGAACTCTCAGCTGATTTTGAGTGGTATTTGTGACTCACAAGTGTTTGTAGGATTTCTTTGAGCACTAGTTCCCAGTCAAGACCTGCAGATCAAAGTCCCTCTTGATAGTACGGGGTTCCTATACTCAAATTTAAAATAAAAACTAATCTTTGAGTAACTTTTCAACCACCACTTTTCATTTCCTTTGTAGGGGACGTGCTTCAACAAATGTTTCGCCTGCTCAACTTAATCACCTGCACACATGCTAGATAACGAAATTAAACCTACATGTGTTTTGTCATTAAACACCAAAACCCACTTAGGGGCCTAGATATCTTTCAGCCTCCAATTTATTGCCTTGAATGATGAAATGCTAAATAGATAGTTATGTAAAATTGAGATGGATTATGTTTATTCAAGTTTTTAAGGGTCGCTTGCACAAGCTTGGAATCCTTTTTTTCATGATTCAAGATAAACAAAATGTACATAGTAAAAGAAAGAAAATAAGGTATTGTCACTGTTTGGTTTAGTGTGTCCGGCAGATGTTATCGGATTAATTAATTAGACGAATTAAGAAGTTCATTGCATGCTGGACAAACAACATTCATTTTATTCATAATCTGAGTTATTGATTCATTGTTTTGAACAAAGACATTTTCCTATAGATTCTAGATCATAGTGTGGACTTCTATAGCTTTATGGAAGGCCCAGCTGCACACTTGAATTACATATTCATTTCACATCTGTTATGAACATGACATCACCTGGTAGATCTGGTGACTCATTTTTTAAAATGGCATTGAAAGTTAGCATCATGTAAGTGTTAGTTAACTGGTCATGTGGTTGCTCATACAAAAGGCCAATTTTCTTTGAGATAATTTTTGGTATCTGATCTTTGTAGGGAAACCGGTTGCTTTATATTGATTTCCATTTCCATTATTTACTTGCTTTGTAGGATAGAGCTTTGCCCATTGTTGTCGTGCTGTTATGTTTACTTTTCTGCATACCACTTCAGCAAAACACTATTTCATTTGATTCTGAAATCAGCTCTTTGGCTTATGATCTGGCAGGGTTTGTTTATTCCCTCAGTTGTTTCGTTGGCAGTCCCACTGGCTCTGATGTCCCTCACCAGGTTGTTAACTAGTGACAACTTATGATATACTCCGTATGAAATGGAACAGTTTTAACCGTGCCTGATTTAACATTTTGTATACATTTCAAATAGTGAAGCAAATGGATCATCTCAGAAATCTTCCAGCATGCTGTCATCAGAGCAGATGGCTCCTCGCGGACAACTCGTATTGGCTGTAGGAGTTGGAGCTTTAGTGTTTGTCCCAGTCTTTAAAGCTCTCACCGGTCTGCCACCTTTCATGGGTATGCTGCTTGGTCTTGGGATTCTCTGGATCCTGACGGATGCAATACATTTTGGAGACTCTGAAAGGCAGCGACTAAAAGTTCCACAGGCCCTGTCACGGATTGATACACAAGGAATTTTATTCTTCTTAGGTATCCTTTTATCAGTTGGCAGGTAAATCCTTCACCCCCTCTCTTACTAAAATTATTTAAGAAATGCGTACACCACTGAGAATTGTATACATTTGGCATACATAATTGTTAATATTCAAAGTATATTCTCAAAATAAAAATAAAGTACAGGGCTGTATGCTGTCATGCCATGCTCACTGTGAAATGCTAGCAACTATGAGCTGGCATTGAGATGATAAGATTAGTTGGAGCATATCTTAAAGATAAGACTAATTATTTATTTGTGCAATGATTTGCCACCGTAAATGTCATTTAGGCCAAAGTTCTGTTTGTGATATGGTAATTAACTAAATGTAATGTACCTTAACACTTATGAACTGTACGAGTTTATGGTGTTAGTGTAATGAAAAAGCAGCTGTCCTGTTATTTGCAGTCTAGTCCATTACCAATCAGATATTCTTCATTTGCTAATAGTTTTTCTCTCTTTTGGCACTAGCCTGGAATCTGCAGGGATCTTGGGGCAGTTAGCGAATTATCTTGATGCCAATATTCCAAATGCTGATCTTATTGCTAGTGCAATTGGTGTGGCATCAGCAGTTATAGACAATGTTCCACTTGTTGCTGCAACGATGGGAATGTATGACCTGACTTCATATCCTCAAGATTCGGACTTCTGGCAGCTTATTGCATTCTGTGCTGGTACTGGAGGTTCAATGCTTGTCATTGGCTCTGCAGCAGGAGTTGCTTTGATGGGAATTGAAAAGGTGGATTTCTTTTGGTATTTTCGCAAGGTAATCTTCTGTTTTGTTCAAATATGATGAGAAGCTAGGTAACAGCCTAACGAGTTAATGAAAGTGCATTTTCCTATGTTTCCCTGATAAACTGTTGAATCCAGTCTGTCTGCTATTAGACCTTTTAAGGAGTGTAGTGCTGAGCAAACATGACTACCTTAGTTGATTACTGCAGTCCACTTATTTGTATAAACATATTAAAGTGTAGCTATATGAATATACTATTGCTGCCTGTTGCTGACTAAAGGTTACATCCAACTTCCAGGATCGGTCATATGCTTAATGCTAGAGATGAAACATTCTTAGTTGAGTTATTTTGCGCGCCATATTCTAGTAACGAATTATTCATCTTTTCATGTTCCTTGTGTTGGCAGGTGAGTGGTTTTGCCCTTGCAGGTTATGCAGCAGGTATAATCTCATATCTAGCTGTTCAGAATCTCCATCTAACTCTTCCCACATCACTGGCTGAGATCCCATTTATTCCTGGCTCATAAAAGGTTGGTCTTTGTACTCCTGTAAGAATGATCTCGACTTACACATGGAGAAAATATTAGTACTGTCTTCCATATCGTATGTAAGCTCCGATGTGTTGGCAAAGGAAGTGTTTAGAACTTGGGCAATAGATAAGATTAATACCCTGAGGTCCAAGACCCTCCGCATCGGATCCAGACCAGCTATGAGTGCTGGCGAACTTTGTCACCCTGTTGGCCTGGACAAGAAAAAGAAAGAATATCAGGGAAGTATCAAAATAAATGCAATATCAAAACATGTTTCATGATGGATCCCATAAAACTAATTAATTTGATGTTGTAGGTATTGAACTTTTTCTATAAAATTTTAGTCAAAATTAAGAAAGTTTGACTAGGATAAAGCGCAAGGTGTCTGGTAACAGCACTAGCTGTCACTCGCATGAATGCGGATAGTCAGCTCATTCAGAATGAGCACGACAGCGGCCTGAGTAGTTAGTTCTCTGAAGTCTGGACTGCAGCAAGTGAGGTGTCAACCAATGCAAGGCATCGTTCATTAAATCCTCTAAAAATACCTGACATTAGAAATACAGCATGTTACTAAAAATACCTCTAATATCACTCATGGCTGCCCCTACATGATTCCCAGCTGAGGGATGCAACATCTTGCTCAAACTTAGCTCACACATCGTACTGCATCTTTTTTTTTCTTTTTTTTGATACTATCGTCCTGCATCTACCATAGAAAGGAAATGGCGACTCGCCTGAAAGCGAGAATTAGCAGGCGTAGAAATGATATGAATGACAGCCCACAGAGTTAGATAAATGCTGGCAATCTGAAAACACAACTATTAAATTATCAAAGCACAAAGCAGGCGTCCCGATCAAATCAATGCAAAGTTTATATATGCTGCCCTTAACTGGCCTTTCCAATACTTCCAGTCTTGCTAGCGGGCAATTTTAGAAATCTAATGAGCCCGCTTATTACTTCAAAAGCAATAAGGGGCTCACCGAGGTGTGCATAATTTATGATTCTTCGTTACCAGATTGTTCAGCACGCACCTGGGTAAACTGAGCAACTTCAAAAGACTAGCTAAAAATCCTAACTAAATGAAGAGGTAAAAGACTAGGTAAAAAATAAAAAGCTACCTAAATGGCTGAGTAAACCAATAGACTCTCCATACCATCCTCCTCCCGGCCTCCATCCGCTTTTCCGCTCTCCTCCCGATGACACTGCTCGTGGCCTTTGTGCCCTCGCGCGTCTCGCTGTCTTGCACTTCTGGACTGGTCACGCAGCACACGCCGCACCTGCAGCTCCTGTCTGCCGTCTTCCCGCGCCTCAGGCCTCGAATCGACCATCGTTGCCGCCAAATCGACCATCCCCGCCGTCGAATCGACCTTCCCCGCCGTCGAATTGACCCAACAGTACCCACCATGAAGCAGAGCGCACGGAGGCCCTCGGTGAGCCCGGCGTCAAAGGCACCAGCAGGTTCCTTGTTGTGATCATCTTAGAGCAACTTCAAGGGATTCACGCTTCATGGTGTGTGGAAAGCACCAGCATATTCCTTGTTGTGACCTTGGTTTGACACCTTTGCTGGGATGGAAATTCGACTCCCACACCTGAGCGAAGAAGAGAGAATACGGCCATACGCATACACGGGTAGGATGCAAATCTCAAAGCTCTCTTTTTTTTTAAAAAAAAAATTAAATCTCAAAGCTCTCTGACAACGAACTTAACCAAATATCTAACCGGCCAGCTAATCCAATCCGGCAACCCAACAAACTCAAACAAACCGAATCAAAACTCAAAAAAACTCCATAGCCACTAGCTGCCGCCTGGGCCTTCTCCTCTGCGCTGGAGTTCAATTTCCTCACAAAGAACGAGTCCACAACAGAAACTAATAACATGGTACGTAGTGATGAAGCAATTAAATTAGCATGATGGTAGCAACTGGAGGGCACGGTCTCCGGTTCATTCTCTTCACGCCACAGAGAAAGATCAAGCTTAAAAAGTGGTTTTTCCTACTACGTCTGTGGCGATTCGAGGAACTTCTCTTTTGTTTTTTTGAAGGATATAATGCAACGGAAGTAAAAACTGTACGTATAGCTAGGAGAGATGGAGTGGATTTACCCAAGGATCGATACCGGTTAGGAGCATAGACGCGCGCGTGGCAGTTCTGGGGAGGACCTGGTGAAGAAACGTAACCTCGGCTCCTGCACGAAGCTTTAGCTAGCGCAGTCCAAGCTGTTATCGCGCAGAGATTGCATTGGGAAGATTTGTAGGTGGCGCGGTGGACGGGCGTGGAGGCCTGGTGCTGCACTTGGCAATGATGCTGGGCAGCATCGTCCAGACCTGAAATCAGCTTCTGCTTCGTCTCACTCGGAGCACGGAATGAAATCGCCATCGATCTGCCGATGTGGTTTTCAATTCACCGAAAGATGCGGCTGTTGGATCTAGTGGGGAGAGCTTTGCTTGAACCGAATCCGATCAGCGCAGAAATGGTGGGTGTGGAGGATGAGCCAGACACTACGTACCACAAAACGGAGATTTTATGAGGGGGGCTCAATTTTCGTGAGTACTGAACAAGGCCAGCCCGCTGGGCCAGTCAGCGCTGTTAGCCCACATACTCCTGCGTCCCAGCCCACTTCGCTGAAACGGTCATATGCGGGTAATCCGCACAGCCCGCTTACCCACATCATGCTCCTAGCTCCCCGCAGCGGTCGCCCGTCTCACCATGCTCCCCAGCGCCGCCATGGGAAACATAGCCCCGCCCGACCACTACCGAAAACCGCTTTTAGCCGAGTGCCAAAGGCTTTGCCGAGTGCTTTCCATCGGCCACTCGACAAAGAGCTCCTTTACTGAGTGCAGCAAGAAAAACTCTCGGCAAAATCGGCTGTTTGCCGAGTGCCAAAGGCAAAACACTCGGCAAACGGGGCAACAACACTCGGCAAAGAGGAAACATATGGTAAACACCCTCCATATGACAGCCGCGTGCGACGGCCGTGACGGCCGTTAGGGAGGGCATTGATGACGTTAGAGCCTTTGCCGAGTGCCTACAGGGACACTCGGCAAAGAGCAGATTTGCCGAGTGTATTAGGTAGGCACACAGGAAAATATTGTTTTTGCCGAGTGTTTTTCCGAGCACTCGGCAAATCTTCAAAAAAAATTCCTCTCCTACCCTTCAAAATTTTTCTACTCCCCACATACTGTACATTGTAATACATGTTCAAGTTTGGTATATTTGTTTTTGGAGATTAGTTAAATTTGAACTGCAAATATCTTGAATAATGGAATATAATGAATGGAAAAATGATATTCATATTATTTATTTGTTCCAATGTGAGGCCTTATCCAAGAAATGAAATGAAATTTTGAACATATTGTTCACGAAACATAACCACGAACGTGTGATCGAATTGTTTTAAAATTCTATTAAAAGTAAGTGAAGTCTGAAAATTATGAGATTTCTCATGATATCATACGTGGAGTCTGTGGTAAAAAATTGAGAAGGTTTTGCACAAGTTGCCGCATACGTTGCTTACAAATCGAAGCATCTCCGAAGAAGATCCGTAGAGTTGAGAAGGATTCGTTAAGATTTGGAGACAGAGTGACGGTCGAATTAGGATTTGATTTCAAAACTTTTTGTATAAACAATAGACATTATAGATTATTTCATGTTAAGTTTTGGTTATTTTTCAAATCCGTTTGATAATTTTATTTTTTTTTGCTATTATAGATTATAAATTGATATAAATTGGATTTGAACTAATACTGCATGAAATAGTTGAATATTTTTCGTTGTAGCATCAAATATGAACTGTTGAATGAATTTGGCAAGGTATTTTCAAAGTACATTCACAAAACATGTAATGGAAAAGAATTAGTAGATATAAATTGAATTTGAGATGTAACTGCGTGAAATAATAGATTTTCTTTCGTAGAAGCATCGAATATGAATTGTTGTGTGGATTTAGCAAGGTATTTTCAAAGTAAGTTCGAACAACTTTAGTAATTAATTTGAGAAAAAATAGGAGGAAAACATAGAATATTTAAAAATATCTTTGCCAAGTGCTGTGGGCTGGCAGTCGGCGAATACAGCATTTGCCGAGTGCCCAAAGCTGACACTAGGCAAATAGAACCTTTGCCGAGTGCCCTGATCAGGCACTCGGCAAACACTTCCTTTGCCGAGTGTCGTGATCTAGCACTCGGCAAACATGCTGGGGTGGGGGGACTTAGCTCAATCCGATCGTCCCCCGACCCTCACACACGCACACCACTCACACACACACACACGCCGCCGCCTGGCGCCGCCGCCCCGCCACGCTACACCGGGCCGCCGGCGGGGCCCTCCTGCCCCGCCGCCCCGCCACGCCACTGGTGCCCATCGCCGAGGCCCTCCTGCCCCGCCACGCCGCCGGTGCCCGCCGCCGGGGCCCCCCTGCCCCACTAACGCCGCCGCGCGGGTCGCCGCCCGCGCCGCGACTCCCCCGCCACCGCGCAGGCCCCCGTCGCGCTGCCTCGACTACACCGCCGTGCCACCGCGGCGCCTCCACCTCCCTACGCCGCCGGTCCCCGCCACGCCGCCAACGACTTGAAAAGGTATGCCCCCTGTCAGAATTTTCTTGTAATTCCAATGATTATATCCAACGATTTTGGTTTTGCTAATCAAACATTCAATTGGGTTTGTTAGGCATATCCTGGAGCCCTCCGACGACCACAACGACCAATACGGCGAGCCGTAGCCCGACCTTGACTAGAACCGTGAGTCCACACCACGCCGGCCACGCCTACACCACCGACCAACGGTAAGCAACGCCGCCCTCGCCTCCCTCGCAGCTCGTTTAGGCGTATACTGTTCGTAGATCACGTAACCTAGTTAGGCGTCTCCCATTCGAAAGAGATACGGTTGGAAATATGCAGATCTTTGCATATCTATAATCGTATTTATTTCGAATTGTCCACATTTTTTGGACAGCCCGAGGATGCGTAGATGGGGTTAGTTTCCATGGTCTGCTCCATCCGAGATAGAATTTTGGTAGCACGTCCCTGTTGTTCTCCGGATACACAATCTCCCTGCCAGGACTTGTATTTGGAGAACAGCGGGGAGGTGCTGCTAAAATTCTGTCTCGGATAGGAGTAGAGCAGGGAAACTAACCTCATCTACGCATCCTCGGGTGGGATTAGGACCTATCTTCACCTATTAGACAATATAACCATCGTGTAGATGCAAGGGTCATAGACAACCAGTGTAGAAGTCTAGTATGTAGAAGTGGAGTGTACGTGATCTTGATCATGAAACTATAAAAAGCATTCCACAAGGGCCACAAATAATTTAGCAAAGCTCAATATGACAGCAAGCAGCATATGTGTATAGCTTTTTTCAATAAGATCATCATATGGCTTTGGTAGGATGAAGACATATCATTGAGGAGCTAGCTAGGTCATTTTTTTTCTCTTTAAGATAAGTTTCCCAAGTACTTTGGACAGAACAGAGCAAGGTTCATTTTATCATGCCATATCTCAAACACCAACAACCTAGGTTGCACGCTTTCCTAAAGATTTTTGGTTCACAAGCAAACAGGAGCAAGCCAGGAATATAGCACATGTAAGCCAACCATTAAGATCATGTTTTGAGCCAAGGTTCATTTTAATTCTGAGTTTAATTTCTTTAATGATCATAGATGAGGTTCATTTAAACTCATGAATCAAGGAGTATAGAGAGGTATAGGGTGCACATACCATCGCTCTTGAAGAATATGGGAATCAAGGTGGACCAGTGGTGGTTAAACCAAACCATGGTGGTGGCTGTTTATGCTCGATACGGACCACTTTTCGATCGTCAAAACCTGCATAAAAGTGACATTTATCCAAAGACCAACACTAGAATAGGGCTTATTCTAACGAATTCCACCAGTGCTGGTTGATTTCTGTATGCAGGCGATTACTAGACGAAATTGCAGGAAATGAGCAACTAAGATTCAAGGCGTAATTCCAGAATGTGCAAACAGGCAAGGCAAAGAGCAAAAGAGGCCCAACAAGGCAAGAACCAGCTTCAACCAGGGCCCACTCACCTGCCATAGCCACTAGGGCCCACCTACAAACCACGTGGCCAAAGGAGGAGCTGAGCTGGGCCAGGCCTGGTTCGGCCGACCTGACCTAGGGAGGAGGCAACCGACCTTCCCCTTCGACGTGGTTGCTTGAGGCGGTTTGGGCAGGCTTTGGCGCATTGCACGGCAGAAACACCCCTCACACACCCCTAGAGAACACACCTTCACATCCCTCTCAACTCCATCTTGGAGTTTCTCTTGTGTACGTGAGCTCTAGGCTCATCTCTAGAGGTGATTAGAGTTAGGGAGAGAGTGGGAGGAGTTTGGGGAAGTGCCGGGTCTGTCGGCACTCTTCTCCAACTTGTACCTCGACAGATGCTTTTCAATGAAAGTAAGTGTTCGTACTTTCTTATGTGCTTAGTTTCTTCGTTAATAGCTCTTTAGTTGCTTAGCTGGATCAGTAGTTCACTAGTTTATAGTGGGTGCTCTAGTCTAAGGCCATAGGCTAAAGTAGTAACGATAGTGTAGACGTGGTGTCTAGACTAGACTTACCTGTTGGTTATGGTATATCCCATGGTTAGATGAGGTAGGTAGCAGGTGGTGACAGCCTTGTCTATCCAGCGCTAAAATACTAGAATTAATCAGTCATATTCTGTGGGAAGCTGGTAGCCCGAAGCAAGCAGCTAGGACAGTTCTATCTTATCTTTGAACTCAGCCTTAGGAAACCTCTCCACCCTCACCTCTAGCGGGCGTGGTGTCCTTGAACGAATCTGAACCGTAGAGAAAGTACACACGTTCCTTAGTGGATACGATACCCTTGGAATACTCCTGGGTGAAAGCTACAACGGTATCCGTGCGCTTGCGGATTTATTTTCGTGACGCTAGGAAACGTCAACAAGCTTTCTTGCGTCGTTGCCGAGGAACGGTTGCTATTTTCTCTTCGAACCTAGTTCGCCCTCATATCCTTTTGTTTTCTTTGATTCTATCTCTACCCCCGCTACCCATGGAAAGGCTATACATGTTTCACCTCTCCGCAGCCAAGAGTGAATTTTGCGAACCAACCTCTTCATCTGATCCAATTCTTTCACCTTGTTACGAAATTCCCTCCGGATTCATAAGCAAAATTCAGGAAAGTACCTTCTCGGGATGGGGGGATGAAAATCCCTACCATCATCTGCGTGAATTCGAGCTAGTGTGCTCGTGTCTGAAAATCTCAGGCATGACACATGAGACTCTGAAGTGGAAGTTGTTTCCCTTTTCTCTCATAGGAGAGGCGAAGCAATGATACACGTTTAACATAAGACTTGCAAACGGGGATTGGAAGAAGTTGCGAGATCAATTTTGTCTCAGATACTTTTTGATCACTCGTACATGCGCCTTACGAGCAGAGATTCTGACCTTCCGTCAGAACGAAGGGGAATCCCTTGGTGCAGCGTGGGCCAGATTTTCTCTTCTAGTTCAATCCGGTCCCGACTTGTCTTTACCTGACCATTTGTTACTTCAACATTTGTATGCGGGACTAAACAAGGATGATGCACAATACCTCGATAACACAGCCAGAGGTTCGTTCTTATACAAGACCTCGGTCGAAGGAAGAGAAATCCTCACTAAAATCTTTGAGAGAACTTCCTGCGTCTCTTACCGGGAACCACCTGAGGTAGAAGAAGAGGTACCACAAGAGGAAACCAGGGCAGCCGAATCCAAGCCCGTAGAACTCCAACCTTTAGATTCGACTCCCGTACCTCTTCTGAACCAGAATTTGAAATACCCGAGGTAGAGGACCCTCTACCTTCGGAATTTGAGCATGGATTCGAGGAGGATATCTTTGAAGATCTTGGCAACACCTCGAAGTATCTATGCCAGAAGCGACCACCAGTCCCGGTCACTCCTTTAGAACAATACGAAAGGAACTACCTTTTAGAGACTATCAAGGAGTTGACAGCCATAATGAGCAGCGAATGGTCGATAGACGGAGAGTCAAGCTCATCTCCGATTCAAATTAGCCACCCTTCTTCTCTCATCCGCTGCTGCATAAAGAATCAGGAGGTGGACGCTCTTTATAGCCCCGTCGTTGGAGCAAACATCATGTCCTACAAATTCGCGCGCGCCTTCTTAGGAGGCGAACTCTAATCCCAACGGACAGGACCCTTATGGGGTCTTTAGGTTCCCTTACAGGAAGCCAAGGGGTACTTCAGAAGGTGTCAGTGCGACACAATGATGTTAAGGTGAATCTAGGTTTCCATGTGTTAGAAGTTCCCAACTTCGACATTCTTATCGGCCATCCAATCGTAAAGCTTCTTACGGATGTGCTGAATTCAGGAACCCTTAACATCAAATTGGGGAAAGAAACCCTCTCTGTTCCTATCACTCGTTCGGTAAATTCAGTGGCAGAGGTTTCCCCCATAGTAGAGCCAATCGAGGAGGTGCGAGATACAGACCCTCTAGATTCGTCAGAAATGGGCCTCGAACAGGAAGCTGAAGAGTTCATCCAAGAAGAGGAAGTGTCACACCCTAAAATTAATGGATTTTAGGATGTGATTAAAAAAAATAATTATAATAATAATAATAATAAAGCAATGATTTTCTCATAATTATATAAAAATTTCAACATTTATTTTCTTTACACAAAATCTAGTATAGGAAAAATAAATAATTATCTTTCAGAATTAAATAAAATAGTTTTATGTTTGTTGCATTTGTGTCGTTGCATTGGTTTTTGTTTGTTTGCGTGTTCGAGTTTGCAAAATAAAAATACCCAAAAACTACCCTAAAATCTTTTCTTCTCTCTTCCCTATCTCTTTTGGCTCATCCTATCTTTCTCTCTCTCTTTCCCCTTCTTCCAGCCCGGCCCAAACTTCTCTCTCTCCTCTCTTTTCTCTCCCCGCGGCCCAAACAGCCCAGCCGGCCCAAACCTCTCTCTCTTCTCCTTTTCTTTTTCTCTCCCCACGGCCCAACTCGACCGGCCCAATCCGCCTTACTCTCCCTCACCCCTCTCTCACTGCTAGCTGGGACCCACCTGTCGGCACCCTCTCTCTCCCTTTCTTTTCTTCTTCCTCTCGCACTGCTCCTCCTCTTTCCTTTCTCCGCGGCGACGCCAGACGCGCTGCGCCGTCGTCCGTGCTCCCTCCCCTTTCCTTTTTCCTCACCCCGAATCCAGATTGACTCCGTGCCGTTGCCCGCGTCTCCTCTTTCCTTCCCCGCGACGCTGGCTGCCATACTCGTCGCGGTACGCGCTCCGCCCTTTCCTTCGCTGTCCGCCGCGTGAGCCGCCGCCTTATCTTTTCCCGGCCGCTCCGCCTCCTCTCCTCCCCTATAAAACCAACGCCTGAACCCCTGCCCCTCCTCTTCCATGCCTGCACCGCATGCCCGACTGCCCCGCTTTGCACCAAAGCCATCTTCAATCCCTTCCTCTACTCAACACTGACGCACGCCGCTGGAAACCGCACACCGGAGGAACGCCGCCGCCCCATGACGCCGCCCCTCCGTCGACTCGCCGTTCCTCTGCTTCTCCGCCGCCTGCAACTCTCGCCGGAGATCCGCGAAGTGGTGAGCACCAAGCCGCACTCGTTTTCCCCCTCTCTCTCGCTCTGTCGCAGCCTCGATTTCTCGCCGAACCTCTGTTTTCGCCCGCCGCCGTGGCCGCCGGCCTACAGTCGCTGCACGGCTGTCCCGTGGCCACCAACACTTTCGCCGTGCCGCCCTCTCTCTCCCCGGCATAACCCCAGCCTGAACCGAGCCACGGAACACCGGATTCGGTGAACTCCGGCCGTCCGCCGCCGCTCTCGCTCGCCGCCGGCGCCCAGCGCAGCGGAGCGATTCGCCCGACCCATTTTCTCCGCCGGGTCGACCCGAGCCGACCCTCGTCCCGCCGCTCGATCTGGATCTCACGGCCAGAACCAATCTGAGCCGCACGTGTGACGTCGCCTTCGCCCGACCCTCATCCTGCCGCTCGATCTAGATCTAACGGCCAGAACAGATCTGAGCCGCGTCCGATTCGCCAGACCCTTACCCCGCCGCCCGGTTCTGATCCAACGGACCAGATTCGCCCGACCCTAGCCGTCCTCGGAACTTTTGCAGAAAAGCCCTAGGTGTGGCAGAACCACCTGAATTAATCCGGCTCAAGTGTATTAACCATCACCATTAGGGCAATCTCGGTTAACCTTACACTTCAAACGGAGTAATCCACTGGTCTGTCGGGTATAACCTCCCGATGCAACCACGGTAAAGCGGATCGAGTGCCATACATACAATTGCTCACGCGACGATGAGCCCAGAGAATACCACATTCCAACAAATATTACAACATTATCATAAGTGAATATTACAGACCAAGTTTGAGTTTAGAAACCAAGTACTTCAGTGATCATAACTAATAAGTTCTTCAGAGTTTAAGTTGCAGTGGAAAATAAAACAACGAAAGCTACTTCGACGATAAGGATGTCTCGATGAAGCCCGTACGAGACATCACTCGGCATTATCTCCGTTGGACGGGGGCGTATCCCATTCCACCGACCAACCAGGGGGAAGAGTGCAGGGCCAAGTCAAGCTAGCAATCATATCTTCGAAGGTCTCACCTAAAAACGAGCCACAAGCAAGGCTGAGTATACTAATACTCAGCAAGACTTACCCGTGTAGTGGAATCTACTCCACCGACTCTAGACATGCAAGGCTTTTTGGCTCAGGGGTTTGTTTTGCCGAAAAGCATCTACAAGTGGGTCCTTACTTTCAACTTTCAGCTCAAGATTCTAGTTTCATTAACCATTCTAGATAAGCAGCTATCCAATAGCATTCATGGTGAAGCATTAAATTTCATCCAACAAGTTTATTCCTCATCATTGTTCCTCTTCTTACTCTGTGGGTAAAGAGGGTTAAGCAGTCTCAATAGCCGTGAGAAACGGACGATTTGAATCGAATTTCTTAACCTTGCAAGGGAAACCTAAACACACGTCACGTGGTTACTCCCAGAGTCACACGTGCAACTTTTCCCCTTTCTTTCCGGGTCGTGGATCGGGGCTACCCTCCGAGAGTACAAGAGCCCCACGCCACGGTTTAGCGCCGGGTCGTGACCACTCTCTGCACTCGCCATATGCACATGGGACCGAAGTTCAAAGGGTAGGATGCCGTCCCCTTGCCGGGCCAATCTGGTACTTAAGCTTACCGATTCCCATAATCTCGGCATGTGTTTAGTACGTTCAAAGACTTATCCATCACTACCACACACTGCGGCCTTAGCATTTTTCACTAGACAGACGGGCCTCAATCGTAACCATCGTTCCATAGCCCGTCCGTGTCCTTATGATTGCAGCGTGTAGTAAACATTCAACTCCTATTTTCTCGCGAGTGACAGGAAATCACTCGGCTTTTACCGGAGTCCTATTAGCACAGCATTCTATCGATCCTTACGTCTAGTTTTCAAGCATGGGTTCCTAACATCATGCAACTAAGTTTTCATTCAACTCCTATAACTTAATGCACAAGCAAAGAGTAATGAGTTGCATAATTTAGGAAAGAAATGGGTTATGCTCCGGGGCTTGCCTTCGCAGTTAGCTTGGGGCTCTTCCGAACTTGGGCTCGGGTCTTCAAGAGCTTCAGTTAGATTTACTTGAGCTTCACGCTGCTCACTCTCGGACGCGGGCACCAGCTCGTAAGTTCCGTCGGCGAGAGTCGTCGATTCTACATGAATGCACAAGTTTAAGTAGTGGTGATGGTAAACGACACGATTTAAGTGTAATTACTACAGTGGATAGTTTCTGGTCACGAAACTTTGGATTTAGGCACATCAGGGAAAGATGTGCTTACTGTAAAATTTTCAGACAATTTCATGTAGCAGATTAATTATGAAAAATATATTACATAGTTGCTGTTAGATCCTTGTTCTTTTCGTACAGAACAATTGGTGCGAAAACTGAGTCTACGATTGTTACAAGGCTTTCATATAATCGTGCAGGAGCTACTGTAATTTTTATAGGATTTATTATGCAGTTTTCAGAGCATAGTAAATGTGACATTACACACCTAGGTTTTTCAAGGATTTATTTTTACAGGATCCTGCACAGGGTTTTTGTCCATGAAACTTTTTACACGGCTACCCCTACCACTGTGTATCTCTTAGTAAAAATTTGAGAATTTTCCAAGCTAAGATACTATTTTCTTGAGTTAATGTATTTTATTAGCACATAAATCAAATAAATAGGTTTCTGTGAGATAAAAAGTCTCCCAATTTTTCTCTGGCATCTAGGTACCATTACACCAGTATAGAAAAAGTATCATTAGGTGATTCATCACCTAACTGCAGGGATAAAAATATTTAGCCACTTATGGTATGAAACTAAGTTTAATAAACAGTGTAGCTAGATATGGAATTTGGGCCTGATCTTTTTACACAGTCCTAAACATCAAGCAACTAACTCACTGCCCAAAATTTAGGGTCAGCTCTGATTTACAACAGTGGGTACAAAATAAGTCCATTAAAGCTTCCATTTAATGTAGAGCAAAATATGTTGAGAATCTGAGAAACGTTTCGTAACAAAAGTTGTAGAGTTTCTTCTAAGGATTCCAGAACAGTTGAGCTTGCATTTTTCTAAATTTTATACGATTTTATACGAATTTTACAAGTTCACTGAATTTGAATCTAGATTTGAAACTTTCTTTTACAACTCTGTCCTTGAATCTTACGTGCAGACCCTTCTAAAGATTTCAATTATCGCAATTGGGTCCTCAGGCGGCTCGGGTACGGCGGCCGGCCAAAATTCCGGCGAGGGGCTCACCGGCGGCGAGGGGTGAGGGTCGGGGAAGGTTCAGGGGTGCGAGGGCTACCTCGTGGGGGTCTTGTTCGGGTGGGGGACGGCCGGGAATAGCTCGCCGGCGTTGGAGCAGAGGTGGCGGCGGCGGCGGCACGCGTCGACGGCGGTGCTCCGGCGGGCTTGGGGCGGTCTGGTCTGGTCGGCGAGCTTCAGTGGCGCGTGGGGAAGCTGCTCGGGTGCTTTGCTTGGGCGGAGGAGGTCGGGGTCGAGCTGTCCACGGTGAGCAGGGGCGGCGGCGGCGGTGACAGCGCGGGCGGCGGCGCTCCGGTGGTCCTGGGCGGTGTTGGGCGGGTCGGCGTGGCTGACACTTCAATTTGGGCAGGGGGCGGCTGTGGAGGGCTGTCCACGAGCGGGCGGCGCTCGGCGGCGGCAATGGCGGCGGCGAGGTGCTCTGGCTGCTGTGGCTCGCGCGGGTGGCCGGGGGCGCGGCTTTTATAGGGGCAGGAGGGGGTGGGGGTGCCTGGGCGACGCGCGGGGCGGAGACACGGCGAGGGCGTGCCGCTGGCCACGGCGGGCGGCAGCAGGACGCCGGCGCGGCGTGCGGCGGGCGGGCGCGAGCGACTGGCGGCCGAGGATTTGGCGTGGGCGCGAGGAGATAGCGCGGCGCGTGGATTGGGGAAGCAGCTGCTGCAGCGGCTCGGGCGGAGGGCAGGCGCAGCGACGGGCGGGGCGCGGGGGTCGGGACGGCACGGCGCGACGCGGCGGTTGGGCGCGGCGGGCGGCGAGGCGGGGCGCGGCACGGCGTGCGCACGCGCGGACGCGTACTAGGCAGCGCGGCGGTGGGAGGGGGCAAAGCCGTGCGTGGGGGAGAGGCGCGGCGGCCACTGGCCTGGCGGCTCGCGCCGGTCAGACATCGCCGGCGACGTGGCGTGCGCTGTCGGGCGGGGAGGGGAGAGAGAGGGAGGAGCGAGGGGCCTAAACGCGAGAATTTGAAAAGTTTCAGGGGGCTGGGTGCAAACAGGGCGTTTTCTCCTCTTTCTAATTTGAATTTCAAAAACTTTTGAACATGAAAGTTGTTCAGAATAAAAAGTTCTACAAGTTTGGTTTCAGGCAACAACTCATTTGGCTTATGGTTTGAAAGTTAATTTAAAAATTCAAAAAGTATCCAAATATGCCCAAATTCAATTTGAATTTCAACTTAACTTGTTCTAATTCTTTTCACCCTTTTATTAGTTGGTTAAGCATAGGGTTAGGCTAATGACATTGATTTAGAAATGTAAATTATCAGGGTTATCACACTAGGTTTTCCAGGAATCAACCCGCAGTCCAGATCAGTAGAAAAATAATTAGAGTTGAGCCCTTTTCTTTTTCTGTCCCAACCCCTAACCTTTCAAGAATTAGTACCCGCAGTCCAGAACCTATAGTTTTGCACCCCAACCCTTTGTTTAAGGTTTAATTATGTTTTAGCCCCTGAATTGTTCAGATTTAGCCCCTGGAAGTTCAGTTTCTTCGCAGATAAGTCCCTGGAGCCTTATTTTAGCCCTACCTTCGTCGTTTTAGCTCCGTTCCGACTCGTTCTTGTTGTGCTAACCCTAATCTACCATTTAGTCGTGTCGTTGTGCCTTAGTTCCTATCTTTTAATTAAAAATAGATTTAATTTGATTAAATTTCTCTCACCTAGTTTTTCTAATTAAAATCCACCTAGGTCTTTACCTCCGGTTTTTCATAACTAATGTTAATTTGATTAATACCAACTCAAATGTGTTCTAAATATAATTTATTTAGTTGAACATCAAATATAAAGTTATGCGTTTAGATGCTCTCACAAGTTTTCTTTCTAATTAATTGTTAATTAGTGTAATTTGTACATAGACAATCATAAATAAAATATGACTAAGTTCTACTCCGCTTTTATAAATAAAAATATAATATAAGTTAGTTATAATCAAGGATATTTTGTGTTGAATATCTTTTACATTTGTTTTCCAAATAAAATAAATAAAGTTCATAGTTCTTTTGTTTCTTTTATAATACCAATCTTCCGATAGCTGTATCTTTTCAACCCTGGCTCCGTTTTCCGTGTTTCTTGTGCTCTTGTAATCGTAGCAGCGAGCCTTATCCTTTAGCATGCTCTTTTAAAAGCTTTTGTTTTGTGATTGGTGTATTGTTCTTAGCTGTACTTGTTTGTTGTTTTTTATGTTTGTGCTCGATGTTTGCTTCGAGTAGAATGATCGCTGTTGAAGCTTGAAGATCAAGTTTTCCAAGTAAGCAAGAGCTGAAGAGCAGTAAGAGTAGCTTTTCGTTGGAAAAAAGGCAAGTGACCCTAACCATCCTTCTATCTATGCTTATTTACAAGAATATCATGTATTAAATGGAACATGGAGAACCACCCAGGAAAACAGTACAACCACGAGGACTATATGGCTCTGGTCTTGGCTAATTAATTAGAGACTCTGGTTTGAAGCGGTCTTACCGAAAGGGCAAGGAGGGGGTCGGTGATAGGGGTCATAGCCCAGTCCTCTTGGGGTAGCAGCCTTCGCTAAGGTGCTGACCATTAGGGAGGTTTATGGACCACACTGCTACCGAAACTCTAGCGGACTACTTCTTATTAGGGAATCTTTGTAAAGGCCTCGTAGCGTCCCTATGCAATCATACCTCGGAAGTGTGGTATTGTGCCTAGCTAGCACAACATGGTTGGGTCCAAAGTTCTTTTGAACTTTTACGCGACTTGTGGTGAAAGTGTACAACCTCTACAGAGTGTCTAAAATTGATATATCAGCCATGCTCACGGTCAAGAGCGGCCTGGACCCTCACATGATTAATAAACTTAAGATGGATTTAAATCGTTACTCTGGTTATTTCTTGTGGCCTTGCTGAGTACCAACCATTAGTGTACTCACCCTTGCTAACTGCTGCTCAGAAGAAAAAGGTGTGAAGTCTACTGAAGATGATGAAGAGTTCTAGGCGTACGCAACCCCCAGTCGTTTGCCTGTGAAGTGTGGAGCCTTCGTTTCCATTATAAGCGCATATCTCTGATAGTCTTGTAAGTCCTTATTTATGTTTCTTTACGTGATACTGTTGCTGTTATTCACTGATGATGTCACTATATGTATGGAACTTGATCCTGGCATACATATAGTTATGCATTCGGTTTTGTCCTTAAACCGGGTGTGACAGGAAGATTCTGATGAAATCTTAGAGTTCAAAGAGTTGGAAGTTCTAGCCTGACCTCCAGTTGAGCTTAAGCCATTACCTTCTGGCCTTCGATATGCCTTCCTAAACAGCGATGTAGATGCTCCCGTGATCATCAGTGATAAACTTTCAGAAGAGGAGACCTCAAAGCTCATCGCTGTCTTAGAAAAGCATCGAGCTGTTCTTGGTTACGCCATCCAAGACCTCAAGGGCATTAGTCCTACTCTTTGCACTCATCGCATTCCCATAGATCCCACTATGGCACCCTCCAGGGAGCCCCAACGCAGGTTGAACAATGAGATGCGTGAAGTGGTGAAGAAGGAGGTCCTGAAACTCCTACATGCCGGAATCATCTATCCAGTCCCGTATAGTGTGTGGGCGAGCCCAGTACAGGTAGTGCCCAAGAAAGGAGATATGACAGTCGTGGAGAACAGCAAGAATGAGCTGATCCCACAACGAACCGTCACGGGATGGAGAATGTGTATAGACTACAGGAAGCTCAACAAGGCTACAAAGAAGGATCACTTTCCGCTTCCCTTCATCGATGAGATGGTCGAAAGGTTAGCAAAGCACTCCTACTTCTGTTTCCTTGATGGCTATTCTGGTTTTCATCAAATCCCAATCCATCCCGACGACCAAAGCAAGACTACATTCACGTGCCCCTATGGAACCTATGCGTACAGACGGATGTCGTTTGGGTTGTGCAATGCACCTGCTTCGTTCGAAAGGTGCATGATGTCCATCTTCTCGGACATGATTGAAGAAATTATGGAAGTCTTCATGGATGACTTCTCGGTTTATGGTAAAGCCTTTGATCATTGCCTTAGAAATTTGGATAGGGTCTTGCAGAGATGCCAAGAGAAGGACCTGGTACTAAATTGGGAAAAGTGCCACTTCATGGTCTGTGAGGGCATCATTCTCGGACATCTCATCTCCGAGAGAGGAATTGAGGTGGACAACACAAAAACTGAGGTCACTAAACGACTTCCGCCGCCCACCAATGTCAAAGGAATCTGAAGCTTCTTAGGTCATGCAGGGTTCTACCGGCGCTTCGTAGCTAATTTCTCCCATATTGCTAGACCCCTCACAAACCTGCTAGCCAAGGATGCCCCTTTCCAATTCGATGATGAGTGCTTAAAATCCTTTCACACACTCAAAAAGGCACTCATCTCAGCTCCAATCATTCAACCCCTGGATTGGAAGCTGCCCTTTGAGATCATGTGTGATGCTAGCAATTATGCGGTGGGGGGCGTACTTGGGCAAACTAAGGACAAGAAGCATCACGCGATCGCCTATGCAAGCAAGACACTAACAGGAGCTCAGCTTAACTATGCTACAACTGAAAAGGAGCTCCTGGCAGTCGTCTTCGCTATAGATAAGCTCAGATCTTACTTAGTGGGTGCAAAGGTTATTGTATACACTGACCATGCAGCTCTTAAGTACCTTTTCACTAAGAAAAATGCGAAACCAAGGCTCATAAGGTGGATCCTTCTACTCCAAGAGTTCGATTTAGAAATTAAAGATAAAAAGGTTGTAGATCATTTGTCGCGTATGAATATCACAAACACGCAGGAACTGCCGATAAAAGATTTCATCCAGGACGACATGCTACTCAAGGTAACGGCTTCGAACCCCTGGTATGCAAATATTGTCAAATTTTATGGTTTCAGGATACGTACCACCTAGGGAGAACAAGAAGAAGCTAGTGTTTGAGAGCAGATGACACCTATGGGATGAGCCATACCTCTATAGAGTTTGTGCAGATGGATTACTCCGAAGATATGTCCCCACAGCAGAAAGGATCAAGATTATTGAGAAATGCCATGCAACACCATATGGAGGGCACTATGGTGTGTTTCGCACTCAAGCAAAAATATGGCAAAGTGGTTTCTATCTACCAACAATGTATGAAGACACCATGGATTTCATTCGACGGTGTCCTAGTTGCCAGAAACACGGAGGAATCTTAGCTCGCGATGCCATGCCTCTCACATATAAACTTCAAGTGGATCTTTTTGATGTATGGGGCATTGACTATATGGGACCTCTCCCGAAGTCCCATAGCTGTGAGTATATCTTGGTCGCTGTGGATTATGTCTCCAAATGGGCAGAACCAATGCCATGCAAGGCTGCCGATGCAAAGCATGCCCGGAAAATTTGCCATTCGGGATGTGTAATGCGCCTGCTTCGTTCCAAAGGTGCATGATGTCTATCTTCTCGGGTATGATCGAAGAAATTATGGAAGTCTTCATGGATGACTTCTCGGTCTACGGTAAGATCTTCGATCATTGCCTCAAGAATTTGGATAGGATCTTGCAGAGATGCCAAGAGAAGGACTTGGTGCTGAATTGGGAGAAGTGCCACTTCATGGTCCGTGAGGGCATTGTTCTCGGACATCTCATCTCCAAGAGAGGAATCGAGGTGGACAAGGCGAAAATCGACGTCATTGAACGACTTCCGCCTCCCACCAATGTGAAAGAAATCCAAAGCTTCTTAGGTCATGCAGGGTTCTACCGGCGTTTCATAGCTAACTTTTCCCATATTGCAAGAACCCTCACAAACCTTCTAGCTAAGGACGCCCCTTTACAATTCGATGGTGAGTGCCTAACAACCTTTCATACACTCAAAAAGGACTCATCTCAGCTCCAGTCATTCAACCCCTGATTGGAAGCTTCCCTTTGAGATCATGTGTGATGCTAGCAATTATGAGGTGGGGGTCGTACTTGGGCAAACTAAGAACAAGAAGCATCAAGCGATCGTCTATGCGAGCAAGACACTAACAGGAGCTCATCTTAACTATGCCACGACTGAAAAGGAGCTCCTGGCAGTTGTCTTTGCTATAGATAAGTTTATATCTTACTTAGTGGGTGCAAAGGTTATTGTATACACTGACCATGCAGCTCTGAAGTACCTTCTCACTAAGAAACATGCCAAGCCAAGGCTCATAAGGTGATCCTTCTACTCCAGAAGTTTGATTTAGAAATTAAAGATAAAAAGGGATTAGAAAATTCGGTTGCAGATCATTTGTCGCGTATGAATCACTAACACGCAGGAACTGCCGATAAATGATTTCCTCCGGGATGACATGTTACTCAAGGTAACGGCTTCGAACCCCTGGTATGAAAATATCGTCAATTTTATGGTTTCAGGGTATGTGCGATCTGGGGAGAACAAGAAGAAGCTAGTGTTTGAGAGCAAACGACGCCTATGGGATGAGCCATACCTCTACAGATTCTGTGTAGATGGATTACTCCAAGATTATTGAGAAATGCCATGCAGCACCATATGGAGGGCACTATGATTTGTTTCGCACGCAAGCGAAAATATGGCAAAGTGGTTTCTATTGGCCAACCATGTATGAAGACACCAAAGATTTCATTTGAAGGTGTCCTAGTTGCCAGAAACACAGAGGAAGCTCAGCTCACGATGCCATGCCTCACACATATAACCTTCAAGTGGAGCTTTTTGATGTATGGGGCATTGACTATATGGGACCCTTCTCGAAGTCCCATGGCTGCGAGTATATCTTGGTCGCAGTGGATTATGTCTCCAAATGGGTAGAAGGAATGCCATGCAAGGCTGCTGTAACACCTCAGGTGTTTAAATTATGAAATAAGCTTCATTAGCTTAACACGATGCATAAATAACTAAGAAAAGTTTAAAAGAAATAAATTATAAATTGGTTTTGCTTTGAATTGAAAATAGTTGTGTATATGTGCATAAGTACATGTACTTTAATCAAACAAATTAAATAACTTTCACATCGATGCAAACATGGCTACAAAATTGAATAGGCACATCGTTTTTGACATATAAACAAAAGTCTTGTTGAAGCCTAGGAGAGAATACAAATTTTTGCCCAGGAAATGACGTACCCTCCGAATTCTACTTTTTGAGTTTTTAAAATAACTTCTAAACTAGAGCTCAAATGAACCTTGGCCTGAAACAAAACTTGTGTAACTTTTCATTTTGAACAACTTTCATGTTCAGAGATTTTTGAGTTGCAACACGAAAATTTGAGAAAACACTTGAAATTGCAAACCAGCCCCTACCTTTTCTTCTATTTGCACTGCATACCCTTCTTTCCCCGACCCTCAGGTTCGACCGACCCTCAGCTTCGCCCGACCCTCACTTCGCCCGAACCTCGCTTCGCCCGACCCTCGGCTTCGCCTGACTCTCCGCCCGTCGCGCATTCGCCGCAGGCCACTTGGCCGGCGACGCCTGACCGGTGCTAGGCGCCAAGGCAATGCCTGGCCGCGCCCGCTCGCACGCGCTCCTCCCCACGCTGCGCTCCTCCCCAGTCCGCGCATGCCACGAGCACGCCGGCGACGCGCGCCTCTGCTCGCCGCCCGCCGCGCCCAATGGACAAGCCGCGCCATGCCCGTGTCCTCGCCGCGTCCCACCAGTCGCCGCGCTCGCCGCCCGGCAAGCCCGCTGCTGCAGCTCCTCGCCCAACCTGCGCGCCGCGTGATCTCCCGCTCCCCACAGCAAATCCTCAGCGCCCAATCCCTTGCCCGCGGCCGCGGCACGCCGCGCCGGCTCTGCTCGCCGCCCACCGCGACCAGTAACACGCCCCCGTCCTGCCGCCCCTCCCCAGTGTTGCCCGGTCCTCTCCCTCCCTCCTAGAGCCTATAAAAAGCGACACCAGGCCACTCGCGCGCGCCTCAACCCCCAGAACACCACCGCCGCTACCATTGCTGCTGCCGTGCACCACCCGCCCGTGGAGTTCCATCCTCCAGCCTCCCACTGCCCAAACCCATCACCCAGCGAGCTTGCACACCCTCCACTGAAGCTCATCGGCCTCTTCCCCGACCATCTCGACCGTCGAGCACCTCCAACGCCGCCCGCGCCACTGCCGCTCCCCTGCTGCTCCGTGGACAGCCCACTCCGAAGCTGCTCCGTCCAAGCCAAGCCTCGAAACGGGTTCCCCTCGACGCCGCGAAGCTCATCGACCAGCCCACGCACTCCCCTCCTCGCTGGAGCACCATCGCCGACGCTCCGCCCCGCCGCCGCCCCTCTGCTCTGCGCCGACGAGCCACCTCTAGCCACCCCCAACCCCGACAAATGCCACCTCAAGGTAGCCCTCACCTCCTTGGATCTCCCCGACCCTTTTCCCCTCGCCGCCGACGAGCCCCCTCGCCGGAATCTGGCCGGCCGCCGTGCCAGCGCCGCCTAGGGACCGAATTGCAACGATTGAATTCTTTAAAAGAGTCTACACGCAAGTTTCCAGGGGCATATCTGTAAACCTGTGTTTAAACTTTGATTTCAAAAATAGCAAACTTGTAAAATACATATAAAATCTTAGAAAACTTGGAAAAATACAAACTAAACTGTTCTGGAATCGTTAGAAGAAAATCTACAACTTTTGTTACATACATTTCTTCAGATGTTTGCTATATCTTGCTTTAAATTAAATGGAAGTGTTAATAGACTTTAATTGTACCCACTGTTGTAGACCAGTTCTGAACCTGATTTTTGGACAGTAGATTGGTTGCTGGATGTGTAGGACAGTGTTAAAATATTAGGACCAGAACCCATCTCTAGCTAAACTTTTTGTTAAACCTTGTTTATGTCATGAAATAATATAACTAATTTGTAACTGTTGTTATATTGTGATTCATGTTGTGAAACTTTTCCAGAGTTGTTATAGTGATGCCTAAATACCACACAAAAAGTTTAGAACCTTTTTCCTTATTGTAACCTATTTATATAATTTTGTGGTAGGAAAAAATGCACTAATTCATATAATTAGTTTCTTTGCTTGGAAAATGTTCAACTTTTTACTGTGGGACACATTATAGTAGCTCTTGCGTTATAAAAAGTTTCATACACATAAACCCTGTAGAAGATCCTATAAAAATTATTCTTTATTAAAGTAGGTGTATATTGTCCTATTTATTATGCTTTGTATCTTGCACAGTAAAATATGAAAAATTTACAGTAATACATATATCGATAGATGAACAGCCTGTAAAATTTGTAGCATCAATACGTGAATGGTTCGTCTTGTATAAAAATAACTAGGATCTAGCAGTTGCTGTGTAATACATTTTTCATAATTATTCTTCTGTATGAAAATGTCTGAAATTTTTACAGTAGTATTATCGCTACATAATGTGCTCTGAATAAACATTTCATCACCAGAAGTTACCTAGTCCAGAAGTTATGTTTAATCCATGTTGTGCTTAGAAAAATTAGTTTCCAAAATAACACAACCCACAACCCCCTTCTTGTTTAATGGAGTTAATTAGTTTAAGTTATACTCTATTAACAATTGCCCAAAGAAATCTTAGCTAAATAACTTCACAACCAAATCTATGTTTGTGGACTGCAACTTGTGCATTCATATAGAATCGACTACTCTCGCCGACGGAACGTACGAGCTAGTGCCCGCGTCCGAGAGTGAGCAGCGTGAAGCTCAAGTGAATCTAACTGAAGCTTTCAAAGACCCGAACCCGAGTTCGGACGAGCCCCAAGCTAACTTTACCCAAGAAGGCAAGCCCCGGAGCATGAACCCTATTTTTCTAAACTTATGCAACTTATTACTCTATTTCTACTTGTGCATTAAGTTTATAGGAGTTAGATGAAAACTTAGTTGCATGATCCTAGGTACCATGCTCTGAACACTAGATGTAAGGTTCGATAGAATGCTATGCTAATAGGACTCGGTAAAAGTCGAGTAATTTCATGTCACTCGCGAGAATTTAGGAGTTGAATGTTTACTACATGCTACAATCATAAGGTCGACGGACGGGGCTATGGTACGATGTTTATGTTGATGATTGAGGCCTCGTCTGTTTAGTGAAAAATGCTAAGGGGCCGCAGTGTGTGGTAGTGGTGGTTAAGTCTTTGAACGTACTAACCACATGCCGAGAATATGGTAATCGGTAAGCTTAAGTACCTAATCGGACCGGCAAGTGGACAACATCCCACCATCTCAACTTCGGTTCCATGCGCGCACATGGTGGGTGCAGAGCTTGGCTCTGTAGTCTCGGATGGTGGCCCTGATCCACAACCCAGGAAGAAAGGGGAAAAGTTGCACGTGTGACTCCAAGAGTAACCACGTGACGTGTGTTTAGGTTTCCCTTGCAAGGTTAAGAAATTCGATTCGAATCGTCCGTTTCTCGCGGTTATTGAGACTGCTTGACCCTTTTACCACATAGAGTAAGAAGAGGAACAATGATGATGATTAATCTTTTTGGATGAAAAAATTAATTCTTTCACCATGTATGATATTGGATAGTTGCTTACATAGAATGGTTAAAGAAAACTAGAACCTAGAGCTAAAATATGAATGTAAGGACCTACTTGTATATGCTTTTCGGCAAAACAAACCCTCAAGCCAAAAGCCTTGCATGTCTAGGAGTCGGCTAAGTATATTCCACTAGTCGGGTAAGCCTTGCTGAGTATTAGTATACTCAGCCTTGCTTGTGGCTCGTTTTCAGGTGATACTTTCGAGGATCCGATCGCTAGTTTGACTTGGTCGTGTACCCTTCCTCCTGGTTGGTCGGTGGAATGGGATACGCCCCCGGCCAATGATAATAATGTCGAGTGAGGTCTCGTACGGGCTTCATCGAGACAACATGTATCGTCGAGTAGTTTATCGTTATTTTTCCACTGCATTGAACTCTGAAGAACTCAATTACTTTGAACTCTAAAGTACCTTGTTTTACAAATTTCGAACTCAGTTGTAATAATAATTTATGATGAATCCTGTGGTGTAAAATTTGTGGAATGTTGTATCCTCTGGGCTCACCTTCGTGTGAGTACATGTATGTGTGGTTTCGATCGACAAAAACCGTGGTTGTATCGGGAGGTTACCCGACAGACCAATGGATTATTCCATTTGAAGTGCGAGTTAGCCCTGATTTCCCTCATGGTGATGGTTAGCGCGCTTGAGCCGGATTAATTCAGGTGGTTCTAATGATTCCAGAACAGTTGAGTTTGTATTTTTCCGATTTTTCTACAATTTTATATGAATTTTACAAGTTTGCTGTTTTTGAAATCAAAGTTTAAACACAGGTTTACAGATATGCCCCTGGAAACTTGCGTGCAGACTCTTTTAAAGAATTCAATCATTGCAATTGGGTCCCTAGGCGGCGCTAGCACGGTGGCTGGCCAGATTCCGGCGAGGGGGCTCATCGGCGGCGAGGGGAAAAGGGTCGGGGAGATCCAGGGAGGTGAGGGCTACCTTGAGGTGGCCTTTGTCGGGGTTAGGGGTGGCCGGAGGTGGCTCGTCGGCGCGGAGCAGAGGGGCGGCAGCGGTGCGGAGCCTCGGCGACGGTGCTCCGGCGAGAAGGGGAGAGCGTGGGCTGGTCGATGAGCTTCGCGGCGTCGAGGGGAATCCGTTTTGAGGCTTGGCTTGGACGGAGGAGCTTCGGATTGGGCTGTCCACGGTGCAGTAGGGGAGCAGCGGCGGCACGGGCGGCGCTGGCGGTGCTCCGACGGTCGAGATGGTTGGGGAAGAAGCCGGTGAGCTTCAGTGGAGGGTGTGCAAGCTCGCTGGGTGATGGGTTTGGGCAGTGGGAGGCTGGAGGATGGGACTCCATGGGCGGGTGGTGCACGGCGACGGCAATGGCAGCGGCAGTGGCGTTCTGGGGGTTGAGGCGCGCGCGAGTGGCCTGGTGTCGCCTTTTATAGCTGTAGGAGGGAGGGAGAGGACCGGGCAACGCTGGGGAGGGGCGGCACGACAGGGGCGTGTTACTGGTCGCGATGGGCGGCGAGCAGAGTCGGCGTGGCGTGCGGCGGGCGCGGGCAGGGGATTGGGCGCTGAGGATTTAGCGTGGGGAGCGGGAGATCACGCGGCGCGCGGGTTGGGCGAGGAGCTGCAGCAGCTGGCTTGCCGGGCGGCGAGCGTGGCGACTGGCGGGACGCGGCGGGGACACGGGCACGGCACGGCTTGTCCATTGGGCACGGCGGGCGGCGAGCAGAGGCGCGCGTCGCCGGCGTGCGCATCGCGTGCACGGACTGGGCATGGTCGCAGTGCGGGGAGGAGCGCGTGCGAGCGGGGCGCAACGAGGCATTGGCTTGGCGCCTTGCCCCGGTCAGGCATCGCCGGCCAAGTGGCCAACGGCGACTGCGCGGCGGGCGGAGGGTTGGACGAAGCGAGGGTCGGGCAAAGCGATGGTCGGGCGAAGCCGAGGGTCGGGCGAATCCGAGGGTCGGGGAAAGAAGGGTCTGCAATGCAAATAGAAGAAAAGGCAGGGGCTGGTTTGCAATTTCAAGTGTTTTCTCAAATTTTCGTGTTGCAACTCAAAAATCTCTGAACATGAAAGTTGTTCAAAATGAAATGTTACACAAGTTTTGTTTCAGGCCAAGTTCATTTGATCTCTAGTTTAGAAGTTATTTTAAAAACTCAAAAAGTATGATTCGGAGGGCATGTCATTTCCTGGGCAAAAATTTGTATTCTCTCCTAGGCTTCAACTAGACTTTTGATTATCAAGGCAATAACGATATGCCTATTCAATTTCGTAGCCATGTTAGCATCGATGTGCAAGTTATTAAATTTGTTTGATTAACGTACATGTACTTGTGCACATATACACATCTATTTTTAATTCAAAGCAAAACCAATTTATAATTCTTTTCTTTTAAACTTTTCTTAGTTAGTTAAGCATCGTGTTAAGCTAATGAGGCTTATTTCGTAATTTAAACACCCGAGGTGTTACAGAACCGGAGGCTACTTTGACAGTAGCGATGAAGAAGTCCCTTAGGAGCTCACACTAGCTGACCTCACGGTTATGGTCAGGGAGCTTCGCCTAGAGAATAGGCGGCTCAAGGATCAGCTAGCTGAGCGGAAGCTAGAGGTCGAGGAGCTCCACGACGACCTCCGCGCTTTTCGCTGTGGCCTGAGCTCTAGGCTCAAGCGCCTCTACACGGCGATAGGACAGGAAGACCTATACTAGTATAGATCTTAGTTTAGTTTAGATGGGAGCTAGAATCAGGTTTATTTCTTTTGATTGGTTTGCTTCATCTCATTTTGTTTTCATTGTAAGGGCCCCTATTTGCTTTGAATAATTCAAACTTTGGCTCCTCGGTGTTAATGCCGGCAGAGCCCCACCGCATTTTACTTTTTCATTTTGATTGAATAAAGACAGGATTGAAAACAAGTGTGGGGGAGATCCTCGCTACATCAAGTTACACACCCCCACGACTCACGTGCACCGTAGGACGGACTCGTATACAAGTGAATATTCAACACCGTCTTGTTCTTGACTTACGGTGTGCACACCCTCACTCGTTTTCTCCCTGTTCTCCGAGTTTTAACTCATTTTTTTATGAGAACCCACCGTGCCGCTAGGTGATTCATGCATAAATTTTATTCTTTACCATGCTTGAGTTTGCGAACCACCAGTTAGGGAACCCATAATGCTAAAGTTGTTGTTTGATGAGATATGGTTTTGATGAAAGTTTCTCTACCTGTTTCTCTTGCTGAACATGGGAATTTATTTTAACTAAAGAAAAAAATATCCCATGGTTTATTTATCCTTCTACCTACCACAGCCATATGCAGTTACTTTACATTGTGAAAAAAACCCACATAAAAGCGCCCTACTATTACATTGAGATCTATCAAATGTTGTAACCCAAGCGAGATCTGTTTCTTTATGTGTTTGATCAAGAGGCACGTACACTGTTGGCGTTTCATAGCGTCATCACTAGGATAGGTGTTTCCCAGCAACGGCGCCAGAAATGCCATGGGGTATTTCTTACGTTACAGAAGGATCCGCAAGCGCACGGAATACCGTTGTAGCATTTTACCCATGAGTACGGGGTCGTATTTATATTTCCGCAGGGAAGGCGGCGGTTATTGGAACAGATTAGTGTGTTGATTAGTTCTAGACTTGATATTCTATTGAATAAATAGGGGTAAGATAATATTTGGTAAAGAGGTAGTGTGACACACAAGTTACTCAAGTTCTATCTCTATGCAAAGCTTACAGGAAGGGACAAAGGAAGAAGAAAACTAATCTAAGGACTTATGTACTCCTAATACAGTCTATACTAAGCACTCATATACATACACATGATTAGGAACGGGCTCTAGGCTCCCAGGCATCACCGGGAGACCGCACAGGATATGGCTAGGTGGCCACTAGATCCTCACGGCTATTTTATGCACCTCCTACAGCTACTACATGAACAGGGAGGGTTACGCTGGAAGAACAGGGTTGTCACCACCTGCCGCCTACCTCATCTAACCATGGTATAGAGCCGCATCCAGCAACACTGATTAGCCGAGACATCATGTCTACACTAATAAGCGATACTCTAATGCCCCGCGCGGAGCCCCCACCCTTCGGATGGACAGACATCACACTAGAGCAAACATATGAATACTGGAACCAATGCCGTAGCCTTGATGTCTTACCACGTCTAATCATCCAAGTTATCAAACCTAGATATAAACTAAGCATAGCATACACATCTGAATACACAGAACATATACTATACGAGTACACTAAACTAGAAGATAACTCTATTAAAGAATTCCGAGTATTACAAAGGAGAGGAAGAGTAAAACCTATACCGAAAACTCCTAGGCAAGACTCGGGAACCGAAGAAGAGCTACATCACCTAAACTCCACTATCCTAGAGACTAAGCAAGAGAGAAACTTGAGAGAGGCTTCAACTTGTGGTGCCTCTATTGTAGCACCCCCCCTCATATTTATAAAGGTGAGTGTGGGGGGTGTGCAGCAGCTCCTTGGCGCCCAAATGCCTGAAGCCTTGCCAAACCGACGTTAGAAGCCAATGGGGAAGTGCCACGTCAAAGGAGATAAGTCGGTTCCTCCTGTCTGGGTCGGCCGACCTGGGCCTGGCAAAGATCGAGCCCATCTTGCTCTGGGTGGCTGCCATGTGGGTCCTGATCGCTCCTGTGCGTGAGTGGACGCTGTCCTAAGTCGGTTGCATACTTTGGTGGGCCCTTCAATCCATGGGAGTCCAAATGGCGCGCTCTGATTGGTCGACGTCACTTGCCTTGGATTGAGGTGCTTGTTTAACACTTGAATTCTGCTCAATTTCCCTACATTGCCAATTCTCTAAGGAGAATGTGGAAACGATATTATTCTAGATAAATGTGTAAGTTATGTATGCTAGTTATCCCAATTTTCTGAGCAAATTGACGCTCGAAATTGGTCCACAGCGAGCATCAACATACACGAATTGTCGTCAAGTATCATTAATAAAGTGTCCTCAGAAGGTATATGATCGCTCTCCATTTATTCCCCTGAAATAAAGAGAGAAATAAAAGATGGCTTGCCAAAGAAGAATGACCCAAAAAAAAGAGAAGAAAAAAAGAAAAAAAAGGGGAAAAGAAGAGAGGAAGAAGATCAATACCGAAAGAGTTCACATCCGCCACACGCGCACTCTCTTGATCGAACAGGTAAATGATACAGAATCTCCGTGGATCCAACCTTTCATGTTGCAATAGATGTACCTTCAAGAGCTCTACTTCAGCTTTACACAAAAGGAGAGAGGGTTACAGTTCTGAGCTAAACAAATAAATGAGTGACTGAGAGCGCTGCACGAAGGTAAGACCATGGAATATTTTCTTTTTTTAAAAAAATCCTTCATAAAACATCCCAAGGTCAGCAGGTGAGCGGAAGAGGATACTTAAGTCATCATCATTCCATCCTTCAACCGCCTATAGCATAATGATAGACACTTCACGGTTCGTGAACAAAGGTAAGGGTTTAGAATAACTTTTATGCAGGAACCTTATCAGAGCAGCTGTTCCACCTTGGTTCTATTGCCTTCACTCAAGGATGAGCAAAGGGCCAAGTGTGGGGGATCTTGTTGACGCTCGATACGGACCACTTTTCGACCACAAAACCTGCAAAAAAGTGACATTTATCCAAAGACCAACACTAGAATAGGGCTTATTCTAACGAATTCCACCAGTGCTGGTTGATTTCTGTATGCAGGCGGTTACGGGACGAAATTGCCGGAAATGAGCAACTAAGATTCAAGGCGTAATTCCAGAATGCGCAAACAGGCAAGGCAAAGAGCAAAAGAGGCCCAACAAGGGAAGAACCAACCTCAACCAGGGCCCACTCACCTGCTAGAGCCCCTAGGGCCCACCTACAAACCACGTGGCCAAAGGAGGAGCTAAGACGGGCCAGGCCTGGTTCGGCTGACCTACCCAGGTCGGCCGACCCAGGAAGGAGGCAACCGACCTTCCCCTTCGACATGGCGCCTCCTGATTGGTTGCTTAAGGCGATTTGGGCACGCTTCAGCACATTGCACGGCAGAAACACCCCTCACACACCCTTATAAATATAAGGGGGGTGCTTCTAAAGAGAACACACCTTCACATCCCTCTCAACTCCCGCTTGGAGTTTCTCTTGTGTACATGAGCTCTAGGCTCATCTCTAGAGGTGATTAGAGTTAGGGAGAGAGAGGGGAGGAGTTTGGGGAAGTGCCGGGTATGTCGGCACTCTTCTCCAACTTGTGCCTCGACGAATGCTTTTCAATCAAAGTAAGTGTTCGTACTTTCTTATGTGCTTAGTTTCTTAGTTAAGTTATAGTTCTAGCTCTTTAGTTGCTTAGCTGGATCAGTAGCTCACTAGTTTATAGTGGGTGCTCTAGTCTAAGGCCATAGGCTAGAGTAGTAACGATAGTGTAGACGTGGTGTCTAGACTAGACTTACCTATTGGTTGTGGTATATCCCATGGTTAGATGAGATAGGTAGCAGGTGGTGACAACCCTGTCTATCCAGTGGAACCCTCCCCGTTCGGGTATATCCCAGTGCTAAAATATTAGAACTAACCAGTCTTATTCTGTGGGAAGCTGGTAGCCCGAAGGAAGCAGCTAGGACAGTTCTATCTTATCTTTGAACTCAGCCTTAGGAAACCTCTCTACCCTCGCCTCTAGCGGGTGTGGTGTCCTTGGACGAATCTGAACCGTAGAGAAAGTACACACGTTCCTCAGTGGATACGATACCCTTGGAATACTTTATGGTGAAAGCTACAACGGTATCCATGCGCTTGCGGATTTATTTTTGTGACGCTAGGAAACGTCAACAGTGGCCGACTCACTCTATCGCCCTCACCTTGTCCCTTGTCATGTAGGCGTAGTCGATGTTGTGCGACAATAGTGGGAGATCTCGAGTTTGTGTGTTGATGATGATCTTGAGAGGTCTCCCCCACACTTGTGCTTGTACCTGGTGCTGTATTCAAAACAAAAGATGGAAGCAAAAGGGAGACTCTGCTGGTTCAAGAACCAGGGAGCCTTTATTTGAACTCAAATATTTTTGGATTTTCTTTTTAGTGGGGCAAGATGCAAGAACTAACACCATATACAAACTAAGACAAGATTTGGCATTGGAGGGACTTACTTGGGATACTTACATACCTCCCCCATACTTGGAATTTGCATTGTTGAGTGTTGACGCTCGCTACGGAATTTGCATAAGTCCTTAGATTAGCTTTCTTCTTCCTTTCTCCATTCATGTAAACTTTGCATAGAGTAGAACTTGAGTAACTTGTGTGTCACACTACCTCTTTACCATATATTATCTTACCCCTATTTATTTAATAGAATATCCATGCTAGAACTAATCAACACACTAATCTATTCCAATAACCACCGCCTCCCTGCGGAAATAGAAATACGGCCCCATACTCACACGTAAAATGCTACAACGGTATTCCGTGCGCTTGCGGATCCTTCTGTAACGTAAGAAATACCCACGGCATTTCTGGCGCTGTTGCTGGGGAATAGATTTTATGTCCATACTTGGTGACCGCGTTATAAAATGCCAACAAGCATTTTTGGCGCCGTTGCTGGGGAAGGCACTCGTTAAAAGAATAGATCAAGTGGTTGATGAAATTCTAAAATGGTGTTCAATTGTCTAAATAGGCTAACTTGGCTTTGTCTTCTCTCTTTTTGTGTGAAGACAGGGTAGTGTATGACTGGTTTCGATCTGCCGCAAAATTTCACTCAGAATCCGGAGTCATTTTTGAGAAGAGTTCAACCTCGAGTCATTCCTCATCAGATTACTCTCTTGACAGGCGAAACAGTCATTATCGCACCATCAACTTCCAAGATTATGGCTTAGAAGACTCTAAGTGATTACTCAGCTCCTTCGGCCGACAATGTCCCAATCGAGCCAAATGTTAATGCTGAAGCTGAAAATTTCGAGTTCAAGATGGGTCTAATCACAAAGGTGCAGGCCAGCCCATTCTGTGGCAAGGCCAATGAGGTTGCCAATGCACATCTCCAACAGTTCCTGGAACTGTGCTGCACTTTTGTCATCAAGGGAGTCACGAAGGACGCAATCCGACTCCGTCTGTTTCCATTTTCTCTTCTGGGGAAGGCGAAACAGTGGTTCTACACCAACAGAAGTGCAGTGACTACGTGGGATGAGTGCGCCAAGGCATTCCTCACGAAGTTCTTCCCGTTGGGTAAAACCAACGCTCTTCGGCGAAGGATTTCCTATTTTTAGCAGGCGTCAAATGAGTCAATAACTGAAGCTTGGGAATGGCTTCAGGAGTACATCCTAGCGTGCCCTCACCACGGGATGCACGCTTGGTTCATTTTGCACAACTTCTACAACGGGCTGACTCCAACAGCCCGTGATCATATCGACGCTGTTGCAGGTGGTGCTTTCTTCTCGCTGACCATTGACAGGGCCAAAACCTTGATCGAGAAGATGGTGTCCAACCAAGGGTGGAACGACGAATGTCTCCAACCTCGCCAGCAGGGCATGCACTCCATCAAGGAGACGGACATGATCGCCGCTAAGCTCGACCTCCTCATCAAGAAGTTTGATGAACGCCAGCTCCAACTCAGGTACTTCAAGCCTTAGATTCTTGTATGACTTGCGAGGTATGTGGGAACGTTGGACATTTGGGGAACGACTGCTCCGAAACCTAGGAGGATGTCATGTACATGAACAACAACGATGAGTTTCGTCCACAAGGAGGTCAGGGGTGGAACCAGTCGTGCCCCTACTACCAAGAAGGTAATGGTAATTCAAATTTGTTTAGTCCTAACCAGCCTTCCTTGAGGGATCTTGTCTTAAGCCAAGCAAAGACCAACTGTTGACTCCAGATTTTGACACGTGTTGAATCGGTGTTAGGAGAGGAAGAGATTGGCCGATGCGGCAGATCTAAAGGCTACAGTGAAGAATCGGCCGATTGAGGCTACAGTTGGGAATCGGCCGATTGGCGATGCGAATTGCGCCAACAGATAGGGAGGGTGAAACCATTGGAACCACAACAGAGGATCCCGGTCAAAAGTGGCCTGATGTTGGTCAACGGAACGATGCCGACTCGGTCGAGAAGCAATGGAAAGAATCCTGATTGGATTAGGAGATGGCGGCAGAAGATTCTGCGGGAGTCCGTTTCCATTAAAAAAATATTATAGATATAGTAGTTTTCTATTTAAATCAAGTTTGTAACAAGTCGTAATCGATCAGGAGTCCTGGTCCTAGGGTATAAATAGGAGTCGTCAGGACATTGTGAAAAAAAAACAATCAATCAATCAACAATACAATCTACTTTTTCATCGCACTTTACTTTCAAGTCGGCAACTTCGCCAATACTTTTTCTTCTTTCACGAGTTCGTACAGATTGGCAGGGCTGCATCGACTCGATCTCCGGCCAATTGGTAGGTTCCGCTTATCGAATAACATCTGACCTTTAACTTCGGGCGCATCGCCGTGGTTTCATTCGGATTTATTCACCAGTTATCGATATTTACTAGAATTATAGGTTTTACCTGTTGTTCTAGTATTATCACCAGTTATCCAGCTTGAAATTGAAACTATCGGCTTTATCATCACTCTTCCTTGTTCATTTGTCATACAGCCGATTAGATCTATTTCAAGTGTTGCATTTGTGATAATTGTTTAAGTTGCTCCAGCAGTTTTCTTTGCAATTATTACGTGATTATCGGCTGATCCATAGCTGGTCATCTTCACAGCAAATTGGCCGATTCGCCGATACGCTCTTCGGGACAGATCGGAACCTCAGCCGATCGAAATGCCTTGAATTTAATACTCTTATTTCTTTGTCAATCAAAGGGTCAGATTGACTAGCACGCCGCGCGAACCGCACCAGGGCAATAACCTGAATAGGAGCTAAGCAGATTCTCCCGGGTCGTGTGTCCGATGCTGAAGGTCATCGACCGATTCCTGGCCGATTTTTAGCGCCAACACACTTTTGGCACGCCGAGTGGGACAACCTCAAGATCCAACATGTCAAAGAACATCAAAGTTTCTGAGAAGAACATCATTGAGGTCACAGAAGCAGATCTCAAGGACGACCAGAAAGAAGAACTGGCAAAACATCTAGAGGACTACAAAAGGATGTATCTGCAGTCTTTCAGTCGTACCAGAAGCGGGGAGGCAATCAAGAAAGCTCCTCTTCCTGTTCCCCGCCACATCACCATCACTGAAGATTCGGGCAAGATGTCCGATATGATTCAACAGTCCATCTACCAGGCTTTCATCGACCAATCCTCAGTAATGACCAACACGGTGTATAACGCTGTCATCAGTTCTCTGGTCAGCGGAGCAGCTCAAGGATATCAGGGGCCAGCATACGCCCCACCCATTGTACCTCCAACCAGAAGCTTACCAGGCACGTCCCACTCGGCTCCTCAGCCGATGTTGACGCAACACGAAGGACACAACACCTCGTTGCCTCCAGTGCCTCCAGGGTATAACGGTGCACTATGTTTCCGATCACAAGCGCTGCTTCAGCCTGTCCAGATTGCTTCTGTGCAATCGCTACCCTCAAAATCAGTGCCTTGGGGGGCACCAGCAATGACAGCTTTTCCCGATCAACCAATCGGACATGGGAGCTATCTGATCCAAGCGCCGTTCCATTCGGCCGTTCGGCCAACGGCCTCTCAGTATCAACCAGCCACGTCAGAAATCGGTAGGGGGGCAGACGCTGTAGAAGCACTTAGAAGCACGGCGCCGATGACGATGTAGGATGGGGCGGTGGATTCGCTTCGCCATCAACTGTCAACTGTTCAGACGGCCACAATGCAACAAAATCCGCCACACGCTTCGATCCATCACCCGGCCGTACCACCGCCAATCCACCAACATATGCCGGCACCCCGAACAACTGTTCATCAGCAGCAAGTGGATTGGACGGTAAGAATAGCGGAAGTAATTCAGGACCAATTCGGGTTGAAGCCGAAAGTGCAGACTTATACATACAAGACGCCCTACCCATCGGCCTATGACCTGCTGCCGTTTCCCCACCGGTACAAGGTTCCTGACTTTACCAAGTTTTCAGGGCTGGACGACACCTCTACCGTGGAGCACGTTAACAGATTTATCATCCAGTGCGGGGAAGCCACCACACAAGATGCTTTGAGGGTGCGCCTGTTCTCATCGTTTCTGTCTGGGTCGGCCTTTCAGTGGTTCACTACTTTGCCAGCCAATTCCATCGTCACTTGGGCCGACCTAGAAAAGCTATTCCATAAGTACTTCTACGCGGGAGTACACGAGATGAAGCTCTCAGATTTGACCAGCCTCAGGCAGAGGAGCGACGAGCCAATAACTGGATACATACAGAGGTTCAGAGAAATCAGAAACAAATGCTATACCCTTGCTCTGACCGATGCCCAGTTGGCCGATATCGCTTTCCAAGGCCTCCTGCCACATATCAAGGAGAAGTACACCTCACAAGAATTTGAAAGCTTAGGTCAGATCGTGCACCGATTGGCCGGTCAGGAAATACGTCCATTTGAGCAGCGGAGGAATTTCTAGAAAAAGGTGGCATACTTGGAAGGATCTGAATCCGAGGAAGAGGAAGAAATCGGCCTAGCAGAATGGGTAAAAGGGAAGAAGCCAATATCGTGCCCTTTTGGAAACAAAGAACCAGAAGCGTTCGGCTTTGACACATCAAAGACGTATAAGATTTTCGACTTATTACTCCAGGAAGGGCAGATCAAGCTATCACCATACCATACCATTCCTTCGGCCGATCAGCTCAAAAAGATGAAGTACTGCAAATGGCACAACGCTACATCTCATGACACGAATGAGTGTAAGATCTTCCGTCAGCAGATACAGTCGGCCATTGAGCAGGGAAGACTCAAGTTCGAAACCCCGGCAAAGCTGGCAAAGCCGATGAAGATCGACCAACATCCTTTCCCGGCCAACATGGTTGACATGGGAAGAAACTCACTTCAAACCAAGGTGCTGACGTAGGAATCGGCTAGAAGGAGCGGCGCCATAGATCCCAGGAAGCAAGTCATGGTGGATGAGGTCAAAGGGAAAAGACGGGCTGAAGACGAGGGCGAAGAATCAGAACGATCGCGTAGACCCGTCACTTCCCAATTCTTACTCAGCAAATATCGGCGGCAGCAGGAACGGTCAAGATATCACGATGAGATGATACGCCGACACGAGGATCATTAGCGATGTCCGTTCTTCATCCATTGCTGGGAAAACGACCTCAGATTGCCATCAGGTGATGACTGTCCTGAGTGCAGCGGATCAAGTCGCAATGATCGCCCATTCAAAAGATCGTGCTCCAGAGATAGGGGATCAGAGCCGATCAGCAGAAATTGGCGCGAACAAGAAGGACGACGCCTTTCAGTGCATGATCGGCTGGGGGGTAGAGTTGACCGGTATCACCGGTCAAAAGGCAGGATCAACCAGCAGGAGCAACTGGGGGGGCAGAACCAACGTGCACGATCGGCTGGAAGAAATGGCTGATGTCAGGGTGTCGGATGAAAACCCCCTAGGAAGGGAACCAGACTGGGAGCACGCCAAACCGTCGGCCAGACCAGTAAACCCCAGGTGGTGCCCTGAGGGATTGTCTAAATCTCAGAAACGGAGAATCCAACGCCTGCGCCAATGGGAACAACAAGAGGAAGAGCAGAGGCAGGTGCTGGGTAAGAAAAACATCAAGTCTCGGGTCTGGCGCCCCAAGAAAAACAACAGCAAAGAGGTTGACAATCAAGAATTGGTAGCTGATGTCAACATGGTGTTCATATTGCCGATGGAGTTCATGGCACCTGCCGATCGAGACAAGGCGGCAAGGATGGAAGAGCAGATGGCGCAGTTGGTTTTGGAGCCGATGACAGCCACCTTTGAGAAACCAGAAGATGAAAAACGGCAACATCTCAAGGCACTATTTCTCAAAGCGCACGTTAACGGACGACCCGTTACCAGGCTACTAGTGGATGGAGGCGCCGCAGTCAACATCATGCCATATGCCATGTTCCGGAAGTTAGGCAAAAGTGATGAAGACCTGACCAAAACGGACATGATGCTCAAAGACTTCGAAGGCAACGTGTCTCCCGCCCGCGGAGCGCTCTGCGTCGACCTCACCATCGGCAGTAAGACCCTTCCCACTACCTTCTTTATTATTAATGTGGGTCGGCGACAGTACAGAGATAGTCACCGCCGATTCCACCTACAGTGTTGCGGCGGCCGACACGTAACAATGGAGCTGTGAACACGTCAGGTGTATATCCGGCAGGACTTGGGACACTGATTTCCTGAAAGTGTCCGATTTTGGTCTACAGCCGATCCAAGCAGTCGGCTCTGAAGATTCAGAATAGATGGATCGGTTCGTCCGAGAAGACGGAAAGCTTGGGCATGGATTTACGTTGGTCGATTCATTGGAGATGGTGGATTTAGGAGATGGTAGCATGCCAAGGCTGACGTATATTAGTGCTAGCTTGGATCCCGGATACAAGTGTAAATTGACAAGTTCATTAAAAGAATTCAAGGATTGCTTTGCTTGGAAATACCATGAGATGCCTGGTCTAGACCGGTCCATTGTTGAACACCGGTTGCCTATAAAATCAGGATATCGGCCATATCAGCAACCTGCGCGACGGTGCAATCCTAAAATTCTACCTGATATAAAGGCCGAGATCACAAGATTGATTGAAGCAGGATTTATTCGGCAGTGCCGTTACGCCGAATGGATTTCTAATATTGTGCCCGTATATAAGAAGAACGAAAAGTTGCGCGTATGCATCGACTTAAGGAACCTAAATCAGGCTACACCAATGGACAGATATCCGATGGCGACGGCCGATGTCTTGATAGATGCTGCCGCAGGACACAAAGTCATCAGTTTCATTGATGGTAATGCTGGGTACAATCAAATATTAATGGCTGAAGAAGATATTTCGAAGACGGCTTTCAGGTGTCCGGGCCACCTCGGTTTATTCGAGTGGGTTGTAATGACCTTTGGGTTAAAGAACGCCGGTGCTACATATCAGCGAGCCATGAACTATATCTTTCACAAGCTCATTGGTGCATCGGTGGAAATTTACATCGATGATGTCATGGTCAAGTCGAAAGGTCATCAGGAACATCTGGCCGATTTACAAGAAGTACTGGAGTCAGAGCGTTAGAAGATATCAAGCAATATCTGATTTCACCTCCAGTGTTAGTCCCGCCATAGCCCGGTAAGCCGTTCAAATTATACTTATCGGCTGATGAACAAGATATTGGATCGGTGTTGGTACAGGAGTTCGAAGGGAAAGAACGGGTGGTATATTATGTCAGCAGAAGACTCCTGAACGCCGAAACAAGATATTCCCCAGTGGAACGGCTGTGCCTGTGTTTATACTTTTCGTGTACCAAGCTCATGCACTATTTGTTATCGGCAGAGTGCATAGTCGTATGCAAAGATGATGTGGTGAAATATATGCTATCACTGCCGATTTTGAAAGGAAGGATTGGAAAATGGATACTGGCTCTGTTAGAGTTTGACTTAAGGTACGAATCGGCTAAGGCTGTCAAAGGTCAGGTCATGGCCGATTTCGTGGCTCAACATTGTGGACCGGAAATTGCTGTCGTCGAACCGGTGCCATGGACTTTGTATTTCGATGGTTCTTCGTGTGGAGCTGGATCGGGAATCGGTATCGTTCTTGTATCACCTCGGCGGGCAAGCTATGATTTCTCTCTGCCGATAGAAGCATCCGCAACCAATTACCAGGCGGAATACCGAGCTGTCCTAAAAGGTATCAAATTATTAAGGGAAGTCAAAGCTGATGCAGTCGAGATTTTTGGAGATTCTATGCTCATCGTAGATCAGTTAACGGGGAAATCTGAATGCAAAGATGATATCTTAAGGATTTACTATGAAGATTGCCTCCAGCTGTTAAGGGAATTCAAGTCTGCAATAATTGAGCACATCCCCAGAAATTACAATGAAGAGGCCAATAGGCTGGCCCAACACGTGTCCGGATATCGACCGATTCAAGGAGCTATGATTTTGGAGCTCGCGCCCGATGATTGGCGAAAGGAGATTGCCGATTACTTGAAGGATCCGTCCCAGAAGGTGGATCGGCGAGTGCGTTTCCAGGCCACAAAATATGTCTTACTTGAAGATGATTTGTTTTACCAGACAATTGACGGGGTTCTTCTCAAATGCTTGGGAACGGAAGAAGCAAAGGTCCTGATGGGGGAAATCCATGAAGGCGTATGTGGAGCCCATCAATCGTCTCACAAGATGAAATGGATGATCAGAAACAATGGGTATTACTGGCCAACGATTCTTGAAGATTGTTTCAAATATTATAAAGGTTGCCGAGACTGTCAGAAGTTTGGCAATGTGCAGCGCGAGCCAGCTTCGGCTATGAATCCAGTAATCAAGCCGTGGCCGTTCAGAGGTTGGGGAATAGATCTCATCGGGCAGATTCACCCTCCATCGATCAAGGGGCATAAGTTTATATTGGTAGCCACTGATTATTTTACTAAATGGGTGGAGGCAGTTCCATTAAGGACCGTGACATCGACCGATATGATCGAGTTCGTTAAGAACCACATTGTTTATCGATTCGGTGTTCCTCAGACTATCACAACTGATCAGGGAACGATGTTCACCTCAGGAGAATTTGGAGAATTCACCGCCGATATGGGGATTAAATTATTGAATTCTTCTCCATATTATGCTCAAGCCAATGGTCAAGCCAAATCGTCCAATAAGGGGATAATCAAGTTGATCAAGAGGAAGATAGAGGAACAACCCAAGAAGTGGCACATGTCTTTGGCTGAATCTCTATGGGCTTATAGGATGGCTTGCCACGGGGCCACTAAGATATCTCCTTATCAGTTGGTATATGGTCACGAGGCAGTCTTGCCTTGGGAATTAAGGACGGGGTCAAGGCGTATATCGCTTCAAGATCAGTTGACGACCGATGACTATTCCTTCCTCATGAAAGATGAGCTCGATGACTCGGCGGGTCAGCAGTTGAGGGCCCTGATTAGCATCGAAGAAAACAAGAAAAGGGTGGCCAAGTGGTATGACAAAAAGGTCAAGGTTAAAAAATTCTCCCAAGGAGATCTGATATGGAAGTTGGTGCTGCCGATAGGGTCTAAAGATCCCAAATTCGGTAAATGGTCACCCACTTGGGAAGGGCCGTATAGAATCGGCCGATGTGCTCTGGGAAATGCATATATACTAGAAACTATCGAAGGAGAAGAATTCCCAAGAGCCTTAAACGGAAGATATCTGAAGAGGTACTATCCAAGCATTTGGGTAGGTGCGTAACTTGCAGTAAGATGCATCAAGACAACGTGGCCGACTCCTATCGGCTTTTGTCTACATAGCCGATGTAAAAACGACATCGCCTTAAGAAGGAAACATTTTGGTTTGGTCTGACCGATTCATTATTCGGTGAAAACAACAGAGTACATGGCCGACATGGTACAAGTCGCCCTTAGAATAAAAAGTACCAATATATCTATTGATCACGCTTTTCTTGAACTCTCTTTCGATCCGGCCTAGTTTTATCAGAAGGCGGATGGTCTTCTCCTCCAGATTCTCCATGGCGGCTTCATCCTCGACTTGATGAGGGAGTGGATGGCTCCTGTCGAGAGGTGGTTGGGATGTTCCTGCCGCGGCATCTTCAAGGGCAACTGAGCTAGGGAGTGGATGACTCCTTTCAGTTGGCGGTCGCTTGGAGCAGTTAGCGTCTATATGGTCCCAGATTTTCTGGACATCAGCAGGAACATGACCTTTGAGTTCTTCAGAGTGAGCTCTTATCAGATCTATATCTGCCTGCGACAGTGGTTCGTCTGAATGCATAACTTCAATCGCTCGTTCCAGACTGGGACTAAGGCATTTTTGCTAAAGAGGGATAAACAACTACCCAGTATCAGAGCGATTGAGATGTCAAGGGGAGAAATAGAAAAAGGTCTGTACCTGGTTGACAGAGGAGGAGGAAGATGAAGAAGACATCTTGATGTCCAGCCTGGGAGGATAGAGATCGAGTTATTGGAGGGGAAGAAGATGGGTAATGCAGATGCCTCTGGAAATGATGTGGGATCTCGTACTTATAGAAGGAAGGAGGTAAGGAGATAGTAGGATGCGTCCCATCAGAGTAAAAGCGTTCATAAATGCAAAGCTGCCAAAGGAAGTGGTCCAAATTCGAATCGGCGCGTCAACATTAAGAGAGCATTAAATGTTTACAAGATTCTTTACAACTCACCCAACGAGGGCATCTATGGTCGCAATAGCTCGTTGCCTAATCTGATCGGCCGAGTCTAATACTCTTTGGTCGTCGTCGGCCGATCCGGGAATTTCTGGCATATGACGATGCAGTCTTATCGCTTCACGGGCCAGGTTCTATCTTTCTTGCTTCAGCCCGGCGATGACAGATGGAAGCTCTTGAAGTCTCTTTTCTTCAGCAGCTATGTCCTTGGTTACCTGCTCCATCTCTTTGGCTAGCTCTGCCCTCCTCCGTTTGAGGCGATCTATTGTGCCGACGATATCTGGGTGGGAGTTCTCGAGGAAGTTGATCCGTTGATGCACATCTTGGGCTCGGTGTTTGTAATAATCGGCTTCCTCCCGGGTCTTTGCTAGCTTGGCATGATCGGCCACATGGCGCAGGGCCCTGAACATTGGAATCTGTATCGACTCTATAAATGCAGCAGGTTGTAGAGTCTCTGTCGCTTCCTCTGGAATTCGGCCTCTGATGTCATTGAGAAGCCGCCGAATCGGTGAGGCATCTCCCACTAATCGGCCGATATCATCTTGGAGGAGGGTTCGCATACTCTCGAGTTTTGTGCGGACGTCATCAGGAATTGAGCTCGATGGAACTTGGCGTGAAGCGACTTCTTCAGCATCAGACAGAGTAACCGCGAAAGAGAAAAGGCTGTTATTAGGAGTGTCTTGTTCCTGCGAAAGAATATTACAAGGATTAGCAGACAGTAAAGAGGAATCGGCCAATTTTGGTGATAAGTTTCTTACCTCTTTGAATCGGATTTCTCTTGCTTGTGCCAGTGGGAGTGCCACCCTCGTCTCAGGAACCAGTGCAATCGGCTCATCAGAAGAGGAGGACTCGACGACTATCAATGCCCTGCTTGGGCCAGCTTCCTGAAAAGGTATGGGAAACAGATTTTATGAGTATACTGCGAATAATTGAATCTGATGATATGAGATACCTGCCATACCTCTGTGAGTTTTCCGGTCGATGTTTGTTGGAGGGGTACAATCGACGCACCCAGATTGGTCTGCATCAGAATTGGTTAGTTTTCTGAATATCGAGGAATTGAGTTAAGAGATTCTCTACCTCGGTGAGAAGGGTCGCTGGCGTTTCGACTTCCGCTCGGGACGTGGCCGATTGCTGCGGGGATTGCGCTGGAGCGATCTATGCAGCCTGGCAGAAGGAAGAGGTTAATATTGACAGAATCCTTAAAGGTATGTGAAGTATGCGAGGTTACCTGAACAACTTCTACCAGCAGTGATGCAGCGGCCGCTCCAACTTCTGTGGCAGTTTGGGGATCGACCCCCTCGGTAATCGGCAAAGCTGGAGTAGTTGGAGTTTCAGCCGATATTACCGCCGCCGATTGATCAGTTGGTCCTATGCGGGCACGTACTCGGAGGCTTGTCTTCTTTAAGGAAGGCCTTTTCGTCATTTGTTTCCATTGACCGCTAGTGATGTCCTTGATGGTCGGAGCGTGATAGCCGATAAGTGGAAATGGTGTGTATGGGCGATCACTCTCTATCGGCCTACCACTTCGGCTCCGCATCGGAGGAATCTGGCTTTCAGACTGAAAAGAGAAATACAAGTTAGCGGTAAGATTGTAGCATGGAAAGGGACGATATTGAAATCGACTGAATTGTTGGACGGAAAAAGGGGCCACCATCCAGTTGTTTAGGTCGATGGTACTGGAGTCTGGCACTAAGTTGCACAGCCGATTGTAGTCGAGGCTCTTGGTCAGTTCATCTCGAAATTTTGCTCGGCCGACAAAGTAGACTTGAATCGGCAGTTGACCAAAGCCAAGTTGCCGTGCTGCGACCGATGGATTATAAAATTCATAGGTGGGGGAATCTTTGCCAGAAAAGAAGTTGGCCGGTAAAATCCCTTGCTTGATCAGGATATCCATGAGATCACCGTCAAAAGTGTTGGATGATGAATCCTAACAGACGGGATGCTCGAAAATTGGCCCTGTTGTCTGATATGGATACCAACTGATAGTCTCTTCACTGAAGCCATTGTAGAAACATCTGAAGTATTCGGCCGTTCGGGTGGCAGTGAATTGACAGCCAGGGAAGGCCGATGCTGCTTCTCCAAAAGAGGTACAGCGTCGTCGTATGGTGGGGTTTTCCTCTGACTCAATATTGGGAAAGGTCTTGGTCTCTATTTGCTGCTGGGAGACCTTGCTCATGTATAAGTTGAGCCAGAGGGTGATGAACCACCAAGGACCACCTGGATTGCCAATCGGCTCCCCTTTTGATAATTTGACGCCGATTTGGTGCATCATGTGGTAGGCTGGTCCTAACAGATGCTTCCCAAGGGGGATGGCCGATCCTAGTGACAGAGCTTCTGCCAGGGCTTGTGCATTGGATGAAGGACCAACTGCTCTGCCACAGAAGAAGTGTTTCTCTAGCCACATCATCAAGAACGCCGTATGTTCTCTCTCCGAAATTGTCCCGGTCCTCATATTCTTGCTGATATACCCCTTCCACCCGCCGATTCCTTTTGTCTCTAGCCGATGGGTTGGTTTGATCAGATAATCAAAGGGTGTATCAGGGGAGGAGATATCAAGGCCGGTCAACATCAAAACATCGGCCAGGGTTGGAGTCATAGGTCCGTGCCCAAAGAGGAACGCGTTGAGCGCATCGGACTAGAAATAAGAGGCCGCTATTACTAAGGGTTCATTTTTCTCCATTTGGGACAGAGAGAGATTGATGCACTGGCCGATTTTCAACTCATCCCACTGAACTCTCTTAGACTTGGCTAATCTATGGTACCATTCTTTCCAGGAAGGGGTTTCATTCGGCCAAGATCTAAAGGCGCCTGCCCACTGACCCAAATCCATGGTTGTTGCTTGAAAGGAATTCTGTGGGTTTCTAGGTTGATCAAATCGGTTGGATCTGGATTCCCCATGGGACCTAAGCAGATGAGACCGGAGGTTTTGGAAAGGGGAATAGTAATCTGGTGCCTAAATGCCTAAAAAAGAGGGAAAAAGGAGAAAAACTGAGAATGGGTCTAGAAAATACTTGAGCAGTAAAAAATAAAAGAGGAAAGTCGGATGATTACCTCCGGGATGAAGCTCATCGTCGCCGATGGAGCCACCAGTGGAGCCACCGATGGGACCGGCATCGCTGAGGGAGTTGCCGGCGGAACCTCCGTGGTTGGTGAAGTTGCCAATGGCGCCGCCATTGGAAGGATGGAGCAGAGTGCGGGCAAGAGAAAATCGTCGGAGGGTGCGGTTGGAGATCGAGAGGGCACAGGAAGAAGACGAACAATGATTCGCTGGAGGAGATTACTAGGCTCGTGGAGAAAGAGAGGCGGAGAACGCCGGTACTTAAGGACAATCCGAGAGAGAAAGGGTAAAGGCGGGATTTTTGCCGCGCTGTTTACACGAATTCCAGGGGAACAGTTGTCTCAAGCGCCCGGTCCGAGAAGATTGCAATCATCATGTAGAAGACCGCGAAACGGAAGGAGATTTTTTTTTACTGCGCTCGTTTCGGAGGAAGGATTAAAGAAAAGAGTTTCGAAGTAAAAATTATGTTTTACTTCGAAACTGGGGGCATGTGTTGACGCCAGATTTTGACACGTGTTGAATCGGCGTCAGGAGAGGAAGAGATTGGCCGATGCGGCAGATCTAAAGGCTACACTGAAGAATCGGCCGATTGAGGCTACAGTTGGGAATCGGCCGATTGGCGATGCAACTTGCGCCAACAGATAGGGAGGGTGAAACCATTGGAACCACAACAGAGGATCCCGGTCAAAAGTGGCCTGATATTGGTCAACGGAACGATGCCAACTCGGTCGAGAAGCAATGGAAAGAATCCTGATTGGATTAGGAGATGGCGGCAGAAGATTCTACGGGAGTCCATTTCCTTTACAAAAATATTATAGATATAGTAGTTTTCTGTTTAAATCAAGTTTGTAACAAGTCGTAATCGATCAGGAGTCCTGGTCCTAGGGTATAAATAGGAGTCGTCAGGGCTTTGTTAAAAAAAACAATCAATCAATCAACAATACAATCTACTTTTTCATCGCACTTTACTTTCAAGTCGGCGACTTCGCCAATACTTTTTCTTCTTTCACGAGTTCGTACGGATTGGCAGGGCTGCATCGACTCGATCTCCGACCAATTGGTAGGTGTTGGCGCTAAAATCGGCCATGAATCGGCCGATGGTCTTCAGCGTCGGACACACGACCCGGGAGAATCTGCTTAGCTCCTGTTCGGGTTATTTGCCCTGCTGCGGTTCGCGTGGCGTGCCAGTCAATCTGACCTGTTGATTGACAAGGAAATAAGAGTATTAAATTCCGGGCGTCCCCGATCGGCTGGAGTTCCGATCTGGCCCGAAGAGCGCGTCGGCGAATCGGCCGATTTGCTGTGAAGATGACCGGCTATGGATCAGCCGATAATCACGTAATAACTGCAAAGAAAATTGCTGGAGCAATCTAAACAATTATTAAAGATGCAACACTTGAAAATAGATCTAATCGGCTATATGACGATGAACAAGGAAGAACGATAACAAAGCTGATAGTTCTAATCTCAAGCTGGATAACTGGTGATAATACTAGAACAATAGGTAAAACCTATAATTCTAGTAAATATCAATAATTGGTCAATAAATCCAAACAAAACCACTGCGATGCGCCCGTAGTTAAAGCTCGGATGTTACTCGATAAACGGAACCTACCAATTGGCCGGAGATCAAGTTGATGCAGCCCTGCCAATCCGTACGAACTCGTGAAAAGAAGAAAAAGTATTGGCGAAGTCGCCGACTTGAAAGTAAAGTACTAGGAAAAGTAGAAGTGTTTTATTGATTGATGTGTTGATGTTCTGCAAAGCCCTAGCGACTCCTATTTATACCCTAAAAACAGGACTCCTGGTCGATTATGACTTGTTACAACCTTATTTTAAACAGGAAACACTACTATATCTATAATATCTTTAAAAAGGAAACGGACTCCCGCAGAATCTTCTGCCGCCGTCCCTTAATCTAATCAGGCTTCTCCCATTGCCTCTTGACCGAATCAGCATCGCTCTGTTGACCAACATCAGGCCACTTTTGACCGGGACCCTATGTTGTGGCTCCAATCTGTTGGCGCAAGCTGTATCATCAATCGGCCGATTTCCAACTATTACCTCGATCGGCCGATTCTTTAATGTAGCCTTTAGATCTGCAGCATCGGCCAACCTCTCCTCCTGACGCCGATTCAACACGTGTCAAAATCTGGCGTCAACACATGCCCCCCAGTTTCGGAGTAAAACATAATTTTTACTTCGAAACTCTTTTCTTTAATCTTTTTCTCCAGAATGGGCGCAGTAAAAATCTCCTTCCATTTCGCGGTCTTCTGCATAATGATTGCAATTTCCTCGGACCGAGCGCGTGAGACGACTGCTCCTCTGGAATTCGTGTAGACGGCGCGGCAAAAATCCCGCCTTTACCCTTTCTCTCTCGGATTATCCTTAAGTACTGGCATTCTCCGCCTACTTTTCTCCACGAGCCTAGTATTTTCCTCCAGCGAATCACTGTTCATCTTCCTCCAACAACTGGATCTCTTTTCTCCCAAACTAAACATCAAGATGTCTTCTTCTTCTTCGTCCTCTGTCAACCAGGTACGAACCTTCCTCTATTTCTCCCCTTGACATCTCAATCGCTCTGATGCTGGGTAGCTTTTCACCTCTGTTTAACCAAAACGTCTCAGTCCCAGTCTGGAACGAGCGATTGAAGTTATGCATTCAGATGAACCACTGTCGCAGGAAGACATAAATCTGATAAGAGCTCATTCTGAAGAACTTAGAGATCAAGTTCCTGCTGTTGTCCAGAAGTATTGGGACCTTATAGACGCTCACTGCTTAGTCCCCAAGCGACTGCCATCTGAAAAAAGTCCTCCACTCCCTTATCAAGTCGAGACTGAAGCTGCCATAGAGAATCTGGAGGAGAAGAAGACCCGCCTCTTGATAGAACTATGCCATCAAGTTGAGACTGGAGCCACCATGGAGGATCCGAAGGATAATAGGACCCGCCTTCTGATAGAATTAGGCCGGATCGAGAGAGAAATCCAGAGCAAGCGTAATCCATAGATGTATCAGTATTTTTATTCTAAGGGCGACTTGTACCATGTCGGCCATGTACTCTATTGTTTTCATCGAATAATGAATTGGTCAGACCAAACGGAAAATATTTTCCTCCTCAAGGCGACGTCATCCCTGCATCGGCTATGTAGATGAAAGCCGATAGAAGTTGGCCATGTTATCTTGATGTATCTTACTGCAAGTTATGCATCTACCCAAATGCTTGGATAGTACCGCTTCAGATATCGTCCATTCAAAGCTCTTGGGAATTCTTCCCCTTTGAAAGTTTCTAGAATATATGCATTTCCTGGAGCACATCGGCCGATTCTATACGGCCCTTCCCAAGTGGGTGACCATTTACCGAATTTGGGATCCTTAGAACCTATCGGCAGCACCAACTTCCATACCAAATCTCCCTGGGAGAACTGTTTAACTTTGACCTTTTTTTCATACCATCTGGCCACCCTTTTCTTGTTTTCTTCCATGCTAATCAGGGCCCTCAAATGCTGACCTGCCGAGTCATCGAGCTCATCCTTCATGAGGAAGGAATAGTCATCGGCCGTCAACTGATCTTGAAGCGATATACGCCTTGACCCCGTCCTTAATTCCCAAGGCAGGACTGCCTCGTGACCATATACCAGCTGATAAGGAGATATTTTAGTGGCTCCGTGGCAAGCCATCCTATAAGCCCATAGAGATTCAGCCAAAGACATGTGCCACTTTTTGGGTTGTTCCTCTATCTTCCTCTTAATCAACTTGATTATCCCTTTATTGGACGATTCGGCCTGGCCATTGGCTTGAGCATAGTATGGAGAAGAATTCAATAATTTAATCCCCATATCGGCGGCAAATTCTCCACACTCTCCAGAGGTAAACATCATCCCTTGGTCAGTCGTGATAGTCTGAGTAACATCGAATCGATAAATGATATGGTTCTTAACGAATTCGACCATATCGGCCGATGTCACATTCCTTGAAGGAACTGCCTCCACCCACTTAGTAAAATAATCTGTAGCTACCAATATAAACTTATGCCCTTTACTTGATGGAGGGTGAATTTGTCCGATGAGATCTATTCCCCAACCTCTGAACGGCCACGGCTTGATTACTGGATTCATCACCGATGCTGGCGCGTGCTGTACATTGCCAAACTTTTAACAGTCTTGGCATCCTTTATAATATTTGAAACAATCCTCAAGAATCGTTGGCCAATAATACCCATTGTTTCTGATCATCCACTTCATCTTGTGAGCCGATTGATAGGCTCCACATACGCCTTCATGGATTTCCCCCATCAGAACTTTTGCTTCTTCTGTTCCCAGGCATTCGCCGATCCACTTTCCGGGAGGGGTCCTTCAAGTAATTGGCGATTTCCCTTCGCCAGTCATCGGCCGTTAGCTCCAAAATCATAGCTCCCTTAATCGGCCGATATCCGGACGCATGTTGGGCCAGCCTGTTGGCTTCTTCATTATAATTTCTGGGGATATGCTCAATTATCGCAGACTTGAATTCCTTTAAAAGTTGAAGGCAATCTTCATAATAAATCCTCAAGATATCATCTTTGCACTCAGATCGCCCCGTTAACTGATCTACGATGAGCATGGAATCTCCAAAAATTTTGACTGCATCAGCTTTTACTTTCCTTAATAATTGGATACCTTTTAGAATGGCTCGATATTCTGCCTGGTTATTGGTTGCGGATGCTTCTATCGGCAGAGAGAAATCATAACTTGCCCCCCGAGGCGATACAAGAACGATGCTGATTCCTGATCCGGCCCCACATGAAGAACCATCGAAGTATAGAGTCCATGGAACTGGTTCGACGACAGCAATTTCTGGCCCACAATGCTGAGCTACGAAATCGACCATGACTTGACCCTTAAAGGCTTTGGCCGATTCGTACCTTAAGTCGAATTCTAACAGAGCCAGGATCCATTTTCCAATCCGCCCTTTCAAAATCGGCAATGATAGCATATATTTCACCACATCATCTTTGCATACAACTATGCATTCTGCCGATAACAAATAGTGCCTGAGCTTGGTACACGAGAAGTATAAACACAAGCATAGCCGCTCCACCAGGGAATATCTTGTTTCGGCGTCCAGGAGTCTTCTGCTGACATAATATACCACCCGTTCTTTCCCTTCAAACTCCTGTACCAACGCCGATCCAATAGCCTGTTCATCAGCTGATAAATATAATTTGAACGGCTTACCAGGCTGTGGCGGGACTAACACCGGAGGTGAAATCAGATATTGCTTGATATCTTCCAACGCTCTGCGTTGTTCTTCTCCCCATACAAACTCCTGATCGGGCTTTAATTTCAACAAAGGAGTAAAAGCTCGAATACGCCCTGACAGGTTGGATATGAATCTTCTGATAAAATTGACCTTGCCGATGAGGGACTGTAGTTCAGTTTTGTTCTGTGGAGCCACAACTTTGTTGATGGCGTCTATGGTCTTCCGGTTGACCTCTATCCCGTGCTCATGGACCATGAATCCTAAGAATTGCCCGGCCGATACGCCAAATGCACACTTGTTCGGGTTCATTTTCAACCCATGCTTCCTTGTGCACTCCAGTACTTCTTATAAATCGGTCAGATGCTCTTGATGACCTTTTGACTTGACCACGACATCATCTATATAAATTTCCACCGATGTACCAATAAGCTTGTGAAAGATATAGTTCATGGCCCGCTGATATGTAGCACCGGCGTTCTTTAACCCAAAGGTCATTACAACCCACTCGAATAAACCAAGGTGACCTGGACACCTGAAAGCCGTTTTCGAGATATCTTCTTCGGCCATTAATATCTGATTGTACCCGGCATTACCATCCATGAAACTGATGACTTTGTGTCCTGCGGCAGCATCTATCAAGATATCGGCCGTCGGCATTGGATATCCGTCTATTGGTGTGGCCTGATTTAGGTTCTGAAGTCGATGCACACGCGCAGTTTCCCATTTTTCTTATACACGGGCATAATATTAGAAATCCATTCGGCGTAGCGGCACTGCCGGATAAATCCTGCTTTAATTAACTTTGTGATCTCGGCCTTTATATCAGGTAGAATCTTGGGGTTGCACCATCGTGCGGTTGCTGATATGGCCGATATCCTGATTTTATAGGTAACCGGTGTTCAACAATGGACCGGTCTAGACCTAGCATCTCATGGTATTCCCAAGCAAAGCAATCCTTGAATTCTTTTAATAAACTTATCAATTTACACTTATACCCAGGATCCAAGTTAGCACTAATATACGTCGGCCTTGACTTGCCACTATCTCCCAAATCCACCATCTCCAATGAATCGGCCGACGTAAACCCATGCCCAAGCTTCCCGTCTTCTCGGATGAGCTGATCCATCTATTCTGAATCTTCAGAGCCGACTGCTTGGATCGGCTGTAGACCGAAATCGGACACCTTCAGGAAATCAGTGTCCCAAGTCCTGCCAGATATACACCTGACGTGTTCACAGCTCCATTGTTGCGTGTCGGTCGCTGCGACGCTGTAGGCGGAATTGGTGGTGACTATCTCTGTGCTGTCACCGACCCATTGCACGAGGCATTGGTGCATTGTAGATGGAACACAACAGTTTGCATGTATCCAGTCGCGACCGAGCAGCATGTTGTAGGACCCCTTACCATTAATAACGAAAAAGGTAGTAGGAAGGGTCTTACTGCCGATGGTGAGGTCGACGCAGAGCGCTCCACGGGCGGGGGACACGTTGCCGTCGAAGTCCTTGAGCATCATGTCCGTCTTAGTCAGATCTTCATCACTCTTGCCTAGCTTGCGGAACATGGCATACGGCATGATGTTGACTGCGGCGCCTCCATCCACTAGTAGTCTGGTGACGGGTCATCCGTTAACGTAGCCTTTGAGAAACAGCGCCTTAAGATGTTGCCGTTTTTCTTCTTCTTGTTTCTCAAAAGTAGCCGTCATCGGCTCTAACACCAGTTGCGCCATTTGCTCTTCCACTCTTGTCGCTTTGTCTCGATCGTCAGGCGCCATGAATTCCATCGGCAATATGAACACCATGTTGATGTCAGCTGCCGATTCTTGATTGTCTGCTTCCTGGCTGTTGTTTTTCTTGGGGCGCCAAACCCGAGACTTGACGTTTCTCTTTTCCGGCACCTGCCTCAGCTCTTCTTCTTGTTGCTCCCACTGGCGCAGGCGTTGGACCCTCCATTTCTGGGATTTGGATAGGCCATCAGGGCACCACCTGGGGTTTACTGGTTTGGCTGATGATCTAGCGTGCTCCCAATCTGGTTCCCTTCCTACGGGGTTTTCATCAGCCATCTCTTCCAATCGATCGTGCACGCTGATTCTGCCCCCAGTCCATCCTTTTGGTTGATCCTGCCTTTCGACCGGTGATACTGGTCAACTCTGCCCCCCAGCCGATCATGCACTGAAAGGCGCTGTCCTTCTTGTACGCGCCGATTTGTGCTGATCGGCTCTGATCCTCTGTCTCTGGAGCGCGATCTTTTGAACAGGCGATCATTGCGGATTAATCCGTTGCACTCAGGATAGTTATCGGCTGACGGCAATCGGACGTCGTTCTCCCAGCAATGGATGAAGAACGGACATTGCCAGTGATCCTCGTGCCGGCGTATCATCTCGTCGTGGTATCTTGATTGTTCCTGCTGCCGCCGATATTAGCTGAGCAAGAACTGGGAGGTGACGGGTCTGCGCGATCGTTCTGATCCTTTGCCCTTGTCTTCAGCCCGCCTTTTCCCTTTGACTTCAACCGCTGTGACTTGCTTCCTAGGGTCTACGGCGCCGCTCCTTCACGCCGATTCCGACGTCAGCACCTTGGTTTGGAGTGAATTTCTTCCCGTGTGGACCATGTTGGCCGGGAAAGGATGCTGGTCGATCTTCATCGGCTTCGCCAGTTTGGTCGGGGTTTCAAACTTGAGCCTCCCTTACTCGATGGCCGATTGTATCTGCTGACGAAAGATCTTGCATTAATTTGTGTCATGAGACGTGGCGTTGTGCCACTTGCAGTACTTCATCTTCTTGAGCTGACCGGCCGAAGGGATGGTATGATAATGAGATGGCTTGATTTGCCCTTCCTGGAGTAATAAGTCGAAAATCTTATCGGCTCTTGATGTGTCAAAGCTGAATGTCTCCGGTTCTTTCTTTCCAAAAGGGCATGATATTGGCTTTTGGCCTTTCACCCATTCTGCTAGGCCGATTTCCTCCTCCCCATCAGTTTCAGACCCTTCTAGGTATGCCACCTTCTTCTGGAAATTCCTTCGCTGCACAAACAGACGGACTTCCTGTCCTGCCAATCGGTGAACAATCTGGCTTAGGCTTTCAAATTCTTGTGAAGCATACCTTTCCTTGATTTGTGGCAGGAGGCCCTGGAAAGCAATATTGGCCAACTGTGCGTCGGTCAGAGCCAGACTGTAGCATTTGTTCCTGACTTCTCTGAACCTCTGTATGTATCCAGTTACAGGTTCATCGCTCCTCTGCCTGAGGCTGGTCAAATCTGAGAGCTTCATCTCATGTACTCCAGCATAAAAGTACTTATGGAACTGCTTCTCTAGATCGGCCCAAGTAACAATAGAATTCGGTGGCAACGTGGTGAACCACTGGAAGGCCGATCCAGACAGAGACGATGAAAACAGACGCACCCTCATAGCATCTTTCGTAGCGGCTTCTCCGCACTGGATGATGAATGTGTTGATGTGCTCGACGGTGGATGTGTCGTCCAACCCCGACAACTTGGTGAAATCGGGTACCTTGTAGCGGTGTGGAAACGGCAGCAGGTCATAGGCCAATGGGTATGGCGTCTTGTATGTGTAAGTCTGCACTTTTGGCTTCAACCCAAACTGATCCTGAATTACCTCTGCTATTCTTGTTGTCCAATCCACCTGCTGCTGGTGAACGACCGTCTGAGGTGCCGGCATATGTTGAAGAACTGGTGGTGGTACGGCCGGGCGATGGATCGAAGCATGCGGCGAATTTTGTTGTGTCATGGCCGTCTGAGCAGTTGACAGTTGATGGCGAAGTGAGTCCGCCACCCCGTCGTACATCATCATCGGCGCCGTGGTTTTGAGTGTTTCTACAGCACCTGCCCCCCTGCCGATCTCTGACGGGACTGGTTGATATTGAGGGACCGTCGGCCGGACGGCCGATTGGAATGGCGCCTGGATTAGATAGCTCCCATGTCCGGTTGACAGCTCAGGGAAAGCCGTCATTGCCGATGCCCCCCAGGGTACCGAGTTTGTGGGCAACGATTGCACAGAGGCGATCTGGACAGGTTGAAGTGGTGCTTGCGAAGGGAAGCATGGTGCACCGCTGTACCTTGGAGACACTGGAGGCAACGAAGTGTTGTAGCCTCCGCGTTGCGTCGACGTCGGCTGAGGAGCCGATTGGGACATGCCTGGTAAGCTTCTGGCTGAAAGTGCAATCGGCGGGGCATACGCCGGCCCCTGATATCCTTGAACTGCCCCGTTGGCCAGAGAGCTGATGACGGCGTTATAAACCGTATTGGTCATCACCGAGGATTGGTCGATGAACGCCTGGTAGACGGATTGTTGGATCATATCGGACATCTTGCCCGAATCCTCAGCAATGGTGATATGGCGGGGAACTGGAAGAGGAGCTTTCTTGACTGCCTTCCCGCTTCTAGTACGACTGAACGACTGCAGATACATCCTCTTGTAATCTTCTAGATGTTTAGCCAATTCTTCCTTGTGGTCGTCCTTGAGATCCGCTTCTATGACTTCAATGATGTTGCTGTCGGAAATTTCTGCGTTCTTCGACATGTCGGATCTTGATGTTTGTCCCACCGGGCGTGCCAAAAGTGTGTTGGCGCTAAAATCGGCCAGGAATCAGCCGATGGTCTTCAGCGTCGGACACACCACCCGGGAGAATCTGCTTAGCTCTTGTTTGGGTTATTTGCTCTGGTGCGGTTCGCGCGGCGTGCCAGTCAATCTGACCTGTTGATTGACAAGGAAATAAGAGTATTAAATTCCGGGCGTCCCCGATCGGCTGGAGTTCCGATCTGTCCCGAAGAGCGCGTCGGCGAATCGGCCGATTTGCTGTGAAGATGACTGGCTATGGATCAGCCGATAATCATGTAATAACTGCAAAGAAAATTGCTAGAGCGATCTAAACAATTATTACAGATGCAACACTAGAAAATAGATCTAATGGGCTATATGACGATGAACAAGGAAGAACGATAACAAAGCCGATAGTTCTAATCTCAAGCTGGATAACTGGTGATAATACTAGAATAACAGGTAAAACCTATAATTCTAGTAAATATCGATAACTGGTGAATAAATCCAAACAAAACCACAGCGATGCGCCCGTAGTTAAAGCTCGGATGTTACTCGATAAACGGAACCTACCAATTGGCCGGAGATCAAGTTGATGCAGCCCTGCCAATCTGTACGAACTCATGAAAAGAAGAAAAAGTATTGGCGAAGTCGCCGACTTGAAAGTAAAGTACTAGGAAAAGTAGAAGTATTTTATTGATTGATGTGTTGATGTTCTGCAAAGCCCTAGCGACTCCTATTTATACCCTAAAAACAGGACTCCTGGTCGATTACTACTTGTTACAACCTAATTTTAAACAGGAAAAACTACTATATCTATAATATCTTTAAAAAGGAAACGGACTCCCGCAGAATCTTCCGCCGCCGTCCCTTAATCCAATCAGGCTTTTCCCATTGCCTCTTGACCGAATCAGCATCGCTCTGTTGACCAACATCAGGTCACTTTTGACCGGGACCCTCTGTTGTGGCTCCAATCTGTTGGCGCAAGCTGTATCATCAATCGGCCGATTTCCAACTGTTACCTCGATCGGCCGATTCTTTACTGTAGCCTTTAGATCAGCCGCATCGGCCAACCTCTCCTCCTGACGCCGATTCAACACGTGTCAAAATCTGGTGTCAACAGTAGGTTCCGCTTATCGAATAATATCTGAGCTTTAACTTCGGGCGCATCACCGTGGTTTCATTCGGGTTTATTCACCAGTTATCAATATTTACTAGAATTATAGGTTTTACCTGTTGTTCTAGTATTATCACCGGTTATCCAGCTTGAAATTGAAACTATCGGCTTTATCATCGCTCTTCCTCGTTCATTTGTCATACAGCCGATTAGATCTATTTCAAGTGTTGCATTTGTGATAATTGTTTAAGTTGCTCCAGCAGTTTTCTTTGCAATTATTACGTGATTATCAGCTTATCTATAGCTGGTCATCTTCACAGCAAATCGGCCGATTCGCCGATACGCTCTTCAGGACAGATCGGAACCTCAGCCAATCGGAACGCCCGGAATTTAATACTCTTATTTCCTTGTCAATCAACAGGTCAGATTGACTGGCACGCCGTGCGAACCGCACCAGGGCAATAACCCGAACAGGAGCTAAGCAGATTCTCCCGGGTCGTGTGTCTGACGTTGAAGGTCATCGGCCGATTCCTGGCCGATTTTTAGCGCCAACACCAACGAAGCAATCCACAAGAAGCTTGGTGCTAATGACAAGACATTGGAGACCGTCCAAGCGAAGATGGATGGCATCTCCTCAATACTCAAGAACCTGCTGAGCTTCAACAAAATGATTGAAACTGAACTCGCTTAGCTGGCCGCCGCTGTTCCTTCTGCAGAGACAGGGAAGATCCTTGGGCAACCTGAGGCTCCCCTAGGAAGCGTAAATGCCATCAGCACATGTTGGGGTAAGCCAGCGCAGGGCATTTCTACTGCTAACTATGTAGGGAACCTTGCACGACCATGCAGTGCGCAGCGAGGTGAACTAATACCACCAAGAGTAGAAGATCCAGGATACCTGGTGATCAGTTGTTCCATCTACGATTGTCACTTTGAGCAAGCTCTTTGCGACCTTGGAGCAAGTGTTAGCATCATGACCAAGGTAATATTCAAAAATCATGGATGTCCTGCATTGTCCACGACCTGTATGTGTGTGCAGCTTGCAGATTCGACGATCCGGTATCCTGAGGGAATCGTGGAAAACCTCTGAGTACAAGTCAAGGACTCATTCATCCCCACGAACTTCGTAGTCCTCGACATGGAAGGAGACCAGGGAATATCGGTCATTCTTGGGCGGCCATTCCTAGGAGACACCAAGGCCCGGATAAATGTCGGAACAGGAAAGATTCATCTCCGAATCATGGGCAAGAAGATGACATTCAGGTTTCAAACCAAGGAAGAAAACATGTACCTGAATCATCAAGACCATGAAGGGAATGGGCTGTGGGCAGAACCATGGCCCCCATCAGAAGATCTGCATCCCACACCACCGACAACACCAAAGAAGAAATCCAAGAAGGTGTGGAGAAAGAAGATGTCATCGTCCTCTACATCCTCTCCAGGTATGGACGATTCGACCTCGAGTTAAATAGGTATGGAGAGGGTCCTGCTCATCGGACCTTAAACCAAGAGCTAGCTTGGGGGAGTCCTTCCACCAAGTGAACTGTATCCTTTACTGCTTTCAACAAAGATTAAAAAACTCTAAAAACCAAACAAATATTTCTCGCTTTAAATTTCCCTTATCCATATGATTGCTAAGAATGTTCAATCTTCCTAAGTTGAAAGGATGAATAATTGTTATGCTCTTGCTTATCTGTCTTGCTTAGTCCTAAAGCATGTTGTTCCCTAAGTTTGAGTTTGCTGGCTGTTTAAACCTTTGTGCCATGAACCCGAACATCTTGTGGGTTGCACAGGCTTTATCCAAGTCTAGGTTGTTGTGAGTTTATATATGGAAGATGGAGTTTTATAATTTTCTCCTAAGTGAAGCATGATGTCTGGAGTATTTTTGTTTTCAAAAATTTAAAAAGGGAAATACAAGTTCCTCAATGATGTTCCAAGTCCTACCAAAGCCATATGTCATTTACATTGAAAAACCCTATACATATGTTGCTTGCTATTTCATTGAGCTTTGTCAAATTGTTGTGACCCTAGTGAGATGCTTTTCATATCCTCTTGATCAACATCATGCACACGTTACACCCATTGCAACATTCCTACACTAGGAATTAGCAAATCCATCCATCCACCAAATAAATGCTCCATGAAGTTTGTGATATCTCCTCGTGTTATCCCTGAAAAAGAAATTGGGCTTGGTCATCCCCGAAAAAAGTAAAAAAAGAGAGAAAAAAAAGGAGAAAAGATGGCATGCCCAAGAAGCATGACCCCAAAAAAAAGAGAAAAGAAAGAATAAAAGGGGATAGCCATGTCTAAAGGAAAATACAAAAAAATAAAATAAAGAGGATTAGCATATGTATCTAGAATAATATCGTTTCCACATTCCCCTTGGAGAATTTGCGATGTAGGGAAATTGAGCGGAAATCAAGTGTAAACAACCACTTCAATCCAAGCCAAATGGCATCGACTAATCATATCGCGTCGTTCAACCTCCCATGGATCAAAGTGCCCACAAACAAGCACAATCGACTTAGGACAGACTCGACTCACCCACAGGAGTGACCAAGGCCCACGTGTCAGCACCACAGAAGTAGCTGGAGGCGGTGGGCGCCTAACCTGGTTCGGCCGAACCAGGTCGGGCCCCACCGACCTTCCTCTTCCACGTGGAGCTCTCCCATTGATCCTCCATGTCGGTTCAGGGTGCTAGGGGCTGAAGGGGCACCAAGAAGCTACTGCACAGCCCCCTCACTCACCTCTATAAATATGAGAGGGGGCTGCTACTAAATGAGACACACCACATGTTGAAGCCTCTCTCATGTTCCTCTCTTGCTTAGTCTTTAGGATAGTGGATTTTAGGTGAAGTAGCTCTTTATTCGGTTCCCGAGTCTTGCCTAGGAGTGTTCGGTATGGGTTTTGCTCTTCCTCTCCTTTGTAATATATGGAATTCCTTAATAGAGTTATCTTCTAGTTTAGCGTATTCATATAGTATGTGTTATGTGTATTCAGACTTGTATGTTATGCTTAGTTTATATCTAGGTCTTATATCTTGCATGATTAGACGTGGTAAGACATTTAGGCTATGGCATTGTTCCAGTATTCACATGTTTGCTCTAGTGTGATGTTTGACCATCCGAAGGGTGGGGGCTCCGCGCGGGGCATTAGAGTATCGCTTATTAGTGTAGAAGTGGTGTCTGGGCTAATCAGTGTTGCTGGATGCGGCTTTATACCATGGTTAGATGAGGTAGGTGGCAGGTGGTGACAGCCCTGTCCGTCCAGCGTAATCCTCCCCGTTCGTGTAGTAGCTGTAGGAGGTGCATAAAATAGCCGTGAGGATCCAGTGACCACCTAGCCATATCCTGTGCGGTCTCCCGATGATGCCTGGGAGCCTAGAGCTTGTTCCTAATCATGTGTATGTATGTGAGTGCCTAGTATAGACTGTATGTTTAGTTATGAGTACATAAGTCCTTTGATTAGCTTTCTTCTTCCTCTCTCCCTTCCTGTAAGCTTTGCATAGAGTAGAACTTGATTAACTTGTGTGTCACACTACCTCTTTACCATATGTCATCTTACCCATGTTTATTCAATAGAGTATCCATGCTAGAACTAATCAACACACTAATCTATTCCAATAACCGCCGCCTTCCCTGCGGAAATATAAATACGACCCTGTACTCACGGGTAAAATGCTACAATGGTATTCCGTACGCTTGCGGATCGTTCTGTAACGTAACAAATACCCACAGCATTTCTAGCGCTATTGCCGGGGAATGGATTTTATGTCCATACTTAGTGACTACGTTATAAAATGCCAACATTGAGCAACACAACACGAGTATATGGAGTTCAAGCTTCTCTTCATATTGTTTCCTCACCAAAAAAAATATCGTGGTGTTGTAGTCGGTGTAGCTCTTATGTTCTTCGGAGTCACCTATCCATCGTTCTTTTTAATCTCCACCTGAAATGGTTAGAGAATAAAAAATACCCGAAGGAGAGTTTATCCTAAAGACATGGTCTTGCTTTTATTCAAAAGGGAAATGATAATCCGAATTATTTCCCGGCAGTACTTTGTTTATAGTCACAAGCTCGACCTTGGGAACTGCCTCTTGCAGCTATTGTTGGTGATGTATTCCCCTCTGACCACCAATTGTTGATGAGTCATTGAAGCTTAGCTGCAAGGTTAGCGCCACAGAGCACCCATGAAATTTGCAATGTTTATGACAAACAAATACATCTACAACCAACCTTCTGAAGATTTTGCAGAAAAAGACCTTGAGGTGGTTGCAGTCCTCATGCGTGCTTGAAGCACAAAGCGTGCCGGACTCTGGAGAGGCATTGAACAAGCATGGTTCTTGAGGTATTTCAAGAATGATGCTCTCGTGCTCATCTATAGAATCCTTTCATTCGGACTCTAGAGGCAGTGCCTCACAAAATTTCATGGCCCATGGATTATCCATCTCAAGAGATTCATCGTGAGTGATCATGGCTGAGTCTCGATCGTGGTCGACAACAACATACTTCGGGCCAGCGTGAGGAGGCTCAAACTCGATCGAGGGTGATGATGATCGCTCTTCTTCACGTCGGTGCAGGATTTCTTCCGAGTTGCACTCTTTAGTCGTGGTGGATTTTGCAACCTCAATGAGAATAGGCTCGGATTAGGATGATACAAACGGAGATGCATGCATCATCTTCTCAGTCATTTTTTGCTGGGAAATAGGCTTCACCATAGGATTTTCTAAGCAAGTGGTAGAAGCGGTTTCCCTTTCATCTAGGCTCCCTTGGGATGATTTGAGAAGTTCTTCAAACGGCGAGCCTAGAAGAGGATCAGAATCAAGGATATTGAAGATGTGGAAGTCTAGGTTGACCTCGATTCTGTCTATTATGATCGGCACGACACTTGCAACCCCCCGACAATTAAGGATATATCCAGACATACAACTTTTGAGGACCTTGTTGGATGGTCCTAGCGAAACATTGCCCAGAAGATTGTACGCTAAGTGCCATGGCATAACATTAACCTATATGATGGGGTTAAGATGGGCTTTTACGGTGATTCCCCTTGCAGAACAAGGAATGATCGTGGATGGTCAACTAATCCAAATTCCTTCGGAGAAGCATCTTATTCCATCCGACCAATCCTTCTTTATGGTCTCCTTGAGAATTGCTTCATTGGGAGGATCAGGAGGAGAGGGAGGTACCGTAGGCCTAGGGATTTCTAAATTGATCGGTGTAGACAGAAGAAGGTTTCTCCCCTGTTTGGGCATCTATGAGCTTTGAGGTGTTTTTATGATTGGCAGATGGATCATCCTCGAACTCAGAATGGAACATTGGAGGTTGAGTTTCTTCTTCCTTCGTTCGTGGTTCGGGAGAGGGCTCTACAGATGAATCTTGAGGTGTGGGAGGTGAAAGCTCGGATTTGGCTGTTGAGATACTCTTATGGCTCAACTCGGGTTCCGCTCGATGGGGTTCGCTACAATCGGTAGGGAAGCGAGAGTTTTCTAAAAGGCGGTCTAGGATCTCTCTTCCTTCTGCATACTTTGTCGGGTATAGCCAAGTTTGGGCTCGATGCCAAGTCAGCAAGCTGCACAAGTGCTTGACTCTGAAGAGCTTGGAGTCGGTACAGTGCATTCATGCACCGCACTGAGGTTTCAAAGGTCTCCTGAGCGTGAAAGTCCACAAAGTACTGAGAGTGTTGCACTCTGTTCATCCAAAAGGGGTCGTTGTCCTGGTCAGCAGGAAACAAGCCAATAGGAGTGAGTGTGACGACCTCGGGGCACTGCACACAGAAAGTGGTGAGTGCCCTCATGGCAGCAAGCTCCCAAGTATCGGCCAAACGGTGACCAAAAACCTCAATCTCCAAGGCGGGCCATTCCGGGTGTAGTGGGTGCGGAAAGATGGTCACGTTAACACGGCACTGGGTAACTCCATTCTCTGCAAACTCCAGTCCCGCGTAACGTGGGGGAATTGGATAGCCCGCGGTGCTCAGAACATCCCACAAGATAGAGGGAAAGCCCTCCCAGTGGAGATACTGCGAGTGAACGCATCTATCCTCATCCACCATCATGGCAACAGGCTCGGCCATTTGAATAAAAGATCGAATGGGTGAAATAGCGAAAAACTGTGAACAACATAGTGGACAGGTTTTGGATAGTGCGCTAAAATAGCCATAGCTTCAACAGTTTTTGTCCAAAAATTCTCAACTTTTTCCAGAACATTCCTAAGATATTTGTGCACAACTTTTCTAGTCAACTCCAGAGCTAAATCAGGCTCTAAGATGGTTTTTCTCTTAAGGTTTTACTTTATTGTCTACCCAGAAAATTCAGTGAACAGTGAGCCAATATTTCGTGCACTAGGGAAAATCTACCCAGACAAAAATTACCAAATTTTAACAGTAGCTGCCTGAGTAAATTTACAACAAGTTTTGTGTTGAACACTTTTGCAGAAAACTGTAGTAAGAGGGCATAAGAATTTATGTGGCAGAAGTGCTCATTTTGGACAGAAAATTAACATCTCAAGGTCTTTGTTGTTTCTCATTTTCCATATGTTCAGAATTTTTCATTTTTAAACAGGAGGTGGAATACAATTTTTGGAACAAAACTTTCAACGTGAGATTCTTCAGAAGGGACAATTTTATATGCTCAACAATTTCATCTTTCCAGACACGACAGAAAGAGACAGATTGCTAGATAATCCTTACGTAAGACAATCTTGTGCACGCATGACCTTACCACTCTCAATCACGCATTTTCAATTTCAGATATATATGGTCATTATGCATGCACATCCTATTCATCCTCACAAAATAAAATAATTGCCAAATAGCTTTGGTCTTACGAAGTTAGTTTCGGTGGCATACACAATACGTCTCTCACAATAATAGCTAGTCGAAAATTCTCTAACCGTTCTTTAACTTATCGTAATCGCGGTTAGTGTACCTGCAGAAGTTTGATAGAGCATATATATATATCCATTGAACCTTTCATGCCAACACTCATGAAAGTGTCCGCATTCATTACCGTTCACTTATAGAAACGGCATCCGTACAATTCCCGCCGTACAGACGACGTTAACATATGCTATCGAGATAGCGTATTCACGGGGGTACCGTCTTGAGACGGGGGCATGAACAGCGACCTCCATACCCTGCGCCAAACCTTCTATCCCAATACAATCAACTAATAGTTGGTATATTGGCAGCACCTCAAGTAAGCCACTGCTTGAGGGCAGTGTTCTTCTCGCATCACCGACAGGAAGGCCAAGCTCTATGAGTTGGCTGAGGATTCTTACCTTCTTACCTTAGCGATGAGTGCGTCGTTACAGAAATTAAAGGTCGGTTGTGCATAAAATTAAGTTTTGACATAAAGCAATATGCTGGAAGTCAGTTGATAATATACATAAGTTAGATAGCCACCTAGTAATTTTCCCGTAATTCCTTAGGGCTTTACGAACTAGGTACCATCCTTAACGAACCAACGCATTTTGCAAACGTATTTTTTGGGTCAAGTTTTATCAAAACAAGTTTTTAAGGCTTGTTATACTCTCTGGTGTATGCATTTCGGATCTGATACCAGTTGTGGCAGAACCACCTGAATTAATCCGGCTCAAGTGCGCTAACCATCACCACGAGAGCAATTCGGGCTAACTCGCACTTCAAACGGAGTAATCCATAGGTCTGTCGGGTAACCTCCCGATACAACCATGGGTTTGCCGATCGAAACCACACATACAAAGTACTCACACGAAGGTGAGCCCAGAGAATACAACATTCCACAAATTTTACATCACAGGGTTCAACATAAATTTATTATTACAGACCAAGTTCGAATTCGTAAAACAAAGTACTTCAGAGTTTAAAAGTAAACGGGTTCTTCAGAGTTCATTGTAGCGGAAAAACAACGATAAACTACTCAAGGATACATGATGTCTCGATGAAGCCCGTACAAGACATCACTCGGCATTATCATCATTGGCCGGGGACGCATCCCATTCCACTGACCAACTAGGAGGAAGAGTACACGGCCAAGTAAAACTAGCAACCATGTCCTCGAAAGTATCACCTGAAAACAAAGCCACAAGCAAGGCTGAGTATACTAATACTCAGCAAGGCTTACCCGACTAGTGAAATATACTTAGCCGACTCCTAGGCATGCAAGGCTTTTGGTTTGAGGGGTTTGTTTTGCCGAAAAGCATATACAAGTAGGTCCTACTTTCAAATTTTAGCTCTAGGTTCTAGTTTCCTTAACCATTCTAGGTAAGCAACTATCCAATATCATACATGGTGAAAGAATTAATTTGCATCCAACAATATTAATCATCATCATTGTTCCTCTTCTTACTCTATGTGGTAAAAGGGTCAAGCAATCTCAATAACCACGAGAAACGAACGATTCGAATCGAATTTCTTAACCTTGCAAGGCAGACCTAAACACAAGTCACGTGGTTACTCCCAGAGTCACACGTGCAACTTTTCCCTTCAATTCCCGCTTCACGGAACAGGCCCCCGCCCTCGACTACACGTCCCCACAGACCACGGTACGTCGGGCCGTGGTGGCAAATGCATCCGCCATTAGCTAGATGTGAACGAATTCAGGACGGTGGGGAGTATATTCCGACCTCAGTTCAATCCGGTACTTAAGCTTACCGATTACCATATTCTCGGCATGTGGTTAGTACGTTCAAAGACTTAACCACCACTACCACACACTGCGGCCTTAGCATTTTTCACTAAATAGACGGGGCCTCAATCACCAACATGAACATCGCACCATAGCCCCGTCCGTCGACCTTATGATTGCAGCATGTAGTAAACATTCAACTCCTATATTCTCTCGAGTGACAGGAAATCACTCGACTTTTACCGGGTCCTATTGGCATAGCATTCTATCGAAACTTACATCTAGTGTTCAGAGCATGGGTACCTAGGATCATGCAACTAAGTTTTCATTCAACTCCTATAAAATTAATGCACAAGTAAAATAGAGTAATAAGTTGCATGATTTAGAAAAATAGGGTTCATGCTCCAGGGCTTGCCTTCTTGAGCAAAGCTAGCCTTGGGCTCTTCCGAACTTTGGTTTGGGTCTTCGAAAACTTTAGTTAGATTCGCTTGAGCTTCACGCTACTCACTCTCGGACTCGGGCACCAGCTCGTACGTTCCGTCAGCGAGAGTAGTCGATTCTATATAAATGCACAAGTATGAGTTGTACTGATGGTATATGACGTTTATTTTCTTCACGATAAAGTTGCAGTCCAGAAAAACATAGATTTGGTTGTAAAGTTACTTAGTTAAGATTTCTTGGGCAATCGTTCATAGAGTATAACTTAAACTAATTAACTCCATTAAACAAGAGGGGGGGTTTGTGTTCTTTTGGAAACTAAATTTTCTAATTACAAAATGGATTAAACACAACTTCTGAACTAGGTAACTTCTGGTGATGAAAGTTTTATTTAGAGTACAACATGCAGAGACAAAACCACTGAAAAAAGTTCAGACATTTTTGTGCAGCAGATTAAATATGAAAAATATAATACACAGCCACTGCTAGAGCCTAGTTATTTTTATACGGAACAAACCATGTAAGTATTGATGCTAAAATTTTATAGTGTGTTAATCTAGCCATATATGTATTCCTGTAAATTTTTCAGATTTTATTGTGCATGACACAGAGTATAATAATAAGGAAAAGACACACCTATTTTAATAAAGAAAAATTTCTAAAAGATGTTTTACAGGGTTTCTGAGTATGGAACTTTTTATACAGCATTTTCTAACATAAATTATCCTATAGTAAAAATATAAACATTTTCCAAGCATAAAAACTAATTACTTTGATTTAATGCATTTTTCCACCACAAAAATTACATAAGTGGTTACAGACAGGTAAAAAGTCCCTAAATAGTTTTATGGGATCTAGGCATCAATATAACAGCTCTGGAAAAGTTTCACAACATAAATCACAATATAGCAGTAGGTGAAATTAAATCTACCCATTTATGGCATCAAAAAAAGTCTAAAAAAAGCTTAGCTAGAGATGGGTTTTGGTCCTGATATTTTTACATTGGTCTACACATCAAGAAACTAAGCCACTATCCAAAAATCAGATTCAGCACTGGTCTACGATAGTGGGCACAATTAAAAGCTATTAAACTTTCCATTTAACGTAGAACAAAATATAGCAAGCATCTGAAGCAATGCATGTAACAAACGTTGTAGATTTTCTTCTAAAGATTCGAGAACAGTTGAGTTTGTATTTTTCTGATTTTTCTATGATTATATATGAATTTTACAAGTTTGCTGTTTTTGAAAATAAAGTTAAAACACTGGTTTGCAGATATGCCCCTGGAAACTTGCGTGCAGACCCTTTAAAGATTTCAATCGTTGCAATATGATCCTTGGGTGGCGCTGGCATGGCGGCCGGTCAAATTTCGGCGAGGGGGCTCGTCGGCGGCGAGGGAAAAAGGGTCGGGGTGAACTAGGGAGGCAAGAGCTACCTTGTGGGGGCCTTGGTCGGGGTTTGGGATGGCCGGAGGTGGCTCGTCGGCGTGGAGCAGGGGGCGGCGGTGGTGTGGCGCGTCGGCGACGATGCTCCGGCGAGCTAGAGCCTGCGGGGGCGGGTCGGTGAGCTTCACGGCGTCGAGGAGAACCCGTTCCGAGGCTTGGCTAGGGCGGAAGAGGGTCGGAGCTGGGCTGTCCACGGCGAGGTGGGGTACGGTGGTGGTGGAGGCAGCGCCGGTGGTGCTCTGGCTGAGGTGGGCGGCGATGGGCGGGGCAGTGAGCTCCGGTGGGGAAGTGTGGTGGTGTTTGGATGCTCAACTCTGGCAATGGGTGGCCGGGGAGGTGAGCTCCACGGCGAGCTTGGCACGGCGGCGGCAATGGCAGTGGGCGGCGGCGTTCTGGGGAGCTGGTCGCGCGAGCAGGGCTCAGGGCGGCCTTTATAAGGACACAGCGGGGGAGAGGAGGGAGTGGGGAGGGTCGGGTGCGCGTGAGGGAGACTGGGCGGTGCGGAGGCTCGGCATTTGCCGCGGCCGGCGGTGGATAGCGTCGGCGCGGCGTACGGCAGTGACACGGGCACGGGTTGGGCGCTGGGGATTTGGCGTGGGGGAGGGGGAGATCACGCGGGCGTGGGTTGGGCAAGCAGCTGCAGCAGCGGGCTGGTCGGGCGGTGAGCGCGGCGACGGGACGCAGCGGGGGCTCGGGCACGGCGCGGCCTGGCCATTGGGCGCGGCGAGCGGCGAGCAGAGGCGGGCGACGATGTCGCGCGCGTGGCATGCTCGGACTAGGCAGGGTCGCGGCCCGGGGGAGGGAGCTGGCGTGCGGCAGGGGTGCGGCAGCCATTGGCTTGGCGCCTAGCGCCGGTCAGGCATCGCCGACCAGGTGGCGGACGGCCGCTGCACGGCAGTCGGGCAGAGCAGGGAAGAGGGGAGGTGAGGGAGGGACTGGAAAGCGAAAATTGGAAGAACTTCAGGGTCTAGTCATAAAAATAAAATTATCTCCCTTTTTTGTGTTGCAACTCAAAAATCTATGAACATGAAAGTTGCTCAAAATGAAAAGGTGCACAAGTTTCGTTTCAGGCCAAAGTTCATTTGAGTTCTAGTTCAAAAGTTATTTTAAAAACTGAAAAAGCATGATTCGGATGACACGTCATTTCATGGGCAAAACTTCATATTTTTTTTGAGGTTTCAACTAGACTTTTGTTTATCATGTCACTGATGATGTGCCTATTCAATTTCGTAGCCATATTTGTATCGAGGTGAAAGTTATTTAATTTGTTTGATTAAAGTACATGTACTTATGCACATATACACATACTTTCAAAATAAAAGCAAAACCATATTATAATACATTTCTTTTAAAATTTTCTTAGTTATTTCTGCATATTGTTATGCTAATGAGACTTGTTTAGTAAATTAAACACCTGAGGTGTTACAGTAGGGATCTTCATTGATTACTCCAGAGAAGGATCGATTCCGAACCATGGCTATAAAGCAAGGGGGAGTTCATAGCCAGATGAGGAAGATGATGATGGCTCGTTGAACTCGCCCATTGGGGTGGACAGGCTCTGACAGGAAGGCCTCTCCATGGGTAATAGGGGAAAAGATAGAGGTAAAGAAACCAAAAGATTTGGAGAGGTGTGTACAGGATAACCTTCCATGGATAGCGGGGGCAAAGGTAGAAACAAAGAAAAACAAAAGATACGAGGACGACTAGGTACGAAGATAGATACAGCAACCGTTCCCCGGCAACGGCGCCAGAAAGCTTGTTAGGTATTTTAGCGATGTGCGAATAGATCCGCAAGCGCACGGATACTGTTGTAGCTTTCACCTCAAAGTATTCCAAGGGTTATCGAATCCAAGGGAACGTGTGTGTACTAACTTCTATTCTAGTCGGTCCAAGGACACACCAAGATAGGTGGCAAGGGCAGAGAGGATTCCTAATGTAACACTAGAGGTGAGTTAAAGGTCGATCTCTCAGGCAAAATACTCGCTTCGGGCACCGGCTTACCCCTGGTCTGCCAGGAGACTCCGGCCAATGGCTCTACGCTATATCCGAACTTGGAGGATTACAAAGGACCGATAGGGCTGTCACCACCTACGGCCTGCCTCTAACAATCCGTGGGATATAAGGCAAATGAAGGATAACCCTTAGCCTAGACACCACGTCTATGCTATGGATTACTACTGCAGTCTAACTACGTATATCGACCCGTAGCAAACTACAGCACTCCGTACAAATACAGAGCGACAAACCCGTAAGTAAGAGAACTGATCTCACTCAACTACTAGAACTAGTAGCATATACTATACATATACATGAGAGCACTCAAGCCTATACTATGCTAGCAAAGGACTAAGACTACTCATGCAACTAAGTATAACACTAAGAGAAGGAATCATGAACAATTACTAACCCAGAAGAATGTAGCAGCATCCGTAGAGGTACAAGTCGGAGAAGAGCGCCGACAGGCCCGGCGCCGCTCCAATCTATCCTCTAACTCTCTCCCTACTCTAACACAAGCTAGGCAAGGCCAAGACTCACTTGGATGGTGTACCTCTATTGTAAGCCCCTCGCCTTGTATTTATAGGGGTGAATCTGCAGCTCTCGGCCGGCAATTGAGGTGTTTGCACTTGGAACCGCCATTGAGGTCCAATGAGCGAGCTGCACGTGGAAGGGGAAGGTTGGTGGCACCAAAGTCGATTCGGGCGACCTCAGGGCTCGGCCAACCCGTGGCTGGCTCCACTCGCGCCGCCTTTCGTCCAGGATGCTGCCAAGTGGGCCCCCAAGTGGGTACAGGTTGATTGGGGGTATGTTTAGGCGGTTTAACCCTAATGTGGGCCCTCCAATCCTTGTGCCAGTGCCTGATTGGTCGGAAGGATGTTGCCATGGATTAAGGGGTGTGTTTCCTTGCTCTTTAGGTGTGTTTTCTTCTCTAATTGACCTGCATACAAATATTCACCAACACTTCAGCGGCTTGAGCGGCTTCTTCCGGTTATGGTCCGAGGCTATGTCCCTGAGCATGTCTGGCTAGTGCTGGCATAGTTGAGCTATTTCTTCCACCAGCTTTGCGCTAAGATGTCAAAAGGTTCTTAGAACTAAATGTAAAAATAAATGCAAAATTGAAGCTTCCATTGCAGAGGCATACATTCTGGAGGAGGTGTCAAACTTCACAACAAAATACTATGCTGACAACCTTCCTAGTGTGCATAATCCACCCCCTTATTACAATGCTGGCAAATATGAATTGAACCTCACCCTTTTCCAAGGGCAACTCGGAACTGCAAGTGAAGCGACCCACAAGACCTTGAAACATGAAGACTGGCGCACGATCATGCTATATGTGTTGACCAACCTTTCTGAAGTGGAGCCGTACATGCAGTAAGTTCTCAACAAACTTGTCCTCGAGTAGTCACTCTTCTGGATCCAAACCCCTTGTTTCTCGTTGGTACAGGGAATTTCATCATCAATTCTGGCGTAAATCAAGGGAACCTACCCCGCAGGAAGCTCAGACTCTTCTTAAACAGTGTGCGGGAAATGGAATGCCTGATTTTATTTCTTGGTTCAAATAGAAGGTAATGTCCATTTTAACGCATACTTAGTTTGACATTACAAGTTGCTCGTATGTGCGAATAATATAATGAACTATCCTTCTTGAACTTGCAGGGCCAAACCGATGCATCTATGAGTGCCGAGTTGATATAGGTTGCCGATGGTTGTACCTATAGGGTCAGATCATTTACCGGATATGATGTGAATGAATATCGCTTTCACACAACAAGACACGAGTAGAGTCGGCCCAATCAAAGAACCACAAATACCGGAGTATTTATGGCAGGCCTTGATGGGGTTAAGTATTATAGAAAAATTGAGGAAATATACAAACTAATGTTTCATGGTTGCAAACCTCTTAATCATATCATTTTCAAATGCCATTGGTTTGATCCAGAAGTAGTGAGACAGACTCCCAAGCTTGGGCTAGTCGAAATTCGACAATCATCCTTCTTACTAGGAGATGATGTCTATATTGTGGCTCAACAGGCCACACAAGTTTATTATCTCTCATACCCGTGCCAAACCGACGACTGTCTTAAGGGTTGGGATGTTGTGTACAAGGTATTGCCACACGGTAAACTACCTGTCCCAAACAATGAAGATTACAACATAGACCCAAATACATATGACGGAGAGTTCATTCAAGAAGATGGGCTAGAAGGGAGTTTTGAGATAGACTTAACCGAAGCGATCGGAATGGAAGTTGACGAGGCCGCTGGAGATGAGGTTCATAATGTGAAGGACTTAGAATTTCTTGAGCGATTACATTTAGGCAATGATAGTGATGATGACATTCAACCTTCGGAGCACGGGCATGATTATATTGACACGCGTGATAGTGATGATGAGACTTGTGATCCAGCTAATCCCGATCATGATAATTATTTCTAATACATGTATATTCTGTACTAATTAATTTACTATTTGTAACACTATGTTTTGTTTATTTTGCATCCCTTTAAAAGTACATCTTGTTTATCTATGCTGATTAGTTTACTCTTTTTAATTGCAGGTGATTGAATAAAGATGGTGGGCGGTTTGAGGTTGGTATCAGCACTTTACAGAGGGTTCAATGCAGCTGAGGGCTCCTGGAGGGGTAGAGGGAGAGGTAGGGGTCCGGGTCGACGAAGAGGTGGAGGCAGGGGTCGAGGAAGGCGAGAGCGTGGTCACCATCGCCTATAGCTCAGTCGTCGTCTGAGGAGGAGGAGGTACCTTCCACGCACACCTCTGGTGATGAGGAGGCAGAGGTGGAGCAGGAGCAGGAGCAGGAGGAGGAGGCAGGGGGTTCCACTTCCTCTGGTTCGCCAGGTGTCTGGTTGAGAGGTCCCTCGACCGTCCCGAGGTGACCGAAATCCTTTGAGAGACGCCCGTTGATTGGGCCCTCTGGGTCTAAGTAAGTAACTTTAGATGCTATCACTACCTTTTCATTTGATATGTTGAAACTCACAGTACAAACTAATAATTTTTCTTAATCACTTCTGCAGGGGTTGAGGGAAGGTCGCTGCAAGTGATCACAATCGCCATGTCAATGGCATCCTGGGACTTTTGTGCAAGCTACACTTCCCTGGCATGGTTCAGTATGGCGGAGTGGAGGAGCCGGCCTACACGTGGGAGCACTACATCACTTTCCCCAATTTACCCGATCGGGATGGAAGGGTATTCAACAACAAGGCAGAGCGGGTGGTGGGCGAGCTCTGGGTAAGTCTTCCTCGCACTATATTGCTTAATACATCGCATTCATTGGACATTCTTGAAATAATGAAAGGATACGTCGTATCTACATGCAGGATTTCTTCAGATGCCAGGAGGGATATGAGCCAGAGCGGCTAGTGTGGCTCACAAAGCTTGTCATAAACTTGTGAAGGACATGCATTACGAGGCGCGCATCCAGGCCATCGTAACCTACAACGCTCACTACCATGGAGTGAAGGTCAGCAAAACTCAGGGAAGAGACCTGAACATGAAGCTGACCCGGGAACAATACCTGCAGGTAAATATAGAACATTAATACTGATTTTTTCTGAGATTAAGTACGCTTAATTTCATCTTCATATATGAAATATACTTGACGACGTGTAGGTACCTCCGTGGTGGTGTGCCCAGCATCTCCAGTGCTGGGAAGTTATGGTGGATAAGTGGTGCACCCCCGAGTGGGAGGAGATACATAACGCTTGCCGGGAGCGCCTTTTGTTGATGTCAGATGCACCGCACCATCAAGGCAACCTTACCCTCGATGAGTACGCGGCTAGATGGGTACACGAATTCATTTTTTTTATTCTAACACTCAATACTGCATAATTTTTAATCATCTTGCTGTTATTTTCATAGTCGTTGGCACATGGTGGCCACCTTGCACCCAGTTCAAGGCATGGGCTTTGGCCCACAAGGGCAAGGCGACGTCCAACGTTGACTTCAACCCGGAGGACCCACCCTCGGCGTACAACAATGCAACTGTCCATAGCTACATTAGTGAGTACACATCGATGGCAAGGGAGGTCCATGGGCCAGAGTACGATCCGAGCACCCAGTATCTTGATGGAGAAGTCGTCATGAGGGTGGGAGGAGGCAAAAAGCATGGGCGGTACTGGATTGATGATGACACACTCGACACGGCCACTACTCCCACTCTCGCCCAAATTCGAGCGAGGAACACGAGCTCAAGCCCAGCCATACGCCCTCGGTCGGACACTACACAGTCCCGGATAGAGGAACTCCAGGTTATTTCAAATTCATTCGTCGTTCATTGATTTTTTTTACATACGTTTGTTTTGCATTGTAACATAAGGGTCAAATATTGTAGGCCCGACTGGAAGAATAGACGAGGCGATGGAACAGAGGATGGAGGCAGAGCGACAGAGGATGGAGGTCAAGCGACAAAGGGTCGAGGCCGAGCGGCAGAGGATGGAGCAGATATTTCAGTGGATGCAAAGTCTTGGTGAGAGGATTGGTCAACCTATACCACCAATGCTATTTCTGACTCCACCTCCTTCTGCAGCCGGTACTCCTGTGAGTATGAATGATTTAGTTTGTATGTTTCTACCTTAAATCTTGTCTAACACGTGCGATATTTTCTTCTTTGTGCAGAATCAATCGGCAACGTCGAATGATGGGCCGCATGATCAAGATTTGTCGTCGACATGGTTGCAGTGGGCACCTCAGCCACCTCAGTGAGTACTTGTGGTCGTCGAATAATTGTATGGACTTGCTTTGTATGGACTAGCTTGCATTTGCATTTGTGGACTACTTGTATTTGTAGAGTACTTTTTTTTGAGAAACGCAGTACAGACGCAGACGCTCACAACACGCACGCACACTCACTCCTATGAATACACGCAAGCAACCCTACTCCTATGAGCACCTCCGAGAGACTGAGCCTGCAAATCTTCGAGATTGATGAAGTCACCACGGGCGCCTCGCTGTTGACGGGAACGTCGTCTATCACTAAAAGCACAACGCCGTTAAAACCTAGAAAATTCGCTCCCATGGGGAATCGAACCTAGAACCTCAGATGCTACTGAGGCTCTTATAACCACTAGGCTACAGGCCCTTTCGCGTATTTGTAGAGTACTTGGGTTTGTGGACTATTTGTATTTGTGGACTATTTGTGGACTACTTCTATATGAACTGTCTGTGATGCTTATTGCGATATATATGTCATGCCTGTGATTCTTATTGTGATATATTTATATATGATGGTTGTAATGTTTATTTGAGTGGGTAACATATACGTGATCAAATAATAAAAATAGAAAAAAATAAGACAGTTTGCCGTGTGTCGCTCTCGGCAAAGAGAGCCTTTGCCGAGTGCTTTTACCATAGCACTCAGCAAAGGGCACTTTCGTGTGCAGCCTGGGCACAGTTTTGCCATGTGCCAATACTTTTGCCGAGTGCCTTGGTAAAAGCACTCGGCAAACATCAAGCCTTTGTCGAGTGCTTTTACCAAGGCACTCGGCAAAGGATAACAAGTTTGCCGAGTGCCTTGTCTGCGACACTTGGCAAACTGCAAGACTTTGCCGAGTGCCGGCCATTGAGGCACTCGGCAAAGCCTGCCATCACCGTCGAGCGGCCGTTAGTTGGTTGTGCCATAGCTTTTTTTTGCCGAGGGTCGGCTCAGCACTCGGCAAAGATCTTTGCCGAGTGCCCGACAGAAAGCTCTCGGCAAAATGCTGTTTGCCGGTGCACTGTTTGCCGAGTGCTCTTTTGCCGAGGGTGGCTCTCGACAAAGCTTTTGCCGAGTGTTTTTAGCTTTGTGCCGAGTGCCTTAGGCACTCGGCAAAGCAGCTGAATCCCATAGTGCATCGGCATCCGCACCCGTGCCCGCGCTTTCCATGTGGACATCATCACCACCGTCGCTCGTCTGTCCTCGTCCACCGCTGAGATATGGGCTCATGACCATGAGATCGTCTTCAACCGCCGCCACAGCACATCGGGAGGTAATTAGGGAAAAGAGAGAGGAGGAAGCAAGCACAGGTCAGGATCTTTTCTCGGTTCTTGGATCATGTCCTGCGGATCTCCTTTGTTGCTTGCTTGCCGCCTGAATCGTTTGCATTGATGGACTACGAGTCCTCGTGGAGAGGAGGCTTCTTGTGTTTGTTCTTTTTTATTTTACAAGGGAGTGACCGTGTTACAGCCCTGCAAAGGTTGGAGGGATGATGATCCATCGTTGGAGTACACTCTGTAGAGTAGATCTCGCTTTTGATTTAATAAGATATAAGAGTGAACTCGGTTTAGACCTTAATATCAAAAATCCTAATCAATCATAGCATCTCATGCTCATGAATCTCTTAGTGTTACTTTATCAGTATTATTAAACTTTGGTACTTGATATCTGTTGACAATTTTGTCCCCAACCCCAACTCAGCATTTTTCAGCATTCAGTACCGTCTGAACCGAAACTCTGCACTTATCTGCTAAAACTCTACATTTCTGAAACAATGGGAAAGGCATTTGAACTGAAAGTCTATAGGTATCAGCAAAAAAGCATAAGGTCTCTGCAGTGAAGTGCCTTCATGATGCTTACAGCTGTGCCCAAGCAGATCACAAATGAAGTGCTCAAGTTAATCTGAATCTGAAACTCTGAAACTAATGAAGTAGTAGCTGTTTAATGAAGCTTGATTTCTTAGACTTCAGACCTTATGTGCTTGTCTTTTGATAGTTTTCTGAAAGAATATGATGCGCAGTGGATGCAAATAGAGCAATAATGTGACTAGGTGAGATTAAAAAGAAAAGGCACATGACTTAAATATGATCTTTTGCTGCAGATTTTTTGCTATAAAGCTGCTTAATAGGGATGAGCTTCAAGGAAACAGAGAATTTCTAGTAGAGGTCCTCATGATGAGTTTATTGGATCATCAAAACTTGGTTAAAGTGACAAACCAGTGCTCAGCTTGGTTGATGTCGCCAAAAGGAGCTCAAGATGGCTTTGCTGACGAGTATTGCTCATTTATCAGTATCTAAGAAGTTAATTTACTATAGTTTGTCATTATTATAGTAAACAAATACAGCGTTGTAACTAGAAAATGCCCTTGTCATGTTCTGATTAATTGTGTTTCACATTTTTCGATGTTTTAGAGTTTTCTTAAACATGTGACTTGGACTGTAAGCATTTACTCACCTGTACTTTTTCGTACATGTGGGCTGTTTCTAAACATGTGATTGAATCTTTGGAGCCGCAACAGCAAGCTGAGGGAATCGCTATCTGGTCCAGCATGATTTGTTCCTCTTGGAATCCTGTAGGCGATTAGCAGTATTAGCAAGCTGAGGAGCTGAGGAAATCTTGTAGGCGCTTATTACTAGGCCTGCCTCTCATTCACATGCGTACATGCGGGCTCTTGCGGGCTCTTGCGTGAACCCGTATCAGCGGGCGGCGTCTCGCAGGCCGCCGCATATGCCCGCAATAAACTGGCGGTTGATGCGGACGGGCAGCCGTACTTTTTACATTACTTGTTTTTCAAACAAAATTCACGTTTGAACCTTAAGGGAACTATTTCGGAATTTGGACCCTAAGAGTCGGCGCCATGATTCACGGCGCCGAGGTAACACGTCTCGACGCCGTGAACCATGGCGCCGAGCTTTGCGATCTAATTCAGCGTGACAATCGACATGGAGGCGATGTGGCACCACCTCGACGCCATAGATCTTGGCGCTGAGCTCGGTGCCGCAGATCTCCACGCCAAAGCTTTAACCTTTATATTTTGACATGCGAAATATATAAGTAAAATTGTTCTAGAAAATATACAAACTGTGTGCTCTAGCTTAGATGGTTAAAGCACTTGATTTGGGCCTTGCAGACCCATTTTCAAGTCCTAGTTCTGCAGTTTTTTCTACTTTTTGTGCTTAATTCCAATGCAAATTGCAAGCCCACGTTGTATTACATGTATAGAATAGATATAGGTGTAATTATCATATTATTTTTCTATTAGAACAACAGAATAATAATATTTTATGAAAACTATTTCTTTTTGTGGAAAGATAAACTATCTTAAATTTGAAGTATAACCTCAAAAAGTATTATTATAATGTCTGACTCTAAAAGGATATAAAAAACTGCAAAACTAGAATTTGAACTTGGGTCTACAAGGGTGAAACTAGGATTTGAACTTGGGTCTACAAGGGTGGATTTATGTGCCTTAACCATCTTAGCTAGAGCATACAATTTGCATCTTTTCTGAAACAATTCTACTTATATGTTTTGCATATTAAAATATAAATGTTAAAACTTCGGTGCCGAGATCTGCGGCGCCGAGCTCGACGTCAAGACCTATGGCGTCGAGGTAGTGCCACGTCGATTGCCACACAGATGGGTCGCAAAGCTCGGCATCATGACTCACAGCGCCTAGATGTGTTACCTCGGCGCCATGAGTCACGGTGCCGACCCCAGGTCCAAATTCGGAATAGCTTTTCAGAGGTCCAAACTTTGAATTTTGTTGGTAAAACGGTCAAAAAGTAAAAAGTACGGGACGGCAGTGGGTACCCGCAGCCGCTTCCTCCTCTCCTGTATTCTACATCTGGATCTTGCAGTCTAATGACGGGTAGGAGGGAGTCGACGGCGGAGGGGGAGGAGATGGCCTCAGAGATGGTGGTGGAGGAGGGGGAAGCGTCCTCGGATTCGTCGTCGGAACCGGACTGGGATTTGTTGGAGACGGAGGACGAGGGGGAGACGGAGGACGAGGAGGAGGAGGCAGCGGCGGCGAGGTTCAACGACGGTCTAGGTGAGCTAAATCGCCCCGAGGATCTTCTCTTTTGTCCCCACCTGCGCTGGAAGGAAACCCTACCTTGCAGTTGGTGTTCTGGGGTTTGGTGGAGCCCTGAATTAGGCGGAGGGCTTGCTCAGTGCGGGGGGCCACATCGCCGGTGTCGACTCCAGAGTCGCGGGTTGGCAGGCGAAGGTTATTTGTGGTTAGGCTGCGTTGGCGGATCTGGCGGGTGCAAAGGAGCCTTTGGCCTCTGAGCCACGAACTGACTTCATGCTTGATGTCTAGTAGTCCAAACTTACGTTTTTCCTTGTAATTCTGCTTGCCTGAATTTGCCATCTCTAAACAACCGATAAAGAAGAGCAAAGCAAAGGTAGCATGACCAATAGTGAACCAACCCCTTGGACCGCTGCAAAAAACACCATGTGATTTCAATGTAGCTCGATCTAATTCAAAAATTTCCCCTAATTGAGCATGCTGCACATATTGTTACGCCTACTTGTTCAATACTATATTTGGATTCTGCTCTTCTAAATTTCGATGCAATATTGTTTCTAGAATTTTCATTGCATCAGTATTATTAATATAGCAGTGCCCCTTGTATCCAGGTTACTAAACAGATTATTCAGATGGCAGGCTGCTTGAATCAGTGCAACCAACGTGCGACTGCTGCTGAGCACATTATGGAAATATCTCGCATTGACACTAAGGATTGGGATTTACTGAAACTTGCGACTGCGCTCATGATGATATGTTGCCCTGAAAAAAAAAATTGCAGCTCCCCGATGGGTAAGTCGTAATATTTTGTGAATATATGCGTTTGATGGACATTTGTCATTTGAACTAATGCCAACTAATGCTAGTGTGTTTCATTCAGCTCTTTCCGAGAGAACAGTTTTAGATCTTTAGGAAACATGCACCTCAATATGAAAATAAGATCTCGAAATTGCCTCTCTTGGTAGCCTATAATGAAATATACTGGGCCCGTAAATTTAGGTATCAGGTAGTGCGGCAGTTGCTCCATTTGATCAAGCATGACAAAAAGGCATGTGAAGCTGAACTAGCAAGTGAAGCTGCAAGTGATCATGAAATCGGTACTGACAGGAAGAAGGATCTCATATGACTCATTTGGTTTCAACATCTTACACAATTTCTAATTGCATACTGTCATGGTGGGATTAACCTACCGACGGCGGGGTAAGGCGGCAGGGACTCCAGACGACAATTAGAGATATGTTAGTTAGCTTAAAGATTTGGTTTGTTAGTCGGTTTGTTTTCTTGGAAAGGAAGTTGTCCTCAGGCTCGGCATCATATAAGTTGAGACCTGAGATAGTTGGGGTAGTTTTTGGATTGTACCTTAGATTGAATCCTGACCTGCCTCTTCGGCGCGCCGTGAGCGTCAGCCATTGCTCCAGCGTGTCGTAGAGGTTCAGGGCCACGTCCGGCCACCTCTTTTGAATACAATCTACGTCGAGTTCCTCCGTCCAATTCCCTTCCTCCTCACGTCCGTGACAACTTGGTATCAACTAGCTTTGGTACCGATCCCATGGCCGGCGAAGATCAATCCGGGCAGCTTTCGGTCGAGCAGACGGTGGACGACATGCTCAAGACGCTGACCGATCTCGCCGCCAAGGTTATGCACCTCGCCGCCCAGACTGCCGCGCTCAAACCTCTGTTGCCGCTCGCCAAGCATCTAGACGGCCTGCCGGACAAGGTCACCAAACTCCAGGCGGCCGCGTTCGAAGGATCTAACCAAATTTCCGTCCTGAACGTGGCGGTGTCTCGCCTTGAGAGGGCGCAACGCGGAGACAAGGATCCGGCCCTCGACGACAACGCCGATGGTGACACATCGGCACATGGGCACTTCCCCAAGTCGCCCTCGCGCGTGCCGCCGCCCCGCGACACGCCCCCGCTGCGCCCCCGGGACAACAACGACGATGACTTCGTCGATTCGCATTCCAATCCTCGAGTGCGCAGAAAAGAGGACCCCTTACCGTGGCTTAACTGTTGTGAGACCTTGTTCTGGTGCCAGAACACACCAGAACGCCGTCGCGTCACGTACGCGTCCCTCCACCTCACCGGGACGGCGCAACTTTGGTACTACCGTCTGGAGTTGACATCCGGAACTCCGTCGTGGCGCCGCTTCGCCCAGCTCGTCCAGCAGCGCCTCGGCCCTCCCATGACGGACAGTGCCATCGGTGAAATCATGCTCCTCCGCCGAACGAGATCCATGGATGACTACACTGACATGTTCCTCGTCTTGGCCTCGCCCTGGCGTGCCACGACGTGGATCTCACTGAGGCCCAGCTCGTCCACATGTACACGGCCGGCCTGGTGAACCCACTCAGGACCGATGTCGCGCTCCGCACGCCCGTCACCCTCGACGACGCCATTATGCTCGCCTGCGCCTACGAACAGCGCATGCAACTCTCTGCCTCCGATATCGGAGACGCTCGCGGGAGTCGCCCTTCAGCCCTTGCGCCATCAGGCTCCTCTTCACCGACGACGCACCCTGGCACTTCAGCTTCATCAGCGGCACCAGGATCAGGCAAATCCACGTCGCTCTCGTCCCTTCCACGTCGTCGGCTCTCGCCTGCGAAGATGGCGCAACGCCGCGGCGACGGCATGTGCTACAACTGCGACGAGAAGTGTGCTCAGGGGCACAAATGCAAGAAGCTCTTCGTCATCGAGATCATTGGTTTCGACGACACGGAGGAGTTCGTAGAGAGCGCCGCACTCTCAGGCACCCCGGATGAACTGAGCATCTCGCTTCATGCACTCACCGGCGTACACCCGCGTGGATTCCAGACTATGAAGATGTTCGTGTCGATCGACATCGTCGCGGTCGCTCTCCTCGACTCTGGCTCCTCCCACAACTTCATCGGCACCAAGATGGCACTAAGGGTGGGCATACGGCTGCAGCACTGCGAGGGCCTCTCAGTGACCGTTGCGAACGGCGACCGCATCGCGTCCCCCGGCAAGTCCCTTGCCAGGACCGTGCACATTGGGGAGGAGGCGTTCGACCTCGACCTCTACGCCCTCCCCCTGGGCGCGTATGATATGGTGTTGGGCGTGCAGTGTCTCGGAATGTTGGGCCCGATCCTTCGGGACTTCGCCAGGCACACCATGTGGAGCACATCCTGTGGCGCGGCGCGGACACCTCGCCAGGCCTGGCCACGACGACCGTGGTGGCGGGCCACGACGACGACCTCCTCGACGCACTTCTGGAGGAGTTCGAGTCCATCTTCGCGGAGCCCCAGGGGCTTCCCCCACATCGTCACATGTGCCACAGCGTCCGCCTCAAACCCGGCACGACGTCAGTGGCGGTCCATCCGTACCGCTACACCCATGCGCAGAAGGATGAGCTGGAACGCCAGTGCGACGAGATGGTCCGCCTGGGCGTCACTCAGCTGAGCTCATCGGCTTTCTCCTCTCCGGCCCTCTTGATCCACAAGCGAGACGGAACCTGGCGTTTCTGCATCGACTACCGCGCCCTCAACGAATGCACCATCAAAGATAAGTTCTGGCTCTTGACGTGGGGCCCACGTGTAGGTATAGCCACACTACTTTGCACATAGTAGCTGCCTGTCATACCGAGTCATCTCCAATAAATTTCAATCAATTTTGATAAAATTTTATAGTGTGAATGCGAGGTTTTACTTTTAGGGTCCCATCCCGGTGGTTGAGGAACTACTGGATGAACTGCGCGGCGCCAAGTTCTTCACCAAGCTCGACATGCGCTCAGGATATCATCAGGTGCGGATGCATCCCGATGACGGAGAAGACCGAATTTCGTACTCACCAGGGGCTTTTTGAGTTCCTGGTGATGCCCTTCGGCCTCACCAACGCGCCGGCAACATTCCAGGCGATGATGAACGACATCCTCCTTCTGTTCCTACGCCGGTTCATCCTTGTGTTCTTGGACGGTATTTTGATTTATAGCTCTTCGTGGTCGGATCACCTCCGCCACGTTCGCTCGGTGTTTTGCACACTGCAGAACCACCAGCTCTTCCTCATGAAATCCAAGTGCGACTTTGGACGTACTTCCATGGCGTACCTTGGCCATGTGATCTCAGGGGACGACGTGGCCATGGACAAGCAAAAAGTCCAGGCTGTGCTGGACTGGCCGATTCCAACATCGGCCAAGGCGGTGAGGGGCTTCCTCGGGCTGGCGGGCTACTACCGCCACTTCATTCGCAATTTTGGCACAATCGCGGCCCCACTCACGGCCCTACTTCAGAAGGAGGGTTTTGGGTGGAACGCTGACGCCGCCCACGCATTCCAGACGCTTCAGCGTGCCCTTACGGAGGTGCCTGTTCTTCAGCTGCCGGCGTTCGACCATGACTTCATCATCGAGTGCGACGCGTCGGGCGCCGGATTTGGCGCGGTACTCCACTAGGGCGCGGGTCGGTCGCCTTCTTTAGCAAACCCATCACGCCGCGCCACGCCAAGCTCGTTGCCTATGAACGTGAGCTCATTGGCTTGGTTCAAGCTGTGCGCCATTGGAGGCCGTATCTGTGGGGACGCCGGTTTGTGGTGCGCACTGACCACCGGAGCCTCCGCTTCCTGTTTGACCAGCGTCTCACGACCATTCCACAGCACCAATGGGCAAGCAAACTGTTGGGATTCGACTTCATCGTCGAATACAAGCCGGGCGCTCTTAACATGGTCACCGACGCCCTCTCCAGACGGGATGAGCGTCCTAGCGAGGCAGTGGCCCTCTCCACCCCATAGTTCACCGTCTTTGAGGACATTCGCCAGATCAACGCCAATGCATCACTCTCTCAACTACGGGATGCCATCCGCGGCGGCGCCAAACCAGCTCATTGGTCGGTGGTGGACGGCCTGATCTTGCTCACGGCCGTATCTTTGTGGCGTCGACATCAGCCCTCTTCCCATTGGTCCTGGACCTGGTGTATGGTGCGGGGCATGAAGGAGTTAATAAGACTCTCCACCGACTACGTGCAGATTTCCACATCCCAAATGATCGAGTGACAGTCCTGGACTTTGTGTGGTCCTGTGCGGTGTGCCAGCGCAACAAGAGCGAGCATTTGCAACCTGGAGGACTGCTGCAGCCGCTCGAAGTACCAACAACGGTATAGGCGAATGTGGCTATGGATTTCATCGAGGCCTTACCAAAGGTGAATGGAAAATCGGTCATCTTGACTTTCGTCGATCGCTTCTCTAAGGCGGCACACTTCATCGCCTTGTCGCACCCATATACGTCCGTCACTGTGGCACGGTCCTTCTTCGCTGAGGTGGTGCGCCTCCATGGCGTGCCGTCTTCCATCGTCAGTGATCGAGATCCGGTCTTCACAAGCTCATTTTGGCGCAAGCTCTTTCGGCTGGCAGGAGTAAAGTTGCAGTTCACCTTAGCCTTCCACCCCCAATCAAATGGTCAGTCCGAGGCAACCAACAAGATCATGTCAATGTTTTTGCGGTGTCTTACGGGAGATCGCCCGCGGAATTGGTTGCAGTGGCTATCGTGGGCTGAATTCTGCTACAATTCTTCCTTCCAGCAGTCCCTGAAAACTTCACCATTTGAAGTTTTTTATGGCCGGCCGCCACCCTCTTTCCGCTCATATGAACCTGGGGACGCGCGCCTGCCAGCAGTTGATAAAGCCATATGAGACAGAGATGAGTTTCTGGTAGAGGTGCGCGATCGCTTGGAGCAGGCTCAACAACACTACAAGGCAGCCTATGATCGTCGCCATCGGCCGGTGGAGTTTACGCCGGGGCAGTGGGTGTGGCTCCGCCTGCTGCATCGACCGATGGCATCACTTAGTGTTTATGGCCGTGGCAAGCTGGGTCCTCGGTTCTTTGGCCCCTATCAAGTCGCTGACCGGGTGGATGACGTTGCCTACAAGCTCATCTTGCCGGTGGGTGCCTGTATCCATGACGTGTTCCATGTCGGGCTCCTCAAGCCTTATCACCGCGTCCCTCCTGAAGCTCCACCGGTCCTTCTGCCAACACTCCATGGCCGCGTCGTTGTTCAGCCAGAGGCAGTGCTACGAGGACGTCTCGCGCGGGGTCAGCAGGAGCTCCTTGTGCAATGGAAGGGTGCCCCAGCTTCGGAGACATCGTGGGTTCCTCTACAAGAGTTTCGTCAGATGTTTCCCGCATTCCAGCTCGCGGATGAGCTGCTTGTCCGAGGGGGGGGGGGGGGGGAGAGATGTCATGGTGGGATTAACCTACAGACGGCGGGGCAAGGCGGCAGGGACTCCAGATGACAATTAGAGATATGTTAGTTAGCTTAAAGATTTGGTTTGTTAGTCGGTTTGTTTTCTTGGAAAGGAAGTTGTCCTCAGGCTCGACATCATATAAGTTGAGACCTGAGATAGTTGGGGCAGTTTTTGGATTGCATCTTAGATTGAATCGTGACCTGCCTCTTCGGCGCCGTGAGCGTCAGCCATTGCTCCAGCGCGCCGTATAGGTCCAGGGCCACGTCCGGCCACCTCTTTTGAATACAATCTACGTCGAGTTCCTGCATCCAATTCCCTTCCTCATGTCCGTGACACGTACTCTAATGCTTTAGAGTACACGAAAGGAACTCCTGTGAATTTGCTTGTTCATATGTTGTCATCTCTATATGTTCTTTGATGCTATTAGGCAATAGGAGATTGTATATTGTATATTCAGGCAAGGCAGTCAATTAGGATCAGACCTGCCATGTTTAGAGATAGAGATATATTCCTATCCTTGTATTTGTAAACTGCCATATATGGCAGCAGCCGCTACCCTATAAATACAGGCGCCCCTCTCCTATTGAGAGCGTGGCTAATTGCCCCCAACTTCATCTTTCTACATGGTAATCAGAGCAATCTGATCTTGGCCCTCCCTCTCCTTCCCCAAACCTGCGCCGCCCAACCTGCTGCGCCGCCCAATAGCCACATCATCATGTCCACAGAAACCTCCACCACCTCCGCTACCTCTCCAGCCATGGCTGACGCCATCAACCCAGCCGTTTGCCCATATGCTCTGGTAAACGTGAAGACCCACATCCCCATGACCCTCGAGCTGCGACCGTCCAACTACACCAAGTGGTCCATAGCTTTCCACGCCATGTGTGGCAAATTCGGGCTGCTCTCGCACCTTGTCATCGTCTCCCCTACGCCCACCGATGACGCATGGGTGCAGCCTGACTTTTGCATCCATAGTTGGATCTTTGGCACCGTCTCCGACTCCGTCCTCAACCTCGCTATGACCGGCGCCCAGCAGACCGCCGGCCAGCTCTGGACGGCCATCGCCGACCTGTACCAAGCTAACAAGGCGCCCCGCGCCGTCTTCCTGAGTCACGAGTTCCACTTGATGACCCAGGGCGACTCCTCCATCGACGAATACTGCATGCGCATGAAGGAGGCTGCCGACAATCTTCGCGACGTCGGGCAGACCATCACCGAGCCCAACCTCGTCCTCAACCTGCTCCGCGGCCTCAACGAGAAGTACCAATCCGTCACCGACAACATCGCCGCCCAGGAACCTCTCACTTTTGCTGTTGCCAGGAACCAACTCATCCTCAAGGAGCTGCGTCTCAAGAACGAGGACAAGGTCCGCACCGCTTCGGCCCTTCTCGCTGCCTTCAACGGCGCCCCTGGTGGCGCCACACCGGCCGGAGTCCAGCAGCAGCAGTTGCGCTAGCGGCAGTAGCCGCGCCAGCATCAGCAGCAGCAGCACGGCAACGGCGGCCCCCGCAACAACACTCGGCGCGACAGCAAGCGTCAGCCCTGGGGTTTTGATCCTTGGACTGGCGCATGTGTCAACCCCGGCGAGCGCGTCATACCTCCCTGGGAGCGCGACCAGGGCATTTTCGGTGCCCCTGGCAGCCACCCATGGCAGCCCCCACGCCAACAGGGGGTGCTCGGTGCCCCTCCGCAGGCGCACACGGCGTTCGCCCCCGTCTAGGCTTCCTCCACCAACACTGGTGGACCGACATGGGACTCGGCCGGCCTCATTGCTGCCCTGCAGCACCTGGCTGTCCACGGCAGCCCCTCATGGGTTGTTGACTCCGGCGCCTCATCCCACATGACGTCTTCTGATGGTATGCTCCTCCAGCGCCTACCCCCCTCCACCTCCTCTATAACAGTAGGCAATGGCACTAGCATCCCGGTCACGTCTAGAGGTCACTCCATCCTACCCACCGCCACAGCAAACTTCTCCCTCAATAACATTCTCGTCGCCCCTTCCCTTGTTCGTAATCTTTTATCCGTTCGTCAATTCACCCGTGAAAACCACTGCTCTCTTGAATTTGACGCTCTTGGTTTTTCTGTTAAGGATATCCAGACGGGACGCGTGATTCATCGCTGCAATAGCACCGGCGATCTCTACACCATACCTGCTATCCCTCCGACCGCTGGCGCCTCCTCATATGCTCTCCTCGCTGTTTCGTCGACCCTGTGGCACCAGCGTCTCGGCCATCCAGCCCTTGCTGCATTAGAACATTTAAATAAAATACACGCTGTTTCCTGTAATAAAGTAGACTGCTCCCTCTGCCATTCATGTCAGCTAGGCAAGCATACGCGTCTACCCTTCAGTGCCTCTCAGTCTTGTACTCATGCACCGTTTGAACTAATTCATTGTGATGTTTGGACCTCTCCCATCCCTAGTATATCTAGTTTTCCATACTATTTAGTCTGCCAGGATGATTACAGTCACTATTGTTGGGTTTTTCCTCTCCGACGAAAATTCGAGGTCCACCAACACTTAGTTGAGCTCACAGCTCTTGCACAAACCCAATTTAACCTCCCTGTAAAATGCTTCCAAACCGACAATGGCACCGAATTCGTCAACACAGCCACCACCACCTTCTTCGCTGCTCGGGGAACTCTTCTCCATCTCTCCTGCCCATACACTTCCCCTCAAAATGGCAAGGCGGAACGCACCATCCGCACCCTCAACAACTCAATTCGCACCATGCTGCTCCACGCTTCCATGCCGCCTGCATACTGGGCTAAGGCTCTTGCTGCCGCCTGCTACTTACTCAACAGGCGCCCTTCCTCCTCCATATCCCATGAGGTTCCCTTCACTCGCCTCCATGGACAGCCACCCACCTACAGCCACCTTCGCGTTTTTGGGTGCCTCTGCTACCCAAACCTACAGGCCACCTCCCCACATAAGCTTGCACCTCGCTCCGCGGCATGTATTTTCCTTGGGTATCCATCCTCTCATAAGGGTTATCGGTGTCTTAACCTGACAACTCAACGCATCATTATTTCTCATCATGTTGTATTCGATGAGACTGTTTTTCCCTTTTCCACCACCAGCGTCATCCCATTCCCTCACTCCCTGGAATTCCTTCTAGACAACGATTCGTTTTCGGTGCCTTTCTCTACTGTTTCTGCAGGTGGAGGTCCCTCCTCAACGACCACGGTTGCTCCGTCCACCTTGGATGTTGTGCAACCGCCCCCTGATGATGAGCCAGACCCGGCTCTTCTCCTGCCTGGGGGGCGCGGCCTTGTGGCCCCTACCCCCAGTTCAGCTTCTCCACCACCGAGCGGGTGTGGTCACGTGCCCCCGCCTGGCCTTCCTGTGGCTCCGTTCCCACGGACCTACAGTCGATGACCCCAGCCGGTGCCTGCGCCATCGGCTGCCCCTGCAGCACCGGCGCCCCAGGCTGAGTTCGCGGCAACAACCCCATCTCCGTTGCTCACCCGCACCAGGACCGGCGCCCTCCCGCGTGTGAGCTACGAGGGGCTCGCTGCCACCTCCTCGCCCTCACCATCACCTCTACCGGCGAACTACCGCAGCGCCCTGGCCGATGCCAACTGGCGGGCTGCGATGCTGGATGAGTACCAGGAACTCGTCGACAACAACACCTGGCGTCTTGTTCCGTGCCCTCCTGGCGCGAACGTTGTGACGGGCAAGTGGATTTTCCGGCACAAATAACATGCCGATGGGTCCCTCGCTCGTCACAAGGCCCGCTGGGTGGTCCGCGGGTTTTCTCAACAAGAAGGCATTGACTACGATGAGACCTTCAGTCCGGTGGTCAAACAGGCCACCATTCGGACCGTTCTCAGCATTGCCGTCTCCCGCGCCTAGCCAATCCACCAGCTCGACGTGAAGAATGCCTTTCTTCACGACCACCTCGACGAGACGGTGTACTGCCAGCAGCCACCAGGTTTCGTCGACCCCGCCGCTGCAAATCACGTCTGCCTCCTGCAGAAGTCCCTGTACGGACTGAAGCAGGCCCCGCGAGCTTGGTACCAGCGGTTCGCGGCCTTCCTTCAACAGCTCGGCTTTGTCACCTGCACCTCCGACATGTCCCTCTTTGTTCTCACTGAGGGGACGAGTCTCGCCTACTTGCTGCTCTACGTCGACGACATCATCCTCACTGCCTCGACTCCCGCTCTTCTGTAGCGACTCATGGCCTGACTCCAGTCTGTGTTCGCCATGACCGACTTGGGTGCTCTTTACCACTTCCTCGGCGTTGCTGTCACCCGCACCTCCGACAGCCTGTTCCTGTCGCAGCGACAGTACGCTGTCGATCTCCTCCAGCGGGCGGGCATGGTCGAGTGTCATCCTACGGCAACCCCCTGTTGACACTCAGGCCAAGCTCTCCGCCCATGAAGGCACCAAACTGTCAGACAAGGACAGCTCAGAGTACAGGAGCATAGCAGGGGCTCTCTAGTACCTGACTCTGACGCGTCCTGATCTGGCTTATGCAGTTCAACAGGTGTGTCTCTTCATGCACGCCCCAAGAGAGCCCCACCGTGCGCTGATCAAGCGCATTCTGCGCTATGTGAAGGGCACGCTATCCTCCGGTCTTCACATTGGCGCCGACTCCATCCAGACGCTGACCGCATACTCAGATGCTGACTGGGCTGGTTGCCCTGACTCCAGGCGGTCCACCTTCTGGTTTCTGCGTCTATCTCGGCGACAACCTGGTCTCCTGGTCCTCCAAACGCCAGGCCACGGTCTCCCGCTCTAGTGCTGAGGCAGAATACCGTGCTGTAGCTCACGTTGTGGCCGAGTGCTGTTGGCTGCGGAATCTCCTTCAGGAGCTCCATCTTCAGCTGCCCCAGGCTACGGTGGTCTTCTGCGACAACGTCAGCGTTGTCTACATGACGGCCAATTCGGTCCACCATAAGCGCACGAAGCATATTGAGATTGACATTCACTTTGTGCGCGAGAAGGTGGCCCTTGGCGAGATTCGGGTCCTTCATGTTCCTTCGTCTCATCAGTTTGCTGACATCATGACGAAAGGGCTCCCAACGCCACTGTTTACAGATTTCAGAACCAGCCTGTGCGTCCGCAAGCCTCCCACTTCGGCTGCGGGCGGGTATTAGGCAATAGGAGATTGTATATTGTATATGCAGGCAAGGCGGTCAATTAGGATCAGACCTGCCATGTTTAGAGATAGAGATATATTCCTGTCCTTGTATTTGTAAACTGCCATATATGGCAGCAGCCGCTTCCCTATAAATACAGGCGCCCCTCTCCTATTGAGAGTGTGGCTAATTGCCCCCAACTTCATCTTTCTACAGATGCAGCAGACATATTACTGGAAAGATAATTGAAGCTTGCAGTAGTTAATTTTTTAGTGGTATATTTATGTACATTGTGTAGCAGATTGCATCCACAATCATGAACATACATAAATTCAACTTTCTATTGCTACCTTTGCTCCAATTGCCATTGCAAGACCTGTTAGTTGTGTGCCAAATGAGTTGTGAGCAATCTGGTTGTCGAGCTAGCACTTTTTGCCATAGTTTTTTCTTCTTAGTAGCTTTGTAACAGGGTTCTTTGTAACAAGGTTGATACAACTTCTGATCTAGATGCCTCCATATCATACTTTTTGTAAAGAGAGTATGTAACTGCACAGATCTTGCGCAGCCATTTACATAGGATATGTTTACATGTAACCGTAATATCATAGTATGATAGCTAGCTTCTAAATACTTGTTCTCCAATCTGTTTGTCACTATTAATGCAATTTGCATCTGGTTTACACAAGATCTTACTCGGCATTAAATCTGGGTTTCACATACAGGAATGATGGGCCATCAACAGCAAATGGCCCCTCCTAGTAGGGGTTCTGTGAATGGATTCCCCAATCCGAAGCTGGACAGGGAGGTAGTGGAAGGCATGGCAATAAAACAAATTTGGTGAGGTCATCATTTGGTGGTCTTGGTGGTGCAGGTGAACATCATACCCCATATTAATAAATGTTATAATACTTCAAAAATTATATTGTTGATAATGTTTTCCTTTTGTTAAGAAAATGGCACCAACCTAGGGCATGCAAGCCACTTGAGGGATCGGCTAATCCATGTTTTAACACAATTTGTTGGGCATCATGTGGATGTGCATGTGAAAAATGGGTCTATCATCTCTGGAATTTTCCATGCAACAAACTCTGACAAAGACTTTGGTACACCTCTCTTTTTATCTTTTATTTATGACTTTTAAGATTAAGAATCCTTTTTCAGCTTTCTTCTGGGAGTCCCATTTCCTGAATTGTATTGTCACATTCCTCCAATGCTTAGCTTCAAGCTTCTTCTACAGGACTTGTCTTAAAAATGGCTCAGGTCATAAAGGATGGTTCTGCCAGAGGACAAAGATATGCTGCTGTTGTTGTAAAGAAACATGAGGCTGTGATAATACCAGCAAGGGAGCTTGTAAAAGTTTTTGCCAAGGTTTGTTTTAGGAAGTTTACTGCATACATTCTCAAAAAGCTGGGGTGTTAGGAGTATTAAGAGTGTCTTTTTCCATGTTTCTTTTAGCTAAAAGAGTCAGGGGACTATTTGCTTTTTGCCATGAATATTTTCTATTTATTCTTTGGTCCACCTGCTATGTTGTTGGATTTGCATTCTAGAGGACCTTTCAAGCCAAATTATAATTTTGTTTAGTAGTCTTTTTTGTTTCCAGAGTATGGCCTATCCATGCACTATAGTCATAAACAATAGCTATTCTGATGCAATATTTCAAAGCATGACATGCACAATTTTCTTAGTTTGTATCTTTGATGTGCAGGATGAAGAATCATCTTCCTACATATTTGATGATACTGATCCATTTGCCAATATCCAAACCAATAAGCCCTTCTCCGTTGGCGAAAACCAATATCCTCTTTATTTGTATGGGCCTTATGAGCATATAAATTGCATGGAAGGTCTATATACTCCCTCTGTTCTCTTTTATAGATGTTCGTTTGCTCAAAATTTGAGTTACCAGCGTCATATAAAACAGAACAGAGGGAGTGTATTAGTAGTCATTTTTCAAGGCAGTCCCATTGAGTTCATGTTATCTTTTACATATGATAAAGTTTGTTTTGCTGGGAATAAGTCTTTGTATTATTGTCTTTGTGGTCTTAGTCTTTGTAGCATCTTGAGGACAGCTCATATGTTGTGATCTTGCTGCCCCTAGGACAGCATCTAGAGGACAACATATTAGAGGACAGCATCTTAGCTTTAGCTGTTAGGACAACATCTAGGCATCTTAGACCAGTTTGCATAAGCTTGGCTGCCCAGCCAACTATAAATATGTAACCCCAACCCCTCGGGTTGTCATGGCATTGTGTGAGAGGTAAACTAGAAAATTGCCCCAACTCATAGTGTCATCCTCTCGATGAGAGTAAGAGTTTCGATACTAACAACTGATATCAGAGCCGTTCTTTCCTGCAGCCTGAACATCTCCTGTTCCTCTCTCTCCAACGTCTCCTTTCGCTCTCAGCCAGCAGCAGCAACACCTACTGTTTCTGCTCACCTCTCCTCCCCTGCAGAAACAAGCAGTAGCAGCAGCACGTTTGAGGCAACCTGCACAAACAAGGAGCAACAGCAGCATGTCCGAGGCAACCTCCTCCCCACGCAGCAGCCCCCCATTAGCACGCCATGTCCGAAGGGCAGTCTCAGCGTTCGGTCGCCTCGAGCGCGCGGCACCGGCAGGAGGCCGAGGTCGCCGCGGCAAAGAAGCGTGAGCGAGCGGCAGCAGCAACTGTAGCGACGGCGGCAAGGGCGGCAAGGCTGGCAAAGATGGAGCTGGCAGTAGCAAGGGCGGAGGTGGAGGCAGCGACTGCGGCATATGTGGCGGCGGGAGGTTCTGCGCGGCAGCAGCTCCGGTAGCTCTGCCTCCGCCGACGGCGGCACCGACGTGAACCTCGGGCTGGCGAGGGAAGCAGCTCGCGAGCGGGCGAGGCAGTGGGCGTTAACGCGCCGGCGGTGCTCCAGGCAGGGGCGCGCGCGCGGCAGCGGCCCAGATAGGCGCGGATGCGTCGGCGGAGCCCCAGGCGGGGGCATGCACGACGGCGGTGCTCCCAGCGATGGCGGCCGGGTTGACGGAGAGTGCGGCCCTCACAGGCAGCGCGGCTCTCCCTCCCCATATTGGCGCCATGGCTACCATGGCGTCCAAGCGGTGGTCAGGGACCTTGGTCCCGGTGGTGGGTGGCCTACCCTCACCAAGACCAACTACGTCGAGTGGGCCGTGGTCATGAGGGTGAGGCTCCAACTGCGACACATGTGGGAGGCAGTCTGGTACGGTGATGTCGACTTTGATGAAGATCGACGGGCGCTGGATGCTCTCATCACTGCAGTCCCGGCCGAGATGCAGTTCACGCTTTCCAAGAAGCAGACCACCAAGGAGGCCTAGGATGCCATCGCTGCGGCTCGCATCGGCAGCGACCGCACCCGCAAGTCCACACTGCAGGCACTTCGCAAGGAGTGGGAGAACCTGGCCTTCAAGCCAAGTGAGGACGTTGATGACTTTGCTCTCCGTCTCAACACTCTACTGCAGAAGATGGTGCAGTACGGCGACGACACCTACGACGAGGAGAGAGCTATCGAGAAGCTCTTTCACTACGTCCCCGAGAAGTACAGGCAGATCGCTCGCTCGATCGAATCTCTGCTGGACCTCTCTACGATGATGATCGAGGAGGCGATAGGTCGCCTCAAGGTCGTCGACAGCGATGAGCCACAGCCTCTCTCAGGGCCTATCACCATTGGCGGGAAACTCCATCTCACTCGAGAGCTGTGGGAGGCCTCCCAGGGTGGCGGGAAGAAGGGGGAGTCCTCTTCCTCGATAGGCGGCCGCAAGCGCGGCAAGGCGCGCAAGGCGCGCGGAGGCTGTTAGAATCGAAACTCTTACTCTCATCGAGAGGATGACACTAGGAGTTGGGACAATTTTCTGGTTTACTTCTCACACAATGCCATACCAACCCGAGGGGTTTGGGTTACATATTTATAGCTGGCCAAGACAGCCAAGCATATGCCAAGATGCTAGTCTAAAAGCTAGTGATGCTTAGTCTAAGATGTTGTCCTAGATGCTGTCCTAAAAGCTAGTCTAAAATGTTGTCCTAGATGCTAGTCTAAGATGCTAAATGCTGTCCTGGTAGATGCTGTCCTAGTTGGGGCAGCAAGACCACCATGCTGAGGACCACAAAGACCAACAGTACAAAGACTTATCCCATCATTCTCACCCTAAGTCTTGTGCGTCGTCTTGTGGGAAAGTTGGACCATCCCGGTCTGGGAACAAAGCTCAAGAAACTTGATCCTCCCAAGGGGTTTGGTGAGCAGGTCCGCAAGCTGGTCCTTGGTGTTGATGTAACTCGCCTTGATGCTCCCTTCCTCCAAGCAGCCTCGGATGAAGTGGTACCTCACCCGAATGTGCTTGCTCCGTTCATGGAAAACGGGGTTTTTTGCCACGGCCAGAGCGGACTTGCTGTCAACCCTGAGTTCCACCGCTTCAGTGTCTCTTCCGAGAAGATCACCGACCAGTCGAGCGAGCTAGAGCGCCTGAGTCGAAGCGGTGGAGGCCGCTATGTACTCAGCCTTGCAGCTGGATAGGGCCACCACCTACTGCTTGACCGATTGCTAGCTAACGAGGCACTTGCCGAGGAAGAAGATTATCCCGCTTGTGCTCTTGCTGGTGTCGATGTCGCCGGCGTGGTCGCTGTCGCTGTACCCGACGAAGTGTGCCTCCCCAGGACACCTCGGGTAGTAGAGACCGTGGTCGAGAGTCCCCACAACGTAGCGGATGATCCTCTTCACAGCCTGCTGGTGCTCCGTCGTCGGTCGCTGCATGAACCGACTAACGTAGCGGACGGAGAATGCCACGTCCGGCCGTGTGTGGGCGAGGTAGCGAAGGCTCCCCACAAGACGCCGGTACTGCGTAGCGTCCACCTCCTCCGTCGTGCTATCGTGGCTCAGCTTCAGCCTCTCCTCCATCGGAGTGAGAGCTGGGTTGCAATCGGTGAGCCCAGCCAGCTCAACGACGCGCTTGGCGTAGGCGGTCTGTCGAAGCATGATCCTAGAGTCATCCTGGTGCACCACGATCCCCAGGTAGAAGGAGAGAGGTCCCAGGTCACTCATCTGAAAGGTGGCCTTCATCTCTTCCTTGAACGCCACCACCTCCGCATCCTTGGTGCCGGTGATCACCAAGTCGTCGACGTAGACACCCACCAGCAGGGCATTTCCTCCATTGCCCCTCCGGTAGATGGCCGCCTCGTGCGGGCTTTGCTCGAAGCCCATCCCCTTGAGCGTGGAATCCAACTTGGCATTCCATGCCCTCGGTGCCTGCCGCAAGCCGTAGAGAGCCTTGCGCAGGCGTAGCACCTTGCCTTCCTTGCTAGGGATCATGAAACCCGGCGGCTGGTGTACGTAGACCTCCTCCTTCAAATCACCGTTAAGGAACACCGACTTGACGTCCATGTGATGAATGCTCCAGCCCTCCTGGGCGGCTAGCGCAAGGAGGAGTCACACGGACTCCATCCGTGCCACGGGGGCGAAGGCATCGTCGAAGTTGATCCCCTCCTGCTGCACGAAACCTCGTGCCACCAAGCGGGCCTTGTGCTTCACGATGGCGCCGGCTTCGTCCCTCTTCAGCTTGAACACCCACTTAAGGGTGATCGCGCGGTGACCGCGAGGAAGGTCAGCAAGCTCCCAAGTGCGGTTCTTCTCAACCGCGTCCATCTCCAACTGCATCGCGGCACGGGTGTTCATCGGCTACGCGGAGAGCTCGAAGGCCTACCACATTCTTGACCCGGAGACACAGCGTGTGTGCACGGCGCGCGACGTAGTGTTTGACGAAGGGCAAGGATGGGCATGGGACAAGACGGTGGACGACGGCTTGACACCGACGTACGAAGACTTCACTGTTGAGTACGTCCACTTCGAGGGAGCTGGGGGAGTAGGCAGCTCCTCACCGAGCGTGCCTACCCCAGTCCCCGAGTCTCCACCGACTCCGGCGCCCGCTACTTCGGCAGCGGCACGCTCTCGAGCCACGACTTCGACTGTGATGAGCTCTTCGCCGATTCCACCACAGCCGGTGACCACATGGACTCCAGCACCACCAGCTACCCCTCCGGGCACGCCTACTCCAACACCGGCCCGTGCCGAGCATAGCCCGGTGGAGTTTGCCACTCCTCTCTCCCACGACGAGGAGCGCATCGACGCGTACCACGACGGCGAGCCGTTGCGATACCGCACAATAGAAGACCTTCTCGGCGACCAGCCGGTGTCGGGACTCGTGCCTCACGACCTGGAGGCATAGTTGCACCTTGCATGCAACGACGGCGAGCCTCGATCCTTCGCAGAAGCCGAGAGACACGCGGTGTAACACCTCAGGTGTTTAAATTACGAAATAAGCCTCTTTAGCTTAACACGGTGCATAAATAATTAAGAGAAGTTTCAACGAAATAAGTTTTTAAAATAACTTCTAAACTAGAACCCAAATGAACTTTGGCCTGGAACAAAACTAGTGTAACTTTTCATTTTGAACAACTTTCGTGTTGAAGGATTTTCGAGTTGCAACACAAAAATTTGAGAAACACTTGGATTTGCAAACCAGTCCCTGCCTTTTCTTCTATTTCGCTGTAGACCCTTCTTATCCGCCTCGCCCGACCCTCCGACGCGCAACCGCTCGCCCGACCCTCGCGTCGCCCGACCCTTTCGTTTCGCCCGACCCTCGGATTCGCTGCGACCCTCGCTTCGCCCGACCCTCGGATTCGCTGCCACAATTACCGCCGTCGTGCCCAGCTCACCATGGAGCTCACCTCTCCGGTCACCCCTTGCCAGAGCTGAGTCTTCCACCATCACCACAGCACCCCACCGTAGCTAACTGCCCCACCCATCGTCGCCCAGAACTGCGCCGCCGCCGCTCCTTGCTGCTCCGTGGACGGCCCACGCCGAAGCTCCTCCGTCCCAGCCAAGCCTCGAAACGGGTTCTCCTCGACGCCGCGAAGCTCCTCGACCAGCCCACGCTCTCCCCTTCTCGCCGGAGCACCATCGCCGATGCTCCGCCCCTCTGCTCTGCGCCGACGAGCCACCTCCGGCCAATCCCAACCCCGACCAAGGCCATCCCAAGGTAGCTCTCACCTCCCTGGATCTCCCCGACCCTTTTCACCTCGCCGCTGACGAGCCCCCTCGCCGGAATCTGGCCGGCCGCCATGCTAGCGCCGCCCAGGGACCCAATTGCATCGATTGCAATCTTTAAAAGAGTCTGCACGCAAGTTTCCAAGGACCCCTCTGTAAAAGAAAGTTTAAACTTTGAAGTCAAAAACAACGAACTTGTAAAATTCATATAAAATTGACGAAAATTTGGAAAATTACAAACTCAACTGTTCTGGAATCTTTAGATGGAAATCTACAACTGTTGTTACATGCAATTCTTCAGTTTCTTGCTAAATCTTGCTATAAATTAAATGGAAGGTTTGATAAACTTTAAATGTATCCCCTGTTGTAGACAAAGTCTAAACCTGAAAATATAACAGTAGTTTGGCTGCTTTATTTGTAGGCCAGTGTAAAAATGTTAGGGCCAGAACCCATCTCTAGCTAAACTTCTTAATAAAACTTGTTTATGACATGAAATAATAAAACTAATTTGTAACTGCTGTTATGTTGCGATTCATGTGGTGAAACATTTTCAGAACTGCTGTACTGATGCCTAAATACCATAGAAAAAGTTTAGAACCTTTTTCCTTTCTGTAACCTATTTATATAATTTTGTGGTAAGAAAAATGCACTAATTCAAATAATTAGTTTCTGTGCTTGGAAAATGTTCAACCTTTTACTGTATCACACATGCTTGGAAAATGTTCAACCTTTTACTGTATCACACTTTAGAGTAGCTCTTGCTGTATAAAAAGTTTCATACACAGAAACCCTGTAAAACATCCTGTAGAAATTAATCATTATTAAACTAGGTGTAGATTTTCATATTTATTATGCTTTGTATCTCACACAGTAAAATCTGAAATATTTACAGTAACACACATATGGATAGATTAATTCCCTGTAAAATTCTTGGTGTCAATACCCGAATGGTTTCTTCTGTATAAAAATAACTAGGTTCTAGTAGTAGCTGTGTATTACCTTTTTCAGAATTATTCTACTGCGTGAAAATGCCTGAAATTTTTACAGTGCTTTTCTCTCTGCATAATGTGCTCGAAATAAAAATTTCATCACCAGAAGTTACCTAATACAGAAGTTGTGTTTAATCCATATTGTGCTTAGAAAATTTAGTTTCCAATATAACACAACCCCTTCTTGTTTAATGAAGTTAATAGTTAAGTTATACTCTATTAACAATTGCCCAAAGAAATCTTAACTCCGTAACTTCACTACCAAACTGATGTTTTGTGAACTACAACTTTATCATGAAGGAAAATAATTGTCTTATACCATCGCTATAACTTACACTTGTGCATTCATATAGAATCGACTACTCTCGCCGACGGAACGTACGAGCTGGTGCCCGCGTCCGAGAGTGAGCCGCGTGAAGCTCAAGTAAATCTAACTGAAGCTCTCGAAGACCCGAGCCCAAGTTCGGGCGAGCCCCAAGCTAGCTTTTCCCAAGAAGGCAAGCCCCGGAGCATGAACCCTATTTTCCTAAACTTATGCAACTTATTACTCTACTCTACTTGTGCATTAAGTTTATAGGAGTTGACTGAAAATTTAGTCGCATGATCCTAGATACCACTGCTCTGAACACTAGATGTAAAATGCTATGCTAATAGGACTCGGTAAAGTCGAGTGATTTCCTGTCACTCGCGAGAATCTAGGAGTTGATTGTTTACTACATGCTGCAATCATAAGATCGACGGACGGGGCTATCGTACGATGTTTATGTTGATGATTGAGGCCCCGTCTGTTTAGTGAAAAATGCTAAGGCCGCAGTATGTGGTAGTGGTGGTTAAGTCTTTGAAGGTACTAACCACATGCCGAGAATATGGTAATCGGTAAGCTTAGGTACTGGATTGAACCGAGGCCGGAATATACTCCCCACCGTCTTGAATTCGTTCACAAATAGCTAATGGCGGGTGCATTTGCCGCCACAGCCCGACGTACCGTGGTCTGTGGGGACGTGTAGTCGAGGACGGTGGGCCTGTTCCGTGAAGCGGAAATTGAAGGGAAAAGTTGCACGTGTGACTCTTGGAGTAACCACATGACGTGTATTTAGGTTTCCCTTGCACGGTTAAGAAATTCAATTCAAATCGTCCGTTTCTCGCGGTTATTGAGACTGCTTGACCCTTTTACCACATAGAGTAAGAAGAGGAACAATGATGATGATTAATCTTGTTGGATGCAAAATAATTCTTCCACCGTGTATGATATTGGATAGTTGCTTACCTAGAATGGTTAAAGAAAGCTAGAACTTGGAGCTAAAATCTGAAAGTAAGGACCTACTTATATATGCTTTTCGGCAAAACAAACCCCTCAAGCCTCCTTGCATGTCTAGGAGTCGGCTAAGTATATTCCACTAGTCGGGTAAGCCTTGCTGAGTATTAGTATACTCAGCCTTGCTTGTGGCTTGTTTTCAGGTTAAACTTTCGAGGATATGATCGCTAGTTTGGCTTGGCCTTGTACCCTGGCCTTGTACCCTTCCTCCTGGTTGGTCAGTGGAATGGGATACGCCCCCGGCCAACGGTGATAATGCCGAGTGATGTCTCGTACGGGTTTCATCGAGACATCCTGTATCGTCGAGTAGTTGTCGTATTTATTTCCGGTGCATTGAACTCTGAAGAACTCATTTATTTTGAACTCTGAAGCACCTTGTTTTACAAATGTGAACTCCGTTGTAATAATAATTTGTGATGAACCTGTGTTGTAAAATTTGTGGAATGTTGTATTCTCTGGGCTCACCTTCGTGTGAGTACATGTATGTGTGGTTTCGATCGACAAAAACCGTGGTTGTATTGGGAGGTTACCCGACAGACCAGTGGATTGTTCCGTTTGAAGTGCGAGTTAGCCCTGATTGCCTTTGTGGTGATGGTTAGCGCGCTTGAGCCGGATTAATTCTGGTGGTTCTGCCACACGCGGCATGGCATGCCGCGATGCAGTTGGAGATGGACGCGGTTGAGAAGAACCGCACTTGGGAGCCTATTGACCTTCCTCGCGGTCACCGCGCGATCACCCTTAAGTGGGTGTTCAAGATGAAGAGGGACGAAGCCGGCGCCATCGTGAAGCACAAGGCCCGCTTGGTGGCACGAGGTTTCGTGCAGCAGGAGGGGATCGACTTCGACGATGCCTTCGCCCCCGTGGCACGGATGGAGTCCGTGCGACTCCTTGTGCTGGCTGCCAAGGAGGGCTGGCGCGTTGATCACATGGAAGTCAAGTCGGCGTTCCTTAACGGCGATTTGAAGGAGGAGGTCAATGTACACCAGCCGTCGGGTTTCGCGATCCCCGGCAAGGAAGGCAAGGTGCTACGCCTGCGCAAGGCTCTCTACGTCTTGCGGCAGGCACCGAGGGCATGGAATGCCAAGTTGGATTCCATGCTCAAGGGGATGGACTTTGAGCAAAGCCCGCATGAGGCGGCCATCTACCGGCGGGGCAATGGAGGAAATGCATTGCTGGTGGGTGTCTACGTCAACGACTTGGTGATCATCGGCACCAAGGATGCGGAGGTGGCGGCGTTCAAGGAAGAGATGAAGGCCACCTTCTAGATGAGTGACCTGGGACCTCTCTCCTTCTACCTGGGGATCGAGGTGCACCAGAATGACTCTGGGATCACACTTTGACAGACCACCTACGCCAAGCGCGTCGTTGAGCTGGCTGGGCTCACCGACTGCAACCCAGCTCTCACTCCGATGGAGGAGAGGCTGAAGCTGAGCCGCGACAGCACGACGGAGGAGGTGGACGCTACGCAATACCGGCGTCTTGTGGGGAGCCTTCGCTACCTCGCCCACACACGGCCGGACTTGGCATTCTCCATCGGCTACGTTAGCCGGTTCATGCAGCGACCGACGACGGAGCACCAGCAGGCTATGAAGATGATCATCCGCTACGTTGCGGGGACTCTTGACCACGGTCTCTACTACCTGAGGTGTCCTAGGGTGGCACACTTCGTCGGGTACAGCGACAGCGACCACGCCGGCGACATCGACACCAGCAAGAGCACAAGCGGGATCCTCTTCTTCCTCGGCAAGTGCCTCGTTAGCTAGCAATTGGTCAAGCAGCAGGTGGTGGCCCTGTCCAGCTGCGAGGCTGAGTACATAGCGGCCTCCACCGCTTCGACTCAGGCGCTCTGGCTCGCTCGACTGCTCGGTGATCTTCTCGGAAGAGACACTGAAGCGGTGGAACTCAGGGTGGACAGCAAGTCCGCTCTGGCCCTGGCAAAGAACCCCGTTTTCCATGAACGGAACAAGCACATCCGGGTGAGGTGCCACTTCATCCGAGGCTGCTTGGAGGAAGGGAGCATCAAGGCGAGCTACATCAACACCAAGGACCAGCTTGCGGACATGCTCACCAAACCCCTTGGGAGGATCAAGTTTCTTGAGCTTTGTTCTCGGACCGGGATGGTCCAGCTTTCCCACAAGACGACGCACTAGACTTAGGCGGAAAATGCTGGGAATAAGTTCTTGTACTATAGTCTTTGTGGGTCTCAGTCTTTGTAGCATCTAGAGGACAGCTCATGTGTTGTGGTTTTGCTGCCCTTAGGACAACATCTAGAGGACAACATCTAGAGGACAACATATTAGAGGACAACATCTTAGACTTAGCTGTTAGAACAGCATCTAGGCATCTTAGACCAGTTTGCATAAGCTTGGCTGCCCAGCCAACTATAAATATGTAACCCCAACCCCTCGGGTTGGCATGACATTGTGTGAGAAGTAAACCAGAAAATTGCCCCAACTCCTAGTGTCATCCTCTCGATGAGAGTAAGAGTTTCGATACTAACATCTTTTTATGGTGTAACCTCAATTGAAGCAAAATGTTGATCTTTGGGTACTCGGTTTTATCTCTTGTCTTCTTCACCTACCCTGAAAAAAATAAATTCATTAGCTTTGTTAGATTGATATTGTTGTATTTGACTTGTATTGAGTTTACTTGTACTCCAAGCCTATACGGCAATATATATGAAAGGTCACCCCCCTCCTATGGTGTGTGGTGTTTGCCCAACTCTCTACATGGTATCACGAGTCCGGGCCCAACCCTAGGCCTACCGTGTGCCCCTCTCTCCTTCCGCTGCCATAGCCGCTGATTAGGACTGATCGACGCCACCACCACCACCATCGCGCCTTCTCTCCTCCAGGAGCGACTCCTGCAGATCCATCTGCAGGCGCACTCCTGCCCCTTGCACTTGCAGATTGCATCTGCACCCCCGGCGCCGCCATGAGTACCGACAACACCAAGTCCTCCAGCGGTTCCCCGAAGCTGCCCAGCTCCACCAGCGACTCCTCCAGCTCCATCTTCACCAACCCCTACGCGACCGTCGCCGTCAAGTCCCACGTTCCCATGACCCTCGAGCTGCAGCGATCCAACTACACCAAGTGGTTGAACTTCTTTCGCGTGATGTGCGGCAAGTTCGGGCTGCTGAAGCACATCGACGGCACTGCTCCTCCACCCCCCCCCCCCCCCCCAACGACCCCTCTCGTCCGGCCTTGGAGCAGGCGGACTTCTGCATTCGCAGCTGGCTCTACGGCTCCGTCTTCGACGCCGTCCTCAACTTCACCGTGGGTGGCGAGGACCAGACAGCCCACGATCTGTGGGTTGCAATCTCCAACCACTTCCAGTCCAACAAGGCGCCCCGAGCGATCTACCTGAGTCACGCCTTCCACACCATGACTCGGCGATCTCTCGATCGCTGATTATGGTCAGGAGATGAAGAACGCTGCTGACGCCCTCTGCGACGTCGGGCAACCTGTTCCGGAGGATACCCTGGTTCTCAATCTCCTCCGGGGATTGAACCCGCGCTTCCTCCCCTCCGTCGACTACATCGCCGCCATGAACCTCGACTTCGCCGGCGCCCTCGACCAGCTCGCCATCAAGGAACTCTACCTCGCAAACGCTGACAAGGTCGCTGCCTCCACTGCCCTCATCGCCTCCACCAACCCCTCCTGCGGCTCGTCCTGCCGCTCCTCCACCTCGTTGGCGCCCCCACAGCAGTCCAGCTGCCAGCAGCAGCAGCGCCGCAAAAAGGGCAACGGTGGTCGACGCAATGGCGGGGGTGGCGGCGGCTACCAGCAGCAGCAGCAAGGCCGTGGCCCCTCCCCTTCTGGCCCGTGGGTGTGCTTCAACCCCTGGGTCCGGCAGTAGGGCGTCCAGGGCTGGTCTGGCAGCCAGAACGGTAGCCAAGGTGGTGCGGGCGCGTCCGGCGGCCAGGGCATCCTGGGCCCTACGCCCCTGGCTCACACCGCCTACGGCGTCCCCAACCAGCAGGCCCAGACGATGTTCGCCCCCTTGCAGGTGTCCCAACCATCTCCATCATGGGATCAGGCCGGGCTCATCGCCGCCTTGCAAAAGATGGCACTGCAGGGCAACTCCTGGGAGATGGACACCGGTGCGTCGACGCACATGCACTCCTTCGAGGGTATACTTCTCTCCCGCTCACCTGCTGCTCATTCTTCTATTATAGTAGGCAATGGCACACATATCCCTGTCACATCCCGCGGTTCCTCTATCCTTGCCACCGACACATCAAACTTTGTTCTAAACAACGTCCTTGTCATTCCCTCTATAGTTCGCAACCTTCTTTCTGTTCATCAATTCACCAGCGACAATAGTTCTATTGAATTTGACGCTTTTGGTTTCTGTGTCAAGGACCTCAGGACGCGACGCGTGATTCTTCGCTGCAATAACTCTGGCGACCTCTACACCATCCCTTCAGTCACCCACGCCCTAGTTGCAACATCTTCATCCCTGTGGCATCGTCGCCTCGGTCATCCTTCCCCAGCCGCCATTGCTAGCCTCAAGAAGAACAATTTAATTTCGTGAAATACAGTAGATCGCTCCCTTTGCCACTCATGTCAGCTTGGCAAGCATGCACGTCTACCCTTTAGTGCTTCCACTTCTCAGACCATTTCTCTCTTCGATATAGTTGATTGTGATGTCTGGACCTCTCCGGTACCTAGTGTTTCTGGTTGCTTATATTTTTTGGTTTTGCTGGATGATTTTAACATTACTGCTGGACTTTTTTGCTTAGGCATAAGTCCGAAGTACATCAGCACATAGTTGATTTTCTTCGCTACGTTCGAACACAGTTCGGCCTTCTTGTTAAGACTTTTCAGGCAGATAACGGGACTGAATTTGTCAACCGCGCCATGCACTCCTCGCTTACTGCCGATGGCATTGTCTTCTGTTTATCCTCTCCCTACACTTCCCCACAGAATGGCAAAGCCGAACGCGTGCTCCGTACCCTTAATAACTCTGTGCGCACCCTTCTCATCCATGCAGCCATGCCGCCATCTTACTGGACTGAGGCCCTAGCTGCAGCCACCTATCTCCTTAACCGTCGCCCCTCCTCCTCTAAAGGCAAGGATATTCCCTACACCCGTCTCCATCAGACACCCCCTACCTATGAGCACTTACGTGTCTTCGGGTGCTTTTGCTACCCGAACCTGAAGGCCACTGCCAAGCATAAGCTTGTCCCTCGCTCGGCAACCTGTGTTTTCTTAGGGTACCCCTCGTCCCATAAGGGGTATCGCTGTCTGGACCTCTCTACGCGTAAGATCATCTCTCGTCACGTTGTCTTCAATGAGTCCAGTTTTCCTTTCGCTAGAGAGACTCCTGTTCCTCCTATCTCCTTTGATTTTCTGCTAGATGGTGACTCGGATATTGTGCCTTGTCTCACTATTCCTGCAGCTCGTGGCGCCCCTACATCAGTGGCTGCTCCATCCTCCATGGACGTCCTGCACCCGCTGCCCTCTTCAGGTGGGCATGGTCCCGTGCCCCCACCTAAGCCCCTCGGCGCCTCTGCAGCTGGTGGGCGTGGTTCTGTACCCCCACCACCACCTTCGGCCTCTTCCAGTCCGGGCGGGCGTGGCCTCGTGCCCCCGTCAGGACACGACGATGCTCCTCCGGTGCCTGCAGCTGCTGCATCAGCAGCAGTAGCGCCTCCTGCTGCTGCACAGCTGGCAGCAGTGCCTCCTGCAGTTGCTGCTGCCCCTCCTGGAGATAGGTGTACAGCCGCCATCTACATGCCCCTGTTCCTGTACGGTAGTACACCGAGGCGGCCCGTGTACTTCAGCCACTTGTGCCTTCTCCACGGCCGATGTGCGGTGCCTCTCCACCGCCGACTCTCCAGCGCCTTACTCGTGTCCAGACCGGTACCATTCCACCTGTCAACTACAAGAATCTATCTGCTGATCATGTTGTCGCCTCCTCTATTCCAGCCAATTATCGTAGCGCTCTTGAAGACTCTAATTGGCAAGCCGCCATGGCAGATGAGTTCCAGGCCCTAGTTGACAATGGTACTTGGCGTCATGTTCCTCGGCCTCTTGGTGCTAATGTGGTGACTGGCAAATGGATTTATAAGCACAAGTTCCATTCAGATGGCTCTCTTGCACGTCATGAGGCTCGATGGGTTGTTCGTGGGTTCTTTCAGCAGCATGGCATTGATTACGACGAGACCTTCAGTCTGGTTGTCAAGCCGGCCACCATTAGGACTGTTCTCAGCATCGCTGCTTCTCACCAGTGGCCGATCTGACAGCTTGATGTGAGAATGCCTTCCTCCATGACAATCTTGATTAGATAGTGTACTGCCAGCAGCCACCTGGGTTCGTTGATCCATCTCGTCCAGATTATGTTTGTCTTCTGCAGAAGTCACTTTATGGCTTGAAGCAGGCTTGTCGTGCATGGTACCAGCGGTTTGCATCTTATATATGACAGTTGGGCTTTGTTCCTTCGGTTTCAAACACTTGTTCGTCTACAAGGATGGCTCTCGCGCCGCTTACTTGCTTCTATATGTTGATGATATTATTCTCACCGCTTCATCGTCAGAGTTGTTTCATTCCATCATTGGGCGTCTTCATACAGAGTTCGCTATGACTGATCTAGGTGATCTCCATCACTTTCTCGGGATTTCTATCACACACTCCAGATAGCATGTTTTTGTCTCCGACAGTATGCTTTGGATTTGCTTCAACTCGCTGGTATGAGCGAGTGTCACTCTACCTCGATGCCTGTTGATAGCAAGTCTAAATTGTCCGCTACAGATGGTCCTCCGGTTGCAGATCCCTCAGAGTATAGGAGCATTGTAGGTGCCTTGCATTATCTTACTCTGACTCGTCCTAATCTGGCCTATGCTGTTCAACAAGTCTGCTTGTTCATGCATGATCCTTGCGAGCCTCATCTTGCGCTTATTAAGCGCATAGTCCGCTATGTGAAGGGTACACTATCGTCCGGACTTCACATTGGTGCTGGTCGAGTGGATACTCTCACAGCATATTCTGACGCAGATTGTGCTGGGTGTCCAGATTCCAGGCGCTCCACTTCTGGCTACTATGTGTATCTCGGGGACAACCTGGTATCTTGGTCCTCTAAGTGTCAGACGACTGTTTCTCGCTCCAGTGCTGAGGCTGAGTATCGGGCTGTTGCACATGCTGTTGCCGAGTCTTGTTGGTTGCGCCAGTTACTTCAGGAGCTTCATGTCTCCATCTCCACAGCTACAGTTGTCTATTGTGACAATGTTAGCGCAGTTTACATGACAGCCAATCCGATCCATCATTGTTGCACGGCATATAGAGATTGATATCCATTTTATTCGTGAGAAGGTGGCCTTAGGGCAGGTTCGGGTGCTGCATGTACCATTCTCCCATCAGTATGCTGACATTATGACCAAGGATCTCCCTTATTTATTGATTTTAGATCCAGTCTTGGTGTCCGCCAAGCTCCCCCTACGACTGCGGGCGGGTATTAGATAGATATTGTTGTATTTGACTTGTATTGAGTTTACTTGTACTCCAAACCTATACGGCAATATATATGAAAGGTCACCCCCCTCCTAGGGTGTGTGGTGTTTGCCCAACTCTCTACAAGCTCGATAAGGTTCTCATGCTCATATTGAAAAACAGTTACATAGATGTGTCATCAACCATAATTAAAATCTATTGAAGCATGTGCTCTAAGTAATTCAAGCAGTGTCGAAGGCCACATTGCCTTAGATCTGCAGATGTTTTCACCGTTGGAGATGGGAGCATGCAGCACTCTACTAAGAAACATTAAACGGAAATAGAACAGAACGAGGTATTCTTTAAAAATAGAAGGAGTGTTGGTTCATTTACTGAACATTGGTTGGTCAAGCACATACAAGGTGTAAAAACCAATTGGCATGCATGTCATCTATGTAGCACTTCTTTTTATCTTCCTTGCATGCAGCTGGACATCTCAGAATTTTGCTTGCTACAAAACGCAACTGATTTGGTGGGTGGGTGGTTATCTTGCTGTTGATTGCTGCAAATTCTATTCTGACTTAGGGTAAATCTTGGAACTCTGGACAATGATAGAATACGATAACCCTGAAAACTCGTTGGTGCAGTAGTCTAAGCTAGTGAAACTGTTTACCATAATACAAATTGTCTTTCTGTAGGTGTAAATGTTGTTTGTCATACAACCGCTATGCTTATTATATATGTTGTCGCAGTAGTTCTGTGTATAATGCATGGTGTTCTAAAGTTCTACTCAGCTCTGTTCAGAATTAGATGGTGTGCACATATTTTTCATGATTCAGCTTTATGATTTTTGACCTTTGGAACCATTAAACTTTATTTCTATTCTCATGATTGTGAACTTGTGATTGAATCTAAATTTAGAAGGTGTACTGCGGTGTTAACTAATTAGGCTTACATGTTTTCCAAGTGGATCACATGTATAGTTGCTATGGTAACGTGCTGTTCATTGGACTGTCCTTGTTAGGACAGATGACAACATAGTTGTTCATACAGCAAATTTTTCATTGTTGTGCATGTTAGGTTGAAGAAGCATGTGGTCTTTTTTTTTGCAGGTGTGCGGCTTTGTGGAGTGGAAAGAAATGAGATCGTGACTACCAAGGAACTAAAGGATGAGGATTAGGAGACCATATCCCAGGAAAAACAGGAAAAGCAGTAGCTGATGGCCATGTTTGAAAGGATGGCGAAAGTAGCTGCCGAGGAAAAGCAGCAGCTGATGGTATAGTATGAAAGGAAGGCTGAACAAGATGCCTTGGACAAGAAGCAGATGGCGGTGCTCCTCTACGGGGCAATAGGCGTCATTTTAGTGGTGTTTCTTATTGTGGTCTTCAAGTGAAGATGTTAGGCCTACCAATAACTGACTTACGCCGCTTTTGCTTTTTTGGAAGGCAAGTGATGCCCAATGTTGAACTTATGTAAAAGGTTGTGTATGCTGGGAATTTATGTAAACCTTGATCAGCATAACCTAGTTATGTAAAGGTTGGGTCTAGCTACTTGGAACTTATGTAATCTTGATCTAGATGCTGGGAGTGCAAAGTTTATGCCTATAGTGTGAAGTTGAATGTGTCATGTGCATATGTGATTTTGGTTCAATTTCTAGTTGCAAGAATAGGAACATGTTCAAGGTACATGTTCTGTTAATTTCCAGACAGAAGAACATGTATATGATTATGGTTTGTACACTTAGATATGCTGATGGCTTGCATAACAGATCACCATCCCTTTTTTTTGTTAAACTCTTATAAGAAGGAACAACAAAATTTGCACTTGAAACAAACTGGAACATGTCCTGTTCCTGGAAGTCTCAATGTGAACTATAAACAAGTCATCTATTCCAGCACCATAACACAAATGATATTGCTGATAACTTGACATGTGCTTGTGTCCTTTTTTTAGGAGGCGTGCGATTTTGTGGAGTGGATGGATGAGGAATGGCCTAACGGTGTTCAGGATGGAATGACGGCACTTTGGAAAAACGTTGTGCAACTATAGGCGAGCTGAAGAACAAAGAAAGATGGAAATTCATGCTACCATTATGGAAAGGAATGAGATCGTGGCTGCCAAGGGACTAAAGGATGATGTGAAGGAGACCATATCCTAGGAAAAACAGGAAAAGTAGTAGCTGATGGCCATGTTTGAAATGATGGCGAAAGTAGCTGCCGAGGAAAAGCAGCAGCTGATGGTGTGGTATGAAAGGAAGGCTGAACAAGATGCCTTGGACAAGAAGCAGATGGCGGTGCTCCTCTACGGAGCAATAGGCGTCATTTTAGTGATGTTTCTTGTTGTGGTCTTCAAGTGAAGATGTTAGGCCTACCAATAACTGACTTAGGCCTCTTTTGCTCTTTTGGAAAAGTAATGCCTAATGTTGAACTTATGTAAAATGTTGCGCCTGCTGGGAATTTATGTAAACCTTGATCAGCATAACCTAGTTATGTAAAGGTTGTGTCTTGCTACTCGGAACTTATGTAAATCTTGATCTAGATGCTGAAAATGCAAAGTTTATGCCTAATTTGTGAGGTTGAATGTGTCATGTGCATATGTGCTTGTGTTATGGCCTTGTTAATTTGTGCTATGGTGCTGCAACATGTCATGTTCATTTGTGTTATGGTGCTGGAATAATGTGGCTTGTTTATAGTTGACTGGGAGGCTTCCAGGAATAGGACATGTCCAGTTTGTTTCGGGTGCAGATTCTGTTGATTCTTCTTACAAGGGTTTGACAAGAAATGGAGATTGTGATCTGTTGTGCAAGGCATCAGCATGTCTAAGGGTACAAACCAAAATCATGTACCTGTTCTTGTGACTGGAAATTAACAGAACATGTACCTTGAACATGTTCCTATTCTTGTGACTAGAAATTGAACCAAAATCAGTTGCTATTACCAACATGTACCTTGAACAGCTTTAAAAAAAATAGGTTGGTTTTTGTACTCCTGTAAGAATGATCTCGCCTTACATATAGAGAAAGTATTAAGATTGTCTTCCATATCGTATGTAAGCTCTGATGTGTTATATAAGCAGCTTAGAAAGGTGTGGTTGTTGCATAAGCAAGTTTATTAGTTACTTTCAAAAGGAAACAAGTTGTGTCTCTTGTACACTAAGAACATGCACGCTCGTTTAGTCATTTTTGAAAGAAAAAAATATGAATAGCTTAGAAATGTGGGGTTATTGCAGAAACAAGCTTATTAGGTACTTTCAAAAGAAGACAAGTTGTGTCTCTTGTATACTATGAACATGCAAGCTCGTTTAGTCATTTTCGAAAGAAAAATAAAGCGACTTCCCTTGATGCCATTTTAACCAAGCTGACTGAAGAATACTCTCTCCTTTCTAAGTTATTATTCTTCATGTTCTAAGTCAAACTTGTCTAACTTTGATCAAATTTATAGAAAATATAAAAACATCTATGATACTAAATAAATACAATATCAAAACATGTTTCATGATGGATCCAATGAAACTAATTAATTTGATGCTGTAGGTATTGAACTTTTTCTATAAACTTATTCAAAATTAGGAAAGTTTGACTAGGATAAAGCGAAAGTTAAGTATGATGTAGAATGAAGGGAGTACAACCTGCGCATACACATATATTGCGTGTTTGTATACTGTCATTGTTGCTACATGAATGAGCATCAGCTGAAGGGCAAGGCAAATGCAGGTGTCTGGTGACAGCACTAGCCGTCACATGAATGCGGACAGACAGCTTATTCAGAATGAACACGACAGCCTGAGTAGTTCTCTGAAGGCATGACTGCAGCAAGCGAGGTGTCAACCAACGCATCGTTCAGAAAATCCTTTTTCGTTTCCTCTAAAAATACCTGACGTTAGAAATACGGCATGTTACTAAAAATACCTCTAACATCACTCATGTCTGCCCCTACTACATGATTTCGTGCTGGGGGATGCACCATCTTGCTCAAACTTAGCTCACACATCGTCCTGCATGTAACATAAAAGGAAATGCCGACTCACCTAAAAGCGAGAACTAGCAGGCATCGAAATGATATGAATGATAGCCCACAGAGATAGATAAATGCTGCAATCTGAAAACACAACTGTTAAATTATCAAAGCATAGAGCAGACGTCCCGATCAATGCAAAGTTTATATATGCTGCCTTAACCTTTCCAATACTTCTAGATTAGGGAAATTTTAGAAATCTAACGAGCTTATTACTTCAAAAGCAATAAGGGGCTCGCCGAGGGGGTGTCTGTTCATCACGGCCGTGATTGGAACTCATCCAATCGTAGAAGCGCCCCGCCCCACCCTCCGGCCATCGTTCTAGTGGCGTCACCGCCTCCGGTGAGCCTCCACCACCCAACCCACGCTAACCCGGCAACATCGAACACTTGAGCTCCCGAGCCCCGAATTCGACCCACTTGTTATCCCCCGACCGGCACCATCCCCGCCGCCTCACCGCTGCCCTCGCCGCGCCACCTCCACCGCCGGCTTCCCTACCCCCACGCCCTCTTCTAAGGTCGCGGGTGGGCACCAGATCCTGGTAACCCACCACCTCGAACTCTGGCCGATGTTGCCCTCTGTAAGATATATAGTGTTGTATATGTGCTTGACATTCACTTCGTCCGCAAGAAGGTGGCTTTGGGAGAAGTCCGTGTTGTACATGTGCCTTCATCGCATCAATTTGCTGACATAATGACCAAGGGTCTTCATGCACAGTTGTTTACTGATTTTAGATACAGTCTTGGTGTCCGTCAGGCACCCCCTGTGACTACGGGCGGGTGTTAGATATATAGTGTTGTATATGTGCTTGTATTGTATTACTTGTACCCCAAGCCTATACGACCTATATAATGAAAGGTCACCCCCTCTTAGGGTGTGTGGTGTTTGCCCAACTCTCTACACCCTCAACGAGGAAGATGAACAGGAGCGGCGCCGCACTTCTGCGATAGGCCACCCCCCCACGATGAATAGCCTCTGCCCTCACCTCTATCCTTCAACAGCGGTGCATTCTTCTCGTCGAGCTTCGATGACGGAGCGTGCGTCACGCCCCATGTTGATCTTCTAGCGGAGATCGCCAGTTGGTAGGCTCTTGAGTTCTTCTTGATTGTTCCTATTGCCAGTTGGCCGGTTCGGTCATGGCGCTTGGTTGCCCTGAGGTTGTGGCCGTGGCCTTCCACCTACATAGCGGCTGCCTTGCGGAGCTTCGTTGTTGCCATTGGTTGTCGTGGGTCGGAGGCGAGGGTGCCCTACTGGAGTTCGGCTAACCTGGCTGTGGCTTTCACCTGCTCCCTCTCGGTCCTCATGTGGGACCAAGCGAGCTGGGTTCTGTCGAGTTGGAGCCACGCTCACTGGGCCATGCGAGCGGCTTTTTGAGCGGTTGGGTCACTGGTGATGTTGGTGATCGAGGTGGTGAAGCCTCGGTCTCCTACTGCCACGAATTTAGTGTCAAGGTGGCATTGTAGGTGTTGTTGGCATTCCGTGGCTCTCCTCCTGCGCTCAGCATGCTTCTGGTTCCTCAACTTGCAGGCGTCACGGTCGTTGTCATTCTCGTTCCAAGTGTCGGCGGTGAGCTCATCCCCAGAGATCTGCTTGAGTACTTTGTTGCAGTTCCTGCTGTTGGCTTCGCCCTCTTAAGCCATTAACACGTGGTGGTGTAAGGTGTGCTCGTCAGAGCTGTAGTCGACCGACACGGTCCCTCCTGGGGTGGTGGCGTTGAGGGGTCTGCCTTTTTGAAAAGGCACGAGTCGAGGTGGGCGCCTAGTCGAGTTTCGCCTCCGAGTAGTTCAGAGGGTTTCATGCCCTTCTAATACACGAAGCGACCTTCTGGCGTTGAGGTTATGAGCAGGCCCTGGTGGCCGCCCATAAAAGGCTTAGTGCCATCATCGGAGTCCGAGTCGTAGTCATCGAAGATACCAGCCTCCCGGCATGCGGTGGCTCCCTTCTCTCCAATCTTGAGTAGGTCATCCAAGTCCTTTTTCAAAGTGGAGTGGAACTCGGATTGTATGGCCTCCTGGTATACAGTGGCCGCGTTGTGCAGTCCGAATGAGAATCGGGTACGCAATTCCTCGGACCGATGTGGATCCGATCCGAGGAGTCCAGGTGCAGCACGAGTCAAAGTCGCGTTGAAAATGGACTGCTCCTCGATCTCTCTGGCGAGGTCAGGGAGCAGCATCTTGTCGAGGATGTCAATGAACTCATCGAGATCACTGTGTGGGTTTGCTGCTAGAGCCTTCAGCTTCTCGTTGTCGGCGAGGTGTCAACGGAAATCGCTTGTGCCATCAGCGACACAGACCCATGAGCCGAAGATGAAAGTTGTGACCTCTGGGAGCACGACGCTGGTGAAGTTGAACGTCGCCATCAAGTTCGCTGGTGGATCTTCGATGAACACCCCTGCCTAGCATGCCAGCTGTCGGTGTTTTACCAGCAAGCCTACCTAGGTATACCCTAAGGTAATAGACTTGTAGGCAGGGTGTCGCCGAGATCAGGAACTCGAAGGTGCAAGCAACACAAAGTTTAGACAGGTTCGGACCACGATGTGCATAACACTCTACGTCATGTTTGGTGGTTTGTATTGCCTTGGATTTGTTATTGGTGATTATGCTTTGGAGGGGGTCCCTGCCTGCCTTTATATACTCCGGGAGATAGGGTCACGTGAAAATCCTAGACCGATACTAGCTTAGAAGTCCTGCCCAAGTACTACTCGGGTAGTTTCCTTCTATACCGACTAGTCCTACTCGTATCCGAGTACATTACAATATGGATAAGGATAAGGTATGGGACATGCCCCATCCCTTACTCTAGAATATTCTACGTTATGTATGCAGTCCCGTAGCCCCGAGTCTGACATGTGGCTGTTGTCCATGCTCTCAAGATATGACGTCACTATCTTCTTGGCAATCATTGCAACATCTACACCGACCACAAGAGCCTCAATTATATTTTCACTCAATCCGATCTCAACATGAGGCAACGTAGGTGGCTTGAATTGATCAAGGCTTATGATCTTGAAGTTCACTATCATCCCGGAAGAGCGAATGTCATTGCCGATGCAGTAAGCCGAAAGTCCCAATGCAATTGCTTGACCATGGGGCCTCCTCTTCACACTCTTTGTGATGATCTTTGGAACCTTGGTATTGGAATGGCCAAAGAAGGCTATCTTGGTACTCTCACGGTCAAATCTGATCTTTATGATCAAATTAAGGAAGCTCAAAAGAATGATAAGGGTATGGTCTAAATTCATGCTTCGATGAAGGAGGGCAAAGCTCAATGTTTCTCTATTGATGATCAAGGGGTTCTATTCTTTGGGAAGCGTATCGTGGTGCCTAAGGATCATAACCTAAGGCGCCTCATTCTTGATCAAGCTCATAGTTCTCAATTCTCTATTCACTTGGGTAGTACTAAAATGTATCAAGATCTCAAGCAAAGGTTTTGGTGGACTCACATGAAGCGGGAAATCGCTCGATATGTCGCTGAATGTGATGTTTGCCAAAGGGTTAAAGCCGAGCATCTCAAACCGGTCGGTACCCTTCAACCTTTACCTATTCCATCTTGGAAGTGGGAAGATATTGGAATGGATTTTATCACCTGGTAACCAAGGTCTTCTCAAGGGTGTGATTCTATTTGGGTAATCGTTGGTCATTTGAACTTTCTTCCGGTCAAGGCTACCTATCGAGCGAAGCATTATGCGGAGTTGTACCTCACTTGCATTGTGTGCCTTCATGGTGTCCCTAAAACCATTTTCTCTTATGGCGGTCCTCAATTTGTTGCCCACTTTTGGAAAAGTCTTCACGAATCCATGGGAACCGATCCTACCTATAGCATTGCGTATCATCCTCAAACCTGTGGTCAAACCAGGAGGGTCAACCAAATCTTGGAGGACATACTACTATTGACACTTCTTATTGTCAACACCGGGATTGTTAATCCTCGGCAAGAACACTAGAAATGCTTGTTGGCATTTCACAACATCACAGATAAATCCGCAAGCGCATGGAACACCATTGTAGCATTTTACCCATGAGTAATCTTGGTTGTCGTATTTATATTTCCGCAGGGAAGGTGGTGATTTAAAGAGTTATTAAGTTTAGGGGAATATCATGATTAAATATCCAAAGTCTAAGCAGGGGTAATAACAATATGGTAGAGAAGTAGTGTGACACAAGATATATCCGCTCTGATGGATGTAACTAGGATTAAAGAGAGATGGAAGAGAGCACTCAAGGGCATATAAAGATCTATTCCTATCTAAGCAAGCATAGCTCATACTTGTATACACATACACATACACATACACATACACATACACATACACATACACATACACATACACATACACATACACATACACATACACATGTTTAGGATCGGGCTCTATGCTCCCAGGCACTACCGGGAGAACTGACTGATGACTGGCAGAGGAGCCGCCAACCAACTCGGCATCTTTATGCACCTCCTACAGCCACTACCCGAACAGGGAGGGTCACGCTGGATGGATAGGACTGTCACCACCTGCCGTCTACCTCATCTAACCATGGGATATGACCGCATTCAAATGTAACCTTTAACCTAGACCCCACATCTACATTAATGATTACCACTCTAGCCTCGCGCAAGGACATCCATCTCTATCAGGAGCCTTAGTTCTAGAGCGTGCAGTTAAGGGGGATGAAACAATTGCCGTGGCATAGATGTCTTACCACGTCTAAACATGCAAGGCTTATGATTCAAGTATGAACTATAAAAGGATCACACACTAACCATAAGCATATGAACCTAAGATAAGCTAAGATAAGGAAACAAACTTTATTACTAAACTCAAGTCATTACAAAAAAGAGAAGCTACAAGACCATACCAAACTCTCCATGAAGACTAGAAGAACTTGAAGAACTACACTCCACTAGCCTAGAGAGCTTCAAAAGTGAGAGGAGGACTGCATCTTCGTGTGTTCATTTAGGAGGACACCCCCCCCCCCCTTGTATTTATAGGTGTGGCATAGCAACTCTCGACTAGCAAAAGATGAAGCTCCATGGAACCGACATGGAGGAGAGCTTTGGAGGCGCCACGTGGAAGGGGAAGGTCGATGGAGCTTCCCCTGGTTCGGCCGAACCATGAGTTCGACCAACTTGGGCTCAGCTCCAACCGACCTCAGCTTCGGTTGAGTCGCTGCCTGGTGGGCCCTTGTGCCTCTAGTTGATGATAGGGCAGTAGTTAAGTAGGCTTGCTTTGGTTGTGGGCCCTCCAATCCATGTGATGTTCGTGTAGCAGCGTGTGATTGGTTGGGGCTTTTCTCCTTGGATTAAAGGGTGTGTTTTTTCCTCTATTTTAAGCTGAATTCCTGCATACATCAATTTCTCCAAGGACATGTGGAATGTAGAGGTTTTTATTAGTAGCATGTGTATAAGAAATGCAAATTCCTCCTTATTCATGGTCAAGCTGGCGCACATTTTTGGTCCATAACGAACATCAACAGCTACGAGCTTGTGTTCTCATCTACGAAAGGAAGTGGGTTAGTTATTCTTGCTATGAACATCAATAGCTATTCTTGCTACGAACATCAACAACTACCATTCACGGAATTCTCTTATAACAATAGTTATCAAGAAAGTATCGAAATATCTCCCTTCGAAGCCCTATATTGATGATGGTGTAGGACTCCTATCAATTGGTCCAAGTCCGGGGAAAGGCCTTTCTTTGGCTTGGATTTGGTGAAGGATGCCGAGAACTAAGTCAAAACTATTCGCGAGAATCTTCGTATTGTTCAATCCCGCCAAAATAATTATGCCGATCGTCGCCGCCGCAAACTCCACTTCAAGGTGGGCGATCATGTCTATCTCAAGGTCTCTCCTTTCAAGGGCACTCGTCATTTCCATGTAAGGGGAGAGCTAGCACCTCGCTATGTGGGACCCTTCCGAATTACCAAGAGATTTGGTGAAGTGGCTTATCAATTGGATCTTCCTCAATCACTCTCCGACGTGCACAATGTTTTTCATATCTCTCAATTGAAGAAATATCTTCGTGTTCCAACCAATGTCATCGACCTAGAGCTACTTGATCTCCAATCGGGTCTTACCTACGATGAGCATCCTATTGCTATTCTTGATTGCGATGAGAGAAAAGTGAAGCGTAGCATGGTGAAGTTTGTCAAGGTCCAATGAAGTAATCACACCGAGGATGAAGCCACATGGGAACATGAGGATCACTTATGTCAAGAGTATCCTGAATTCTTCTCTGATGAGTAAGCTTTCCATCTACCCCACTTTGCTTTCTTAATGAAATTCATCTCCCTATGATCTTATATGTGTACACAGTCACCATCAAAGAAACTCTAGAGAAGTGTCTTACCGCACCACACCACCCATGCTTTTGTACATCATCCCTTAGATGTTTATCTTGTCTAGGTGAATATGACCTCAATCCTCCCGAAGCTTATTCCCTTACCTTCTACCTATACAAATCTCGGGACGAGATTTTCTTAGGGGGGCAGAGAATTGTCACGACCCAAATGCATTAAGAATGATTAACAATAAACCAACATCATCATGAGCATCATTAAATCATAATAGAGCATCATGTGCATATGTTGCTTGAGTTAATTTAAATTTTGTGCTTGGTTGAATTTATTTAAATACTAGACCTAAAATGATGATTTTACAATATTTTTTCTTAATTTTACAAGCTAACCCGAGTCATAAAATTCTTGGAATATTTAAAAACTGCTGTTTTGTTTTTTTTGTGAGCAATATAGTTTATCTTTTTCAGTGCTTGTTGTTGCATAATGATCTTGGTGATTTTGTCTTGCTTATATAAAAAATTGGTGATTTTTAGAGCTCGGTAACGTATAGAGTTTCAATTTTGAAGTTGGAATGGCGTTTTCACTCCTCCCTTCCTCGGGCCCAACCGTTAGCGGGTCCCACGTGTCAACGTCACCCCCACCTCCTCCCGCGCTTGCTCGCTCGCCGGTTGGGCAGCAGGGGCGGTGGTGCCACGTCATCGGCCTCCCGTTGGCATGCGGCGGAGGACGAGCCGGCGGCGCCCGTCCGCCTTCCACTCGCCTCCCCCTCGATTTAAACCCCACCGTCCCCTTTCCCTTAAAGCCTTTTCCCCTTTCCTCCATTACCTCCACCCACCTTCGATTCTCCGCCCACGGTGTGCCTTTCTTCAATTCTTCAAAACCCAAGCTTCCTCACCCTCCCTATGACCCATTCCGGCTTTAACTTTGCTATTTCCCCTTCCGCGCAAGGCTCTCGCCAGAGCTCTCCCGCCCCGTCGCATCACTTCTCCTCCCCGCCCGTCCAAGCCCCTAGTGAGCTCGCTACACCCCTGCACAACTCGTGCCTCCACCCTTGCACGTGGCTTTGCCCTGGCAGCCCTTGCCGTTGGCTGCCGGAGCTGCACCACTCTGCGTCGTGGGCGCGTGCTGGCCGCACCCAGGCTCGGCCTTGACCTGGCCGGGCTAGGTTGACCTCCCTAGGCCCAACTGTCGCCTGGGGGTGGTTAGTTTTGAGTAGATCCAGCAGTTTGGGGGATTTTGTGTTGTTTTGTGATGCTGTTATTTTGTAAAATTCATAGTAAATTCTGTAGATCTGCTAAAAATGCGAAGTTTGTTTTGTTAGACTCCTACCTTGTAGAGTTGGTGGTTGAGATGTTTCTGCTACAGTAATTAAGTTATGCCTTGTGGATTAATTATCTACTATTCTCAAAATATCAAACTAAATTATGTTAGATTCCTTGTGAAATAATATATGTAATGGTGCAACTTGTTTTACTGAAGCTCAACTGTTTGTTAGGGTTTTACTGTGATTTCATGTTTTCTGCCTGTAAGCTTGTTTAATTCATAACTCTCATCTGAAAAGTGACAAAATGGCAAAACTGGTTTTGTTAGCTTTGTTTCTCTGTCTAGTTGCAATGGTAATTTTCTGAGAATTATTGAAAGTGTTTTGCATTTCCTTTCTGATTTATCTTGTTTAGAGTAGCTGAAAATTGCCATGCTTGTAATTATTTCTATAAAATTTCTTTTTCTGCGAATCCAACCGTCATGAATTTGTGTTGATGTTCTCTGTATGCTCAAATTATTTCATGATTTATGCTTGCTTCATGATTTTCTTGTCGATAATACTTGCTTAGCGCTGTTTATGCTTAGTCAAGTAGAAGTGCTCGACTATCCTTGTTGGTGCTTATGTTTGTGTGTCATGTGGGGCAAGAAGTACTCCCGTAGAGCTAAGAATCCAAGCCCATCCAACAAGGAGAGTGGCTAGGATAGGTTCGGTTGGAGAGCTTTCTTGCCGCACAATCAATTAGGATTATCTTTACAAAGGTAGTTAAGGTTTGTTAGGAATATTTGAGAGTGATTTGTGGAAGGGTTGTTGGTAAATGGCCTATGTAAGCCGCATGGCACCAGGAAACAAGCAAGCAATACAATTATCTTATTCCTATCTTCCTCTCCAACAAAATAGGGAGCCAAGGGGCAACACCTCTCTCCTCATCGACCGACGCCTCGAGGAGGGAGCGGATATACTAGCATTCTTCAAGAAAGTGTTGTTGGAGCTGGCCTGAGAGAGGCCCTTGGAAACAACCTCAGCACTAGGCAATCTTGGCTGCCCATCAGCAACAGCTTCTGCCTGTATAGTTTCCATTAACATCTACAAAAGATAAAGATGAACTATTAGCTTACTGACTATATTGGATAAACAATCTAGAAAAAGGAACATTAAACAAACTGGGAACAAAGGCAAATTGGATAACTGGTACTAAAAATTGTTCACAAACCTCAGAAATACAAGTAGCCATGCACGTGAACAATATATGATGTGGCATGTACAGAGTGTTGGACAAAGAAGAACAAAACTCTTGCTGAAGGAATGTACGGGGACTTACAACTGCGTCTCTAGCCGTGGCACTCATACCGTTCTTGCTGCTGATATGTGTTGACGGCGCTTAAGTACCACATTTTGGACGTCAATTCCTGCATAAGACAATAGAAGGACAAACATCAACATTAGTGATAGGGGTTATTACTAAAAAATTCCACAAGTGTAGGTGAATATTTGTATGCAGGTCAATTAGAGGAGAAAATGCACCTAAAGAGCAAGGAAACACACCTCTAGATCCAAGTGAACACCCTTCCGACCAATCAGGCGCAAGCACAAGGATCCATGGGACCAACTGAGGGGGCAAACCAACTCAACCTGACTCATGGCACATAGAACCGACGTAAGGGCCCACTAGGCAGTCACCCTGCCAAAGGGTAATGCGGTGGAAGCCACGGCCAGTTCGGTCGAACCAGGACGAGCTCCACCGACCTTCAGCTTCCACGTGGCGACCCCTGGTGAACTCTTGAAGTCGGTGCTGCTTGCCTCCACGAGATTGCCAGCCGGGAAGCCTCTCATTCACCCCTATAAATATGAGGGGAGGGGCTTACAAGAGAGACACACCATCCAAATGAGTCTTGGCCTTGCCTAGCTTGTGTTAGAGTAGGGAGAGAGTGAGACGATAGATTGGAGGGGCGCGGGGCCTGTCGTCGCTCTTCTACTAGATTGGAGGGGCACCGGGCCTGTCGGCGCTCTTCTCCAGCTTGTACCTCTACGGATGCTGCTACATTCTTCTGGGTTAGTAAGTGTTGGTGATTCCTTCTCTTAGTGTTATACTTAATTGCATGAGTAGTCTTAGTCCTTTGCTAGCATAGTATAGGCTTGAGTGCTCAAATGTATGTGTATAGTATACGCTATTAGTTCTAGTAGTTGAGTGAGATCAGTTCTCTTACTCGAGGGTTTGTTGCTCTGTATTTATACAGAGTGCTATAGCTTGCTATGGGATATCATACGTAGTCAGACTGCAGTCGTAATCAATAGCGTAGACATCGTGTCTGGGCTAGGGTTTATCCTTCGTTTGCCTTATATCCCACAGATTGTTAGAGGTAGGCCGTAGGTGGTGACAACCCTATCGGTCCTTTGTAATCCTCCACGTTCGGATATAGTGTAGAGCTATTGGCCGAAGTCTCCTGGCAGACCTGGGGTAAGCCGATGCCCGAAGCGAGTATTTTGCCCAACAGATCGCCTTTAACTCACCTCTAGTGTTACGTTAGGAATCCTCTCTACCCTTGCCACCTATCTTGGTGTGTCCTTGGACCGACTAGAATAGAAGATAGTACACCCGTTCCCTTGGATTCGATAACCCTTGGAATACTCTGACGTGAAAGCTACAACGGTATCCGTGCGCTTGCGGATTTATTCGCACATCGCTAAAATACCCAACAAGCTTTCTGGTGCCGTTGGCTGGGAACGGTTGCTGTATCTATCTTCATACCTAGCCGTCCTCGTATCTTTGTTTTTCTTTCCATCTACCTTTACCCCCGCTACCCATGGAAAAGCCATCCTTCCACAATCTTTCCACCCCAAGGGGCGAGTCCTATGAGCCACCATCATCTTCTACATCTGGCCACGAACTTTGTCCCAACCTTATCGGTACGGTTTGGAATCTCTCCTTCTCTGGTTAGATAGCGAGAGCCCATACCATCATCTGTATGAATTCGAGCACCTGTGTTCAAACCTTGCCATTGCAATCATGACACAAGATACACTCAAAGTGGAAGTTGTTCCCCTACTCTCTAGCAGGGAAGGCTGAGCAATGGTACACGTACACCGTAGGCAACATGAACGGCAGTTGGGATAAGCTTAAAGGCATGTTTTGTCTTAAGTTCTTCCCTCTATCTCGTATCATGACCCTAAAAAAGGATATCCACTGTTTTCAGTAGAGAGAGAAGGAATCCATAGGTGTAGCATGGTGTAGGTTTTTGCTTTTAGCAACATCTAGATCTATCCGATCAATGGACCCAGACTGGCTGCTGTGCAGTTTTTATGAGGGTCTTGATAAGGATTCCGCCTATGCTCTTGACATCGTCGCTGGAGGGTTATTTCTCCATAAGGATCCAACTGAAAGTAGGGAACTCCTAGATCGCATCATGGAGGATACCTGCTTTGAAGTCGAGACCAAATCCCTCCGAGTAGAGCGTAAGTCGAACCAAGAGGATCTTCTATCGGCCGAATCCATTCCTTCACATTCCACATCCTCAGATTCAGCCATAGAATCCTCACCCGAACCAGGATCATCGGAGGGAGAAGAAGTCCGACCCCCGAAGTTCCCTACTCAATTCGAGGATGATCCTTCTAGAAACCATAGAAACACCTCGAATCTTTTTGATGCCCAAATAGGGGAGGAACCCGCTTCTGTCCAAATCTATCAATCTGAAAATCCATTGACAGATCCTTCCCCTAGGCCTACAGTACCTCTGTCTCCTCCTAATCCTCCCAACGAAGCAATTCTCAAGGAGGCCATAATAGGCATTGGTCGGATGGAGTGAGATGCTTTTCCGAAGAAAATTGGATTAGTTCACCATCCACGATCATTCCTTGTTCTATAAGGGGAAATACCGTAGAAGCCCTTCTTAACCCCATCATGGAGGTTAATGTTAAGCCATGGCACTTAGCGTAGAATCTTCTAGGCAATGTTTCGCTAAGACCATCTAACAAGCTCCTAAAAAGTTGTCCGACTGGACATATCCTTAAATTTTGGGGGGTCGCAAGTGTCGTGCCGCTCACAATAGACAGAATCGAGGTCAACCTAGACTTCCACATCTTCAATATCCTTGATTCTGATCCTCTTCTAGGCTCCCCATTTGAAGAACTTCTCAAATCATCTTAAGGAGCCTAGATGAAAAGCCTAGGGAAACCGCTTCTGCCACTTCTATCACTTGCTTAGAAAAATCCTATGGTGAAGCCTTTTTCCCAGCAAAAACCGATCGAGAAGATGATGCATGCATCTCAGTTTGTATTATCTGAGCCTATTCTCTTTAAGGTTGCAAAATCCTCCACGCCCGAAGAGTGCAACTGTAACACCTCAGGTGTTTAAATTACGAAATAAGCCTCTTTAGCTTAACACGGTGCATAAATAATTAAGAGAAGTTTCAATGAAATGAGTTTTTAAAATAACTTCTAAACTAGAATCCAAATGAACTTTGGCCTGAAACAAAACTTGTGTAACTTTTCATTTTGAACAACTTTCGTGTTGAAGGATTTTCGAGTTGCAACATAAAAATTTGAGAAACTCTTGGATTTGCAAACCAGTCCCTGCCTTTTCTTCTATTTCGCTGCAGACCCTTCTTCTCCGCCTCGCCCGACCCTCCGACGCGTAGCCGCTCGCTGGACCCTTTCGTGTTGCCCGACCCTTTCATTCGCCTGACCCTCCGACGCGCAGCCGCTCGCCCGACCCTTTCGTGTCGCCCGACCCTTTCATTCGCCCGACCCTTTCGTTCGCCCGACCCTCGGCTTCGCTGCGGCCCTCGCTTCGCCCGACCCTCGCCCGCTGCGCAGTCGCCGCAGGCCACTTGGCCGGCGATGCCTGACAGCGCTAGGCGCCAAGCCAATGCCTGGCAGCGCCTGCACGCGCGCCCGCACGCCGCGTTCCTCCCTAGTCCGCGCACGCCACGCGCGTGCCAGCGACGCGCGCCTCTGCTCGCCGCCCGCCGCGCCCAATGGGCAAGTCGCGCCGTGCCCGTGTCTCCGCCGCGTCCCGCCAGTCGCCGCGCTCGCAGCCCGGCAAGACAGCTATTGCAGCTCATCGCCCAACCCGCGCGCCGCGTGATCTCCCGCTCCCCACGCCAAATCCTCAGCGCCCAATCCCCTGCCCGCGCCCGCCGCACACCGCGCCGGCTCTATTCGCCGCCCGTCGCGACCAATCACGCGCCCCCGTCGTGCCGCCCGCGCCCGCGCCTCGCAGTTAAGTCCCGCCCCTCCTCCCGCCTCTCTGCTGCCTACAAAAGGCCGCACTAAGTCCCCCTCGCGCGCCCAGACACCAGAACGCCGCCGCCGCCACCATTACCGCCGTCGTGCCCAGCTCACCGTGGAGCTCACCTCCCCGGCCACCCCTTGCCAGAGCTGGGTCTCCCACCACCACCACAGCACCCCACCGCAGCTCACTGCCCCACCCATCATCGCCCAGAACCACCGGAGCACCGCCAGCGCCGCTGCGCTCCTTGCTGCTCCGTGGATAGCTCACTCCGAAGCTCCTCCGTCCCAGCCAAGCTTCGAAATGGGCTCCCCTCAACGCCGCGAAGCTCATCGACCAGCCCACACCCTCCCCTCCTCGCCGGAGCACCGTCCCCGATGCTCCGCCCCGCTGCCGCCCCTCTGCTCCGTGCCGACGAGCCACCTCCGGCCACCCCCAACCCCGACCAAGGCCATCCCAAGGTAGCTCTCACCTCCCTGGATCTCCCCGACCCTTTTTCCCTCGCCGCCGACAAGCCCCCTCGCTGGAATCTGGCCGGCCGCCATGCCAGCACTGCCCTGGGACCCAATTGCATCAATTGCAATCTTTAAAAGAGTCTGCACGCAAGTTTCCAAGGACCCCTCTGTAAAGAAAGTTTAAACTTTGAGTTCAAAAATAGCGAACTTGTAAAATTCATTTAAAATTGTAGAAGAATCGAGAAAATACAAACTCAACTGTTCTGGAATCTTTAGATAAAAATCTACAACTTTTGTTACATGCATATCTTCAGTTGCTTGCTAAATCTTGCTATAAATTAAATGGAAGGTTTAATAGACTTTAATTGTACCCACCGTTGTAGACAAAGGCTAAACCTGAAAATTTAACAGTAGTTTGGTTGCTTGATTTGTAGACCAGTGTAAAACTTTTAGCGCCAGAACCCATCTCTAGCTAAACTTCTTAATAAAACTTGTTTATGGCATGAAGTAATGGAACTAATTTGTAATTGCTGTTATATTGTGATTCTTGTGGTGAAACTTTTACAGAACTGTTGTATTAATGCCTAAGTACCACAGAAAAAGTTTAGAACCTTTTTCCTTCCTGTAACCTAATTATATAATTTTGTGGTAGGAGAAATGCACTAATTCAAATAATTAGTTTCTTTCCTTGGAAAATGTTCAACTTTTTACTGTAGTGCGCTTTAGAGTAGCTCTTGCAGTATGAAAAGTTTCATACACATAAACCCTGTAAAACATCCTATAGAAATTAATCTTTATTAAAGTGGGTGTATCTTGTCCTATTTATTATGCTTTGTATCTTGCACAGTAAAATCTGAAAAATTTACAGTAATACACATATGGATAGATTAATTCTCTGTAAAATTTTTGGTGTCAATACTTGAAAGGTTCGTTCTGTATAAAATAACTAGGTTCTAGTAGTAGTTGTGTATTACCTTTTTCATAATTATTCTGCTGCGTGAAAATGCTTGAAATTTTTACAGTGCTTTTGTCTCTGCATATTCTGCTGCCAAAAAAAATTTCATCACCACAAGTTGCTCTGTCCAGAAGTTGTGTTTAATCCATGTTGTGCTTAAGAAAATTAAGTTTCCAATATAACCCAACCCTTCTTGTTTAATGAAGTTAATAGTTTAAGTCATACTCTTTTAACAATTGCTCAAAGAAATCTCAACTAAGTAACTTCACAACCAAATCGATGTTTTGTGAACTACAACTTTATCGTGAAGGAAAATACTCGTCATATACCATCACTATAACTGATACTTGTGCATTCATATAGAATCGACTACTCTCGCCGACGGAGCTGGTGCCCGCGTCTGAGAGTGATCCGCGTGAAGCTCAAGTAAATCTAACTGAAGCTCTCGAAGACCCGAGCCCAAGTTCGGACGAGCCCCAAGCTAGCTTTTCCCAAGAAGGCAAGCCCCGGAGCATGAACCCTATTTTTCCTAAACTTATGCAACTTATTACTCTACTTTACTTGTGCATTAAGTTTATAGGAGTTGAATGAAAACTTAGTCGCATGATCCTAGGTACCCCTTCTTTGAACACTAGATGTAAGGTTCGATAGAATGCTATGCTAATAGGACTCGGTAAAAGTCGAGTGATTTCCTGTCACTCACGAGAATATAGGAGTTGAATGTTTACTACATGCTGCAATCATAAGGTCGACGGACGGGGCTATGGTACGATGTTTATGTTGATGATTGAGGACCCGTCTGTTTAGTGAAAAATGCTAAGGCCGCAGTGTGTGGTAGTGGTGGTTAAGTCTTTGAAGGTACTAACCACATGCCGAGAATATGGTAATCGGTAAGCTTAAGTACTGGATTGAACCGAGGCCGGAATATACTCCCCACAGTCTTGAATTCGTTCACATCTAGCGGGTGCATTTGCCGCCACAGCCCGACGTACCGTGGTCTGTGGGGACGTGTAGTCGAGGGCGGTGGGCCTGTTCTGTGAAGCGGGAATTGAAGGGAAAAGTTGAACGTGTGACTCTTGGAGTAACCACGTGGCGTGTGTTTAGGTTTCCCTTGCAAGGTTAAGAAATTCGATTCGAATCGTCCGTTTCTCGCGGTTATTGAGACTTCTTGACCCTTTTACCACATAGAGTAAGAAGAGGAACAATGATGATGATTAATCTTGTTGGATGCAAAATAATTCTTCCACCATGTATGATATAGCAACCTAGAATGGTTAAATAAAACTAGAACTTGGAGCTAAAACTTGAAAGTAAGGACCTACTTATATATGCTTTTCGGCAAAACAAACCCCTCAAGACAAAAGCCTTGCATGTCTAGGAGTCGGCTAAGTATATTCCACTAGTCGGGTAAGCCTTGCTGAGTATTACTATACTCAGCCTTGCTTGTGGGTTGTTTTCAGGTGAAACTTTCGAGGATATGATTGCTAGTTTGACTTGGCCTTGTACCCTTCCTCTTGGTTGGTCGGTGGAATAGGATACACCCCCGGCCAACGGTGATGATGCCGAGTGATGTCTCATACGGGCTTCATCGAGACATCCAGTATCATCGAGTAGTTGTCGTTATTTTTCCGCTGCTTTGAACTCTAAAGAACTCATTTATTTTGAACTCTGAAGTACCTTGTTTTACGAATTTGAACTCCGTTGTAATAATAATTTGTGATGAACCTGTGATGTGAAATTTGTGGAATGTTGTATCCTCTGGGCTCACCTTCGTGTGAGTACATGTATGTGTGGTTTCGATCGGCAAAAACCGTGGTTGTATCGGGAGGTTACCCGACGGACCAGTGGATTATTCCGTTTGAAGTGCGAGTTAGCCCTGATTGCCCTTGTGGTGATGGTTAGCGCGATTGAGCCGGATTAATTCAGGTGGTTCTACCACAGCAACTCAAAGAAATCCTTCACCAATGTGAAGACGAACGATCACCATCACCCTCGGTCGAGTTTGAGCTTCTTCCCGCTGGCCCAGAATATGTTGTTCTCGACCATGATTGAGACCCAACCATGATCTCTCACAATGAAACTCTTGAGGTGGAGTATACATGGGCCATGAAATTTTGTGAGGCACCGACTCTGGAGTCCGAAGGATAGGATTCCAAAGATGAGCATGGGAGCTTCATTCTTGAAATACCCCAAGAACCATGCTCGTTCGATGCCTTTCCAGAGTCAGGCATGCTTTGTACCCCGAGCACGTACGAGGACTGCAACCACCTTAACGTCCTCTCTTGCAAAATCGTTAGAAGGTTGGTTGTAGATGTATTCGTCTATCATAAATATTGTAAATTTCATGGGTGCTCTATGGCACTAACCTTGCAGCTAAAGCTTCAATGACACATCAACAATTGGTGGTGAGAGGGGAACGACATCGCCAATAATAGCTGCAAGAGGGAGTTCCCATGGTCTAGCTTGTGACCGTAAGCAAAGCACTGCAGGGAGATAACCCGGATTATCATTTCCCTTTCGAACAAAAGCAAAATCATGTCTTAAGGATAAACTCTCCTTCGGGTATTTTTGGTTGCTAACCATTTCAGGTGGAGATTAAAAAGAATGACAGATAGGTGACTCCTAAGAACATGGGAGCTACACTAACTACAATACCTCGATAATCTTTGGTGCGGGAATGATTATGAAGGGAAGCTGGAACTCCAAACACTAGAGTTGTGTTGCTCATCAATGCAAATTCCAAGTGTGGGGGAGGTATGTAAGTATCCCAAGTAAGTTCCTTTCCTGATAAATCTTATCGTGATTTGGATTTGGTGTTAGTTCTAGCATATTGCCCCATTAAAAAAATCCCAAAAATATTTGAGTTCCAATAAAGGCTCCCTAGTTCTCAAACCAACAGAGTCTCCCTTTTGCTTCTACCCTTTTTGTTTTGAATACAACACTAGGTACAAGCACAAGTGTGGGGGAGATCTATCAAGTTCGTCATCGATATACACACTCGAGATCCCTGACAATGGTGTCGCACAACATCGACTATTCCTACATGACAAGGGACAAGGCGAGGGAAATAGAGTGAGTCGGCCACCACCATGGTTTGGTTGAACCACCACTGGTCCACCTTGTTTCCCACATTCTTTAAGAGCGATGGTATGTGCACCCTATACCTCTCTATACTCCTTGATTCATGAGTTTAAATGAACCTCACCTCTAATAATTAAAGAAATTAAACTCAGAATTAAAGTGAACGTTGGCTCAAAACATGATCTTAATGGTTGACATACATGTGCTATATTCCTGACTTGCTCCTGTTCGTTTGTGAACCTATATCTTTAGGAAAGCATGATGCCTAGGTTGTTGATAATTGAGATATGGCATGATAAAATGAACCTTGCTCTGTTTTGTCTAAAGTACTTGGGAAATTTATCTTAAAAAAATGACCTAGCTAGCTCCTCAATGTTATGCCTCCGTCCTACCAAAGCCATATGATGATCTTATTGAAAAAAACCTATACACATATGCTGCTTGCTGTCATATTGAGCTTTGCCAAATTGTTTGTGACCCTCGTGGAATTCTTTTCATACTTCCATGATCAAGATCACGTACACTCCACTTCCACATACTAGACTTCTACACTGGAAGCTAGTATTATCCCATCCATCCATCCAGTGAATAAACGCTCCACAATATGTGTGGCCTCTCTCTCCAATTATTGTCACAAAAGAGACATGGGCTATCGAAAAAAATTTGGACACATGAAGGTCCAAGTAAAAAAAAAGGAAAAAAAGAAAGAAAAAAAGAAAAGTTGGACACAAGAAGGTCCAAAAAAAATGAAAAAAGGATAGCCATGTCCTCAAGGGAATTTAAAAAAGGGAGAGAGGTCATACGAAAGGAGTTCTCATTTCATTCACTATTCATCATCCACCATGTTCGATCCACACACACCTGCACATCTTGATTAGATTGTATGACTTGTATTCTTCTTGGATCCGGTCTTTGGCTTTGCATCATATGTGATGCAGTCCTGCCTCATCTTTATGCCTACCTTGAGCTCCAGATAAAGACTTTTTAGAAGTAGGGTGAAGAAGGCAGGTTAATGCCTTGGTGAGGATTACACAGATTGAGTGATCTGAGAGAATCATTTGAGGAGCTACGTAAGGTTACCTTTTGAAAAAAAAAACGCAGTGCCAAAAACCCAAGTTACTTAGACAGAAGGAGTGGAGGGGATTTGAATCAAGACCCTTCCAATCATCAACCGCCCAAAGTAACATGATAGACACTTCAAAAAGTTCACAAGTACAGGTATGGCTTTGAGTATCTTACATGATGATCCTTACCATAAGAAGTCATGTTCCACCTTAGTCCTTTCTTCTTCACTAGAGGACGAGCAAAGGCTAAGTGTGGGGGTGTTGTTGATGGAGCTTAAGTACCACATTTTGGCCATCAATTCCTGCATAAAACAATAGACGGACAAACATCAACACTAGTGATAGGGGTTATTATGAACAAATTCCACAAGTGTCAGTGAATATTTGTATGCAGGTCAATTAGAGGAGAAAACACACCTAAAGAGCAAGGAAACACACCTCTTAATCCAAGTGAACACCCTTCCGACCAATCAGGCGTGAGCACAAGGATCCATGGGCCCACCTAAGGGGGCAAACCGACTCAACCTAGCTCATGGCACATAGAACCGATGTAACGGCCCACTGGGCAGTCACCCTGCCAAAGGGTAAGGCGGTGGAAGCCACGGCCAATTCGTCCGTACCAGTCTGAGCTCCACCGACCTTCAGCTTCCATGTGGCGACCCCTGGTGAACTCTTGAACTCGGTGCTGCTTGCCTCCATGAGATTGCCGGCCGGGAAGCCCCTCATTCACCCCTATAAATATGAGGGGAGGGGCTTACAAGAGAGACACACCATCCAAGTGAGTCTTGGCCTTGCCTAGCTTGTGTTAGAGTAGGGGGAGAGTGAGAGGATAGGTTGGAGGGGCACCAAGCCTGTCGGCACTCTTCTCCTAGATTGGAGGGGCGCCGGGCCTGTCGGCGCTCTTCTCCAGCTTGTACCTCTACGGATGCTGCTACATTCTTCTGGGTTTGTAAGTGTTGGTGATTCCTTCTCTTAGTGTTATACTTAATTGCATGAGTAGTCTTAGTCCTTTGCTAGCATAGTATAGGCTTGAGTGCTCTCATGTATGTGTATAGTATACGCTATTAGTTCTAGTAGTTTAGTGAGATCAGTTCTCTTACTCGCGGATTCGTCGCTCTGTATTTATACAGAGTGCTGTAGTTTGCTACGGGATATCATACATTGTTAGACTGCAATAGTAATCAATAGAGTAGACGTGGTGTATGGGCTAGGGGTTATCCTTCATTTGCCTTATATCCCACGGATTGTTAGAGGCAGACCATAGCGTAGAGCTGTTGCCCGGAGTCTCCTGGCAGACCAGGGGTAAGCCGGTGCCCAAAGTGAGTATTTTGCCCGACAGATCGACCTTTAACTCACCTCTAGTGTTACGTTAGGAATCCTCTCTACCCTTGCCACCTATCTTTGTGTGTCCTTGGACCGACTAGAATAGAAGTTAGTACACACACGTTCCCTTGGATTCGATAACCCTTGGAATACTCTGAGGTGAAAGCTACAACGGTATCCGTGTGCTTGCGAATTTTTTCTCACATCATTAAAATACCCAACACTATTGCTAAAATACGTACCCTCGGGGGCTTGTCAGACCCGGGGCTACGGGACTGCACACGTGGCGTAGAACATTCTAGAATAAGGGGTGGGTGATGTCCCATACCTTAACCATACTGTAAAAGTACTCGAACACGAGTACAACTAGTCGGTACAGAAGGAAACTACCCGAAAGTACTCCGATAGGACTCCTAAGCTTGTACGGGACTAGGACTTCCATGTAACCCTGTCCCCCCGGAGTATACAAGGGCGGGCAGGAAACCCTCCAAAACATATCTCATAACCTCAAGGAAACCATACAAGACATAGGGTATTACACATACTGTAGCCCGAACCTATCTACACCCTTGTGTTACTTGCACCATCGAGTTCCTGATCTCAATGACACCCTAACCACAAGTAAACTACCTTATGGTGTCCCTACTAGGCTTGCCGGTAAAACACCGACAGCTAGCGCGCCGGGTAGGGGTGCTCATCGAAGATCCACTAGCGAATTTGATGGCAACTTTCAGCTTCACCAGCGCCGTGTCCCCCGTGGGCACAACTTTCGTCTTCGGCTCCTGGGTCTGTGTCTCTGACTGCGTCGACACCTCGTGGACAACAAGCCGGAGGCACGAGCAGCAACACCAAGCAGCGATCTCGACGAGTTCGTCGACAACCTCGGCGAGATGCTGCTCCCTGACCTCGTTAGGGAGATCGAGAAGCTGTCCATTTTCGACCTGACTCCGACTCGTGCTGCATCAAGATTCCTCGGATCCGACTCGACGACATCTGGGGGACCGTGTGACCGATTCCCATTTGGTTTTCGCAACACGGCCACTGTTTACCAGGAGGCAACGCAGTCCAAATTCTACTCTGTATTAGAGAAGTACTTGGAAGATCTACTCGAGCTCGGGGAGAAGGACGCCACCGCATGTCGGGAGGCCCCTATCATTGATGACTTCGACTCGGACTCCGATCCCGAGGCCGAACCCTACTTGGGTGGCCAGGGCTTGGTTATAACCTCCACCTCGGAGGGTCCCATCGTGTACTGGAAGGGCATGAAATCCTCCGAACTACTCGGAGACGATGCAAGACTAGTTGCCCACCTTGATTCTCTACCTTTTCAAGAAGGCAGACCACTCGGTGAAACCACCCCCGGTGGATGCACTCGTTGACTGCAGATCCGACGACCTCTCTTCACACTGCCACGTCTTCATGGCGGAATCCGATGAGATCAGCAGCAGGCACCTCAACGAGAGGCCTGAGCAGATTTCCGAGGATGAGCACACCGCATATGCTGCCAAGGAGACCCCTGAGGCTCATGAGGCTCGCAGGCTGCGCAACAAGAAGCGCGCCAAGCGCAGAAGGGATGCCCGAGTGGCATGCACACATACAACACGACCTCGACGCTGAGTTCGCAGCTGCACAGGACACCGGGTTCAACACTCCTCATGCCAACATCGCTGGTATAACCGCGGTGCTCACTGACAACCCCGACCTAGCAGTCAAGACCACCGTCCGCATGGCATAGGGGTCTTCGCTCCAAATCAACGAGCAACATCCAACGCCATCTCTCTCACATGGAAGAAATGAGGGAGCCGACGATAGCCAAGCCAGCAGAACGACAAGGGGCCATCCCAGGCGGAAGGCACCTCCCTCCCAGAACCAACACGGAAGCCACGGAGGTGGATCACATGCAAGTCGCGGAGCGGGCCCACAGGGTAGTCACCTCGCGGCCTAGGCACTTCCCCAGCAACAAGAACAGTCTGTCAACCGTCGTGAACAACTCGAGCAACTACCAATGGGAGACCTCCGGGAGAAGATCAACGAGGCACGTGATGCCCGGTCCATCATCGAGAACCGGAGGAAAGAATGCGCCGGAGGCAATGGGAACGCCGCTCGGGACGACAATGATCGTTCCCTCGCGTTCTCCTCTCGCTTCGACAATTACAGGTACCCAGAGGGATTCAAACTAGATGGTATCACTAAATATGACGGTAAGCAATCTCTTCAGCAGTGAGTTCGATGCTACTCCGCCGCCATTGAGGTCGTGGGCAGCACTAACACCACGAAGGTCGTCTACTTCCCAATGGCCTTGGAGACCGCCCCACTCACATGGCTGGAGAGCCTCACGAAGAACTCCATCGACTCCTGGGAGCAGCTACGGAACGTCTTCATTGACAACTTCTAGGGGGCGATCGCAAGGGCATTGTCGGTGTTTTTACCGCCATCCTACCTGGGGATACCCTAAGGTAGGTGATTGTTTGGTGAGGGATCACCGGATCTGGAACTTGAAGGTAAACGCGAAGACACAAGACACAAATTTAGACAGGTTCGGGCCGCTAGAGTAGCGTAATGCCCTACGTCCTGTGTGGTGGTATTGTATATTGCGCCCTGCACTTGAATGTTGAGTTGCTTGTTGGCCGCTCTGTTGGGTCTGCCTATCTAGGTACCCCTACCCTCCTTTAGATATCCCAGGGGGTGGGCTTCCTAGTAGGATTACAGGGTATGAGTCCTAGTAGGATTACAAGGTATGAGTCCTAATAGGATTACAGAGGAATCCTAGTAGGAGTCCAACTTCTTTTTCCCTGCGCGTAGTTTCCTTGCGGTACCCAGGGGATCTATCCCTGACAAGCCCCCGAGCTCTTCATAGCCGAGTACTACAGGCCTCGAGTACTTCTAAAGTCGTCCTTCGATTTGTTCTCAAACTCCATCTTGAAGGTGTCTCTCGAGTACTTTCTTGGGTGCCTCGAGGCTGTGAGGTGCTCATGCCCCGAGTACTTTTAAATCTTGTTTTCTATGGGGTGCGATGCAAATCGCACTCCATATGGAGTAGCCCCCGAGCATTAGGTTGAATCGAACAATCAGGCTGAGGGTCCAACTAGTCTTGAATCTTCTTTTCCTTATCTTCCAAATATTTTTGGAAAATAAGCCATCGATGACACGTGTCCTGCAACCCCTAAGCCTTGAATCCAAATCCCAAGGTTTGGAAAAAAGGATCCAATAAGAACATGGCATACTGAACAGTGTTATGTACAAAATATGTGAAAAATGTGTAACTTGCCTTGATGGTGAATTTTAGAAATCAATTGGTTCGAAATTAGAAAAACCCCTTTTTTCGGGATGAGGTCCCTGAAAAAATGGTTAATCAAATAACTTCTCCAAAATCGTCCCAAATTACCGCTCAAAACAAGTCATATCCCAAAGGACCCTTAGGCCGTTGCTGGTTATCTAATCACGCAACAACCTAGGGTTACCTTTAGGCCATCAGTCTTCGCATAAGTCATCTTTCGAGGAGTTTTGCGGCATCCAACCCCCAAGCTTATGAACCAGGAGAGCCAAAGTAGCCATGTCGAGTAGTTGTTGATGCCTAGCCCCCGAGCTAGGGAGCCAAAGGAGGTACATCGAGTCATAATCCGCCTAGCTCCCGAGCCGGGAGGCGGGCTAAGCGGTCTGGCGAGTTGTTGCCGAAGCTTGATCTGAAAAAAGACAATGCATACATTATGTAGTATAATGCGAAGATACCGAGTTTTACTCAGTAATAATGTGAAGATACCAAAAATTATTCGGTGATAAATATAAAGCTGTCGTGTCGAGCTCTTGTTTAGGCCATGTAAATCTCCCGAGTAGTCTACCTGTTACGTTTAAGCACCTGGTCCTGTTTTAGGCTCATAGCGTGTATGAGATCTTTGTCCCATGTACGCGTAGAGGCGTTAGGAATAACAGAAGAGCCAAGGTTTCATGGATTAAGGCATGTGCTATCCAAGTAGATTAGCGACCGTTAAGAGAAGACTATGAGCAAAAAAAAGTAGCCATCATGCGACATAAAGAATGCGGGTTGTGCAAAAAGTAGTCGAAGTGTAGCTCTCGAGGGTTTCACGCCCATCAAGAGATGTACACAGATAAGTAGTCGGCGAGAATGCGTGTTGCAGCACACAAGTCCCAAGGGTGTAGCCACTGTGAGCCCGACACAACTCGGTGTACCAAGCGCGTGGGTAGTGCCCTACGAACTCGATGTACCAAGCGTGTGGGCTATTGGCCAACAGACCCCAGGAGTAGTCAATCATGGTGTAGCCCCCGAGGGTGATTCCTGTCACGAGGCATACACAGAAGAGTAGTCGATCTTGTGGAGAACAAGTCGAAAAAAGGTATAAGTCACTTAGCTTGATTCGTGAGCGATCGCCGATGAAGCCGTATCGCTTGTCGATGGAGCCACGTTGGTTTATTGGTGAAGCCCAACTAGTAAAAGTCGATTTTGACTAGTTATTGATGGTGTAAGACCAGATTCAACTGTTGCTGCCCTCCACGACATGATGCAGACCTAGCCGGACCAAGAGGAGCAGGAACGCGATCGGTTCTCGAAGCGCGGCAAGGTCTACAACAACAAGTGGAGCAACGACCACCGCAACGACAGAAGCTAGCGGGACTACTCGGGATCTTCCCAAAAGCGCAAGCCAGACAATCTCGTCGCGGCTATCAATCGCGCCCCGCATGGCAAGGAGGCACCCAATCTGCAAGAGGAGTTTGACAAGCTCATGCAGAAGCAATGCCCGTGGCACCCACACTCCAAGCACTCAACTTTCAAGTGCTACCAGCTCCGGAAGTCCCTCAACGCTCCGCTTCTAGAGAAGGGTGACAAGAAGACCCGGAGAACAAGACAGATGCCACTAAGTTCCCAGACGTGTCCAAGATCATCAATGTCATCTTCGATGGGGAATCGGTATTTGCCTCCAAGAGGACTCAGAAGCTTCACCGCCGCGAGATCATGTCCGTCGAGTCGGCGGTGCCATGACCCCTTCGGCGGTTGTTGGTCCCGATCTCGTTCTCCAGGGCTGATCAGTGGACAAGCTTTTTTGAGCTGGGAAAACTCCCGCTCGTCCTGGACCCAGTGATCGCGGACATCAGGCTCACCACAGTACACATTGATGGGGGCAGCAGCCTCAACCTCATGTTTGCGAGTACTTTGAGGAAGATGGGGGCGAACTTCATCGACATGCTCACCCCCAGCAAAATTCCTTTCTACGGCATTGTACATGGGAACGCAGCTACGCCGCTTGGCACGGTGGTACTCCCCGTCACCTTTGGCACGAGGGACAACTACCGTACCGAGTACATCAAGTTCGAAGTGGCCGACTTTGAATCATCATACCACGCCATTCTAGGAAGACCCGCACTGGCTAAGTTCATGGCTGTGCTGCATTACGTCTACTTACTCCTGAAGATGCCAGGAAAGGGAGGGGTTCTCACCTTCCGCAGCGACCTGGAGGAGTCATACTACTGTGACCAGAAGGCTATCGAGTACGCCTCAACTATGCATGTACCAGATACTTCGGGAGAAGTACTTGTGGTTGCGCAATAGCTCTCCGAGGCAGAGTTGGAAATTCCAACCAAGAAGGCGAACCAGACCAAGCTGCAGCCCACTGGAGAACTCGCATTGAAGACTATCCAGCTGCAGGAAGGAGATTCATCCAAGACAGCTCTGATTGGGTTACAACTCGACCATAAATAGGAAAGCGCGCTCATCAATTTTCTTAGGGTCAACCGAGACATATTCACATGGAAACCAGCGGATATGCCAGGGGTTCCCAAGGCGCTGATCGAGCGTAGTTTGAAAGTAGATCCTGATGCTACCCCTTAGAAGCAGCATCTCCATAGATTCGCTCAAGATAAGAGGGAAGCAATCAAAAAGGAGTTTTTTGACATGTGTCAACCTGTTGGGCAAGTGACCGATGGAAAATGGGCCGACAATGAAGCAAACGCAAAGAATGAAGCATATTGGGATTTTCGGGCCAGAAGGGGCGTTGCAGCCGATGGAGCGTGAAAAGAGCCGACAAAGCTGCGTCAACAAGTTATCTTTAAGTTTTTGTTTAGGAAAGTTTGTTTTCTTTGTTGTTAAGAAATTTGTAAGTCGTAATCGACAAGGGTTTGTAGCTTAGGCTATAAATAGCTACCCTCGGGCATGTACCAAACCATCCAATGATCAATACACAAACCTTTTTTCCTTTTTTCTCTTTTCGACGGCTTCGCCTTAGTTGCAGTAGATTTTTCTTTTACGAGTTCTTTCCTGCATGTGGGGTTGCATCGACTTTGATCTCCGACTTGCTGGTAAGTTTCGCGTCGAACGAGGCAGATAGGCTCAAGGTTGATGGCGCATCGCTTCTTCTTCTATCCTGTATTAGTTCAAGTTATCGAGCAGATTGGATCTTGGTCTGGTCTGTTCACCAAGTTATCAATATCAGCTTGTTCTTGTTAGATTAATCTGCTTAGTCTAGCTTGTTTCTTGCTGTTAACACAAGTTATCGGTATTTGCTAGATTTGACTGGGTTAGATTTGTTTTTACCACAATTTTCCAGCCTATGTCTAAATACCATCGGCCGACGCACACCTTGCATGTTGCATGTCGTTAGGCCGATCGGGTTCGGATCTAGGTGTTGTCTATCGAGGCCTCGCTAACCCATTTGGCATTGCCTTATCTGCACAATCGGCTAGAGCTTTGGCCAATCGATCTATTACTGCATCGGACGCTTGGCCGATGCTTGTGGCGGAACGATTCGAAACACCAGTCCGGTAATTTAACGTTTTACCTATCCCTTATCAATTGTAGGTCAAATTGACTGGCACGCCTTGCACCACCATGCAACTGATTTGGACGCCGCGCAGGAGCGAAGCAAGAGGCTCCCGGGTCCTCGCGTGTGCCAACGCTGAAGGCCGACCCATGACTTTTTGCGTCAACACGCTTTTGGCACGCCTGGTGGGACACGACAACGACACCATGATGACCAGGAACAACGGGATGGAAGATGACAAGATTTTACGGCCTACCATGGAAGATCTTGATGAAGATCAGAAGCGGCTGGTCAAAGAAACCATGAAGCAAACCCAAGACGCCCGCCTCAGGTCGTTCACCTTGACTAGAAGAGGACAGGCGATACAGAAGCAGCCGCTATCAGGGCCGGGGGGCCTCTCCATCACGCAAGACTCGGCCAAGTTTAAGGAGATGCTCGATTAGTCCATAAGCCATGCACTGATTAATAAGTCAGGGGTTCTGATCGAGACCATCAAGGACGTTGTCAAGAATGTCCTAGCTAAAGGCGCTCAAGGTGGCAACACGGGACTGTCCTACTCCAACATAGAATCAACGGCCACAGCTGGTGCCAAAATATCAGCAACAATAGCCGATGATGCTCTGCTTAATACCACAAGTGTGCCGATGGTCGGTGCTGGAACAAGCTCATCACCATACAGGTCGAAGCGCCCAGGACCCTCAGCAGCACACACTCCATCGCCGCATGCAGCTGCATTTGCTGCCAACCATGTGATGAACACATCAACGCCAAGCAGAGGCATGTTCAACACCCCAGCTGGATTTGTACCTTCCATGTTCGGCATGCCGATGGAATTCTTGTCGTACATCTATCCATGGATGTTCGGACAAAACAACAACGCGGCGAACTCCCCTACTACTACATTACCATCGGTGCCGTCTACCCCAATGATTCAACATCTACCGCAGACTCCACCGGCACCAACCCAGACTGGGGGCCATCACGCAGACACATCGGCTTTCCAGCCGATGGATGATACTGTGGGACAGCCGATGAGTTCCCAAATCCAGAAGGCCTCTCAAGACGCAAGCTTTCAAATGCCAAACCTCATGGTGCAGCAGCCTAAAGTTGATTGGGCCAGCAAGATAGCCGATGTGATGAAGAATCAGTTCAGTTTGAAGCTAAAGGAACCTGCATTCATGTACACGAAACCTTACCCAGAAGCCTACGATCAAATTCCACTGCCTCGTCGGTACAACTTGCCAGACTTCACCAAATTCTCTGGACAGGGCAACATGTCGACCGTTGAGCATGTCAGAAGGTTTCTAGTGCAATGCAAGGAAGCTACAACGACAAATGCCTTAAAGATCCGCCTGTTCCCGCTTTCTCTCTCTGGATCGGCCTTTGCCTGGTTTGCATGGCTGCCAGCCAACTCCGTAATCACTTGGGCCGATATTGAGAAGCAGTTCCACAAGTATTTTTCACGGGGGTACAAGAGATGAAGATCACCGACTTGACTGCGGTGTGATAGAGGAATGACGAGCTTGTCCCGGACTACATTTAGAGATTCAGGGATGTCAGAAGCTGTTGCTTCAATCTGTCTCTTAGCGATAACCAGTTAGCTGAATTGGCCTTTCAGGGACTCCTGCTGCACATCATGGAGAAGTTTTCGTCCCAGGAGTTCAAGAGCCTGAGCCATCTAGTATCCAGGCTTGCCAATGTTGATGTTTGAGCCCACGACGCCTGGAAGAACATGTTCCAGAAGAAGGTAAACTATGTTGGGGATTCTTCTGAATCAGAAAGTGAGGCTGAGATCGGCATTGCTGAATGGGTCAAGACCAAGAAGCCGATCTCATGCCCGTTCGCAAAGAAGGAAGTCGAAAGCTATGGGTTCAACATCACAAAGACCGATAGGATCTTTGATCTACTACTGCAAGAAGGTCAGCTCAAGTTGCCCTCCAACCATGTGATCCCATCGGCCAACGAAATAAAGGGCCGCAGGTATTGTAAGTGGCATCATTCTGTCATTCATAATACTAACGATTGCAAGACATTCAGGAAGGAGATCCAGATGGCCATCGAGCAAGGAAGGATCAAGTTCGATAGGCCGATGAAGATCGATGAACATCTGGTTCACGTGGGAGCCCAGGAAGTCGATGGAAATGCAAAGGTACCACCCTCCGATCATCTTGATCATGAAACCGAAGATCCAAAAACTCGTGTATCGGCCAACGATAGGGGGAGCCAAGGCCGATACAAACAAGATGTGAGTTTCAGGAGGCCACACAGAGTTGTCACATCTCAGATGCTCCTGAACAAATACTAGCGCCAGCAAGAAAGAGAGAGACACCGTCAAGAACGAAGAGATAGGAGTGATGCAGAACACTGGCGATGCCCGTTCTTTGCATTCTGCTGGAACGAGGGCTTGCGCTTGCCATCGGCTGATGATTGTCCAGAGTGCAATGATTCACAGTGAGGCCGATATGACTTCAAGAGGCAACGCCATGAAGACAACAATCAGGTGTCAACTTTCAGAGGTAAACACAATCGTGTCTTTGTTCATGATCGGCTGGGTCCACGCATCCTTGAGCAAGAAACAATTGAAGAACAAGCTGTGGATCGTGTACCTGATGGGCACCTCCGGATCGGACACTCGAGCATCACGACAGCTACAGATATGATCCAGAGGAGTACCCGGATTGGTGCATTCAGGGGCTAACCCAATCTCAGAAGAGGAGGGTTCAAAAGCTCCATCACCGGGAACAAGAAGAAGCACGTGCCTAAAAGAAGAAGACAGTCAAATCACAAGTGTGGCGCGTGAAGACCGATGAAGCTACCCCATCAGCATCGCTCAATATGGTTTTTGTGCTGCCCATGGAATTCAAAGCACCAGTTCATGGCGATGATGAGGTAGAAGTGGCGGAACTTGTGCTGGATCCAGTCCAAGCATCATTCGAGAAGCTAGATGAGAAAGAGGGGAGGCATCTAAGGCCTTTGTACATGAAGGGGCATGTTGACGACAGGCCGATGACTAAAATGTTGGTCGATGGAGGGGCCGCTGTCAATGTCATGCCATACATCATCCTTTGGAAGCTTGGGTATGGCGAAGAAGACATGATGGGAAGTGACATGGTTCTTAAGAGCTACGAAGGGAAGACATCGTCTGCTTGGGGGGGAAACACCTTCGAACTGATGATTGGGTGTAAGACCCTACCTACTACATTCTTTGTCATGGATGGCAAGGGATCATATAACCAGCTCCTAGGCAGGGACTGGATTCACGCCAATTGCTGCATTCCATCCACAAAGCATCAATGCCTTATTCAGTGGCTGGAGAATGATTCAGTTGAAGTGGTGCCTGCGGATTCCTCTCTCAACGTTGCATCGGCCGGTCCTCCAGTCTGGGGTTTCGATGGCGTGGAGTGCATATCAAAGTATGGGAAGGAGACTTCTTGAAGATGGAGGACTTTGATCTTGATCCAATTCAGGAAGATAGCTCGGAAGACCCTACTCCGTGAGGAAATCTTAACAAGCGTCCAATTGGCCAAGAAAAAATAATGCAAGAATTTCTGCCGATGAACTAGTCTTGTAAAAGCCGATCATGTTGATCAGGCTCAAATGACCAAAACGATATGTATCGCCCTTAGTGCAAAAAATATACAACTAAATATTGTTTTGGTTTTCAAGAGAAATTAGCACAGGACCGATGATTCTTTATCGGTTATATTTGGAAATTATCATGGCCGATTGAAATTGATATGTTCTTTGAGGGAAGTTATGTTTGACCTTTTGGGCATCATAAGGTGAAGGACTGACTGTTGAGGCCTGAGTTGCGTGATAATTTCAAAGTCAGAAGAAGGCTATCATCGCAAAGAAAGCTAGTGCAGAATTTCAGTTATACATTATTTTGTGGGCGAATGATAGTCATGAAAAGCTTGGAATTCCTGCTTTCGGAGTTATATGGTTGACTGAAGATTCTGATCAAGCAAAAAAGACAGATAATCAAGTTCGGTTGATTATGGATCAACAAGGGAAACAAATATGGACAGAAAGAGAAGCGAATCCATTCACTTGAAGATATATATACAAGAGATCGATCTACAGATCGGGTTGTTACTTTGACTACTACATTTATTCATCGGCGAAGACATTGCCGATTACGGTGCCTACGCTAATTTCCGCGCTGATGCTAGAGGCAACTACGCCAAGGTCGTCGATGACGTCTTCAAACTCTTCCCGTGCCTTGCCCTCCGGGAAGATTGGGTGCAGGGTCTGAAGGTCGTTCCCGGACAAAGTTTGCACCATGGCTAGCGCGACGGCGGCGCCACGATGGACTCTGTGACCGTCGACCTCCTGCACGAGGTTGGCGATGTCCTGCAGACGAGCGACGACGGTGTCACCTCGGGCATTCACCGCTTCTGTGGCGGTGGCCGCTGCATCAAGGAGGGCCTGAATCTGCGACTCCAGAGCTGAAAGAAAACAGCAACAAAGATAAACAAGAAATCAATGACTCTCAAGGGAAGAGTTCTGGAAGAGAAGCTGACCTGCTACCCTGGAGTTGGCGGCGACGAGTTGGGCGTGTGCAGTTCGTGCCATGTCCTCAGCAGTTGCCAATTAGGCCTCCAATCGGCTGGTTTTCTTGGTCTCCTCTGAGTAATTGTTGCGAGCTTCATCCTTCTCTCGGAGAAGATCCCTGATAAGATCTCGAATCCCTTCATCAAGATCGTCGAAAGGATTTGACGATGAGGAAGAAGGAGAACGCGGTGGTGCGCTAGAAGCTTCGTCATCCCTAAAAGGAAGTAAGAGCAAAATCAGATCTGACCAAGCTGCAGAGTGGCGCAAGAGAAACAGACTTGTTACCCTCATCAGCGGAGAGTTGGAGGAAGATTAGAGGGACCCTTGCCTGCGCGTTTGTGCCCGGCCATTGTTCATGAAGAAAGCTAGAGTTTTCTAGCGGAAGCAAGGAGGATGAAGCCGATGGGGTCTTGAGAGTTGGCCAGGCCGATTGCGTGCTATTTATGGTCCAAGAAAGCAAGATAAGTTGGCTCAAGGAAGATAGAACGCCTCAGGTCAAGGAGGTCAATTGGAAATGTTTTACGGATCAAAAGACGGAAGTCGAATCATCTCGAGGCAGGCGTGTGGTGAGAACAAGTTGAGGCCAGAGGCAGAAAAGAGTTTTCGCACTCGTCGCAAGCACGAGAAACGAGGAATCGGCCGTACGAATTAAAGTGTACACGGAGGAAGGACTGAAAGATCTTGAGAGCAAAATAAGTTGGCTTGAGGAAGATAGAACGCCTCAGGTCAAGGAGGTCAATTGGAAATCTTTTACGGATGAAAAGACGGAAGTCGAATCATCTCGAGGCAGGCCTGTGGTGAGAACAAGTTGAGGCCAGGGGCAGAAAAGAGTTTTTGCACTCGTCGCAGGCACGAGAAACGAGGAATCGGCCGTACGAATTAAAGAATACATGGAGGAAGGACTGAAAGATCTTCAGAGAAAAATAATTATTTTACTCTGAAGCTAGGGGGCATGTGTTGACACCGTTTTTTGACACGTGCCAACCTGTTGGGAAAATAGCCGATGGAAAATGGGCCGGCGATGAAGCAAAAGCAAAGAATGAAGCAGATTGGGCTTTTCGGGCTAGAAGGGGCGTCGCAGCCGATGGAACATGGAAAGAGCTGACGAAGGTGCGTCAACAAGTTACCTTTTAGTTTTTGTTTAGGAAAATTTGTTTTCTTTGTTGTTAAGAAATTTGTAAGTCGCAATCGACTAGAGTTTGTAGCTTAGGCTATAAATAGCTGCCCTCGGGCATGTACCAAACCATCCAATGATCAATACACAAACCCTTTTTTTCCTTTTTTCTCTTTTTGACGGCTTCGCCTTAGTTGCAGTAGTTTTTTCTTTTACGAGTTCTTTCCTGCATGTGGGGTTGCATCGACTTTGATCTCCGACTTGCTGGTAAGTTTCGCGTCGAACGAGGCAGATAGGCTCAAGGTTGATGGCGCATCGCTTCTTCTTCTATCCTGTATTAGTTCAAGTTATCGAGCAGATTGGATCTCGGTCTGGTCTGTTCACCAAGTTATCGATATCAGCTTGTTCTTGTTAGATTAATCTGCTTAGTCTAGCTTGTTTCTTGTTGTTAACACAAGTTATCAGTATTTGCTAGATTTGACATGGTTAGATTCATTTCATCTTGTTTTTTTAGTTTTTACCACAATTTATCCAGCGTAGGTCTAAATACCATCGGCCGACGCACACCTTGCCTGTTGCACGTCGTTAGGCCGATCGGGTTCGGATCTAGGTGTTGTCTACCGAGGCCTCGCTAACCTATTTGGCGTTGCCTTATCTGCACAATCGGCCGGAGCTTTGGCTTATTGATCTATTGCTGCATCGGACGCTTGGCCAATGCTCGTGGTGGAACAACTCGGAACACCAGCCGACACATTTCAGTAATTTAACGTTTTACCAGTCCCTTGTCAATTGTCGGTCAAATTGACTGGCACGCCCTGCACCACCACGCAGCCGATTTGGACGCCGTGCAGGAGCGAAGCAAGAGGCTCCCGGGTCCTCGTGTGTGCCAGAGCTGAAGACCGACCCACGTCTTTTTGCGTCAACAGGATCGGTTTGGGCTACCGTGCATTGATCAAGTAATCGACTCCACCGCCGGATGTGTACTCCTCTGCTTCGTTGATTGCTACTCGGGCTACCATTAGATCGCCCTTAAGGAAGAAGACCAAATCAAGACTGCTTTCATCACACCCTTTAGGACTTATGCCTACAAGACTATGTCCATTGGGTCGAAGAACGCAGGAATTATGTACCAGCGGGCAATCCAATTGTGTTTTTTAGACCAGCTACATTGCAATGTGGAAGCCTACGTGGATGACGTGGTCATTAACACCAGAATTCCCGAGGACCTAATTGCAGACCTTGAGGAAACATTCAACAGCCTCCGGAAGTTCCAATGGAAGCTCAACCCGACTAAGTGTGTCTTTGGCGTACCGTCAGAGATACTACTCGGGTTCATCATCAGCCATAGGGGGATTGAAGCTAACCCAAAGAAGATCACCGCCATCACCGACATGAAGGCTCCGACTATGATCAAGGACGTTTAGAAGCTAACAGGGTGCATGGCGGCACTCAACAGATTGTCACACCCGATTCTAGAAAGAACCAGATGCATCTCATATGTGCGCCAGGATCTCGTTCACACACATATGGTAGATGGAAAGTGTAATATATCAAAGACAATGCAAAAAATAACTAAATAAAGTATTTAACAATATTACGCTCCAAATAATAGAGACACAAATGTCTTTAAACGATAAACCGTTATACCCTATACGAAGTCTCCAACAACTCCGTCTTCCACAGGCGATGACTGGTGAACGCAGGACCTAGAACTCCTCGAAGTCGTCCAAGTTCTCCTCTTCAAAGTTCTCTTCTGAACAGCAGGGGGCAAGGGTGAGTACTCTTATGGTTGGTACTCAGCAAGTGGGGTAAAAATGCAAGGCCATCAAGGATAGGCTATGGTTTGCAGCAGCGGTTGCTTTTAGTTGGTCAAATATTTATTATCAAGCACCTATTAACTAGGTTTAAGTTTATGCCAACCCACTTTAGCAAAAATATAAAAGGTACCATCAACCATAATATAAACCACGAACCACAATTTATTTAATCTTCAAGTTTCATTATCATGTGAGGGTCCAAGCCACTCTTAACCGTGAGTACGGCTGTTATAACAGTTTTACACTCTGCAGAGGTTGTACACTTTACCCACAAATCGTGTTTCCCTGAGTCGCCCGGGTTTGCAAGGCCCTTAAACACTTCTGGGGTGAGTGGCGAGGGTACACTACGAAGCCTTTACAAAGACATGTCGAGAGCAAAGCAGCCCGCTAGAGTTTCAGTAGCGGCGTGGTCCATAAACCTCCCTAATGGTCAGCTCCTTAGCAAAGGCAGCTACCCCAAGAGGACCGGGCTATGACCCCTATCACCGACCCCCTCCTTGCCCTTTCGGTAAGGCCACCAGCAAACTACACATCTAATTAATTGGCTAAGGTCAGAGCCATATGACTTTGTGGTTGCACTGTTTTCTTGGGTGGTTCTCCATGTTCCCATTAAACAAAGTTCATCTTAAAAATTACGCGATAACAACCTCAATATGAAACGTGATCAACATTGCCAAAAGAGTAAACCAATACCAATCCCAAAGTTTGCGACTAAGCATAACTACCCAACATAAATAGTAAATCCAAGTGTTTCAAGGTTTGGGGTAAAAGACTAGGTAAGTCCTTAGCATAGGTAACCCATCAAGTTTATGCAAGCAACAGTAAAGTAAAGTGAATTTTCATGTTGTTGTTGGGTTCAAATAGAATATCCAGGGGAGGAAATCCACTTGCCTTCTTCTAGCAACTGCTGATTCTCTTCCTCGTAAGCTTGCTCTTGATTTGGCTCGAACGTCACGTTGTCTACGCGATCACACAAACAAGCATACACAACCAAATAAGAAACAATACAACAAACAATACAAACAGAAAGCAAAAAGATACTAAAGTTGTAGTTCAGGATGCAAAGATCGTGTGGGCTCAAGAATCGCTGAAATCAGAGTTGAAACGATGAGGATATGGCTAAAACAGTGATCTGGGGACCTAACTGCTAGAGTTTTGAGTCTCCCGAGGCTAAATCTGAAGGATTCAGGGGCTAAAACATAATTAAACCTTATACAGAGGGTCGGGGTGCAAAACTAGAGGTTCTGGATGGCGGGTACTAAATCTAGAAAAGTTAGGAGTCGGGATAGAAAAAGAAAGGGCTCAACTCTAATTATTTTCTACTGATCTGGACTACGGGTTGATTCCTGGAAAACCTAGGGATCTTCCTGCAAAAGTTTTGGGAACGGCTAGGGTCGGGTGAATCTAATCCGTTAGGTTAGAATCGTGCGGCGGGTCGGACGAATCGGCGGGTAAGGGTCGGGCGAATCGGCGGAGTAAGGAAAAGGTCGGGAAAATCGGCAGTGTAAAGTGAAGATCGATTCTGGCCGTTAGATCTAGATCGAGCGGCAGAGGAAGGGTCGGCTCGACGGAACGAAAAGGGTCGGGCGAAGCGGAGTTTTTACTGGGCGTCGGCGGCGAGCGAGTGCGGCGGCGGACGGCCGGAGCTTCACCGAATCCGGTGTTCCGAGGCTCGATTCAAGCTGGATTTATGCCGGGGAGTGAATGGGCGGTACGGCGAAGGTGAGGGTGGTCACAGGTGGGCTGTGCGGTGGCTGAAAGCTGGCAGCCACGGCGGCGGGCGGAAACCGGGGTCCGGCGAGGAATCTGGTTGGCGGCGGAGCAAAAGAGAGAGGGGAATCTGGTACAGCTTGATACTCACCAACTCGTGGAGCTCTGGCGAGAGTTGATGACGGCGGAGAAACTGCAGACTGGCCAGTTAACGGGGAATCGGCAACACGGGACGGCGGTGTTCCTCCGGTGTGAAACTTCCAGCGGCGTGCGACGGTGTTGAGTAGCAAAAGAGATTGAAGTGGGCTCTGGTTGCAAAGCGGGGCTTCGGCGGGATTTTATAGGGGTGGATCGGCCGGGAGTTAGGAAGGCGGTATTGCGGAGTCAATCTGGACTCGGGGTAAAAGAAAGAAGAGGCGCGAACGACGGCGCGGGATCGATCCGGACTCTGGGTAAGGAAAGAAGAAAGAAGAAGAAGGCGCCGACAGGTGGGTCCTAGCTGTCGGTGAAAGCAAGGGTCGGGTGAGGGAATCGGTGTGGCAGAATGTGACAACCCTGATAATTTACATTTCTAAATCAATGTCATTAGCCTAACCCTATGCTTAACCAACTAATAAAAGGGTGAAAAGAATTAGAACAAGTTAAGTTGAAATTCAAATTGAATTTGGGCACATTTGGATACTTTTTGAATTTTTAAATTAACTTTCAAACCATAAGCCAAATGAGTTGTTTCCTGAAACCAAACTTGTAGAACTTTTTATTATGAACAACTTTCATGTTCAAAAGTTTTTGAAATTCAAATTAGAAAGAGAAGAAAACGCCCTGTTTGCACCCAGCCCCCTGAAACTTTTCAAATTCTCGCGTTTAGGCCCCTCGCTCCTCCCTCTCTCTCCCCTCCCCGCCCGACAGCGCACGCCACGTCGCCGGCGATGTCTGACCGGCGCGAGCCGCCAGGCCAATGGCCGCCGCGCCTCTCCCCCACGCACGGCTTTGCCCTCTCCCACCGCCGCGCTGCCCTGTACGCGTCCGCGCGTGCGCACGCCGTGCCGCGCCCCGCCTCGCCGCCCGCCGCGCCCAACCGCCGCGTCGCGCCGTGCCGTCCCGACCCCCGCGCCCCGCCCGTCGCTGCGCCTGCCCTCCGCCCGAGCCGCTGCAGCAGCTGCTTCCCCAATCCACGCGCCGCGCTATCTCCTCGCGCCCACGCCAAATCCTCGGCCGCCAGTCGCTCGCGCCCGCCCGCCGCACGCCGCGCCGGCGTCCTGCTGCCGCCCGCCGTGGCCAGTGGCACGCCCTCGCCGTGTCTCCGCCCCGCGCGTCACCCAGGCACCCCCACCCCCTCTTGCCCCTATAAAAGTCGCGCCCCCGGCCGCCCGCGCGAGCCACAGCAGTCAGAGCACCTCGCCACCGCCATTTCCGCCGCCGAGCTCCGCCCGCCCGTGGACAGCCCTCCACAGCCGCCCCCTGCCCAAATTGAAGCGCCAGACACCACTACATCACCACACTGAAGCTCGCCGACCCGCCCAACACCGCCCAGGACCACCGGAGCGCCGCCGCCCGCGCTGTCACCGCCGCCGCCGCCCCTGCTCACCGCGGACAGCTCGACTCCGACCTCCTCCGCCCAAGCTAAGCACCCGAGCAGCTTCCCCACGCGGCACTGAAGCTCGCCGACCAGACCAGACCGCCCCAAGCCCGCCGGAGCACCGCCGTCGACACGTGCCGCCGCCGCCGCCGCCTCTGCTCCAACGCCGGCGAGCTATTCCCGGCCGTCCCCCACCCGAACAAGACCCCCACGAGGTAGCCCTCGCACCCCTGAACCTTCCCCGACCCTCACCCCTCGCCGCCGGCGAGCCCCTCGCCGGAATTTCGGCCGGCCGCCGTACCCGAGCCGCCCGAGGACCCAATTGTAAGAATTTAAATCTTTAGAAGGGTCTGCGCGTAAGATTCAAGGACCCAGTTGTAAAAGAAAGTTTCAAATCTAGATTCAGATTCAGTGAACTTGTAAAATTCGTATAAAATAGTAGAAAATTCAGAAAAATGCAAACTCAACTGTTCTGGAATCCTTAGAAGAAACTCTACAACTTTTGTTACAAAAAGTTTCTCAGATTCTCAACATGTTTTGCTCTACATTAAATGGAAGTTTTAATGGACTTCTTTTGTACCCACTGTTGTAGATCAACGCTGACCCTAACTTTTGGGCAGTGAGTTAGTTGCTTGATGTTTAGGACTGTGTAAAATGATCAGGCCCAAATTCCATCTCTAGCTACATTGTTTATTAAACTTAGTTTCATACCATAAGTGGATAAATATTTTTATCCCTGCAGTTAGGTTACGAATCACCTAATGAAACTTTTTCTATACTGGTGTAATGGTACCTAGATGCTATTGGATAGCTGCTTATCTAGAATGGTTAATGAAACTAGAATCTTGAGCTGAAAGTTGAAAGTAAGGACCCACTTGTAGATGCTTTTCGGCAAAACAAACCCCTGAGCCAAAAAGCCTTGCATATCTAGAGTCGGTGGAGTAGATTCCACTACTCGGGTAAGTCTTGCTGAGTATTAGTATACTCAGCCTTGCTTGTGGCTCGTTTTCAGGTGAGACCTTCGAAGATATGATTGCTAGCTTGACTTGGCCCTGCACTCTTCCCCCTGGTTGGTCGGTGGAATGGGATACGCCCCCGTCCAACGGAGATAATGCCGAGTGATGTCTCGTACGGGCTTCATCGAGACATCCTTTATCGTTGAGTAGCTTTCATTGTTTTATTTTCCGCTGCAACTTAAACTCTGAAGAACTTATTAGTTATGATCACTGAAGTACTTGGTTTCTAAACTCAAACTTGGCCTGTAATATTCACTTATGATAATGTTGTTATATTTGCTGGAATGTGGTATTCTCTGGGCTCATCGTCGCGTGAGCATTTGTATGTATGGCACTCGATCCGCTTTACCGTGGTTGTATCGGGAGGTTATACCCGACAGACCAGTGGATTACTCCGTTTGAAGTGTAAGGTTAACCGAGATTGCCCTAATGGTGATGGTTAATACACTTGAGACGGATTAATTCAGGTGGTTCTGCCACACAGAACCACCTGAATTAATCCGGTTCAAGTGCGCTAATCATTACCACATGGGCAATCAGGGCTAACTTGCACTTCAAACAGAATAATCCACTGGTCTGTCGGGTAACCTCCCGATACAACCACGGTTCTTGCGGATCGAAGCCACACATACATGTACTCACACGAAGGTGAGCCCAGAGTATACAACATTCCACAAGATATTACAAAAATTATCATAAGCGAATATTACAAACCATGTTTGAGTTTAGTAACCAAGTACTTCAGTGATCATAACCAATAAGTTCTTCAGAGTTTAAGTTGCAGCGGAAATAAAATAACGAAAGCTACTCGACGATACAGGATGTCTCGGTGAAGCCCGTACGAGACATCACTCGGCATTATCTCCATTGGCCGGGGGCGTATCCCATTCCACCGACCAACCAGGGGGAAGGGTACAAGGCCAAGTCAAACTAGCAATCATGTCCTTGAAAGTTTCACCTGGAAACAAGCCACAAGCAAGGCTGAGTATACTAATACTCAGCAAGGCTTACCCGACTAGTGGGGTATACTTAGCCGACTCCTAGACATGCGAGGCTTTTGGCTTGAGGGGTTTGTTTTGCCGAAAAGCATATATAGTAGGTCCATACTTTCAGATTTTAGCTCCAAGTTCTAGCTTTCTTTAACCATTCTAGGTAAGCAACTATCCAATATCATACATGGTGGAAGAATTATTTTGCATCCAACAAGATTAATCAGTATCCTTGTTCCTCTTCTTACTCTATGTGGTAAAAGGGTCAAGCAGTCTCAATAACCGCGAGAAACGGACGATTCGAATCAAATTTCTTAACCTTGCAAGGGAAACCTAAACACACGTCACGTGGTTACTCCCAGAGTCACACATGCAACTTTTCCCTTCAATTCCCGCTTCACGGAATAGGCCCACCGCCCTCGACTACACGTCCCCACAAACCACGGTACGTCGGGCTGTGGCGGCCGATGCACCCGCCATTAGCTAGATGTGAACGAATTCAAGACAGTGGGGAGTATATTCCGGCCTCGGTTCAATCCAGTACTTAAGCTTACCGATTACCATATTCTCGGCATGTGGTTAGTACGTTCAAAGACTTAACCACCACTACCACACACTGCGGCCTTAGCATTTTTCACTAAACAGACGGGGCCACGATCATCAACATAAACATCGTATCATAGCCCCGTCCGTCGACCTTATGATTGCAGCATGTAGTAAACAATCAACTCCTAAATTCTCGCGAGTGACAGGAAATCACTCGACTTTTACCGAGTCCTATTAGTATAGCATTCTATTGAACCTGGCATCTAGTGTTCAGAGCATGGGTACCTAGGATCATGCAACTAAGTTTTCATCCAACTCCTATAAACTTAATGCACAAGTAAAGTAGAGTAATAAGTTGCATAAGTTTAGAAAATAGGGTTCATGCTCCGGGGCTTGCCTTCTTGTGCAAAGTTAGTCCGGGGATCGTCTGAACGTTGACCCGGGTCTTCAACTGCTTCAGTTAAATTTGCCTGGGCTTCCCGCTGCTCACTCTCGGACTCGGGCACCAGCTCGTAAGTCCCGTCGGCGAGAGTAGTCGTTTCTATATGAATGCATAAGTGTAAGTTGTGGTGATGGTAAATAATATGATTTCCTTCACGATAAAGTTGCAGTTTGTAAAACATGAGTTTTGTTGTGAAGTGAGTTACTTTATCATTCGTGGGCAATCGTTATTAGAGTAGAATAGTACAACAAGTAACTTCGTTAAGCAAGGTGGGATGGGTGTTCATGGGAACTTATGTTCCTCAGGGAAACATGATTTAAGTGTAACTACTACAGCGAGTAGTTTCTGGTCATGAAACCTTGGATCTAGGCACAACAGGGAAAGATAAGCTTACTGTAAAATTTTCAGATATTTTCATGCAGCAGATTAATTATGAAAAATATAATACATGGTTGCTGCTAGATTCTTGTTCTTTTTGTACCGAACAAGTGGTGCCAAAACTGAGACAAACATTTTTACAGGGCTTTCCTTTTATCATGCAGGAGCTACTGTAATTTTTATAGGATTTATTATGCAGTTTTCAGAGCATAGTAAATATGACATTACACTCCTAGGTTATTCAAGGATTTATTTTTACAGGATCCTACACAGGGCTTTTGTCCATGAAACTTTTTACACAGCATCCCCTACCACTGAGTATCTTCTAGTAAACATATGAGAATTTGCCAAGCTAAGATACTATTTTCTTGATTTAATGTATGTTATTAGCACATAAATCAAATAAATAGGTTTCTTTGAGATAAAAAGTCTCTAAATTTTTCTATGGCATCTAGGTACCATTACACCAGTATAGAAAAAGTTTCATTAGGTGAATCACAATCTAACAACAGAGATAAAAATATTTAGCCAATCATGGCATGAAACTAAACTTAGCAAGAATTATATCTAGAAGTAGATTCTGAGCTTGATCTTTTTAGGGTGGCCTATTTATTAGGTAATCTCCTCACTGTAAATGTTTCAGGGCCAGCACTTGTCTCAAGACAAGTCTATGAATAAAAGCCATTAATCTTTCCATTTTATTTAAAGAAAGATTTAGCTAGAATCTAAGGTGACGCATGTAACAAAAGTGTTGAAGCTTAACCTAAGGTCTCTAGAGCAGTTGAGTTTGCATTTTTCTGAATTTTCTACGATTTTATACGAATTTTACAAGTTCACTGATTTTGAATCTAGGTTTGAATCTTTCTCTTACATCTGGGTCCTTGTAATCTTACGTGCAGACCCTTCTAAAGATTTCAATTACTGCAATTGGGTCCTTGGGCGGCTCGGGTACGGTGGCCGGCCAAAATTCCGGCGAGGGGCTCGCCGGCGGCGAGGGGTGAGGGCCGGGGAAGGATCAGGGGTGCGAGGGCTACCTCGTGGGGGGTCTTGGTCGGGTGGGGGACGGCCGGGAGTGGCTCGTCGGTGTTGGAGCAGGGGCGGCGGCGGCGGTACGCGTCGACGGCGGTGCTCCGGCGGGCTTGGGGCGGTCTCGTCTGGACGGGGAGCTTCAGTGGCGCGTGGGGAAGCTGCTCCGGTGCTTGGCTTGGGCGGAGGGGGTCGGAGTCGAGCTGTCCACGGTGACCAGGGGCGGCGGCGGCGGCGACAGCGCGGGCGGCGGTGCTCCGGCGGTCCTGGGCGGTGTTGAGCGGGTCGGTGAGCTCCGGTGGGATGATGTGGTGGTGGCTGGAGGTTCAATTCGAGCGGTGGATGGCTGTAGAGGGCTGTCCACGAGCGGGTGGAGCTCGGTGGCGACAATGGCGGCGGCGAGTGCTGGGCTTACTGGTGGCTCGCGCGGGCGGCCTAGAGCGCCTTTTATAGGGACAGGGGGGGAGGTAGGGGTGCCGGGCGACGCGCGGGGGTGGAGGCACGGCAATGGCGAGGGGTTGGCCGCGGTGGGCGGCTCGGCTCACCGGCGCGGCGTGCGGAGGGTGGAGGCGCGTGACTGGCGGTCGAAAATCTTGCGTGACGGAGTGAAAGATAGCGCGGCACGGGGGTTGGGGGACAGCTGCAGCAGCGGCTCGGGCGGGAGGCGAGCTCAGCGACGGGCGGGTCGCGGCGGGCGGTGCGGCACGGCGCGGCGCGGCGGGCGGCGAGCAGAGGCGCGGCTGGCGTGCGCGCGTGGTGAGCTGGGGCTGGGTAGCGCGGCGGTGGGGGGGGGGGGGGGGGGGGCAAAGCCGGGCTTGGGGGCGAGGACCGGTGGCCACTGGCCTGGCGGCTTGCGCCGGTCAGGCATCGCCGGCCACCTAGCCGGGCTGTCGGGCGGGGAGGGGAGAGAGAGGAGGGAAGAAGGGCCTATTTGCGAGAATTTGAAAAGTTCCAAGGGGCTGGTTGCAAACAGGATGTTTTCTCCACTTTCTAATTTGAATTTCAAAAACTTTTGAACATGAAAGTTGTTCAGAATAAAAAGTTCTACAAGTTTGGTTTCAGGCAACACCTCATTTGGCTTGTGGCTTGAAAGTTAATTTAAAAATTCAAAAGTATTCATATGTGCCCAATTTCAATTTGAATTTCAACTTAACTTGTTCTAATTCTTTTCACCCTTTTATTAGTTGGTTAAGCATAGGGTTGGGCTAATGACATTGCTTTAGAAATGTAATTTATCAGGGTTGTTACAACCTTCCCCCCTTAACAAGAATCTCGCCCCGAGATTCGGTAAATCTTAGTGTGGACAGGGGTGCACATACCAGTGGTTGAGGTAAGAAAACCAGGGAAATTTTGGTTTAGGTAACTCTCAGTTTTCCAGGTGGTTTCTTCTTCAGTGTGATGATTCCATTGAACTTTATACATTTTAATCACTTTCCTCCTGGTCCCTCTTTCTTTTCGATCCAAAATTTTAACCGGGTGTTCGACATACGAGAGGTCGGGTTCTACCAATATTTCTTGTGGTTCCACAATCTCGGTAGGGACTCGAATACACTTCTTGAGTTGAGATACATGGAAGACATCATGGGTGGCCGTGAGTTGAGGGGGCAGTCATAATTTGTAGGCTACGGGTCCGCAGCTCTCAATGATTTCGTAAGGACCAACATAACGGGGAGCTAGTTTGCCTCTGATTCCGAATCTTTGCACTCCCTTGGTTGGTGAAACTCGAAGATAGACATGATCGCCAACTTCGAATTTTAGGGGTTTTCTCCTTTTGTCGGAATAGCTCTTTTGCCGGGCTTGTGCGGCTTTAAGGTTTGCTTGTATTACTTTTACTTTCTCCTCTACCTCGATTACCAGGTCGGGTCTAATTATTTTACGTTCTCCGGTTTGTGACCAGCTCAAAGGAGTTCGACACCTTCGTCCGTACAGGGCCTCAAATGGTGCCATTTTCAAACTCGTTTGATAGCTATTGTTGTACGAGAACTCTGCTAGGGGTAGACATTTGTCCCAATTCTTGTCATAGTGAATGACGCAAGCTCTCAGCATGTCTTCAAGAATTTGGTTTACTCTTTCCGTTTGTCCGTCAGTCTGAGGATGGTATGCTGAGCTGCGAATCAGTTTAGTACCAAGAGACGTTTGCAGTTGCTCCCAAAAGCGTGCTACAAACTGAGTACCACGATCAGAAATAATTGTCTTAGGTATTCCATGTAGGCAAACAATACGATTGAGGTAAATCTCGGCATATTTCTTGGCAGAATAGGTGGTGTGTACCGGAAGGAAATGTGCCGTCTTTGTGAGTCTATCAACGATAACCCATATGGAATCGTGTTTCTGGGAAGTGTTTGGTAGTCCAACGATGAAGTCCATACTTATGTCTTCCCACTTCCAGGATGGTATAGGTAACGGTTGAAGTGTACCGGCTATTTTCAAATGGCTAGCTTTTACTCTTTGGCACGTGTCACATTCTGAGACATACGTAGCAATTTCTCTTTTCATTCTAGTCCACCAGAAGTTTTGCCTTAGGTCTTGATACATTTTGCTACTGCCAGGGTGAATGGAAAATTTGGAAAGGTGTGCCTCATCGAGAATTTGCTTGCGGAGTTCATGATTCTTCGGAACGACTATACGACTTTCGAACCATAGAACTCCCTTATGGTCCTGGAGGAAACATTTATACTTCTCCTCACCTAGAGAGAATTTTCGTTTGATGATCTTAATTCCTTCATCATGTAGTTGTGCCATGACGATTTGGTCGTGAAGAGTGGGCTCGACTGAGATGTGATTCAAAGCGCCTTGGAAAATCATTTCCAAACTAAGCTTCCTTATTTCCGAACATAATGTCTCATTATAGTTTTCCAATGATAGGCAATGGCAATGGGCCTTGCGGCTGAGCGCATCCGCGACTACATTAACCTTGCCGGGGTGATAGTGCACCTCGAGATCATAATCCTTGATTAATTCTAGCCATCTTCGTTGTCTCATATTCAGATCGGCTTGTGTGAAGATATACTTGAGACTCTTATGATCAGTGTAGATATTGCACTGTGTACCCATGAGATAGTGCCTCCATATTTTCAGAGCGTGAATGACAGCTGCAAGCTCAAGATCATGAGTGGGATAATTCTGCTCGTGGGGCCGAAGGGCTCGTGAGGCATATGCAATCACTCGATTCTCTTGCATAAGCACACATCCTATTCCAGTACCCGATGCGTCACAATACACATCGAACGACTTGGTATTATCGGGTTGAGCTAACACAGGTGCAGTAGTCTGATGCTCTCTGAGAGTGTGGAAAGCTTCTTCACATTTCTCATTCCATACAAACTTTACTTCCTTCTTTAACAGTTCAGTCATGGGCTTAGTAATTCGAGAGAAATCCGGGATGAAGCGACGGTAGTAACCGGCTAAGCTGAGAAAACTGCGAATCTGATGAACAGAGGTGGGGGGTTTCCAATCCATCACCTCTTGTACCTTGCTGGGGTCAACAGCTATGCCTTCGCTGGAGATCGTGTGACCCAAGAACTTTACAGTATCCAACCAGAATTCACACTTAGAAAACTTAGCATAGAGCTGATGGTCTCTGAGTCGCTGAAGAACAATGCGAAGGTGCTTGGCATGCTCTTCCTCATCCTTGGAATAGATAAGGATGTCGTCGATGAACACTACGACGAATTTGTCCAGTTCGGGCATGAATACCAAATTCATGAGATACATGAAGTAGGCAGGGGCATTTGTGAGTCCAAAGGACATGACCAAGAATTCATATAGTCCATATCGTGTGGAGAAGGCAGTCTTAGGAATATCGCACGGGCGAATCTTGATCTGATGATATCCCGAACGAAGATCAATTTTTGAGAAGACTCTGGCTCCAGCTAATTGGTCGAAGAGTACATCGATACGAGGAAGGGGGTATTTATTTTTAATAGTTACCGCATTGAGAGGTCGGTAGTCCACACATAATCTTAAACTGTCATCCTTCTTTTTTACGAATAGGGCTGGACATCCCCAAGGTGACGCGCTAGGGCGAATGAAACCTTTGTCCAGTAGTTCTTGGAGTTGAATTTTCAGCTCTGCCAATTCTTTAGGGGGCATCCTATAGGGTCTTTTGGAGATAGGTGCAGTGCCTGGCTGCAGTTCAATAACGAACTCAATGTCCCTATCTGGTGGCATTCCGGGTAAGTCATCCGGGAAGACATCGGCATACTCGCATACCACCGGAATATTCTCTAGGTTGATCCCTTCCATCACAAAAGCACAAGAATTTGTGCACTCCCGTAACGGTAGGTAAAGGGTAGTGGCTCCGTGACTAGGTGAATTTATCTCAACGGCTCGGGAAAAAAGGTCCAGTGTGACTCCATGCATAGTCATCCAGTTCATTCCCAAAATAATATCCATGCCGTCAAGGGGTAAAAGGACAAGGTCTGTGTTGACGTCTTTACTCCCCAATTTTATCGGTACCAGCCTTACTATTTGGTTGGAAGCAATTTTTCCACCCGGTGTGACAAACATTCAAGCCTACTTTTGCACTAATGAAACTATGCGATGCACCAGAATCAAACAATATGACTGCAGGCTTGTTATGGATAGAGAATGTACCCGTCATCACTGGTGCTCCTTCAGGAAGTTCTGCAAGGGTGGTGAAGTTGATCCGCCCTTGTTTGACCTGGAGGGTCTGCTTCTTGCCTTTGTTCTTATTGTTCTGGTTAGAGTCCTGGCCCTGATTTGGCAGCCTGGGTTGAGGGCATTCGCGAGCGAAATGACTGGAACTCCCGCACTTGAAACAACGATTGGTGATGCTCGGTCGAAGAAACTGCTGAGTAGCGGGCCGGGGTCCAGTTTGTTGAGGCATAGGGGGCCGTACAACACCTTGTTGCGGGGGCCTAATAATCCAATGCCCTGGCTGAGGGGCTCTCGGTGGAGCTGTAGGCGCAGCATTTCGCACCAAGCGATACCTCGGTGGCTGAGCACCCGAGGGTCCAGCTGGCGCCTTTCTCTTCTTTCAGCACGATGAGCCTCAATACAGTCCTCTTGAGTGATGGCCATGTTGACTAGCTCATTATATGTATCGGCTTTGACAAGATTCAGTCATTCCTTGAGTTTAGTACTCAGACCTCGGCGGAAACGATCACGCTTCTTGGCATCTGTGTCTGCGTGATAGCCCGCTTATTGGCACAGGTTGTTGAAGGCTTGAGCATACTGAAGTACAGTGCGGTTACCTTGAGTGAGAGCTAAAAACTCATTTAGCTTTCTTTCCATGAGACCTTCGGGGATATGGTGTGCCCGGAACGCAGTTTTGAATTCATCCCAGGTGACATTGTGATCAGCGGGGAGCATAGCAAAATAGTGATCCCACCATAGACGAGCCGTACCGCGAAGCTGCTGCGCGGCAAAGCGGGCCTTGTTTTCATCCGAACATGGGGCCACAAGTAGAGAAAACTTGGACTCGATTGTGCGAATCCAAGCGTCCGCATCCAAGGGTTCCTCCGTCTTGTGAAACAAGGGAGGCTGGGTCCCTAGGAAATCCGTGTAACCGGCGGCTTGGGGTTGGTGAACATTGTGCCCACCCCACTGCTGGTGCTGTCCTTGCACGAGCTGGCGAAGCAACTCGGTTTGAGCGGCCATTACTTCAACCAAGCTGGGTGGTGGTGGCGGCTGTGGTTGTGATCCACTTGCGCTAGCACCAAAACCATCCGGGTTACCACGGGTTGCTCCAACCATCTGAAAAGCCGAATGTTCATCATTAGCAACGTGATCCATATTGCTTCCATGATTCACAAAGATTTAACGCGGAATAGTAGACTTCCGAAAGGTCATGGATGGAATCATGGGCATAAAAACTGTCTGCCATAAGAATTTTATAACTCCTGGTAGGTTAATCCAAAGTTTCTCATATTTTGGCAGGGGGTAGGGAATTTAGAGATGTACAACTTTGGTATTCAGCCAAGATGCTAAATCGATGGCTAAGATGGTCAAACGATTCACTCTTTTCTTCGCTGGTTTGGCTGTTTTTCAGCAGAACAAGTTATAGTATCTGGCCTATAACTCAAACTAGCAAGATCCAATAGGGTTGAAATTTTGTGAGAACCTAGATCACAGAATTTAGGACAAGTTTTGTATTCAACACTCAGCCCAGAAATGTAGAGAGACATGGGTAAAAATTCCGACAAATCTCTGCAATCGCAGATTCGACTGCTTTCCGATATCAATCAACCCAAGTTTTTAGCCATGGCCTACATGATTAGAGCGTCCAATGGTCAAGTTGTACCTACCACAAAAGAGGTACTCAACTCTTTAGTTAGCCTATTACAACACTTGCCAAAAGTTAGGCTGCACTATCGAGGAGTATATGCAAAAGTCTTCCTAGGTCATCGGCTAGAAATCGTCGAGGTTGTTGACGGACGACTCGCTGTGAGTAGGAGAGTGAGCTCCCATCGGAAGTGGCTGCAGTGCCTCACCCTCAAAGTCCATTCCTGAAATACCATCAATCTCCTGTGGCTCCTCCTCATCTTCCTCCATAGCCACCACGCCAGGAGGGGCATTCTGATCATGGTGCCACTGAATGTGCTCATTAGCATCCTCCAACTCAAGGTTCAGATCATGGAGCTGCTCCTCCAAGTGTGCTATCATGTCATCTCTCTCACCCATGAGAGTGTCGTGCTCCTGTACTTGGCCCTCAAGTTGGCCAATTCGGGTGTCTCTATCCTCGAGTTCCTCACTGAGTTCCTTTATCTGCTCATCCCTGGTATCTGCCATCATGTGGTAGGCCTGTGCAAGATCAGTGAGCTGCACAAGCGCCTGACTCTGGAGAGTCTGAAGTCGGTAGAGTGCATTCATGCACCGTACGGAGGTGTCGATGGTCTCCTGGGCATGAAAGTCCACCAAGTACTATGAGTGCTGCACCCTGTTGAGCCAAAAGGGGTCGTTGCCCTGGGCAGCAGGAAACAAACCAATAGGAGTGAGCGTGACAGCCTCGGGGCACTGCGCACAGAAAGTGGTGAGCGCCCTCATGGAAGCAAGCTCCCAAGTATCGGCCAAACGGCGACCAACAGCCTCAACCTCCAAGGCGGGCCACTCCGGGTGTAGCGGGTGCGGAAAAACGGTCACGTTGACACGGCACTGGGTAACCCCATTCTCTGCAAACTCCAGTCCGGCGTAACGTGGGGGAATTGGATAGCCCACGGTGCGCAGAACATCCCACAAAATAGAGGGAAAGCCCTCCCAGTGGAGACACTGCGAGTGAACGCGTCCATCCTCATCCACCATCATGGCGACAGGCTCGGCCATCTGAACAAAAGATCAAATGGGTGAGATAGTGAAAAATTGTGAATAGTATAGTGAACAGGTTCTGGACCGTGCACTAAAATAGCCATAACTTCAACAGTTCTGGTCCAAAAATTCTCAAATTTTACCAGAGCATTCCTAAGGTAATTGTGAACAACTTTGCTAGTCAACTCCAGAGCTAGATAAGTCTCTAAGATGGTTTTTCTTTGCAGGTTTCACCTTACTGTCTACCCAGAAATTTCAGTGAACAGTGGGCCAATATTTCGTGCACCAGGGAAAATCTACCCAGCCAAAATTTACCAAATTTTAACAGCAGCTACCTGGGTAAATTTGGAACAAGTTTTGTGCTGTACTCTTTTGCAGAAAACTGTATGAAGGGGGGCCTAAAAATTTAAGGGGCAGAAGTGCTTATTCTGGACAGAAATCTGACATTCCATGGTTTCTGTTAGTTCTTACTATCCATAAGTTCAGAATTTTTCATTTTTGAACAGGAGATAGAACAAAAAATTTGGAACAATTCTTTCAACATGAACTTTACCAGAAAAGGTCATTTTCTCTGATCAATAAATCTCTCTTTTCGGTCATGGCAGATTTGTGACAGATTCTCTAGATAGTCCTTATGCAAAATCACGCTTAGATACGCAAGAACCTTACCACTCTCATTCAACGCATTTTTAATTTCAGATATATATAGCCATGACGCATGCACATCCTATTCGTCCTCACAAAATAAACAATGGCCAAATAGCTTTGGTCTTTCGGTGGCATATACAATACGGCTCTCCCTATAATAGCTAGTCGAGAAGACTCTAATCGTTCTTAAACTTATCGCAATCGCGGTCAGTGTACCTGCAGAAGATTGATATAGCATATATATATCCACTGAACCTTTCATGCCAGCACTCATGAAAGCGTCCGTATTCATTACCGTTTACTTATAGAAACGATATCTGTACAATTTCCGCCGTACAGACGACGTTAACATACGCTATCGAGATAGCGTATTCACGGGGGTACCGTCATGAGACGGGGGTATGAACAGCGATCGCCATACCCTGTGCCAAACCTTCTACTCCCAATATATTCAACTAACAGTTGGCATATTGGCAGCACCTCAAGTAAGCCACTGCTTGAGGGCAGCGTTCGGTTCGCATCACCGACAGGAAGGCCAAGCTCTCTCAGTTGGCTGAGGATTCTTACCTTCTTACCTTAGCGATGAGTGCGTCGTTACGGAATTTAAGGGTCGATTGTGCATAAAAGTAAGTTTTGACAGAAAGTAATGTGCTGGAAGTCAGTTGATATTAAATAGAAGTTAGATAGCCACCTAATAACCTTCCCATAATCCCTTATTGCTTTACGAACTAGGCACCATCCTTAACGAACCAACGCATTTTCCAACACAATTTTTGTGGTCAAGTTTTAGGAAAACGAGTTTTTTTTTAAGGCTTGTTTCATTCTCTGGCGTATGCATTTCGGCTCTGGTGCCAGCTGTTACCAGCTGTGGCACCAGCTATGGCTCTGATACCAGTTGTGGCAGAACCACCTGAATTAATCCGGTTCAAGTGCGCTAATCATTACCACATGGGCAATCAGGGCTAACTCGCACTTCAAATGGAATAATCCACTGGTCTGTCGAGTAACCTCCCGATACAACCACGGTTCTTGCGGATCGAAGCCACACATACATGTACTCACACGAAGGTGAGCCCAGAGTATACAACATTCCACAAGATATTACAAAAATTATCATAAGCGAATATTACAAACCATGTTTGAGTTTAGTAACCAAGTACTTTAGTGATCATAACCAATAAGTTCTTCAGAGTTTAAGTTGCAGCGGAAATAAAATAACGAAAGCTACTCGACGATACAGGATGTCTCGGTGAAGCCCGTACGAGACATCACTCGGCATTATCTCCATTGGCCGGGGGCGTATCCCATTCCACCGACCAACCAGGGGGAAGGGTACAAGGCCAAGTCAAACTAGCAATCATGTCCTTGAAAGTTTCACCTGGAAACAAGCCACAAGCAAGGCTGAGTATACTAATACTCAGCAAGGCTTACCCGACTAGTGGGGTATACTTAGCCGACTCCTAGACATGCGAGGCTTTTGGCTTGAGGGGTTTGTTTTGCCGAAAAGCATATATAGTAGGTCCTTACTTTCAGATTTTAGCTCCAAGTTCTAGCTTTCTTTAACCATTCTAGGTAAGCAACTATCCAATATCATACATGGTGGAAGAATTATTTTGCATCCAACAAGATTAATCAGTATCCTTGTTCCTCTTCTTACTCTATGTGGTAAAAGGGTCAAGCAGTCTCAATAACCGCGAGAAACGGACGATTCGAATCGAATTTCTTAACCTTGCAAGGGAAACCTAAACACACGTCACGTGGTTACTCCTAGAGTCACACGTGCAACTTTTCCCTTCAATTCCCGCTTCACGGAACAGGCCCACCGCCCTCGACTACACGTCCCCACAGACCACGGTACGTCGGGCTGTGGCGGCCGATGCACCCGCCATTAGCTAGATGTGAACGAATTCAAGACAGTGGGGAGTATATTCCGGCCTCGGTTCAATCCAGTACTTAAGCTTACCGATTACCATATTCTCAGCATGTGGTTTGTACGTTCAAAGACTTAACCACCACTACCACACACTGCGGCCTTAGCATTTTTCACTAAACAGACGGGGCCTCGATCATCAACATAAACATCGTATCATAGCCCCGTCCGTCGACCTTATGATTGCAGCATGTAGTAAACAATCAACTCCTAATTTCTCGCGAGTGACAGGAAATCACTCGACTTTTACCGAGTCCTATTAGCATAGCATTCTATTGAACCTGGCATCTAGTGTTCAGAGCATGGGTACCTAGGATCATGCAACTAAGTTTTCATCCAACTCCTATAAACTTAATGCACAAGTAAAGTAGAGTAATAAGTTGCATAAGTTTAGAAAATAGGGTTCATGCTCCGGGGCTTGCCTTCTTGTGCAAAGTTAGTCCGGGGATCGTCTGAACGTTGACCCGGGTCTTCAACTGCTTCAGTTAAATTTGCCTGGGCTTCCCGCTGCTCACTCTCGGACTCGGGCACCAGCTCGTAAGTCCCGTCGGCGAGAGTAGTCGTTTCTATATGAATGCATAAGTGTAAGTTGTGGTGATGGTAAATGATATGATTTCCTTCACGATAAAGTTGCAGTCTGTAAAACATTAGTTTTGTTGTGAAGTGAGTTACTTTATCATTCGTGGGCAATCGTTATTAGAGTAGAATAGTACAACAAGTAACTTCGTTAAGCAAGGTGGGATGGGTGTTCATGGGAACTTATGTTCCTCAGGGAAACATGATTTAAGTGTAACTACTACAGCGAGTAGTTTCTGGTCATGAAACCTTGGATCTAGGCACAACAGGGAAAGATAAGCTTACTGTAAAATTTTCAGATATTTTCATGCAGCAGATTAATTATGAAAAATATAATACATGGTTGCTGCTAGATTCTTGTTCTTTTTGTACCGAACAAGTGGTGCCAAAACTGAGACAAACATTTTTACAGGGCTTTCCTTTTATCATGCAGGAGCTACTGTAATTTTTATAGGATTTATTATGCAGTTTTCAGAGCATAGTAAATATGACATTACACTCCTAGGTTATTCAAGGATTTATTTTTACAGGATCCTACACAGGGCTTTTGTCCATGAAACTTTTTACAGAGCATCCCCTACCACTGAGTATCTTCTAGTAAACATATGAGAATTTGCCAAGCTAAGATACTATTTTCTTGATTTAATGTATGTTATTAGCACATAAATCAAATAAATAGGTTCCTTTGAGATAAAAAGTCTCTAAATTTTTCTATGGCATCTAGGTACCATTACACCAGTATAGAAAAAGTTTCATTAGGTGAATCACAATCTAACAACAGAGATAAAAATATTTAGCCAATCATGGCATGAAACTAAACTTAGCAAGAATTATATCTAGAAGTAGATTCTGAGCTTGATCTTTTTAGGGTGGCCTATTTATCAGGTAATCTCCTCACTGTAAATTTTTCAGGGCCAGCACTTGTCTCAAGACAAGTCTATGAATAAAAGCCATTAATCTTTCCATTTTATTTAAAGAAAGATTTAGCTAGAATCTAAGGTGATGCATGTAACAAAAGTGTTGAAACTTAACCTAAGGTCTCTAGAGCAGTTGAGTTTGCATTTTTCTGAATTTTCTACGATTTTATACGAATTTTACAAGTTCACTGATTCTGAATCTAGGTTTGAATCTTTCTCTTACATCTGGGTCCTTGTAATCTTACGTGCAGACCCTTCTAAAGATTTCAATTACTGCAATTGGGTCCTTGGGCGGCTCGGGTACGGTGGCCGGCCAAAATTCCGGCGAGGGGCTCGCCGGCGGCGAGGGGTGAGGGCCGGGGAAGGATCAGGGGTGCGAGGGCTACCTCGTGGGGGGTCTTGGTCGGGTGGGGGACGGCCGGGAGTGGCTCGTCGGTGTTGGAGCAGGGGCGGCGGCGGCGGTACGCGTCGACGGCGGTGCTCCGGCGGGCTTGGGGCGGTCTGGTCTGGACGGGGAGCTTCAGTGGCGCGTGGGGAAGCTGCTCCGGTGCTTGGCTTGGGCGGAGGGGGTCGGAGTCGAGCTGTCCACGGTGACCAGGGGCGGCGGCGGCGGCGACAGCGCGGGCGGCGGTGCTCCGGCGGTCCTGGGCGGTGTTGAGCGGGTCGGTGAGCTCCGGTGGGATGATGTGGTGGTGGCTGGAGGTTCAATTCGAGCGGTGGATGGCTGTAGAGGGCTGTCCACGAGCGGGTGGAGCTCGGTGGCGACAATGGCGGCGGCGAGTGCTGGGCTTACTGGTGGCTCGCGCGGGCGGCCTAGAGCGCCTTTTATAGGGACAGGGGGGGAGGTAGGGGTGCCGGGCGACGCGCGGGGGTGGAGGCACGGCAATGGCGAGGGGTTGGCCGCGGTGGGCGGCTCGGTTCACCGGCGCGGCGTGCGGAGGGTGGAGGCGCGTGACTGGCGGTCGAAAATCTTGCGTGACGGAGTGAAAGATAGCGGCACGGGGGTTGGGGGACAGCTGCAGCAGCGGCTCGGGCGGGAGGCGAGCTCAGCGACGGGCGGGTCGCGGCGGGCGGTGCGGCACGGCGCGGCGCGGCCGTTGGGCGCGGCGAGCTGGGGCTGGGCAGCGCGGCGGTGGGGGGGGGGGGCAAAGCCAGGCTTGGGGGCGAGGACCGGCGGCCACTGGCCTGGCGGCTTGCGCCGGTCAGGCATCGCCGGCCACCTAGCCGGGCTGTCGGGCGGGGAGGGGAGAGAGAGGAGGGAAGAAGGGCCTATTTGCGAGAATTTGAAAAGTTCCAAGGGGCTGGTTGCAAACAGGATGTTTTCTCCACTTTCTAATTTGAATTTCAAAAACTTTTGAACATGAAAGTTGTTCAGAATAAAAAGTTCTACAAGTTTGGTTTCAGGCAACACCTCATCTGGCTTGTGGTTTGAAAGTTAATTTAAAAATTCAAAAGTATTCATATGTGCCCAATTTCAATTTGAATTTCAACTTAACTTGTTCTAATTCTTTTCACCCTTTTATTAGTTGGTTAAGCATAGGGTTGGGCTAATGACATTGCTTTAGAAATGTAATTTATCAGGGTTGTTACAATCGGCCACTGAGTTATCCGCGGGAAAAGAAAAAGAAGAAGAAGAGGAAAAGGAATTGGGCTGACTGAAAGAAAGAATAGGAGAGGAAAAGAAATAAAGATGCATGCACAATTTTAATTTATGATTTTTATAAAAATACTTTTAAAAGTTTCAACTCCTATATTTTTGGGTGTTACAAAACCTACCCCCCTTAAATAGAATCTCGTCCTCGAGATTAGGAAGGATTAAGAAACAGCTGAGGGAATTCTGCAATCAGCTCATCTTCTCTTTCCCAAGTTGCCTCATCCTCTGAATGGTGACTCCACTGTACTCTGCACATTTTGATCACCTTATTCCGAGTAACCCTCTGAGATGTTTCCAAAATTCTAATCGGATGCTCTGTATAAGTTAAATCTTCTTGTACATTGAGTTCCTCCAACGGTAATTGCTCCTCTGGCACTCTCAAACATTTCTTTAACTGTGATACGTGAAACACATCATGGACATCAGACAATCTTGCCGGTAACTCCAATTGATATGCTACTTCACCTTTCCTTTCCAGGATCTGAAAAGGACCAATATAACGCGGTGACAACTTTCCTTTGACTTTGAATCTACGTAAACCTCTAATGGGTGATACCTTCAAATACACAAAATCTCCAACTTCAAATGTTAATTCCCTTCTCCGTGTATCAGCGTAACTTTTCTGTCGTGACTGGGCAGTCTTGAGATTATCCCTGATTATCTGGTGGTGCTCCGGCGGTCGAGATGGTCGGGGAAGAGGCCGGTGAGCTTCAGTGGAGGGAGGGCAAGCTCGCTGGGTGATGGGTTTGGGCAGTGGGAGGCTGGAGGATGGGGCTCCACGGGCGGGTGGTGCACGGCAGCGGCAATGGCAGCGGCGGCGGCGTTCTTGTGGGTTGAGGCACGCGCGAGTGGCCTCGTGTCTCCTTTTATAGGCTGCAGGAGGGAGGGAGAGGGCCGGGCGACGCTGGGGAGGGGCGGCACGACGGGGGCGCGTTACTGGTCGCGGTGGGCGGCAAGCAGGGCCGGCGCGGCGTGCGGCGGGCGCGAGCAGGGGATTGGGCGCCGGGGATTTGGCGTGGGGGAGGGGAAGATCACGTGGGCGTGGGTTGGGCAAGCAGCTGCAGCAGCGGATTGTCAGGGCGGCGAGCGCGGCGACTGGCGGGGCGCGACGGAGGCACGGGCAGGTCATTGGGCCCGACGGGCGGCAAGCAGAGGCGCGCGTCGCCAGCGTGCGCGGACTGGGCAGGGTTGCGGCGTGGGGAGGAGCGCGTGCGAGCGGGGCACAGCCAGGCATTGGCTTGGCGCCTAGCACCGGTTAGGCATCGCCGGCCAAGTTGCCAGCGGCGACTGCGCGGCGGGCGGAGGGTCGGGCGGAGCGGAGAAGGGAGGGTCAGCGTCGACTGCGCGGCGGAGGGTCGGGCGGAGCGGAGAAAGGAGGGTCTGCAGCGACTGCGCATCGGAGGGTCGGGCGGGGCGGAGAAAGAAGGGTCTGAAATGAAAAATAGAGAAAAAGGCAGGGGCTGGTTTGCAAGGTCAAGTGTTACTCAAATTTTTGTGTTGCAACTCATAAATCTCTGAACATGAAAGTTGTTCAAAATGAAAAGTTACACAAGTTTTGTTTCCAGTCAAAGTTCATTTGAGTTATAGTTTGGAAGTTATTTTTTTAAAAAAAAACTCAAAAAGTATGATTCGGAGGGCACGTCATTTCCTGGGCAAAAATTTGTATTCTCTCCTAGGCTTCAACTAGACTTTTGTTTATCATGTCAATAATGATGTGCCTATTCAATTTCGTAGCCATGTTTGCATCGATGTGAAAGTTATTTAATTTGTTTGATTAACGTACATGTACTTATGCATATATACACATCTATTTTCAATTCAAAGCAACACCAATTTATAATTCATTTCTTTTAAACTTTTCTTAGTTATTTATGCATCGTGTTAAGCTAATGAGGCTTATTTCATAATTTAAAAAGAGCCTTCCCCCTTAAAAAGAATCTCGCCCCGAGATTCGGGCAATAGGCTTAGTGTGGATAGTGTGTGTACCTTCAGTAGAGTTGAGAAAACCGGGGAAAGTTTGGTTTAGATAGCTTTCAGTTTCCCACGTGGCTTCTTCCTCAGTGTGATGATTCCATTGAATTTTGTACATTTTAATCACTTTCCTTCTAGTGCTTCTTTCTTTTTGATCCATGATTTTGATACGGTACTCAACATACGATAGGTCGGGCTCTACTAATATTTCGTGTTGTTTAATAACCTCGGTAGGAACTCGAACACACTTCTTGAGTTGAGACACGTGAAAGACATCATGGATGGCTGCAAGCTGAGGGGGCAGTCGAATTCTATAGGCTACGAGTCCACAATTCTCGATGATTTCATAGGGACCAACATAACGGGGAGCTAATATTCCTTTGACTCCGAAATGTTGTACACCCTTGGTTGGTGAAACTCGAAGGTAGACGTGGTCACCAACTTCAAATTTTAGTGGCTCCCTCCTTCTGTCGAAATAGCTCTTTTGCCTGGATTGTGCGGCTCTAAGGTTTTCTTGTATTACTCTCACTTTTTCTTCTGCCTCGATTACCAAGTCTGGTCCAAATATTTTGCGTTCTCCGGTCTGTGACCAACTCAAAGGGGTTTGAGACCTTCGTCCGTATAAGGCCTCAAATGGTGCCATTTTCAAACTCGTTTGATAGCTATTGTTATATGAGAACTCTGCTAGGGATAGACATTTCTCCCAACTCTTGTCATAGTGAATGACGCAAGCTTTAAGCATGTCTTCAAGAATTTGGTTCACTCTTTTAGTTTGTCTGTCAGTCTGAGGATGATAGGCTGAGCTTCAAATTAATTTAGTACCAAGAGAAGCTTGCAATTGTGGGGGTGTTGTTCAGGTGGGGGACGGCCGGGAAGGGCTCGCCGGCGTTGGAGCAGAGGCGGCGGCGGCGCGGCTCGCGTCGACGGCGGTGCTCCGGCGGGCTTGGGGCGGCGTGGTCCGGTCGGCGAGCTTCAGTGACGCGTGGGGAAGCTACTCCGGGGCTCGGCTTGGACGGAGGGGGTCGGGGTCGTGCTGTCCACGGCGAGCAGGGGCGGCGGCGGCGACGGCAGCGCGGGCGGCGGCGCTCCGGTGGCTCTGGGTGGTGTTGGGTGGGTCGGCGAGCTGCGGTGAGGTGATGTAGTGGTGGCTGGGTGCTCAGTTTGGGCAGTGGGCGGCGGCAGTGGGCTGTCCACGGGCGGGTGGTGCTCGGCGGCGGCAATGGCGACGGCGAGGCGTTCTGGTGGCCGGGGGCTCGCGCGCGTGGCCGGGGTGGCGCTTTTATAGGGACAGGAGGGGCCTGGTTAGCGTGCAGGGCGGAGGCACGGCACGGCGTGCACTGGCCGCGGCGGGCGGCGGCAGAACGCCGGCGCGTCGTGCGGCACGCGGGCGCGGCGACTGGGCGGCCGAGATACGGCGTGAGCGCGGTGAGATAGTGCCGGGCGCGGAGTGGGGAGGCAGCAGCGGCAGCGGCTCGGGCGGAGGGCGGGCGCGACGACTGGTGGGGCGCGGGGGCCGGGGCGGCACGGCGGAGCGCGGCTACTGGGCGCGACGGGCGGCGGGTCTGGACGCGGCTGCGTCGCAGGCACGCGCGGGCGCGGACTGGGCGGCGCGGCGTCGGGGCGGGGCAAAGCCGGCCGTGGCGGGGTGGTGCGGCGGCCACTGGCCTGGCGCTTCGCGCCGGTCAGGCGACGCCGGCCACCTGGCGCGCGGCGGGCGGGCGAGCGCGCGCGGCGCGGCAGAGGAGGGGGAGAAGCGAGGGACTGAAATGCAAAAATTCGAAAAAGTTCAGGGGGCTGGGTGCAAACAGGGCGTTTTCTCCTCTTTCTGATTTGAATTTCAAAAACTTTTGAACACGAAAGTTGCTCAAAATAAAAAGTTCTACAACTTTGGTTTCAGGCAAAACCTCATTTGGCTTATGGTTTTAAAGTTAATTTAAAAGTTTCAAATGTGTCCAAATGTGCCCAAATTTAATTTGAATTCCAACTGAACCCGTTTTAAATTCTTTCCACCCTCTCATTAGTTGGTTTAACACATGGAGTTAGGCTTATGTCATTGATTTTTGGATTTGTAATTACCAGGGTTGCCACAGTCGGCCGGACAGCCGAATGGAACGGTGTCTGGATCGGATAGCTCCCATGACCGGTTGATTGGTCCGGAAAAGCCGTCGTTGCTGGTGCCCCCCAAGGTACTGAGTTTGATGGCAGTGATTGCACGGAAGCAATCTGGACAGGCTGAAGCGGCGCTTGTGATCGAAAGCATGGTGCACCGTTATATCCTGGAGGCATTGAAGGCAATGAAGTGTTGTATCCTTCGTGTTGCGTCGATGTCGGCTGAGGAGCCGAGTGAGACGTGCCTGGTAAGCTTCTGGCTGGAGCTACAATAGGTGGGGCGTATGCTGGCCCCTGATATCCCTGAGCTACTCTGCTGACCAAAGAACTGATGACGGCATTGTATACCGTGTTGGTCATTACTGAGGATTGGTCGATGAAAGCCTGATAAACGGACTGTTGAATCATATCGGACATCTTGCCCGAGTCCTCAGCGATGGTCTCCCCGCTTCTGGTACGACTGAAAGATTGCAGATATACCTTCTTGTAGTCCTCCAGATGTCTTGCCAGTTCTTCTTTCTGGTCATCCTTGAGATCTGCCTCCGTAACCTCAATGATGTTGTTTTCAGAGATTTCGGTGGTCTTTGACATGTTGGATGTTGAGGTTGTCCCACTAGGCGTGCCAAAAGTGTGTTGGCGCTACAAACTTGATTTAAATAAACACTACTATATCTATAAAACTTTCCTAAAGGAAATTGACTCCCGCAGAATCTTCTGCTGCCATCTCCTAGTCCAATCCGGACTCCTTTCATTTCTCTTCGACCGAGTCGGCGTCGTTCTGTTGGGATTCCATTGGCTTCATCCCCTATCTGTTGGCGCGAGCCCATATTGGCCCAAATGCTCTAGCCTTTCAATCGGCCCACCCCTCCCAACTCCATTCGCCAATCACACGAAACACTGCAGCGCCAATCGGCCGATTCATAACTGTATCATCAATCGGCCGATTCCCAACTATAACCTTTAAATCTGCCACATCGGCCAATCTCTTCCTCTCCTGACGCCGATTCAACACGTGTCAAAATCTGGCGTCAACAAGGGTCATATATGATATCAACACCGGGTGGAAAAATTGCTTCCAACCAAATAATAAGGCTGGCCCCGATAAAATTGGGTAGAAAAATCATCAACACGGACCTTGTTCTCTTACCCCTTGAAGGCATGGATATTATTTTGGGAATGAATTGGATGACTATGCATGGAGTCATACTAGACCTTTCTTCCCGTGCTGTTGAAATAAATTCACCTAGTCACGGAACCACTACCTTTTACCTACCGTTCCGGGAGTGCATGAATTCTTGTGCTTTCATGATGGAAGGAATCAACCTAGAGGATATTCCAGTGGTATGCGAGTATGCCGATGTTTTTCCGGACGATTTGCCAGGAATGCCACCAGATAGGGATATTGAGTTCGTTATTGAACTGCAACCAGGCACTGCACCTATCTCCAAAAGACCCTATAGGATGCCACCTAAGGAGTTGGCCAAACTGAAAACACAACTCCAAGAACTACTGGACAAAGGCTTCATTCGTCCTAGCGCATCACCTTGGGGATGTCCAGCCCTTTTTGTAAAGAAAAAGGATGACAATTTAAAATTATGTGTGGACTACCGACCTCTCAATGCGGTAACCGTTAAGAATAAATACCCACTTCCCCGCATCGACGTTCTCTTTGACCAATTATCTGGAGCTAGAGTTTTCTTAAAGATTGATCTTCGATCTGGATATCATCAGATAAAGATTCGTCCATGCGATATTCCTAAGACCGCCTTTTCCACACGATATGGACTATATGAATTTTTGGTCATGTCCTTTGGTCTCACCAATGCCCCTGCCTACTTCATGTATCTCATGAATTCAGTATTCATGCCCGAGCTCGACAAATTCGTCGTAGTTTTCATTGACGACATCCTTATCTATTCCAAGAATGAGGAAGAGCACGCTAAGCACCTTCACATTGTTCTTCAGCGTCTCAGAGACCATCAGCTCTATGCTAAGTTTTCTAAGTGCAAATTCTTGTTGGATAGTGTGAAATTCTTGGGTCACACTATTTCCAGTGAAGGCATAGCCGTTGACCCCAGCAAGGTACAAGGAAGTGATGGATTGGAAACCTCCTACCTCTGTTCATCAGATTCGCAGTTTTTTTGGTTTAGCCGATTACTATCGTCGTTTCATTCCGGATTTCTCCAGGATTTCTAAGCCTATGACTGAACTATTGAAAAAGGGAGTAAAGTTTGTATGGGATGAGAAATGTGAAGAAGCTTTCCACACTCTCAGAGAACATTTGACTACAGCCCTGTGTTAGCTCAACTCGATAACACCAAGCCGTTCGATGTTTACTGTGACGCATCTGGCACTGGTCTTGGTTGTATGCTTATGCAAGAAAATTGAGTTATCGCCTATGCTTCATGAGCCCTTCGGCCCCATAAGCAGAATTATCTGACCCATGATCTCGAATTAGCAGCAGTCATTCATGCTCTAAAAATATGGAGACATTATCTAATGGGTACACATTGTAATATCTACACCGATCACAAGAGTCTCAAATATATCTTCACCCAAGCCGATTTGAATATGAGACTAAGAAGATGGCTAGAATTAATCAAGAATTATGATCTCGAGGTGCACTATCACCCCGGAAGGCCAATGTAGTCACGGATGCACTCAGCCGTAAGGTCCATTGCCATTGCCTATCAGTGGAATTCTATAATGAGACATTATGTTCGGAAATGAGAAAGCTTAGTTTGGAAATGATTCCTCAAGGCACCTTGCATCACATCTCAGTCGAGCCCACTCTCCAAGATCAAATCATCATGGCACAACTACATGATGAAGGAGTTAAGATCATCAAACAAAAACTCCCTCTAGGAGAAGAGAAATACAAATGTTTCCGCCAGGACCATAAGGGAGTTCTATGGTTCGAAAGTCGCATCGTCGTTCCAAAGAATCATGAGCTCCGTAAGCAAATTCTTGATGAGGCACACCTTTCCAAATTTTCTATTCACCCCGGCAGTAACAAATTCTGGTGGACTAGAATGAAAAGAGAAATCGCTAAATATGTCAGAGAGTAAAAGCCAGCCACTTGAAAGTAGCCGGTACACTTCAACCTTTGCCTATACCCTCATGGAAATGGGAAGACATAAGTATGGATTTCATTGTTGGATTGCCAAGTACCGCACAGAGACATGATTCCATATGGGTTATCGTTGATAGGCTCACAAAGATGGCACATTTTCTTCCGGTACACACCACCTATACTGCCAGGAAATATGCCGAGATTTATCTCGATCGTGTCGTTTGCCTACATGGAGTACCAAAGACTATTATTTCCGATCATGGTACTTAGTTTGTAGTTCTCTTTTGGGAACAATTGCAATCTTCTCTTGGTACTAAATTGATTCGAAGCTCAGCCTATCATCCTCAAACTGACGGACAAACTGAAAGAGTGAACCATATTCTTGAAGACATGCTTAGAGCTTGCGTCATTCACTATAACAAGAGTTGGGACAAATGCCTATCCCTAACAGAGTTCTCATATAACAATAGCTATCAAGGGAGTTTGAAAATGGCACCATTTGAGGCCTTATACGGACGAAGGTGTCGAACCCCTTTGAGTTGGTCCCAGACTGGAGAATGCAAAATAATTGGACCAGACTTGGTAATCGAGGCAGAAGAAAAAGTGAGAGTGATACAGGAAAACCTTAGAGCCGCACAATCCAGGCAAAAGAGCTATTTCGACAAAAGGAGAAAGCCACTAAAATTTGAAGTTGGTGACTACGTCTACCTTCGAGTTTCACCAACCAAGGGTGTACAACAATTCGGAGTTAAAGGAAAACTATGTCCCCGATATGTTGGTCCCTACGAAATCATCGAGAACTGTGGACCCGTAGCCTATAGAATACGACTGCCCCCTCAGCTTGCAACCATCCATGATGTCTTTCACGTGTCTCAACTCAAGAAGTGTGTTCGAGTCCCTACCGAGGTTGTCGAACAACAGAAAATATTAGTAGAGCCCGATCTCTCATATGTTCAGTACCCTATCAAAATCATGGATCAAAAAGAAAGAAGCACTAGGAGGAAAGTGATTAAAATGTATAAAATTCAATGGAATCATCAAATTGAGGAAGAAGCCACATGGGAAACTGAAAGCTATCTAAACCAAAATTTCCCGGGTTTTCTCAACTCTACCGAAGGTACACACACTATCCACTCTAAGCTTATTGTCCGAATCTCGGGACGAGATTCTTTTTAAGGAGGGAAGGCTGTAACACCTCAGGTGTTTAAATTGCTAAATAAGCCTCATTAGCTTAACATGATGCATAAATAACTAAGAAAAGTTTAAAAGAAACGAACTATAAATTGGTTTTGCTTTGAATTGAAAATAGATGTGTATATGTGCATAAGTACATGTATGTTAATCAAACAAATTAAATAACTTTCACATCGATGCAAACTTGGCGGCGAAATTTAATAGACACACCATCGATGGTAGGATAAACAAAAGTCTAGTTGAAGCCTAGGGGAAAATATGAAGTTTTGCCCATCGAATAACGTGCCCTCCAAATCATACTTTTTGAGTTTTTAAAATAACTTCTAAACTAGAACTCAAATGAACCTTGGCCTGAAAAAAAACTTGTGTAACTTTTCATTTTGAACAACTTTCATGTTCAGAGATTTTTGAGTTGCTACACGAAAATTAGAGAAACACTTGAATTTGCAAACCAGCCTCTGCCTTTTCTTCTATTTGCACTGCAGACCCTTCTTTCTCCGCCCCGCCCGAACCTCCGACGCGCAATCGCTGCAGACCCTTCTTCTCTGTTCCGCCTGACCCTCTGCCGCGAGGTCGCCGCTGATCCTCCGCTTCGCCCGACCCTCCGCTTCGCCTGATCCTTCGTTTCGCCCGACCCTACGCTTCGCCCGACCCTCCGCTTCGCCCAACCCTCCACCCGCCGCGAAGTCGCCGCAGGCCACCTAGCCGACGATGCCTGACCGGCGCTTGGCGCCAAGCCAATGCCTGGCCGCGCCACGCTCGCACGCGCTCCTCCCCACGCCACGACCATGCCCAGTCCGCGCACGCCATGCGCACGCCGGCGACGCGCGCCTCTGCTCGCCGCCCGAAGCGACCAATGGACAAGCCGCGCCATGCCCGTGTCCCAGCCGCGTCCCGCCAGTCGCCGCGCTCGCCGCCCGGCAAGCCAGCTGCTGCAGCTGCTCGCCCAAGTCGCGCGCCGCATGATCTCCCCGCTCCCCACGCCAAATCCTCAGCGCCCAATCCCCTGCCCGCGCCCGACGCACGCCGCGCCGGCTCTCCTCGCCGCCCACCGCGACCAGTAGCGCGCCCCCGTTGTGCCGCCCCTCCCCAGCGTCGCCCGTCCCTCTCTCTCCACTAAAGCTCACCGGCCTCTTCCCCGGCCATCTCGACCGCCAGAGCACCGCCAGCACCGCCCGCGCCGCCGCTGCTTCCGTGCTGCTCCGCGGACAGCCCACTTTGAAGCTCCTCTGTCCAAGCCAAGTCTCGAAACGGGTTCCCCTTGACGCCGCAAAGCTCATCGACCAGCCCACGCTCTCCCCTCCTCGCCGAAGCACCGTCGCTGACGCTCCGCACCGCCGCCGAATCTCTGCTCCGCGCCAACGAGCCACCTCCGGCCACCCCCAACCCCGACCAAGGCCACACCAAGGTAGCTCTCACCTCCCTGGATCTCCACGACCCTTTTCCCCTCGCCACCGACAAGCCCCCTCACCGGAATTCGGCCGGCCGCCCTGCCAGCGCCGCCCAGGGACCTAATTACAACAATTGAAATCTGTAAAAGAGTCTGCACGCAAGTTTCCAGAGGCATAACTGTAAACCTTTGTTTAAACTTTGAATTCAAAAACAGCGAACTTGTAAAATTCATATAAAATCATAGAAAAATCAGAAAAATACAAACTCAACTGTTCTGGAATCGCTAGAAGAAAATCTACAACTTTTGTTACATACTTTTCTTCATTTTCTTGCTAAATCTTGCTCTAAATTAAATGGAAAGTTTAATAGACTTTAATTGTACCCACTGTTGTAGACCAGTTCTGAATCAGATTTTTGGATAGTAGATTAGTTGCTTGAGCTGTAGACCTGCTGTTATATTGTCATTCACATTGTGAAACTTTTCCAGAGCTGTTATAGTGATGCCTAAATACCACAGAAAAAGTTTAGAACCTTTTTTCCTTTCTGTAACCCCTTTAAATAATTTTGTGGTAGGAAAAATGCACTAATTCAAATAATTAGTTTCTGTGCTTGAAAAATGTTCAACTTTTACTGTGGGACTCTTTAGAGTAGCTCTTGCTGTATAAAAAGTTTCATACACAGAAACCGTGTAAACAATTCGGTAGAAATTAATCTTTATTAACATCAGTGGAGTTTGTCCTATTTATTATGCTTTGTGTCTTCCATAGTAAAATCTAAAAAATTTACAGTAACACACATATAGTTAGATTAACCCCCTGTAAAATGTTTGGCATCAACACATGAATGGTTTGTTCTATATAAAAATAACTAGGTTCTAGCAGTGGCTCTGTAATGCATTTTTAATAATTATTCTGCTGCATAAAAATGTCTGAAATTTTTACAGTAGTCTTATCTTCGCATAATGTACTCTGAATAAAAATTTCATCACCAGCAGTTACGTAAATCAGTGTTTGTGCTTAATCCATGGTTATACTGCGAAAATTAAATTTCCAATACAACACCACCCCTTCTGTTAAAGATTGCCCAAGAAATTGTGACTAAGTAACTTTACAACCAAATCTATGTTTTTGTAGACTGCAACGTAATCGTGAAGGGAAATAATCGTCATATACCATCACTACAACTTATACTTATGCATTCATATAGAATCGACTACTCTCACCGACGGAACGTATGAGCTGGTGCCCGCGTCCGAGAGTGAGCAGCGTGAAGCTCAAGTGAATCTAACTGAAGCTTTCAAAGACCCGAACCCGAGTTCGGACGAGCCCCAGGCTAACTTTACCCAAGAAGGCAAGCCCCGAAGCATGAACCCGATTTTTCTAAACTTATGCAACTTATTACTCTACCTTACTTGTGCATTAAGTTTATAGGAGTTGAATGAAAACTTAGTCGCATGATCCTAGGTACCCATGCTCTGAACCCTAGATGTAGGGTTTGATAGAATGCTATGCTAGTAGGACTCAGTAAAATTCGAGTGATTTCCTATCACTCGCGAGAATTTAGGAGTTGAATGATTACTACATGCTGCAATCATAAGGTCGACGGACGGGGCTATGGTACGATGTTTATGTTGATGAATGAGGCCCCGTCTGTTTAGTGAAAAATGCTAAGGCCGCAATGTGTGGTAGTGGTGGTTAAGTCTTTGAACGTACTAACCACATCACGAGAATATGGTAATCGGTAAGCTTACGTACCGGATTGAACCGAGGCCGGAATATACTCCCCACCGTCTTGAATTCGTTCACATCTAGCTAATGCCAAGTGCATGTGCCGCCATGGCCGGGTCCATGGGGACGTGTAGTCGAGGGCGGTGGGCCTGTTCCGTGAAGCGGGAATTGAAGGGAAAAGTTGCACGTGTGACTCTGGGAGTAACCACGTGACGTGTGTTTAGGTTTCCCTTGCAAGGTTAAGAAATTCGATTCGAATCGTCCGTTTCTCGCGGTTATTGAGACTGCTTGACCCTTTTACCACATAGAGTAAGAAGAGGAACAATGATGATGATTAATCTTGTTGGATGCAAATTAATTCTTCCACCATGTATGACATTGGGTAGTTGCTTACCTAGAATGGTTAAAGAAAACTAGAACTTGGAGCTAAAACTTGAAAGTAAGGACCTACTCGTATATGCTTTTCGACAAAAATAAACCCCTCAAGACAAAAAGCCTTGCATGTCTAGGAGTCGGCTAAGTATATTCCACTAGTCAGGTAAGCCTTGATGAGTATTAGTATACTCAGCCTTGCTTGTGGCTCGTTTTCAGGTGAAACTTTTGAGGATATGATCACTAGTTTGACTTGGCCGTGTACCCTTCCTCCTGGTTGGTCGGTGGAATGGGATACGCCCCCAACCAACGATGATAATGCCGAGTGATGTCTTGTACGGGCTTCATCGAGACATCGTGTATCGTCTAGTAGTTCATCGATATTTTTTTCCACTGCATTGAACTCTGAAGAACTCGTTTGCTTTTAAAATTCTGAAGTACCTTGTTTTACAAATTTTGAATTCCGTTGTAATAATAATTTATGATGAACCTGTGATGTAAAATTTGTGGAATGTTGTATCCTCTGGGCTCACCTTCGTGTGAGTACATGTATGTGTGGTTTCGATCGGCGAAAACCGTGGTTGTATCAGGAGGTTACCTGACAGAGCAATGGATTATTCCGTTTGAAGTGCGAGTTAGCCCTGATTGCCCTCGTGGTGATGGTTAGCGCGCTTGAGCCAGATTAATTCAGGTGGTTCTGCCATAAATTCCTATCGTACAGACGATGTTAACATACGCTATCGAGATAGCGTATTCATGGGGGTACCGTCTTGAGACGGGGGTATGAACAGTGATCGCCATACCCTGCGCCAAACCTTCTACTCCCAATATAATCAACTAATAGTTGGTATATTGGCAGCACCTCAAGTAAGCCACTGCTTGAGGGCAGCGTTCGGCTCGCATCACCGACAGGAAGGCCAAGCTCTCTCAGTTGGCTGAGGATTCTTACCTTCTTACCTTAGCGATGAGTGCGTCGTTACAGAATTTAAGGGTCGGTTGTGCATAAAAGTACGTTTTGACAGAAAGTAATGTGCTGGAAGTCAGTTGATAATATTCATAAGTTAGACAGCCACCTAGTAACTTCCCCATAATCCCTTAGGACTTTACGAACTAGGTGCCATCCTTAACGAACCAACGCATTTTGCAAACACAATTTTTGTGGTCAAGTTTTATGAAAACAAGTTTTTATGGCTTGTTGCATTCTCTGGCGTATGCATTTCAGCTCTGATGCCAGTTGTGGCAGAACCACCTGAATTAATCCGGCTCAAGCGCGCTAACCATCACCACGAGGGCAATCAGGGCTAACTTGCACTGTTCAAACGGAATAATCCATTGGTCTGTCGGGTAACCTCCCGATAAAACCATGGTTTTTGCCGATCGAACCCACACATACAAGTACTCACACGAAGGAGAGCCTAGAGGATACAACGTTCCACAAATTTTACACCACAGGGTTCATCATAAATTATTATTACAACTGAGTTCGAATTCATAAAACAAGGTACTTCAGAGTTCAAAGTAATTGAGTTCTTCAGAGTTCAATGCAGCGGAAAATAAATGATAAACTACTCGACGATACATGATGTCTCGATGAAGCCCGTACGAGACATCACTTGGCATTATCATCGTTGGCCGGGGGCATATCCCATTCCACCGACCAACCAAGAGGAAGGGTACATGGCCAAGTCAAACTAGCAATCATATCCTCGAAAGTCTCAGCTGAAAACAAGCCACAAGCAATGCTGAGTATACTAATACTCAGCAAGGCTTACCCGACTAGTGGAATATACTTAGCCGACTCCTAGACATGAAAGGCTTTTTGGCTTGAGGGGTTTGTTTTGCCGAAAAGCATATACAAGTAGGTCCTTACTTTCAAATTTTAGCTCCAGATTCCAGTTTTCTTTAACCATTCTAGGTAAGCAACTATCCAATATCATACATGGTGAAAGAATTAATTTTTCATCCAACAAGATTAATCATCATTATTGTTCCACTTCTTACTCTATGTGGTAAAAGGGTCAAGTAGTCTCAATAACCGCGAGAAATGGACGATTCAAATCGAATTTCTTAACCTTGCAAGGGAAACCTAAACACACGTCACGTGGTTACTCCCAGAGTCACACGTGCAACTTTTTCCTTCAATTCCCGCTTCATGGAACAGGCCCACCGCCCTCGTCTACAGGTCCCATGGACCACGGTCCCGGCTGGGCCATGGCGGCAAATGCACCCGCCATTAGCTAGATGTGAACGAATTCAAGATGGTGGGGAGTATATTCCGGCCTTGGTTCAATCCGGTACTTAAGCTTACCGATTACCATATTCTCGGCATGTGGTTAGTACGTTCAAAGACTTAACCACCACTACCACACACTACGGCCTTAGCATTTTTCACTAAACAGATGGGGCCTCAATCATCAACATAAACATCGTACCATAGCCCCGTCCGTCGACCTTATGATTGCAGTATGTAGTAAACATTCAATTCCTATATTCTCGCGAGTGACAGGAAATCACTCGACTTTTACCGGAGTCCTATTAGCATAGCATTCTATCGAACCTTATATCTAGTGTTCAAATCATAGGAACCTAAGTTCATGCAACTAAGTTTTCATTCAACTCCTATAAACTTAATGCACAAGTAAAATAGAGTAATAAGTTGCATAATTAAGAAAATAGGGTTCATGCTCCGGGGCTTGCCTTCCTGAGCAAAGCTAGCCTTGGGCTCTTCCGAACTTGGGTTCGGGTCTTCGAAAGCTTTAGTTAGATTCACTTGAGCTTCACACTGCTCACTCTCGGACTCGGGCACCAGCTCGTACGTTCCGTCAGCGAGAGTAGTCGATTCTATATGAATGCACAAGTATGAGTTGTAGTGATGGTATATGACATTTATTTTCTTCGCGATAAAGTTACAGTCCACAAAAACATCGATTTGGTTGTAAAGTTACTTAGTTAAGATTTCTTTGGGCAATCTTTAATAGAGTATAACTTAAATTAATTAACTCCATTAAACAAGAAGGGGGGGGGGGGGTTGTGTTCTTTTGGAAACTAAATTTTGTAAGCACAACATGGATTAAACACAACTTCGGGACTAGGTAACTTCTGGTGGTGACATTTTTAGTTAGAGCACATTATGCAGAGACAAAAGCACTGTAAAAAATGCAGAAATTTCTGTGCAGCAGATTAATTTTGAAAAATGTAATACACAACCACTGCTAGAACATAGTTATTTTTATACAGGATAAACCATGAATGTTTTGATGCTAAAACTTTTACAGGCAGTTAATCTATCCATATATGTGTTACTATAAATTTTTTAGATTTTATTGTGCAAGATTCAGAGTATAATAAATAGGACAAGGTACACCTATTTCCTTAAGGATTAATTTCTACAGGATGTTTTATAGGGTTTCTGAGTATGAAACTTTTTATACAGCAAGAGCTACTCCAAAATGTCCAACAGTAAAAAGTTGAACATTTTCCAAGCAAAGAAACTAATTATTTGAATTAGTGCATTTTTTCCTACCACAATATTATATAAATAGGTTACAAAAAGGATAAAAGTTCTAAACTTTTTTTGTGGTATTTAGGCATCACTATAACAGCTCTGAAAAAGTTTCACAGCATGAAACACAATATATCAGTAGGTACAAATAGTTCTATTATTTCATGGCATAAACAAAGTTTAATTAAAAGTATAGCTAGAAATGGGTTCTGGTCCTAATATTTTTTACACTATCCTACACATCAAGCAACCAATCTACTGTCCAAAAATCAGATGCAGCACTGGTCTACAACAGTGGGTTCATTTAAAAGCTATTAAACTTTCCATTTAATGTAGAACAAAATATAGCAAACATCTGAAGAAATTCATGTAACAAAATTTGTATATTTTCTTCTAACGATTCCAAAACAGTTGAGTTTGTATTTTTCCAATTTTTATTCAATTTTATATGAATTTTACAAGTTCGCTATTTTTGAATTCAAAGTTTAAACACAGGTTTACAGTTATGCCCCTGGAAACTTGCGTGCAGACACTTTTAAAGATTTCAATCGTTGCAATTGGGTCTCTGGGCGGCGCTGGCACGGTGGTCGGCCAAATTCCGGCGAGGGGGCTCGTCGGCGGCAAGGGGAAAGGGTCCGGGGAGTACCAGGGAGGCGAGAGCTACCTTGTGGTGGCCTTGGTCGGGGTTGGGGGTGGCCGGAAAGGGCTCGTCGGCGTGGAACAGGGGGCGGCGGCGGTGTGGAGCGTCGGCGACGGTGCTCCGGCGAGGAGGGGAGGGCGTGGGCGCGTCGATGAGCTTCGTGGCATCGAGGGGAACCCGTTCTGAGGCTTGGCTCGGACGGAGGAGTGTCGGAGTGGGCTGCCCACAAAGCAGCAGGGGAGCGGCGGCGGCACGGGCGGCGTTGGGGGTGCTCTAGCGGTCGAGATGGTCGGGGAAGAGGCCGGTGAGCTTCAGTGATGGGTTTGGGCAGTGGGAGGCTGGTGGATGGGGCTCCACAGGCAGGTGGTGCACGACAGCGGCAATGGCAGCGGCGGAGGTGTTCTGGTGGGTTGAGGCGTGCGCGAGTGGCCTTGTGTCGCCTTTTATAGGCTGCAGGAGGGAGGGAGAGGGCCGGGCGACGCTTGGGAGGGGCGGCACGATAGGGGCGCATTACTTGTCGCGGTGGGCGGCGAGCAGTGCCGGCGCGGCGTGCTGCGGGCGCGAGCAGGGGATTGGGCGCCGGGGATTTGGCGTGGGGGATGGGAAGATCATGCGGGCGTGGGTTGGGCAAGCGGCTGCAGCAGCGGCTTGTCGGGGCGGTGAGCGGCGAGCAGAGGCGCGCGTCGCTGGCGTGCGCATGGCGTCCGCGGACTGGGCAGGGTCGCGGCGTGGGGAGGAGTGCATGCGAGCGGGGCGCGGCCAGGCATTGGCTGGGCGCCTAGCGCCGGTCACGCATCGCCGGCCAAGTGGCCAGCGGCGACTGCGCGGCGGGCGGAGGGTCGGGCGGAGCGGAGAAGGGAGGGTCAGCGGCGACTGCGCGGCGGAGGGTCAGGCGGAGCGGAGAAAGGAGGGTCTGCAGCGACTGCGCGTCGGAGGGTCGGGCGGAGAGGAGAAAGAAGGGTCTGAAATGAAAAATAGAGAAAAAGGCAGGGGCTGGTTTGCAAGGTCAAGTGTTACTCAAATTTTTGTGTTGCAACTCAAAAATCTCTGAAAATGAAAGCTGTTCAAAATGAAAAGTTACACAAGTTTTGTTTCCGGCCAAAGTTCATTTGATTTATAGTTTGGAGGTTATTTTTTTTAAAAAAAGTCAAAAAGTATGATTCGGAGGGCACGTCATTTCCTGGGCAAAAATTTGTATTCTCTCCTAGGCTTCAACTAGACTTTTGTTTATCATGTCAATAATGATGTGCCTATTCAATTTCGTAGCCATGTTTGCATCGATGTGAAAATTATTTAATTTGTTTGATTAATGTACATGTACTTATGCACATATACACATCTATTTTTAATTCAAAGCAAAACCAATTTATAATTCATTTCTTTTAAAGTTTTCTTAGTTATTTATGCATCGTGTTAAGCTAATGTAGCTTATTTCGTAATTTAAACACCTGAGGTGTTACAGTCCGGAATGAATTTCAGCTTCTCGGATTTCTTCTTAGACCAGTCCATCAGCGTCTGCAAAACGGAATTATCAAAGTCAGTAGTTATTATGCAAAAATAGAGGACAAAAACAACTACTCGAGGAAGATGAATACTTTCAGTGGTGAACTCATACAAGTCCTTAAAGATGCCCGGCAGGTGTTTTCTTTTCTCCTTGCTAAGCATGGGGTCATCATTCAAATCAGTGTTGATGGCATGTTGCCACCCGTAGGGTGTCACCAGCAAGTCATCCTTCTCCGCAGCATTCGCGCCGGGTTCTGATGTACCCGCCACGTCTGCATCTCCCGCGGTAGGGCCTGATGTGCCCGTGGCCTCGGCTGTGTCGGCGCCAGGGCCCGAAGTACCCGTGGCACCTGTACCTTCTGCACCCGACTCCTTGGGCAGCTCGCCTGCCGCTTCACCCGCAGTCACTAGCCTATCCTCGGGCAAATATGTGCTGGGTGGTGGAGGAGGCACGATGGGCGCACCTTCGGGTAGTTTGGGTGCAGGGGGATCCACTTCTACATGTTCCGGCTAAATTTGCTCCGGAACAGCTTCTTTCTCTGCCTCGATATTGGTGGCCGGAGGAGGAGGAGGAGGAGGAGGAGCACCTGTCCCCAACGCTACAACACCCGAGCTCTTTTGATGCTCGGGGGCTTGGACATCCGAGGCGTCGCCAGGCTCGTCCAGGCTCGTCCAGGCTCAGAGCAGAGGAGGGCCTGGATAACAAGCGACTATATCAGTTACTGGACAACAAAAATTACAAAAATCCAAGTCCAAGTACTCGAAACTTACTTGGATGACTGTTGATGTTTCGTAGCATCATGAAAATAAATCCGCAAGCGCACAGATACCATTCTAGATTTGATCCGCGTGCTTGCGCCTGATTGGCTGGAGAGGTGTTCCCTTGGATTGAAGTGTGTTGCCTTGATCTTGGAATGTGTTTCCTCCTTTGCTTGAGCTGCATACACATATTCACCAACACATGTGGAGTTTGATAATTAAACACCTGCTCCTTGTTGGTCGGCGCGCTTCGATCGGTCGGCATCTTGTGGCATGGATTCTGGAGCTTGTTTTACTTGCATTTCTTGCCCAAATCCATACATTGCAAAATCTCCAAGGAAAATATGGAAATGATATTATTCGGGTTAAATATGCAGGTTAAGCATGTCAGTCATCCCACTTTTCAGGTCAAATTGACGCTCAAAATTGGTCCATAGCGAGCGTCAACAAGACCCCCACACTTCCTCTTTGCTCGTCCTCGAGCAAAGCTTAGGACTATGATGGAACACCACTTCCTTTTGATATGATACCTGCATATAGATTATTCCAAACTTCACCCTTTCATGTGAATCTTGATGTGTCTACCATAAAAGTTGGGGAAGTTGAAGAGCGGAACGGTATTGACTCGAGTCTCCTCCACTACTCTGCTATATGACTGGGGGTTTGGAAGATTTTTGAAAATACCAACCCTAGCTTTACTCCTCCATAGGATCTCTCATTTCACTCAGTGTGTTTATATCCTCACCAAGGCATTGCCTCTTTTCAACCTACTTCTAAAGATAGCTAATGTGGAGCTTATGGTAGGAGATTGGAAGCATGCACTTGTTTCACATATATTGCAAAATCAAAGATTGGATCCATGGAGATGATACATCATACAAGCTGATCAAGATTGTGCAAGTGTATGGAAGGTCGATGATGAAAATGTAAGACTCCTTTTTATGAAACTCTCTCTCCTTTATTTTGAAGACTTGAGGACATGGCTATATATTCTCTCTCTATTTTTTCTTGGACCTTCGTGTGTCCAAATTTTTTTTTCAACACTTGGACCTTCATGTGTCCAGATTTTTTTTCCTTTTTTATTCTTCTTTTTTTTCATATAGCCCATTCCTCTTTCAAGGAGTACTAGAGAGAGAGATCATTACACATGGAGTTTTATTTTTGTGGCTGGATGGAATGGAGCGGCTAACTTCCAGTGTAGAAGTTTAGCATGTGCAGTGTACGTGATCTTGATCAAGCAAATATGAAATGACATCTCAATAGGGTCACAAAATTTTATGAAGCTCAATGTAGCAACAAGGCACATATGTATAAAGTTTCATTCATAAAGATCGACATATGGCTTTGGTAGGACAAACACGTGGACAAACAATTATGGGTTCCCTAAGATATGATTCACAAGCTCAAGTTTAGCAGGGAATAAAATATATGCAAGCCAATCAAACTTGAAGTATGCGACCAGCGAGCACCATTGAGTTTAGTTTTAGTGATTAGCAGTGAAATTCATTTAAACTCATGGATCAGGAAGATTTGAGGGGTCGAGTACACAAACCGTCGCGGTGTGGTATATGATATATGATGTGGCATGTACAGAGTGTTGGACAAAGAAGCACAAAACTCTTGCTGAAGGAATGTACGAGGACTTACAACTGCGTCTCTAGCTATGACACTCAACCGGTTCTTGCTGCTGGTATGGCCAACCTTGAAGGCTCACACGGCATCCACTTCAGTGGGTTCGGCATCTTCATCAACTTGGAGCTCTACATTCTCGGTGACTTCAGTGGGTTCGGCATTGTTGTCCTTGTTCTGGTGCTGATGATGTACCAAATGCATGAATCAAACTTAAAGAATAATGGGACTTGCCATGAGAGAGAAACGAAAGTGCAACAATAATGGGAAGCAGAAGAATGAAGAGGTTACATTAGAAGCGTGTTGACACTTACATATGAATGCAACTGCGCAATGTAGCAGCGTGATCCTATTGCTGAAGGTAACAAGATGCCCTGGTTTAGCTTGTTCTTCTCAGAAACCTCCTGCATGAGATGTATGTGTTAGTCTGCATCATAAGTTTACACCGTTGTGCATCAGTCATGTTGGAGACAGGAAAGCACACGAAGAGAAATTACCCTGTGGTGTGCACTTGACCACTTCTCAACAAGTCGGCACCACTGTGCATCAGTCATGCTGGAGACAGGAGAGGTTGTGCGGATCTCATTTGCAGCAACGCCAACAAAGTATTTCTGCTTCAACTTATACCGCGTCGGCCGTATGGATTACTGGAACACACTGCTACAAGCATCTGTTGTTGGCTGCTGCTGCCTAGTGTCAATTGCTAACCTTCCCTGGTGATTAGAATCCAAATCAGACTTAGATGTAAGAGTTGAATGTACAACAGGGACTAGTAGGTAGGCACTCACAGATAGCCTTCCCACGAAGCCATCGAAAAGCCTTCTCCTGATGCGGGTGTGCCGTTGCATCTTGTATTCACGGCAATCCCGTTCACTTTGTGTAGGTTCTAACATGTGTGAAACAAATTTGAAGTGTTAGGGAGCTAGGTTGATTACATATTTATGCTTGGAAGTTGGAAGTAGAATGCAGAGCCACTAGAATCTGCAATCCCGAATCGTGTCCCTACCTAGAATGACACAGAAGGTAGATGGATTTTGCATACCTCTTTCTGCTTGGCCTCGAGTTTCGACCATTCTGAATCATCGGGGTAGATGCGCGTCGAAGATGGTGCGGCTGCTATGATGCTGCGGCCGTCGTCAATGTTGACGGGCGTCGTCGAAGGGGTAGCAGATCCGGTGCTGCCGTAGTTGCAGATGGGGTAGCAGATCCCGTGCGGCTGTAGTGGCCGAAGTGGAAGCAGCTCCGATGCGGCGGTAGCGGCCGACGGGGAAGCAGCTCTGGTGCGGCGGTAGCGGCCGACGGGGAAGCAGCTCCGGTGTGCTCAGCTTCGACGACGGGGTTGAAGCTCCAGCGCGGTGGTCTCTGGTAGAGCAGAGCGATCGAGTGCCGGCGTGTTGGAGCTTGCTGACGCAGAGGGGAAAGGCGAGATAGATTGAGCGGAAAGGCGAGAGGTGGAGAATTGATAAAAAACTCGGAAAGGGGCAGAGGATATGGGGTGCGCGAGCAAGCTTGTCACAAATACCCTTTAGAGTTTGGTTACCACTAGAGCGGTGTGGATTTTGCTTGAGGGGTACAAGGGACATTTTGAGTGAAAAGTTTTCAGCTTCAGCGGCAGAGTTGGCGCCAGGTGAAAATTTTGGAGCTTGGTGTCCCCTCTGATCCATGGACCCCACATGTCGGTCTTCCTAGAATGCGTTATGAATGTCGCGCCCATTTCTTGTGAACAAGACTCTTTCTCTTTTTAATCTCCGATTTGAAATTTGGATTTTTCTTTCTCCCTCGTACAACATTGAAATAACTTGATTCTTTTTGTAAAGTGAATCTAAAATGAAGCTCGATCCAATCGTTGCTCTATGTCACTCTTTTTCTATGGAAATGCACTCTTTTTTGAAAATGCCATTGTTCTTTTCACTCTAGCTCATCACCTAATAGAAGATTACTCACACCTACATTCTACCTCAACGCATAACCAACTCCCATGGCAACAAGGGCTACAGCCAGCACACAGAAGAAAATCATAACTTGGGTCAATTTCTCCAGCTTTGCATCCAATCCGTTGCTCTTTAGCATGGCAACACCTGCTGCAGGCCTCCTAGCAGCATGAATGTGCTCCATTGATTGGACTTCTTGAATCTCTTCTTCATCAACAAAACATAGGTGGCCATCTTTTCTTTAATCGAATCATTCAAGTAACCCCTCTACCACGTGAAGTAGCCACACCAATGAATAAACAAGAAACCCTTGCTTAAACCCCATCACAGATCTAAAAGCACAAAAACCAAATCAAAGCTGAATCCACTAACCGAGCATTTAAAATACACCCAACCGATGATCTCATTCTCCTTCCTCGATCAGGCCGACCGATGTTCTCATTCTCCTTCCTCGATCAGGCCTCACGCATCCTTTCCCTCTTGCAGGTCCGGCACATCATCATGGGCAAGTCAGTCTCGTCCCCAACAAGCGATGGCATTTGCCTTCTTCCGGATGAGGACTCTGCAACATGTGACATCCTTCCGCGCCGGTGGCAATGGTGGGTGGTCAGAAGGGCCAGATTCCGGCGGCAATGGCATGCGGTGAGCAGAGAAGCAGTAGTGAGGCATGTCTGGCTCAGGTAGGCCTAAAGGATAAGGCAGGGATAAAAGGGTCCTTTGGCGTGGGATGTGCGGAGACACGTCAACAACCTAGGCTTAAACGCATTGTGAGAGTGAAATGCTGAATGGATGGAAATTACTTAAATATCCCTGAGCATCTCCCCCTTTCCCTACCTACTCCTCCCTTCCTCTTTTGACTCCGGCAAACAAGGTGAGCAGAATGATCCCCATCGAGCTAACCATCGACAACGACTCCGAGTTTGGCATGGGTTTCCCCAAGGTGGCAGATCTGCAGGTGCCGACCAAACGTCCCCATGGTCACCCCCCAAAGGCTGAGTCGCGCCCCTCGGCCTCGCCGCCAACAAAACGCCCCTGAGGTCGCTCGCCGAAGGCAGACTGGCCCTCCTCGGCCTCACCGTTGGCCAAGCGTCCCCGTGGTCGCCCGCTGAAGGCAGACTCGCCCTCCTCGGCCTCCCCGCCGGCTAAGCGCCCCAGTGTCAGTCACCGACGGCAAGGTCACCCTCCTCCCACGCGCTACCGGCCAAGGGTCGATGCGGACGCCCGCCAAAGACAAATGAGGCCTGCATCGCCTCGGCGCCGCCTAAGCGGGCTCGTGCTCCACCACCGAAGAAGGCACCGTCTGAGGTTAGCTTATACATTATACATCAGAATTGTTCCACAAATAGTTTCATTACATGACCACAATTAGCGAGGCACTGTTCAGAATCACATTACGACATAAATAGGAATGTCCAAGGTCACTACAGTTCCACACACATAGGATCAAAGCTGAAGAGAGGTACCAAGGTTGCTTTGGGCCTGGATGAACTGCGAAAGGAGGCAATGGCTATCTTCCTATTGCTTCTTCAGCTCCTCATACTGCCTTTGGTTTCTCTCCAGCGCTTCATGTGCTGCTTCAGTCTCCCTCTGTAGTGCATCACTCTTCCTCCGTAGATCATCATTGTTCCTCTGGAGTTCTTCCACTTGTTCATGCAGAACAGATGAACACTATCTTTCAGCATCAAGTTCTCCATGAAGCCAAGCTTCAGAAGATGACTGACGCCTCAACCTCGAGGAGGGATCGGCTATACCAGCATTCTTCAAGAAAGTGCTGTTGGAGCTGGCCTTGGAAACAACCTCAGCACTAGGCAATCTTGACTGCCGATCAACAACAGCGTCTGCCTGTATAGTTTCCATTAACATCTACAAAAGGTAAAGATGAACTATAAGCCTACTGATTATATTGGATAAACAATCTAGGAAAAGAAACATTAAACAAACTAGGAACAAAGGCAGATTAGATAACTGGTACTAAAAATTGTTAACAAACCTCAGAAATATAGGCAGCCATGCACGTTAACAATATATGATGTGGCATGTACAGAGTGTTGGACAAAGAAGCACAAAACTCTTGCTGAAGGAATGTATGCGGACTTAGAATTGTGTCTCTAGCTGCGACACTCAAACCATTCTTGCTGCTGATATGGCAGACCTTGAAGGCTAACACGGCATCCACTTCAGTGGGTTCGGCATCTTCATCAACTTGGAGCTCTACATCCTCGATGACTTCAGTGGGTTCGGCATTGTTGCTCTTGTTATGGTGCTGATGATGTACCAAATGCATGAATCAAACTTAAAGAATAATGGGACTTTCCATGAGAGACAGACGGAAGTGCAACAATAATGGGAAGTAGAAGAATGAAGAGGTTACATTAGAAGCGTGTTGACACTTACATATGAATGCAACTGCGCAATGTAGCGACGTGATCCTGTTGCTGAAGTTAACAAGACTCTGCCCCGGTTTAGCTTGTTCTTCTCAGAAACCTCTTGCATGAGATGTATGTGTTAGTCTCCATCATAAGTTTACAACGCTGTCCATCAGTCATGCTGGAGACAGGAAAGCACACGAAGAGAAATTACCGTGTGGTGTGCACTTGACCACTTCTCAACAAGTCGGCACCACTGGGCATCAGTCATGCTGGAGATAGGAGAGGTTGTCTGGATCTCATTTGCAGCGACACCAACAAAGTATTTCTGCTTCAACTTATACCGCATCTGCCGTATGGAGTTCTGGAACACACTACTACAAGCATCTGTTGTTGGCTGCTGCCTAGTGTCAATTGCTAACCTTCCCTGGTGATTAGAATCCAAATCAGACTTCCATGTAAGAGTTGAATGTACAACAGGGACTAGTAGGTAGGCACTCACAGATAGCTTTCCCACGAAGCCATCGAAAAGTTCAGGTTGTCCTTTGTATTCTTTCCAATGGGTCAAGATAGGAACTTGAGACCTAACAGCAACACCAGCCTCTGATGAAAACTTGGTAGCTTACGCCGGAACATGGGGCCTTTTGTTCCCCTCAAGAATAGAGATGCGCATCCTTGTACCCATAGCTTTGTTCATCCTGTTAAGCAAAAGTCCCCGTGTTTCTTCCCTCACCTTCCTCCGGCCACCTCTTTGTGTAGGTGCTGCAGACATTTCATTCAAATTATCATCATTCATCAAATATGAAACCATGAGCGCTAAAAAGCTTTAGGGTCAACGAACCAACCTTCATCTTCAATGATGGCATTACCATCATCTTCACATCGTGCCCAGTCTTTGAAAGGACTGGAACAATCATTAATGTGCTCATTATAGGTAGTGTTTTCTAGTACTGCTAGTGATTCTTCCTGCACAGCATTGTCACCACCGGAACTGTTTTCTACAATTGGCTGCAACCTTTCATGCACAGGCCGTTGAGGTGCTCCTGCAACGTCCAGACTTTTTCGTATCCTTGATGAAGTTTTTTGCGTGACATGTGTTGGTGGGATTGACCTCACCCTCTTGGATTGTCTTCCTCCAAGACTCAGGGCAACACTTGTTGTCCCCACCTTCCTACGCCCAGGGCCCTGTAGATTTCCCAAGGCATAACTTGTAAGCATGTCAATAAATTAGAAGCACTTGTAAGCAGTGGAATTATGTAGTCACTGCATTGGAAATAAAATAGTACTGCTTGTAACCATAGGAAATATCTAGTTCACGCATCCTCCGCCCCATAGCCAAGTATAGAAGATGCACCTCATTTTGTAGGGGTGTCCGCTCCTCCTCTAAGTCTGTATCATCATCTCCATTGTCGGGCTCTTCTTGAGGGATGTAATCTGCATCACCGCCAGACCTTCTCCCCTTGTTGTCTTCACTACAACCCTTTGAAGTTGTTTTTCTTCCAGTACTAAGAGCTGCTCTTAATTCAGGCAATCCACTCGCCTTCAATACTCTGTTATTCTCCCTGATGTTGGCTTCCCGTGCCATTTCGTAAGCACGGTCAACCGGTTCACGATGTGTAGGTTCTAACATGTGTGAAATAGATTTTAAGTGTTAGGGAGCATGCTAGAACCTCCAATCCCGAACCGTGGATGAATGTGTCCCTACATAGAACCACAGACCGTTTGAAGTAAGTTTTTGCCAGGAAATGCATTAAGAGGTCCTTTTATAGCAGACAATCTATGCTACACTAATACTCTGTAATTCTCCTGATGCGGGCGTGCCTTTGCATTTTGTATTCACGGCAATCCCGTTCACTTTGTGTCGGTTCTAACATGCGTGAAACAGATTTGAAGTATTAGGGAGCTAGGTTGATTACATATTTATGCTTGGAAGTTGGAAGTAGAATGCAGAGCCACTAGAATCTGCAATCCTGAACTGTGTCCCTACCTAGAATGACATAGAAGATAGATGGATTTTGCATACCTCTTGCTGCTTGGCCTCGGGTTTCGACCATTGTGAATCGTCGGGGTAGCTGCGCGTCGAAGATGGTGCGGTTGCTACAATGCTGCGGTCGTCCTCGATGTTGACGGGCATCGTCGAAGGGGTAGCAGATCCGGTGCGGCGGTAATTGCGGACAGGGAAGCAGATCCGTGCGGCGGTAGTGGCCGAAGTGGAAGCAGCTCTGTTGCTGCGGTAGTGGCCGACGGGGAAGCAGCTCCAGTGCGGCGGTAGTGGCAGACGGGGAAGCAGCTCTGGTATGTTGGTAGTGGCGGACGGGGAAGCAGATCCGGTGCGGCGGTAGCGGCCGACGGGGAAGCAGCTCCGATGTGGCGGTAGCGGCAGATGGTGAAGCAACTCCGGTGCGGCGGTAGTGGCGGACGGGGAACCAAATCCGGTGCGGTGGTAGCGGCCAACGGGGAAGCAGCTCTAGTGCGTGCAGCATCGTTGATAGGGTTGAAGCTCCAGCGCGGTGGTCTCCGGTGGAGCAGAGGGGTCGAGTGCCAGCGCAGAGGGGAAAGGCGAGAGAGATTGAGCGGAAAGGCGAGAGGTGGAGAATGGATCGAAAACTCAAAAAGGGGTAGAGGATATGGGGCGCGTGAGCAAGATTGCCACAAATACCCTTTAGAGTTTGGTTACCGCCGGAGCGGTGTGGCTATTGCTTGAGGGGTACAAGGGACATTTCGAGCGAAAAGTTTTCGGCTTCAGCGGCAGAGTTGGCGCCAGGTGAAAATTTTGGAGCGTGGTGTCGTCTCTGACGCACAGACCCCACATGTCGGTCTTCTTAGAATGTGTTATGAATTCCGCGCCCATTTCTTGTGAACAAGACTCTTTCTGTTTTTAATCTCTGATTTGAAATTTGGATTTGTCTTTCTCCCTCGTACAACACCGAAATGACTTGATTCTTTTTGTAAAGTGAATCTAAAATGAAGCTCGATCCAATCGTTGCTCTATGTCACTCTCTTTCTATGGAAATGCACTCTTTTTTGAAAATGCCATGGTTCTTTTCACTCTAGCTTTTGCCATGAATGTGGAAACATACACATCAAAGTCAGTAGTGTTCATCACACATAGATACAAATGGAAGCACTTGCACTCATCACCTAACAGAAGATTACTCACGCCTACATTCTACCTCAACGCATAACCAACTCCCATGGCAACAAGGGCTACAGCCAGCAAACACAAGAAAATCATAGCTTCGGTCAATTTCTCTAACTTTGCTTCCAATCCGTTGCTCTTCAGCATGGCACCACCTGCTGCAGGGCTCCCAGCAGCATGAATGTGCTCCATGGATTGGACTTCTTGAATCTCTTCTTCATCAACAAATCGTAGGTGGACCATCTTTTCTTTAATCAAATCATTCAAGTGACCCCTCTGCCATGTGAAGTAGCCACACCACTGAATAAACAAGAAACCCTTGCTTAAACCCTACAACAGATCTGAAAGCACAAAAACCAAATAAAAGCTAAATCCACTAACCGGGCATTTAAAATACACCCGACCGATCTTCTCATTCTCTTTCCTCGATCGGGCCTCACGCATCCTTGCCCTCTTGCAGATCCGGCACATCATCATGGGCAAGCCAGTCTCCTCCCCAACAAGCGAGGGCATTCGCCTTCTTCCGGATGAGGTCTCTGCAACATGCGACATCCTTCCGCGCCGGTGGCAATGGCGGGCGGTCAGACGGGCCAGATTCCGGCGGCAATGGCGGGCGGCGAGCAGAGAAGCAGTAGTGAGCCGCGTCTAGCTCAGGTGGGCTGAAAGGATAAGGCAGGGATAGAAGGGTCCTTTGGCGTGGGATGTGCGGAGACACATCACAACCTAGGCTTAAACGCATTGTGAGAGTGAAGTACTGAATGGATTGAAATTACTTAAATATCCCTGAGCATCTCCCCTTTTCCCTGTCTACTCCTCCCTTGCTCTTTCAACTCCGGCGAACAAGGCAAGCGGAATGTTCCCCTTCGAGCTAACCAGCGACAATGACTCCGACTCGGGCACGGGTTTCCCCAAGGTGGCAGATCTGCTGGTGCCGGCCAAACGCCCCTGTGGTCGCCCCCCGAAGGCTGAGTCGTGCCCCTCGGCCTCGCCGCCGGCCAAGCGCCTCCGTGGTCGCCCGCCGAAGGCAGACGTGCCCTCCTCAGCCTCGCCGCCGGTCAAGCATCCCCATGGTCACCCGCCGAAGGCAGATTTGCCGCCGCAAAAGCGGGCCCGCGGCTGGGCACCAAAGAAGGCACCGTCCGAGGCCAAGATGTCTGCATGCATCAACGACTTCTCCACCAGCCACAATGACTCCGATGAATCCTTTGATGAATTGGAGTTTATGAGGAAGCGCATGCACGAGATAGGTGATGAACTATATGAGAAGAGCAAGATGCTTGCAAAAGCGCAAGCCAAGATTGCTGCACTTGAAGATGAACTTGGGATTTGGAAATCGAAAGCAAAAAAAAGGCAGAGGGCACTTGTGGAAATGCAAAGGAGTGATGTGGATGGCTAGTCAGTAACAATAACTGTGATGTTATTTTGGTGATGTGGAATTGGTAGATGCTAGTGCGATGTATAAATTTGGGAAGTTCCTATCTATGAATTTGGGATGTTGTTTCTTATCTTTGGTGAACCAATTGTCATTGTACTCCATGTTTCGCAAATATGTAATGTTTTTACTCCATCACGAATACTCTGATGAAAAATTGAGTTAATTTGCCATTTTGATTCCATCACAAATACTGTGATGCAAAATTGAGTAAGTAAATTTATCAGCAAAAAAGAGGTCCAACAAATGAATCGAGCTGCCAGGCATGAAACAATTCATCGCAGAGACTCATTGCCAGCTCGAGGTGCACTTCCTGCCGTCTTTCTTTGATATTATGCCACACCTAATGATACACATGGTTGATCCGATACAGGACCTTGGGCCTGTATACCTGCACCAGATGTGGATGTACAAGAGGTTCATGTCAACCCTGAACAGATACGTCCATAACCGTGCTTACCCAGAGGGCTCTATGATCAAGGCATATACAACGGAGGAGGCCATTAACTACTGCAACAAATACATCCGGGATGGAAATGCGATTGGGTTACCCATCCAACCGCACGAAGGCAGAACCTCAGGGATGGGGCGCACGGGGAGGAAAGTACGCATCGATGTAGAAGACGACATGGTGCAAGAAGCTCATCACAACGCCCTTAATCAGTTAGTGGTCATGGAGAAGTGGGTTGAGAAGCACCTGGAGGAGTGTCACACCCGATTCTAGAAAGAACCGGATGCATCTCATATGTGCGCCAGGATCATGTTCACACACATATGGTAGACGGAAAGTGTAATATATATCAAAGACAATGCTCCAAAATGTAACTAAATAAAGTATTTAAGAATATTACACTCCATATAAAAGAGACACAAATGCCTTTAAATGATAAACCGTTATACCCTATACGAAGTCTCCAACAACTCCGTCTTCCACAGGCGATGACTGGTGAACGTAGGGCCTAGAACTCTTCGAAGTCGTCGAAGATCCCCTCTTCAAAGTTCTCTTCTGAACAGCAGGGGCAAGGGTGAGTACTCTTATGGTTGGTACTCAGCAAGTGGGGTGAAAATGCAAGGCCATCAAGGATAGGCTAGGGTTTGCAGCAGCGGTCACTTTTAGTTGGTCAAGTATTTATTAGCAAGCACCTATTAACTAGGTTTAAGTATATACCAACCCACTTTAACAAGATTATATAGGTACCATCAACATAAACATAAACCACGAACCACAATTTATTTAATCTTCAAGTTTCATTATCATGTGAGGGTCCAAGCCACTCTTAACCGTGAGTACGGCTGTTATAACAGTTTTACACTCTGCAGAGGTTGTACACTTTACCCACAAATCGTGTTCCCCTTAGTCGCCCGGGTTTGCAAGGCCCTTAAACACTTCCAAGGTGAGTGGCGAGGGTACACTACGAAGCCTTTACAAAGACATGCCGAGAGCTAGGCAGCCCGCTAGAGTTTCAGTAGCAGTGTGATCCATAAACCTCCCTAATGGTCAGCTCCTTAGCAAAGGCAGCTACCCCAAGAGGACCGGGCTATGACCCCTATCACCGACCCCCTCCTTGCCCTTTCGGTAAGGCCACCAGCAAACTACACATCTAATTATTTGGCAAAGGTCAGAGCCATATGACTTTGTGGTTGCACTGTTTTCTTGGGTGGTTCTCCATGTTCCCATTAAACAAAGTTGATCTTGAAATTACGCGATATAACCACAATATGAAACGTGATCAACATTGCGATAAGAGTAATTCAATACCAATCCCAAAGTTTGCAACTAAGCATGACTACCCAACATTAATAGTAAACCCAGGTGTTTCAAGGTTTGGGGTAAAAGACTAGGTATGTCCTTAGCATAGGTAACCCATCAAGTTTATGCAAGCAACATTAAAGTAAAGTGTATTATCATGCTGTTGTTGGGATCAAATAGAATATGCGGGGGAGAAATCCACTTGCCTTCCTCAAACAGCTGCTGATTCTCTTCCTCGTAAGCTTGCTCTTGGTTTTGCTCGAACGTCACGTTGTCTACGCGATCACACAAACTAGCATACACAAACAAATATGAAACAGTACAACAAACAGTACAAACAGAAAGTAAAAGATACTAAAGTTGTAGTTCATGATGCAAGGATCATGAGGACTCAAGAATCGCTGAAATCGGAGTTGAAACAATGATGATATGGCTAAAATGGTGATCTAGGGACCTAACTGCAAGAGTTTTGAACTTCCAGGGGCTAAATCTGAATAAATTAGGGGCTCAAACATAATTAAAACTTATACAGAGGGTCGGGGTGCAAAACTAGAGGTTCTGGATGGCGGGTACTAATTCTAGAAAAGTCAGGGGTCGGAACAAAAGAAGAAAGGGCTCAACTCTAATTATTTTTCTACTGTTCTGGACTGCGGGTTGATTTCTGGAAAACCTAGGGGTCTACTGCTCAACTCTTGATTTCTGGGAACAGCTAGGGTCGGGTGAATCTGGTCCGTTGGATCAGAATCGAGCGGCGGGTCGGGTGAATCGGCGGAGTAAGGGTCGGGCGAATCGGCGGGATAAAGAGAGGGTCGGGCGAATCGGAGGTTTGCTGGCATCGGCGGCGGTGGGCGATTGCGGCGGCGGACGGCCGATGCTTCACCGAATCCGGTGTTCCGGGGCACAGTTCGGGCTGGGTTTATGCCGGGAAGGGCGTGGGCGGCACGGCGAAGGCGGTGGTCACGGGATGGCTGTGCGGCGGCTGTAGACTGGCGGCCACGACGGCGGGCGGAAACAGGGGTGCGGCGAGAAATCGGGTTTGCGGCGGAGCAAGGGAGAGAGGGGAATCTGGTGCGGTTTGATGCTTACCAACTCGCGGAGCTCTGGCGAGAGTTGAAAACGGCGGAGAAGCAGCGGAACGGCGAGTCGAGGAAGAGGCGGCGACACGGGGCGGCGGCGATCCTCCGGTGTGCGACTTTCAGCGGCGTGCGACGGTGTTGAGTAGAGGAAAGGGTTTGAGGATGGCTCTGGTTGCAAAGCGGGGCTCCGGCAGGATTTTATAGGGGCGGATTGGCTGGGAATAAGGAAGGCGGCGGCTATTGCGAAGGAAAGGGCGGAACTGCGGCTAGTAAGGCAAGCCTGCATCACGGGAAGGAAAGAGAGACGCGGGCGACAGCGCGGAGTCGATCCGGACTCGGGGTAAGGAAGGAAGGAAGGAAGGAGAAGGGGTGCAAACGACGGCGCGACGCGCCTGGTGTCGCGGCGGAGAAAGGAAACAGAGGAGCGGGAGCGGTGCGGAGCAGAGGAAGAAGAAACGAAGGTGGAAGAAAGGCGCCGACAGGTGGGGCCTAGACGTCGGTGAAAGAAAGGGTCGGGTGAGCGGATTGGGCCACTGAGTTGGGCCGCGAGAAAAGAAAGGAAGGAGAAAAGAAGGAATGGGCTGGGCTGAAAGAAAGAATAGGAGAAGAAAAGAAATAAAGATGCATGCACAATTTTATCATGTGACTTTTATAAAAATACTTTCGAGGACCCTGCTCCGCGGCTAGCGTGGCACATGCTCCGCCGCTGGATTTGGCCAGCACCGCCGCCCCCAATGTTCCGAGGACCACATTGCGATGATTTGAAAAATTCTAGGGTTTGAAATGAAAAATGCATGGACTGATCTGTAAGACCTTGTTGGCGCTAAAATCGGCCGGATAGGAATCGGCCGATGGGTCTTCAGCGTCGGACACACGACCTGGGAGAATCTGCTTAGGTCCTGTTCGGGTTATCGCCCTGGTGCGGTTCGCGCGGCGTGCCAGTCAATCTGACCTGTTGATTGACAAGGAAATAGAGTATTAAATTCCAGGCGCGTCGATCGGCTGGGGTTCCGATCTGTCCTGTGGAGCGCGTCGGCGGTGAATCGGCCGATTTGCTGTAGAGATGATCGGCTATGGATCAGCCGATGATCGTATAGTAATCGTAAAGACAACTGCTGGAGCGATCTAGACGACTACTGCAAGAACAACACTTGAAATAGATCTAATCGGCTGTATGATGATAAATCGAAGAAGAACAATGACGAAGCCGATTACTCTGATCTCAAGCTGGATAACTGGTGATAATACTAGAACAACAGGCAAAACTTGCAATTCTAGTAAATATCGATAACTGGTGAATAAATCCAAACGAAACCACAGCGATGCGCCCATAGTTAAAGCTCGGATATTACTCGGTAAGCGGAACCTACCAATTGGCCGGAGATCAGGTTGATGCAGCCCTGCCAATCCGTATGAACTCGTGAAAGAAGAAGAGGTATTGGCGAAGTCGCCGACTTGAAAGTAAAGTACTAGTAAAAGTAGAAGTATTTGTTGTTGATTGATGTGTTGATATATTTCAAAGCCCTAGCGACTCCTATTTATACCCTGAAACTAGGACTCCTGGTCGATTACGACTTGTTACAACCTTATTTAAAACAAGAAAACTACTATATCTATAATAACTTTTAAATGAAACGGACTCCCGCAGAATCTTCCGCCGCCGTTCCTTAATCCAATCAGGATTCCTTTCAATTACTCCTTGACCGATTTAGCGTCGTTCTGTTGACCAACTTTTAACCGGGACCGTCCGAAGTAGCCCCAACCTGTTGGCGCAAGCTGCATCACCCATCGGCCGATTTCCAGTTGTTATCCCAATCGGCCGATTCCTTACTGTAGCTTTCAGATCTGCTGCATCAGCCGATCTTCTCCTCCTGACGCCAATTCAACACGTGTCAAAATCTGGCGTCAACACATGCTCCCCAGTTTCGGAGTAAAATATAACTTTTCCTTCGAAACTCTTTTCTTTAATCTTCCTCTTTAAGCTTCCCAATTGTGACAGGAGTAAACCTCAAAATCAATTGCGCTACTTTTTCTTCTGCACCTTATCCTTTCTCTAGAATCGGCTCAATGACATGAAATCCGATAACAGGATAAACATCATGTTGGCGTGCAGACTCAAACTTTGACCATCTCCCCTGGCAGCTTTACATTTATCAATGCCTTCACTTCATTAATGCTCTTTCTGCAAGCGTGGCATCTCTCCTAGCAGCTTTATATTTACTGATGCCTTTACTCCGATGGTACACATCTTGCCAACCCTTTGTCTCTTCCTTTCTATAAATACGATTCTTCGTACTATTTCCAAAAATACTCACCTCGCTCGTCTTCTTTTCCTTCTGAATCCCGACCTTCGCCTTCCTCGGTCAGACATTAAAATGTCTTCTCGATCCTCTTCTTCTGTTAACCAGGTATTAATCTTCCCTCTATCCCTTTCTGAGATATCTTACTTTGTTCCGACGTGTTTGTCTGTTCTTTCTTTCAGCCAAACCATCTTAACCCTAGTTTGGAAAGAGCGATCGAAATCTTACATTCAGACAAACCATTATCGCAAGCTGATATAGATCTGATAAAAGCTCATTCTGAAAAACTCAAAGATCACGCTCCTGCCAATATCCGACCAATCTTGGATTATATGGATCTCGTCTGCTTTGAACAAATGCCAACCTCTGACGAGAGTTCTTCATTTTCACCTCGATTTGCTGAAGCTAAAACTGAAGTCGCCATGAAAGATCTGGAAGAGGAGAAGGCCCGCCTGCCTCATGATAAAACTAGGTCGCATCGAAAGAGAAATCCAGCGTAGGCGTAATCAGTAGACACACCAGTATTTTTTATTCCAAGGGCGACTTATACCATGTCGGCCATGTAATCTGTAATCTCCATTCAACAATGAACCCCAATGTTTCCTTCACCAGATGTGTAGCCAGAAAACCGATGAGAAATCGGCCATGTTACCTTGACATATTTTGCTGTAAGTTATGCGTCTACCCAAATGCTTGGATAGTACCTCTTCTGATATCGTCCATTTAAAGCTCTTGGGAATTCCTCCCCTTCTATTGTCTCCAGAATATATGCATTTCCAGGAGCACATCGGCCGATTTTATACGGCCCTTCCCACGTGGGTGACCATTTACCGAACTTGGGATCCTTAGATCCTATCGGCAGCACCAGCTTCCATACCAGATCTCCCTGAGAGAACTGTTTAACTTTGACCTTTTTGTCATACCATCTGGCCACCCTTTTCTTGTTTTCCTCTATACTAATCAGGGCTCTTAACCATAAACCCGCCGAATCATCAAGTTCATCTTTCATGAGAAAGGAATAGTCATCGGCCGTTAACTGATCTTGTAGCGATATACGTCTTGACCCTGTCCTTATCTCCCATGGCAAGACCGCTTCATGACCATAAACCAAATGATAGGGGGATATTTTAGTGGCCCCATGACAAGCCATCCTGTACGCCCATAGAGATTCAACCAAAGACATATGCCACTTCTTGGGCTGCTCCTCTATCTTCCTCTTGATTAGCTTGATTATCCCTTTGTTAGACGACTCCGCTTGACCATTGGCTTGAGCATAGTATGGAGAAGAATTTAATAATTTAATTCCCATATCGGCGGCGAACTCTCCAAATTCTCCAGAAGTGAACATCGTCCCTTGATCGGTTGTAATGGTTTGAGGAACGCCAAATCGATATATAATATGGCTTTTAACAAATTCAATCATATCGGCCGATGTCACGTTCCTTAAAGGAACTGCTTCCACCCACTTGGTAAAATAATCTGTAGCCACCAATATGAACTTATGCCCTTTGCTAGATGGAGGATGAATCTATCCAATGAGATCTATTCCCCAACCTCTGAACGGCCACGGCTTAATTATTGGATTCATAGCCGATGCTGGTGCGCGCTGCACATTGCCAAACCTCTGACAGTCTTGGCATCCTTTGTAATACTTGAAACAATCTTCAAGGATGGTTGGCCAGTAATATCCATTGTTCCTGATCATCCATTTCATTTTGTGAGCCGATTGATGAGCTCCACACACGCCTTCATGGATTTCTCCCATCAGAACCTTTGCCTCTTCTGTTCCCAGGCATTTGAGAAGAACTCCATCAATCGTTCGATAAAATAAATCATCCTCAAGCAACACATACTTTGTAGCCTGAAAACGTGTTCGCCGATCCACCTTTTGGGATGGATTTTTCAAATAATCGGCGATCTCCTTTCGCCAGTCATCGGCCGCAAGTTCCAGCGTCATCGCTCCCTGAATCGGCCGATACCCAGAAGCATGTTGAGCCAGTCTGTTGGCTTCTTCATTATAATTCCTGGGGATATGCTCAATTATTGCAGATTTGAACTCTTTCAAAAGTTGAAGACAATCCTCATAATAAATCCTCAAGATGTCATCCTTGCACTCAGATCGTCCTGTTAACTGATCCACAATGAGCATGGAGTCCCCAAAGATCTCGACTGCATCAGCTCTGACTTCCCTTAATAACTGGATGCCTTTCAGAACAGCTCGATACTCCGCCTGGTTATTAGTTGCAGAGGCTTCTATCGGCAGAGAGAAATTATAGGTTGCCCCCCGAGGCGACACAAGAACAATGCCGATTCCTGATCCGACCCCACACGAAGAACCATCAAAATATAGAGTCCATGGAATTGGTTCAACGGTGGCAATCTCTGGTCCACAATGTTGAACTACGAAATCGGCCATTACTTGACCTTTGACGGCTTTGGCCGATTCATACCTTAGATCGAACTCTAACAAAGCCAGGATCCATTTTCCAATCCGCCCTTTCAAAATCGGCAATGATAGCATATACTTCACCACATCATCTTTGCACACGACTATGCATTCCGCCGATAGCAAATAGTGCCTGAGCTTAGTACATGCAAAGTACAAGCACAAGCATAATCGCTCCACCGAGGAATATCTTGTTTTGGCGTCTAAAAGTCTTCTGCTGACGTAGTATACCACTCGTTCTTTTCCCTCAAACTCATGTACCAACGCCGATCCAATAGCCTGTTCGTCAGCCGATAAATATAACTTGAACGGCTTACTAGGCTGTGGCGGGGCTAACACCGGAGGTGAAACCAGATACTGCTTGATATTCTCCAGTGCCTTGGGCTGTTCTTCTCCCCACATGAATTCTTGGTCGGGCTTTAATTTCAACAGAGGGGTAAAAGCCTGAATACGTCCTGATAGATTGGATATGTGTGGCAGAACCACCTAAATTAATCCGGCTCAAGTGTATTAACCATCACCATTAGGGCAATTTCGGTTAACCTTACACTTCAAACGGAGTAATCCACTGGTCTGTCGGGTATAACCTCCCGATACAACCACGGTAATCGGATCGAGCGCCATACATACAAATGCTCACGCGACGATGAGCCCAGAGAATACCACATTCCAGCAAATATTACAACATTAGCATAAGTAAATATTACAGACCAAGTTTCGGGTTTAAAAACCAAGTGCTTCAATGATCACAAATAAGTTCTTCAGAGTTTAAGTTGCAGCGGAAATAAAATAACGAAAGCTACTCGACGATAAAGGATGTCTCGATGAAGCCCGTACGAGACATCACTCGGCATTTTCACCGTTGGACGGGGGCGTATCCCATTCCACCGACCAACCAGGGGGAAGAGTGCAGGGCCAAGTCAAGCTAGCAATCATATCTTCGAAAGTCTCACCTGAAAACGAGCCACAAGCAAGGCTGAGTATACTAATACTCAGCAAGGCTTACCCGACTAGTGGGGTATACTTAGCCGACTCCTAGACATGCGAGGCTTTTGGCTTGAGGGGTTTGTTTTGCCAAAAAGCATATATAGTAGGTCCTTACTTTCAGATTTTAGCTCCAAGTTCTAGCTTTCTTTAACCATTCTAGGTAAGCAACTATCCAATATCATACATGGTGAAGCATTAAATTTTCATCCAACAAGTTTATTCATCATCATTGTTCCTCTTCTTACTCTGTGGGTAAAAGTGGTTAAGCAGTCTCAATAGCCGTGAGAAACGGACGATTCGAATCGAATTTCTTAACCTTGCAAGGGAAACCTAAACACACGTCACGTGGTTACTCCCTAGAGTCACACGTGCAACTTTTCCCTTCAATTCCCGCTTCACGGAACAGGCCCACCGCCCTCGACTACACCTCCCCATGGACCACGGACGCAGCCGGGCCATGGCGGCCGATGCACCCGCCATTAGCTAGATGTGAACGAATTCAAGACAGTGGGGAGTATATTCCGGCCTCGGTTCAATCCAGTACTAAGCTTACCGATTACCATATTCTCGGCATGTGGTTAGTACGTTCAAAGACTTAACCATCACTTACCACACACTGCGGCCTTAGCATTTTTCACTAGACAGACGGGCCTCAATCATCAACATAAATATCGTACCACAGCCCGTCCGTCGTCCTTATGATTGCAGCGTGTAGTAAACAATCAACTCCTAATTTCTCGCGAGTGACAGGAAATCACTCGACTTTTACCGAGTCCTATTAGCATAGCATTCTATCGAACCTTGCATCTAGTGTTCAGAGCATGGGTACCTAGGATCATGCAACTAAGTTTTCATCCAACTCCTATAAACTTAATGCACAAGTAAAGTAGAGTAATAAGTTGCATAAGTTGAGAAAATAGGGTTCATGCTCCGGGGCTTGCCTTCTTGCGAAAAGTTAGTCCGGGGCTCTTCCGAACTTGGGCTCGGGTCTTCGGCAACTTCAGTTAGATTCACTTGAGCTTCACGCTGCTCACTCTCGGACGCGGGCACCAACTCGTACGTTCCGTCGGCGAGAGTCGTCGTTTCTACATGAATGCACAAGTTTAAGTTGTGGTGATGTTAAACGACATGATTTCCTTCACGATAAAGTTGCAGTTTGTAAAACATGAGTTTGTTGTGGAGTGAGTTACTTCATCAATCGTGGGTAATCGTTAATGGAGTTTATCTTAATCTATTTAACTTTATTAAAGAAGAAGGGGTTGTGTTATATTGAAAACTTAGTTTCTTTTTAAACACAAACATGAGTTGAACACAATTACTAATCTAGTTAGCTTCTGGTAATAAAATTTTTATTCAAAGTACATTATGCAGAGATGAGATCACTGTAAAAATTTCAGACATTTTTGTGTAGCATGTTAAATATGAAAAATGTAATACACAGCCACTGCTAGGATATAGTTATTTTTATACAGAACAACCCATGCAAGTATTGATGCTACAAATTTTACAGGGTGTTTCTATAACCATATTTGTGCTACTGTAAATTTTTCAGATTTTATTGTACATGATTTAGAGCATAATAAATGGGACAAGCTACACTCATGTTATTAAAGATTATTTTCTACAGGATGTTATACAGGGTTTCTATGTATGCAACTTTTTGTATAGCTTGAGCTACTCTATTGTGTTTCATAGTAAAAAGATGAACATTCTCTAAGCACTTTACTAATTATTTTGAATTAGTGAAGTTTTCCTACCACAAATTCATATGAACAGGTTACATATAGTAAAAATGTTCCTAAATTTTTCTGTGGCCTCTAGGTATTACTACAACAACACAGAAAAAGTTTCATGACATTAAACATCACAGAACAGCAGGAAAATTTAGTTCTATCACTTTATGGCCTAAAACAAGGTTGGACAAAATGTGTATCTAGAGATGGCTTTTGGTCCTGATCTTTTTACACAGCCCTAAACATTAAGCAAGTAACTCACTGCCCAAAAATTAGGGTCAGCAATGATCTACAACAGTGGATACAAAAGAAGTCCATTAAACCTTCCATTTAATCTAGAGCAAAATATATTGAGAATCTGAGAAACTTTATGTAACAAAAGTTGTAGAGTTTCTTATAAGGATTCCAGAACAGTTGAGTTTGCATTTTTATGAATTTTCTACGATTTTATACGAATTTTACAAGTTCACTGATTTGGTTAAAACTTTCTTTACAGAGGGGTCCCTGAAAATTAGCAGAAAACCCCCTAGAAAGATTTGGGCGTTTGCAATGTGGTCCCTGGTCGCAATTTCACGGCGGGGTCATCCTGTCCGGCCAAATTCCGGCGAGCTCGGTCGCCGGTGGCGAGGGCAAGGTGGGGGAGGAGCAAGAGGAGGTTGGGGGCTACCTTTGGGTGGTCACGGTTGGGGCGGAGGTGGTCTGAGCAGGGCTGCCCGCGGCGAGCAGGGGCGGCGGCGGTGGGGCGGCGCGGACGGCGGCGCTCCGGCGATGAGGGCGGCGGGGCTCGGGCTGGGGAGCTTCAGCGCACTGAGGGGGACCCGTTTCAGCGCTTGTCTCGGGCGGAGGTGGGCCGGAGCAGGGGGTTCCACGGCGAGGTGGGGGCGCCGGCGGCAATGGAGCGCTCTGTTCTACGGGGAAGAAGAAAGGAGGGGAGGGAGGGGCGCTGTGCCGGCTTTATAGCTGGTGGAGCTCGTGGGGGCGGGCTTGGCACGGCCAGAACGTGGGGTGGAGGGGCCGGCGAGGCTGGACGCCATTGGGGGCGGCCGGCGGTGACCAGCGGCCAGAGGCGCGTCGTGCGCGTGGCGTGCGTGCGCTGGGCGCGCCTGGGGCGCGACGTCGCGTGTAGGCGACGCTGGCGGGCGGTTGGGGAGCTCGGGCGGCACGACGGAGCACTGGTGGAGGGGGCGGCGGCCAGCGACTGGACAGCACGGGGCGGTGCCGCAGGGAGCAGCGGGTTGGGCAGAGGCGAGGCGTGCGGGAGGGAGAAGAAAAGGCGCGGCCGCGGTTGGGCGAGCGGGGGCGGGCAGCAGGCAGGGCGCCGGGGGTTGGCTCGGCGCCTGGGGCCGCGCAGGCGTCGAGGGCCAGGTGGCCGGCGGCGGTCGGGCGAGCGTGCGGTGCAGCAGAGGAGGGAGGGGTGAGGGAGGGACCTAAGTGCAAAAATTTGAAAAACTTCAGGGGGCTGGGTGCAAACAGGGCGTTTTCTCCTCTTTCTGATTTGAATTTCAAAAACTTTTGAACACGAAAGTTGTTCAAAATAAAAAGTTCTACAACTTTGGTTTCAGGCAAAATCTCATTTGGCTTATGGTTTGAAAGTTAAATTTAAATGTTCAAAAGTAACCAATGTGCTCAAATTAAATTTGAATTCCAACTGAACTCGTTTTAATCCTTTCCACCCTTTCATTAGTTGGTTTAATCATAGAGTTAGGCTAATGACATTGATTTTGGAAGAGTAATTACCAGGGTTGTCACAGCCTTCCCCCCTTAACAAGAATCTCGCCCCGAGATTCGGTAATTCTTAGTGTGGGCGTGGGGGCACATACCAGTGGTTGAGATAAGAAACCCAGGGAAATGTTGGTTTAGGTAGCTCTCGGTTTCCCAGGTGGCTTCTTCTTCCGTGTGGTGATTCCATTGTACTTTATACATTCTAATTACTTTCCTCCTGGTCTCTCTTTCTTTTTGATCCAAAATCTTAACTGGGTGTTCGACATACGAGAGGTCGGGTTCCAACGATATTTCTTGTTGTTCCACAATCTCGGTAGGGACTCGAATACACTTCTTGAGTTGAGATACGTGGAAGACATCATGGGTGGCCGTGAGCTGAGGGGGCAGTCGTAATCTGTAGGCTACGGGTCCGCAGCTCTCAATGATTTCGTAAGGACCAACATAACGGGGAGCTAGTTTGCCTTTGATTCCGAATCTTTGCACTCCCTTGGTGGGTGAAACTCGAAGATATGATCGCTAACTTCAAATTTTAGGGGCTTTCTCCTTTTGTCAGAATAGCTCTTTTGTCGGGCTTGTGCGGCTCTAAGATTTGCTTGTATTACTTTTACTTTCTCCTCTGCCTCGATTACCAGGTCGGGTCCAATTATTTGACGTTCTCCGGTTTGTGACCAGCTCAAAGGAGTTCGACACCTTCGTCCGTACAGGGCCTCAAATGGTGCCATTTTCAAACTCGTTTGATAGCTGTTGTTGTACGAGAACTCTGCTAGGGGTAGGCATTTGTCCCAATTCTTGTCATAGTGGATGACGCAAGCTCTCAGCATGTCTTCAAGGATTTGGTTTACTCTTTCCGTTTGTCCATCAGTCTGAGGATGGTATGCTGAGCTGCGAATCAGTTTAGTACCAAGAGACGTTTGTAGTTGTTCCCAAAAGCGCGCTACAAACTGAGGACCACGATCAGAAATAATTGTCTTAGGTATTCCATGTAGGCAAATAATACGATCGAGGTAAATCTCGGCATATTTCTTGGTAGAATAGGTGGTGTGTACCGGAAGAAAATGTGCTGTCTTCGTGAGTCTATCCACGATAACCCATATGGAATCATGTCTCTGGGAAGTGTTTGGTAGTCCAACGATGAAGTCCATACTTATGTCTTCCCATTTCCATGATGGTATAGGTAACGGTTGAAGTGTACCGGCTACCTTTAAGTGGCTAGCTTTCACTCTCTGGCACGTGTCACATTCGGAGACATACGTAGCAATTTCTCTTTTCATTCTAGTCCACCAGAAGTTTTGCCTTAGGTCTTGATACATTTTGCTACTGCCGGGGTGGATAGAGAATTTGGAAAGGTGTGCCTCATCGAGAATTTTCTTGCGGAGTTCACGATTCTTCGGAACGACTATACGACCTTCGAACCATAGAACTCCCTTATGGTCCTGGCGGAAACATTTGTACTTCTCCTCACCTAGAGAGAGTTTTTGTTTGATGATCTTAATTCCTTTATCATGTAGTTGTGCCATGACGATTTGGTCGTGAAGAGTGGGCTCAACTGAGATGTGTTCTAGTGTGCCTTGGGAAACCATTTCCAAGTTAAGCTTCCTCATATCTGCGCACAATGTCTCATGGTAGGACTCCATGGATAGGCAATGGCAATGGGACTTGCGGCTTAGTGCATCCGCGACTACATTAGCCTTGCCGGGGTGATAGTGCACTTCAAGGTCATAATCCTTGATTAATTCTAGCCATCTCCGTTGTCTTATATTCAGATCAGCTTGTGTGAAGATGTACTTGAGACTCTTATGATCCGTGTAGATATTGCACTGTGTACCCATGAGATAATGCCTCCATATTTTTAGAGCGTGAATGACGGCTGCAAGCTCAAGATCATGAGTGGGATAATTCTGTTCGTGGGGCCGAAGGGCTCGTGAGGCATATGCAATCACTCGATTCTCTTGCATAAGCACACATCCTAGACCAGTACCCGATGCGTCACAATACACATCGAATGACTTGGTATTATCGGGTTGAGCTAACACAGGTGCAGTGGTCAGATGCTCTCTGAGTGTGGAAAGCTTCTTCACATTTCTCATTCCATACAAACTTTACCTCCTTCTTCAACAGTTCAGTCATGGGCTTAGCAATTCGAGAGAAATCCGGGATGAAGCGACGGTAGTAACCGGCTAAGCCAAGAAAACTGCGAATCTGATGAACCGAGGTAGGGGGTTTCCAATCCATCACCTCTTGTACCTTGCTGGGGTCAACAGCTATGCCTTCGCTGGAGATAGTGTGACCTAGGAACTTTACAGTATCCAACCAGAATTCACACTTAGAAAACTTAGCATAGAGCTGATGGTCTCTTAGACACTGAAGAACAATGTGCAGGTGCTTAGCATGCTCTTCCTCATCCTTGGAATAGATAAGGATGTCGTCGATGAACACTACGACGAATTTGTCCAGTTCGGGCATGAATACCGAATTCATGAGATACATGAAGTAGGCAGGGGCATTGGTGTGTCCAAAGGACATGACTAAGAATTCATATAGTCCATATCGTGTGGAGAAGGCAGTCTTCGGAATATCGCACGGGCGAATCTTGATCTGATGATATCCCGAACGAAGATCAATCTTTGAGAAGACTCTGGCTCCAGCTAATTTATCGAAGAGTACATCGATACGAGGAAGTGGGTATTTATTTTTAACAGTTACCGCATTGAGAGGTCGGTAGTCAACACATAACCTCAAACTGTCATCCTTCTTCTTTACGAATAGGGCTGGACATCCCCAAGGTGACGCGCTAGGGCGAATGAAACCTTTGTCCAGTAGTTCTTGGAGTTGAATTTTCAGCTCTGCCAATTCTTTAGGGGGCATCCTATATGGTCTCTTGGATATAGGTGCAGTGCCTGGCTGTAGTTCAATAACGAACTCAATATCCCTATCCGGGGGCATTCCTGGTAAGTCATCCGGGAAAACATCGGCATACTCGTTTACCACAGGAATATTATCTGGCTTAAGTCCTTCCATCTTATAAGCACAGGAATTCGTACAATCTAGGAACGGTAGGTAAAGGGTAGTGGCTCCGTGACCAGGTGAATTTATCTCAACGGCTCGGGAAGAAAGGTCCAGTGTGACTCCATGCCTAGTCATCCAGTTCATTCCCAAAATAATATCCATGCCGTCAAGGGGTAAAAGTACGAGATCTGTGTTGATGACTTTACTTCCCAATTTTATCGGTACCAGCCTTATTATTTGGTTGGAAGCAATTTTTCCACCCGGTGTTGATATCATATACGACCCTTTGGTGTGCCAAACATTCAAGCCTACTTTTGCACCAAACTTTGCACTAATGAAACTATGTGATGCACCAGAATCAAACAATATGACTGCAGGCTTGTTATGGATGGAGAATGTACCCGTCATTACAGGTGCTCCTTCAGGAAGTTCTGCAAGGGTGGTGAAGTTGATCCGTCCTTGTTTGACCTGGAGGGTCTGCTTCTTGCCTTTGTTCTCATTGTTCTGGTTAGAGTCCTGGCCCTGATTTGGCAGCCTGGGTTGAGGGCATTTGCGAGCGAAATGACCGGAACTCCCGCATTTGAAACAACGATTCGCGGGGCTGGGTCGAAGAGGCTGTTGCAGAGTGGGCCTCGGACCATTCTGTGGAGGCATCGGGGGTCGTACCATGCCTGGCTGCTGCGGGGGCCTGATAATCCAACGCCCTGGCTGAGGGGCCTTCGGTGGAGCTGTAGGCGCAGCATTTCGCACCAAGCGATACCTCGGTGGCTGAGCACCCGAGGGTCCAGCTAGCGCCTTTCTCTTCTTTTCAGCACGATGAGCCTCAATACAGTCCTCTTGAGTGATGGCCATGTTGACTAGCTCATTATATGTATCGGCTTTGACAAGATTCAGTCGTTCCTTGAGTTTAGTACTCAGACCTCTACGGAAACGATCACGCTTCTTGGCATCTGTGTCTGCGTGATAGCCCGCGTATTGGCACAGGTTGTTGAAGGCTTGAGCATACTGGAGTACAGTGCGGTTATCCTGAGTGAGAGCTAAAAACTCATTTAGCTTTCTTTCTATGAGACCTTCGGGAATATGGTGTGCCCGGAACGCAGTCTTGAATTCATCCCAGGTGACAATGTGATCAGCGGGGAGCATAGCAAAATAGTGGTCCCACCATAGACGAGCCGTACCGCGAAGCTGCTGCGCGGCAAAGCGGGCCTTGTTTTCATCCGAACATGGGGCCACAAATAGAGAAAACTTGGACTCGATTGTGCGAATCCAAGCGTCCGCCTCCAACGGTTCCTCCGTCTCGTGAAACAAGGGAGGCTGGGTCCCTAGGAAATCCGTGTATCCTGCAGCTTGGGGGTGGGGGACATTTTGCTCACCCCGCTGGTGGTGTTGCCGTTCTTGCACCAGCTGACGAAGCAACTCAGTTTGAGCGGCCATTACTTCAACCAAACTGGGTGGTGGTGGCGGCTGTGGTTGTGATCCACTTGCGCTAGCACCAAAACCATCCGGGTTACCACGGGTTGCTCCAACCATCTGAAAAGGTGAATGCTCTTCATTAGCAACGTGATCCATATTGCTTCCATGACTCAAAAAGATCTAACGCAGCATAGTAGACTTCCAAAAGGTCCTGGATGGAATCATGGGCATAAAACTGTCTGCCATAAGAATCTTATATCTCCTGGTAGGTTCATCCAAAGTTCCTCATATTTTGGCAGTGGATAGGGAATTTAGGGATGTACAACTTTGATATTCAGCCAAGATGCTAAATCGACGGATAAGATGGTCAAACGATTCACTCTTTGCTTCCCTGTTTTGGCTGTCTTTCAGCAGAACGAGTTATAGTATCTGGCCTATAACTTCAACAGTTCTGGTCCAAAAATTCTCATCCTTTACCAGAGCATTCCTAAGTTATTTGTGCACCACTTTTCTATTCAACACTTTGGCTGGATTAGGCTCTAAGATGGCTGTTTCCTTAAGGTCTCACTTCTCTGTCTACCCAGAAATTTTCAGTGAACAGGGGGCCAATATTTCGTGCACCAGGGAAAATCTACCCAGCCAAAATTTACCAAATTTTAACAGCAGCTACTGGGGTAAATTTGGAACAAGTTTTGTGTTGTACTCTTTTGCAGAAAACTGTAGGGAGGGGGCCTAAAAATTTAAGAGGCAGAAGTGCTTATTCTGGACAGAAATCTGACATTCCGTGGTTTCTGTTATTTCTTACTATCCATGAGTTCAGAATTTTTGATTTTTGACAGGGGATAGAACACGAAATTTTGAACAATTCTTTCAACATGAACTTTACCAGAAAAGGTCATTTTCTTGGGTCAATAAATCTTTTCTTTTCGGTCATGGCAGATTTGTGACAGATTCGCTAGATAGTCCTTATGCAAACCACGCTTAGATACGCAAGAACCTTACCACTCTCATACAACGCATTTTCAATTTCAGATATATATGGTTATGATGCATGCACGTCCTATTCGTCCTCACAAAGAAAAATAATTGCCAAATACTTTTGGTCTTTACGAAGATAGTTTCGGTGGCATACACAATACGACTCTCACTATAATAGCTAGTCGAGTCTTTCTAATCTTTCCTTAACTTATCGTAATCGCGGTTAGTGTACCTGCAGAAGATTGACAAGCATATATATTTCATGAACCTTTCATGCCAGCACTCATGAAAGCGTCCGTATTCATTACCATTTACTTATAGAAACGATATCTGTACAATTTCCGCCGTACAGACGACGTTAACATACGCTATCGAGATAGCGTATTCACGGGGGTACCGTCATGAGACGGGGGTATGAACAGCGATCGCCATACCCTGCGCCAAACCTTCTACTCCCAATATGTTCAACTAACAATTGGCATATTGGCAGTACCTCAAGTAAGCCACTGCTTGAGGGCAGCGTTCGGTTCGCATCACCGACAGGAAGGCCAAGCTCTCTCAGTTGGCTGAGGATCCTTACCTTCTTACCTTAGCGACGAGTGCGTCGTTACAGAATTTAAGGTCGGTTGTGCACGAAAGTAAGTTTTGACAGAAAGTAATGTGCTGGAAGTCAGTTGATAATATTTCATAAGTCAGATAGCCACCTAGTAAGCTTTCCCATAATCCCTTAGGGCTTTACGAACTAGGCACCATCCTTAACGTACCAACGTATTTCGCAACACATCCTTCTAGTCAAGTTTTATGAAAATAGGTTTTTACGGCTTGTCGCATTCTCTGGCGTATGTATTTTGGCTCCGGCGCCAACTGTTGCCAGCTATGGCACCAGCTACGGCTCTGATACCAGCTGTGGCAGAACCACCTGAATTAATCCGGCTCAAGTGTATTAACCATAACCATTAGGGCAATTTCGGTTAACCTTACACTTCAAACGGAGTAATCCACTGGTCTGTCGGGTATAACCTCCCGATACAACCACGGTAATCGGATCGAGCGCCATACATACAAATGCTCACGCGACGATGAGCCCAGAGAATACCACATTCCAGCAAATATTACAACATTAGCATAAGTAAATATTACAGACCAAGTTTCGGGTTTAAAAACCAAGTACTTCAATGATCACAAATAAGTTCTTCAGAGTTTAAGTTGCAGCGGAAATAAAATAACGAAAGCTACTCGACGATAAAGGATGTCTCGATGAAGCCCGTACGAGACATCACTCGGCATTTTCACCGTTGGACGGGGGCGTATCCCATTCCACCGACCAACCAGGGGGAAGAGTGCAGGGCCAAGTCAAGCTAGCAATCATATCTTCGAAAGTCTCACCTGAAAACGAGCCACAAGCAAGGCTGAGTATACTAATACTCAGCAAGGCTTACCCGACTAGTGGGGTATACTTAGCCGACTCCTAGACATGCGAGGCTTTTGGCTTGAGGGGTTTGTTTTGCCAAAAAGCATATATAGTAGGTCCTTACTTTCAGATTTTAGCTCCAAGTTCTAGCTTTCTTTAACCATTCTAGGTAAGCAACTATCCAATATCATACATGGTGAAGCATTAAATTTTCATCCAACAAGTTTATTCATCATCATTGTTCCTCTTCTTACTCTGTGGGTAAAAGTGGTTAAGCAGTCTCAATAGCCGTGAGAAACGGACGATTCGAATCGAATTTCTTAACCTTGCAAGGGAAACCTAAACACACGTCACGTGGTTACTCCCTAGAGTCACACGTGCAACTTTTCCCTTCAATTCCCGCTTCACGGAACAGGCCCACCGCCCTCGACTACACCTCCCCATGGACCACGGACGCAGCCGGGCCATGGCGGCCGATGCACCCGCCATTAGCTAGATGTGAACGAATTCAAGACAGTGGGGAGTATATTCCGGCCTCGGTTCAATCCAGTACTAAGCTTACCGATTACCATATTCTCGGCATGTGGTTAGTACGTTCAAAGACTTAACCATCACTTACCACACACTGCGGCCTTAGCATTTTTCACTAGACAGACGGGCCTCAATCATCAACATAAACATCGTACCACAGCCCGTCCGTCGTCCTTATGATTGCAGCGTGTAGTAAACAATCAACTCCTAATTTCTCGCGAGTGACAGGAAATCACTCGACTTTTACCGAGTCCTATTAGCATAGCATTCTATCGAACCTTGCATCTAGTGTTCAGAGCATGGGTACCTAGGATCATGCAACTAAGTTTTCATCCAACTCCTATAAACTTAATGCACAAGTAAAGTAGAGTAATAAGTTGCATAAGTTGAGAAAATAGGGTTCATGCTCCGGGGCTTGCCTTTTTTGCGAAAAGTTAGTCCGGGGCTCTTCCGAACTTGGGCTCGGGTCTTCGGCAACTTCAGTTAGATTCACTTGAGCTTCACGCTGCTCACTCTCGGACGCGGGCACCAACTCGTACGTTCCGTCGGCGAGAGTCGTCGTTTCTACATGAATGCACAAGTTTAAGTAGTGGTGATGTTAAACGACATGATTTCCTTCACGATAAAGTTGCAGTTTGTAAAACATGAGTTTGTTGTGGAGTGAGTTACTTCATCAATCGTGGGTAATCGTTAATGGAGTTTATCTTAATCTATTTAACTTTATTAAAGAAGAAGGGGTTGTGTTATATTGAAAACTTAGTTTCTTTTTAAACACAAACATGAGTTGAACACAATTACTAATCTAGTTAGCTTCTGGTAATAAAATTTTTATTCAAAGTACATTATGCAGAGATAAGATCACTGTAAAAATTTTAGACATTTTTGTGTAGCATGTTAAATATGAAAAATGTAATACACAGCCACTGCTAGGATATAGTTATTTTTATACAGAACAACCCATGCAAGTATTGATGCTACAAATTTTACAGGGTGTTTCTATAACCATATTTGTGCTACTGTAAATTTTTCAGATTTTATTGTACATGATTTAGAGCATAATAAATGGGACAAGCTACACTCATGTTATTAAAGATTATTTTCTACAGGATGTTATACAGGGTTTCTATGTATGCAACTTTTTGTATAGCTTGAGCTACTCTATTGTGTTTCATAGTAAAAAGATGAACATTCTCTAAGCACTTTACTAATTATTTTGAATTAGTGAAGTTTTCCTACCACAAATTCATATGAACAGGTTACATATAGTAAAAATGTTCCTAAATTTTTCTGTGGCCTCTAGGTATTACTACAACAACACAGAAAAAGTTTCATGACATTAAACATCACAGAACAGCAGGAAAATTTAGTTCTATCACTTTATGGCCTAAAACAAGGTTGGACAAAATGTGTATCTAGAGATGGCTTTTGGTCCTGATCTTTTTACACAGCCCTAAACATTAAGCAAGTAACTCACTGCCCAAAAATTAGGGTCAGCAATGATCTACAACAGTGGATACAAAAGAAGTCCATTAAACCTTCCATTTAATCTAGAGCAAAATATATTGAGAATCTGAGAAACTTTATGTAACAAAAGTTATAGAGTTTCTTATAAGGATTCCAGAACAGTTGAGTTTGCATTTTTCTGAATTTACTACGATTTTATACGAATTTTACAAGTTCACTTATTTGGTTAAAACTTTCTTTACAGAGGGGTCCCTGAAAACTAGCAGAAAACCCCCTAGAAAGATTTGGGCGTTTGCAATGTGGTCCCTGGTCGCAATTTCACGGCGGGGTCATCCTGTCCGGCCAAATTCCGGCGAGCTCGGTCGCCGGCGGCGAGGGCAAGGTGGGGGAGGAGCAAGAGGAGGTTGGGGGCTACCTTTGGGTGGTCACGGTTGGGGCGGAGGTGGTCTGAGCAGGGCTGCCCGCGGCGAGCAGGGGCGGCGGCGGTGGGGCGGCGCGGACGGCGGCGCTCCGGCGATGAGGGCGGCGGGGCTCGGGCTGGGGAGCTTCAGCGCACTGAGGGGGACCCGTTTCAGCGCTTGTCTCGGGCGGAGGTGGGCCGGAGCAGGGGGTTCCACGGCGAGGTGGGGGCGCCGGCGGCAATGGAGCGCTCTGTTCTGCGGGGAAGAAGAAAGGAGGGGAGGGAGGGGCGCTGTGCCGGCTTTATAGCTGGTGGAGCTCGTGGGGGCGGGCTTGGCACGGCCAGAACGTGGGGTGGAGGGGCCGGCGAGGCTGGACGCCATTGGGGGCGGCCGGCGGTGACCAGCGGCCGGAGGCGCGTCGTGCGCGTGGCGTGCGTGCGCTGGGCGCGCCTGGGGCGCGACGTCGCGTGTAGGCGACGCTGGCGGGCGGTTGGGGAGCTCGGGCGGCACGACGGAGCACTGGTGGAGGGGGCGGCGGCCAGCGACTGGGCAGCACGGGGCGGTGCCGCAGGGAGCAGCGGGTTGGGCAGAGGCGAGGCGTGCGGGAGGGAGAAGAAAAGGCGCGGCCGCGGTTGGCTGCAGGCGTGTTCCTCGTAAGGTTTTGAGGCATTTCCCACTAATCCCAAGGTTGAAGAGGATGTTTGCTTCCAGCTGAACAGCTAAGGACATCCAATGGGACAAGATGAAGCGGGCACCGGTTGATGGCCCAATGAGCCATCCAGCTGATGGGATGGCATGGAGTCACTTCGACGTTAAGTATCCAGAGTTTGAAGATGATGCAAGGAACTTGAGACTTGCCGTCGCTACTGACGATTTCAATCCATTTGGCAACTTTAGCATGACATATAGCATGTGGCCAGTGCTTGTTATGCCCTTAAATCTTCCACCATGGCAATGTGCCAATCCTTCGAACCACTTCATGTCTTTACTGATCCCAGGTCCAAAATCGCCAGGAAAGGATTTTATTTATTCTTGGAGCCTCTTATAGAAGAACTTCTTCAGCCCTGGAGTGGTATCAGTACATACGATGCTGCCAGTCGTTCAAAGTTTAATCTGCGAGCGGTTGTGCTTTGGAGCATAAATGACTATCCAGCATTAAGCACCCTATCAGGTCGAACTACAAAAGGTTATTTTGCATGTATTCATTGTGACAAAAACCCATTGTCACGGCCAATAAGGAAAAAGTTATGCTACATTGGTCACCGTCGTTACCTTCACATGGCACATCCTTGGCGGAAGAACAATTTTTTGTTCGATGGGACGATAGAGATGCATGAGGCACCAGGAAAGTTCACTGCCGAAGAGGTCGCTGAGCTACTATAAAGGGTCAGCAATGTCAACCTAAGTTTACGTAATAATGCACCAAAAGAGAGAAAGAGTGGAGGGGATGGAGAGCGAGTAATTTATAACCGCAAAGTTGGGTGGTGGAAGCTGCCATATTGGAAATTCCTGCTGCTACCCCACAATCTTGATTTTATGCATAGAGAAGAATATATGTGACAACCTCCTTGGCACATTGCTGAAACTGGAGGGGAAGATAAAGGACACACTGAATGCTAGGCTAGATTTGGCTGATATGAGCATAAGATCTCATTTGCACCCTTACCAGGATGGTAACATGGTAAAAACTCCACATGCTTCCTATGTGTTGAAACCTGCACAACGAAATGCATTTTGTAACTTCCTCAAAGGTGTCAATTTTCTAGAAGGATATGCAGCTAACCAAGGAAGATAAATTGCTCCTGATGGTTCAAAGCTCCAAGGCCAGATGAAAACTCATTCCTGTCATGTCCTTCTACAAAGAATCATACTTACTGGCTTAAGAGGCCTAGTGCATCCTGATGTATATGAAGCAGCTGCAGAGCTTGGGAACTTCTTTCGGGAGCTGTGTACTAGAAATCTGAGGACAGTAGTCGTGCAACGCCCAAAAAAAGAGATCCCACTAATTCTATGCAAGTTTGAGAAGATCTTCCCTCCTGCCTTCTTTGATGTGATGGTGCACTTGGCAGTCCATCTACCTGATGAGGCACTGCATAGAGGCCCTGTACAGTATGGCTGGATGTATCCGATTGAACGGCGGCTTGGCACATTAAAGAAGTTTGTAAGGAATAGGGCTAGGCCTAAAGGATCAATTGCTGAAGCCTACATGGAAAGTGAAGTCTTGGCATTTTGTTCTATGTACACCGACGATGTCGACACAGGTCCTGAATTTGAAGGGCCATTAGATGGTGACATCTTTGTATTCATGCATGATGCTCCACTTGTTGGCGCAGCTAGGATGAAATACATCCTTGACAATCTCATGGACAAACTAATTTGGTTTCTACTGAATAACTGTGAAGAAGTTGATCCTTACGTGAAGTACGTATATGTTCTACTCTGTCCTTATGTATATTATGTATATGTTGACCACTGTTGATTCCTAATAATGTTTAAGCTTTGTCATACAACATGCACAAGGAATTGTTGCTGCAACAAGGGGTACGTGATATCGATGTCCAGAAAAGGCAACCGAAAGAATTTGCTAAATGGTTTGAGGATCATGTAAGTTAATTAATGACATGCTATCATTTTGGAAGTCACTGACATCACCCAAGACTCAACTACTTTATACGCTTGGTTATAGATTAAGAAGCTGCTTAGACAGGATCCTAATCAGGTCAGCGATGGATTGGTTGCACTATCACATTCTCCTGATCTCTGAGTCAAGATCTGTTCAGCTTGCACTGTCAATGGAGTACGTTACAACACTACTGACCGTGAGAAAAACCAAAAGACACAAAATAGTGGTGTCATGACAAAGGGGACAGATAGAGGCGAAGAAATTGAATTTTATGGTGTACTCAAAGAGGTAATCGAATTGCAATACAACTCTAATCTGGAATACCGTCGGACCATTGTTCTATTTTTATGCGATTGGTACAATCAAAGGGGCAAGACTGTAGGCATTAGAGTTGATGGACATTTCAAGTCCATTAACATCAACTCATTTTGGTACAAGTCTGATCCTTTTATTTTTGCGACACAAGCCACCAAGATATTTTATTTGTAGGATAATGATTTAGGCAAAGATTGGCGAGTTGTGCAGAAAATTGAGCGGAGGGGCATGTATAACGTGCCTGAAATGGATTCTGACGTAGTTCAAGATGATTACTGTTCTGATACAGAGCGTGTAGTGCGTGAAGGTGATGTAGAGGTTGAGGATGTGCATCAGGAAGAGCATGATGCAGTAGACACAGTCATTGAAGCCAATTTAGCAGAACTTGTAAGAGAAAGGAGTGCCGGCAGGCAGAAGATGAGGATGAAGATGACACTATCTTGGAGTACTGTAGTGACAGTGACGACAATGTGAACGGTGTACATGATGTAGCCGAAGACGATAACGATGATCTATAGGAGTTTGCATTGCCTCTGGCCATGTGTGTGTCCTGTTGTTGATTGCCTGTTATTGGATTAATTCATGTAATAATAATGCTGAATTTTTTATGATGATTACTGTTGTGTTATTGGATTAATTCATGTAATAACAATGTTGAATTCATGTAATAATAGGAGTTTGTTCTTTAATTTGACGGAAACATAAGATCTTCATTAACCATACTTGTATTTACATTGCAACAAGGACCTCCTGAATCCCTTAGGTGGGACCCGCATGTCAATCTCATAGAAGACACCCGAGGAGAAGGCGCCTCCTGGTCAGCGCGTCGGCCCACGTGTGAGGAAGGCGCGCCTCCTGGTCGCCACATCTCGTCACTTGCTTGTGGGCCATGGCTTGTTGGCCCGATATGTCAGTGGCTGTTGGCTGGAAACAACTGTCGAGTCCCCACTTTCTTCCTTGAGAAGCCTATCAGACCTGGGGCAACGTGACTACACGCGTGGCGTAGAACATTCTAAAGTAAGGGGTGGGGCATGTCCGATACCTTATCCATACTGTAAAGTACTCGTAAGCAAGTACAACTAGTCAGTACAGAAGGAAACTACCCGAAAGTACTCGGTTCGGACTCCTAAGCTCGTACCAGACTAGGATTTACATGTAACCCTGTCCCCCCAGAATATATAAGGGTGGGCAGGGACCCCTCCAAAGCACAACGTGCATACGCATAACCTCCAAGGCGATACAAACCATATAGAACGTAGGGTATTACGCATACTGCGGCCCGAACCTGTCTAAACCCTTGTGTTCCTTGCACCATCGAGTTCCAAGTCACGGCGACGCCCTGACCACAAGTCTACTACCTTAGGGTATCCCTAGGTAGGCTTGCCAGTAAAACACCGACAGCTGGCGCGCCAGGTAGGGGTGCTCATCGAAGATCCACCGGCGAATTCGATGGCAACTTTCAGCTTCACCAGCGCCGTGCCCCCTACGGGCACTACTTTTGTCTTCGGCTCCTGGATCTGTATCTTTGATGGCACAGGCGACTTCCTTCGGCACCTCGTCGACAACAAGCCGAAGGCATCTGCAGTAACACCAAGCAGCGTTCTCGACGAGTTCGTTGACAACCTCGATGAGATGCTGCTCCCTGACTTTGCCAGGGAGATCGAGAAGCTGTCCATATTTGACGCAACTCCGACTCGTGCTGCATCAAGCTTCCTCGGATTAGACTCGACTCCATCTGAGGAGCAGCGTGACCAATTCTCCTTCGGTTTACGCAATACGGCCACTGTTTATGAGGAGGCCATGAAGTCCGAATTCTACTTCGCATTGGAGAAGGATCTGGATGAACTACTCGAGCTCGGGAACAAGGACGCCACCGCATGCTGGGAGGCCCCTATCTTCGACGACTACAACACGGACTCCAATCCCGAGGCCGAACCCTACTTGGGTGGCCAGAGCTTGGTTATAATCTCCACACCGGAGGGTCACTTTGTGTACTGGAAGGGCATGAAACTCTCCGAACTACTCAAAGATGACAAAAGATTGGTCGCTCACCTTGACTCCCTGCCTTTCCAAGAGGGCAGACCACTCGGTGAGACCACCCCCGGCGGAACTGTACTCGTAGATTACAGCTCCGATGATCCATCCACCCGCCAGGTCTTCATGGCTGAATCCAACGAATACAGCGACAGGCACCGCAATGAAAGGCCTGAGCAGATCTCTGAGGATGAGCACACCGCAGATGCCGCCAATGAGTCTGCTCAAGACCGTGAGGCCCGCAGGTTGTGCAACAGGAAATGTGCTAAGTGCAGAAGGGGCACCAATGATCGGCGTGCACGGACTCAACACGACCTCGACGCCGAGTTCGCAGCAGCACAGGACGCCGGGTTCAACACACCTGCTGCAAAAATTGCCGGTATAACCGCAGTGTTAGCTGGCAACCCCGACCCACAAGTCCAGACCGCCGTTCGCATGGTGCAGCTGGCACTGCTGTAGATCAACCAGCAGAACCCGATGCCCTCGGTTTCCCGGGGAAGGGGCGAGGGCGAGGGAGAAAGCCAAGTCAGCAGAACACCAGGGGGCCACCCCATGCGACAAGCTGCTCCCTCCAACAACCAATAGGGAAGCTGTGGTCAGCAAGGAAGTGGACCAGTGACCCGCGCACCACATCCGGAAGGCTCCGTTCACAACTACCGCCGCTCTGAGCTCGAAAAGCTCCCAACGGGCGACCTCTGTGACAAGATCAATATGGAGCATGATGCTCATTCCATCAGCAACTATTGGAGGAAGGAACGCACCGGAGCTGAGGGAAACACTACACGGGATGACAACGATCGCTTCCCCGCTTTCTCCTCCCGCTTCGAAAACTACATGTACCCGGAGGGATTCAAACCCAGCGGCATCACCAAGTACGATGGTAAGCAATCTCCTCAACAGTGGATACGATGCTACTCCACCGCTATTGAAGTCGCAGGCGGCACCAACACCACCAAGATCGTCTACTTCTCGATGGCCCTGGAGACCGCCCCACTCACTTGGCTGGAGAGCCTAACCAAGAACTCCATCGACTCCTGGGAGCAATTGCGAAACGTCTTCATCGACAACTTCCAGGGGGCGCTTGCTCTGGCAGGTACTCGACACGACCTGTCCCAATGCAAGCAAGAAAGGAATGAGCTCCTGCGCTCGTACACCCACCGCTTCTACGTCACCCGAGCTACGATTGCCAACATCTCTGAGAGCGACGTCATCGACTGCTTCCACAACGGCCTCACCGACCAGGCTTTGTTCCGTGACTTCGGCCGCAACCGCCCCAAGTATGTTGCTGCCCTCCATGACATGATGCAGACCTGGGCAGACCAAGAGGACCAGGAGCATGATCGGTTCTCGAAACGCGGCAACGACTACAGCAAGCGCAACAACGACCACTGCAACGACAGAAGCCAGCGGGACTACTCGGAATCCTCCCGAAAGAGCAAGACAGATGATCTCGTCGCGGCTATCAATCGCGCCCCATGAGGCAAGAAGCCATCCAATCTGCAAGAGGAGTTCGACAAACTCATGCAGAAACAATGCCCGTGGCACCCACACTCAAAGCACTCTACTTTCGAGTGCTACCAGCTCCGGAAGTCCCTCAACGCCCCGCCCTTGGAGAAGGGTGACAAGAAGAAGAAGAAGGACAAGGACGACGAAGATCCAGAGAACAAGACAGACGCCGGCAAATTCCCGAACATATCCAAGGTGGTCAATGTCATCTTCGGTGGCGAGTCAGGATTTGTCTCCAAAAGGACTCAGAAGCTGCACCGCCGCGAGATCATGTCCATCGAGCCGGCGGTACCACGACCCCTCCGGTGGTTGGAGGTCCCCATCTCGCTCTCCATGGCTGATCAGTGGACGAGCTTTTCTAAGCCGGGCAAACTCCCACTCGTCCTAGATCCGGTGGTCGCGGATGTCAGGCTTGCAAAAGTACTCATCGACAAAGGCAGCGTCCTCAACATCATATTTGCAAGTACTCTAAGGAAGATGGGGGCAAATTTCATCGACATGCTTACCGCCAGCAAGGTTCCCTTCAACGGCATCATACCTGGGAACGCAGCTATGCCGCTTGGCATGGTGGTGCTTCCCGTCACCTTTGGGATGAGGGAAAACTACCGTACCGAGTACATCATGTTCGAAGTGGCCAACTTCGAAACCTCCTATAACGCCATTCTGGGCAGACCTGCAACGGCCAAATTCTTGGCTGTACCGCACTACGTTTACTTACTCCTGAAGATGCCAGGAAAGAGTGGGGTTCTCACCTTCTGCGGTGACCTGGAGAAGTCCTACGACTGCGACCAGAAGGCCATCGAGTACGCCTCGACCACGCGTGTACCAGATACTTTAGGTGAAGTACTCGCGGTTGCGCAACAGCTCTCCGAAACAGGGCTAGAAATTCCCACAAAGAAGGCGAACCACTCGAAGCTGCAGCCCACCGGAGAACTCACTTTGAAGTCCATCCAGCTGCAGGAAGGAGACTCGTCCAAGACAGCCCTGATCGAGTCACAACTTGACCCAAAATAGGAAGGGGCGCTACTCATCAGTTTCCTTAGGGCCAACCGAGACATATTCGGGTGGAAACCAACAGACATGCCAGGGGTGCCCAAGGAACTGATTGAGCATAGTTTGAAAATAGATCCTGATGCTACCCCCAAAAAGCAACGTCTCCGTAGATTCGCTCAAAAAGGAGTTGGCCAAACTACTCGCGGCTGGTTTCATGAAAGAGGTGTATCAACCAGAGTGGGTTGCCAACCCCGTCCTTGTGAAGAAGAAGAATAATAATGAATGGAGAATGTGTGTTGATTATACAGATCTCAACAAGCACTGCCCGATGGACCACTTTGGGCTACTGCGCATTGATCAAGTAATCGACTCCACTACCGGCTGTGTACTGCTCTGTTTCCTTGACTGCTATTCGGGATACCATCAGATTGCCCTCAAGGAAGAAGATCAAATCAAGACCGCCTTCATCACGCCCTTCGGGACTTATGCCTACAAGACTATGTCCTTTGGGCTGAAGAACGCGGGGGCTACGTACCAGCGGGCAATCCAATTGTGCGTTGCAGACCAACTACACCGCAATGTCGAGGCTTACGTGGATGATGTGGTCATTAAGACCAGAATTCCCGAGGACCTAATTGTAGACCTGGAGGAAACATTCAGTAGCCTCCAGAAGTTCCAATGGAAACTCAACCCAACCAAGTGTGTTTTCAGCATACTATCCGCACACAAGCAGAACACTAGGAAGTAAATAAATAAATGCGGAAAGTAAAGCTGACTCAAAAAGATAAAAAAGATAACTATATTGATAAAGTCAAAAGAAGGATACAAGAGCTTATACCAGACTTCCGAGGACGACTCCGGAATCCCGAGACAAGCTCAACTCGACTCTAACTCCCAAACTACTAAACCTAACTCTAGAACTGAAGTAAAGAGAGAACTCCTTGAATGTGTTTGTTTACAAGTGAGGATGGGGGCCTATTTATACTAGTAGAAGGTCGGTAACTTAGCATATGCTTCAACTGTACGCAGACTTGACGGTTAGAGTAACTTCCATACGAAGTTGAGCTTCTTTGCCTGCTCGGTAGGGCTGACCTGGGGGTGGTGCCACGTGGCACCGCCTTCTGGTGGATGGCTCTGATTCCCTTGACAAAGTCGGTAACAATTGCTCTTTCGATTTTAACCGACTTCTTGCAGGTGGGACCTTGAATCCATGGTTGAATCCTCGGATCAAACTGACTTCAAGTGCGCGACTCATGATCATCCTGGTTGTATTTCTTGACCCCTGGATCAGTGACGTGGTGATTGGGCACAGTGCCAGGCCGGCTGGACTGGTGTAGGCCCGTCGGCCTGGGTTTGTCCCCATTTCGCCTCGGTTTTGGCACACCTGTTCCTGCATAGACAACTCATCCAAAACTTATGGAACTTTATTAGTTTAGTTAAAATATGTATGGAACATAATGCAAAGCTCTGAATTACTCCCGAGAAGTTGACGGACCATGGTTGGATAAAGGCTGTCAACAAAGGTACATCTCCGTTCGTTTATGCGAGCAAGTGCTAATCGGAGTGGAACATCCTTTAGCTTAGGCTTTGTTCTAGTCTTAGTTTGTCGGGACTTTACCTTAAGGGTTTTCTCGACCGGACTAGGGGACTCAACTTAGTACCCTAGGTTGAGGGGAATTTCTCTTGAAGGCCTCAGGAGGAATCCTAACATTGAGTGTAGACGTGTTGTCTGGCTTAGTGTTAGCTAGGAAGTGTGTTACACCCCACGGAACTGATGTGGTAGGCGGCAGGTGGTGACAGCCCTATCCGTCTGTTGCAGTCCACCACAATCGCGTGTTTTCATAGCAGTAGATCGTTGGCCGAGTTGGACCACCCTCTCATCTCTTTCCGAGGTCCTTCCGCCCCAGCCGCCGAAGTAAGCTATGTTGTCCCGATAGCTAGGTTAGTTAGGGTTTAGTATAGAGAGACTAGCTCGTCAGTCTAGAAGTGTTTTAGGAGTCTTTCTTGCTCATTGTCCTCCTAGCTACTTACCGCTATAAGGTAGAGTCTCATGTGTGTCACCCAGTCATTGCCTGGCCATTTATCCTATTTATGTATCTAGCTTACCCCTGCTATCTAGCTGGTGATTATCTCTGGTAAAGTTCACCATTCATTCGTTAGATACTCTTTAGACCATAGTGCTTCCCCGTGGAAATTAGATACCCTGGAATACTCCAAGGTGAAGTGCTACATCGGTGTATTCTGTGCGCTTGCGGAATCTCTATTCTATTGGGCATAAGAAACACCAACAAGCATTTTTGGCGCCGTTGGCGGGGAAGAAATTTGGTGCTAAGATATCGTTGAATTGTTTGGTAAATTTTACTGTTTTATCACCGCTAGCTTTAACAGGATTACCATTGCTCTCTTTATCTTTGTGATATATGCAGAGCAGTGCATGACCGGTTTCGATTTACCAAGTAACTTCACTCCAGATCCAGAAAGAATTGGGCGTATTGCCCGAGAGAGAACTGTCCCACCTCAGAAAAGACTAACCTTAGGAGATAGTTCGTCAACGTCTGTCTCAACAATGGCTCAGAAGATACTCCGTCAGTTCTCGGCCCCATCCAGTAGCCATATCCCTACTAGCTTGGACAACACCCAAGGCACTGATGGCTTTGAGCTGAAGACTTGACTTGTCAACATGGTCCAAGCAAGCCCCTTATGTGGTAAGGCAACCGAGGATGCCAACACTCACCTCCAGAACTTCATGGAAGTGAGTAGCACAATCAACCCCAAGGGCAATACACTGAACAACGTTCGCCTTTGTCTGTTCCCATTCTCTTTGCTGGGGAAAGCAAAGACATGGTTCTACACCAACAAGGCAGACTTCACCACATGGAATGCCTGCTCCAATGTATTCGTGGCCAAGTATTTCCCAGTGGGCAAGACCAATGCCCTAAGGAATAGGATCTCAAGTTTCCAACAACTCCAGGATGAAACCATCCCGAAAGCCTGGGAAAGACTTCAGGACTACATAGCAACATGTCCACACCATGGCATGGAGGAGTGGCTGATCATTCAGAACTTTTTCCATGGCTTGAGTCACTGAGTGCAAAACCACATCGACGCGGCAGCAGGAGGAGCATTCCTCTCCCTGGATGTTGCACGAGCCAAGTCGCTCATTGACAAGATTGCCTCCAACCAGAGTTGGAAGGGAGATAGGCAACCAGCTCACCCGAAAGGAGTACACCGTATCGACAGTGTAGATATACTTGCTGCCAAGATGGCTCTCCTCATGAAGAAACTAGAATCTTCAAATCAAGAGATCAACCAGATCATGGACTCTCGGATCACATGTGAGACATGTGGTGACACTAGGCATTTGGGCAACAGCTGCCCAATGACTCAGGAGGATGTGAATTTCGTTGGGAATAATTATCCCAATAATTCAGGATATCGTCCTCAACAGCAAGGGTGGAACTCCAAGCCCAACCTTCCCTTCGGCCAACAACAAGGTAATGGCTTTAATAACAATTTCCAACCGTCTTTGAAAGATCTAGTGTACGGACAGAAACAAATTAATAATAACATTAGCAAGAATTTCAAGCTAATGATAAAATTTTGGAGTCTCTGGCCGCACAACTATAAAACTTTAATTCTGTTATTAAAAACCAGTTGAGCTTCAATAAAATGATAGAAACTCAGGTAGCTAAACTAGCCTCATCCTGTCCTAACCCTAACACGGGAAAGCTGCCCAGACAACCGAAAGTTAACCCAAAAGAGAAGGTAAATGTGGTGACTACGCGGGCTGGAAAGTTCACGCAGGATCCACCCCTTCCACAGGATACAGGTTCACTACGGGAAACCGAAACCGCCAGGGATACCATTGCTGACGAGGTGCGGGAGGAGGCACACGAAAGCACCTCTGCTACCCATGGAGAAGCTGAGGAGGCCCCAAGGTCTCCTCAAGAGTATTACGACACAACCGCCTTACTGTTTCTAGAACGGAAAAGGAGGCCAGTGGCCGACGAACAATTCGGCAAGTTCGCCGAGGTAATCAAGAAATAGTATGTCAATATACCACTACTTGATTCTATGTAGGTACCTACGTACACCAAGTACATTAAGGACATACTTGGAAACAAGAAGAACCTGCCAATCACTGAGGTAGTACAACTCACAAAAGAGTGTAGCGCAGCTATACTCGATCCTCTCTCGGAGAAGAAGAAAGACCCAGGATGTCCCACCATCACATGCTCAATCAGGACTCAGCATTTCAAACACGCTCTCTGCAACTTTGGAGCAAGCGTCAGCATCATGCCAAAGGTAGTTTATGACAAATTTAACCATCATGCTCTTGCTCCTACTGCCATGTGTTTGCAGCTAGTGGACCAATTAGTTCGCTACCTCGCGAGAATCGCCGAAAATATTCCGGTGAGAATCCGGAACTTTTTCGTTCCCGTGGACTTCGTCGTCCTAGACATGGAAGTCGACACCAAGAACCCTCTCATTCTGGGAAGGTCGTTCTTGAGCACGGCAAATGCACATATTGATGTGGGAGCAAGAGAAATCAAGCTCAACATCAATGGGCAGAAGGAGAGAGTCGCCTTCAGACCGAAGGTGGAACAATGTTCCCAGGTCAAGACAGTCAAACGGAAGAATCGGCCTGAGAAAAAGCTTGAAAAGGAGCTCGAGAAAAGATCCAAGAAGAAACCGGAGAAACTAGTTATTCCTCCCATCGAGACCCTCGTCGAATTCGTAGAATGCCTACGGATTCGAGAGTAGGAGATTAAGGTGCACAACCAAAGGAACGCGAAGCGAAGGATCCAGCGTAAGAAATTTATGGAGACGGAGATGAAAGAGGTCGAAACAACTATGCCCACGAAGAAGGTGTGGCATAAGAAAGTGTCATCACCAACAGCAACTCCAGCAGGTGATGACAAACGAACCCAAGGTACAGAGAGTCCTGCTCCGGACTCAAAATCCGAGCTCTTGCCATGAGGTAACATGGTAGTTATCCATCTCTTGCCTTTGCAAATAGGATAGTTTATTTTCCTTTCATTTTCAATTTTGAGCATGGCATATTTTAATTTCTGCAAAAAGCATCTTTATTTCTTAAAATTTAGTTTTATTTTGCATTGCATATAAAAGTTGAAAACTTTCGGTTAGAGTGTAGGCCGGCCCCACTTGTCATCCTCTGGTCGGGGTGCAGCTCGTGGCTTCCCCACTGATGTGCAAGGACATGAATCATGGAGCTTTGCACCCATTAGCATGCATGTGGAGGGCCATTTAACCCCATCATGGATGGTTGGCGCTCCCTGGCACCATTTACGTCCCATCGTGCAGGAAAATCACTCAAAGGCATCAGCAGTAGTGGAGCATGATGGGGAGGAGACGTGCTGGCGAAGGACGAGCACAAGGTGGCAAAAAGCCAGGCCGTTCGGCCCCATACAAGCCGGTTGGCCTCACCCTCACCGTCCCTATCAAAGTGCCACCAAACACCGCATAATCACCTGCAGGTGTATGACAAGGAGGAGGACGTGGAGCATTCGGGGCCTTCCAGGAGCCGACCGGCCTGGCTCAAGCCGGCTGGCCTGCCCGCTGTGCGCGCCTATAAAACCAGACACTCATGACGCTCCTCGATGCACCAGAAGTTCAGGTACTCCTGCCTTCTCCCGAGCTCGAGCTTCCTCCTCCCTCTCCTAAGCATTTTAGCTTGATTAAGCTCCCCTGATCTAATTAATTTATGTGTCTTAGTGCTGCACCCACCAAAAACAAAATAAAATTAGTGCTAAACTCTCACTTTAGCCACATAAAAAATACCAAAAATATTTCTCTTTTCGTTTGAATAAAACTCTTGGCGTTTCGAACGAGAACATTTGTAGCGGTTAATTCCCCACAAGGACGGCTAATGACTGACCCCTTGTTTAGACCTTCGGGTATTCTTATGTGTGCGCTAACCTTTTGTAGGCAGCATGTGGACGGCGATGAAGAACAAGCTCAAGAAGCTCAGCCCCTCCTGCTCTCGGCGCTCACGCCGGACGGCATCCTCTAGAAATAATATGTCGGTTGACTCAAGTCACCGGGATATATACTGACTACAAGGAGGACGCGACCCCTGCAGTGCCAAGGAGCCACGTTTGGACTCGTATCCATGTCCTCACTTCTGTCGATCAGCTCGTGCCACGGAACGACTACGAACAGAAGGCACTGGACATGCTGAAGAACCAAACGTACCACCACGTCAGGATCTTCGAACCCCTCTTTTCATGAAGACGGGTTTGAAGGCGGACATGACCCGAGCATTCAGCTACGCAAGGTGGTACAACTTCGCCGACATGACGGAACCAGGTTCGAATTTCTCACTATGGAATTCCTCATGTCTCTTAGTTTCGATGAAACCGGTAACACAACTGAAATCTATTTCTGTTTCTTAGATGAACAATACAAGTTAACAGCAAAAGAACTTAGCGTTGCTCTAGGCTTTGATAAGAAGTGCCTGATAGACCCAAGTGTTTTAGCTAAAAGTTATAAATATGATCGAATTACATGGTGGAATGAAATTTCTGAGGAACCTGTGAGTAGTAAAAATAGCATAGTTTCTATTCATAACCCTACTCTCAAGATGTTAGCAAAGTGGATTTGTATGCTGGTAGACCCGTGCTCCGACGTGCGCCTTTGCAGCCTCACCAAGCTGCAGTATCTCTTTGCAATGCCAAAGAAGATAAAAACTCTCCCCAGTCATGAGCATGCTTTCTCACTAGCAGAAGTTGATCGCCGGCAGAAGTCCCATTGACATAACAACTTTGGTTACGCGCACCGCTGCGCATGTCAAGGCACTGGACAATGCCCAGGTCACTTACTTGCCATGGGAGGAGGATTACCAGCTCAAGGTAGGTGTGGAACATTTTGTGCAGGGACACATGATGCGCGAACAGCCAGGTAACTCACTATTTATGACATAACCCTGGTACGATTGAAAGGTCGAGCTCCCATGCCTGAGACTCTCTCTCTACTCGATGAAGAGTTTGCTCTTGCAGACTCAGAAAAAGGAGCCAGCTCATCACAGTGTTGCCGGTCCAGTGACATGGTGGCAAACACGGTCGAGCACTCAGCAGCAAGAACAAGCAGGGCCCTCACAACAGGCCGAAACCTCCAACATGAGCTTCAAGGAAGCATACGAGTACTACACTCAGGGAGGTACGAGTACTGCTGGAGGAACATCAGAATATGGTGCAGCTCAAGAACCCTACTACCTCCAGGTATGCAGGATTCTCATGGTCTACAGGTTGGTCCGTCGAGCTCTGCATGCTACGGGTATGAAAACCCGATCATGCGTGGGATCTTCGAACTCAAGTCTCGGGTCAACACCATGGGGCAACAGCAGGACCAACTCAGCATCGACCTTGGACACAACACCGAACTTACTCAGCAGAACTGGAGTATGAACACCTCTCTACTCCATGACAACACTAGCATCTTTACCCATCTGGGCCTAGGCCAGCACTTGCAACCACCGCAACAGCCTCAGCAGCCACAACAACCACCACCACAGCAGTAGCACTACCCATATCCTCCTGATCCACCGCCGCAGCAACACGACCCTCACCAGCAGCCACACCCACAGCAGTACTATCTGTGCCCGCCGCAGTACTATCCATATCCTCCGCCGCCGTTCCTGTACCAACAGCCACCACAGGACCCAAGTCAGCAGAACTAAGCTTCATTAAAGCTTGGGGGAGCACCCAAGACTGTGCTTCATCAAAGCGTGGGGGAGTATCCAGGTAAATCGTCCAACTTATCTTTGTCGTTCTGAAGTTTCCATGCAAAAAAACTTTTCTTCGAATAAAGTGAACTCCCAACTTATATGTACAAAAATCCGTGCAAGCTCTAGTTTCAAAAATGATGAATAGTTGCTTTATTCATGTTCTGCAAGTGCCTCGTTTATAGCTTGTTACTCGCTTAGTGCTTGATCCTGATGGTAAATCCTGTCTTGGATTTGTGGGAGCATGAACATGATTTCCATGCCTAAGTTGTTGGGAAATTTGACATAGTGAAACCGGAATAAAACTCCATGCTCTAGTAGGGATCGTCTTGGAATTTCTTTGAAAAAATGAAAACATGGTAAAGAGATCCCCTTTGGTTTTAAATGTCCTATCCAGAGCCATAAACGTTTACAATCATCTATGCCACATATGCTGTCTTGAGTTGCTTTGAGCTTTGTCGAACAGTGAGTCCATCCGAGGAAAGGTACCTATCATTTACAGATCTTTCTCCTTTGCATACCCATTGTTCTGCTAGCCTCAAAAGTCATCTGGCCTGTCGATCACCTACTCCAGGTATTGGCATCCACTATCACCAGATGTTCCATCCATATCACAGCCCAAAATCTCCACTGTGAATCCATCCATGAAAGGTCTATGCAATCCGCCACTCCGCTCATGTATCCATATGTATCATAAGAGTATGGGCTATCCTGAAAAAAAAGAAGAGTAAAAGAAAAGCAGGAAAAGAGATAGAACCCATACTCTCCAAAATCAAAAGAGCATATGAGTGCAAATAAAAGACCAAAATATCCCAAGTGTGAGTCCATTCTCTCCCTCTCCCCTGAAAATTATATCTTCCATAAGATCGAAATGTGATCGGGTACCTACCTCCTTCAAACCACTCTTCAGCTCGGCAATAAAGGTAAACCAAGGTATGCAACACCCTTCCTACCCATGAGCTCCACATATCAGCCTTAGAAGTAGGAAGAAGATGATCAATTTCCGACCATGGTGAGGACCATACACCTTGAGCGACCTTGAGAGTACCACTAGGGATTCTCAAAACCATTCTTTTGAAAAAGTATCAAAATTCCGAGAAGGAACCTGAACAGGTGGCAGAAAATCTTTGGTGGAAACTGTTGAGTTTCTTAAATCGCTCAAGGCGAGGGATGAAATGTGACTAAGCCCCACACTCCAAACCAAGGTACGATCAGCATCCTCAGGTACATACGAGTATGAGTAATTTACTATGCACAAGGTACCTGCAGGGGGTGGACATTGATGCAACTACTGATCTGCCGAGCCTAAGTATTAAGCCTTGCTCGAGGACGAGCAAGAGTTTAAGCTTGGGGGTGTGTTGACGGCCTTGATCCAACGATCGTCCGTTAACTTCTCGAGAATAATTCAGATCTTTGCATTATGTTCCATACATATTTTAACTAAACTAATAAAGTTCCACAAGTTTTGGATGAGTGGTCTATGTAGGAACAGGTGTGCCAAAACCGAGGCGAAATGGGGACAAACCCAGGCTGACCGGCCTACACCAGGCCGGCCGGCCTGGCATTATGAGCAATTGCCACATCACCGATCCAGGGGTCAAGAAACACAACCAGGATGATCATGAGTCGTGCACTTTTAGTCGGTTTGATCCGAGGACCCGAAAGGCTTCAACCACGGATTCAAGAGCCCACCTGCATGTAAGAACTCGGTTAAAACCGAAAGAGCAATTGTTACCAACCTTGTCAAGGGAATCAAAGCCATCCACCAGAAGGCGGTGCCACTTGGCACAACCCTGTAACACCTCAGGTGTTTAAATTATGAAATAAGCCTCATTAGCTTAGCACGATGCATAAATAACTAAGAAAAATTTAAAGGAAACGAATTATAAATTGGTTCTGCCTTGAATTGAAAATAGTTGTGTATATGTGCGTAAGTACATGTACTTTAATCAAGTCATTTAAAATAACTTCTAAACTACAACTCAAATGAACTTTGGCCTAAAACAAAACTCGTGTAACTTTTCTTTTTGAACAACTTTCGTGTTCAGAGATTTTTGAGTTGCAACACGAAAATTTGAGAAACACTTGGATTTGCAAACTAGTCCCTGCCTTTTCTTCTATTTACACTGCGCCGCGTGATCTCACAGTCCAGTCCCGCCCCTCCTACCGCCTCTCTGCTGCCTACAAAAGGCCGCACTGAGCCCCTCCTCGCGCGCCCAGACACCAGAACGCCGCCGTCGCCACCATTACCACCATCGTGCCCAACTCACCGTGGAGCCCCACTCCCCAGCCTCCCACTGCCCAAACCCATAGCCCAGTGAGCTTGCCCTCCCTCCACTGAAGCTCACCGGCCTCTTCCCCGGCCCGCTCGACCGCCGGAGCACCGCCAGCGCCGCCCGCGCCGCCACCGCTCCTTGCTGCTCCGTGGACAGCTCACTCCGAAGCTCCGCCGTCCATGCCAAGCTTCGAAACGGGTTCCCCTCGACACCGCGAAGCTCATCGACCAGCCCACACCCTTCCCTCCTTGTCGGAGCACGGTCGACGATGCTCCGCCCCGCCGCCGCCCCTCTGCTCCGCGCCGACAAGCCACCTCCGGCCACCCCCAACCCCGACCAAGGCCATCCCAAGGTAGCTCTCACCTTCCTGGATCTCCCCGACCCTTTTCCCCTCGCCGCCGACGAGCCCCCTCGCCGGAATCTGGCCGGCCGCCGTGCCAGCGCCGCCCAAGGACCCAATTGCATCGATTAAAATCTTTAAAAGAGTCTGCACGCAAGTTTCCAGGGGCATATCTGTAAACCTATGTTTAAACTTTGAAATTTAAAACAACAAAATTATAAAATTCATATAAAATTGTAGAAAAATCAGAAAAATACAAACTCAACTGTACTGAAATCTTTAGATGAAAATCTACAACTTTTGTTACATGGATTTCTTTAGTTGCTTGCTAATTCTTGCTATAAATTAAATGGAAGTTTTAATAGACTTTAAATGTAACCCCTGTTGTAGACAAAGGCTAAACCTAAAAATTTAACACTAGTTTGGTTGCTTGATTTGTAGGCTAGTGTAAAAATATTAGGACCAGAACCCATCTCTAACTAAACTTTTTGATCAACCTTGTTTATGCCATGAAGTAATAAAACTAATTTGTAACTGCTATTATGTTAAGATTCTTGTAGTGAAACTTTTTCAGAGCTGTTGTATTAATGCTTAAATACCACAGAAAATGTTTAGAACCTTTTTCTTTTCTGTAACCTATTTATATAATTTTATGGTAGGAAAAATTCACTAATTCAAATAATTAGTTTCTGTGCTTGAAAAATGTTCAACTTTTTACTGAACGACACCATAGAGTAGGTCTTGCCGTATAAAAATTTTCATACACATAAACCCTGTAAACATCCTGTAGAAATTAATATTTATTAAACTAGGTGTATCTTGTCCTATTTATTATGCTTTGTATCTTGCATAGTAAAATCTGACAAATTTACAGTGACACATATATGGATAGATTAATACCGTGTAAAACTTTTAGCATCAATACTTGAATAGTTTATCCTGTATAAAAATAACTATGTTCTAGTAGTTGCTGTGTATTACATTTTTCATAATTTTTCTGCTACGTGAAAATGTCTGAAATTTTTGCAGTGCTTTTGTCTCTACATAATGTGCTCTAAATAAATATTTCATCACTAGAAGTTACCTAATCCAGAAGTTGTGTATAATCCATGTTGTGCTTAGGAAATTAAGTTCCAATATAACACAACCCCTTTTGTTTAATGAAGTTAGTAGTTTAAGTTATACTCTATTAACAATTGCCCAAAGAAATCTTAACTAAGTAACTTCACAACCAAATCGATGTTTTGTGGATTGCAACTTTGTCGTGAAGTAAAATAATCGTCTTATACCATCACTATAACTTACACTTGTGCATTCATATAGAATCGACTACTCTCGCCGACGGAATGTACGAGCTGGTGCCGCGTCTGAGAGTGAGCAGCGTGAAGCTCAAGTAAATCTAACTGAAGCTCTCGAAGACCCGAGCCCAAGTTCGGACGAGCCCCAAGCTAGCTTTACCCAAGAAGGCAAGCCCTGGAGCATGAACCCTATTTTTCTAAACTTATGGAACTTATTACTCTACTTTACTTGTGCATTAAGTTTGTAGGAGTTGAATGGAAACTTAGTTGCATGATCCTAGGTACCCATGCTCTGAACCCTAGATGTAAGGATCGATAGAATGCTAAGCTAATAGGACTCCGGTAAAAGTCAAGTGATTTCCTGTCACTCGCGAGAATATAGGAGTTGAATGTTTACTACATGCTGCAATCATAAGGTCAACGGACGGGGCTATGGTACGATGTTTATGTTGATGATTGAGGCCCCGTCTGTTTAGTGAAAAATGCTAAGGCCGCAGTGTGTGGTAGTGGTGGTTAAGTCTTTGAACGTACTAACCACATGCCGAGAATAAGGTAATCGGTAAGCTTAAGTACCTAATCGGATCGCCAAGTGGACAGCATCCCACCATCTCAACTTCGGTTCCATGCGCGCACATGGTGGGTACAGAGCTTGGCTCTGTAGTCTCGGATGGTGGCCCTGATCCACAACCCAGGAAGAAAGGGGAAAAGTTGCACGTGTGACTTTTGGAGTAACCACGTGACGTGTGTTTAGGTTTCCCTTGCAAGGTTAAGAAATTCGATTCGAATCGTCCGTTTCTCGCGGTTATTGAGACTGCTTGACCCTTTTACTACATAGAGCAAGAAGAGGAACAATGATGATGATTAATCTTGTTGGATGAAAAATTAATTCTCTTACCATGTATGATATTGGATAGTTTCTTACCTTGAATGGTTAAAGAAAACTAGAACTTGGAGCTAAAACTTGAAAGTAAGGACCTACTCGTATATGCTTTTCGGCAAAACAAACCCCTCAAGCCAAAAGCCTTGCATGTCTAGGAGTCAGCTAAGTATATTCCACTAGTCGGGTAAGCCTTGCTGAGTATTAGTATACTCAGCCTTGCTTGTGGCTTGTTTTCAGGTGAAACTTTCGAAGATATGATCGCTAGTTTGACTTGGCCTTGTACCCTTCCTCCTGGTTGGTTGATGGAATGGGATACGCCCCAGGGCAACGGTGATAATGCCGAGTGATGTCTCGTACGGGCTTCATCGAGACATCCTGTATCGTCGAGTAGTTATCGTTATTTTTCCGGTGCTTAGAACTCTGAAGAACTCTATTATTTTGAACTCTGAAGTACCATGTTTTACGAATTTGAACTCCATTGTAATAATAATTTATGATTAACCCTATGGTGTGAACTTTGTGGAATGTTGTATACTCTGGGCTCACCTTCGTGTGAGTACATGTATGTGTGGTTTCGATCAGCAAAAATTGTGGTTGTATCGGGAGGTTACCCGACTGACCAGTGGATTATTCCGTTTGAAGTGCGAGTTAGCCCTGATTGCCCTCGTGGTGATGGTTAGCACGCTTGAGCCGGATTAATTCAGATGGTTCTGCCACAAACCCCCAGGCCGGCCGGCCTGGGGGAGGATGGCCGGCCCCACCTGGCAGCCAAACAGGCTCAACTTCGCGTGGAAGTTACTCCAACCGTCTAGGCTGCATACAGTTGAAGCATATGCTCAGTTACCGACCTTCTACTAGTATAAATAGGCCCCCCATCCTCACTTGTAAACACACACATTCAAGGAGTTCTCTCTTCACTTCTATTCTAGAGTTAGGTTTACTAGTCTGGAAGTTAGAGTCGAGTTGATCTTGTCTTAGGATTCCGGAGTTGTCCTTGGAAGTCTGTATAAGCTCTTGTATCCTTCCTTTGACTTTATCAATATAGTTATCTTCTCTATCTTTTCGAGTCAGCTTTACTTTCTGTCAGGACTCTACCTTACGGGTTTTCTTGCCCGGACTAGGGTACTCAAGTTAGTACCATTTGTGGAATGTTGTATACTCTGGGCTCACCTTCGTGTGAGTACATGTATGTGTGGTTTCGATCGGCAAAAACCGTGGTTGTATCGGGAGGTTACCCAACAGACCAGTGGATTATTCCGTTTGAAGTGCGAGTTAGCCCTGATTGCCCTCGTGGTGATGGTTAGCGCGCTTGAGCCGGATTAATTCAGGTGGTTCTGCCACAACTGGTATCAGAGCCATAACTGGTACCCCAGCTGGTACCAGAGCTGAAATGCTTACGCCAGAGAATGCAACAAGCCTTAAAAACTTATTTTCCTAAAACTTGACCACAAAAATTGTGTTTGAAAAATGCGTTGGTTCGTTAAGGATGGTGCCTAGTTCGTAAAGCCCTAAGGGATTTTGGGAAAGTTACTAGGTGGCTATCTAACTGGAATACTATCAACTGACTTCCAGCACATTACTTTTTGTCAAACTTACTTTTATGCACAATCGACCCTTAAATTCTGTAACGACGCACTCATCGCTAAGGTAAGAAGATAAGAATCCTCAGCCAACTGAGAGAGGTTGGCCTTCCTGTCGGTGATGCGAGCCGAACGCTGCCCTCAAGCAGTGGCTTACTTGAGGTGCTCCCAATATACCAACTATTAGTTGATTATATTGGGAGTAGAAGGTTTGGCGCAGGGTATGGCGATCGCTGTTCGTACCCCCGTCTCAAGACGGTACCCCCGTGAATACGCTATCTTGATAGCGTATGTTAACGTCGTCTGTACGACGGGAATTGTACGGATGCCGTTTCTATAGTGAACTGTAATGAATACGGACGCTTTCATGAGTGCTGGCATGAAAGGTTCATTGGATTTATATATGCTCTATCAATCTTCTGCTGGTACACTAACCGCGATTACGATAAGTTTAAGAACGATTAGAGTTTTCTTGACTAGCTATTATAGTGAGAGACGTATTGTGTATGCCACCGAAACTAACTTCGTAAGACCAAAGCTATTCGGCAATTATTTTATTTTGTGAGGACGAATAGGACGTGCATGCATGATGACTATATAAATCTGAAATTGAAAATGCGATGCGTGAGAGTGGTAAGGTTCATGCGCCCACGCATTGTCTTTGCATAAGGATTATCTAGCAAATCTGTCATATTTCTGCCTTATCTGAAAAGATGGATTTATTAAGCTTAGAAAATGATCCTTTCTGGAGAAGTTCATGTTGAAATTTTTGCTCCAAAACTTTTATTCTACCTCCTGTCTAAATCTGAAAAATTCTGAACATATGGACCATGAGAAACAACAAAGACCTTGAGATGTCAGTTTTCTGCCCAAAACGAGCAGTTCTGCCACATAAATTTTTATGCCCTCTTAATACAGTTTTCTACAAAAGTTTTCAACACAAAACTTGTTATAAATTGACTCAGGCAGCTACTGTTAAAATTTGGTAATTTTTGGCCAGGTAGATTTTCCCTGGTGCACGAAATCTTGGCCCACTGTTCACTAAAAATTCTGGGTAGACAATAAAGTAAAACCTGAAGAGAAAGACCATCTTAGAGACTTATCTAGCTCTGGAGTTGACTAGCAAAGTTGTTCACAAATACCTTAGGAATGTTCTGGTAAAAGTTGAGAATTTTTGGACAAGAACTGTTGAAGTTATGTCTATTTTAGCTCATTGTCCAGAGCCTGTTTACTATATTGTTCACAGTTTTTCGCTATCTCACCCATTTGATCTTTTGTTCAGATGGCCAAGCCTGTTGCCATGATGGTGGATGAGGATGGACGCGTTCACTCACAGTGTCTCTACTGGGAGGGCTTTCCCTCTATCTTGTGGGATGTTCTGCGCACCGCGGGCTATCCAATTCCCCCACATTACACCGGACTGGAGTTTGCAGAGGATGGAGTTACCCAGGGCCGTGTTAACATGACCATCTTTCCGCACCCGCTACACCCGGAGTGGCCCGCCTTGGAGATTGAGGCTGTTGGTCGCCGTTTGGCCGATACTTGGGAGCTTGCTGCCATGAGGGTGCTCACCACTTTCTGTGCGCAGTGCCCCGAGGCCGTCACGCTCACTCCTATTGGTTTGTTTTCTGCTGCCCAGGACAACGACCCCTTTTGGCTCAACAGGGTGCAGCACTCACATTACTTGGTGGACTTTCATGCCCATGAGACCATCGAGACCTCCGTGCGGTGCATGAATGCACTCTACCGACTTCAGACTCTCCAGAGTCAGGCGCTTGTGCAGCTTACTGATCTTGCACAGGCCTACCACATGATGACAGATACCAGGGATGAGCAGATTAAGGAACTCAGTGAGGAACTTGAGGACAGAGACACCCGGATTGGCCAACTTGAGGGCCAAGTTCCGGAGCACGACACTCTCATGGGCGAGAGAGATGACATGATAGCACACTTGGAGGAGCAGCTCCATGATCTGAACCTTGAGTTGGAGGATGCTAATGAGCACATCCAGTGGCACCATGATTAGAATGCCCCTCCCGACGTGGTGGCTTATGAGGAACATGAGGAGGAGCCACAGGAGATTGATGGTGTTTCAAGAATGGACTTTGAGGGTGAGGCACTGCAGCCACCTCCGATGGGAGCTCACTCTCCTACTAACAACGAGTCGTCCGTAAACGACCTCGATGACTTCTAGATGATGACCTAGGAGGACTTTTGCATATACTCCTCGATAGTGTAGCCTAACTTTTGGCAAGTGTTGTAATAGGCTAACTAAGAGTTGAGTACCTTTTTTGTGATGGGTACAACTTGACCATTGGATACTCTAATCATGTAGGCCATGGCTAAAAACTTGGTGGTTTGATTGTGATATTGGAAAATAGTTGAATCTGCGATTGCAGAAACTTGTCGGAATTTTTACCCATGTCTCCTTGCATTTCTGGGCTGAGTGTTGAATACCAAACTTGTCCTAAATTTTATGATCTAGGTTCTCACAAAATTTTAGCACTATTGGATCTTTCTAGTTTGAGTTATAGGCAAGATACTATAACTCATTCTGCTGAAAAACAGCCAAACCAGCGACGCAAAGAGTGAATCTTTCGACCACCTTGGCCATCGATTTAGTGTCTGAGTTGAATACAAAAGTTGTACATCCCTAAATTCCCTACCACTGCCAAAATATGAGAAATTTTGGATGAACCTACCCGGATTTATAAAATTTATTATGGCAGACAGTATTCTGTCCACGATTCTATCCATGATCTTTCGGAAGTCTACTTTTCCGCGCTAATCCTTTTTATCATGGAAGCAATATGATCACGTTGTCACCTGGGATGAATTCAAAACTGCATTCCGAGCACACCTATCCCAGAAGGTCTTATGGAAAGAAAGCTAAATGAGTTTCTGGCACTCACTCAGGGTACCCGCACTGTACTTCAGTATGCTCAGGCCTTCAACAACCTGTGCCAGTACGCGGGCTATCACGTAGACACGGATGCTAAGAAGCGTGATTGTTTCCGCAGAGGTCGGAGTACTAAACTCAAGGAACGGCTGAATCTGGTCAAGGCCGATACATATAATGAGCTAGTCAACATGGCCATTACCCAAGAGGATTGTATTATGGCTCATCGTGCCGAGAAGAAGAGAAAGGCACCAGCTGGACCCTCGGGTGCTCAGCCACTGAGGTATCGTTTGGTGCAAAATGCTGCGCCTATAGCTCCACAGAAGGCTCCTCAGCCAGGGCATTGGATTGTCAGGCCCCCGCAGCAACAAGGTGTTGTACGACCCCCTGTGCCTCGGCCATTGTAAAAATATTAGGACCAAAACCCATCTCTAACTAAAATTTTTGATAAACCTTGTTTATGCCATGAAGTAAGAAAACTAATTTGTAACTGCTGTTATGTTGTGATTCTTGTGGTGAAACTTTTTCAGAGCTGCTGTATTAATGCCTAAATACCACAGAAAATGTTTAGAACCTTTTTCCTTTCTTTAACCTATTTATATAATTTTGTGGTAGGAAAAATGCACTAATTCAAATAATTAGTTTTTTGCTTGGAAAATGTTCAACTTTTTACTGAAGGACACATTAGAGTAGCTCTTGCTGTATAAAAACTTTCATACACAGAAACCCTGTAAAACATCCTGTAGAAATTAATATTTATTAAACTAGGTGTATATTGTCCTATTTATTATGCTTTGTATCTTGCACAGTAACATCTGAAAAATTTACAGTGACACATATATGGATATATTAACACCCTGTCAAACTTTTAGCATCAATAATTGAATGGTTTGTCCTGTATAAAAATAACTATGTTCTAGCAGTTGTTGTGTATTACATTTTTCATAATTTTTCTGCTGCGTGAAAATGTCTGAAATTTTTGCAGTGCTTTTGCCTCTGCATAATGTGCTCTAAATAAAAATTTCATCACCAGAAGTTGTGTTTAATCCATGTTGTGCTTAGAAAATTAAGTTCCAGTATAACACAACCCCTTTTGTTTAATGAAGTTAGTAGTTTAAGTTATACTCTATTAACAATTGCCCAAAGAAATCTTAACTAAGTAACTTCACAACCAAATCGATGTTTTGTGGATTGCAACTTTGTCGTGAAGTAAAATAATCATCTTATACCATCACTATAACTTACACTTGTGCATTCATATAGAATCGACTACTCTCGCCGACGGAACGTACGAGCTGGTGCCCGCGTCGGAGAGTGAGCAGCGTGAAGCTCGAGTAAATCTAACTGAAGCTCTCGAAGACCCGAGCCCAAGTTCGGACGAGCCCCAAGCTAGCTTTACCCAAGAAGGCAAGCCCCGGAGCATGAACCCTATTTTTCTAAACTTATGCAACTTATTACTCTACTTTACTTGTGCATTAAGTTTGTAGGAGTTGAATGGAAACTTAGTTGCATGATCCTAGGTACCCATGCTCTGAACCCTAGATATAAGGATCGATAGAATGCTAAGCTAATAGGACTCCGGTAAAAGTCGAGTGATTTCCTGTCACTCGCGAGAATATAGGAGTTGAATGTTTACTACATGCTGCAATCATAAGGTCAACGAACGGGGCTATGGTACGATGTTTATGTTGATGATTGAGGCCCCGTCTGTTTAGTGAAAAATGCTAAGGCCGCAGTGTGTGGTAGTGGTGGTTATGTCTTTGAACGTACTAACCACATGCCGAGAATATGGTAATCGGTAAGCTTAAGTACCTAATCGGACCGGCAAGTGGACAGCATCCCACCATCTCAACTTCGGTTTCATGCGTGCACATGGTGGGTACAGAGCTTGGCTCTGTAGTCTCGGATGGTGGCCCTGATCCACAACCCAGGAAGAAAGGGGAAAAGTTGCACGTGTGACTCTTGGAGTAACCACGTGACGTGTGTTTAGGTTTCCCTTGCAAGGTTAAGAAATTCGATTCGAATCGTCCGTTTCTCGCGGTTATTGAGACTGCTTGACCCTTTTACTACATAGAGCAAGAAGAGGAACAATGATGATGATTAATCTTGTTGGATGAAAAATTAATTCTCTCACCATGTATGATATTGGATAGTTGCTTACCTAGAATGGTTAAAGAAAACTAGAACTTGGAGCTAAAACTTGAAAGTAAGGACCTACTCGTATATGCTTTTCGGCAAAACAAACCCCTCAAGCCAAAAGGCTTGCATGTCTAGGAGTCGGCTAAGTATATTCCACTAGTCGGGTAAGCCTTGCTGAGTATTAGTATACTCAGCCTTGCTTGTGGCTTGTTTTCAGGTGAAACTTTCGAAGATATGATCGCTAGTTTGACTTGGCCTTGTACCCTTCCTCCTGGTTGGTCGGTGGAATGGGATACGCCCCCGGCCAACGATGATAATGCTGAGTGATGTCTCGTACGGGCTTCATCGAGACATCCTGTATCGTCGAGTAGTTATCGTTATTTTTCCGCTACTTAGAACTCTGAAGAACTCTATTAGTTTGAACTCTGAAGTACCATGTTTTACAAATTTGAACTCCATTGTAATAATAATTTATGATGAACCCTGTGGTGTAAAATTTGTGGAATGTTGTATACTCTGGGCTCACCTTTGTGTGAGTACATGTATGTGTGGTTTCGATCGGCAAAAACCGTGGTTGTGTCGGGAGGTTACCCGAAAGACCAGTGGATTATTCCGTTTGAAGTGCGAGTTAGCCCTGATTGCCCTCGTGGTGATGGTTAGCGCGCTTGAGCCGGATTAATTCAGGTGGTTCTGCCACAAACCCCCAGGCTGGCCGGCCTGGGGTTGGCTGGCCGGCCCCACGTGGCAGCCAAACAGGCTCAACTTCGTGTGGAAGTTACTCCAACCGTCTGGCTGCATACAGTTGAAGCATATGCTCAGTTACCGACCTTGTACTAGTATAAATAGGCCCCCCATCCTAACTTGTAAACACACACATTCAAGGAGTTCTCTCTTCACTTCTGTTCTAGAGTTAGGTTTACTAGTCTGGAAGTTAGAGTCGAGTTGAGCTTGTCTTAGGATTCCGGAGTTGTCCTTGGAAGTCTGTATAAGCTCTTGTATCCTTCCTTTGACTTTATCAATATAGTTATCTTCTTTATCTTTTCGAGTCAGCTTTACTTTCCGCATTTATTTATTTACTTCCAAGCGTTCTGCTTGTGTGCGGAAGTTTTGTCCTTTAGGTTAGGCTTTGTTTTACTCTTAGTCTGTCATGACTTTACCTTACGGGTTTTCTTGCCGAACTAGGGTACTCAACTTAGTACCCTAGGTTAAGGGGGATTTCTCTTGAAGGCCTCAGGAGGAATCCTAACACCGAGTGTAGACGTGGTGTCTAGCTTAGTGTTAGCTAGGAAGTGTGTTCCACCCCACGGAACTGATGTGGAAGGCGGCAGGTGGTGGCAGCCCTGTCCGTCCATTGTAGTCCACCACGTTCGGGTGTTTTCATAGCAGTAGATCGTTGGCGAGTTGGACCCCCTTCTCATCTCTTTCCGAGGTCCTTCCGCCCCAGCCGCCGAAGTAAGCTCTGTTGTCCCGATAGCTAGGTTAGTCAAGGTTTAGTATAGAGAGGCTAGCTTGTCAGTCTAGAAGTGTTTTAGGAGTCTTTCTCGCTCGTTGTCCTCCCAGCTGCTTACCGCTCTAAGATAGAGTCTCATGTGTGTCGCCCGGTCATTGCCTGGCCATTTATCCTATTTATCTATCTGGCTTACCCCTTCTATCTAGCTAGTTATTATCTCTTGTAAAGTTCACCATTCATTCATTCGATACTCCTTAGACCATAGTGCTTCCCCGTGGAAATTTGATACCCTCGAATACTCCAAGGTGAAGTGCTACAACGGTGTATTCTGTGCGCTTACGGAATCTCTATTCTATTGGGCATAAGAAAGGCCAACAACCTTGCGCCTCCAATCCTAAAGCATTGTGCCAACGGATCATGCCACCAAGGCCCATGGCTCCTACACATTCGGCATGTGTACGACTTGGGATTGTTATTCACCGGAGATGGTGTGGTTGTTGGCGGTTCATAGCGTCATCACTAGGATAGGTGTTTCCCAGCAACGGTGCTAGAAATGCCTTGGGGTATTTCTTACATTACAGAAGGATCCGCAAGCGCACGGAATATCGTTGTAACATTTTACCCGTGAGTACGGGGTCGTATTTATATCTATAGGGAAGGCGGCGGTTATTGGAATAGATTAGTGTGTTGATTAGTTCTAGCATGGATATTCTGTTGAGTATACAGGGGTAAGATAATATATGGTAGAGAGGTAGTGTGACACACAAGTTACTCAAGTTCTATCTCTATGCAAAGCTTACAGGAAGGGAGAAAGGAAGAAGAAAGTTAATCCAAGGACTTATGTACTCCTAACTAAGCATACAGTCAATACTAGGCACTCATACACATACACATGATTAGGAACGGGCTCTAGGCTCCCAGGCATCACTAGGAGACCGCACAAGATATGGCTAGGCGGCCACTTGATCCTCACAGCTATTTTATGCACCTCCTACAGCTACTACACGAACGGGGAGGGTTACACTGGACAGACAGGGCTGCCACCACCTGTCGCCTACCTCATCTAACCATGGTATAGAGCCGTATCCAGCAACACTGATTAGCCCAGACACCATGTCTACACTAATAAGCGATACCCTAATGCCCCGCGCAGAGCCCCCAACCTTCGGATGGACAGACATCACACTAGAGCAAACATGCGAATACTGGAACCAATGACGTAGCCTAAATATCTTACCACATGTAATCATGCAAGATATAAGACCTAGATATAAACTAAGCATAGCATACACATCTGAATATGCAGAACATAAACTATACAAGTACACTAAACTGGAAGATAACTCTATTAAAGAATTCCGAATATTACAAAGGAGAGGAAGAGTAAAACCCATACCGAATACTCCTAAGCTTATGGTGTCTTCATTAGTAGCACCCCCCCCCCCCTCATATTTATAGAGGTGAGTCAGGGGGGTGTGCAGTAGCTCCTCGGCGCCCAAATGACCGAAGCCTTGCCAAATCACCATTAGGAGCCAATGGGGAAGCGCCACATCAAGGGAGATAAGTTGGTTCCTCCCTGGTGGTTCGGCCGACCTGGGCTTGGCCCAGGTCAAGCCCAACTTGCTCTGGGTGGCTGCCATGTGGGTGCTAGTCACTCCTGTGTGTGAGTGGATGCAGTCCTAAGTCGGTTGCATGCTTTGGTGGGCCCTTCAATTCATGGCAGTCCAAATGGCGTGCTCTGATTGGTCAACGTCACTTGCCTTGGATTGAGGTGCTTGTTTAACACTTGAATTCTGCTCAATTTCCCTACATTGCCAATTCTCCAAGGGGAATGTGGAAACGACATTATTTTAGATAAATATGCAAGTTAAGTATGCTAGTCATCCTAATTTTCTGATCAAATTGACGCTCGAAATTGGTCCATAGCGAGCGTCAACAAGAACCCCCAAGCTGTCCTTTGCTAGTCCCGAGCAAAACAGGACAAATCAGGATGTTGATCAGAAAATTGTTAGACTTATTACCTACTGTCGTGTCAAGTCTGAGGCATAGATGATCTCCTTAGGAATGAGTGATGTTGGCATGAGTACTTGGCCCTTGTTACCTTCATCATCTATGGGGCTTATGAGCTTCTCCTCGTCTTGAGCTGTTGAGAGTTAGAACAATCGATAGAGCAGTACTTACCTTACCTTTCCTGAACAATCCATCTAGAGGTTTTCTTTTTGGAAATATTAAAACAAGACTAAGTTCCTCAAATGATTCACTCCGATCGCTCAATGGTGTATAAATCCTTACCAAGGCACTTCTTCCTTCTCATAACAAAAGCTTTGTGGAGTTCAAGGTAGGAAATGGATGAAGCATACCTGCATTTCCTATATCGCCAAAACAAAGAGTGGATCCATGGAGAAAACAAGTCATATCCCAGATCAAGAGGTGCATGTTTGTGGATGAATGAAAGGTATGATTACTCCTTTTGGTTCGTGATCTCTCTCCTTTTTATTTTATTTTTGTATTTTTCTTTAGACATGGCTATCCCCTTTTATTCTTTCTTTTCTCTCTCTTTTTTTTGGCATGCTTCTTTGGCATGCCATCTTTTCTTCTCTTTTTTATTATTTTTTTTCGGGGATGACCAAGCCTAATTCCTTTTTTCCAGGGATAACATGAGGAGAGACCACAGACTTCATGGAGCATTTATTTGGTGGATGGATGGATTTGCTAATTCCCAATGTAGGAATATCGCAATGGGTGTAACGTGTGCATGATCTTGATCAAGAGGATATGAAAAGCATCTCACTAGGGTCACAACAATTTGACAAAGCTCAATGAAATAGCAAGAAGAATATGTGGAGTTTTTTTTTCAATGTAAATGACATATGGCTTTGGTAGGAATTGAAACATCATTGAGGAACTTGTGTTTCCCTTTTTGAATTTTTGAAAACAAAATACTCTAGATATCATGCTTCACTTAGGACAAGATTATAAAGCTCCATCTTCCATATCTAAACTCACAACAACCTAGACTTGGATAAAGCATGTGAAACTGACGAGATGTTCGGGTTCATGGCACAAAGTTTTAAACAGCCAGCAAACTCAAACTTAGGAAACACCATGGTTTAGGACTAAGCAAGATAGACAAGCAAGAGCATAACAATTATTCATCCTTTCAACTTAGAAACACCATGGATAAGGGAAATTAAAGCAGAAAATATTTGTTTGTTTTTTTAGAGTTTTATATTTTATTGAAAGCAGTAAAAGGATACAGTTCACTTAATAGAGGGACTTCCCCAAGCAAGCTCTTGGTTTAAGGTCCGATGAGCAGGACCCTCTCCATACATGTTTAACTCGAGGTCGAATCGTCCATACCTAGAGAGGATGTAGAGGATGATGGTGTCTTCTTCTTTCTCCACACCTTCTTGGATTTCTTCTTGATTATTCTTGGTGGTGTGGGAGGCAGATCTTCCGATGGGGGCCATGGTCCTGCCCACAGCCCATTTCCTTCATGGTCTTGATGAATCAGATACATGTTTTCTTCCTTGGTTTGAAACTTGAATGTCATCTTCTTGCCCATGATTCGGAGATGAATCTTTCCTGTTCTGACATTTATCCGAGCCTTGGTGTCTCTTAGGAAGGGCCGCCCAAGAATAAGCGATATTCCCAAATCTCCTTCCATGTCGAGGACTACGAAGATCGTGGGAGTAAACGAGTCCTTGACTTGCACTAAGAGGTTTTCCATGATTCCCTCAGGGTACCGGATCGTTGAATCTGCAAGCTGCACACACATACAAGTTGGGGACAATGCAGGACATCCAAGGATTTCGAACGTTACCTTGGGCATAATGTTAACACTTGCTCCAAGGTTGCAAAGAGCTTGCCCAAAGTGACGGTCGTAGATGAAAGAAATGATCACTGGGTATCCTTTATCTTCCACTCTTGGTGCTGGTAGTTCACCTTGCCGCGCCCTGCGTGGGCGTGCAAGGTTCCCTACATAGTTAGCAGTAGAGATGCCCCGCGTTGGCTTACCCCAACATGTACTAATGGCATTTACACTTTCCGTGGGAGCCTCGGGTTGCCCCGGGATCTTCCCCATCTCTGCAGAAGGAACAACGACGGTCAGCTGAGCGAGTTGTGTTTCAAACATCTTGTTGAAGCTCAGCTGGTTCTTGAGTGTTGAGGAGATGCCATCCACCTTCGCTTGGACGGTCTCCAAGGTCTTGTCATTAGCAGCCAACTTCTTTTGGATTGCTTCGTTGGACTTTGCTTGGCTTAAGACAAGATCCCTCAAGGAAGGTTGGTTAGGATTAAATGAATTGGAATTACCATTACCTCCTTGGTAGTAAGGGAGCGATTTGTTTCACCCCTGACCTCCTTGTGGACGAAACCCGTTGTTGCTGTTCATAAACATGACTTCCTCCTGGGTTTCAGGGAAGTCGTTCCCAAAATGTCCGACGTTCCCACAGACCTCGCGATTCATACGACAGTCTAAGGCTTGAAGTACCTGAGTTGGAGCCTTTTCTTGGGGGTGTTCATCAATCTTCTTGATGAGGAGGTCGAGCGTAGCGGCGATCATGTCCGTCTCCTTGACGGAGTGCATGCCCCGCTGGCAAGGTTGGAGGCGTTCGTCGTTCCACCCTTGGTTGGACACCATCTTCTCAATCAAGGTTTTGGCCCTGTCAATGGTTAGCGAGAAGAAAGCACCACCTGCAGCAGCGTATATATGATCACGGGCTGTTGGAGTCAGCCCATTGTAGAAATTCTGAAGAATGAGCCAAGCGTACATCCCATGTGAGGACACGCTAGGATGTACTCCTGAAGCCGCTCCTAATCTTCAGTTATTGACTCATTTGATGTCTGCTGAAAACTGGAAATCCTTCCCCGAAGAGCTTTGGTTTTACCCAACGGGAAGAACTTTGTTAGGAATGCCTTGGCGCATTCATCCCATGTAGTGACTGCACTTCTGTTGGTGTAGAACCACTGCTTCGCCTTCCCCAGAAGAGAAAATGGAAACAGACGGAGTCGGATTGCATCCTTTGTGACTCCCTTGATGACAAAAGTGCTGAACAGTTCCAGGAACTATTGGAGATGTACGTTGGCATCCTCATTGGGCTTGCCAAAGAATGGGCTGGTCTGCACCATCGTGATTAGACCCGTCTTGATCTCGAAATTCTCAGCCTCAGCATTAACATTTTGCCTGATTGGGACATTTGTCGGCCGAAGGAGCTGAGTAACCATGGAGAGTCTTCTGAGCCATAGTCTTGGAAGTTGATGGTGCGATATTGACTATTTCGCCTATCGAGAGAGTAATCTGAGGATGAACGACACGAGGTCGAGCTTTTCTAAAAAGTGACTCCGGATTCTGAGTGAAATTTTGCGGCAGATCGAAACCAGTCATACACTACCCTGTCTTCACACAAAAGAGAGAAGACAAAGCCAAGTTAGCCTGTTTAGACAATTGAATACCATTTTAGAATTTCATCAACCACTTGATCTATTCTTTTAACCAGTGCCTTCCCCGGCAACGGTGCCAAAAATGCATGTTGGCATTTTGTAGCTTCATCACTAGGATAGGTGTTTCCCAGCAACGGCGCCAGAAATGCCATGGGGGTATTTCTTCCATTACAGAAGGATCAGCAAGCGCACGGAATACCGTTGTAGCGTTTTACCCGCGAGTACGGGGTCGTATTTATATTTCCGCAGGGAAGGCGGCGGTTATTGGAATGGATTAGTGTGTTGATTAGTTCTAGCATGGATATTCTATTGAATAAATAGGGGTAAGATAATATATGGTAGAGAGGTAGTGTGACACACAAGTTACTCAAGTTCTATCTCTATGCAAAGCTTACAGGAAGGGAGAAAGGAAGAAGAAAGCTAATCTAAGGAATTATGTACTCCTAACTAAGCATACAGTCTATACTAGGCAATCATACATATACACATGATTAGGAACGAGCTCTAGGCTCCTAGGCATCACCGGGAGACCGCACAGGATATGGCTAGGTGGCCACTAGATCCTCACGGCTATTTTATGCACCTCCTACAGCTACTACACGAACGTGGAGGGTTACGCTAGACGGACAGGGCTGCCACCACCTGCCGCCTACCTCATCTAACCATGGTATAGAGCCGTATCCAGCAACACTGATTAGCCTAGACACCACATCTATACTAATAAGCGATACTCTAATGCCCCGCGTGGAGCCCCCACCCTTCGGATGATTATTCCTCACACTAGAGCAAACATTCGAATACTGGAACCAATGCCGCAGCCTAAATGCCTTACCACGTCTAATCATGCAAGATATAAGACCTAGATATAAACTAAGCATATCATAGACATCTGAATACACAGAACATAAACTATACGAGTACACTAAACTAGAAGATAACTCTATTAAAGAATTCCAAATATTACAAAGGAGAGGAAGAGTAAAACCCATACCGAATACTCCTAGGCAAGACTCGGGAACCGAAGAAGAGCTACTTCACCTAGACTCCACTCTCCTAAAGACTAAGCAAGAGAGAAACTTGAGAGAGGCTTCAACTTGTGGTGTCTTCATTAGTAGCACCCCCCTCATATTTATAGAGGTGAGTGAGGGGGTGTGCAGCAGCTCCTCGGCGCCCAAATGACCGAAGCCTTGCCAAACCGCCATTAGGAGCCAATGGGGAAGCGCCACGTCAAGGGAGATAAGTCGGTTCCTCCCTGGTGGGTCGGCCGACCTACATGGGTTGGCCGACCTGGGCTTGGCCCAGATCGAGCCCAACTTGCTCTAGGTGGCTGCCATGTGGGTGCTAGTCACTCTTGTGTGTGAGTGGACGCTGTCCTAAGTCGGTTGCATACTTTGGTGGGCCGTTCAATCCATGGGAGTTTAAATGGCGCGCTCTAATTAGTCGACGTCACTTGCCTTGAATTCTGCTCAATTTTCCTACATTGCCAATTCTCCAAGGCGAATGTGGAAACGACATTATTCTAGATAAATATGCAAGTTAAGTATGCTAGTCATCCCAATTTTCTAATCAAATTGATGCTCGAAATTGGTCCGTAGCAAGTGTCAACAGTGGTCTAAGTGCCTTCCTCTTCTTCGGCCTGCATCAAAATGGAGGATTCTTCGACGACCACACGTAACCATGCCACTGACGATAGGAACACTCAAGTATGCAAAAAGGTAAATCAATGTTCACTGATCATTTACTCATTATTTATCTCAAATATGAACATAGCTTGATCGTTTTTGGAAGCTTCCATTTTCTATGCTTGTTTCGCTCTGGTTTGGATGTATTCTCGAGATAAATCCATAGGCTTTTAAATTAAGCATGGTGCTTAGGTTAAAATAGCCTTCTTTAATCAAATAAGGCATGATGTCTAATTTGATTAATGAACCAACGAGTTAATACTTTCGTAGACTTTGGATGTATATCTTTAGCGGACTAACCCCTGCAGGGAAAATTTCATAAAATATGGGGAAGTCCTCAAGCTAAATTGATATTAGAGATAAACCAAGGCCCAGGATGTAATTCAACAAAAATTGCGCAACATACAAAGGAGGCACATATTACCTTTCTAGGTGCACTGTGAGTATTGTCAAAATACCCCTTTGTTATGTTCATGCAGTTTTATCTCAGCCTTGTTTGAGTTTCAATGAAAAAAATTGGTGAACATAAAATAAAAAATCTTTTGAAACAAAAAAAATCTCTCTCAAAAAAAATAAATAAATAGATTTGATGAGTTAAATAATGGCAAGCATTTTGGGATCCATGCTACTTGAGTCTTTTGAATTTGATTTTTCTTAAAGCATGGATGTGAACAACAAATCCAAAAGAGAGAGAGAATCCTTTAAGCATCCCTTGAATATTTGTTGTCCACTAACCTTTTGCAGGGAAGAAAATAAACAACCAAGGAGCAGTGTACAATAACTCCGGCTTCAACACAATGCTCGTTGGTCCAATGGGAGGCAGATGCATGAGCAACCAAGCTGAACAAATGCAGAGCTTTGTTTTATGTATATAAAGCTTAACTCTTGCATTTTTTGTTCAATGCTTGGTGTGTTTTGTTAGGCACAAGAATAAGTGTGGGGGAGAACCTCCCCCAACCATGTTGCACAGACCAGTGGAAAGCATCACACTGAAGCCTAGGGTCTGGAGGCCCACTTATGGATCGACCGAACCTTGGTCAAACCAAGGCAAAGCCCACAAGGCCCCAACCTTCCTTTGACATGCTGGTTTGCACTTCAAACTCAGACACCTCCATGTTCAAATAAATTGTGACTCTAAAAATTCAAATATAAATTTTTTAAAGAGGCTCTTGCACTTCTTGTGCTTCATGATAAACATGCATACTCTTTATTCCTTGTCTTTCACCTTGTACTTGTGAACAAAAATTTTATAGGGAGCACATGCTATCTAATAATTAACCTTTCAGATATGGTTGGATGAATGGAACCTAGTTCTTCCTTGAAAAGTACTTGAGATTTGTTTTATAAAATTATCTAAAAGTCAATAGCTTGGCTCCTCAATTGTTCATGAAATTCCTATCCAAAGCCATATGTTGATCTTATTGCAAACCTTCCACATATGACACTTATTATCTTGTTGAGCTTTATCAAATTGTTGCGACCCTTTGTGAGATGCATTTCATACTCCAATGTTCAGGATCACGTACACATTTCCACCATATGTTATTCCTCTACACTAGAAGTAAGCAAGCACACTATGCATCTATCCACAAAATAAAACTCCATGTCTTGCCATGGCCTTTCTCTCCAAAGTTGCCTTCAAAAGAAAAAGGATATGGGCTATGCAAAAAGAAATAAACATGCTCAAGGAAGCATGAAAGAAAAAGAAAAGATGCATACCCAACGAAGGTATGCCACATGCTCACAACGCATGTCAAAAAAAAGAAGAGATAGCCCATATCCTAAAAAAAGGAAAAAAGGAAAAAAGGAGAGAATTGGTTCATGAAAAAAGAGTTCATACACCATCCACTAAAAATTTCCACACACATGCACATCTTGACCAAGGTTTAAGACATGTTTCTCCTTTAGATCTGGTCTTTGACTTAGCTAAATAAGGGAAACAAGTATGCCTTCAGCTTTTCCTACCTTGAGCTCCACATAAGCTTGTTTAGAGGTAGGTAAAAAAAAAGGGAAGGCATCACATTGCCTTGGTGAGGAATTCAATCATAAAGAGAGATCCGAGAGAACAATTTGAGGAGCTAGGCTATACTTGATTTTGACCCAAGTTTCTAAGCAAGAAATGGTAAGGGATCTGAAGTTTAAACCATTCTAAACTTCAATTATCAAGATCAGTTTGGTAGAAACTTAAAAAGTTCACAGGTTCAGGAGAAGCTTGGAATAACTTGTATGCAGGTTACATTCAAAGAAGTTGCATCCACCTTAGTCCTTCAAACTTTACTCGTGGATGAGCAAAGGGCTAAGTGTGGGGGTGTTGTTGACGGCCCTTAAGTCTGAAATTATGCCATCAACTCCTACAATAACCCATAAGAATGAGCATCAACAGTAGTGGTAGAAGTTATCACTAACCTAGTTCCACATGTATTGTTCAATAAGCAATTTCAGGAACACATGTCAGCAAATGGAAGGAAACACGAAGAATACGCAGCACACAATGCACAGGAGATCATCCGCTGCATCACACGAATAAAGAAGGTCGCACATAACATGGTAAACCAACATAACTTTAGGCCAACACCCACAAAGCCACATAAGGAGCCCACAAGGAGTGCACCAACCAAGGAGTGCACATACCTAGAGGTGCTTACAATGGCGTTTTGTTGATGAAGAACTCAGAATTGCTGCCGTGATAACTCCTCTTTTTTATGTTTATTTTCTCTTTTTTCAGAGAAGATGCAAGAACTAACGCCATCTCCAAACCAAGGTAAGAGTTGGCATGAAAGGAACTTACTTTGGGTACTCACATACCTCCCCCACACTTGGGGTTTGCATCGCTGAGCAACACAACTCAAGTGTGTGGAGTTCAAGCCTCCCTTCAAAGTCTTCCCCTCACCATGAATTACCATGGTGTTGTAGTCAGTGTAGCTCTTATGTTCTTAGGCATCACCTGTCCTTTGTTCTTGTTGATCTCCACCTGTGATGGTTAGCAACCAAGAATACCCGAAGGAAAAGCTTATCCTAGAACATGCTCTTGCTTTAATTTGAAAGAGGAAAATCAAATGATAATCCGGGTTAACTCCCGGTAGTGCTTTGTTTATGGTCAGAAGCTCGACCATGGGAACTTCCTCTTGCAGCTATCATTGGTGATGCCGTTCCCTTCTCACCACCAATTGTTGATGTTTCATGAGGCTTTAGCTGCAAGGTTAGTGCCACAGAGCATCCACGATATTTTCAATGCTTATGATATGTAATGCATCTACAACCAACCTTCTGAAGATTTTGCAAAAGAGGACCTTAAGGTGGTTGTAGTCCTCGTGCGTGCTCGGTGCACAAAGCATGCCTAACTCTAGAGAGTTATTGAACGAGCATGGTTCTTGGGGTAATTCAAGAAATAAGCTCCCATGCTCATCTATGGAATCCTTCCCCTCGGACTCCAGAGTCGGTGCCTCACAAAATTCCATGACCCATGGATTCTCCATCTCTAGAGATTCATCATGAAAGATCGAAGTTGTATCTCGAGCGTGGTCGAGAACAACGTACTCCGGGCCAGCGGGAAGAGGCTCTAACTCGATCGAGGGTGATGATGATCGTTCATCTTCACAAAGGTGAAGAATTTCTTCCGAATCATACTCTTCGGAAATTGCAGATTTTGCAACCTCATAGAGAACGGGTTCGAATGATACGAACGAAGATGTATGCATCATCTTCTCGAGCGCGTCTCGCTTGGGAAATGGCTACGCCTTAGGATTTTCTAAACAGGGGGTAGTGATGGTAGAAGTGGTTTCCCTTAGCTTTTCATCTAGGCTCCATTTTGTGACACCTAAGGTGTTTAAATTACGAAAAAGCTTAACACGATGCATAAATAGCTAAGAAAAGTTTAAAAGAAACGAATTATAAATTGGTTTTGCTTTGAATTGAATATAGATGTGTATATGTGCATAAATACATGTACTTTAATCAAACAAATTAAATAACTCTCACCTCAATGCACTTGGCGGCGAAATTTAATAGGCACACCATCGATGACAGGATAAACAAAAGTCTAGTTGAAGCCTAGGAGAGAACACAAATTTTTGCCCTGGAAATGACGTGCCCTCCAAATCATATTTTTTGAGTTTTTAAAATACATTCTAAACTAGAACTCAAATGAAATTTGGCCTGAAACAAAACTTGTGTAACTTTTCATTTTGAACAACTTTCATGTTCAGAGGTTTTTGAGTTGCAACACAAAAATTTGAGAAACACTTGACTTTGCAAACCAGCCCCTGCCTTTTCTTCTATTTTCACTTCCAGTCCCTCCCCTTCTCTCTGCTTCGCCCGGCACCCCCCGCCCGTCGCGCCAGTCGCCGCTGGACACCTGGCCAGCGATGCCTGCCGCCCACGCCGCGACAAGCCAATGGCCGGCCAGCCCCGCCCGACCAGCTGCGCTGCCCCCCCCCCCCCCCCCCCCCCACGCCGCGTCCCAGCCCAGCCCATGTGCGCCACGCGCGCGACGCCGTCGCCGCCCCTGCTCACCGCCGCCGCGCCCAATGGACAAGCCGCGCTGTGCCATCCCAACCCCAGCTTCGCCTGGCCCGCTCCCTCCCTCCTGCAGCCTATAAAAGGCGGCACAAAGCCGCTCACCGCGCACCCCGACCCACCAAAACGCCGCCGCCACTGCCATTGCTGCCGCCGTAAGGAGTCCGCCGTGGAGCTCACCTCTCCGGCCACCCATTGCTACAGCTGAGTCACTAACCACCACCACACCACCCCACCGCAGCTCACTGCCCCATCCATCACCGCCCAGACCCGCCGGAGCGCTGCCAGCGCCCTCCACCGCCGCCGCCCCTAACTGCCGTGGACACCCCACCTCCGGCCCTTCTTCGCCCGAACTGAGGCTCAGAACAGGACTACATCACCCCACCGGAGCTTCCCGACCCGCCAACGCTGCCCCAACCCCGCCGGAACACCGTTGCCGACGCTCCGTACCACCGCCACCCCCCTGTTCCACGCCGACGAGCCCTTACCGGCCACCCCCAACCCCGACCAAGGCCACCACAAGGTAGCTCTCGCCTCCCTGGTACTCCCCCAACCCTTTCCCCTCACCGCCGATGAGCCCCCTCGCCGGAATTTGGCCCGCCACCGTGCCAGCGCCGCCCAGGGACCCAATTGCAACGATTGAAATCTTTAAAAGGGTCCGCACGCAAGTTTCCAATGGCATATCTATAAACCTGTGTTTAAACTTTGAATTCAAAAACAGCAAAATTGTAAAATTCATATAAAATTGTAGAAAAATAGGAAAAATATAAACTAAACTATTCTGGAATTGTTAGAAGAAAATCTACAACTTTTGTTACATGCATTTCTTCAGATGTTTGCTATATTTTGTTCTACATTAAATGTAATGTTTAATAGCTTTTAAATGAACCCATTGTTGTAGACCAGTGCTGCATCTGATTTTTGGATAGTAGATTGGTTGCTTGATGTGTAGGCCAGTGTAACAATTTTAGGACCAGAACACATCTCTAGCTAAACTTTTTGTTAAACTTTGTTTATGCTATGAAAAAATAGAACTAATTTTTACCTGCTGATATATTGTGTTTCATGCTGTGAAACTTTTCCAGAGCTGTTATAGTGATGCTTAAATACCACAGAAAAAGTTTAGAACCTTTTTCCTTCCTGTAACCTATTTATATAATTTTGTGGTAGAAAAAATGCACGAATTCAAATAATTAGTTTCTTTGTTTGAAAAATGTTCAACTTTTCACTGTGGGACACTTTAGAGTAGCTCATGCTGTATAAAAAGTTTTATACTCAGAAACCCTGTAAAACATCCTGTAGAAATTATCTTCATTAACCTAAGTTTATCTTGTCCTACTTATTATGCTCTGTATCTTGCACAATAAAATCTGAAAAGTTTACAGTAACATATATGTAATACATGCATCAATACTTGCATGGTTTGTTCTGTATGAAAATAACTAGGTTCTAGCAGTGGCTGTGTAATATATTTTTCATAATTAGTCTGCTGCATAAAAATGTCTGAAATTTTTACAGTGTTGTTGTCTCTGCATAAGGTACTCTAAATAAAAATTTCATCACCAGAAGTTACCTAGTCCAGAAGTTGTGTTTAATACATACTTGTGCTTAGAAAATTAAGTTTCCAATATAACACAACCCCTTCTTGTTTAATGAAGTTAAATAGTTTAAGTTATACTCTATTAGCGATTGCCAAAGAAATCTTAACTAAGTAACTTCACAACCAAATCTATATTTTGTGGACTGCAACTTTATCGTGAAGGACAATAATCGTCATATACCATCACTACAACTTACACTTGTGCATTCATATAGAATCGACTACTCTTGCCGACGGAACGTACGAGTTGATGCCCGAGTCCGATAGTGAGCAGCGTGAAGCTCAAGTGAATCTAACTGAAGCTTTTGAAGACCCGAAACCGAGTTCGGACGAGCCCCAAACTAACTTTACCCAAGAAGGCAAGCCCCGGAGTATGAACCCTATTTTCTAAATTATGCAACTTATTACTCTACTTTACTTGTGCATTAAGTTTATAGGAGTTGAATGAAAACTTAGTTGCATGAACTTAGGTTCCTATGTTCTGAACACTAGATATAAGGTTCGATAGAATGCTATGCTAATAGGACTCCGGTAAAAGACGAGTGATTTCCTGTCACTCGCAAGAATGTAGGAGTTGAATGTTTACTACATGCTGCAATCATAAGGTCGACGGACGAGGCTATGGTGCGATGTTTATGTTGATGATTGATGTGGCAGAACCACCTGAATTAATCCGGCTCAAGTGTATTAACCATCACCATTAAAGCAATCTCGGTTAAGCTTACACTTCAAATGGAGTAATCCACTGGTCTGTCGGGTATAACCTCCCGATACAACCACGGTAGAGCGGATCGAATGCCATACATACAAATGCTCATGCGAAGATGAGCCCAGAGAATACCACATTCCAGCAAATATTACCACATTAGCATAATTAAATATTACAGACCAAGTTTCGGGTTTAGAAACCAAGTACTTCAATGATCATAAATAAGTTCTTCAGAGTTTAAGTTGCAGCGGAAAATAAAACAACGGAAGCTACTTCGACGATAAGGATGTCTCGATGAAGCCCGTACGAGACATCACTCGGCATTATCTCCGTTGGACGGGGGCGTATCCCATTCCACCGACCAACCAGGGGGAAGAGTGCAGGGCCAAGTCAGGCTAGCAATCATATCCTCGAAGGTCTCACCTGAAAACGAGCCACAAGCAAGGCTGAGTATACTAATACTCAGCAAGACTTACCCGTGTAGTGGAATCTACTCCACCGATTCTAGACATGCAAGGCTTTTTGGCTCAGGGGTTTGTTTTGCCGAAAAGCATCTACGAGTGGGTCCTTACTTTCAATTTTTAGCTCAAGATTCTAGTTTCATTAACCATTCTAGATAAGCAGCTATCCAATAGCATTCATGGTGAAGCATTAATTTTCATCCAACCAGTTCATTCATCATCATTGTTCCTCTTCTTACTCTGTGGGTAAAAGTGGTTAAGCAGTCTCAATAGCCATGAGAAACGGACGATTCGAATCGAATTTCTTGACCTTGCAAGGGAAACCTAAACACACGTCACGTGGTTACTCACAGAGTCACACGTGCAACTTTTCCCCTTTCTTTCCGGGTTGTGGATTGAGGCTACCCTCCAAGAGTACACGAGTCCCACGCCACGGTTCGCCGCCGGGTCATGACCACTCGTGCACTCGCCATATAGTGGGACCGAAGTTCAAAGGGTAGGTTGCTGTCCACTTGCCGGGCCAATCAGGTACTTAAGCTTACCGATTACCATATTCTCGGCATGTGGTTAGTACGTTCAAAGACTTAACCACCACTACCACACCCTGCGGCCTTAGCATTTTTCACTAAACAGACGGGCCTCAATTGTAAACATCGTACCATAGCCCGTCCGTTGTCCTTATGATTGCAGCGTGTAGTAAACATTCAACTCCTATTTTCTCGCGAGTGACAGGAAATCACTCGGCTTTTACCGGAGTCCTATTAGCACAGCATTCTATCGAACCTTACGTCTAGTTTTCAAGCATGGGTTCCTAACATCATGCAACTAAGTTTTCATTCAACTCCTATAAACTTAATGCAGAAGCAAAAGAGTAGTGAGTTGCATAATTTAGGAAAAGAAATGGGTTATGCTCCGGGGCTTGCCTTCTTGCGAAAAGTTAGTCCGGGGATCGTTTGAACGTTGACCCGGGTCTTCAATTGCTTCAGTTAAATTCGCCTGGGCTTCTCGCTGCTCACTCTCGGACTCGGGCACCAACTCGTACGTCCCGTCGGCGAGAGTCGTCGATTCTACATGAATGCACAAGTTTAAGTAGTGGTGATGGTAAACGACATGATTTCCTTCACGATAAAGTTGCAGTTCATAAGACATAAGTTTTGCAGTGAAGTTATTTACTTTAACATTTCCTGGGAATCGTTAATAGAGTTTATCTTAATCTATTTAACTTCATTAAAGAAGAAGGGGTTGTGTTATATTGAAAACTTAGTTTTTCTTTTAAACACAAACATGAGTTGAACACAATTACTAATCTAGTTAGCTTCTGGTAATAAAATTTTTATTCAAAGTACATTATGCAGAGATAAGATCGCTGTAAAAATTTCAGACATTTTTGTGTAGCATGTTAAATATGAAAAATGTAATACACAGCCACTGCTAGAATCTAGTTATTTTTATATAGAACAAACCATGCAAGTTTTGATGCTAAAAATTTTACAGGGTGTTGTTATAACCATATTTGTGCGACTGTAAATTTTTCAGATTTTATTGTACACGATTTAGAGCATAATAAATGGGACAAGCTACACTCATGTTATTAAAGATTAGTTTCTACAGGATGTTATACAGGGTTTCTATGTATGAAACTTTTTGTACAGCTTGAGCTACTCTAATGTGTTTCATAGTAAAAAGATGAACATTTTCTAAGTGCTTTACTAATTATTTTGAATTAGTGAAGTTTTCCTACCACAAATTCATATGAACAGGTTACATATAGTAAAAATGTTTCTAAATTTTTCTATGGCCTCTAGGTATTACTAAAACAACACATAAAAAGTTTCATGTCATTAAACATCACAGAACAGCAGGAAAAATTAGTTCTAACACTTTATGGCATAAAACAAGGTTGGACAAAAGGTGTATCTAGAGATGGCTTTTGGTCCTGATCTTTTTACACAGCTCTAAACATCAAGCAACTAACTCACTGCTCAAAATTTAGGGTCAGCAGTGATCTACAACAGTGGGTACAAAAGAAGTCCATTAAACCTTCCATTTAATCTAGAGCAAAATATATTGAGAATCTGAGAAACTTTATGTAACAAAAGTTGTAGCGTTTCTTCTAAGGATTCCAGAACAGTTGAGTTTGCATTTTTCTGAATGTTCTACAATTTTATACGCAGTTTACAAGTTCACTAATTTGGTTAAAACTTTCTTTACAGAGGGGTCCCTGAAAACTAGCAGAAAACCCCCTAGAAAGATTTGGGCATTTGCAATGTGGTCCCTGGTCGCGATTCACGGCGGGGGGAACATCTGTCCGGCCGAATTCCGGCGAGCTGGGTCGCCGGCGGCGAGGGCAAGGTGGGGGAGCACGGAGAGGGAACCAGGGCGCACCTATTGGTGGTCTTGGAGTGGCTCGGGGTGGCTGGTGGCGGGCTGGCCGCGGAGAGCAGGGGCGGCGCGGACGGCGGCGCTCCGGCGATGAGGGCGGCGGGGCTCGGGCTGGGAAGCTTCAGCGCATTGAGGAGGATCCGTTTCAGCGCTTGTCTCGGGTCGAGGAGGGGCGGAGGAGGGAGTTCCACGGCGGCGGCGTGGGGCGGAGCTCGGCTCTGCTCTGCTCTGGCGGGGAAGAAGAAAGGAGGGGAGGGAGGGGCGCTGCGCCGGGCTTTATAGCCAGTGGAGCTCATGGGGGCGGGCTTGGCACGGCCAGAACGCGGGGTGGAGGGGGGCGGCGAGGCTGGGCGCCATTGGTGCGGGGCGGCGGTGACCAGCGGCCAGAGGCGCGCCGTGCGCGTGGCGTGCGTGCGCTGGGCGCGCACCGGGGCGCGACGTCGCGTGCGGGCGACGCGGGCGTGCTACTGGCGAGCTGGGGTGGCACGACGGGGGCACTGGGTGGAGGGGGGCGGCGGCCAGCGACTGAGCGGCGGTGCGGTGCTGCAGGGCGCGGGTTGGGCAGAGGCACGACGTGGGGGGGGGGGGGGGGGGGGGGGAAAGAGGAAGGCGCGGCCGCGGTTGGGCGAGCGGGGGCGGTGCAGCAGGGCGCCGTGGGTTGGCTCGGCGCCTGGTGCCGCGCAGGCGTCGAGGGCCAGGTGGCCGGCGGCGGTCGGGCGAGGGAACGGTGCAGCAGAGGAGGGGCAAGGGCCTAAGTGCGAGAATTCGAAAATTTCCAGGGGGTTGGTTGCAAACAGGACGTTTTCTCCACTTTCTAATTTGAATTTCAAAATCTTTTGAACATGAAAGTTGTTCAGAATAAAAAGTTCTACAAGTTTCGTTTCAGGCCAAAGTTCATTTGAGCTTTAGTTCCAAAGTTATTTTAAAAACTTAAAGAAAACTCTATTCGGAGGGCGCATCATTTTATTTCAAAATTTCATTTTCTTCCCTAGGCTTCAACTAAACTTTTATTGGTCATGCTAATACTGGTGTGCTCATTTAATTTCATAGCCATATTTGCTTTGATGTGAAAGTTATCCAATTTGTTTCATTAAAGTACATGCGTTTATGCACATACAAACTTTTAAAGGTAAAAGCAAAACCAGACTTAATCCATTCCTTTTATTTTCTTAGTTAGTGATGCATTTTATTATGCTAAGAAGACTTGTTTAACAATTAAAACACCTGAGGTGTTACAATTGAGGCCCCGTCTGTTTAGTGAAAAATGCTAAGGCCGCAGTGTGTGGTAGTGGTGGTTAAGCGTTTGAACATACTAACCACATGCCGAGAATATGGTAATCGGTAAGCTTAAGTACTGGATTGAACCGAGGCCAGAATATATTCCCCACCATCTTGAATTCGTTCACATCTAGCTAATGGCGGGTGCATGTGCCGCCATGGCCCCGCCGGGTCCGTGGCCCATGGGGACATGTAGTCGAGGGCGGTGGGCCTGTTCCGTGAAGCGGGAATTGAAGGGAAAAGTTGCACGTGTGACTCTGGGAGTAACCACGTGACGTGTGTTTAGGTTTCCCTTGCAAGGTTAAGAAATTCGATTCGAATCGTCCGTTTCTCGCGGTTATTGAGAATTCTTGACCCTTTTACCACATAGAGTAAGAAATGGAACAATAATGATGATTAATCTTGTTGGATGCAAATTAATTCTTCCACCATGTATGATATTGGGTAGTTGCTTACCTAGAATGGTTAAGAAAACTAGAATCTAGAGCTAAAATTTGAAAGTAAGGACCTACTTGTATATGCTTTTCGGCAAAACAAACCCCTCAAGTCAAAAGCCTTGCATGTCTAAGAGTTGGCTAAGTATATTCCACTAGTCGGGTAAGCCTTGCTGAGCATTAATATACTCAGCCTTGCTGGTGGCTTGTTTTCAGGTGATACTTTCGAGGATATGATCGCTAGTTTGACTTGGCCGTGTACCCTTCCTCCTGGTTGGTCGGTGGAATGGGATGCGCCCCCGGCCAACGATGATAATGCCGAGTGATGTCTCGTACGGCCAACTACATGATGAAGGAGTTAAGATCATCAAACAAAAACTCTCTCTAGGTGAAGAGAAATACAAATGTTTCCGCCAAGACCATAAGGGAGTTCTATGGTTTGAAAGTCGCATAGTCGTTCCGAAGAATCATGAGCTCCGTAAGCAAATTCTTGATGAGGCACATCTTTCAAAATTTTCTATTCACCCCGGCAGCAGCAAAATGTATCAAGATCTTAGGCAAAACTTCTGGTGGACTAGAATGAAAAGGGAAATTGCTAAATATGTCTCAGAATGCGACACATGTCAGAGAGTAAAAGCCAGCCACTTGAAAGTAGCCGGTACACTTCAACCTTTGCCTATACCCTCTTGAAAATGGGAAGACATAAGTATGGATTTCATTGTTGGATTGCCGAGTACCACTCAGAAACATGATTCCATATGGGTTATCGTTGATAGGCTCACAAAGACTGCACATTTTCTTCTGGAGCACACCACCTATAATGCCAAGAAATATGCCAAGATTTATCTCGATCGCATTGTTGCTGTGACAACCCTAGTAAAATTTCATTTCTAAAAATCAGTATCATTAGCCTAACCCTATGCTTAACCAACTAATAAAAGGGTGAAAAGAATTAGAACGAGTTAAGTTGAAATTCAAATCGAATTTGGGCACTTTTGGACACATTCGAAATTTTTAAATTAACTTTCAAACCATAAGCCAAATGAGATGTTGCCTGAAACCAAACTTGTAGAACTTTTTATTCTGAACAACTTTCATGTTCAAAAGTTTTTGAAATTCAAATTAGAAAGAGGAGAAAACGCCCTGTTTGCACCCAGCCCCCTGAAACTTTTCAAATTTTTGCATTCAGGCCCCTCACTCCCTCCCTTTCTCTCCCCTCCCCGCCCGACCGCCGCATGCCAGGTGGCCGGCGACGCCTGACCGGCGCGAGGCGCCAGGCCAGTGGCCGCCTTGCCTCTCCCCCACGCGCGGCTTTGCCCCCTTCCCACGCCGCGCTGCCCAGTGAGCATCCGCGCGTGCGCGAGCCGTGCCGCGCCCAGCCCCGCCGCCCGTCGCGCCCAACCGCCGTGACGCGCCGTGCCACCCCGGCTGCCGCGCCCCGCCCGTCACTGCGCCTGCCCTCCGCCCGAGCCGCTGCAGCAGCTGCTTACCCACTCCGCGCGCTGCGCTATCTCGTCTCTGCCACGCCAAATCCCGGCCGCCCAGTCGCCCGCGTCCGCTCGCCGCACGCCGCGCCGGCGCTCTGCTGCCGCCCGCCGTGGCCAGTGCCGCGCCGTGCCGTGCCTCCGCCCCGCGCATCGCCCAGACACCCCTCCACTCCCTCCTGCCCCTATAAAAGCCCCGCCCGGCCGCTCGCGCGCGAGCCCCAGCACCCAGAACGCCTCGCCGTCGCCATTGCCGCCGCCGAGCGCCGCCCGCCCGTGGACAGCCCTCCACCGCCGCCCACCGCCCAAATTGAGCCTCCAGCCACCACTACATCACCCCAATGAAGCTCGCCGACCCGCCCAACGCCGCCCAGGACCACCGGAGCGCCGCCGCCCGCACGGTCGCCGCCGCCGCCGCCCCTGCTCGCCGTGGACAGCTCGACCCCGACCTCCTCCGTCCAAGCCAAGCCCCTGAGCAGCTTCCCCACGCGCCACTGAAGCTCGCTGACCGGACCAGGCCGCCCCAAGCCAGCCGGAGCACCGCCGTCGACGCGCGCCAACGCTGCCGCCGCCTCTGCCCCAACGCCGGCGAGCCCTTCCCGGCCGTTCCCCACCTGAACAACACCCCCACGAGGTAGCCCTCGCACCCCTGAACCTTCCCCGACCCTCACCCCTCGCCGCCGGCGAGCCCCTCGCCGGAATTTCGGCCGGCCGCCGTACCCGAGCCGCCCGAGGACCCAATTGCAAGAATTTAAATCTTTAGAAGGGTCTGCGAGTAAGATTCAAGGACCTAGTTGTAAAAGAAAGTTTCAAATCTAGATTCAAATTCAGTGAACTTGTAAAATCCGTATAAATTCGTAGAAAATTCAGAAAAGTGCAAACTCAACTGTTCTGGAATCCTTAGAACAAACTCTACCACTTTTGTTATAAAAAGGTTCTCAGAATCTCAACATATTTTGCTGTACATTAAATGGAATCTTTAATAGACTTATTTTGTACCCACTGTTGTATATCAATGCTGACCCTAAAAATTGGACAGTAAGCTAGTTGCTTGATGTTTAGAGCTGTGTAAAAAGATCAGGCCCAAATTCCATCTCTAGCTGCACTGTTTATTAAACTTAGTTTCCTACCATGATTAGGTAGAATATTTTATCCCTGCTGTTAGGTTATGAATCACCTAATGAAACTTTTTATAGGCTGGTGTAATGGTACCTAGATGCAAGAGAAAAATTGGGAGACTTTATATCTCACAGGAACCTAATTATTTGAATTATGTCCTAATAACATACATTAAATCAAGAAAATAGTATCTTAGCTGGGAAAATTCTACAAGTTTTACTAGGAGATAAACTGTGGTAGAGGTTGCTGTGTAAAAAGTTGCATGGACAAAAACCCTCTGTAGTGTCCTGTAAAAATGAATCCTTGAATAACCTAGGTGTGTAATGTCATATTTTCTGTGCTCTGAATACTGCATAATAAATCCTACAAAAATTACAGTAGCTCCTGCATGCTTAAATGAAAGCTCTGTAAAAATCTTAGACTCAGTTGTTGCACCATTTGTCCTGTACAAAAAGAACAAAAGTCTAACAGCAGCTATGTAATATATTTTTCATAATTAATCTGCTATATGAAATTGTCTGAAAATTTTACAGTAAGCACATATTTCCCTGATGTGCCTAAATCCAAAGTTTCATGACTAGAAACTATCCACTATAGTAATTACACTTAAATCATGTCGATTACCACTACCACGACTTAAACTTGTGCATTCATGTAGAATCGACGACTCTCGCCAACGGAACTTACGAGCTGGTGCCCGCGTCCAAGAGTGAGCAGCGTGAAGCTCAAGTGAACTTAACTGAAGCTCTTGAAGACCCGAGCCCAAGTTCGGAAGAGCCCCAAGCTAACTGCGAAGGCAAGCCCCGGAGCATAACCTATTTCTTTCCTAAATTATGCAACTCATTACTCTTTGCTTGTGCATTAAGTTTATAGGAGTTGAATGAAAACTTAGTTTCATGATGTTAGGAACCCCTGCTTGAAAACTAGATGTAAGGTTCGATAGAATGCTGTGCTAATAGGACTCCGGTAAAAGCCGAGTGATTTCCTGTCACTCGCGAGAAAATAGGAGTTGAATGTCTACTACACGCTGCAATCATAAGGACATGGACGGGCTATGGAACGATGGTTACGATTGAGGCCCGTCTGTCTAGTGAAAAATGGTAAGGCCGCAGGGTGTGGTAGTGATGGTTAAGTCTTTGAACGTACTAAACACATGCCGAGATTATGGGAATCGGTAAGCTTAAGTACCTGATTGGCCCGGCAAGGGGACGACATCCTACCCTTTGAACTTCGGTCCCATGTGCATATGGCGAGTGCAGAGAGTGGTCACGACCTGGCGCCGAACCGTGGCGTGGGTCTCTTGTCCTCTCGGAGGGTAGCCCCGATCCACGACCCGGAAAGAAAGGGTAAAAGTTGCACGTGTGACTCTAGGGAGTAACCACGTGACGTGTGTTTAGGTTTCCCTTGCAAGGTTAAGAAATTCAATTCGAATCATCCGTTTCTCACGGCTATTGAGACTGCTTAACCATTTTTACCCACAGAGTAAGAAGAGGAACAATGAGGATGAATGAACTGGTTGGATGAAAATTTAATGCTTCACCATGTATGCTTTTGGATAGCTGCTTATCTAGAATGGTTAATGAAACTAGAATCTTGAGCTAAAAGTTGAAAGTAAGGACCCACTTGTAGATGCTTTTCGGCAAAACAAACCCCTGAGCCAAAAAGCCTTGCATATCTAGAGTCGGTGGAGTAGATTCCACTACTCGGGTAAGTCTAGCTGAGTATTAGTATACTCAGCCTTGCTTGTGGCTCGTTTTCAGGTGAGACCTTTGAAGATATGATTGCTAGCTTGACTTGGCCCTGCACTCTTCCCCCTGGTTGGTCGGTGGAATGGAACACGCCCCCGTCCAACGGAGATAACGCCGAGTGATGTCTCGTACGGGCTTCATCGAGACATCCTTATCGTCGAGTAGCTTTCGTTGTTTTATTTTCCGCTGCAACTTAAACTCTGAAGAAACTATTTAGTGATGATCATCGAAGTACTTGGTTTCTAAACTCAAAACTTGGTCTGTAATATTTACTTATGCTAATGTTGTAATATTTGCTGGAATGTGGTATTCTCTGGGCTCATCGTCGCATGAGCGTTTGTATGTATGGCGCTCGATCCGCTCACCGTGGTTGTATTGGGAGGTTATACCTGACAGACCAGTGGATTACTCTGTTTGAAGTGTAAGGTTAACCGAGAATGCCTTAATGGTGATGGTTAATACACTTGAGCCGGATTAATTCAGGTGGTTCTGCCACAGCTGGTATCAGAGCCGTAGCTGGTACCACAGCTGGCAACAGCTGGCGCCAGAGCCAAAATACATACGCCAGAGAAGCGACAACCCTTAAAAACTCGATTTACTAAAACTTGACTAGAAGGATGTGTTGCGAAATACGTTGGTACGTTAAGGATGGTGCCTAATTCGTAAAGCCCTAAGGGATTATGGGAAAGTTTACTAGGTGGCTATCTAACTTCTATATATATTATCAACTGACTTCCAGCACATTACTTTCTGTCAAAACTTACTTTCATGCACAACCGACCTTAATTTCTGTAACGACGCGCTCATCGCTAAGGTAAGAAGGTAAGGATCCTCAGCCAACTGAGAGAGCTTGGCCTTCCTGTCGGTGATGCGAACCGAACGCTGTCCTCAAGCAGTGGCTTACTTGAGGTGCTGCCAATATGCCAACTGTTAGTTGAACATATTGGGAGTAGAAGGTTTGGCGCAGGGTATGGCAATCGCTGTTCATACCCCCGTCTCATGACGGTACCCCCGTGAATACGCTATCTCGATAGCGTATGTTAACGTCGTCTGTACGGCGGAAATTGTACAGATATGTTTCTATAAGTAAACGGTAATGAATACGGACGCTTTCATGAGTGCTGGCATGAAAGGTTCATGAAATGTATATGCCTTGTCAATCTTCTGCAGGTACACTAACCGCGATTATGATAAGTTAAGGAACGATTAGAAAGACTCGACTAGCTATTATAGCGAGAGCCGTATTGTGTATGCCACCGAGACTATCTTCGTAAGACCAAAAGTATTTGGCAGTTATTTTATTTTGTGAGGACGAATAGGACGTTCATGCATTATAACCATATATATCGGAAAGTGAAAATACGATGTATGAGAGTGGTAAGGTCCTCGCGTATCTAAGCATGGTTTGCATAAGGATTATCTAGAGAATCTGTCCCAAATCTGCCATGACCGAAAAGAGCGAATTATTGACCAAAGAAAATGACCTTTTTCTGGTAAAGTTCATGTTGAAAGGATTGTTCCAAATTTTGTGTTCTATTCCCTGTTCAAAAATCAAAAATTCTGAACTTATGGATAGTAAGAAATAACAGAAACCTTGGAATGTCAGAAATCTGTCCCGAATAAGCACTTCTGCCCCTTAAATTTTTAGGCCCCCTTCCTACCGTTTTCTGCAAAAGAGTACAACACAAAACTTATTCCAAATTTACCCAGGTAGCTGCTGTTAAAATTTGGTAAAGTTTTGGCTGGGTAGATTTTCCCTGGTGCACGAAACTCTAGCCCACTGTTCCCTAAAAATTTCTGGGTAAACAGTAAGGTGAAACCTGAAAAGAAAGACCATCTTAGAGACCTATCTAGCTCTGGAGTTGACTAGCAAAGTTGTTCACAAATACCTTAGGAGTGACCTGGTGAAATTTGAGAATTTTTGGATTAGAACTGTGGAAGTTATGGTTATTTTTGCACACTGTACAGAATCTGTCCCTGTGCTTTTCACAGTTTTTCCCTATCTCACTCCATTTGATCTTTTGTTCAGATGGCCGAGCCTGTTGCTATGATGGTGGATGAGGATGGACGCGTACACTCGCAGTATCTCCACTGGGAGGGCTTCCCCTCTATTTTGTGGGATGTTCTGCGTACCGCGGGCTATCTAATTCCCCCACGTTACGCCGGACTGGAGTTTGCAGAGAATGGAGTTACCCAGTGCCGTGTCAACTTGACTATCTTTCCGCACCCATTACACCCGGAGTGGCCCGCCTTGGAGCTTGAGGCTGTTGGTCGCCGTTTGGCCGATACTTGGGAGCTTGCAGCCATGAGGGCGCTCATCACTTTTTGTGCGCAGCGTCCCGAGGTTGCCACACTCGCTCCCATTGGATTGTTTCCTGCTGCCCAGGACAACGACCCCTTTTGGCTCAACAGGGTGTAGCACGCACAGTACTTGGTAGACTTTCATGCCCAGGAAACTGTTCATACCTCCGTGCGGTGCATGAGTGCACTCTACCGGCTTCAGACTCTCCAGAGTCAGGCGCTTGAGCAGCTTACTGATCTTGCTCAGGCCTACCACATGATGGCAGATACCAGGGATGAGCAGATTAAGGAGCTCAGTCAGGATCTTGAGGACAGAGATGCTCAGATTGGCCAACTTGAGGGCCAAATTCAGGAGCAGGACACTCTCATGGGTGGGAGAGATGCCACGATAGCACAGTTGGAGGAACAGCTCCATGATCTGAGCCTTGAGTTGGAGGACGCTCATGAGCACATTCAGTGGCACCATGATCAGAATGACCATCCCCATGAGGAGGACATGGAGGAAGATGAGGAGGAGCCACAGGAGATTGATGGTATCTCCGGTATGGATTTCGAGGGTGAAGTACCACAGGCACCTCAGATGGGAGCTCACTCTCCTACTCACAGCGAGTCGTCCGTCAACGACTTGGATGACTTCTAGATGACGACCTAGGAGGACTTTTGCACATACTCCTCGATAGGGTAGCCTAACTTTTGGCAAGTGTTGTAATAGGCTAACTAAGAGTTGAGTAACTCTTTTGTAATGGGTACACCTGAACCATGTGGATACCCTCAGCATGTAAGGAACGGCGATAAACTTGGGTGATTCGTTGTAAGTTGGTAAACGATGAAATCCACAAACGCTGAGACTTGTCGGAATTTTTATCCATGTCTCCTTGCATTTCTTGGCTGAGTGTTGAATACCAAACCTGTCAGGAATTTTGTGATCGTGGTTCTCACAAAAATTCAGCACCCTTGGACCTCGCTAGTTTAAGTATAGGCGAAACAGTACCGATCAATCTGCTGAAAAACAGCTAAGACAGTAAGGCAAAGGACGAGCCTTTCGACCACCTTAGCTATAGTTCTAGCGCCGAAGTTAAATACCAAAGTGGTGCATTCCTAAATTCTCTGACTACTGCCAGAGTATGAGATCTAGCGCCGAAGTTAAATACCAAAGTGGTGCATTCCTAAATTCTCTGACTACTGCCAGAGTATGAGATGTTTTAGATGGACCCACAGCAAGCTATGATTTTCCTCGTAGCAACCAGAGATTCTGTCCATACTTCTAGCTGTGATTCCGGAAGTCTATGACTACACCAATCATTTATGAATCAAGGAAGTAATATGGATCGCGTTGCTAATGGTAACCTTTCACGTTTCAGATGGTTGGATCAACACGTGGCAACCCCGATGGTTTTGGTGCCGGTGGCAGCCGACCGCGACAATCGCCACCACCCCCGCCCAATTTGGTGGAAGTGATGGCCGCTCAAACCGAGCTGCTGCGTCAGATCGTGCAAGGACAGCACCAGCAGAGGGGTGGGCACAATGCTCACCAACCCCAAGCTGCAGGATACACGGATTTCCTGGGGACCCAGCCGCCCTTGTTCCATAAGACCGAGGAACCCCTGGACGCAGATGCATGGATTCGCACCATTGAATCCAAGTTCACACTACTAGTGGCCCCATGCTCAGAGGCCAACAAAGCTCGTTTTGCCGCGCAACAGCTTCGCGGTACCGCTCGACTGTTGTGGGACCACTATTCTGCGATGCTCCCGGCTGACCATGTGGTCGACTGGGATGAGTTCAAGACCGCGTTCCGGGCACATCATATCCCCGAGGGTCTCATGGAGAGGAAGTTGAACGAGTTCCTGGCACTCACCCAGGGCACCCGCACCGTACTGCAGTACTCCCAGGCGTTCAACAACCTATGCCAATATGCGGGCTATCACGCTGATACGGATGCCAAGAAGCGTGATCGTTTCCGCCGAGGTCTGAACACCAAGCTTAAGGAACGTCTGAACCTAGCCAGGGCTGACACCTACAACGAATTGGTCAATATGGCCATTACCCAGGAAGACTGTATCATGGCACACCGGGCAGAGAAGAAGAGAAAGGCACCCGCTGGACCATCAAGTGCTCAACCACCAAGGTATCGCATCGTGCAAAATGCCGCACCCACAGCTCCACCAAGGGCCCCTCAGCCAGGGAGATGGATTGCCAGACCCCCACAGCCGCCAGGCATGGTACGACCCCCGATGCCTCCACAGAACGGTCCGAGGCCCATTCCTCAACAGTCTCTTTGACCTAGCCCCGCGAATCGTTGCTTCAAATGCGGGAGTTCTAACCACTTTGCACGAGAATGCCCTCAGTCTGGGCAGCCCAACCAAGGTCAAGGATCCAACCCAAACAATAAGAACAGGGGCAAGAGACAGACCCTGCAAGTCAAGCAAGGACGGATTAACTTCACCACGCTTGCAGAGCTTCCTGAAGGAGCCCCAGTGATGTCGGATACATTCTCTATCCATAACAAGCCTGCAGTTATATTATTTGATTCTGGTGCATCGCATAGTTTCATAAGTGCAAAATTCGGTGCAAAAGTAGGCTTGGATGTTTGTCACACCAAAGGGTCATATATGATATCAACACCGGGTGGTAAAATTGCTTCAAACCAAATGGTCAGACAAGTACCAGTCAAATTGGGTAGTAAAACCATCGACACAGACCTTATCCTTTTACCTCTTGACGGCATGGACATTATTTTGGGAATGAACTAGATGACTATGCATGGAGTCACACTGGACCTTTCTTCCCGAGCCGTTGAGATAAATTCACCTAGTCACGGAGCCACTACCCTTTACCTACCATTCCTAGATTGCACGAATTCCTGTGCTTACAAGGTGGAAGGACTTAAGCTAGAAGATATTCCTGTCGTCAACGAGTATGCCGATATCTTTCCGGATGACTTACCAGGAATGCCACCGGATAGGGACATTGAGTTCATCATTGAACTACAACCAGGCACTGCACCTATATCCAAAAGACCATATAGGATGCCCCCTAAAGAGTTGGCAGAGCTAAAAATTCAACTCCAAGAACTACTGGACAAGGGTTTCATTCGCCCTAGCGTGTCACCTTTGGGATGTCCAGCCCTATTCGTAAAGAAGAAGGATGACAGTTTGAGGTTATGTGTTGACTACCGACCTCTCAATGCGGTAACTGTTAAAAATAAATACCCACTTCCCCGTATCGATGTACTCTTCGATCAATTAGCTGGAGCCAGAGTCTTTTCAAAGATTGATCTTCGTTCGGGATATCATCAAATCAAGATTCGCCCATGCGATATTCCTAAGACTGCCTTCTCCACACGATATGGACTATATGAGTTTTTGGTCATGTCCTTTGGACTCACCAACGCCCCTGCCTATTTCATGTATCTCATGAATTCGGTATTCATGCCCGAACTGGACAAATTCGTCGTAGTGTTCATCGACGACATCCTTATCTATTCCAAGGATGAGGAAGAGCATGCAAAGCACCTGCACATTGTTCTTCAGCGACTCAGAGACCATCAGCTCTATGCTAAGTTTTCTAAGTGTGAATTCTGGTTGGATACTGTAAAGTTCTTAGGTCACACGATCTCCAGCGAAGGCATATCTGTTGACCCCAGCAAGGTACAAGAGGTGATGGATTGGAAACCCCCTACCTCCGTTCATCAGATCCGCAGTTTTCTCGGCTTAGCCGGTTACTACCGCCGCTTCATCCCGGATTTCTCTCGAATTGCTAAGCCCATGACTGAACTGTTAAAGAAGGAAGTAAAGTTTATATGGAATGAGAAATGTGAAGAAGCTTTCCACACTCTCAAAGAGCATCTGACTACTGCACCTGTGCTAGCTCAACCCGATAATACCAAGTCGTTTGATGTGTATTGTGACGCATCAGGTACTGGTCTAGGATGTGTGCTTATGCAAGAGAATCGAGTGATTGCATATGCCTCACGAGCCCTTCGGCCCCACGAACAGAATTATCCCACTCATGATCTTGAGCTTGCAGCTGTCATTCACGCTCTGAAAATATGGAGGCACTATCTCATGGGTACACAGTGCAATATCTACACGGATCATAAGAGTCTCAAGTATATCTTCACACAAGCCGATCTGAATATGAGACAACGAAGATGGTTAGAATTAATCAAGGATTATGACCTTGAAGTGCACTATCACCCCGGCAAGGCTAATGTAGTCGCGGACGCACTAAGCCGCAAGTCCCATTGCCATTGCTTATCCATGGAGTCCTACCATGAGACATTGTGTGCAGAAATGAGGAAGCTTAACATGGAAATGGTTTCCCAAGGCACTCTAGATCACATCTCAGTTGAGCCCACTCTTCACGACCAAATCGTCATGGCACAACTACATGATAAAGGAATTAAGATCATCAAACAAAAACTCTCTCTAGGTGAGGAGAAGTACAAATGTTTCCGTCAGGACCATAAGGGAGTCCTATGGTTCGAAAGTCGTATAGTCGTTCCGAAGAATCGTTGACTCCGCAAGCAAATTCTTGATGAGGCACACCTTTCCAAATTCTCTATCCACCCCGGCAGTAGCAAAATGTATCAAGACCTAAGGCAAAACTTCTGGTGGACTAGAATGAAAAGAGAAATTGCTACGTATGTCTCGGAATGTGATACGTGCCAGAGGGTAAAAGCTAGCCACTGGAAGCTAGCCGGTACACTACAACCGTTACCTATACCATCCTGGAAATGGGAAGACATAAGTATGGACTTCGTCGTTGGACTACCAAACACTTCCCAGAAACATGATTCCATATGGGTTATCGTTGATAGACTCACAAAGACGGCACATTTTCTTCCGGTACACACCACCTACTCTACCAAGAAATATGCCGAGATTTACCTCGATCGTATTGTTTGCCTACATGGAATACCTAAGACAATTATTTCCGATCGTGGTCCTCAGTTTGTAGCACGCTTTTGGGAACAACTGCAAATGTCTCTTGGCACTAAACTGATTCGCAGCTCAGCATACCATCCTCAGACTGACGGACAAACGGAAAGAGTAAACCAAATTCTTGAAGACATGCTGAGAGCTTGCGTCATTCACTATGACAAGAATTGGGACAAATGCCTACCCCTAGCAGAGTTCTCGTACAACAAACAGCTATCAAACGAGTTTGAAAATGGCACCATTTGAGGCCCTGTACGGACGAAGGTGTCGAACTCCTTTGAGCTGGTCACAAACCGGAGAACGTAAAATAATTGGACCCGACCTAGTAATCGAGGCAGAGGAGAAAGTAAAAGTAATACAAGCAAATCTTAAAGCCGCACAAGCCCGACAAAAGAGCTATTCTGACAAAAGGAGAAAGCCCCTAAAGTTCGAAGTTGGCGATCATGTCTATCTTCGAGTTTCGCCAACCAAGGGAGTGCAAAGATTCGGAATCAAAGGCAAACTAGCTCCCCGTTACGTTGGTCCTTACGAAATCATTGAGAGTTGCGGACCCGTAGCCTACAAATTACGACTGCCCCCTCAGCTCACGGCCACCCATGATGTCTTCCACGTATCTCAACTCAAGAAGTGTATTCGAGTCCCTACCGAGATTGTGGAACAACAAGAAATATCGTTGGAACCCGACCTCTCGTATGTCGAACACCCAGTTAAGATTTTGGATCAAAAAGAAAGAGAGACCAGGAGGAAAGTGATTAGAATGTATAAAGTACAATGGAATCACCACACGGAAGAAGAAGCCACCTGGGAAACCGAGAGCTACCTAAACCAAAATTTCCCTGGGTTTCTTATCTCAACCACTGGTATGTGCACCCACGCCCACACTAAGAATTACCGAATCTCGGGGCGAGATTCTTGTTAAGGGGGGAAGGCTGTGACAACCCTGGTAAAATTTCATTTCTAAAAATCAGTATCATTAGCCTAACCCTATGCTTAACAAACTAATAAAAGGGTGAAAAGAATTAGAACGAGTTAAGTTGAAATTCAAATCGAATTTGGGCACTTTTGGACACATTCGAAATTTTTAAATTAACTTTCAAACCATAAGCCAAATGAGATGTTGCCTGAAACCAAACTTGTAGAACTTTTTATTCTGAACAACTTTCATGTTCAAAAGTTTTTGAAATTCAAATTAGAAAGAGGAGAAAACGCCCTGTTTGCACCCTGCCCCCTAAAACTTTTTGAATTTTTGCATTCAGGCCCCTCGCTCCCTCCCTTTCTCTCCCCTCCCCGCCCGACCGCCGCATGCCAGGTGTCCGGCGACGCCTGACCGGCGCGAGGCGCCAGGCCAGTGGCCGCCTTGCCTCTCCCCCACGCGCGGCTTTGCCCCCTTCCCACGCCGCGCTGCCCAGTGAGCATCCGCGCGTGCGCGAGCCGTGCCGCGCCCAGCCCCGCCGCCCGTCGCGCCCAACCGCCGCGACGCGCCGTGCCACCCCGGCTGCCGCGCCCCGCCCGTCACTGCGCCTGCCCTCCGCCCGAGCCGCTGCAGCAGCTGCTTACCCACTCCGCGCGCTGCGCTATCTCGTCTCTGCCACGCCAAATCCCGGCCGCCCAGTCGCCCGCGTCCGCTCGCCGCACGCCGCGCCAGCGCTCTGCTGCCGCCCGCCGTGGCCAGTGCCTCCGCCCCGCGCATCGCCCAGACACCCCTCCACTCCCTCCTGCCCCTATAAAAGCCCCGCCCGGCCGCTCGTGCGCGAGCCCCAGCACCCAGAACGCCTCGTCGTCGCCATTGCCGCCGCCGAGCGCTGCCCACCCGTGGACAGCCCTCCACCGCCGCCCACCGCCCAAATTGAGCCTCCAGCCACCACTACATCACCCCACTGAAGCTCGCCGACCCACCCAACGCCGCCCAGGACCACCGGAGTGCCGCCGCCCGCACGGTCGCCGCCGCCGCCGCCCCTGCTCGCCGTGGACAGCTCGACCCCGACCTCCTCCGTCCAAGCCAAGCCCCTGAGCAGCTTCCCCACGCGCCACTGAAGCTCGCTGACCGGACCAGGCCGCCCCAAGCCCGCCGGAGCACCGCCGTCGACGCGCGCCACCGCTGCCGCCGCCTCTGCCCCAACGCCGGCGAGCCCTTCCCAGCCGTTCCCCACCTGAACAACACCCCCACGAGGTAGCCCTCGCACCCCTGAACCTTCCCCGACCCTCACCCCTCGCCGCCGGCGAGCCCCTCGCCGGAATTTCGGCCGTCCGCCGTACCCGAGCCGCTCGAGGACCCAATTGCAAGAATTTAAATCTTTAGAAGGGTCTGCGAGTAAGATTCAAGGACCTAGTTGTAAAAGAAAGTTTCAAATCTAGATTCCAATTCACTGAACTTGTAAAATCCGTATAAATTAGTAGAAAATTCAGAAAAATGCAAACTCAACTGTTCTGGAATCCTTAGAACAAACTCTACCACTTTTGTTACAAAACGTTTCTCAGAATCTCAACATATTTTGCTGTACATTAAATGGAAGCTTTAATGGACTTATTTTGTACCCACTGTTGTAGATCAATGCTGACCCTAAAAATTGGACAGTAAGCTAGTTGCTTGATGTTTAGGGCTGTGTAAAAAGATCAGGCCCAAATTCCATCTCTACCTGCACTGTTTATTAAACTTAGTTTCCTTCCATGATTAGGTAGAATATTTTATCCCTGCTGTTAGGTTATGAATCACCTAATGAAACTTTTTCTAGGCTGGTGTAATGGTACCTAGATGCAAGAGAAAAATTGGGAGACTTTATATCTCACAGGAACCTAATTATTTGAATTATGTCCTAATAACATACATTAAATCAAGAAAATAGTATCTTAGCTGGGAAAATTCTCAAATGTTTACTAGGAGATACACTGTGGTAGAGGTTGCTGTGTAAAAAGTTGCATGGACAAAAACCCTCTGTAGTGTCCTGTAAAAATGAATCCTTGAATAACCTAGGTGTGTAATGTCATATTTTCTATGCTCTGAATACTGCATAATAAATCCTACAAACATTACAGTAGCTCCTGCATGCTTAAATGAAATCTCTTTAAAAATCTTAGACTCAGTTGTTGCACCATTTGTCCTGTACAAAAAGAACAAAAGTCTAACAGCAGCTATGTAATATATTTTTCATAATTAATCTACTACATGAAATTGTCTGAAAATTTTACAGTAAGCACATATTTCCCTGATGTGCCTAAATCCAAAGTTTCATGACCAGAAACTATCCACTATAGTAATTACACTTAAATCATGTCGATTACCACTACCACGACTTAAACTTGTGCATTCATGTAGAATCGACGACTCTCGCCGACGGAACTTACGAGCTGGTGCCCGCGTCCGAGAGTGAGCAGCGTGAAGCTCAAGTGAACTTAACTGAAGCTCTTGAAGACCCGAGCCCAAGTTCGGAAGAGCCCCAAGCTAACTGTGAAGGCAAGCCCTGGAGCATAACCTATTTCTTTCCTAAATTATGCAACTCATTACTCTTTGCTTGTGCATTAAGTTTATAGGAGTTGAATAAAAACTTAGTTGCATGATGTTAGGAACCCCTGCTTGAAAACTAGATGTACGGTTCGATAGAATGCTGTGCTAATAGGACTCCGGTAAAAGACGAGTGATTTCCTGTCACTCGCGAGAAAATAGGAGTTGAATGTCTACTACACGCTGCAATCATAAGGACATGGACGGGCTATGGAACGATGGTTACGATTGAGGCCCGTCTGTCTAGTGAAAAATGGTAAGGCCGCAGGGTGTGGTAGTGATGGTTAAGTCTTTGAACGTACTAAACACATGCCGAGATTATGGGAATTGGTAAGCTTAAGTACTTGATTGGCCCGACAAGGGGACGACATCCTACCATTTGAACTTCGGTCCCATGTGCATATGGCGAGTGCAGAGAGTGGTCACGACCTGGCGCCGAACCGTGGCGTGGGGCTCTTGTCCTCTCGGAGGGTAGCCCCGATCCACGACCCGGAAAGAAAGGGGAAAAGTTGCACGTGTGACTCTAGGGAGTAACCACGTGACGTGTGTTTAGGTTTCCCTTGCAAGGTTAAGAAATTCGATTCGAATCGTCCGTTTCTCACGGCTATTGAGACTGCTTAACCATTTTTACCCACAGAGTAAGAAGAGGAACAATGAGGATGAATGAACTGGTTGGATGAAAATTTAATGCTTCACCATGTATGCTTTTGGATAGCTGCTTATCTAGAATGGTTAATGAAACTAGAATCTTGAGCTAAAAGTTGAAAGTAAGGACCCACTTGTAGATGCTTTTCGGCAAAACAAACCCCTGAGCCAAAAAGCCTTGCATATCTAGAGTCGGTGGAGTAGATTCCACTACTCGGGTAAGTCTAGCTGAGTATTAGTATACTCAGCCTTGCTTGTGGCTCGTTTTCAGGTGAGACCTTTGAAGATATGATTGCTAGCTTGACTTGGCCCTGCACTCTTCCCCCTGGTTGGTCGGTGGAATGGAACACGCCCCCGTCCAACGGAGATAACGCCGAGTGATGTCTCGTACGGGCTTCATCGAGACATCCTTATCGTCGAGTAGCTTTCGTTGTTTTATTTTCCGCTGCAACTTAAACTCTGAAGAAACTATTTAGTGATGATCATCGAAGTACTTGGTTTCTAAACTCAAAACTTGGTGTGTAATATTTACTTATGCTAATGTTGTAATATTTGCTGGAATGTGGTATTCTCTGGGCTCATCGTCGCATGAGCGTTTGTATGTATGGCGCTCGATCCGCTCACCGTGGTTGTATCGGGAGGTTATACCCGACAGACCAGTGGATTACTCCGTTTGAAGTGTATGGTTAATCGAGAATGCCTTAATGGTGATGGTTAATACACTTGAGCCGGATTAATTCAGGTGGTTCTGCCACAGCTTGCCTACATGGAGTACCTAAGATAATTATTTCCGATCGTGGTACTCAGTTTGTAGCACGCTTTTGGGAACAATTGCAAGCTTCTCTTGGTACTAAATTGATTCGAAGCTCAGCCTATCATCCTCAGACTGACAGACAAACTGAAAGAGTGAACCAAATTCTTGAAGACATGCTTAGAGCTTGCGTCATTCACTATGACAAGAATTGGGACAAATGCCTATCCCTAGAAGAGTTCTCATACAACAATAGCTATCAAGCGAGTTTGAAAATGGCACCATTTGAGGCCTTATATGTACGAAGGTGTCGAACTCCTTTAAGTTGGTCACAGACCGGAGAACGCAAAATATTTGGACCAGACTTGGTAATCGAGGCCGAAGAAAAAGTGAGAGTAATACAAGAAAACGTTAGAGCCGCCCAGTCCAGGCAAAAGAGCTATTTCGACAGAAGGAGGAAGCCACTAAAATTTGAAGTTGGTGACCACGTCTAGCTTGGAGTTTCACCAACCAAGGGAGTACAACGATTCGGAGTCAAAGGAAAACTTTCTCCCCGATATGTTGGTCCCTATGAAATCATCGAGATTTGCGGACCCGTAGCCTATAGAATTCAACTGCCCCCTCAGCTTGCAGCCATCCATGATGTCTTTCACGTGTCTCAACTCAAGAAGTGTGTTCGAGTCCATACCGAGGTTGTCAAACAACCGGAAATATTAGTAGAGCCCGACCTCTCGTATGTTGAGTACCCTATCAAAATCATGGATCAAAAAGAAAGAAGCACTAGAAGAAAAGTGATTAAAATGTACAAAATTCAATGGAATCATCACACTGAGGAAGAAGCCACATGGGAAACTGAAAGCTATCTAAACCAAAATTTCCCGGGTTTTCTCAACTCTACCGAAGGTACACACAGAATCCACACTAAGCCTATTGTCCGAATCTCGGGGCGAGATTCTTTTTAAGGGGGAAAGGCTGTGACACCTCAGGTGTTTAAATTACGAAATAAGCCTCATTAGCTTAACACGATGCATAAATAGGTAAGAAAAGTTTAAAAGAAATGAATTATAAATTGGTTTTGCTTTGAATTAAAAATAGATGTGTATATGTGCATAAATACATGTACTTTAATCAAACAAATTAAATAAATCTCACCTCAATGCACTTGGCGGTGAAATTTAATAGGCACACCATCAATGACAGGATAAACAAAAGTCTAGTTGAAGCCTAGGAGAGAATACAAATTTTTGCCCAGGAAATGACGTGCCCTCCGAATCATACTTTTTGAGTTTTTAAAATAACTTCTAAACTAGAACTCAAATGAACTTTGGCCTGAAACAAAACTTATGTAACTTTTCATTTTGAACAACTTTCATGTTCAGAGATTTTTGAGTTGCAACACAAAAATTTGAGAAACACCTTACTTTGCAAACCAGCCCCTGCCTTTTCTTCTATTTTCACTTCCAGACCCTCCCCTTTTCTCTGCTTCGCCCGACACCCCCCGCCCGTCGCGCTAGTTGCCGCTGGCCACCTGGCCGGCGATGCTTGCCGCCCACGCCGCGACAAGCCAATGGCCGGCCAACCCCGCCCGACCAGCTGCGCTGCCCCCCCCCCCCCCCCACGTCGCGTCCCTGCCCAGCCCGTGTGCTTCACGCGCGCAACACCGTCGCCGCGCCCAATGGACAAGCCGCGCCGCGCCCACCAGTCACCTCGCTCGCCGCCAAGCAAGCCAGCTGCTGCAGCTGCTCGCCCAACCCACGCCCGCGTGATCTTCCCTCCCCCTTGCCAAATCCCCGGCGCCCAATCCTCTGCTCACGACCGCCGCATGCCGCCCCGGCTTTGCTCACCGCCCGCCGCGCCCAATGGCACACCTTCGCCGTAACTTCCCGGCCCCAGCTTCGCCCGGCCCGCTCCCTCCCTCCTGCAACCTATAAAAGGTGGCACAAAGCCGCTCGTGCGCATCCCGACCCACCAGAATGCTGCCGCCACTGCCATTGCCGCCGCCGTAAGGAGTCCGCCGTGGAGCTCACCTCTCCGGCCACCCATTGCCAGAGCTGAGTCTCCAACCACCACCACACCGCCCCACCGCAGCTCACTGCCCCGCCCATCACCGCCCAGACCCGCCGGAGCGCTGCCACCACCCTCCACCGCCACCCGCCCCAGACCGCCGTGGACACCCCACCTCCAGCCCTCCTCCACCCGAACCGAGGCTCGGAACGGGACTACATCACCCCGCCGGAGCTTCCCAACCCGCCAGCATTGCCCCAACCCCTCCGGAGCACCGTCGCCGACGCTCCGCACCGCCGCCGCCCCCTGTTCCACGCCGACGAGCCCTTTCCGGCCAGCCCCAAGCCCGACCAAGGCCACCACAATGGAGCTCTCGGCTCCCTGCTACTCCCCCGACCCATTCCCCTCGCCACTGATGAGCCCCCTCGCCAGAATTTGACCGGCTGCCATGCCAGCGCCACCATGGGAGCCAATTGCAACGATTGAAATCTATAAACCTGTGTTTAAACTTTGAACTCAAAAATAGCAAAATTGTAAAATTCATATAAAATCATAGAAAAATACAAATTAACTGTTCTGGAATCGATAGAAGAAAATCTACAACTTTTGTTAGATGAGTTTCTTCAGATGTTTGCTATATTTTGTTCTACATTAAATGGAAGGTTTAATAGCTTTTAAATGAACCCACTATTGTAGACTAGTGCTGCATTTGATTTTTGGACAGTAGATTGGTTGCTTGATGTGTAGGCCAGTGTAAAAATTTTAGGACCATAACCCATCTCTAGCTAAACTTTTTATTAAACTTTGTTTATGCCATAAAATAATACAACTAATTTGTACCTGCTGATATATTGTGTTTCATGCTGTGAAACTTTTCCAGAGCTGTTATAGTGATGCTTAAATACCATAGAAAAAGTTTAGAACCTTTTTCCTTCCTGTAACCTATTTATATAATTTTGTGGTAGGAAAAATGCACGAATTCAAATAATTAGTTTCTGTATTTGGAAAATGTTCAACATTTCACTGTGGGACGCCTTAGAGTAGCTCATGCTGTATAAAAAGTTTCATACTCAGAAACCCTGTAAAACATCCTGTAGAAATTAATCTTCATTAACCTAAGTGTAACTTGTCCTATTTATTATGCTCCGTATCTTACACAATAAAATCTGAAAAATTTACAATACCATATATGTGTGTAGGTTAACCCCCTGTAAAATGTTTGGCATCAATACTTGCATGGTTTGTTCTGTATAAAAATAACTATGTTCTAGAAGTGGTTGTGTAATACATTTTCCATAATTACTCTGCTGAATAAAAATGTCTGAAATTTTTACGGTGTTGTTGTCTCTGCATAATGTACTCTAAATAAAAATTTAATCACTAGAAGTTACCTAGTCCAGAAGTTGTGTTTAATACATGCTTGTGCTTAGAAAATTAAGTTTCCAATATAACACAACCCCTTCTTGTTTAATGAAGTTAAATAGTTTAAGTTATACTCTATTTGTGATTGCCCAAGAAATCTTAACTAAGTAACTTCACAACCAAATCTATGTTTTGTGGACTGCAACTTTATCGTGAAGGACAATAATCGTCATATACCATCACTACAACTTACACTTGTGCATTCATATAGAATCGACTACTCTCGCCGATGGAACGTACGAGTTGGTGCCCGAGTCCGAGAGTGAGCAGCGTGAAGCTCAAGTGAATATAACTGAAGCTTTCGAAGACCCAAAACCGAGTTCGGACGAGCCCCAAACTAACTTTACCCAAGAAGGCAAGCCCCGGAGCATGAACCCTATTTTCTAAATTATGCAACTTATTACTCTACTTTACTTGTGCATTATGTTTATAAGAGTTGAATGAAAACTTAGTTGCATGAACTTAGGTTCCTATGTTCTAAACACTAGATATAAGGTTCGATAGAATGCTATGATAATAGGACTCCGGTAAAAGTCGAGTGATTTCCTGTCACTCGCGAGAATGTAGGAGTTGAATGTTTACTACATGCTACAATCATAAGGTCGACGGACGGGGCTATGGTGCGATGTTTATGTTGATGATGGAGGCCCCGTCTGTTTAGTGAAAAATGCTAAGGCCATAGTGTGTGGTAGTGGTGGTTAAGCATTTGAACGTACTAACCACATGCCGAGAATATGGTAATCGGTAAGCTTAAGTACTGGATTGAACCGAGGCCGGAATATACTCCCCACCGTCTTTAATTCGTTCACATCTAGCTAATGGCGGGTGCATGTGCTGCCATGGCCCGGCCGGGTCTGTGGTCCATGGGGACGTGTAGTCGAGGGCGGTGGGCATGTTCTGTGAAGCGGAAATTGAAGGGAAAAGTTGCACGTGTGACTCTGGGAGTAACCACGTGACGTGTGTTTAGGTTTCCCTTGCAAGGTTAAGAAATTCGATTCGAATCGTCCGTTTCTTACGGTTATTGAGACTGCTTGACCCTTTTACCACATAGAGTAAGAAGAGGAACAATGATAATGATTAATCTTGTTGGATGCAAATTAATTCTTCCACCATGTATGATATTGGATAGTTGCTTACCTAGAATGGTTAAGAAAACTAGAATATGGAGCTAAAATTTGAAAGTAAGGACCTACCTGTATATGCTTTTCGGCAAAACAAACCCCTCAAGCCAAAAGCCTTGCATGTTTAGGAGTCGGCTAAGTATATTTCACTAGTCGGGTAAGCCTTGCTGAGTATTAGTATACTCAGCCTTGCTGGTGGCCTGTTTTCAAGTGATACTTTCGAGGATATGATCTCTAGTTTGACTTGGCCGTGTACCCTTCCTCCTGGTTGGTCGGTAGAATGGGATGCGCCCCCGGCCAACGATGATAATGCCGAGTAGTTATCGTTGTTTTCTTTTTTTTCGCTGCTTTGAACTCTGAAGAAACTGTTACTTTTAAACTCTGAAGTACCTTGTTTTACGAATTCAAACTCAGTTGTAATAATAATTTATGATGAACCCTGTGATGTAAAATCTGTGGAATGTTGTATCCTCTGGGCTCACCTTCGTGTGAGTACTTGTATGTGTGGTTTCGATCGGAAAAAACCGTGGCTGTATCGGGAGGTTACCCGACAGACCAATGGATTATTCCGTTTGAAGTGCGAGTTAGCCCTGATTGCCCTCGTGGTGATGGTTAGCTCACTTGAGCCGGATTAATTCAGGTGGTTCTGCCACACATTGATAAGATGTGAGAGATTCTTCAAGTGGGTAGCCTAGGAGAAGTTTAAAATCGAGGATGTTGAAGATATGGAAGTTTAGCTTGACCTCAACTTTTTCTATTTTAAGCATGACGACACTTGCGACCGCCCGACATTCAAGATGTGTCCAAAGGGACAATTCTTGATGAGCTTGTCGGATGGTCTTAGCATAACATCGCCCAAGAGTGTGTACGCTAAGTGCCATGGCATGATGTTAACCTCTATAAGGGGGTTAAGATGGGCTTCTACGGCAATTCCCCTTATAGAGCAGGGGATGATCTTGGAAGGTGAACTAATCCAAATTCCTTCGAAAAAGTGTCTCGCCCGACGATTTCTCCTTCGTGACCTCCATGAGATTTGCTTTGTTTAGAGGATCGAGAGGTAAAGGAGGTACCGTAGTCCTGACGAAAGCATCTGTCAAGGGATTTTGAGATTGATCCGTACAGACAGAATAAGGTTCGTCTCCTAAGAGATTTGAGGTATTTCTGTGATTTCTAAGCGGATCACCCTCGAATTGAGAAGAGAACTCTGAAGGTTGAATTTCTTCATCCTTTGATGTTCATGGTTCGGGAGAGGGCTCAACAGACGAATCTTGGGATTTCGGAGATAAAAGCTTGGATTTGGCTGTTGAGAGACTCTCATGTCTTGGCTCGGATTCCTCACGATGGGGTTCGTTATGATCGCTAGGGAAAGACGAGTCTTCTAAGAGGTCACCTAGAATCTCTATTCCTTCTGTTAGAGTTTTGTGTGTAAACGAACCTCCGGTGGCGATGCTGAAATCAAGGGCAGATTCCGTATCTAAACCCGAGCAAAAGATGTCTATTGATACATCTTCGGGTATAGACAGGTCTGTGCTGGATGCAGAAAGGCATGAGAATCTAGCCCACGCTGCACCTATGGATTCCTTCTCCAATTGCTTGAAGCTGAGGATGTCAATCGGTAGGGATTCTCTGCGTTCCGTAAGGGAGAACGAGTAACAAAAGTCAACTCTAAATTCGCCCCAATTACCGGTCGCACTCCCTATCGTGCGGGTGTACCATTGCTCCGCCTTCCATATGAGAGAGAGAGGAAACAACTTCATCCGCAATGTTTCCTGTGTCATGCCTGGGATTACCTACCATGAGCACAGTTCCTCAAACTTTTGCAGATGATCGTCGGGATTTGCATTGATTGCTCCAGAGAAGGGTCGATTTTGAAACATGGCTATAATGCGAGGATGGAGTCCGTAGCCAGATGAAGGGGTTGATCTTGAAGTTGGTAAGTGCTTATAAAACTCACCCCTTGGGAGATAGAGCTATTCAATGGATAGCTTCTCCATGGGTAGTCGGGGTAAAGGTAGAATCAAAGAAATGAAAAAGTTAGGAGGATGAACTAGGTCCGAAGAGAATATAACAACCGTTCCCTGGCAACAACGCCAGAAAGCTTGTTGACATTTCCTAGTGTCATGAAAATAAATCCACAAGCGTCGGATGACGTTGTAGCTTTCACCCAAGAGTATTCCAAGGGTATCGTATCCACTGAGGAATGTGTGTATATTCTCTAAGGTTCAGGTTCGTCCAAGGACACCACACCAATTAGAAGCAAGGAGTAGAGAGGATTCCTAAGGCTAAGAATCAAAGGTAAGATAGAATTATCCTAGTCGTTCACATCGGGCTACTGGCTTCTCACAGAATAAGACTGGTGAGTTCCAGTAATACGGCACTAGGATATACCCGAATGGGGAAGGTTCCGCTGGATAGACAGGGCTGCCACCACCTGCTACTTACCTCATCTAACCATGGGATATAACACAACCAACAGGTAAGATCTGATCTAGACACCATGTCTATATCATCCTTTACTAACTCTAGAATCGTACTTATTCTAGAGGCATCCACTACACTAGTGAACTATTGATCCGGCAACCAACTAAGTGAAACTAGCCCTACACTTAACTAAGAGACTAAAGCACAGAAGAAGTCATGAGCACTTACTTTGATTGATAAGCATCCATCGAGGTACAAGCTGGAGAAGAGCGCCGGTGTGCACACTGGCTCCTCCCCGACTCCCCCTCACTCTCTCCCTAATTCTAAGCACTACCTAAGCAGCACTAGCCTCTAAGAAGGACTCCAAGCTCCAAAAGTGAGAGAGGAAGCAGAGGTGAGTTGTGTCCTCTTTAGAAGCCCCTCCCCTTGTATTTATAGGGGTGAACCAGGGTGCTCTTGCCCAGGATTGCAGCTCTATCACCTGGAACCGACCTTGGGGTCCAATGAGGAGCTGCCACGTGCAAGCTTTAAGTCGGTGGAGCTGGTGCTGGATCGGCCGAACTACCTGGGTCGGCCGACCTAAGTCTGGCTCCAACCGGGCTCAGCTTCGGTCAGGTGGCTAGTAAGTGGGCCCTATGGGTACTGGTGGATGAGTTGGCGCTGTCCTAAGTCGGTTTCCTGCGTTGGTGGGCCCTTTGATCCATGGGATGCTGAATGTTTGAGCCTGATTGGTCGGAGTGGTGTTGCCTTGGATCGCGAGTGTGTTGCCTTGCTCTTTGAGGTGTGTTTCCTGTACTGCTTGAACTGCATTTCTTGCCCAAATATCTACATTGCAAAATCTCCAAGGGAAATGGGGAAATGATATTATTTGGGTTAAATACGCAGGTTAAGCATTTTAGTCATCCCACTATTCGGGTCAAATGATGCTCAGAATTGGTCCGTAGCGAGCGTCAACACTAGTCATGTTCGATGCCAAGCTATACGTGCCGCCCTCGGACCCACTTGTCACACGCGGTTTAAGGACTAAACCGAATGCATAACTATATGTATGCTAGGATCGAGTTCCATGCATATAGTGACATCATCAGTGGATAACAGACACAGTATCACGTAAAGAAACATAAATAAGGACTTACAAGACTATCAGAGATATGCGCTTATCATGGAAACGAAGGCTCCATACTTCACAGGCAAACGACTGGGGGTTGCGTATGCCTAGAACTCTTCATCATCTTCAGTAGACTTCACACCTTTTTCTTCTAAGCAGCAGTTAGCAAGGGTGAGTACACTTATGGTTGGTACTCAGCAAGGCCACAAGAAATAACCAGAGTAACAATTTAAATCCATCTTTAAGTTTATTAATCATGTGAGGGTCCAGGCCGCTCTTGACCGTGAGCACGGCTGATATATCAGTTTTAGACACTCTGCAGAGGTTGTACACTTTCACCATAAGTCGCGTAAAAGTTCAAAAGAACTTTGGACCCAACCATGCTGTGCTAGCCAGGCACAATACCACACTTTCGAGGTGTGATTGCATAGGGACGCTACGAGGCCTTTACAAATATTCCCTAGTAAGAAGTAGTCCACTAGAGTTTCGGTAGCGGCGTGGTCCATAAACCTCCCAAATGGTCAGCACCTTAACGAAGGCTGCTACCCCAAGAGGACCGGGCTATGACCCCTATCACCGACCCCCTCCTTGCCCTTTTGGTAAGACCGTTTCAAACTAGAGTCTCTAATTATTTAGCCAAGACCAGAGCCATATAGTTCTCGTGGTTGTACTGTTTTCCTGGGTGGTTCTCCACGTTCCATTTAATACATGGTACTCTTGTAAATAAGCATAGATAGAAGGATGGTTAGGGTCACTTGCCTTTTTCCAACGAAAAGCTACTCTTACTGCTCTTCAGCTCTTGCTTACTTGAAAACCTTGATCTTCAAGCTTCAATAGCGATCATTCTACTTGAAGCAAACATCGAGCACAAACATACAAAATAACAAACAAGTACAGCTAAGAACAATACACCAATCACAAAACAAAAGCTTTTAAAAGAGCGTGCTAAAGGATAAGGCTCGCTGCTACAGTTACAAGAGCACAAGAAACACGGAAAACGGAGCTAGGGTTGAAAAGACACAGCTATCGAAAGATTGGTATTATAAAAGAAACAAAAGAACTATGAGCTTTATTTATTTTATTTGAAAAACAAATGTAAAAGATATTCAAAACAAAATATCCTTGATTATAATTAACTAATATTATATTTTTATTTATAAAAGCGGACTAGAACTTAGTCATATTTTATTTATGATTGTCTATATACAAATTACACTAATTAACAATTAATTAGAAAGAAACTTGTGAGAGCATCTAAACGCATAACTTTATATTTGGTGTTCAACTAAATAAATTATATTTAGAACACATTTGAGTTGGTATTAATTGAATTGACATTAGTTATGAAAAACCGGAGGTAAAGACCTAGGTAGATTTTAATTAGAAAAGCTAGGTGAGAGAACTTTAGTCGAATTAAATCTATTTTTAATTAAAAGACAGGAACTAAGGCACAACGACACGACTAAACGATAGCTTAAGCTTTAGAAGACTTAACGCAACGAGAACGAGTCGAAACGGAGCTAAAACGACGAAGGTAGGGCTAAAACAAGGCTCCAGATACTTATCTGCGAAGAAACTGAACTTCTAGGGGTTAAATTGAAGAAATCAAGGGCTAAAACATAATTAAACCTTAAACAGAGGGTCGGGGTGCAATACTATAGGTCCTGGACAGCGGGTACTAATTCTAGAAAGGTTAGGGGTCGGGACAGAAAAAGAAAGGGCTCAACTCTAATTATTTTTCTACTGGTCTGAACTGCGGGTTGATTCCTGGAAAACCTAGGGGCTTTTCTGCAAAAGTTCCGGGGACGGCTAGGGTCGGGCGAATCTGGTCCGTTGGGGTAGCCGTGCGGCGACTGTAGACCGGCGGCCACGGCGGCGGGCGGAAACAGAGGTCCTGTGAGAAATCGGGGCTGCGATAAAGCGAGAGAGAGAGAGGGGGGATACGGGGGCGGCTTGGTGCTCACCACTTCGCGGATCTCCGGCGAGAGTTGCAGGCGGCGGAGAAGCAGCGGGTTGGCGAATCGACGGAGAGGCGGCGACACGGGGCGGCGGTGTTCCTCCGGTGTGCGGTCTCCAGTGGCGTGCGACGGTGTTGAGTAGAGGAAGGGATTGAAGATGGCTCTGGTGCAAAGCGGGGCTCTGGCGTGGGTTTTATAGGGGCAGAGAGGAGACGGAGCGGCCGGGAAAAGGGAAGGCGGCGGCTCACGCGGCGGACAGCGAAGGAAAGGGCGGAGCGCGTACCGCGACGAGTATGGCAGCCAGCGTCGCGGGGAAGGAAAGAGGAGACGCGGGCGACGACGCGGAGTCGATCTGGATTCGGGGTGAGGAAAAAGGAAAGGGGAGGGTGCCCGGACGACGGCACGGCGGTGCGTCTAGCGTCGCGACGGAGAAAAGGAAACAGAGGAGCGGGAGCGGAAGGAAGAAGAAAGGAAAGAAGAGAAGGGGAAACTGACGAGTGGGGCCAGCGCGTTAGTGGAAGAGGGGTGAGGGAAGGTAAGGCGTTTGGGCTGACGGAGTCGGGCCGCGGGGTTGGGCCGCAGAGAGAGAGGAAAAAGAAGAAGAGAAGAAGGATTGGGCCGACTGGACTGGGCCGCGAGGGAAAAGAAAAGGAGAAGAGAAGGAAAAGAAAAAGAAGAGGAGGAGAAGAAAAAAATAGAAGGAGAAGAGAGAGAGGTTTGGGCCGAACTGAAAGAGGGAAAAGGGAGAGAGAAAGATGGGATGAGCCAAAAGAGATAGGGAAGAGAGAGAAAAGATTTAGGGTAGGTTTTGGATATTTTTATTTTGCAAACTGAAACACGCAAACTAACAAAAACCAATGCAACGACATGAATGCAACATACATAAAACCATTTTATTTTAATTCTGAAAGACAATTATTTATTTTTCCTATACTAACTTCTCTGTAAAGAAAATAAATATGAATTTTTTTATATAATTACGAGAAAATCATTGTTTTATTATTATTGTTATTATTTTTAATCACATCCTAAAATCCATTAATTTTAGGGTGTGACAAATCTACCCCCCTTAAAAGGAATCTCGTCCCGAGATTCGCAAAGGCTAGCAAGAGACAAAGGTTTAGGTGAGTGGCATCCATCTTTCTTCCACATCGTTCATTCTTACAATAGCTCCTCGATCACACTTATTAGTGCCCCACAACCACATGAAACACTCCTTGGATACTTAGTCTAATTCCACTTTTAACTATCCATTCCTTCCTTAGCTTCGTTGGTCCATCTTTTGAAGAACCTTCTTCATATATTGATAAAGTGATTTTGGAATAGAGCTGGTTTGATTCCATGATCGCTTTTCCTTGGCTTGACTGTCTCCTTCCAAGATATCCTCAAGTCTTCTCAGCATAACCCTTACTTGTTTTGGTATCTTGGCGACTCGATGTGGTATGAGAAATGGGCATTGGGAATTGATGGCATTCTTGTCTAGCTGAGGTTTCCTGATCACCTATCCTGCTAAGTAGGCAAACTGATGACATCTGACTGAGTGCAGGGCCATTAGGACTTTGGTCCAGGGGTTGATTATCATCCTCTTTTGCACACCAACTGGCAAGATGTTCGTCTTCTCGACACTTGAGGCAATATAATCCAGCATCACATGACCTAATCACCTTACTCTTTGTTGGACATTTATTAACATAGTGACCTTTTTCACCACATTTGAAGCACACTCCTTTAACATATCCATTCGGGCTTCCTTTCTGCTCCACCATAGCTCTTTGTGAAGCAATCTGGGCATCAGAATTCTTCTTAATAGAGTTGTCATGCGGAGGTTGAACAACTTTAGGTTGTAGTTGGTTGGAACAGGGTTGAGTACTGCTATGTACCAATGGTTCTGGTAACTCCATCTTCTCTTGGCTTTCTTCACTTGCTTGTTTCTTGCGTTGCTTGATTCTACTAGGCTGAAATTCCTTGAAAGAAATACTCCAATCCTCAAGGTTCATAGTCTGAGTACCATCTTGATATTGGGTAACTTCCTCTTGGAAAGTCTCTTGGGTAGATAAATCCTTATTAGCATCTAAATAGTAATATTGTCTCGCTTCAGCTGTCATTAGGCTAGCATCTTCTTGAAGATATGGCTGACCATAATGCTCACAACATTGACATGTTCCTGGGGTCTTGATATCTTTATATTGTCTCTCAATTTCTAGCTCTAGCGCTCCACGACTTTTCTTATTCCTTTGACGGTTCCATGCTTCAGCGACTTGCCTCTTCACTGGTCCGGTAGGAATGTCTGGTTTGGTCAACTTCATGTTATTAGGGGATGATATATTGGGCTGCATCCTTCCTCGTAAGACTTGAGCCTGCATGGCTAATAGCTTCCTTTTATCAAACGGTGACAGAATTGGTGAAATCTGATGGTTATCACTACTAAGGGAGTTGTGGTTCATAGGAGCTGAGGCGTGCTTTGTAATATGCTGATGAATATTGATCATGGTTTGAGCCATTGCTTGTAGACTTTGAGTTTGTGCTGCCATATACTCTAGCATCCTATGCTCAAATGATGAGGCTACAAGTGGAATATTTAGGTCACCTTCATTAGCTCTTTCTTCATGATTTCCGTTGGGACTCGCCATCTGGTTGGGTGGTAAGGGTGAAATTAGAGGAGAAGGAGAATAACTAAAATGATAAAGAATGATTGGGGAATAAGGTAGAGTCCATGATATCATCTTCATTTGCTATCATCTCAAAAATCAAGCAAATAAATCAAGGTAGAAAGGAGAATAGCACAGAGGTGACAAAAAGAGATAGGGAATTATTGGCTTTAGCTTCTTTAATTTGTCGACCACTGCAGATGTTTGTAGGTTTCTACTGATGATGCCGGTGTTGCCTTCAACTTCCTACTGGGTTATTGAGGTCATCATCGAAGTAAGGTAGACTGATGAATAGCAAACTGCAAGAGTAGGGTCTTCCTTTCTTTGACTTGCTTCTAACTAGGCGGTGGTGGTGTCAATAACTTCTGCTTGTTGACATTTTTAGCTTCCTTCTCGACATCATCTTTTGGAATAGGGAGAAAGAAAAGAAAAGAACAAGGATGTGGGAGATACAAGAGAAACCCAACTAAGCAACTGATGTCATTGTAGGTAGAAGACCCACAATACACTAACAATCATTACAAAGAAGCGAATCAGGAAAGGTCATAAAGAAAAGCAACATCACGCAAACACAGAACTACACTAGTCAACACACAGTCAAGGAATGATGCTAAACGTTGTTAATAGGGCTGCAAGGGGTACACCTAAGCACGGGTTGTCTCTTCATGTTCAACCTTCTTGATACAGGCATCCTTTAGCTTGCGCAGTGCAGAATCTTGCTCTTCGGGTGAGTGTGTCATAGTATTCCGCTGTTGATTTTAACTTTTCCGGGGGTAAGTGATGACTCCATCCTTCAGTAGTCTTGAGCAGGCTTTGGGTCAGGTGGCAAGAATGATCTAAATAGTTTGAATAAAAGGAGAGTAGAAGGTCATCTTGGAATGAAAAAGGCAACAGAAAGAATCCAAAATGGTCGTGCTTAAGATGCAAGGGGATCGGAGTAAAATGTGGAGGATAGATAAAATCCAGGAGGGGATATGTTTAAAAAGATATATAGGAATTAATGAGAAATTATTAAGGAGTGAAGGTAAGAACCATCACAAACAAACCAAGATGAGGTGAGATGTGATTGCGGTTTTAGTAAAAACCAGAAAGGATAATTGACCAAGGGTCGAGTATTAAAATAAGTTATCAAAGAAAAGAGTAAGTCAATAGATAAGGATGGGGGTTTTACATTTGCAAAACAAGGATGTGCAAATAAAAAAGAAGGTCAGGTGAGAAAGGTGAGTTATCAAGGCGGGTTGAGAAAAGAAAATGGTCAAGGAGCGAGAATATTTATCGGGAAGGTCAAGGGTAAGACAGGAATAAGTTGTATAGTAAAATAGACCTTAAGGAGCGATCATTGCTATCTAAGCTTACGTCCTACAGTCGATACAGCTCTGATACCACCTCTGTCACACCCGGTTTAAGTACTAAACCGAATGCATAACTATATGTATGCCAGGATCGAGTTCCATACATATAGTGACATCATCAGTGAATAACAGACACAATATCACGTAAAGAAACATAAATAAGGACTTACAAGACTATCAGAGATATGCGCTTATCATGGAAACGAAGGCTCCATACTTCACAGACAAACGACTGGGGGTTGCGTATGCCTAGAACTCTTCATCATCTTCAGTAGACTTCACACCTTTTTCTTCTGAGCAGCAGTTAGCAAGGGTGAGTACACTTATGGTTGGTACTCAGCAAGGCCACAAGAAATAACCAGAGTAATGATTTAAATCCATCTTTAAATTTATTAATCATGTGAGGGTCCAGGCCGCTCTTGACCGTGAGCACGGCTGATATATCAGTTTTAGACACTCTGCAGAGGTTGTACACTTTCACCATAAGTCGCGTAAAAGTTCAAAAGAACTTTGGACCCAACCATGCTGTGATAGCCAGGCACAATACCACACTTTCGAGGTGTGATTGCATAGGCACGCTACGAGGCCTTTACAAAGATTCCCTAATAAGAAGTAGTCCGCTAGAGTTTCGGTATCGGCGTGGTCCATAAACCTCCCTAATGGTCAGCACCTTAACGAAGGCTGCTACCCCAAGAGGACCGGGCTATGACCCCTATCACCGACCCCCTCCTTGCCCTTTCGGTAAGACTGCTTCAAACTAGAGTCTCTAATTATTTAGCCAAGACCAGAGCCATATAGTTCTCGTGGTTGTACTGTTTTCCTGGGTGGTTCTCCACGTTCCATTTAATACATGGTATTCTTGTAAATAAGCATAGATAGAAGGATGGTTAGGGTCACTTGCCTTTTTCCAACGAAAAGCTACTCTTACTGCTCTTCAGCTCTTGCTTACTTGAAAACCTTGATCTTCAAGCTTCAATAGCGATCATTCTACTCGAAGCAAACATCGAGCACAAACATACAAAACAACAAACAAGTACAGCTAAGAACAATACACCAATCACAAAACAAAAGCTTTTAAAAGAGCGTGCTAAAGGATAAGGCTCGCTGCTACAGTTACAAGAGCACAAGAAACACGGAAAATGGAGCTAGGGTTGAAAAGACACAGCTATCGAAAGATTGGTATTATAAAAGAAACAAAAGAACTATGAGCTTTATTTATTTTATTTGAAAAACAAATGTAAAAGATATTCAAAACAAAATATCCTTGATTATAATTAACTAATATTATATTTTTATTTATAAAAGCGGACTAGAACTTAGTCATATTTTATTTATGATTGTCTATATACAAATTACACTAATTAACAATTAATTAGAAAGAAACTTGTGAGAGCATCTAAACGCATAACTTTATATTTGGTGTTCAAATAAATAAATTATATTTAGAACACATTTGAGTTGGTATTAATTGAATTGACATTAGTTATGAAAAACCGGAGGTAAAGACCTAGGTAGATTTTAATTAGAAAAGCTAGGTGAGAGAACTTTAGTCGAATTAAATCTATTTTTAATTAAAAGACAGGAACTAAGGCACAACGACACGACTAAACGATAGCTTAAGCTTTAGAAGACTTAACGCAACGAGAACGAGTCGAAACGGAGCTAAAATGACGAAGGTAGGGCTAAAACATGGCTCCAGGGACTTATCTGCGAAGAAACTGAACTTCTAGGGGTTAAATTGAAGAAATCAAGGGCTAAAACATAATTAAACCTTAAACAGAGGGTCAGGGTGCAAAACTATAGGTCCTGGACGACGGGTACTAATTCTGGAAAGGTCAGGGGTCGGGACAGAAAAAGAAAGGGCTCAACTCTAATTATTTTTCTACTGGTCTGGACTGCGGGTTGATTCCTGGAAAACCTAGGGGCTTTTCTGCAAAAGTTTCAGGGACGGCTAGGGTCGGGCGAATCTGGTCCGTTGGATCAGAATCGTGTGGCAGGGTAAGGGTCGGGTGAATCGGACGCGGCTCGGATCTATTCTGGCCGTTAGATCTAGATCGAGCGGCAGGACGAGGGTCGGCTCGACTGAGTAGAAAGGGTCGGGCGAATCGGACGCTGCGCTGGGCGGCGGCACACACCGGCGGCGAGCAGGCGCGGTGGGGGACGGTCGGAGTTCACCGAATCTGGTGTTCCGTGGCTCGGTTCAGGCTGGGTTTATGCCGGGGAGAGAGTGGGCGACACGGCGAAGGTGAGGGTGGTTATGGGGTAGCCGTGCGGCGACTGTAGACCGGCGGCCACGGCAGCGGGTGGAAACAGAGGTCCGGCGAGAAATTGGGGCTGCGATAAAGCGAGAGAGAGAGAGAGGGGAAACGGGGGCGGCTTGGTGCTCACCACTTCGCGGATCTCCGGCGAGAGTTCCAGGCGGCGGAGAAGCAGCGGGTTGGCGAATCGACGGAGAGGCGGCGACACGGGGCGGCGGTGTTCCTCCTGTGTGCGGTCTCCAGTGGCGTGCAACGGTGTTGAGTAGAGGAAGGGATTGAAGATGGCTCTGGTGCAAAGCGGGGCTCTAGCGTGGGTTTTATAGGGGCAGAGAGGAGACGGAGCGGCCGGGAAAAGGGAAGGCGGCGGCTCACGCGGCGGACAGCGAAGGAAAGGGCGGAGCGCGTTCCGCGACGAGTATGGCAGCCAGCGTCGCGGGGAAGAAAAGAGGAGACGCGGGCGACGGCGCGGAGTCGATCTGGATTCTGGGTGAGGAAAAAGGGAAGGGGAGGGAGCGCGGACGACGGCGCGGCGGCGCGTCTGGCGTCGCGACGGGGAAAAGGAAACAGGGGTGCGGGAGCGGAAGGAAGGAAGAAGAAAGGAAAGAAGAGAAGGGGAAACTGACGAGTGGGGCCAGCGCGTCAGTGGAAGAGGGGTGAGGGAAGGTAAGGCGTTTGGGCTGACGGAGTCGGGCCGCGGGGTTGGGCCGCAGAGAGAGAGGAAAAAGAAGAAGAGAAGAAGGATTGGGCTGACTGGACTGGGCCGCGAGGGAAAAGAAAAGGAGAAGAGAAGGAAAAGAAAAAGAAGAGGAGGAGAAGAAAAAAATAGAAGGAGAAGAGAGAGAGGTTTGGGCCGAACTGAAAGAGGGAAAAGGGAAAGAGAAAGATGGGATGAGCCAAAAGAGATAGGGAAGAGAGCGAAAAGATTTAGGGTAGTTTTTGGATATTTTTATTTTGCAAACTTAAACACGCAAACAAAAAAAAACCAATGCAACGACATGAATGCAATATACATAAAACCATTTTATTTTAATTCTGAAAGACAATTATTTATTTTTCCTATACTAACTTCTCTGTAAAGAAAATAAATATGAATTTTTTTATATAATTATGAGAAAATCATTGTTTTATTATTATTGTTATTATTTTTAATCACATCCTAAAATCCATTAGGACACAAGGGCATGCAGCGGACTCTGCATCGCCTCCGTCATGACTTCCACACCCCTAATCTTCGCTTAGCTGTGCAGGATTTTATTCGAAGTTGCCTCACTTGCGACCACTACAAGATGGAGCACCTTCTTCCTGGTGGGCTGCTGCTGCCCTTACCTGTGCCATCCATGGTGTAGGCCAATGTGGCTCTCGACTTCATTGAAGGGCTACCAATGGTTGGCGGCAAGTCTGTCATCTTGACGGTGGTGGACCGCTTCTCCATGTATTGCCACTTCATTCCGCTGGCCCACCCCTACACCAACGAGATGGTCGCCAAGGTTTTCTTCGCTGAGATCATGCACCTGCACGGCATTCCGGCAGTCCATCATCTCCGACCGTGACCCAGTGTTCACATCAGCATTCTGGAAGGAGCTCCTCACTCTCTCAGGCGCCAAGCTGCACATGACCACCGCGTTCCACCCACAAGCAGACGACCAGGCCGAAGCGGCCAACAAGGTGATCACCATGTATTTTCATTGCTTCACTGGTGATCCACCACGACTGTGGCTTCCGTGGGCAGAGTATGTTGGGTATTTTAGAGATGTGCGAATAAATCTGCAAGCGCACGGATACTATTAACACTCTCTAAGGACCAATTTCGAGCGCCAATTTGATCAGAAAATTTGGATGACTAGCATACTTAACTTGCATATTTATCTAGAATAATACCGTTTCCACATTCCCCTTGGAGAATTTGCGATGTAGGGAAATTGAGCAGAATTCAAGTGTTAAACAAGTACCTCAATACAAGGCAAATGACGTCGACCAATCAGAGCGCGCCATTTGGACTCACATGGATTGAAGGGCCCACCAGGGCATCCAACCTACTTAGGACGGTGCCCACTCACGCACAGGAGCGAACAGGGCCCACATGGCAGCCTACGAGAGCAGCCTGGACCCGGTCCGAACAAGGGGGGTCGGCCGAACCAGGACAAAGCCACCGACCTACCTCCTTTGACGTGACGTTTCCCCATTGGCTCCTAATGTCAGTTTGGCAAGGCTCAAGTCATTTGCACGCCGTGGAGCTGCTGCACACCTCCCTCACTCACCCCTATAAATATAAAGGGGGGTGCTACAATAGAAGACACACCTCAAGTTGCTCTCTCTCAAGTTCCTCTCTTGCTTAGTCTTTAGGATAGTGGAGTTTAGGTGAAGTAGCTCTTCTTCGGTTCCCGAGTCTTGCCTAGGAGTGTTCGGTATGAATTTTACTCTTCCTCTCCTTTGTAATATTTGGAATTTCTTAACAGAGTTATCTTCTAGTTTAGTGTACCTGTATAGTATATGTTCTGTGTATTCAGATGTGTGTGCTATGCTTAGTTTATATCTAGGTCTTATATCTTGTATGATTAGACGTGGTAAGACATCTAGGCTACGACATCGGTTCCAGTATTCGCATGTTTGCTCTAGTGTGATGTCTGTCCATCCAAAGGATGGGGGCTTCACGCGGGGCATTATAGTATCGCTTATTAGCGTAGACGTCGTATCTTGGCTAATCAATGTTGCTGGATGCGGCTCTATACCATGGTTAGATGAGGTATGCGGCAGGTGGTGACAACCCTGTCCGTCCAGTGTAACAATCCCCATTCGTGTAGTAGTTGTAGGAGGTGCATAAAATAGCCGTGAAGATCTAGTGGCCACCTAGCCATATCTTGTGCGGTCTCGCGGTGATGCCTGGGGACCTAGAGCCCGACCTAATTATGTGTATGTGTATGAGTGCTTAGTATAGACTGTATGCTTAGTTAGGAGTACATAAGTCCTTAGATTAGCTTTCTTCTTACTTTCTCCCTTCCTGTAAGCTTTGCATAGAGATAGACCTTGAGTAACTTGTGTGTCACATTACCTCTTTACCATATATTATCTTACCCCTGTTTATTCAAATGAATATCCATGCTAGAACTAATCAACATACTAATCTATTCCAATAAACGCTGCCTTCCCTGCGGAAATATAAATACGACCCCATACTCACGGGTAAAATGCTACCACGGTATTCCGTGCGCTTTTGGATCCTTCTATAACATAAGAAATACCCCACGGCATTTCTGGCGCCGTTGCTGGGAAACACCTATCCTAGTGATGACGCTATGAAATGCCAACAAGCATTTTTGGCACCGTTGCCGGGGAAGGCACTGGTTAAAAGAATAGATCAAGTGGTTGATGAAATTCTATAATGGTGTTCAATTGCCTAAATAGGCTAACCTGGCTTTGTTTTCTCCTTTGTGTGAAGACAGGGTAGTGTATGACTGGTTTGATCTGCCGCAAAATTTCACTCAGGATCCGGAGTCACTTTTGAGAAGAGTTCGACCCCGCGTCGTTCCTCCTCAGATTACACTCTCGACCGGCGAAACAGTCAATATCGCACCATCAACTTCCAAGGTTATGGCTCAGAAGACTCTCCGTGACTTCTCAGCTCCTTCGGCCAACAATGTCCCAATCGAGCCAAATGTTAATGCTAAAGCTGAGAATTTCGAGATCAAGACGGGTCTCATTACGATGGTGCAGGCCAGCCCATTTTGTGGCAAGGCCAATGAGGATGCCAATGCACATCTCCAACAATTCCTCAAACTGTGCAGGACTTTTGTCATCAAGGGAGTCACGAAGGATGCAATCCAACTTCGTCTGTTCCCGTTTTTTTCTTCTAGGGAAAGCAAAACAGTGGTTCTACACCAACAGAAGTGCAGTAACTACCTAGGATGAGTGTGCCAAGGCATTCCTCGCGAAGTTCTTCCCGTTGGGTAAAACCAACGCTCTTCGGGGAACAATTTCCAGTTTCCAGCAGGCGTCAAATGAGTCGATAACTGAAGCTTGGGAACGGCTTCAGGAGTACATCCTAGCATGATCTTTCTGGGTGTGTTTCTTGACTCCTGGATCAGTGACGCGGCCTGGGATTTCTTCCATTTTGGCCCAAATTCGCACACTAAGTTTCTGAAATGATAAATGCAACAAAACTTGTGGAACTTGTCAGTGTGGTTAGTTTTACTCATTTTTTGACTTGTAAAGCATGAAAACCAGAGGAATGTTGGCGGTAAAAATCATCAAAATCGACTGCCAACACAATCCCGCACCTAGACTTTTGCTCATCCTGAGCAAAATAATTAAAATAGAACACAGGGACTAAGCAAGTCTAGGGTCATGATCCTCAAGAATTCTGAATCTACTTCAAAGTTGTTCCTCATACCTTGGATTCCAGGTGGCTAGTGCCTTTTCTTCCACCTATTGATTTCCAGAACAAGTCATCGCAAGACCTGATTCTTCTTATTCTTAGTACCTGGAGAAATTCTTTCAGAACCTTGAGGCATACTCTCGATCACTCAAGGCACTCACTCGCTTAGAGCGAGATATGAATTTTCTTGGACCTCACAAGATTCCTCCTACTTTTAAAGGCTTATATGAGGAGCTTGGGTAGGATTTTATGGCACATTCTGTATCACTTCTGTTGAGAGTTCAAATATTTCATCTCAGAGAAATGATGTGTCTTGAGAACTCAGCCACGTGCATGTGTCAACTGATTGTCCTTTGGTGGTAAGTACTCGAGCGTCATCCATCTCCCCTTTTTCTCTCTTATTTTTGGACTCGAGTCAGATGGCTTCCCTGACTCGGTTTCTTTTCTCTCAGGGGGATGGCGAGCTGCTTGAGGATCAGACTCTTTTGGACTTTCAGACTTTGAACGTGTATGTGAGTGGCTACGAGTATCAGTGTGCACAACAGTTCTCATGAGGTGAAAATATTTGATCAAGCCCAAGGGTACAAAAAAGGCTATGTGGGGCTCAAAAGATTTTGTCGAATATGTGTATGGCTTTGGATGGGAATTGATAAAATCGAGAGTTGCCTTTTTGTTTGTAACACCTCAGGTGTTTAAATTATGAAATAAGCCTCATTAGCTTAACACGATGCATAAATAACTAAGAAAAGTTTAAAAGAAATGAATTATAAATTGGTTTTGCATTGAATTGAAAATAGTTGTGTATATGTGCATAAGTACATGTACGTTAATCAAACAAATTAAATAACTTTCACATAGATGCAAATATGGCTACAAAATTGAATAGGCACGTCGTTATTGACATGTTAAACAAAAGTCTAGTTGAAGCCTAGGAGTGAATGCAAAGTTTTGCCCAGGAAATGACGTGCCCTCCGAATTATACTTTTTGAGTTTTTAAAATAACTTCTAAACTAGAACTCAAATGAACTTTGGCCTGAAACAAAACTTGTGTAACTTTTCATTTTGAACAACATTCATGTTCAGAGATTTTTGAGTTGCAACACGAAAATTTGAGAAACACTTGGATTTGCAAACCAGCCCCTGCCTTTTCTTCTATTTTCACTGTAGACCCTTCTTTCTCCGCCCCGCCCGACCCTCCGATGCGCAGTCGCTTCGCCCGACCCTACGCTCGCCCGACCCCTCGCTTCGCCAGACCCTCGGCTTCGCCCGACCCTCGCTTCGCCATACCTCCGCCCGCCGCGCAGTCGCCGCAGGCCACTTGGCCGGCGATGCCTGACCGGCGCTACGCGCCAAGCCAATGCCTGGCCGAGCCCCCACGCCGCACTCCTCCCTAGTCCGCGCACGCCATGTGCACGCCGGCGACGCGAGCCTCTGCTCGCCGGCCGCCGCGCCCAATGGAAAAGCCGCGCCGTGCCCGTGTCCCCGCCGCGTCCCGCCAGTCGCCGCGCTCACCGCTCGGCAAGCCAGCTGCTGCAGCTCCTCTCCCAACCCGCGCGCCGCGTGATCTCCCGCTCCCCACACCAAATCCTCAGTGCCAATCCCCTGCCCGCGCCCGCCGCACGCCGCACCGGCTCTGCTCGCCGCCCACCGCGACCAGTAACACGCCCCCGTCGTGCCGCCCGCGCCCGCGCCTCGCAGTCCTGTCCCGCCCCTCCTCCCGCCTCTCTGCTGCCTACATAAGACCGCACTGAGCCCCCTCTCGCGCGCCCAGACACCAGAACGCCGCGCCGCCACCATTACTGCCGTCGTGCACCACCCGCCCGTGGAGCCCCACTCCCCATCCTCCCACTGCCCAAACCCATCGCCCAGCGAGCTTGCCCTCCCTCCACTGAAGCTCACCGGCCTCTTCCCCGGCCATCTCGACCGCCGGAGCACCGCCAGTGCCGCCCGCGCCGCCGCCGCTCCCGTGCTGCTACGCGGACAGCCCACTCCAAAGCTCCTCCGTCCAAGCCAAGCCTCGAAACGGGTTTCCCTCGGCGCCGCGAAGCTCATCGACCAGCCCACACCCTCCCCTCCTCGCCGGAGCACCGTCGCCGACGCTCCGCCCCGCCATCGCCCCTCTGCTCCGCGCCGACGAGCCAACTCCGGCCACCCCCAACCCCGACCAAGGCCATCCCAAGGTAGCCCATGCCTTCCCCGTTGTAACACCCAAAATATAGGAGTTGAAACTTCTAAAAGTATTTTCATAAAAATCATAAATTAAAATTGTGCATGCATCTTTATTTCTTTTCTTCTCCTATTTCTTTCTTACAGCGAGCCCAATCCTTCTTCTCTTCTTCTTCTTTTTCTTCAAGAAGCGGGTAGACAAGTACAGATAATCAGAGATAATCTCAAGACTGCCCAGTCACGACAGAAAAGTTATGCTGATACACGAAGAAGGGAATTGACATTGGAAGTTGAAGACTTTGTGTATTTGAAGGTATCACCCATCAGAGGTTTACGTAGATTCAAAGTGAAAGGAAAGTTGTCACCACGTTATATTGGTCCTTTTTCAGATCCTGGAAAGGAAAGGTGAAGTGGCATATCAATTGGAGTTACCGGCACGATTGTCAGATGTCCATGATGTGTTTCACGTATCACAGTTAAAGAAATGTTTGAGAGTGCCAGAGGAGCAATTACCGTTGGAGGAACTTGATGTACAAGAAGATTTAACTTATACAGAGCAGCCGATAAGAATTTTGGAAACATCTCAGAGGGTTACACGGAACAAGGTGATCAAAATGTGCAGAGCACAGTGGAGACACCATTCAGAGGATGAGGCTACTTGGGAAAGAGAAGATGAACTGATTGCAGAATTCCCTCAGCTGTTCCCTAGTCCTTCCTAATCTCGAGGACGAGATTCCTTTTAAGGGGGGTAGGTTTTGTAACACCCAAAATATAGGAGTTGAAACTTCTAAAAGTATTTTCATAAAAATCATAAATTAAAATTGTGCATGCATCTTTATTTCTTTTCTTCTCCTATTTCTTTCTTACAGCCAGCCCAATCCTTCTTCTCTTCTTCTTCTTTTTCTTTTCCCGCGGCCAACCCAGCGGCCGATTCCCTCAGCCGACCCTTGCTTTCACCGACAGCTAGGACCCACCTGTCGGCGCCTTCTTCTTCCTTCTTGTTTCCTTACCCAGAGTCCGGAACGACTCCGTGCTGTCGTTCGTGCTCCGTTCTCTTTCTTTCTTCTTACCCGAGTCCTGATCGATTCCGCAGCACCGCCTTCCTAATCTCGGCCGATCTGCCCCTATAAAATCCTGCCAAAGCCCCGCTTTGCAACCCAAGCCAAACTCAAATATTTTCCTCTACACAACATTGTCGCGCGCCGCTGGAAGTTGCACATCAGAGGAACGCCGCCGTCCCGTATCGCCGATTCTCCGTCGACTCGCCGATCTGCAGTTTCCCTGCTGTCTTCAACTCTCGCCAGAGCTCCGCAAGTTGGTAAGCATCAAGCCGCACTAGATTCCCCTCTCTCTTTTGCTCCGCCGCAAACCAGATTTCTCGCCGGACCCCTGCTTCCGCCCGCCGTCGTGGCCGCCAGTTTACAGCCGCCACACAGCCAACCCGTACCCACCCTCACCTTCACCGTACCGCCCACTCACTCCCCGGCATAAACCCCGCTTGAATTGAGCCCCGGAACACCAGATTTGGTGAAGCTCCGACCGTCCGCTGCCGCAATCGCTTGCCGCCGATGCCCAGTAAAACTCCGATTCGCCCGACCCCTTTTCGTTCTGTCGAGCCGACCCTTGCTTTGCCGCTCGATCTAGATCTAACGGTCAGAATCGATCCTCACTTTACACGGCCGATTTACCCGACCTTTTCCTTACTCAGCCGATTCACCTGACCCACTCTTCTTACCGCCGATTCGCCCGACCCTTACCCGCCGATTCGTTCGGTCCGCCGCCGATTCTGATCCAACGGATTAGATTTACCCGACCCAAGCCGTTCCCGAAACTTTTGCAGGAAGATCCCTAGGTTTTCCAGGAATCAACCCGCAGTCCAGATCAGTAGAAAATAATTAGAGTTGAGCCCTTTCTTTTTCTGTTCCGACCCCTAACTTTTCCAGAATTAGTACCCGCCGTCCTGAACCTATAGTTTTGCACCCCGACCCTCTGTTTGAGGTTTAATTGTGTTTTGGCCCCTGAATCCTTCAGATCTAGCCTCAGGAGACTCAAAACTCTAGCAGTTAGGTCCCCAGATTACTGTTTTAGCCATAGCTTCATCGTTTCAATTCCGATTTCAGCGATTCTTGAGCCCACACGATCTTTGCATCATGAACTGCAACTTTAGCATCTTTTCACCCTTCTGTTTGTACTGTTTGTTGTATTGTTTCTTATTTGTTTGTGTATGCTTGTTTGTGTGATCGCGTAGACAACGTGACGTTCGAGCCAAATCAAGAGCAAGCTTACGAGGAAGAGAATCAGCAGTTGCTTGAAGAAGGCAAGTGGATTTCCTCCTCTGCATATTCTATTTGATCCCAACAACAGCATGATAATTCACTTTACTTTACTGTTGCTTGCATAAACTTGATGGGTTACCTATGCTAAGGACATACCTAGTCTTTTACCCCAAACCTTGAAACACCTGGGTTTACTACTTTGTTGGGTAGTTACGCTTAGTTGCAAACTTTGGGGATTTGTATTGGTTTACTCTTTTAACAACATTGATCATGTTTCAAATTGTTTTTATTGCGTAAGTTCAAGATCAACTTTGTTTAATGGGAACATGGAGAACCACCCAAGTAAACAGTGCAACCACAAAGTCATATGGCTCTGACCTTAGCCAATTAATTAGATGTGTAGTTTGCTGGTGGACTTACCGAAAGGGCAAGGAGGGGGTCGGTGATAGGGGTCATAGCCCGGTCCTCTTGGGGTAGCTGCCTTGGCTAAGGAGCTGACCATTAGGGAGGTTTATGGACCACGCCGCTACTGAAACTCTAGCGGGCCGCCTAGCTCTCGACATGTCTTTGTAAAGGCTTCGTAGTGTACCCTCGCCACTCACCTCAGAAGTGTTTAAGGGCCTTGCAAACCCGGGCGACTCAGGGAACCACGATTTGTGGGTAAAGTGTACAACCTCTGCAGAGTGTAAAACTGTTATAACGCATATTCACCCCACTTGCTGAGTACCAACCATAAGAGTACTCACCCTTGCCCCCTGCTGCTCAGAAGTTAACTTTGAAGAGGAGATCTTCGACGACTTCGAGGAGTTCTAGGTCCTGCGTTCACCAGTCATCGCCTGTGGAAGACGGAGTTTTGAAGACTTCGTATAGGGTATAACGGTTTATCGTTTAAAGACAATTGTGTCTCTTTTATACGGAGTGTAATACTTTATTTAGTTACTTTTGAGCATTGTCTTTGATATATTACACTTTCCGTCTACCATATGTGTGTGAACGAGATCCTGGCGCACATATGGGATGCATCTGGTTCTTTCTAGAATCGGTTGTGACAGAAGTGGTATCAGAGCTATGTTCACTGTAGGACGCTAGCCTAGATAGAAATGGTCGAAATTAAGGATTTATCTTCTAGAAAGCCAAATCAGCATCAAAAATTCCGGTTTACCTTATATTTCCGCATAAAAACCTATGTTTACATAAAACTTCTATTATTTTTTTTCTTAAAGAAAAACATCCTGAGTTTTACTCCCGCTCTGCCAGATGGTCAGAATTTACCAAACTGCTCGCAAGCACACCGGAGGTCGCCAAGTTCGCATTGCCCCAGCTGAACCAACTTCTCCTACCCCAGTTCCAGCCCCTATTGAAGAGGAGGAAGCTACGGAGGAAGAACCCGAGGAAGTCTATTATTTCGTGGAGGGTGAAGATGGTCGCATCATGGCGGTTGATGAAGAAGGAAATCAGTTCACACCACCGGCATCGCGAGTCATTGAGACATCGCCACCACCCTTAGTTGTCCCTGCTCCAGCCCCCTCCCCAGCACCGGTCGTCGCTAAAGGAAGCTCGAGTAACTTCGCATATGTTAGAAGAGACGATGACGAGAACAACAACAACGATGAAGACAACAACCATCGGAGTGATGAAACTACAGGGATGAGGCAGCTTTGCTGTGTTCGCACCTCGGACAGAGAACCCAGCCACTTGTCTCTGGTGCTACAAGGTGTTCTTCAAGAGTTGGGCAACCACGTGAGACCTCACTACCACACGCACCACTACACCGACCCTGCACTCGGCGACTACTATCTCTCTCGCGTCCACATCAGGATGGAAAGTGCCAGAGGCCTGAGGACTCTTACTGCACACGACTCCACCACACCCCACGCTACCTATGACGCCGCCGTCAGCAGTGCCGCCAGGAGAGCTCTATGGTCCATCTGCCATGCCTACCGTCAGGAGCTTCAGAACACGGAGTATCGCCACCTTCCTCGCCGCCTCAGTGGAACTGAAGAGACTGTGATCACTTTGGGTGAAGATGATGAAGACCGCCTCAACACTCTTGGTCGAGTCACCGCCGCCCTTAACACTGAGCTGGAAAGCGTCATCACTGAGCTGGACGATACTCAGGACAAGCTACTGGAGGCCCATGAAAAGATCCGCATGCTGGAAGCTCGACTTGAAGGAAGATCGCCGCCACCCCCACAGATGGATGAACCCCGCTTCCCCGCTTTGTCACCACCCCACAAGAAGCTTCGTCGCGGCGAACCCGGCTCCACAACTCGCCCCGAGGAATAGGCACTTAGGCTCTTAGGCTAGTATCTCTTCAAGTTCTCGTTAGAATCATTTTCGCTTGAGAGGACGATGATGTAATGATGATTGCTTGAGAACAAATGTTTGCTTTGAGTGCTATAAGAATTGCTTGATCTATCCATTAATATAAGTTGGAGTCTTTATAAATCCATATTTTGTTAAGATATTATCTTCTGTCTACCTATATCTAGTACACCTGTCTTATCCTGGGTTTACTCCCTAACGGTCAGATGGTGAACACCAGGACAGGTGGAGGACAGAATATCCCTAGCTCTAGGCGTGCTCGCGTAGTCAACCGACAGAGTTAGTTGCCACCACCGCTCAATCCAACAATGGAGCAATTCTTGGCAGCACAGATGCAGGTGTTGCAGAACCTCACTGCCACCATCCAGAACATACAAGCTCAGCAGAATCAGCAAGCACCACCGCAAAACCCGCCACCAAGAGACAAACACAGAGAATTCATGAGCCACCACCCTCCTACCTTTTCTCACTCTGTGGACCCCTTGGACGCCGATGATTGGTTGAAGGTCATCACTAAGAAGCTGGACATCACGCAATGCAGTGACCGTGGGAGGGTCCTGTATGCTGCAGGACGCCTGGAAGGTGCAGCCGCTGATTGGTGGGACGCTTTCACTGCTGCCCACACCAACGCCAACACTATCAACTGGGAGGAGTTCAGAACCAACTTCCGCAGCCACCATATCCCAGCAGGACTAATGAAGCTTAAGCAGAAGGAGTTCCTTAACTTGAAGCAAGGTAGCATGACTGTCAGTGAGTACCGGGACAAATTCACTCAGTTGTCTCGTTACGCGCCCCATGAGGTGGATAGTGACGCCAAGAGGCAGGAGCGCTTCTTGGAAGGACTGATAGGGCCGCTCAACTATCAGCTACACAGTCACACTTTCCCAAACTTCCAGACTCTATTAGACAAAGCCATCGGTCTGGAGAGCAAGAGCAAGGAGCTTGGGGAACACAAGCGAAAACTTCAGTCCCAGGGACAATCCAGCAGCAACACCCATCCCCGCTACAACACACCCCAGGGATTTCAGTCGCGCTTTGGAGGACAAGGTGGAGGATGTCAGTAGAGTCAACAGAATCAACGAACTCCACAGCAGCCTCAACGCTACAACCAGCAGACTCAGCGCCACTCCAACCCGCAACCGTACCATCCAGGCTATGCCACAGGTGCACCAGTGCGGTCCAACACTCCAGTCACCCCGGTCCAACCTAACGGGTGTTTCAAATGTGGAGAATTGGGTCATTACGCCAACAACTGCCCGAAGCGTAACACGCAAACTCCTCAGAATCAGAGGAACAGTAGACAAAGGCAGACTCCTCAGCAGCAGCAGCCGCGCAACAGCAACCAGACACCACTGGGCAACAAAGGACAGCAGAACTGCGTGCGCGGAAAGGTGAATCATGTGGCTGCAGAAACAGCTAAAGAGGCTCCCGACGTTGTGCTCGGTACGTTCCTTGTCAATTCTGAACCTGCATCAGTTTTATTTGATTCTGGAGCATCACATTCATTCATTACCGAGCAATTTGCTGCAAAACGTAATTTACCAATGAGCCCCATGAAACAAATATTACTAGTAAGCTCCCCGGGCAAGGAATTGAAAGCCAGCCACTTATGCCCAAGGGTCAGCATGAATATTATGGGGATAGAATTCCTAGCCAATCTAATAGTCCTAAAGACTAATGGTATCGATGTGATCCTCGGAATGGATTGGTTATCAGGATGTGATGGTGTTATTCAGTGTCGCAAGAGATCAGTGCTCTTGACCAGTCCTCAAGGAGATAAAATAGAGTTTGTGGCATCAGCTTCGCCCAGTGCAGTTGGGACAGTGAACCAAATGAAGGGAATGCCTCTAGAGGATATAAGAGTTATCAGCGGGTACCCCGACGTCTTTCCGGAAGATTTACTAGGTATGCCACCTGTTCGCGACATTGAGTTCAGTATTGATCTTTTACCTGGTACTGCACCTATCTCTAAAAGACCCTATAGAATGGATGTTAAGGATCTAAGCGAACTAAAGAAACAAATAGAACAAATGTTAGCTAAGGGATTTATCCGTCCTAGCTCATCCCCGTGGGGAGCACCCGTGATCTTTGTCGATAAGAAAGATGGCAGCAGAAGGATGTGTGTGGACTACAGGTCACTGAACGACGTGACGATCAAGAATAAGTATCCACTGCCCAGGATTGAAGATTTGTTTGATCAGATGAGAGGTGCCAAGGTTTTCTCCAAGATTGATCTGAGATCAGGATATCATTAGCTAAGGATCCGACCGGAGGATATACCCAAGACAACCTTCACTACCAGATATGGTCTGTACGATGTGATGTCGTTTGGATTGACCAACGCACCCGCATACTTCATGTACCTGATGAACAAGGTTTTCATGGAATACCTTGATAAGTTCGTGGTTGTGTTCATTGATGACATCTTGGTGTATTCGCAGAACGAGGAAGAACATGAAGAGCACTTGAGGATAGTGTTACAGAAACTCCGAGAGAACCAGCTATATGCTAAGCTGAGCAAATGTGATTTTTGGTTGAGAGAAGTTTCTTTCCTTGGACATGTTATCACAGATGGAGGAATTGCAGTAGACCCAAGTAAAGTTCAAGAGGTTCTGAATTGGAATCCACCGAAGACTGTACCTGAAATCAGAAGTTTTCTCGGACTTGCAGGCTACTACCGCAGATTTATTAAAGGCTTCTCAAAGATTGTGAAACCTATGACTTCCCTGTTGGAAAAAGGGAAAGAATTTAAGTGGGATGATACATGCTAGAAGTGTTTTGAAGAGCTGAAAACAAGATTGACCACTGCCCCTGTGTTGATAATGCCAGATATCCACAAAGGGTTTGATGTGTATTGCGACGCTTCGCGGATGGGTCTCGGATGTGTGTTAATGCAAGAAGGCAAAGTTGTGGCCTATGCTTCAAGACAGCTGAGAAAGCATGAGCAGAACTATCCTACCCATGACTTGGAATTGGCTGCCGTCGTGCACGCATTGAAGATTTGGAGGCACTACATGATCGGAAACAAGTGTCAGATCTTCACGGACCATAAGAGTCTGAAGTACATCTTCATGCAACAGGATCTTAACTTAAGACAGCGACGATGGCTAGAATTAATCAAGGACTATGATTTGGATATTCAATATCATCCTGGCAAGGCTAATGTCGTGGCAGACGCCCTAAGCCGGAAAGGACAAGCTAATATGATAGTTACTCAATTGATGCCTCAGGAATTATGTTGGGAGATGGCACGTTTGAACTTGGGAATTGTCACACAAGCGGAAGCCATAACCATGGAAATGGAACCGACATTAGAACAAGAGATCAGAAAGGGACAGTTGACAGATGCTAAGATCAAAGAGATCAAGATTCAAATTGGTTTAGGCAAGACTAAGAATTTCACCGAGGATGAACAAGGAACTGTTTGGTTCAGGAAAAGGATCTGTGTACCCGAAATTGATCACCTTCGTAAACTTATTTTGAAGGAAGCACATGATTCCGCTTATTCGATTCATCCTGGAAGTACCAAAATGTATCAAGACTTGAAAGAAAGGTACTGGTGGTATGGTCTGAAAAGAGACATAGCAACTCACGTAGCTTTGTGTGATGTGTGCCAGAGAGTGATAGCAGAACACCAGAGACCAGCAGGTTTACTCCAGCCTTTGAAAGTACCTGAATGGAAATGCGAAGAGATTGGTATGGATTTCATTGTAGGGTTACCTTGTACTCGTGATGGTTACGACTCGATATGGGTTATTGTGGACAGATTGACAAAAGTCGCACATCTCATCCCAGTCAAAACAACCTACACTGGAGCCAAGTTAGCAGAAATATACATGTCACGAATTGTGTGTTTGCACGGTGTTCCATAGAAGATAGTGTCTGATCGAGGTACTCAGTTCACATCGCGTTTCTGGCAGAAACTACATGAATCCATGGATACAAAGCTAAATTTCAGTTCTGCATATCATCCGCAAACAGACGGTCAGACTGAGCGAACGAATCAAGTATTAGAGGATATGTCGAGAGCATGTGCCCTCAAACATGGAGGTAGTTGGGATAAAAGTTTACCTTATGCAGAATTCTCCTACAACAACAGTTATCAGGCAAGTCTCAAGATGGCCCCATTTGAAGCATTATATGGAAGAAAATGCAGGACACCCTTGTATTGGAATCAGACAGGAGAAAGTCAACTTTTTGGACCAGAGATTCTTCAAGAAGCGGGTAGACAAGTACGGATAATCAGAGATAATCTCAAGACTGCCCAGTCACGACAGAAAAGTTATACTGATACACGAAGAAGGGAATTGACATTTGAAGTTGGAGACTTTGTGTATTTGAAGGTATCACCCATCAGAGGTTTACGTAGATTCAAAGTGAAAGGAAAGTTGTCACCACATTATATTGGTCCTTTTCAGATCCTGGAAAGGAAAGGTGAAGTGGCATATCAATTGGAGTTACCGGCACGATTGTCAGATGTCCATGATGTGTTTCATGTATCACAGTTAAAGAAATATTTGAGAGTGCCAGAGGAGCAATTACCATTGGAGGAACTTGATGTACAAGAAGATTTAACTTATACAGAGCAGCCGATAAGAATTTTGGAAACATCTCAGAGGGTTACACGGAACAAGGTGATCAAAATGTGCAGAGCACAGTGGAGACACCATTCAGAGGATGAGGCTACTTGGGAAAGAGAAGATGAACTGATTGCAGAATTCCCTCAGCTGTTCCCTAGTCCTTCCTAATCTCGAGGACGAGATTCCTTTTAAGGGGGGTAGGTTTTGTAACACCCAAAATATAGGAGTTGAAACTTCTAAAAGTATTTTCATAAAAATCATAAATTAAAATTGTGCATGCATCTTTATTTCTTTTCTTCTCCTATTTCTTTCTTACAGCCAGCCCAATCCTTCTTCTCTTCTTCTTCTTTTTCTTTTCCCGCGGCCAACCCAGCGGCCGATTCCCTCAGCCGACCCTTGCTTTCACCGACAGCTAGGACCCACCTGTCGGCGCCTTCTTCTTCCTTCTTGTTTCCTTACCCAGAGTCCGGAACGACTCCGTGCTGTCGTTCGTGCTCCGTTCTCTTTCTTTCTTCTTACCCGAGTCCTGATCGATTCCGCAGCACCGCCTTCCTAATCTCGGCCGATCTGCCCCTATAAAATCCTGCCAAAGCCCCGCTTTGCAACCCAAGCCAAACTCAAATATTTTCCTCTACACAACATTGTCGCGCGCCGCTGGAAGTTGCACATCAGAGGAATGCCGCCGTCCCGTATCGCCGATTCTCCGTCGACTCGCCGATCTGCAGTTTCCCTGCTGTCTTCAACTCTCGCCAGAGCTCCGCAAGTTGGTAAGCATCAAGCCGCACTAGATTCCCCTCTCTCTTTTGCTCCGCCGCAAACCAGATTTCTCGCCGGACCCCTGCTTCCGCCCGCCGTCGTGGCCGCCAGTTTACAGCCGCCACACAGCCAACCCGTACCCACCCTCACCTTCACCGTACCGCCCACTCACTCCCCGGCATAAACCCCGCTTGAATTGAGCCCCGGAACACCAGATTTGGTGAAGCTCCGACCGTCCGCTGCCGCAATCGCTCGCCGCCGATGCCCAGTAAAACTCCGATTCGCCCGACCCCTTTTCGTTCTGTCGAGCCGACCCTTGCTTTGCCGCTCGATCTAGATCTAACGGTCAGAATCGATCCTCACTTTACACGGCCGATTTACCCGACCTTTTCCTTACTCAGCCGATTCACCTGACCCACTCTTCTTACCGCCGATTCGCCCGACCCTTACCCGCCGATTCGTTCGGTCCGCCGCCGATTCTGATCCAACGGATTAGATTTACCCGACCCAAGCCGTTCCCGAAACTTTTGCAGGAAGATCCCTAGGTTTTCCAGGAATCAACCCGCAGTCCAGATCAGTAGAAAATAATTAGAGTTGAGCCCTTTCTTTTTCTGTTCCGACCCCTAACTTTTCCAGAATTAGTACCCGCCGTCCTGAACCTATAGTTTTGCACCCCGACCCTCTGTTTGAGGTTTAATTGTGTTTTGGCCCCTGAATCCTTCAGATCTAGCCTCAGGAGACTCAAAACTCTAGCAGTTAGGTCCCCAGATTACTGTTTTAGCCATAGCTTCATCGTTTCAATTCCGATTTCAGCGATTCTTGAGCCCACACGATCTTTGCATCATGAACTGCAACTTTAGCATCTTTTCACCCTTCTGTTTGTACTGTTTGTTGTATTGTTTCTTATTTGTTTGTGTATGCTTGTTTGTGTGATCGCGTAGACAACGTGACGTTCGAGCCAAATCAAGAGCAAGCTTACGAGGAAGAGAATCAGCAGTTGCTTGAAGAAGGCAAGTGGATTTCCTCCTCTGCATATTCTATTTGATCCCAACAACAGCATGATAATTCACTTTACTTTACTGTTGCTTGCATAAACTTGATGGGTTACCTATGCTAAGGACATACCTAGTCTTTTACCCCAAACCTTGAAACACCTGGGTTTACTACTTTGTTGGGTAGTTACGCTTAGTTGCAAACTTTGGGGATTTGTATTGGTTTACTCTTTTAACAACATTGATCATGTTTCAAATTGTTTTTATTGCGTAAGTTCAAGATCAACTTTGTTTAATGGGAACATGGAGAACCACCCAAGTAAACAGTGCAACCACAAAGTCATATGGCTCTGACCTTAGCCAATTAATTAGATGTGTAGTTTGCTGGTGGACTTACCGAAAGGGCAAGGAGGGGGTCGGTGATAGGGGTCATAGCCCGGTCCTCTTGGGGTAGCTGCCTTGGCTAAGGAGCTGACCATTAGGGAGGTTTATGGACCACGCCGCTACTGAAACTCTAGCGGGCCGCCTAGCTCTCGACATGTCTTTGTAAAGGCTTCGTAGTGTACCCTCGCCACTCACCTCAGAAGTGTTTAAGGGCCTTGCAAACCCGGGCGACTCAGGGAACCACGATTTGTGGGTAAAGTGTACAACCTCTGCAGAGTGTAAAACTGTTATAACGCATATTCACCCCACTTACTGAGTACCAACCATAAGAGTACTCACCCTTGCCCCCTGCTGCTCAGAAGTTAACTTTGAAGAGGAGATCTTCGACGACTTCGAGGAGTTCTAGGTCCTGCGTTCACCAGTCATCGCCTGTGGAAGACGGAGTTTTGAAGACTTCGTATAGGGTATAACGGTTTATCGTTTAAAGACAATTGTGTCTCTTTTATACGGAGTGTAATACTTTATTTAGTTACTTTTGAGCATTGTCTTTGATATATTACACTTTCCGTCTACCATATGTGTGTGAACGAGATCCTGGCGCACATATGGGATGCATCTGGTTCTTTCTAGAATCGGTTGTGACAGAAGTGGTATCAGAGCTATGTTCACTGTAGGACGCTAGCCTAGATAGAAATGGTCGAAATTAAGGATTTATCTTATAGAAAGCCAAATCAGCATCAAAAATTCCGGTTTACCTTATATTTCCGCATAAAAACCTATGTTTACATAAAACTTCTATTATTTTTTTTCTTAAAGAAAAACATCCTGAGTTTTACTCCCGCTCTGCCAGATGGTCAGAATTTACCAAACTGCTCGCAAGCACACCGGAGGTCGCCAAGTTCGCATTGCCCCAGCTGAACCAACTTCTCCTACCCCAGTTCCAGCCCCTATTGAAGAGGAGGAAGCTACGGAGGAAGAACCCGAGGAAGTCTATTATTTCGTGGAGGGTGAAGATGGTCGCATCATGGCGGTTGATGAAGAAGGAAATCAGTTCACACCACCGGCATCGCGAGTCATTGAGACATCGCCACCACCCTTAGTTGTCCCTGCTCCAGCCCCCTCCCCAGCACCGGTCGTCGCTAAAGGAAGCTCGAGTAACTTCGCATATGTTAGAAGAGACGATGACGAGAACAACAACAACGATGAAGACAACAACCATCGGAGTGATGAAACTACAGGGATGAGGCAGCTTTGCTGTGTTCGCACCTCGGACAGAGAACCCAGCCACTTGTCTCTGGTGCTACAAGGTGTTCTTCAAGAGTTGGGCAACCACGTGAGACCTCACTACCACACGCACCACTACACCGACCCTGCACTCGGCGACTACTATCTCTCTCGCGTCCACATCAGGATGGAAAGTGCCAGAGGCCTGAGGACTCTTACTGCACACGACTCCACCACACCCCACGCTACCTATGACGCCGCCGTCAGCAGTGCCGCCAGGAGAGCTCTATGGTCCATCTGCCATGCCTACCGTCAGGAGCTTCAGAACACGGAGTATCGCCACCTTCCTCGCCGCCTCAGTGGAACTGAAGAGACTGTGATCACTTTGGGTGAAGATGATGAAGACCGCCTCAACACTCTTGGTCGAGTCACCGCCGCCCTTAACACTGAGCTGGAAAGCGTCATCACTGAGCTGGACGATACTCAGGACAAGCTACTGGAGGCCCATGAAAAGATCCGCATGCTGGAAGCTCGACTTGAAGGAAGATCGCCGCCACCCCCACAGATGGATGAACCCCGCTTCCCCGCTTTGTCACCACCCCACAAGAAGCTTCGTCGCGGCGAACCCGGCTCCACAACTCGCCCCGAGGAATAGGCACTTAGGCTCTTAGGCTAGTATCTCTTCAAGTTCTCGTTAGAATCATTTTCGCTTGAGAGGACGATGATGTAATGATGATTGCTTGAGAACAAATGTTTGCTTTGAGTGCTATAAGAATTGCTTGATCTATCCATTAATATAAGTTGGAGTCTTTATAAATCCATATTTTGTTAAGATATTATCTTCTGTCTACCTATATCTAGTACACCTGTCTTATCCTGGGTTTACTCCCTAACGGTCAGATGGTGAACACCAGGACAGGTGGAGGACAGAATATCCCTAGCTCTAGGCGTGCTCGCGTAGTCAACCGACAGAGTTAGTTGCCACCACCGCTCAATCCAACAATGGAGCAATTCTTGGCAGCACAGATGCAGGTGTTGCAGAACCTCACTGCCACCATCCAGAACATACAAGCTCAGCAGAATCAGCAAGCACCACCGCAAAACCCGCCACCAAGAGACAAACACAGAGAATTCATGAGCCACCACCCTCCTACCTTTTCTCACTCTGTGGACCCCTTGGACGCCGATGATTGGTTGAAGGTCATCACTAAGAAGCTGGACATCACGCAATGCAGTGACCGTGGGAGGGTCCTGTATGCTGCAGGACGCCTGGAAGGTGCAGCCGCTGATTGGTGGGACGCTTTCACTGCTGCCCACACCAACGCCAACACTATCAACTGGGAGGAGTTCAGAACCAACTTTCGCAGCCACCATATCCCAGCAGGACTAATGAAGCTTAAGCAGAAGGAGTTCCTTAACTTGAAGCAAGGTAGCATGACTGTCAGTGAGTACCGGGACAAATTCACTCAGTTGTCTCGTTACGCGCCCCATGAGGTGGATAGTGACGCCAAGAGGCAGGAGCGCTTCTTGGAAGGACTGATAGGGCCGCTCAACTATCAGCTACACAGTCACACTTTCCCAAACTTCCAGACTCTATTAGACAAAGCCATCGGTCTGGAGAGCAAGAGCAAGGAGCTTGGGGAACACAAGCGAAAACTTCAGTCCCAGGGACAATCCAGCAGCAACACCCATCCCCGCTACAACACACCCCAGGGATTTCAGTCGCGCTTTGGAGGACAAGGTGGAGGATGTCAGCAGAGTCAACAGAATCAACGAACTCCACAGCAGCCTCAACGCTACAACCAGCAGACTCAGCGCCACTCCAACCCGCAACCGTACCATCCAGGCTATGCCACAGGTGCACCAGTGCGGTCCAACACTCCAGTCACCCCGGTCCAACCTAACGGGTGTTTCAAATGTGGAGAATTGGGTCATTACGCCAACAACTGCCCGAAGCGTAACACGCAAACTCCTCAGAATCAGAGGAACAGTAGACAAAGGCAGACTCCTCAGCAGCAGCAGCCGCGCAACAGCAACCAGACACCACTGGGCAACAAAGGACAGCAGAACTGCGTGCGCGGAAAGGTGAATCATGTGGCTGCAGAAACAGCTAAAGAGGCTCCCGACGTTGTGCTCGGTACGTTCCTTGTCAATTCTGAACCTGCATCAGTTTTATTTGATTCTGGAGCATCACATTCATTCATTACCGAGCAATTTGCTGCAAAACGTAATTTACCAATGAGCCCCATGAAACAAATATTACTAGTAAGCTCCCCGGGCAAGGAATTGAAAGCCAGCCACTTATGCCCAAGGGTCAGCATGAATATTATGGGGATAGAATTCCTAGCCAATCTAATAGTCCTAAAGACTAATGGTATCGATGTGATCCTCGGAATGGATTGGTTATCAGGATGTGATGGTGTTATTCAGTGTCGCAAGAGATCAGTGCTCTTGACCAGTCCTCAAGGAGATAAAATAGAGTTTGTGGCATCAGCTTCGCCCAGTGCAGTTGGGACAGTGAACCAAATGAAGGGAATGCCTCTAGAGGATATAAGAGTTATCAGCGGGTACCCCGACGTCTTTCCGGAAGATTTACTAGGTATGCCACCTGTTCGCGACATTGAGTTCAGTATTGATCTTTTACCTGGTACTGCACCTATCTCTAAAAGACCCTATAGAATGGATGTTAAGGATCTAAGCGAACTAAAGAAACAAATAGAACAAATGTTAGCTAAGGGATTTATCCGTCCTAGCTCATCCCCGTGGGGAGCACCCGTGATCTTTGTCGATAAGAAAGATGGCAGCAGAAGGATGTGTGTGGACTACAGGTCACTGAACGACGTGACGATCAAGAATAAGTATCCACTGCCCAGGATTGAAGATTTGTTTGATCAGATGAGAGGTGCCAAGGTTTTCTCCAAGATTGATCTGAGATCAGGATATCATTAGCTAAGGATCCGACCGGAGGATATACCCAAGACAACCTTCACTACCAGATATGGTCTGTACGATGTGATGTCGTTTGGATTGACCAACGCACCCGCATACTTCATGTACCTGATGAACAAGGTTTTCATGGAATACCTTGATAAGTTCGTGGTTGTGTTCATTGATGACATCTTGGTGTATTCGCAGAACGAGGAAGAACATGAAGAGCACTTGAGGATAGTGTTACAGAAACTCCGAGAGAACCAGCTATATGCTAAGCTGAGCAAATGTGATTTTTGGTTGAGAGAAGTTTCTTTCCTTGGACATGTTATCACAGATGGAGGAATTGCAGTAGACCCAAGTAAAGTTCAAGAGGTTCTGAATTGGAATCCACCGAAGACTGTACCTGAAATCAGAAGTTTTCTCGGACTTGCAGGCTACTACCGCAGATTTATTAAAGGCTTCTCAAAGATTGTGAAACCTATGACTTCCCTGTTGGAAAAAGGGAAAGAATTTAAGTGGGATGATACATGCTAGAAGTGTTTTGAAGAGCTGAAAACAAGATTGACCACTGCCCCTGTGTTGATAATGCCAGATATCCACAAAGGGTTTGATGTGTATTGCGACGCTTCGCGGATGGGTCTCGGATGTGTGTTAATGCAAGAAGGCAAAGTTGTGGCCTATGCTTCAAGACAGCTGAGAAAGCATGAGCAGAACTATCCTACCCATGACTTGGAATTGGCTGCCGTCGTGCACGCATTGAAGATTTGGAGGCACTACATGATCGGAAACAAGTGTCAGATCTTCACGGACCATAAGAGTCTGAAGTACATCTTCATGCAACAGGATCTTAACTTAAGACAGCGACGATGGCTAGAATTAATCAAGGACTATGATTTGGATATTCAATATCATCCTGGCAAGGCTAATGTCGTGGCAGACGCCCTAAGCCGGAAAGGACAAGCTAATATGATAGTTACTCAATTGATGCCTCAGGAATTATGTTGGGAGATGGCACGTTTGAACTTGGGAATTGTCACACAAGCGGAAGCCATAACCATGGAAATGGAACCGACATTAGAACAAGAGATCAGAAAGGGACAGTTGACAGATGCTAAGATCAAAGAGATCAAGATTCAAATTGGTTTAGGCAAGACTAAGAATTTCACCGAGGATGAACAAGGAACTGTTTGGTTCAGGAAAAGGATCTGTGTACCCGAAATTGATCACCTTCGTAAACTTATTTTGAAGGAAGCACATGATTCCGCTTATTCGATTCATCCTGGAAGTACCAAAATGTATCAAGACTTGAAAGAAAGGTACTGGTGGTATGGTCTGAAAAGAGACATAGCAACTCACGTAGCTTTGTGTGATGTGTGCCAGAGAGTGATAGCAGAACACCAGAGACCAGCAGGTTTACTCCAGCCTTTGAAAGTACCTGAATGGAAATGCGAAGAGATTGGTATGGATTTCATTGTAGGGTTACCTTGTACTCGTGATGGTTACGACTCGATATGGGTTATTGTGGACAGATTGACAAAAGTCGCACATCTCATCCCAGTCAAAACAACCTACACTGGAGCCAAGTTAGCAGAAATATACATGTCACGAATTGTGTGTTTGCACGGTGTTCCAAAGAAGATAGTGTCTGATCGAGGTACTCAGTTCACGTCGCGTTTCTGGCAGAAACTACATGAATCCATGGATACAAAGCTAAATTTCAGTTCTGCATATCATCCGCAAACAGACGGTCAGACTGAGCGAACGAATCAAGTATTAGAGGATATGTTGAGAGCATGTGCCCTCAAACATGGAGGTAGTTGGGATAAAAGTTTACCTTATGCAGAATTCTCCTACAACAACAGTTATCAGGCAAGTCTCAAGATGGCCCCATTTGAAGCATTATATGGAAGAAAATGCAGGACACCCTTGTATTGGAATCAGACAGGAGAAAGTCAAGTTTTTGGACCAGAGATTCTTCAAGAAGCGGGTAGACAAGTACAGATAATCAGAGATAATCTCAAGACTGCCCAGTCACGACAGAAAAGTTATACTGATACACGAAGAAGGGAATTGACATTTGAAGTTGGAGACTTTGTGTATTTGAAGGTATCACCCATCAGAGGTTTACGTAGATTCAAAGTGAAAGGAAAGTTGTCACCACATTATATTGGTCCTTTTCAGATCCTGGAAAGGAAAGGTGAAGTGGCATATCAATTGGAGTTACCGGCACGATTGTCAGATGTCCATGATGTGTTTCATGTATCACAGTTAAAGAAATATTTGAGAGTGCCAGAGGAGCAATTACCATTGGAGGAACTTGATGTACAAGAAGATTTAACTTATACAGAGCAGCCGATAAGAATTTTGGAAACATCTCAGAGGGTTACACGGAACAAGGTGATCAAAATGTGCAGAGTACAGTGGAGACACCATTCAGAGGATGAGGCTACTTGGGAAAGAGAAGATGAACTGATTGCAGAATTCCCTCAGCTGTTCCCTAGTCCTTCCTAATCTCGAGGACGAGATTCCTTTTAAGGGGGGTAGGTTTTGTAACACCCAAAATATAGGAGTTGAAACTTCTAAAAGTATTTTCATAAAAAACATAAATTAAAATTGTGCATGCATCTTTATTTCTTTTCTTCTCCTATTTCTTTCTTACACCCAGCCCAATCCTTCTTCTCTTCTTCTTCTTTTTCTTTTCCCGCGGCCAACCCAGCGGCCGATTCCCTCAGCCGACCCTTGCTTTCACCGACAGCTAGGACCCACCTGTCGGCGCCTTCTTCTTCCTTCTTGTTTCCTTACCCAGAGTCCGGAACGACTCCGTGCTGTCGTTCGTGCTCCGTTCTCTTTCTTTCTTCTTACCCGAGTCCTGATCGATTCCGCAGCACCGCCTTCCTAATCTCGGCCGATCTGCCCCTATAAAATCCTGCCAAAGCCCCGCTTTGCAACCCAAGCCAAACTCAAATATTTTCCTCTACACAACATTGTCGCGCGCCGCTGGAAGTTGCACATCAGAGGAACGCCGCCGTCCCGTGTCGCCGATTCTCCGTCGACTCGCCGATCTGCAGTTTCCCTGCTGTCTTCAACTCTCGCCAGAGCTCCGCAAGTTGGTAAGCATCAAGCCGCACTAGATTCCCCTCTCTCTTTTGCTCCGCCGCAAACCAGATTTCTCGCCGGACCCCTGCTTCCGCCCGCCGTCGTGGCCGCCAGTTTACAGCCGCCACACAGCCAACCCGTACCCACCCTCACCTTCACCGTACCGCCCACTCACTCCACGGCATAAACCCCGCTTGAATTGAGCCCCGGAACACCAGATTTGGTGAAGCTCCGACCGTCCGCTGCCGCAATCGCTCGCCGCCGATGCCCAGTAAAACTCCGATTCGCCCGACCCCTTTTCGTTCTGTCGAGCCGACCCTTGCTCTGCCGCTCGATCTAGATCTAACGGTCAGAATCGATCCTCACTTTACACGGCCGATTTACCCGACCTTTTCCTTATTCAGCCGATTCACCTGACCCACTCTTCTTACCGCCGATTCGCCCGACCCTTACCCGCCGATTCGTTCGGTCCGCCGCCGATTCTGATCCAACGGATTAGATTTACCCGACCCAAGCCGTTCCTGAAACTTTTGCAGGAAGATCCCTAGGTTTTCCAGGAATCAACCCGCAGTCCAGATCAGTAGAAAATAATTAGAGTTGAGCCCTTTCTTTTTCTGTTCCGACCCCTAACTTTTCCAGAATTAGTACCCGCCGTCCTGAACCTATAGTTTTGCACCCCAACCCTCTGTTTAAGGTTTAATTGTGTTTTGGCCCCTGAATCCTTCAGATCTAGCCTCGGGAGACTCAAAACTCTAGCAGTTAGGTCCCCAGATCACTGTTTTAGCCATAGCTTCATCGTTTCAATTCCGATTTCAGCGATTCTTGAGCCCACACGATCTTTGCATCATGAACTGCAACTATAGCATCTTTTCACCCTTCTGTTTGTACTGTTTGCTGTATTATTTCTTATTTGTTTGTGTATGCTTGTTTGTGTGATCGCGTAGACAACGTGACGTTCGAGCCAAATCAAGAGCAAGCTTACGAGGAAGAGAATCAGCAGTTGCTTGAAGAAGGCAAGTGGATTTCCCCCTCTGCATATTCTATTTGATCCCAACAACAGCATGATAATTCACTTTACTTTACTGTTGCTTGCATAAACTTGATGGGTTACCTATGCTAAGGACATACCTAGTCTTTTACCCCAAACCTTGAAACACCTGGGTTTACTACTTTGTTGGGTAGTTACGCTTAGTTGCAAACTTTGGGGATTGGTATTGGTTTACTCTTTTAACAACGTTGATCATGTTTCAAATTGTTTTTATTGCGTAAGTTCAAGATCAACTTTGTTTAATGGGAACATGGAGAACCACCCAAGTAAACAGTGCAACCACAAAGTCATATGGCTCTGACCTTAGCCAATTAATTAGATGTGTAGTTTGCTGGTGGCCTTACCGAAAGGGCAAGGAGGGGGTCAGTGATAGGGGTCATAGCCCGGTCCTCTTGGGGTAGCTGCCTTGGCTAAGGAGCTGACCATTAGGGAGGTTTATAGACCACGCCGCTACTGAAACTCTAGCGGGCTGCCTAGCTCTCGACATGTCTTTGTAAAGGCTTCGTAGTGTACCCTCGCCACTCACCTCGGAAGTGTTTAAGGGCCTTGCAAACCCGGGCGACTCAGGGAAACACGATTTGTGGGTAAAGTGTACAACCTCTGCAGAGTGTAAAACTGTTATAACAGCCGTACTCACGGTTAAGAGTGGCTTGGACCCTCACATGATAATGAAACTTGAAGATTAATTAAATTGTGGTTCATGGTTTATGTTATGGTTGATGGTACTGTTATGATTTTGCTAAAGTGGGATTGGTATAAACTTAAACCTAGTTAATAGATGCTTGTTAATAAATAATTGACCAACTAAAAGCAACCGCTGCTGCAAAACCTCAGCCTATCCTTGATGGTCTTGCATATTCACCCCACTTGCTGAGTACCAACCATAAGAGTACTCACCCTTGCCCCCTGCTGTTCAGAAGTTAACTTTGAAGAGGAGATCTTCGACGACTTTGAGGAGTTCCAGGTCCTGCGTTCACCAGTCATCGCCTGTGGAAGACGGAGTTTTGAAGACTTCGTATAGGGTATAACGGTTTATCATTTAAAGACAATTGTGTCTCTTTTATACGGAGTGTAATACTTTATTTAGTTACTTTTGAGCATTGTCTTTGATATATTACACTTTCCGTCTACCATATGTGTGTGAACGAGATCCTGGCGCAGATATGGGATGCATCTGGTTCTTTCTAGAATCGGTTGTGACACCCGTGCTCCTCCCCCACCTTGCCCTCACCGCCGGCCCCTCCCCTCGCCGGAATCGAGCTCGAGCTCGCCGGCCGGCCGCCAGGGACCACATTGCTTTGATTGCAATCTCCCCAGGGGCCTACACGCAAGTTTCCAGGGACCCATCTGTAAAAGAAAGTTTTAAACCTAGTTTCAAAAACAGTGAACTTGTAAAATTCATATAAAATCGTAGAAAAATCGTAAAAATACAATCTCAACTGTTCTGTAATCTTAAGATCTACAACTTTTGTTACATGCATTTCTTCAGTTGCTTGCTAAATCTTGCTATAAGTTAAATGGAAGGTTTAATAGACTTTAATTGTACCCACTGTTGTAGACAAAGGCTAAACCTGAAAATTTAACAGTAGATTGGTTGCTTGATGTGTAGTCCAGTGTAAAAATAGTAGGACCAAAACCCATCTCTAGCTAAACATTTTGTTAAACCTTGTTTATGATATGAAATAATAAAACTAATTTGTAACTGCTGTTATATTGTGTTTAATGTTGAGAAACTTTGCCAGAGCTGTTATATTGATGCCTGAATACCACAGAAAAAGTTTAGAACCTTTTTCCTACCTGTAACTTATTTATATAATTATGTGGTGGGAAAAATGCACTAAATAAAGATAATTAGTTTCTGTGCTTGGAAAATGTTCATCTTTTTATGCTGTATAAAAAGTTTCATACGTAGAAACCATGTAGAACATCCTGTAGAAATTAATCTTTATTAAAATAGGTGTATATTGTCCTATTTATTATGCTTTGTATCATGCACAATAAAATCTGAAAAATTTACAGTAATACATATATGAATATATTAACAACCTGTAAAAGTTTTAGCATCAAAACATTCATGTTTTGTCCTGTATAAAAATAACTAGGTTCTAGTAGTGGCTGTGTATTACATTTTTCATAATTATTCTGCTGCATAGAAATTTCTGAAATTTTTACAGCAGCCTTATGTCTCCATAATGTAATCTGAATAAAAATTTCATCACCAGAAGTTATCTAGATCAGTGTTTATGCTTAATCCATGCTTATACTGCGAAAATTAAATTTCCAGTACAACACAACCCCCTCTATTAATGATTGCCCAAGAAATCGTAACTAAGTAACTTTACAACCAAATCAATGTTATTGTGGACTGCAACTTTTTCGTGAAGGAAAATGATCGTCATATACCATCACTACAACTTACACTTGAGCATTCATATAGAACCGACTACTCTCGCCGACGGAACGTACGAGCTGGTGCCCGCGTCCGAGAGTGAGAAGCGTGAAGCCCAAGTGAATCTAACTGAAGCTTTCGAAGACCCAAACCTGAGTTCGGACGAGCCCCAAGCTAACTTTACCCAAGAAGGCAAGCCCCAGAGCATGAACCCTATTTTCCTAAACTAATGCAACTTATTACTCTACTTTACTTGTGCATTAAGTGTATAGGAGTTGAATGAAAACTTAGTCGCAAGATCCTAGGTACCCATGCTCTGAACACTAGATGTAAGGTTCGATAGAATGCTATGCTAATAGGACTCCGGTAAAAGCCGAGTGCTTTCCTATCACTCGCGAGAATCTAGGAGTTGAATATTTACTACATGCTGCGATCATAAGGTCAACGGACGGGGCTATGGTACGATGTTTATGTTGATGATTGAGGCCCCATCTGTTTAGTGAAAAAAGCTAAGGCCGCAGTGTGTGGTAGTGGTGGTTAAGTCTTTGAACGTACTAACCACATGCCGAGAATATGGTAATCGGTAAGCTTAAGTACCTAAACGGACCGGCAAGTGGACAGCATCCCACCATCTCAACTTCGGTTCCATGCGCGCACATGGTGGGTACAGAGCTGGGCTTTGTAGTCTCGGATGGTGGCCCTGATCCACAACCCAGGAAGAAAGGGGAAAAGTTGCACGTGTGACTCTTGGAGTAACCACGTGACGTGTGTTTAGGTTTCCCTTGCAAGGTTAAGAGATTCGATTCGAATCATCCGTTTCTCGCGGTTATTGAGACTGCTTGACCCTTTTACCACATAGAGTAAGAAGAGGAAGAATGATGATGATTAATCTTGTTGGATGAAAAATTAATTCTTCCACCATGTATGATATTGGATAGTTGCTTACCTAGAATGGTTAAAGAAAACTAGAATCTAGAGCTAAAATTTGAAAGTAAGGACCTACTTGTATATGCTTTTCGGCAAAACAAACCCTCAAGCCAAAAGCCTTGCATGTCTAGGAGTCGGCTAAGTATATTCCACTAGTCAGGTAAGCCTTGCTGAGTATTAGTATACTCAGCCTTGCTTGTGTCTTGTTTTCAGGTGAGATTTTCGAGGATATGATTGCTAGTTTGACTTGGCCGTGTACCCTTCCTCCTGGTTTGTCGGTGGAATGGGATACGCCATCAGCCAACGGTGGTAATGCCGAGTGATGTCTCGTACGGGCTTCATCGAGACATCCTGAATCGTCGAGTAGTTTATCGTTATTTTTCCGCTGCATTGAACTCTGAAGAACTCAATTATTTTGAACTCTGAAGTACCTTGTTTTACGAATTTGAACCTGTGATGTAAAATTTGTGGAATGTTGTATCCTCTGGGCTCACCTTTGTGTGAGTATATGTATGTGTGGTTTCGATTGGCAAAAACCATGGTTGTATCGAGAGGTTACCCGACAGACCAATGGATTATTCCGTTTGAAGTGCGAGTTAGCCCTGATTGCCCTCGTGGTGATGGTTAGCGCACTTGAGCCGGATTAATTCAGGTGGTTCTGCCACATTGTTCTTATGAATTCTCCAAGACTTTGAAATTAGAAAAATCACGGTTTTGCAAATCGTTATATCATAAAAATCTATAAGTAGAAGATCAGGCAATCCTAATCATATAGTTCCAAGGTTTAGAGACTTTGCAAACGAGACATGATTTGAAAATTCTTTGATTCACAAGCAAGGAATTCATCTCTTCCTGTTTGGCTTAATCAAATTTTAATTTGTTTAGCAAGAATACAGATTTGAACCAAAGGTAGGAAGGACTGAGGTAAGGAGATTTCAAACCATCAAGGTGAGAAGGCGCCATGCTGGTGGCTGCCAGATGGGGCCGACCGGCCTGGCTCTGTGCCCCCTGCCCGAGGGGCAAGTCCCATAGTTTCAGGCACGGTCTCAACGTGACGGTGCATTGTGCCCTTTTTGCACTTTTGTTGTACTCTCAGGCCTGCCGGCCTGGTTCAAGCCGCCCGGCTCAGGTTTGTGTTGAAATGTGCTCGTTTTCACGCAGTGAGTTTGTAATGTTTTGAAACCTGCGAATCTTGATGCACTTCAACAAAAATTTTAGTCCTGGGGTGTGTGGTTGACACACAAGTGTGCATCAACCGCACGAGACGAGGCATGATTCAAAGTTAAATTCTCAATTATTCAAATTCAAAGTGGGGTTGCTGCAAGGGAATACAAATGATTGAAATAAAATGAAGGGAAAGAAATAAATGGCAGCACCTAAAACCTAGCCTAAAACCCTAATCTAGCCTAGTCCTTAAGTTTTAGCTCGAGCGCCGCGAGCTGCTCCCTTAGTGCTCGGATCTCCAGACACTCCTCCTTCTCTCCACTGCCCTCGTCATCCCCAAAGTATTCCTCAATGTTTGGGCTATGACAAGGGGTCCTCGGCTCCACCATCTGCAGGCACTCGACCTGCCCTCCATGTTCAATCGATGACGAGAGAACAATGTGTGTGCCCACCATCTTGTTTGATGGTGCACCCCTAGTAGATGGCATGCGCGCACCGGAGTACACGAGGGGATCTGACCCTGGGACCTTTGGGAGGGTCCCCACGAGATGAGGCGGCATCTGGAGCAAAGTCGGGGCCGGCCGGCCTCCCCTAGGCCGGCCGGCCTGGGGTTGACTCCCCTGTCCAGCCGGCTGCGGGAGAAGAGGCTCTGCCAGCATCACCGGCTCGAAAATTCGGGCACCACTTGGAGGGCCTCGGTTGTCGTTGGACTTTGAAGGTGCAGTGGGTGAGGTGACTAGTTTGATCACCGACTTTGGTGTTTTGGGGGAAGATGGCGAGGCCATGGATGCGATCTCGCGAAAGCTCGAGTTTTAGGAGGTGAATAAAGGCAAAGGGCTTTGGAATGAAGTTGAACTAGAGCCTTTCGGTATAAGAAGAGAATTTCAAGATCGGATCCCCCAAAATTTCCAACGAAGAGAATGGATAAGGGGTTTCAAAATTCGAAACACCGCAAACAGACTCGGAGCCAGGCCGGCCGGCCTGGTAGAGGCCGGCTGGCCCCACCTTGTCATGTGTGGGCTCCGGGCTTCGCAAAGTTTCTCTTTCCCTCGTGCAATTTTGGTTTTCTGAGGATTTTGGCTAGAAAAGGTGGAAAGAAAAGAAAAGAAAAGAAAAGAAAGGATCTATCCTAGGATACGACCTCTTTAAGGTCCGGCGATGACCATAGACGAGGTTTATAGCTCGGATAACTCGTAGACGTCTATTTCTTCGATTTCCGGTATTTCGGGCTCAAGAAATATTTTCAATCTTTGGCCATTAGCCTTGAAAACATTTCCATCATCATCCTGGAGGGTTATAGTGCCATGATCGGGCGCATTTATAACTAGATAAGGACCTTCCCACTTACTCCTAAGCTTACCATGACCAAACAAACGAACGCAAGAATTAAAAAGATGTACCTTATCTCCCGCTTTGAATTGCTTGATCTTGATACGCTTGTATGCCATCGTTTTGTCCGCTCCTTGTACAACATGGAGCTGATTGGAGGTCCATGTTCCACTTCTTCATCGCCCAATGGGACTTGAATTCTAGCTCAACCGGTAGATGGCAAGTCTTGCATAAACCAATTGGTATGGTGTCATACCTATCGCGGTCTTGAAAGCTGTTCGATAAGGCCAAAGTGCCTCGGGTAGTTTGTTTCTCCATCCCTTCCCCATAGCATTTACTATCTTTTGAAGAATGTTCTTGATCTGCTTGTTCGATGTTTCTGCTTAACCGCTTGTCTGGGGGTGGTACGGGGTTGCAACCCGGTGGTCTACTCCCAACTCGTGGAGACACTTTCCGAATGTCTTATCAATGAAGTGTGAGCCACCATCACTGATCACGATTCTTGGAACTCCGAAACGGGGAAATATAATTTCCTGGAACATTTTCTTTGTGTTCTTTGAGTCGGATGCAATGCAGGGACGTGCTTCAACCCATTTGGACACATAGTCCATGGCCACCAAGATGTATTCGCATTCCTCTAATATTGGGAAAGGACCCATGAAGTCTATTCCCCAGACATCAAATATCTGCACTTGAAGGTTGCTCTTCAGTGGCATAGCATCTCGGTAGTTGATGTTCCTGTGCTTCTGACATCTTGGGCATCGCCGCACAAACTCCTTCATGTATCCATACATGGTTGGCCAGAAGAATCCACTCTGCCAAACCTTAGCATGGGTCCGGAATGCTCTGTAATGCCCTCCATAAGGTGAGGAGTGACAGCGCTCGAGAATCTTGCGGGTCTCACATAGCAGGATGCAGCGGCAGAGTAAACCATCAGCACAGACCTTGAAAAGATAGGGGTCATCCCATAGATGATACTTGCTGAGGTGGATCAATCTTTTTCTGTCTTCTCCTGGAGGTATATATCCAGCCACCATGAAATTGACTAAGTTGGCATACCATAGGCTGGATGTAGAGACCTTCAGGAGAGTGTCATCTCTCAAGTAATCATCGATCGGTATATCCGATCCCTTGAATTGCATCCTTGATAGATGATCTGCCACACAATTGTCTGCTCCTTTCTTATCTCTGATTTCCAGATCAAATTATTGTAGGAGCAGAATCCAACAGATGAGTCATGGCTTTGCATCCTTCTTGGTAAGGAGGTACTTTAGTGCAGCATGATCTGTATATACTAGTTGATCTGTATACACCTATCCTAGTGATGACGCTATGAAACGCCAACAGATACCGTTGTAGCTTTCACCTCAGAGTATTCCAAGGGTTATGGAATGCAAGGGAACGTGTGTGTTGACGCCAGATTTTGACACGTATTGAATCGGCGTCAGGAGAAGAAGGTTGGCCGATGTAGAAGATCTGAGAGCTACAGTAAGGAATCGGCCGATCGGGGTAACAGTTGAAAATCGGCCGATTGGCGGCGCCGCCTATGCCAACAGGATAGGATTATTCCAGAAGATCCTAGTCAAAAGCTGGTCAACGTGGCATGCTAAGTCGGCCGGAAAGCAATTGAAGAGGTCCTGATTGGATTAGGAAGCGGCGGCGGAAGATTCTGCGGGAGTCCGTTTCCTTTTTAAAGTTATTATAGATATAGTAGTTTTCCTGTTTTAAATAAGGTTGTAACAAGTCATAATCGACCAGGAGTCCTAGTTTCAGGGTATAAATAGGAGTCGCTAGGGTTTTGCAAAAAGAAAAAAAACCAACATCAATCAACAAAATACTTCTACTTTTTACCAGTACTTTACCTTTCAAGTCGGCGACTTCGCCAATATTTTCTTCTTTTACGAGTTCGTACGGATTGGCAGGGCTGCATCAACCTGATCTCCGGCCAATTGGTAGGTTCCAATTATCGAGTAATATCCGAGCTTTAACTACGGGCGCATCGCTGTGGTTTCGTTTGGATTTATTCACAAGTTATCGATATTTACTAGAATTGCAAGTTCTACCTGTTATTCTAGTATTATCACCAGTTATCCAGCTTGAGATCAGGGTAATCGGCTTCGTCATCGTTCTCCTTCGATTCATCGCCATATAGCCGATTAGATCTGTTTCAAGTGTTGCCTCTATAGTGATTGTTTAGATTGCTCCAGCAGTTTTTACAATTACCATACGATCATCGGCTGACTCATAGCCGATCATCTCTACAGCAAATCGGCCGATTTACCGCCGACGCGCTCCTCAGGACAGATCGGAAATCCAGCCGATCGACGTGCCTGGAATTTAATACTCTATTTCCTTGTCAATCAACAGGTCAGATTGACTGGCACGCCGCACGAACCGCACCAGGGCGATAACCCGAACAGGAGCTAAGCAGATTCTCCCGGGTCATGTGTCCGATGCTGAAGACCCATCGGCCGATTCCTATCCGGCCGATTTTAGCGCCAACACACTTTTGGCACGCCCAATGGGACCATCCAGGACCTGATATGTCAAACAACGCAGAAATCTCTGACAGCAACATCATTGGGGTCACAGAAGCTGATCTCAAGGACGACCAGAGGGAGGAATTGGCCAAACATCTAGAAGATTACAAGAAGATATACCTCCAGTCGTTCAGTCGTACCAGAAGCGGGGAAGCAGTTAGGAAGGCCCATATTCCAGCACCTCGCCACATCACCATTGCTGAAGACTCGGACAAGATGTCAGAGATGATTCAGCAGTCCGTATATCAAGCGTTCATTGACCAATCCTCGGTGATGAGCAACACGGTGTACAACGCCGTCGTCAACTCTCTGGCCAGCGGAGCCGTTCAAGGTTATCAGGGACCGGCATATGCCCCTCCAACTACCCTGCCGGCCAGAAGCTTACCCTACACATCCCAATCGGCTTCTCAGCCGATGTTGACGCAGCGCGAGGGGTACAGCTCTCCACCACTTCCGGCGTCTCCAAGATATAGCGGTGCACCATGTCTCCCGTCGCGAGCGCCGCTTCAACCCGTCCAGATGGCTTCGGTGCAAACACTGCCTACAAGCTCAGTGCCTTGGGGGGCATCAGCCACGACGTATTTCCCCGAGCCAGCGGACGGGCATCGCACTTACCGTTCCAGGTGCCGTACCAATCGGCAGCCCGGCCAACGGTCTCCCAGTACCAGCCGATTTTACCAGAAATTGGCAGGGGGGCATCAGCCACGACGCATTTTCCCGAGCCGGCGAACGGGCATGGCACTTATCCGTTTCAGGTGCCGTACCAATCGGCCGCCCGGCCGACGGTCTCCCAGTACCAGCCGATTTTACCAGAAGTCGGCAGGGGGTCAAGCACTGTGGAGGCATTCAGAGCCGCGGTGCCAGCAGCAACGTACGAACGGGGTGCGGACGCGTTTCGCCAGCAGTTATCGGCCGTTCAGCAAACTTCGCCGATTCATCACCTGGCTGAACCAGCCCTTCAACACGTGCCCGCACCGCGAACAACTGTTCATCAGCAGCAGGTGGATTGGACGGCAAGAATAGCAGAAGTAATTCAAGATCAGTTTGGGCTGAAGCCGAAAGTTCAAACTTATACTTACAAGACGCCGTATCCATCGGCCTATGACTCGTTACCGTCCCACACTGCTACAAGGTTCCTGATTTCACCAAGTTCTCAGGGACGGATGACACATCCACTGTGGAGCACATCAACAGATTTATCATCCAGTGCGGTGAAGCTGCCACGCAAGACGCTCTGAGGGTACGGTTATTTTCATCATCTCTATCCGGATCGGCCTTCCAGTGGTTCACCACTTTACCGCCAAATTCTATCGTCACGTGGGCCGATCTGGAGAAACAATTCCACAAGTATTTCTATGCGGGAATACACGAGATGAAGCTTTCGGATCTAACTAGCCTCAGGCAGAGGAACAATGAGCCGGTGACAGGGTATATACAGAGATTCAGAGAGATCAAAAACAAGTGCTACAGCCTGGCCCTGACCGATGCACAGTTGGCCGATATCGCTTTCCAGGGCCTCTTACCGCAAATCAGAGAAAGATATGCCGCCCAAGAGTTTGAGAGCCTGAGTCAAATCGTCCACCGATTGTCAGGGCAAGAGATCCGACCGTTTGAACAGCGGGGAAGCTTTCAGAAGAAGGTGGCGTATTTGGAGGGATCTGAATCTGACGCAGAGGAGGAAATCGGCCTGGCGGAATGGGTAAAAGGGAAAAAACCAATATCCTGCCCCTTTGGCAAGAAGGAGCCAGAGACATTCGGCTTTGACACGTCAAAAGCCGATAAAATTTTTGATCTACTGCTTCAGGAGGGACAGATCAAGCTGTCGCAACATCACACCATCCCTACGGCCGATCAGCTGAAGAAGATGAAGTACTGCAAGTGGCACAACGCTACTTCTCATGACACCAACGAATGTAAAGTCTTTCGTCAGCAGATACAATCGGCCATTGAACAAGGGCGGCTCAAATTTGAGACTCCAACCAAATCGGCAATGCCGATGAAGATAGATCAGCATCCCTTCCCGGCCAACACGGTCAACGCTGGAGAAGAGTCAAGTCAAACCAAGGTGCTGACATCAGAATCGGCGAGAAGAGGTGGCGTCGTCGATCCCAAGAGGCAGATCACGATGGAAGAAATCAGAAGGAATATGCGAGGACCAGAACGGCCACACAGGCCTGTCACCTCCCGATTTCTACTCAGTAAATATCGGCGGCAGCAAGAACAAGCACAACACCAAAAAGAGATGATACGCCGGCATGAAGATCACTGGCAGTGTCCCTTCTTCATCCACTGCTGGGAGAACGATATCAGACTGCCCTCTCCCGATAACTGTCCGGAGTGCAATGGATCAAACCGCAGCGATCGCCCGAAGCCACACTCTAGGGACAGAGGATCAGACCCGATCAACAGAAATCGGCGCGAAGAACGGCGCGTTTCGGTGCATGATCGGCTGGGGGGCAGAGTTGACCAGTACGGCAGGTCAAAAACCAAGATCGGCCAGCAAGATGGACTGGGGGGCAGGATCAGCGCGCACGATCGGCTGGAAGAGGTGGCCTATGATAGGGTATCAGACGAAGATCCCCTAGGGAAAGAACCAAAGTGGGAACACGCCAGATCATCGGCCAAACCAGTAAATCCCAGGTGGTGTCCTGACGGCTTATCCAGATCCCAGAAGCGAAGGATCCAACGCCTACGCCAGTGGGAACATCGAGAAGAAGAACAAAGACACGTGCCAGAAAGAAGGAATGTAAAATCTCGAATTTGGCGCCCAAAGAAAAATGATCAGGAAGCAAACAGCCAAGAATCGGCGGCTGAAATCAATATGGTTTTCATACTGCCGATGGAGTTCATGGCGCCAAGCGATCGGGACAAAGTGACAAATACAGAGGAAGAGCAAATGGCACAACTGGTGTTAGAGCCGATGACGGCTATGTTTGAGAAGCCAGAGGAAGAAAAACGACAGCACCTCAAAGCGCTGTTTCTCAAGGGCTATGTCAACGGAAGACCCGTCACCAGACTACTGGTAGATGGAGGCGCGGCAATCAACATCATGCCGTATGCCATGTTCCGCAAGCTGGGCAAGGGCGAGGACGACCTCACCAAGACGGACATGATGCTGAAGGACTTCGAAGGCAACGTGTCGCCTGCCCGCAAGGCATTCTGCGTCGACCTCACCATCGGCAGTAAGACCCTCCCCACTACTTTCTTCGTCATTAATGGCAAGGGGTCCTATAATATGCTGCTCGGTCGCGACTGGATACATGCAAATTGTTGTGTCCCATCTACTATGCATCAATGCCTTGTGCAATGGGTCGGCGACAGTACAGAGGTGGTAGCTGCCGATTCCATTTACAGCGTTGCAGCGGCCGACACACAACAGTGGAGCTGCGAGCACGTCAAGTGTATATCTGCCAGGACTTGGGACACTGACTTCCTGAGAGTGTCCGATTTCGGTCTACAGCCGATCCAAGCAGTCGGCTCCGAAGATTCAGAATAAATGGGTCAGCTCATCCGAGGAGATGGGAAGCTAGGACACGGGTTCACGTCGGCCAATTTGTTAGAGATGGCAGATTTGGGAGATAGCAGCAAATCGAGGCCGACGTACGTTAGTGCCAATTTGGATCCTGAGTACAAATGCAAATTGATAAAATTATTGAAAGAGTTCAGGGATTGCTTTGCTTGGGAATATCACGAGATGCCAGGACTAGACCGGTCTATTGTTGAACACCGGTTACCTATAAAATCAGGATATCGGCCGTATCAGCAACCTGCACGACGGTGTAACCCCAAAATTCTACCTGACATAAAGGCCGAGATTACAAAGTTGATTGAGGAAGGATTTATTCGGCAGTGCCGCTACGCCGAATGGATTTCTAACATTGTGCCTGTATACAAGAAGAATGGAAAGTTGCGTGTGTGCATCGATTTCAGGAATTTAAATCAGGCGACGCCAATGGATGGTTATCCGATGCCAACGGCCGATATCTTGGTGGATGCTGCCGCAGGCCACAAAGTCATAAGTTTCATGGATGGGAATGCCGGGTACAATCAGATATTAATGGCCGAAGAAGATATTTCGAAAACAGCTTTTAGGTGCCCAGGCCATCTTGGTTTATTTGAATGGGTAGTTATGACTTTTGGTTTGAAAAACGCCGGCGCTACATATCAACGGGCCATGAACTACATCTTCCACAAACTCATTGGTTCATCAGTGGAAATTTATATAGATGACGTCGTGGTCAAGTCAAAAGGTCATCAGGATCATCTGGCCGATTTACAAGAAGTGCTGGAGTGCACAAGAAAGCATGGGCTGAAGATGAACCCAAACAAGTGTGCGTTTGGTGTATCGGCCGGACAATTCTTGGGATTTATGGTCCACGAGCGTGGGATAGAAGTCAGCTGCAAGACTATAGACGCCATCAATAAAGTAGTGGCCCCACAGAATAAAACTGAACTACAGTCCCTCATCGGCAAGGTCAATTTCATCAGAAGATTCATATCCAATCTATCGGGACGTATTCAGGCTTTTACTCCTTTGTTGAAATTAAAGCCCGACCAAGAGTTCACATGGGGAGAAGAGCAACGCAAGGCACTGGAGAGTATCAAGCAGTATCTGGTCTCACCTCCGGTGTTAGCCCCACCACAGCCTGGTAAGCCGTTCAAGTTATATTTATCGGCTGATGAGCAGGCTATTGGATCGGCGTTGGTACAGGAGTTTGAGGGGAAAGAACGAGTGGTGTACTACGTCAGCAGAAGACTTTTAGACGCCGAAACAAGATATTCTTCGGTGGAGCGATTATGCTTGTGCTTGTACTTTTCATGTACTAAACTAAGGCACTATTTGCTATCGGCAGAATGCATAGTCGTATGCAAGGATGATGTGGTGAAGTATATGCTATCATTGCCGATTTTGAAGGGGCGGATTGGAAAATGGATCCTGGCTTTGTCAGAATTCGATCTAAGGTACGAGTCGGCCAAAGCCGTTAAAGGTCAAGTGATGGCCGATTTCGTAGTACAGCATTGTGGACCAGAAATTGCCACCGTCGAACCAGTTCCATGGACTCTATATTTTGATGGTTCTTCGTGTGGGGTCGGATCAGGAATCGGCATCGTTCTTGTGTCGCCTCGGGGGGCAACTTATGATTTCTCTCTGCCGATAGAAGCTTCTGCAACCAACAACCAGGCGGAGTATCGAGCTGTTCTGAAAGGCATCCAATTGTTAAGGGAAGTCAGGGCGGATGCAGTCGAGATCTTTGGGGACTCCATGCTCATTGTGGATCAGTTAACAGGACGATCCGAATGCAAGGACGACATCTTGAGGATTTATTATGAAGATTGTCTTCAACTGTTGAAAGGCTTCAAATCTGCAACAATTGAGCACATCCCCAGGGATTATAATGAAGAAGCCAACAGACTGGCTCAACATGCTTCTGGGTATCGGCCGATTCAGGGAGCGATGACGCTAGAACTCGCGGCCGATGACTGGCGGAAGGAGATCGCCGATTATTTGAAAAATCCATCCCAAAAGGTGGATCGGCGAACACGTTTTCAGGCTACAAAGTATGTGTTGCTTGAGGATGACTTATTTTTTCGGACGATTGATGGAGTTCTTCTCAAATGCCTGGGAACAGAAGAGGCAAAGATTCTAATGGGAGAGATCCATGAAGGCGTGTGTGGAGCTCATCAATCGGCCCACAAAATGAAGTGGATGATCAGGAACAACGGATATTACTGGCCGACCATCCTGGAAGATTGTTTCAAGTATTACAAAGGATGCCAAGACTGTCAGAGGTTTGGCAATGTGCAGCGCGCACCAGCGTCGGCTATGAATCCAATAATTAAGCCGTGGCCGTTCAGAGGTTGGGGAATAGATCTCATCGGACAGATTCATCCTCCATCTAGCAAAGGGCATAAGTTCATATTGGTGGCTACAGATTATTTTACCAAATGGGTGGAGGCAGTTCCTCTGAGGAACGTGACATCAGCCGATATGATTGAGTTTGTTAAAAGCCATATTATATATCGATTTGGTATTCCTCAAACCATCACAACTGATCAAGGGACAATGTTCACTTCTGGAGAATTCGGAGAGTTCGCCGCCGATATGGGGATTAAATTATTAAATTCCTCGCCATACTATGCTCAAGCCAATGGCCAAGCGGAGTCATCTAACAAGGGGATAATCAAGCTAATTAAGAGGAAGATAGAAGAACAACCCAAGAAGTGGCATATGTCTTTGGCTGAATCTTTATGGGCGTACAGGATGGCTTGTCATGGGGCCACTAAAATATCCCCTTATCATTTGGTTTATGGCCATGAAGCAGTCTTACCATGGGAGATAAGGACAGGGTCAAGACGCATATCACTACAGGATCAGTTAACGGCAGATGATTATTCCTTTCTCATGAAAGATGAACTTGACGATTCGGCGGGTTTGCGGTTAAGAGCTCTAATCAGCATAGAGGAGAACAAGAAAAGGGTGGCCAGATGGTATGACAAGAAGGTCAAAGTCAAACAGTTCTCTCAGGGAGATCTGGTATGGAAGCTGGTGCTGCCGATAAGATCTAAGGATCCCAAATTCGGTAAGTGGTCACCCACTTGGGAAGGGCCGTATAGAATCGGCCGATGTGCTCCCGGAAATGCATACATTCTGGAAACGATAGAAGGGGGGGAATTCCCAAGAGCTCTGAATGGACGATATTTGAAAAGGTACTATCCAAACATTTGGGTAGATGCATAACTTACAGCAAGATATATCAAGATTACATGGCCGACATGGTGTAAGTCGCCCTTAGAATAAAAACACTACTGGTTACGCCTACGTTGGATTTCTCTTTCGACGCGACCTAATCTTATCATGAGGGAGAGCCTTTCATCTTTCAAGTCCTTTGCAGTTACTCCAGCTTCAGCTTGGTCGCAGAGTTCTTTCAGCAGGCGGGCCTTCTCCTCTTCCAAATCTTTCATGGTGGCTTCGGTCTTAGCTTCAGCAAGAGGGTGAGAAGATGAAGAACTCTCGTCAGAGGATGGCATTTGTTCAAAGCAGACGAGATCCATATGGTCCAAGATTGATCGGACATTGGCAGGAACATGATCTTTGAGTTCTTCAGAATGAGCTTTTATCAGATCTATATCAGCTTGCGACAATGGTTTGCTTGAATACATGATTTCGATCGCTCTTTCCAAACCGGGGCTGAGACGGTTCGGCTGAAAGAAGGAATAGACAAATATGTTGGAACAAAGTAAGGTATCTCAGGAAGGGATGGAGAGGAAATTGATACCTGATTAACGGAAGAGGAGGATCGAGAAGACATTTTAATGCTTGACCAAAGACGGCGAGCGGTGGATTTCAGAAGGAAAAGAAGACAAGCCAGATGAACATTTTTGGAAATAATACGAAGAATCGTATTTATAGAAAGGAAGAGACAGAGGGTTGGCAAGACGTGTACCGTCGGAGTAAAGGCATCAGTAAATGTAAAGCTGCCGGGGAAGACGGTCAAAGTCTGAATCTACACGCCAAATCCTGTTACCGGATTCCATGTCATAAACCTGATTCTAGAAAAAGATCAGATGCAGAGGGAAAGGTAACACAACTGATTCCGAGGTTTACTCCTGTCGCAATGGGGAAGCTTAGAGAGAAGGATTAAAGAAAGAGTTTCGAAGAAAAAGTTATATTTTACTCCAAAACTGGGGGGCATGTGTTGACGCCAGATTTTGACACGTATTGAATCGGCGTCAGGAGAAGAAGGTTGGCCGATGTAGAAGATCTGAGAGCTACAGTAAGGAATCGGCCGATCGGGGTAACAGTTGAAAATCGGTCGATTGGCGGCGCCGCCTATGCCAACAGGATAGGATTATTCCAGAAGATCCTAGTCAAAAGCTGGTCAACGCGGCATGCTAAGTCGGCCGGAAAGCAATTGAAGAGGTCCTGATTGGATTAGGAAGCGGCAGCGGAAGATTCTGCGGGAGTCCGTTTCCTTTTTAAAGTTATTATAGATATAGTAGTTTTCCTATTTTAAATAAGGTTGTAACAAGTCGTAATCGACCAGGAGTCCTAGTTTCAGGGTATAAATAGGAGTCGCAAGGGTTTTGCAAAAAGAAAAAAAACCAACATCAATCAACAAAATACTTCTACTTTTTACCAGTACTTTACCTTTCAAGTCGGCGACTTCGCCAATATTTTCTTCTTTTACGAGTTCGTACGGATTGGCAGGGCTGCATCAACCTGATCTCCGGCCAATTGGTAGGTTCCGATTATCGAGTAATATCCGAGCTTTAACTACGGGCGCATCGCTGTGGTTTCGTTTGGATTTATTCACAAGTTATCGATATTTACTAGAATTGCAAGTTCTACCTGTTATTCTAGTATTATCACCAGTTATCCAGCTTGAGATCAGGGTAATCGGCTTCGTCATCGTTGTCCTTCGATTCATCGCCATATAGCCGATTAGATCTGTTTCAAGTGTTGCCTCTATAGTAATTGTTTAGATTGCTCCAGCAGTTTTTACAATTACCATACGATCATCGGCTGACTCATAGCCGATCATCTCTACAGCAAATCGGCCGATTTACCGCCGACGCGCTCCTCAGGACAGATCGGAAATCCAGCCGATCGACGCGCCTGGAATTTAATACTCTATTTCCTTGTCAATCAACAGGTCAGATTGACTGGCACGCCGCGCGAACCGCACCAGGGCGATAACCCGAACAGGAGCTAAGCAGATTCTCCTGGGTCGTGTGTCCGACGCTGAAGACCCATCGGCCAATTCCTATCCGGCCGATTTTAGCGCCAACAGTGTGTGTACTAACTTCTATTCTAGTCGGTCCAAGGACACACCAAGATAGGTGGCAAGGGTAGAGAGGATTCCTAACGTAACACTAGATATGAGTTAAAGGTCGATCTCTCGGGCAAAATACTCGCTTCGGGCACTGCTTACCCCTGGTCTGCAAGGAGACTCCAGCCAACGGCTCTACACTATATCCGAACGTGGAGGATTACAAAGGACCGATAGGGATGTAACCACCTACGGCCTATCTCTAACAATCCGTGGGATATAATGCAAACAAAGGATAACCCTTAGCCTAGACACCACGTCTACGCTATTGATTACTACTGCAGTCTAACTACGTCTGATGTCCCGCAGCAAACTATAGCACTCCTTATAAATACGGAGCGACAAACCCACAAGTAAGAGAACTGATCTCACTCAACTACAAGAACAAATAGCGTATACTATAGACATACATGAGAGTACCCAAGCCTATACTATGATAGCAAAGGACCAAGACTACTCATTCAGCTAAGTATAACACTATAAGAAGGAATCACGAACACTTACTAAACTCTGAAGAATGTAGTAGCATCCATAAAGGTACAAGCTGGAGAAGAGCGCCGACAAGACCGGCGCCCCTCCAAACTAGGAGAAGAGCGCTGACAGGCCCGACGCCCCTCCAATCTGTCCTCTCACTCTCTTCCTACTTTAACACAAGCTAGGAAAGGCCAAGACTCCATTGGATGGTGTGTCTCTCTTACTTGGAAGTTGAAGGTCGGTGGAGCTCAGCCTGGTTGGGCCGAACCAGTGGTCCGACCGAACTGGGCCTGGCTCCCACCTCCTTACCCTTTGGCAGGGTGACTACCCAGTGCACCCTTACGTCAGTTCTAGGTGCCATGAGTTAGGTTGAGTCGGTTTGCCCCCTCAGGTGGGCCCATGGATCCTTGTGCTTGCGCCTGATTTGTCGGAAGGGTGTTCACTTGGATTGAGAGGTGTGTTTCCTTCCTCTTTAGGTGTGTTTTCTCCTCTAATTGACCTGCATACAAATATTCACGAACACTTGTGGAATTTGTTAGAAATAACCCCTACCACTAATGTTGATACTTGTCTTTCCATTGTTTTATGCAGGAATTGACAGCCTAAAAGTGGTACATAAGTGCCGTCAACAACACCCCCACAGTTAGACATTGCTCGTCCTCGAGTGAAGAAGAAAGGTCTAAGGTGGAACACGAATTCTTATGGTAAGGATCAAACATGTAAGATATTCAAAGTCATACCTGTACTTGTGAACTTTTTGAAGTGTCTATCATGTTACCTTGGGCAGTTGATGACTAGAATGGTCTTGATCAAAATCCCCTCCACTCCTTCTATCTAAGTAACTTGGTTCTTTTTTGTAGTATATATGTTTTCAAAAGATAACCTTACCAAGCTCCGCAAATGATTATCTTAGATCGCTCAGTGTGTTTAATCCTCACCAAGGCATTAGCCTACCTTCTTCACCCTACTTCTAAAAAGTCTTTATCTGGAGCTCAGGGTAGGGATAAAGATGAGGCATACCTGCATCACATATGTTGCAAAGCCAAAGACCGGATCCGAGTAGAATAGAAGTCATACAATCTGATCAAGATGTGCATGTGTGTGGATGGAACATGGTGGATGATGAATAGTGAATGAAATGAGAACTCCTTTTGGAAACCTGACGACGAGACGCTTCTTTTGGTTCTGGTCCCAGATCCAGAAGGTTCGTGGATCATTCTGTGTGACCACGACAAGGTGTTGCGTCACCTATTTTGGGCCATTTCAGGCTTTGTATCGTGTCGGGCCTTAAGCCCATGTTGTGGGCGCCACCCCCCCCCCCCCCCATGGTCACCCCAAACCCTAGGACGCCCCCAACCCTAGGACGCCCCTTTGCTATCATAAACTCAGTAGCCGTCGCACATTAGGGTTTGGGTTTTGTTTAGTCTAGTTTTCCATTGAGAAACAAATCTTGTTCATTGTAACTGTGACGTCGAGTCCTTTTGCTGTGAATTCAAGCCCCCTGTTCTTGTTCTTCTCCACTGTGGCGATTAGTCCTTTTGTGATTCAAACTCGAACCCCATCTCGTTATTTGCTTCATACACATCTGCAATTTCAGATTGCGTGTTTACCCTTTCTTGCTTGCGTTCTTCGATTCGCTTGCAGGATAGCCCTCTCGGCGAGGTCAATCAAGTTGTGCTTCAAACTCAATTAGCTCAGGTGGCCGCTGCTATCTCCTGCTGAATTAGGGAAGGGTCCAGGGTACCCCAAAGGGACCACGGAGAATATCCACACAGTGACCACGAGAGGAGGTAAAACCACTCGTGATCCCCCTAATCCTGACCATGTCAGCAAGGAAAAGGAAGATAAGGCAACCGAAGAACGACCTAGCAGCGACGACACCAACAAGGTGCACTAAGGTAAAACAGCTCCTCACGAATTCTATGACACCCAATTGTTGTTGTTCCCTACCAAGATCACGAAGCTGGGCACGGATGAGCAGTTCAACCGCTTTATGGACATGATTCAGCGGGTTAACATCAGTGTGCCTCTACTGGAAGCCATGAGAGTACCACCTTATGCTCGCTACCTCAAGGACATACTCTCAAACAAGAGGCCGCTACCCACTACTAAAGTGGTCAAGCTCTCTGAAGCATGTAGCGCAGCTATACTCCCACAGCTCCCTGAGAAGAAAAAGGATCCGGGATATCCGGCTATCAGCTGTTCAATATGATGAGGACATCACCATGCTGGACATGCACGAGCCGGCCTCATCAACGAGCTACAAGTCATCGCCAACTTGGGCTCCAAGTTCGGTTCGAATTCAGCCGATAGCCCGGCACCGAAATGGCGATATCTCCCTCATCCGGCGTCCAAATAAGGTGATCTTGGATGCGTTGAAAACCTAACGACGAGATGCTTCATTTGGTTCTAGTCCCAGATCCAGAACATTCGTGGATCAATCTGTGTGACCATGACAAGGTGCTGTATCATCTATTTTGGGCCTTTTCAGGCTTTGTATCGTGTCGGGCCTTAAGCCCATGTTGTGGGCGCCCCCCCCTGGTCGCCCCCAACCCTAGGACACCCCCTTTTCTGTCATAAACTCAGTAGCTGCCGCACATTAGGGTTCGAGTTTTGTTTAGTCTAGTTTTCCATTGAGAAACGGATTTTGTTCATTGTAACTGTGATGTCGAGTCCTTTTGCTGTGAATTCAGGACCCTGTTCTTGTTCTTCACCACTGTGGCAATTAGTCCTTTTGTGATTCGAACTCGAACCCCATCTTGTTATTTTCTTCATACACATTTGCAATTTCAGATTGCATGTTTACCCTCTCTTGCTTGCGTTCTTCGATTCGCTTGTAGGATAGCCTTCTCGGCGAGGTCAATCAAGTTGTGCTTGGTTGATAACCAAGGAACAGCGGTGTAATGGTTGCAGGACTTCGAATCATGCCTGATTAGAAGCCCGGATCACCAGCGTCGAGTCTCCACCAATCGAATCTAACCAATACCTATCGGAAGATCGGGCCAGTGCTACATCAAGTGGTATCAGGATTCAGGTTTACCGTGAGGTATAACTTCGTGTTCCCTTTTAGATTCATCTCGTGTCTTTACCTACAATCCACAAAAAAAAGCCCAAAAAAATTTACACTTTCCGCTATCCTAGCGCCCCTTTAGCCTTGCAATTTTGTTTCAGTTTTGCTTTGTTCAGTTTGTGTCCGTGGTCGAGTCTTGTTGATGGTTTAGGTCGTGTTCGTCGTCGTAGTGTCTACCGCCCTTCGCTGTTTGTTTGTTTCCGCCGTTATCCCATCCACTTTAGACATACAACAAGTCGAGCCACCACATTACTTGACTTGCCCCGCGAGCCGCCTTGTGTGAACTCTCGCCGCGCCAACCCTAGATAGGCTGCGAGCCGCTTTGATCGCCTTTGCAGAGCATATTTGATCCTTGTTTCATCTGGTGAATACCTATTGCTTGCTGCATACCAGGGAAGATTGTGCCCTTGTTTGGTTGCTGAGAGACCTTGCTCAGCCATGTTTGGGTAGGGAAGGTTTGCCCTAACGACCGCCATAGTATCTGCTGAGTTGTGCACACTCAAAACCCTGACTTGAGGTACCTTCAGTAAAATAGGCATAACTTTTTGCTCGGTCCTCCATTTTGGCTCAATTTTTTACAGCAGATTCGTGACTCCATTTGGGTTCTCAAAAAAATCAAAAAAAAATAGGGAAGATAAAGGAAAAATTCATTCAAGTTGATTTTATGTTTTCAGAGAACGTGTTCATTTTTTTGTAGACCACATCTGACCTCTATTTCAGGTCCCAATTTTTGTGGTTCCATCTCTTGTGATCCTTGTTCAGAGAAAAATATAAAAAAATAGTGCAAAAAAAACTTGATTCCTACTAGTGGCTTTTTGGAAATTCAGAGGACAATTGGGGAAAACATAAACCCCTTTCGGCAGAATTGTTGTGTGCTTGTTCTTTGAGCTTTTTCCATCGTTCTTTGTTCCAACTTCTTGTGCTACACCTAGGGGCACCTCTTAGCCAGCAAATGTGACTAGTACTTTGGACACTTATTGAACTTTGCTAATCTGTTGCGATTATTGCTAATCCCTTGCTACCATATGTGTGCCTGTCCATTCTCCACATATACTTCTGATCAGCACAGGTTCATCTTGCAACTGTTACACTCAAGCTTACAACAGATTGTACCCCTGCTAGGCTTTGGTAAGAACACTTGCAAGACGGTGGTAAGAGATTTTGCACTCCACTTTCACCACCACCAGATAGTTGTTAGTTGATAGGGATAATACCTTTGTGTTGTCATTTGCTGTCTTCTAACCATGTCAGGATCAGGGAAAGAAACGGAGTCTCCTCAGGACTTCAACGAGTGTGTGTCCAAGGCTGAGCTTACAAAGAATCTTGATGACCAGCGCACCTACATCACCGAGAAATTTGATGAGATGATGAAAACTATCAGCACTCTGGTCACCCGGATTGAACATGTTGAACAACAACTGCCTCCTAATGAGGAAGATGAGGGCGATGATGCTGATTGTGATCGTCTTCGGTGCAATCGTTGAGGTATGGGAGGTAATTATAATCATGGTAATAATAATGATCCTTTTGCTAAAGCTAAGTTTACCATGATTCCTTTTGCTGGTACTAATGATCTAGAGGCTTATTTAGATCGGGAACTTGCTGTTGAACAAAAGTTTAATTCTCGTTTAGTTCCTGCTGAGCATAGAGTTAGACTTGCTACTAGTGAGTTTACTAGTTTTGCTCTGTTTTGGTGGAATGATCTTTGCACTAATAATGCTAATGCCCTACCTCAAATTTGGATTGCTTTAAAACAACGTATGAAATATCGCTTTGTTCCTCCTTATTATCAACGCGATTTGCATTTAAAGTTCCAAACTTTAGATCAAGGAGATAACGGGGTAGAGGAATATTATCAGGAGCTAATCATTGGTTTAGCACGTTGTAACATACATGAGGATAATGACAATCTTTGTGCTAGATTTTTTGGTGGTTTGCATCGTGACATATAGGATATACTTGATTATAAAGATTGGACCAGGTTTAGCCAATTGTATCATCTTGCTCTCAAGACTGAACGAGAACTACAGAGACGATGACATCAACAGGCTTTCAGATCCACCACTGAAAGATCCTTTCGCCACGCTTGAACGTCGACAAGCCCAAGGTGCCTGTTGCTACGCCACCAGCGACAACTCCACCTGCTGTTGCTGCTACTACACCTACTTCCGAGGTGAGTAATGTGTCTTCTGTGCAGCCTCAACAACAGAAGAAGGTTGTTTCCACTAGTTCTTCATCGAGCCGCTCCACCAACCAGATCCAGAAGGTTCATGGATCATTCTGTGTGACCACAATAATGTGTTGTGTCACCTGTTTTGGGCCATTTCAGGCTTTGTATCGTGTCGGGCCTTAAGCCCATGTTATGGGCGCCCCCCTGGTCGTCCCCAACCCTAGGACGCCCTTTGCTGTCATAAACTAAGTAGCCACCGCACATTAGGGTTTGGGTTTTGTTTAGCCTAGTTTTCCATTGAGAAACATATCTTGTTCATTGTAACTGTGACGTCGAGTCCTTTTGCTGTGAATTCAGGCCCCCTGTTCTTGTTCTTCACCACTGTGGCGAGTAGTCCTTTTGTGATTCGACCTTTAACCCCATCTCGTTATTTGCTTCATACACATCTGCAATTTCAGATTGCGTGTTTACCCTCTCTTGCTTGCGTTCTTTGATTCGCTTGCAGGATAGCCTTCTCGGCGAGGTCAATCAAGTTGTGCTTGGTTGATAACCAAGGAGCAGCGATGTAATGGTTGCAGGACTTCGAATCATGTCTGATTAGAAGCCCGGATCGACAACTTTGGGTCTCCACCAATCGAATCTACCAATACCTATCGGAAGATCGGGCCAGTGCTACATCAATCTCTCTCCCTTCTTTTATAACTTCCCTTGAGAACATGGCTATATTTTTTTCTTTTTTTCTTACTTGGACCTTCATGTGTCCAATTTTTTTCAATAGCCCATGTCTCTTTTGTGACAATAACTGGAGAGAGAGAGAGAGAGAGAGACCACACATTTTATGGAGCATTTAGTCACTAGATGTATGGAAGGGATAATACTAGCTTCTAGTGTAGAAGTTTTGTATGTGGAAGTGGAGTGTACGTGATCTTGATCATGAAAGTATGAAAAGCATTCCACAAGGGTCACAAACAATTTGGCCAACCTCAATATGACAGCAAGCAGCATACGTGTACCGATTTTTCAATAAGATCATTGTATAGCCTTGGTAGGATGAAGGCATATCATTGAGGAGATAGCTAGGTTATTATATTTTTTTTCAAGATAAAAATTCCCAAGTACTTTGGACAGAATAGAGCAAGGTTCATTTCATCATGCCATATCTCAATTATCAACAACCTAGGCATCATGCTTTCCTAAAGATATAGGCTCACAAGCAAACAGGAGCAAACCAGGAATATAGCACATGTAAGCCAACCATTAAGATCATATTTTGAGCCAAGGTTCATTTTAATTCTGAGTTTAATTTCTTTAATGATCAGAGATGTGGTTCATTTAAACTCATGAATCAAGGAGTGTAGAGAGGTATAGGGTGCACATACCATCGCTCTCAAGAATATGGGAATCAAGGTGGACCGGTGGTGGTTCAACCAAACCATGGTGGTGGCCGACTCACTCTATCGCCCTCGCCTTGTCCCTTGTCATGTAGGCGTAGTCGATGTTGTGCGACACCATTGTCGAGGATTTTGAGTGTGTATGTTGATGATGAACTTGAGAGATCTCCCCCACACTTGTGCTTGTACCTGGTGCTGTATTCAAAACAAAACGATGGAAGCAAAAGGGAGACTCTGCCGGTTCGAGAACCAGGGAGACTCTGCCGGTTTGAGAACCAGGGAGCCTTTATTTGATCTCAAATATTTTTGGATTTTCTTTTTAGTGGGGCAAGATGCAAGAACTAACACCATATACAAACCAAGACAAGATTTGGCATGAGAGGGACTTACTTGGGATACTTACATACCTCCCCCACACTTGGATTTTGCATTGCTGAGCAACACAACTCGAGTATGTGGAGTTCAAGCTTCTCTTCATATTGTTCCCTCACCAAAAAAATATCATGGTTTTGTAGTCCGTGTAGCTCCCATGTTCTTTGGAGTCACCTATCTGTCGTTCTTTTCAATCTCCACCCGAAATGGTTAGCGACCAAAAATACCCGAAGGAGAGTTTATCCTAAAAACATGATCTTGCTTTTACTTGAAAGGGAAAGGGAAATGATAATCCGGGTTATCTCCTGGCAATGCTTTGTTTATGGTCACAAGCTCGAGCTTGGGAACTGCCTCTTGCAGCAATTATTGGCAATGTCGTTCCCCTCTCACCACCAATTTTTGATGTCATTGAAGCTTTATCTGCAAGGTTAGCGCCACAGAGCATCCACAAAATTTGCAATGTTTATGATAAACATATGCATCTACAACCAACCTTCTAACGATTTTGAAGAAGAAGACCTTGAGGTGGTTGTAGTCCTCATGCGTGCCCCGGGCACAAAGCATGCCTGACTCTGGAGAGGCATTGAACGACCATGGTTCTTGGGGTATTTCAAGAATGAAGCTCCCATGCTCATCTATGGAATCCTTTCGTTCGGACTCCAGAGTCGGTGCCTCACAAAATTCCATGGCCCATATATACTCCATCTCAAGAGTTTCATCGTGAGAGATCATGGATGGGTCTTGATTGTGATCGAGAACAACAAACTCTGGGCCAGTGGGAAAAGGCTCAAACTCGATCATGGGTGATAATGATCATTTGTCTTCACAATGCTGAAGGATTTCTTCCGAGTTGCACTCTTCGGGTGTGGTGGATTTCGCAACCTCAAAGATAACAGGCTCGGATGACACAAACGGAGATGTATGCATCATCTTCTCGAGCGGGTTTTGCTTAGGAAGAGACTTTGCCAAAGGATTTCCTAGACAAGAGGTAGCGGTGGCAGAAGCGGTTTCCCTAGGCTTTTTATCTAAGCTCCCTTGAGATGGATTGAAAAGTTCTTCAAATGGGGAGCCTAGGAGAAGTTTAGAATCAAGGATATTGAAGATGTGGAAGTCTAGGCTGACCTCGATTCTGTCTATGGCGAGCGGCACGGCACATGCGACCCCCCCGACATTTAAGGATACGTCCAGATGGACAACTTTTGAGGAGCTTGTCGGATGGTCTTAGCGAAATGTTGCCAGAAGATTGTACGCTAAGTGCCATGGCATAACATTAACCTCCATGATGGGGTTAAGATGGGCTTCTACGGTGATTCCCCTTGCAAAACAAGGAATGATTGTGGATGGTGAACTAATCCAAATTCCTTCGGAGAAGCATCTCACTCCATCCGGCCAATCCTTCTTTATGGCCTCCTTGAGAATTGCTTCATTGGGAGGATTAGGAGGAGAGGGAGGTACTGTAGGCCTAGGGGAAGGTTCTGTCAAGGGATTTCTAAATTGATCGGTGCGGACAGAAGAAGGTTGCTCCCCTATTTGGGCACCTATGAGCTTCGAGGTGTTTCTATGATTGGCAGATGGATCATCCTCAAACTTGGAATGGAACATTGGAGTTTGAATTTCTTCTTCCTCTGATGTCCATGGTTCGGAAAAGGCATCTATGGCTGAATAGGAGGATGTGGAAGATGAAGGATCGGATTCAGCCACTAGAGTGTCCTCATTACTCGACCCACGCTCTTCTTGGAGGTATTTGGTCTTGACTTCGAAGGGGGTGTTGGCGTTTCATAGCGTCATCACTAGGATAGGTGTTTCCCAGCAACGGCGCTAGAAATGTCGTGGGGTATTTCTTACGTTACAGAAGGATCCGCAAGCGCACGAAATACCGTTGTAGCATTTTACCCGTGAGTACGGGGTCGTATTTATATTTCCGCAGGGAAGGCGGCGGTTATTGGAATAGATGTATGTTGATTAGTTCTAGCATGGATATTCTATTGAATAAATAGGGGTAAGATAATATATGGTAAAGAGGTAGTGTAACACACAAGTTACTCAAGTTCTATCTCTATGCAAAGCTTACAGGAATGGAGAAAGGAAGAAGAAAGCTAATCTAAGGACTTATGTAGTCCTAACTAAGCATACAGTCTATACTAGGTACTCATGTACATACACATGATTAGGAACGGGCTTTAGGCTCCCAGGCATCACCGGGAGACCGCACAAGATATGGCTAGGTGGCCACTAGATGCTCACGGCTATTTTATGCACCTCCTACAGCTACTACACAAACGGGGAGGATTATGCTGGACGGACAGGGCTGTCACCACCAGCCGCCTACCTCATCTAACCATGGTATAGAGTTGCATCAAGCAACACTGATTAGCTCAGACACCACGTCTACACTAATAAGCGATACTCTAATGCCCCATGCGGAGCCCCCACCCTTCCAATACACAGACATCACACTAGAGCAAACATGCGAATACTGGAACCAATGCCGTAGCCTAGATGTCTTACCACGTCTAATCATGCAAGATATAAGTCCTAGATATAAACTAAGCATAGCACACACATCTGAATACACAGAACATATACTATACAAGTACAGTATACTAGAAGATAACTCTATTAAGGAATTCTGAATATTACAAAGGAGAGAAAGAGTAAATCCCATACCGAATACTCCTAGGCAAGACTCAGGAACCGAACAAGAGCTACTTCACCTAAACTCCACTATCCTAAAGACTAAGCAAGAGAGAAACTTGAGAGAGGCTTCAACTTGTGGTGTCTTCTATTGTAGCACCCCCCCACTTATTTATAGAGGTGAGTGAGGGGGGTGTGCAGCTACTCCTCGGCGTCCATTTGCCCGAAGCCTTGCCAAACCGACCTAAGGCACAAATTGTGGTAGAACCACCTGAATTAATCCGGCTCAAGTGCGCTAACCATCACCACGAGGGCAATTTGGGCTAACTCGCACTTCAAACGGAGTAATCCATAGGTCTGTCGGGTAACCTCCCGATACAACCACGGGTTTGCCGATCAAAACCACACATACAAAGTACTCACACGAAGGTGAGCCCAGAGAATACAACATTCCACAAATTTTACATCACAGAGTTCAACATAAATTTATTGTTACAGACCAAGTTCGAATTCGTAAAACGGAGTACTTCCAAGTTTAAAAGTAAACGAGTTCTTCAGAGTTCAATGCAGTGGAAAAAAAACGATAAACTACTCGTTGATACATGATGTCTCGATGAAGCCCGTACGAGACATCACTCGGCATTAACATCATTGGCCGGGGACGCATCCCATTCCACCGACCAACCAGGAGGAAGGTACACGGCCAAGTCAAACTAGCAACCATGTCCTCAAAAGTATCACCTGAAAACAAGCCACAAGCAAGGCTGAGTATACTAATACTCAGCAAGGCTTACCCGACTAGTAGAATATACTTAGCCGACTCCTAGACATGCAAGGCTTTTGGCTTGAGGGGTTTGTTTTGCCGAAAAGCATATACAAGTAGGCCCTTACTTCCAAATTTTAGCTCCAGATTCTAGTTTTTCTTTAACCATTCTAGGTAAGCAACTATCCAATATCATGCATGGTGAAAGAATTAATTTGCATCCAACAAGATTAATCATCATCATTGTTCCTCTTCTTACTCTATGTGGTAAAAGGGTCAAGCAGTCTCAATACCGCGAGAAACGGACGATTCGAATCAAATTTCTTAACCTTGCAAGGTAGACCTATACACACGTCATGTGGTTACTCCCAGAGTCACACGTGCAACCTTTCCCCTTTCTTACCGGGATGTGGATCAGGGCCACCATCCGAGACTACAGAGCCTAGCTCTGCACCCACCATGTGCGCGCATGGAACCAAAGTTAGGAGGGTGAGGGTGCTGTCCACTTGCCGGTCCATTTAGGTACTTAAACTTACCGATTACCATATTCTCGGCATGTGGTTAGTACGTTCAAACGCTTAACCACCACTACCACACACTGCGGCCTTAGCATTTTTCACTAAACAGACGGGGCCTCAATCATCAACATGAACATCGCACCATAGCCCCGTCAGTCGACCTTATGATTGCAGCATGTAGTAAACATTCAACTCCTATATTCTCGCGAGTGACATGAAATCACTCGACTTCTGCCGGAGTCCTATTAGCATAGCATTCTATCGAACCTTACATCTAGTGTTCGGAGCATGGGTACCTAGGATTATGCAACTAAATTTTCATTCAACTCCTATAAACTTAATGCACAAGTAAATAGAGTAATAAGTTGCATAATTTAGAAAAACAGGGTTCATGCTCCGGGGCTTGCCTTCTTGAGCAAAGCTAGCCTTGGGCTCTTCCGAACTTTGGTTCGGGTCTTTGAAAACTTCAGTTAGATTCACTTGAGCTTCACGCTGCTCACTCTCGGACTCGGGCACCAGCTCGTACATTCTGTCAGTGAGAGTAGTCGATTCTATATGAATGCACAAGTATGAGTTGTAGTGATGGTATATAACATTTATTTTCTTCACGATAAAGTTGCAGTCCACAAAAATATAGATTTGGTTGTAAAGTTACTTAGTTAAGATTTCTTGGGCAATCATTAATAGAGTACATCTTAAACTACTTAACTTCATTAAACAAGAAGGGGTTGTGTTATATTGGAAACTTAATTTTCTAAGCACAACATGGATTAAACACAATTACTGAACTAGGTAACTTCTGGTGATGAAACTTTTTTTCAGAGTACCACATGCAGAGACAAAACCACTGCAAAAATTTCAGGCATTTTTGTGTAGCAGATTAAATATGAAAAGAGTAATACACAGCCACTACTAGAACCTAGTTATTTTTATACAGAACAACCCATGCAAGTATTGATGCTAAAAATTTTACAGGGTGTTGTTCTATCCATATATGTGTTATTGTAAATTTTTCTGATTTTATTGTGCATGATACAGAGAATAATAAATAGGACAAGATACACCTATTTTAATAAAAATTAATTTCTACAGGATGTTATACAGGGTTTCTGAGTATGAAACGTTTTATACAGCATGTCCTAACCCAAAGTATCCCGTAGTAAAAAGATGAACATTTTTCAAGCACAAAAACTAATTATTTTGATTTAATGCATTGTTCCACCGCAAAAATTATATAAGTAGGTTACAGAAAGGTAAAAAGTCCCTAAATTTTTCTGTGGCATCTAGGTATCAATATAACAGCACAGAAAAAGTTTCATAACATGAATCACTATAGAACAGCAGAAAAAATTAGTTCTATCCCGTCATGGCCTAAAACAAAGTCTAACAAAAAGTTTAGCTAGAAGGGGGTTCTGGTCCTTGACATTTCACACTGGCCTACACATCAACAAACTAACCTACTGTCCAAAACTCAGGTTCAGCCGGGGTGAAGCTGGGGAGGGTCAGCACGGCCTGGGCTGCACGGGTGCGTGGCATTGGCCGCCGTGGCGGTGCGCAGGACGCCGGCGTGGCGTGCGGCTAGAGCGGGCAGGGGGTTGGGCGAGCGGGATTCGGCGTGGGGGAGGAGGAGATCACGCGGCACGCGATTGGGCGAGCAGCTGCAGCAGCTGGCTTCCGGGCGGCGAGCGCGGGGACTGGCGGGGCGCGGCGTGCGGTACTAGCCGCCCTGGGCAGCCAGCAGGGGCGCGCTTCGCCGGCGTGCGCGTGGCACGCGCGGACTGGGCAGGCTCGTGGCGCGGGGGAGGAGCGCGTGCGGCAGGGGCGTGGCTAGCCATTGGCTTGGCACGGCGTGGGCTGCAGGCATCGCCAGCGACGTGGCGGCCGGCTCTGCTGGGCTGTCGGGGCAGAGCAAGCGAAGGGAGGGACTGAAAGGGAAAAAATAGAAGAAAGGCGAGGGGCTCAAATGAAAAATACTCTTTTTCTCCTATTTTTGTGTTGCAACTCAAAAATCTCTGAACACAAAAATTGTTCAAAATGAAAAGTTCTACAAGTTTCGTTTGAGGCCAAAGTTCATTTGAGTTCCAGTTCAAAAGTTATTTTAAAAACTCAAAAAGCATGATTCGGATGACACGTCATTTGATGGGCAAAACTTCATATTCTCCCCTAGGCTTCCACTAGACTTTTATTTATCATGTCACTGATGATGTGCTTATTCAATTTCATAGCCATATTTGCATCAATGTGAAAGTTATTTAATTTGTTCGATTAAAGTACATGTACTTATGCATATACACATAATTTTAAAATAAAGGCAAAACCATATTATAATACATTCCTTTTAAACTTTTCTTAGTTATTTATGCATATTGTTATGCTAATCAGACTTGTTTAGCAAATTAAACTCCTGAGGTGTCACACAAATGAGGAGCAGCCACGTCGAAGGAGATAAGGCGGTTCGCTTCTGGTGGGTCGGCCGACTTACATGGGTCGGCCGACCTGGGCTTGGCTCGGGCCAGGTCCAGCTTCCTCTGGGTGGCTGCCCTGTGGGCCCTGGCTGCTCCTGTGCATGAGTGGGGTCTGTCCAAGGTCGGTTGCACGCTTTGGTCGGCTCTTCAATCAATGGGAGTTCAAATGGCGCGCTCTGATTGGTCGACGTCACTTGCCTTAGATTGAGGTGCTTGTTTAACACTTGAATTCTGCTCAATTTTCCTACATTGCAAATTCTCCAAGGGGAATGTGGAAACGATATTATTCTAGATAAATATGCAAGTTAAGTATGCTAGTCATCCCAATTTTCTGATCAAATTGACGCTCGAATTTGGTCCGTAGCGAGCGTCAACAAGAACCCCCAAGCTGTCCTTTGCTCGTCCCAAGCAAAACAGGACAAATCAGGATGTGGATCACAAAAATTGTTAGACTCATTACCTGTTGTTGTGTCAAGTCTGAGGCATAGATGATCTCCTTAAGAATGTGTGATGTTGGCATGAGTACCTGGCCCTTATTACCTTCATCATCTATGGGGCTTATGAGCTTCTCCTCGTCTTGAGCTGTTGGGAGTTAGAAAAGTCGATAGAGCAATACTTACCTTACCTTTGCTAAACAATCCATCTGGAGGTTTTCTTTTTGGAAATAGTAAAACAAGACTAAGTTCCTCAAATGATTCACTCGGATCGCTCAATGGAGTATGAATCCTTACCAAGGCACTTCTCCCTTCTCATAATGAAAGCTTTTGTGGAGCTCAAGGTACGGAATGGATGAAGCATACCTGCATTTCATATATTACAAAGACAAAGAGTGGATCCATGGAGAAAACAAGTCATATCCCAAGATCAAGAGGTGCATGTGTGTGGATGAATGAAAGGTATGGTTACTCCTTTTTGGTTTGTGATCCCCCTCCTCTTTATTTCTTTGTATTTCCCTTTAGACATGGCTGTCCCCTTTTTATTCTTTCTTTTCTCTCTCCTTTTTTTGGGTCATGCTTCTTTGGCATGCCATCTTTTATTTTTCTCTCTCTTTTTTTTTCTGGAATGACCAAGCCTAATTCTTTTTCAGGGATAACATGAGGAGAGATCACAAGCTTCATGGAGCATTTATTTGGTGGATGGATGGATTTGCTAATTCCAAGTGTAGGAATGTCGCAACGAGTGTAACGTGTGCGTGATCTTGATCAAGAGGATATGAAAAGCATCTCACTAGGGTCACATCGATTTGACAAAGCTCAATGAAGTAGCAAGCAGCATATGTGTAGGTTTCTTTTAATGTAAATATAATATGGCTTTGGTAGGACTTGGAACATCATTGAGGAACTTGCCATTCTCTTTAAAATTTTTGGAAACAAAATACTCCAGATATCATGCTTCACTTAGGACAAGATTATAAAGCTCCATCTTCCATATCTAAGCTCACAACAACCTAGACTTGGATAAAGCACGTGCAACGCACGAGACGTTCGGGTTCATGGCACAAAGGTTTAAACAACTAACAAACTCAAACTTAAGAAATACCATGCTTTAGGACTAAGCAAGACAGACAAGCAAGAGCATAACAATTATTCATCCTTTCAACTTAGGAAGACTAAACATTCTTATCATGCATATGGATAAGGAAAATTAAAGCAGCAAATATTTGTTTGGTTTTTAGAGTTTTTTTATATCTTTATTGAAAGCAGTAAAGGATATAGTTCACTTGATGGAAGGAACTCCCCCAAGCTAGCTCTTGGTTTAAGGTCCGATCAGCAGGACCCTCTCCATACCTGTTTAACTCGAGGTCGAATCGTCCATACCTGGAGAGGATGTCGCGGACGATGACGTCTTCTTCTTTCTCTACACCTTCTTAGATTTCTTCTTTGTTGTTGTTGGTGGTGTGGTAGTTGGATCCTCGGGTGTGAGACTGTGTATCTCCCAGTCTTCAAACCATTCCATTTCTGTCCTCAGCGCTTGTTCTTTGCTATCCTTGTGACGCAGGTATACTTGTTCACATCTGTTGCGGAACCTGAACTTCATGGTCCTCTTCCCAATCCGGAAGCTGATTCTTCCGGTTCCCACATCTATTCTGGCCTTGGCGTCTCTTAGGAATGGTTGCCCAAGGATGAACGAGATTCCCAAATCACCTTCCATGTCAAGCACTACGAAGTCCGCAAGGACGAATGAATTCAGGACTCGCACCAGGAGATTCTTCACAATTTCCTCGGGATATCGTATCGTGGAGTCGGCCAGCTGCACACACATGCAAGTAGAGGATAGAGCAGGATAAGCTAGTTCTTTGAAGGTTACCTTGGGCATGATGTTGACGCTTGCTCTAAGGTCGCAGAGGGCATGCTCATAATAACGGTCGTATATTAAGCAGTTGATCATTGGGTTTCCGGGATCCTCCTTTATGGTCACTGCTAGATTGCCCCAAGAACTCTTCCGAGGGCGTTCGAGTCTTTCTGCATAGTTAGTAAAGAATTTACCACGTGATGGCTTACCCCATTTTGTGGTTATTGCATTAACGCTCTCCAGGGGAGCCTCGGGTTGCCCCGGGATCTTCCCTATCTCTGTAGAAGGAACAACGGCGGTCAGCTGAGCTAGTTGAGTTTCAATCATTTTGTTGAAGCTCAGCTAGTTCTTGAGTGTTAAGGAGATGCCATCCATCTTTGCTTGGAGGGTCTCCAAGGTCTTGTCGTTCGCAGCAAGCTTCTTCTGAATCGCTTCATTGGTCTTTGCTTGGCTTAAGACAAGATCCCTCAAGGAAGGTTGGTTAGGATTAAATGAATTTGAATTACCATTACCTCCTTGGTAGTAGGGGGCATGACTGGTTCCACCCCTGACCTCCTTGTGGACGAAACCCATTGTTGTTGTTCATATACATGACATCTTCCTGAGTTTTGGGGCAGTCGTTCCCCGAATGTCCGACATTCCCACAGACCTTGCAAGTCATTCGAGAGTCTAAGGCTTGAAGTACCTGAGTTTGAGCCTTTTCTTGGGGCGTTCATCAATCTTCTTGATGAGGAGGTCGAGCTTGGAGGCGATCATGTCTGTCTCCTTGACGGAGTGCATGCCCCGCTAGTGAGGTTGGAGACGTTCGTTGTTCCAACCTTGGTTGGACACCATCTTCTCGATCAAAGTTTTGGCCCTGTCAATGGTTAGCGAGAAGAAAGCACCACCTGCAGCAGCGTCGATATGATCACGGGCTGTTGGAGTCAACCCGTTGTAGAAGTTCTGTAGAATGAGCCTAGCATTCATCCCAAGGATGTACTCCTAAAACTGCTCCCAAGCTTCAGTTATTGACTCATTTGACGCCTGCTGAAAACTGGAAACCCTTCCCCGAAGAGCGTTGGTTTTACCCAACGGAAAGAACTTCACGAGGAACGCCTTAGCACACTCATCCCACGTAGTCACCGCACTTCTGTTGGTGTAGAACCACTATTTTGCCTTCCCCAGAAGAGAAAACGGAAACAGATGGAGTCGGATTGCATCCTTTGTGACTGCCTTGATGACAAAAGTGTTGTACAGTTCCAGGAATTGTTGGAGATGTGCATTGGCATCCTCATTGGCCTTGCCACAGAATGGGTTGGCCTGCACCATCGTAATGAGACACGTCTTGATCTCCAAATTTTCAGCCTCAGCATTAACATTTGGCCCGATTGGGACATTGTCGGCCGAAGGAGTTGAGTAATCATGGAGAGTCTTCTGAGCCATAGTCTTGGAAGTTGATGGTGCGATATTGACTATTTCGCCCATCGAGAGAGTAATCTGAGGAGGAATGACGCGAGGTCAAACTCTTCTCAAAAGTGACTCCAGATTCTGAGTGAAATTTTGCGGCAGATCAAAACCAGTCATACACTACCCTATCTTCACACAAAAGAGAGAAGACAAAGCAAAGTTAGCCTGTTTAGACAATGGAATACCATTTTAGAATTTCATCAACCACTTGATCTATTCTTTTAACCAGTGCCTTCTCCGGCAACGGCGCCAAAAATGCTTGTTGGCGTTTCATAGCATCATCACTAGGATAGGTGTTTCCCAGCAATGGCGCTAGAAATTCCGTGGGGTATTTCTTACGTTACAGAAGGATCCGCAAGCGTACGGAATACCGTTGTAGCATTTTACCCGTGAGTACGGGGTCGTATTTATATTTCCGCAGGGAAGGCGGCGGTTATTGGAATAGATTAGTATGTTGATTAGTTCTAGAAGGGATATTCTATTGAATAAACAGAGGTAAGATAATATATGGTAAAGAGGTAGTGTGACACATAAGTTACTTAAGTTCTATCTCTATGCAAAGCTTACAGTAAGGGAGAAAGGAAGAAAAAAGCTAATATAAGGACTTATCTACTCCTAACTAAGCATACAGTCTATACTAGGCACTCATATACATACACATGATTAGGAACGGGCTCTAGGCTCCCAGGCATCGCCGGGAGACCGCACAGGATATGGCTAGGTGGCCACTAGATCTTCACGGCTATTTTATGCACCTCCTACAGCTACTACACAAACGGGGAGGGTTACGCGGGACGGACAGGGCTATCACCACCTGCCGCCTACCTCATCTAACCATGGTATAGAGCCACATCCAGCAACATTGATTAGCCCACACACCACGTCTACACTAATAAGCGAGACTCTAATGCCCCGCGCGGAGCCCCTGCCCTTTGGATGGACAGACATCACACTAGAGCAAACATGCGAATACTGGAACCATGCCGTAGCCTAGATGTCTTACCATATCTAATCATGCAAGATATAAGTCCTAGATATAAACTAAGCATAGCACATACATCTGAATACATGGAACATATACTATACGAGTACACTATACTAGAAGATAACTCTATTAAGGAATTCCGATATTACAAAGGAGAGAAAGAGTAAAACCTATACCGAACACTCCTAGGCAAGACTCGGGAACTGAACAAGAGCTACTTCACCTAAACTCCACTATCCTAAAGACTAAGCAAGAGAGAAACTTGAGAGAGGCTTCAACTTGTGGTGTCTTCTATTGTAGCAGTCCCCCTCATATTTATAGAGGTGAGTGAGGGGGTGTGCAGCTGCTCCTCGGCGTCCATTTGCCTGAAGCCTTGCCAAACTGACCTAAGGGACCAATGAGGAGCTGCCACGTCGAAGGAGGTAAGGCGGTTCGCTTCTGGTGGGTCGGCCGACCTGGGCCTGGCTCGGGCCAGGTCTAGCTTCCTTTGGGTAGTTGCCCTATGGGCCCTGGTTGCACCTGTGCATGAATGGGGTCTGTTCAAGGTCAGTTGCACGCTTTGGTGGGCCCTTCAATCCATGGGAGTCCAAATGGCGCGCTCTGATTGGTTGATGTCACTTGCCTTGGATTGAGGTGCTTGTTTAACGCTTGAATTCTGCTCAATTTCCCTACATTGCAAATTCTCCAAGGGGAATGTGAAAGCGATATTATTCTAGATAAATATGCAAGTTAAGTATGCTAGTCATCCCAATTTTGTGATCAACTTGACGCTCGAATTTGGTCCGTAGTGAGCGTCAACAGGGGGCGTTCTCCATGATTTGATCTAGGAAGTTCCTGACCTTCGGTTGAGGACATATGTAGAAATGACCCTCCAGAAATGGTGTCGAGAAAACATGCGCAGACCTTATCAAGGCCCTCATAAAAGTTGCAAAACAACAATGATTCGGGTATTGATAGGATAGGTCCAGATTCCACTAAACATGAAAATCTAAACCAAGATGCGCCTATAGGTTCCCTCTCATTCTACTGATAACAGTGGATATCCCTTTGTAAAGCAACGATACGGGATAGAGGGAAGAACTCATGGCAAAACTTGTTTCTAAGCTCATCCCAACTCTCATTCACGTTGCCTACGCTATATGTGTACCATTGTTCGGCCTTCCCTATAAGAGAGTAAGGGAATAATTTCCACTTAAGGGTATCCTGTGTCATGCCTGCGATGGCAAAGCATGAACACAAATATTCAAAATCACACAGATGGAAGTATAGGTTTTTGCTTTCTAACCCAGAGAAGGAACGTTTCCGAACCAAAGCGATAAGGTCAGGAAGGAGCTCACAGCCGGATGTAAGGACTTTTCATGTAGAAGGTGGTGGCTTTAAGAACTCCCCCCTTGAGGTAGAGAGCTGTTGAAAGGATAGCTGCTCCATGGGTAGCGGGGATGAAGGTAGAAGGAAAGAAAAGCAAAAGATACAAGGACGACTAGGTACGAAGAAAGATACAACAACCGTTCTCCGACAACGATGCCAGAAAGCTTGTTGGCTATTTTAGCGATGTGCGAATAAATCCGCAAGCACACGGATACCGTTGTAGCTTTCACCTCAGAGTATTCCAAGGTTTATCGAATGCAAGGGAACGTGTGGTTACTAACTTCTATTCTAGTCGGTCCAAGGACACCAAGATAGGTGGCAAGGGTAGAGAGGATTCCTTAAAGGTCGATCTCTCGGGCAAAATACTCGCTTCGGGCACTGCTTACCCCTGGTCTGCAAGGAGACTCCAGCCAACAGCTCTACACTATATCCGAACGTGGAGGATTACAAAGGACCGATAGGGATGTAACCACCTACGGCCTATCTCTAACAATCCGTGGGATATAATGCAAACAAAGGATAACCCTTAGCCTAGACACCACGTCTACGCTATTGATTACTACTGTAGTCTGACTACATCTGACATCCTGCAACAAACTACAACACTCCATATAAATACGGAGCGACAAACCCGCAAGTAAGAGAACTGATCTCACTCAACTACTAGAATTCATAGCGTATACTATAAACATACATGAGAGTACTCAAGCCTATACTATGATAGCAAAGGACTAAGACTACTCATGCAACTAAGTATAACACTATAAGAAGGAATCACAAACACTTTATAAACTCTGAAATGTAGCAGCATTCGTAGAGGTACAAGCTGGAGAAGAGAGCCGATAGGCCCGGTGCCCCTCCAAACTAGAAGAAGAGCGCTGACAGGCCCGACGCCCCTCCAATCTATCCTCTCACTCTCTCCCTACTCTAACACAAGCTAGGCAAGGCCAAGACTCCCTTGGATGGTGTGTCTCTCTTGTAATCCCCTCCCCTCATATTTATAGGGGTGAATGAGGGGCTTCCCGGTCGGCAATCTCGTGGAGGCAAGCAACACCGACTTCAAGAGTTCACTAGGGGTCGCCACGTGGAAGCTAAAGGTCGGTGGAGCTCAGCCTGGTTCGGCCGAACCAGTGGTTCGACCGAACTGGCCCTAGCTCCCACCGCCTTACCCTTTGGCAGGGTGACTGCCCAGTGGGCCCTTACATCGGTTCTAGGTGCCATGAGTCAGGTTGAGTCAGTTTGCCCCCTCAGGTGGTCCCATGGATCCTTGTGCTTGCGCCTGATTGGTCGGAAGGGTGTTCACTTGGATTGAGAGGTGTGTTTCCTTGCTCTTTAGGTGTGTTTTCTCCTCTAATTGACCTGCATACAAATATTCACCGATACTTGTGGAATTTGTTAGAAATAACCCCCGACCACTAACATTGTGTATCATTGCATGTTGTGCCACACATTTTCATGCATGTCATTTCATCCACAAAACATGGCATCATGCTAACACATGCATACATTCATACATTTAGTGACCGAAACACCGGAGAACGAGCCCGTTGAGCCCACCGAGCTCGTCAAGCCTGAGCCAGTTGTTGAGTACGTGGTCGAACCGGGAGAAAATCAAGGCAACCAGCTCAGCATGATTTCCTTACCCACCTTGATTATTTTAGTTTAGTTATCTTACTTTGGGTATTTATGGTTATGCATTATAGCTATTTATCGCATTGTTGTACCTACTTTCATGCATCTACCCTTCCTTGAATTGTTGATCCATGTCCTTGTCACATGTAGTGGGTTAACTAATTAATTGACTAGATGCTTAGCCCTGCTTAGAAGTTACTCTTATCTCTTGAAAGGAAAGGAAAGAATGGATTAGAGTCACTACACTCACTTGGTTTTGATCAGACATGTTCGGTTTGGGTTGTGTTGGAAAGGTAGTTTTGTGGTTTAAGCGGAATGGTAGGGCCTAGAGAAAGGAGTCTCGGAGGCATAGTCCGCCTGGACCTATTAAGGACCGTCCGTAGATAACCTTTGTTTTGAGCAACTTTTTGTGCTGCCACATATTCAATCATGCTATGGATAAGCCTATTACCTCCTTTGGCTTTCAGTGAGGCACGGTCCTAGAGGCATGGCCAAGGGGCTTTGTAGAGAGGCTTAGGGGCGCCCTGGTGGACCTAGGTGACTCTCTGCACGAGTTAGGCGTGTTTCTCAATGGTTGAGGCTTGTTGGAAACGGTTGATGCGAGTACCCCTTACCTAATGTGATCGGTTGGGTGAGCTGTATGGTCGTTGCGTTGTGTGGGTAAAGAAGTACACCCTTGCAAGGTTAAATAATCAATTCGAATTGTCGCGTTGTCGGTTGTGAGCAAGCTCACTATCCAATGAATTCTCCGTAGAAGTTTCAATATGTTGGAAATAGTTCATGTTACTTTTATGATCAATTATTTTGTTCTTCTCGTAATTAAATAAAATTGTGTTGTGGGTTGGGCAAGAATAACTAATTTTAATTAGAGAGCTAGATGATAGTTAAAGAGCTCATGCTTATGCAATAATTACTTAATCTTAAAGCCTCATCCTTGTTGAGCCCTCTTGCATAATCCTTGTTTATTTATTCGTGTAAGTCTTACGAGTACCTTTGTACTCATGGTGCTTTTAAAACTAAGTTGCAGGTGAGCTGAAAGTATCTTCTGAACTATAGTCATTAGTCAAGTCCAGAAATTATTCGGAATGTTCTTCTGTAAATTCCCTCTAATATCTGGTACCAGGATGATCGTCGGCATTTTCATGTTATCACAATATATTTTCCTCTGGTCTACTGTCAATGTGATGTTTTTCATGACATATGCGGTGATTGCAGGATGATGACCTCTCAGTTGTTGTCGCGCACCAACCTGTAGCAATTCCTTGTGGTGATACAGACGATGATGACAACGACGAGGTTATTCCCATAAAAGTAAGTGTGCTGTCACTACATGATCAACAAAGTACCGAAATTAGAAAAAACAATTTAACAGTACTGCAATAATGCTTGTTGTAAAATTTATTGCTCCAACTGAAACTGATCAGATTACCCTCGTTGTCATAGATGGTGAAGCCAAGGAGAGTGCGAAGAAACCGAAGAAAGCTTCCTGGTGTTCCTCAAACTGACGATGCCAAGCGCATTAGCAAGGAAATTCATATAACTACTGGACTAAGAATTTTCTTATCATGGAAAATTATAATCACCACAAAAGCTTTAAATTTTCATTAATATGCTCAGATGGATTCAACATTGCTTATTGAACACTTCAGACTTATTACCTCTCACTTAGATTTTGTTTATTGAATTGAGTGTCAGAACACAATACATGTAAACATATATTTTTATTGGATTTAGCTGATTCCCTTTCCACCATTCCATCTGAAATTGTTCTGTATGTGGAAGTTCCACTTTTTTTTTGGCTTTTGTTGGTAACAGACTGAAGGGTTGAACTAACATTGAACAAGTTGCAACTTGACAGGAATCTGATGTTGATGCCCGTCAGATACATGCAAGGTAATTCAACTCTTGTTTTATTTTTCTATTGTCATGAGTAAACTGTATCTCAAGTCTGTCCACTTATACACTTAATTAAAAAATTGTAGTGTGGATGACAACTGGGAATCTGCTATGTCTAGAGCTCAGGAGATAGAGGCCAATTTACCAGTAGGACATCCTAGCTTTGCCAAGCGTATGTTACAATCCCACGTCGTCAGAGGTTTTTGGCTGGTAAGTTGCTATTTGTTACTGGCTATTTAATGTTTTCCCAATTCTGAAGAATTTGATATCTGCTTCTTATGAAAAACATGATGAACCAAATAGAGAAATGAGAGGAAACACTATATGCTTCAAAATCACAATAAAGGCTTGGAAATGGTTCAACTCCAGAAGCATAGGACAATTTTCGCCATGTTCCTGGGGTCCTAAACATATTGCTCTGACATTCATGGAAATACCCAGAGCACGGAATCAAGTCTATGAAACAAAAAATGTGCAAGCTATTGGCATTTCCTAATTATCTTGCAATTTGGCACTTTATTGAAAAGATTCCCGTGCTTTAACAAAATAGACAACCACATGTTCAGTACAAGCCACCCTAGATCAGCATCCCTTTTGCTTCATCTGTATTTGACGTTCTTGTCTCTGTCCTAGGGTTTACCAAAAGACTTCAGTCAGAAGCATCTTCCAAAGAAACAAGCTGGAATTGTGCTCGAAGATGAGCATGGAGAGGACCATCACACGACATATCTTTATTACAAGCAGGGACTTAGTGCTGGCTGGAGAGGTTTCGCAGTTGATCATGATATTAAAGTTGGCGATGTTGTGGTTTTTGAGCTCGTGAAGCCAACGAAATTCAAGGCAAGTTTGTTTTTTTGTTTTTTGAACAAAATGGCACGAGGCTGTGCTAGATTTCATTTAATACAAGGACTTGGCTATAAGGCAAGTTTTCCCCCAATGTGCTGCCTGTGATTGCTTAATCCTTGCACATGTTACCCCGATTTCTTGAACCATTTCATATGCATTACTTAATACTCACCCCCTCACTAATTAATTCAATAATATAAAGTCTTAGTTTATATATGCCTTTACATTCAGGTTTATATAGTGAGAGCAAATGAGTTTACTACGACAGATGTAGATCTCAATCTGCTGAATTCGAGTGCGAGCAAGAAAGAGAAGCAATCGAGTAAGTTCTTGTGGATTCTGCAAGCATGATCCATCACAGTACACAGAAATAGGCTAACTTTTGAATATCCTTCCTGAATCACCAGAAGAAGAAAGTTCTGAAGATGTCATAACTGATGAGGACGCGAAGGTTGGCACACCCGATCGCGAAGTACCCCCTAGTGATGGCAGCACTACGTATGGCGTTGGTTTGGATTCAGACATCGATTTTGATGACGTGACAAGTGTCAGCACGTCAACTTGATCCTGGACTGCCTGGCCACCGACTGTGGGTTTCATGGTCACCTGCGCCGGACATACTACGAGCTCTGCTGTTCCCAGAGGTCGCTCCTCCACAAGAACCTGCTCAGACAGTTGCATCCCACCCTCGCTGCAGGAGTGATCCTGGAGACGGTCAGCGTCGCGGAGGGTATCAGGGCCTGCAAGGCGCAATCATCTTCCCGTGAGGACTTCTTGAACTGGAAGAAGACGCTCGAGTCCTTTGAGCTACTGGGTATGAATGTTGCCTTCTTGCTCAAACGTGTCAACGATCTCCTCGCTACTCGGTCAAGAGAATCCTCAGCGTGGCAGGAGAAGTACAAGGAACTGAAGCTGGAGCGGGCTTGTGCCGGGGAGAAAATGAAAGTTCTTGAGCTTCAGTTGTCGAATGTGAAGGATGCTCTTCAAAAAGTGGACGCGGAGATGGAGGAACTGGAGTCAAGCTTGAAGAAAAGCGATGAAGCACTGCAGGAGCTAGCCTCTGCGCCATGGTGATCCTGATCGTGATAGTTGACCACACTCCCTTCTGCTAGTGTAATCTCCATCCTTTGCTGTAATTGTTCCTGCATCATGTGCTTTGCTCTGAACAGCCAATGCCCAATGGGCCAATCCTGTGTAGGCGAGCTAAGAAAAAGATAAATCTTGTTTTCACTGATGCTGAGGGAGGAGGATGCTAATTTTTTGCGGGTAAATGATATTAACCACGTAGGAGTTTTCGGATTGGGAATTTCGCTGTTTCAAAACCCCAATGGGAGAAAGTCATAAACTAATGTTTACTATACTTGGCATACTACTGTTCTTTTGCCGTGCCTAATACTTCCTGATCTCGTTTTTGGCTGGCGTGGCACCAAGAAATGGAATGGCACCAAAGTCTCAAATGTGATGAACCATGACCTTGTCGCGGGGACAGAACACTGCGTGGGAGCAGCGTTAGCATGAGGTCAATAATAGATTAATAGGCCATGGCCCTGTTGTATTTGCATCTGACCTGGCTGAAGAAATGACAAAGGGCATACAGTATCTTGGCCGTGGCTCTCTTGATGCTATTTTGGCTGATCATAAGATCGAGTGCTACCAATAGGCAGGCTGCAGACAGATGTTACTAGACAGGGGGGCCATCCTAGCCCTGTGTGCGCGTGTTATTTTTATGCTGAAGAAATGCAGCTAAATAGGCATGCCAAATCCAGGTAACCACGCTAGATGTCGCTCACGGGAATGCTGAAGAAATGCAGGCAGCGTCCGCAGAAGGAAGCATCACTGGGTACCCCCGCTCACATGTGATGCTGTTAGCGGTATGCAGCTTTTTTACAGGCACATGTTTTGCTATAACGGAATGAGCATCAGCCGCAGCTGCAGGCTAGAGTGCCGAGCAGTTACAGCACCCCAAACGGGTAGCGCGTAGTCAATCAAGATATTTGTTCTGGAAATAAAACAAAGACTGGTACGTACTAGCAACAATATACTATATATAGATGTATATTGCAGTATAGAATAGAGCTGTACAGTATTATGAAGAGACGTGGAAGCGGCTTGGGAATTTTTTTTTCTAAAACGCAGATGTTCATGTAGACGCATGCACATCCATCACTTAAAATTGACAAACTCATTAAAGGCGCAACCACCTCCAAGAGATTGATCCGACAGATCTCGAGATTGCTGTCGACGGGCATGTTGGCTGCCACCGAGAGAATAATGCCGGTTAAGTTATAAAAAAAATATAGAAAAATATGAGTACTCGTTCCGAGTTAAGGATTCAAATCCGGGTGGGCAAGTTCCATTGTAAGAAACCTTACCAGTAGAGTTATGGTAAGTTCGTAGTAGCTGGGGTCTAATTTCATAGTGAAGTGGAAAAGGTCATGAGCATCGAAAATGATCACTTGATTAAATCAATGGTCTGAAAAGTTCGTATAGTACGAATTTCTTTGGAGAATTTAAGGTTTACCGGATCATAATTCCACAAATACGGTCTGGTGCGTGATGCACCATCCTTCATGCAAATTTATCACAATCGGAGAACATGCATTTAGTACCGATTTCAAACTCTCAATAGTATTAGATTTGCAACTAGTACCATAAATTCGAGACTAGTTTAAATATAGGCATTGGTACTGGGTGGTAACACCAACCACTACCAATGTATAGCCTTTAATATAAAGGCCTTCAGGACCTTAAAGTTACTATAAAAATACCGATGAGAATTAGACCGGTACTAAAGTTAGCATTAGCATTAGTATAAGGTCCAATTCCCACCAGTATTGTTTGGTGAATGGAATACTCTCTTTCTAGTAGTTCAAGTCGGTACTCATGAAAATTTGGAGAGAGTAAAGTCAAATAATTTTTCAGCAAGTCAAAACGGATGAGCAATAATAAATGGTAGAGCCCATTCATGAATACCTAACATACTATGAAATTATGCCTAATATGGGAACTAATTTTAGGTTATGCACGAAACTAGACCTCCAATGCATAGTTTCATATCACAGTTTCATAGGCAAGCTATAGAGATTAATTATGATACATCGGATTAGACCAAATTAGATAACATGAAACTTTATAGCTCTCAATGGTAGTTTCAGTATGTTTCATATATAGTCTTCGAAACACTATAAATCTAGTTTTATCGTGATGAAACCCATCAAATTTGCTGATGCGGCACATTATTTAATATGCGGATGAAACTTCCACTGAGAATGATCTAAAAGCAACAATTTGCAACAATGTTCCTCTCCAACCAAGGGAGTAATCGGCTGCGCCTCTAGCTTGTCCTTTGATAGGAAGGGAAAACGAACTGGAAATGAGACCTAATTAATCATTTTGCATGACCATACATCGATAGATTTCTCTCAAGATGAGTAAGAGTTGGCCTCGAAAAATCAAAATCCAATTGTTGATAGTACGGATCGGATGATGGAAATGTGATAGAACGACCTATGTAAACGTTTCGTTACGCTTTCAATATAAAGCTGGGCGTTTGCTTTTGGTCGAAAAAATAAGGTTGAGAACGAGTGAACGACTACGTAATTATTAAGACATTTGTCTGCTCGGCAGCAGCATAGAAAAGGGCCATTTGGCCGTGTACGACCCATGTTAGGTGCCTACTTTCTCCAGACCCCCCGAGAAAGATTCCTGCAGCATGCAGCTACTATACTGCTGCTTCTCTCTTTCTTTTTTTTCTTTCTTTCTTTTTTACCGTGCACGGTAGAATGCGTCCCTTCCGTAGCTGAATTCGGTGTGGCAAGCATCTAGCGTTTAACCGTGCAGATTTCCCCTTCGCATGGAACCGCCAAGTAAACATCGAGAATAGCCTTTTATTAAGATAAACAAGGCATTAAAAATAGATTCGCTGCATTATTAAGTTAAAAATTATTAGATTCGATTTATTGTATCATTATGTTATTTACTTAAAGAATAAAATTGTTGTATACGTTGTTACAATATAAAGGTAACGTTCAAGAGTATATAGCAACTAACTCTTTAATTGCATACATTTTTGCTATAAATGTTGTTAAAATAGTTATAATATGTTATACGTATTGTATCATTATGTGAAAAAAAAGTCTTGAAAAGTAAATTTGCCCTACTAGTTTCTCTTAAAATATGCTACCAGTTGCTGCAATAATCAATTTCATGTTAAAGATCTATCAGACACGAATCTTTTCGTATACCTTTTTCAAATCCTAATACGCAAGAGAAGGAAGGAGTACATTTCTTTTTCAAAAAAGTAGTGAGCTAAACCTAACTCTGCATAATATAGGCAACTATATATAGTTCACTTTTCAACGGCTCAACCTATGCATGCAGATAAAAATAAAATCCTTGGTATCCAGCACGTACAACGCCGCCGTAGCACGCAGTAGGTGTCTCTGTTCGTCTTGTTCCTGTCCTGCATGCTGGCTCCCGTCGATGCAATATATCTATGCGCGCTTCGACAAAGTTAAGTCCTGCATGTCTGATGATGCGCTGTGCCGCCCGTGTATTCTATCCGCTCCCGAACAAAGAGCACCAGGCCAACTCCACTCCACGCCACCAGCGCTGGTGCCTCCCACATGCGTGTGCCGCCGCTGCTCGCCTGCCTGCTCCACTCTGCTACCCCTGACTGGCTACAATAATATTCAGAGAACCCATCGTCCTCTTCCTCTCGCACACTTGTATTGTCAAGGCACATCGTGCGAATAAACGGGTCAAGGTATGTGCAGTTTCAGTGTACTGCTCTGCGAAAATGTATGGACGAAATTAACCTCCGCATGACCGCATCAATGTGTTTTACGGTCTCTCTCGGCTTACTACGTACCAAAGTTAATTGTTTACAAAATGACGTGGTTTCAGAAATCCAAAAAATAATGTTTATTGAAAAAAATGGAACACAAGATCCTTGGAAACTTTCTGTTGAGGAAGTGAAAAATCCTTACTCTGGTTTTGGTATGTGTTTCTGTTTCTGAAACCCTAATCATCACCGGTATACACGGTGCTGGGCAGGGTAATTATATCCAGCCTCGTAGATCCAAGTAGGACCTGAAGAACAATTATTTTTTATTTGTTGTGTTTATCGTCGTCGTCTGTGCAAATCTGGAGATGCAATCTAGTGCTATCAAGCATCTAGAACTTTTTAATAAAAGCAAGCAAATGGCCTTTGTAGAATAGCCGATCCATGAGGAGTTCTGAATCCAAGCATCGATGTAACTCTAAACACATGTAAATCATTTTATTTAGACAACGTTTAACTGTAAACCGTAGGCAAATCATTTTATCTAATCTTGTATGAAATTATACTTTGTTAATATTTGCTTCAAAACATATAGCATTTGAGTTTGGGCTTAGAAATTCAATATGGCTTTTTTTTAAAAAAATGGATGGCGAAAAACACAAACATATTCATTCGAATGCATATAGTGTCAATCATTCAAAAGATGTGAGAAGTAATACATGTCCACAGATAGCATATTACATCATTTTCCAATATAAAGTATTTAAGAAATCAAAACATTCATAAGACACTTGAAAAATATTCCATTACAGCTCCAACTCCAATATGCATTCTAATTATATATAGAACTAAGATTTATGGATTTTAATCGAAAGTAAAACTACATACGTAGAAAATGTTGCAAGTATAAGTCGATATCCTATTCATGTGGTCTCTAATATAATACTTTGGCTAGAAAATTCTAAAAAGGTATTATTTGAAATATTTAAGTTGCATATTTCTACTTAATTATGTATGCGGCAGTGTTGGTGGTCTCAAGCTGCTAGCGAACGCGGCGGGGCTTGCCATCTAAACCAATATATGTGTCTATTAGCAGTTAGCACAACTCCAATTCTCAGGTTTAGGCAGGATTTGCAGTTTGTACACTAAATTAAAATAGTTTAGTATCTATGTTTCATCTAAATCATAAGCAAAATGATTCATCTAAGTGCTCTGTACTCCACCTCCGGATCCAAGATTTTTCTTAAAGCTACATATATCCAGCTCTAAGTATTTTTTTCGATTTAGATCATGCCCATAAGGATCGTTAACCTTGTTCTGATTGCAATGCTTATGGCCTATGGACCTGGGCTTGGCTCCATATATGTGGACGCATTGGTCCAACATACAAATATCTACAATTTGGAACCAACGAAGTATTGGGAAAGAAGAGCAACCAAAACATAGTAGTCTTGGTTAGGGGTGTAAATGGTACGGATAATATCCATTCGAGTTCGGATTCGTTTAGAGGGGTAAATATCCGTCCGTATTCAAGTCCGGGTGTTCAGTATCCGACGCCGTATCCGAATTCGAATACTGAAACTGGATTTTTATGATGTCGATATCTATTTATATCTTATCCGACACATTTGATATTATCCGTACCTATCCAAATCCGAGATGAATAGTAACTATTTGTATTTGTATTCGTAAGTATCCGACGTATTCGATCCGTTTTCATCCCTAGTCTTGGTACACATCATCACAGGTAGACAAAAACCTCTGTAAGACAGGTAAGTTTTACTGCTTTTGTGAATGTATATTCCCTTCACACACATGTTCCAACAATAGGTTTCCTTTCCTCTATTCTCCTGGAAAGGCAGCCCTGCCAAGCCAAAGGACCACAGGTGGAGCTAGCAGAGTGAGCTTTCTACTACTAATGCGTCCACATCATGCATGAGGGGTCCAAAAGCTGACAAAACAAAAGTACTCAGGCGTGCATCAACCTGCTCACTTCTCCTTGGCCCATGCGCAGACCAGAGCATGGGTAGACCGTATCCATGGCGAGATCCCCTTCTACTCCATCACCACGACTAGTTGTGCTCGAGTATGATATATCCCTTTCACCCCATTCCCTTTAGCCCTTTTTGATACCTCAAAGGCAGGGGAGGGGTCTCTCCAATTCTCCATTGCTCCTTCACTCTCCTCTGCTCCATTGCTTCCGAGTCTCCACTCCACTCCCTCCCATCTCCTCCCAAGTCTTCTCCTTCCCCTTTGGCACCGTTTTGGTGAACCACCCTCTCAACCAATCCAAGCAAAACCAGCACCACCATTGACATCGCCATTGCCACACAGCGCCTCCTCTTCTTAACCTCCATGTATGCTGCATGCCACGGCATCAGCACGCCTCGCCAGTCACCTTCACCGCCATGGCTGGCAATGGCGCGCCTCGCCTTCTCCGGCTCCCTACTGCTGCCACCTCGTTGCCGCTGCTGCAGCTAGCAGTGCTGCTACAACTGCTGTGCCTCGCCTCGGCGCTTAACGAGGACGGCACACTGCTCCTCTCCTTCAAGCTCTCGCTCGCCGCCGACCCGCTCGGCTCCCTCTCCGCCTGGGGCTACGCCGACGCCACGCCCTGCGCGTGGAACGGCGTCGTCTGCTCGCCGGAATCGCGGGTCGTCAGCGTCGTCCTCCCCAACGCGCAGCTCGTCGGCCCCGTGGCCAAGGAGCTCGGCCTCATCGAGCACCTCCGACACCTGGACCTCTCCGGGAACGCGCTCAACGGCAACATCCCGCCCGAGCTGCTGCGCGCGCCGGAGCTCCGAGTGCTCTCTCTCGCCGGCAATGGCATTACCGGCGACCTGCCGGAGCAGGTTGGCCAGCTGCGCAGCCTCCGCGCGCTCAACCTTGCCGGCAACGCGCTCTCCGGCGCCGTTCCGCAGAACCTCACCCTGCTCCCCAACCTCACCGCCTTCTCGCTCGCCAACAACTTCTTCTCCGGGCCGCTCCCCGGCGGGGGTTTCCCGGCGCTTCAGATACTCGACGTCAGCGCCAACCTGCTCAACGGCACGCTCCCCTCGGAGTTTGGCGGTGCCGCGCTGCGGTACGTGAACCTGTCGTCCAACCGCATCGCCGGCGCCATACCACCGGAGATGGCGTCGAACCTGCCGGTCAATGTGACCATCGACCTTTCCTACAACAACCTCACCGGCGCCATCCCGGCGGTGCCACCGTTCTCGGTTCAGAGGCCCACGGCGTTCGAGGGGAACGCCGAGCTCTGCGGGAAGCCGCTGGACAGCCTCTGCGCCTTCACGTCTTCCTCCGCCGTGGAACCCCCGAACGGCACCGCGAAGTCGCCGCCGGCCATCGCGGCGATACCCAGGGACCCGACAGAGGCGCTTCCTGGCGATGAAACCAGCAGTGCCGCCGGAGCGTCGGCGTCGGGCGAGCAGCGCGGCCGGATGCGCCTTGCTACCATCGTCGCCATCGCCGCGGGCGACGTGGCCGGCATCGCCGTCCTCTTCGTGGTGGTCCTGTACGTGTACCAGGTGAGGAAGAGGAGGCAGCGTCAGGAGGTGGCGAAGCAGAGAATGGGCGTCGTGTTCAAGAAACCGGAGCCGGATGAGTCGCCGGACACCGTCTGCCGGAGCCTGTCCTGCTGCCTGCGTAAGAAGGCCGGCGACGACAGCGACGACACGGAGGAGATCACGGACACGTCGGCCTCCTTCGCCGCCAAGGAAGGCATCACAGAAAAGAACAGCAAGGCAGGAGTCGAAGCGGCGAGCAAGAAGATGAGCGGCGACGGCGCGGTTCTGGTGACAGTGGACGGCGGCGCGGAGCTGGAGCTGGAGACGCTGCTGAAGGCCTCGGCGTATATACTGGGCGCGGCCGGCGGCAGCATCGTGTACAAGGCCGTGCTGGCCGACGGCGCGGCGCTGGCGGTGCGGCGGATCGGCAGCGACGACGCCGGCGTGCGGCGGTTCAGCGACCTGGACGCGCAGATGCGCGCCGTGGCGAAGCTGCGGCACGGCAACATCCTCCGGCTGCGCGGCTTCTACTGGGGCCCCGATGAGATGCTCATCATCCACGAGTTCGCCGTGAACGGCAACCTCGCCAACCTCTCCGTCAAAAGTACACAACTGATCTGAGCTTCTTCCCAATGCCAAACGCCATTGATATTGTACATGGTGCTCACGCGCATTACGGATGGGTATGCAGGGAAGCCGGGGTCGTCGCCGATCAACCTCGGATGGAGCGCGCGGCTCCGCATCGCGCGCGGCGTGGCGAGAGTCCTCGCGTACCTGCACGACAAGAAGTGGGTGCACGGCAACGTGAAGCCGAGCAACATCCTGCTGGACGCGGACATGGAGCCGCTGCTCGCCGACCTCGGCGTCGACCGGCTGGTCCGCGGCTCGGGCGGCGGGCACAAGCCGTCATCGTCGTCGGCGTCGGCGCTTGCGGGGCGGTTCTGGAGCAAGCGCTCGGCGAAGAGCCTCCCCGACCTGTCGTCGCCGCCGAGCCACGCGGGCGGGCCGCCCGCGAGCCCGCTCGCCGCCGGCGACACGGCGGCGCACTACCGGGCGCCGGAGTCCGTGCGGAGCCCGAAGCCGAGCGCCAAGTGGGACGTGTACTCCTTGGGCGTGCTGCTGCTGGAGCTGGTGGCCGGGCGCGCGCTGACGAGCGTGGAGCTGTGCCAGTGCGCGGCGGACGAGAAGGCGCAGGCGCAGGCGCTCCGGCTGGCGGACCCCGCGCTCCGCGGCGAGGTGGAGGGCCGGGAGGAGGCGGTGGCGAGCTGCCTCCGGCTGGGCGCCGCCTGCTGCGCCATGGCGCCCGGCAAGAGGCCGTCCATGAGGGACGCGCTGCAGGCCATCGAGAGGATACCTGCCCTGGCTGCCGCGTCCTCCTCGTCGTCCTGTCCCACGGTGGCGCATCGGTGAAGAGGATCTTGGCCGTGACGGTTGCCATTGATCTGTGATCCTGTGAAGGCGAGAGAATTGGCCGTTGTTGATGCGTGTGCTTTTCGTCTCTTCTCGTTCTCTGTACCATACCACCATTCACGGTTTTGTAAGCCCAGTTCCTGAAAGGAATTGGTGTTCATCCGGTTCTCATTGCATCTCATCCATACTACTACTTCCATGGCGTGCGGTTCATTCAGATTTCCAGCAATCTCATCTAGCAATTAATGACATGGAATGGAAGCTAGCGCAGCTAGCTAGCATAAATCCAAGTCTCGGTCGCCGAAGGGGAAGGCAATTAAGATTGTGATCTCGACATTAGCTAGTAGAACTAGAGAAAACATTCCCCGATCTGTCATCATGAACTGCATATATTGCCATTATCAAAGGAGTTCCAGTTCCCCTATGTATTTCTAATCACAGCGGGCCCAGGATAAGACTTGCTATGACAACTCTTGCGCATTTCAGAACCCTAGTGTTGCTAGATTATTATGCGAGTACTGTACTATGCTAGTGAAGCAGGCGAAGGCATGTACAGCAACAGTTACAGCGCCCGTGATGCGGAGGGGATTTTTTTCTTATTTGAAAAATTGCAGATGGGGATTCGCCTCTGCTCCGAGCGCGGGAAGGGGAGGGGAAGACTCCAAAAAGCGTCGGGTCGGGGCTTTCATCTGGATGGCGCAGGGGCGCCAAACCACTCGCGAACAAAGCAACAAAGCATGCATATGCGGCCCACTCCTCCTCGGTACGGCAGATGCCATCATTTTCATATGTACTCCGTTGCATGGCCTGTCTGCCGGCTATGTCTGCGTCTACGTATACGTGCCAAGGATTATTCTAGTCCTTACGATACGAAAGTTTGCAAATTTACTTTTGCTAGCAATATGTCCGTGTGTTGCTACATAAACTTCCTTCTCAAGATAAACAATGCCCTATATGTGTCTTTCCTTTTCTCCTATGCCGAGCCTCCATCTAGCTCGATTGCTATTTGCAAGAGGAACATAAGACGACCTAGATTTCATGTCGGAGGCGAGACTTCAATCCAAACGCGAGCTCCGTTCACTTCCAATTTTGTATTCAATAAGTATAATGAACTAAAGTCAACGACAAACTAAGAAAATGGTCCTCTCTTTATAAATAGGTAGAGATAGAGATAGTGGTCCTAACTTGTGGTAGAAAGTTAAATTACCTGCTCTCCATGTGTCTCTTGCGCTATATCACTGACATTGCTTAACCTCTTTGGATCACCTTTTTTTAGTGCTATGTTGTTTTTTACTCCTATGGACTAGCAACTGGGGTTATCAATTTTAATTTTTTAAAAACTTTCGGTCCCCTTCGAAGTTAATGAAAGCAGGGGCAGATCCAGCGTGGGGGCAGGGGCGAGTCCCCCTACCCCATGCAGCCCATGGTAGAATTTTCAGCTACAGAAGATTTCATTGGCAACAACACTATTCTACACTCTAGGTATAGCGGTTATTGTACATCTGGAAGTCAAATTACTAACCGAACTGACTAAAATTACCAAACCGAGTTACCATATATTCAGTTATACGGTATCAGTAATCATGCGCAGTAGTTGTTACTAAAAATTTATCCAGCAATTAGTTAGATGTAGAATAGCACACAGGTCTCACCAAAACCTATAACTTTCAAATATATAAAATGTGTCTCCATCAGAATCCATATGAAAAAAGTTATTGATTTCCAAAATAAGATAATATCCAAATTACATATGCGGTAAAAGTGTCTGTGCTGGCTCGTAACAAAAGAGCTGTGCGGGCTCGCAACAAGAGCCACGATGGATAAGACTTGGGTTTCTTATCACAGATGACTTATCTATACCGGCTTCAATTACACTGGCATGAACGAGACCACATATGAATGTTCTTCTAGTAGTGAAAACATGTTTTTGTCTATAAATTCATGTGGATAAAACCTTTTTCCAAAAAGTGGTAGATTCACAACAAAATCTATGACTGGCTATCCAATGGGGAGACAGGTTCTCACTTCAAGCATATTTGGAAATCTAAGATCCCCTATAAAATTAAAAAAATTTGTCTGGCTGTTGGAGCAAAATGCTATCCTGACAAAAGACAATATGATCAGACGCAAGTGGATGGGCGATCCCACATGTTACTTTTGCTCTATGCATGAATCTGCTGACCATCTTTTCTTCCAATGTTCAGTTGCCAAGGTGATTTGGGGCACTATTGGTTTGTGCTTTGGTGCAAACAACATCCCATGTGATGTTGCACAGTATAAAAGCTGGATTCAGAAATGGTTGCCGGGGGGTGGAGTGATCCATACCTTTGGATTTGCAGCCATTTGCTGGTCCACTTGGAAATGTCGTAACAGGGCATGCTTTGACAAGAAACTGATTAGGAATCCTGCGGAGATACTAATCCAGGCTTGTGCTTTCATGACTTACTGGGCAGGGCTGTACAAATCAGAGTTCCAGGAGAAGCTGCTGGATGGCGTGAAGATCCTACTGTCCTGCGCTCACAGGGTGATGGCGCAGCAGGAGAGAGTGATACCGCGTCTTGAGCTGACGGCGCCGACGGATGACCATGACGACAGCACCGAGGACGAGATTGTGACAATTGAAGGGCGGAAGCTTGTCTGCTGAAGATTTTGGAGCCACTTCTCTTGGTGGGTTTGGGGAGAAGTAGTTGGTTTGATGTCGTTTTGTTTGTTTTGTACCTAACTTCGGGTTGTTTGTACTGTTGCTAAACAGATGGGAGCCTGGGAATTCTAGGCGCCTTATCTGTAGTCCTAGTGGTCTAGCTTGAATCAAGTGAGACTAGGGGTATATTTGTTTGGGCTTTTTGTGGCTGTGGCTTCCAACCACAGCCTAAAAGCCAACCAAAGAACTCGGCTTCCATAGGAAGCCACAGCTAAAGAGCAGCTGTTAGCCAGTTCAATTCTAGCTCGTCGCCCCCTCCTTTCTTTGGCTGTGAGATCGATTTTTTTGTCAAAATTACCCGCCTGCCACTCCTTGTGTATATATGTAGTGTACCGGTTCGTTCTCTATTTTTTCTCCCCTCCGCCACCTCGCTTCCTCTGTTCGTTCACCGGCCACCGCCGCGATTCCGCAGGTGAACCCGAGCAGGGGGTCGCACCTCTACACCAGCCACCGTGGGTGCGCGCTCCACCGCCGGCGGACCTGAGCCACCGCCGCGATTCCGCAACAAGGCCAACCTGCTCGGCGAAGACCCGCGCGAACCGCCGCTGCCACGCGAGCCCGCCGCGCGAGCTCCTGCTCGGCCCCGAGGGCGAGCTTGCGAGCCCTGCCGCGGGCGCGAGCTCCGCCCTGAGGGCCGCGGGCGGGAGCTCCGCCCCGAGGGCCGCGGGCAGAGGAGAAGGGGGCCGTGGGCGGGAGCGCGAGCTCCTCCGCCGCCGGCGCGCGGGAGGAGGAGAGGGGGGCCGGGGGCGTGAGCGCGAGCTCCGCCGCCGGCGCGCGGGAGGTGGGAGGAGGAGGGGGGGTGCGGGCGGGAGCACGAGCTCCGCCGCCGCTGGCGCGTGAGAGGAGAGGGGGGCACGAGAGAGAGGTAGGAGAAGAAGAGAGATGAGAGTTTGACAGGTGGGTTCGGATGACATGTGGGACCCACGAGCAGGAGCTTTATCAGAAAGCTACAGCCGTTCAACCAAACGACTTTCAGCTTTCTCACTGCCCATATCTCACAGGAGGTCTTTCACAGCCCACAGCCCACAGCAACTTCTTTCCACATCCACAGCCCAACCAAACACACCCTAGGACTATGTCGTGTGCTTTCCCCTCTCTCACTACGGGATCCAGGTTCTTTGCCGAGTGCCCGTAGCACTCGGCAAACCCATAAAAGCACTCGGCAAAGTTTCTGCCATAGGCCGCCCACGACAACCGCGGCACAGCGCAGCTTCCAACGGCAAAGGAGACTGTTTGCTGAGTGCTTTTTCTCGGACACTCGGCAAGTGCCAGAAGGGCACTCGGCAAAAAAAAGGTAGTGTCACGGCAGGCTGACGACATCCAGCCATCAATGGCATCTTTGCCGTTACTGCCTGGCACTCGGCAAGGTGTCAGGTCTTTGCCGAGTGCCATGGTCAGGACACTCGGCAAATTTGTGAAGTTTGCCGAGTATCCTGACCATGGCACTCGGCAAACCTCAGTACTAGACATTCTGGAAAACTGGTTTGCCGAGTGTTATGGTAAAAACACTCGGCAAAACTCCCCCTTTGCCGAGTGTAGCACACGGCAAACCCCTTATTTTCTTTCAGTTTTTATTATTTTTTCACGTATATGGTACCCCTCCAATAAAAATTTAATAGTATCATTGTTGAGGATCCTTAAGTCAGAAATGAGACCGTCAACTCCTGCATGACTTCATGTCTTTTAATCATCAAACTTAGTTAATAGGGTTTGATTCTAACTAGTTCCACAAGTTTTGGTAATTATTGATTTGCAGGTACCCATATGTGAAATAAGACGAAAACACACCGAAGATGCAACAGAAGATCCCATCCCGTATCACACTTATAAAGAGGGCCCACAAGACAGAGCAAACGGGCGCACCAAGGAATCAACCACAAAGAATATTCGCCTGGGCCCACCTGCCAGTGGACCAGAGGAAGGAGCACCTGGGGGAGTGCCACCAGGGGTCGACCGAACCTGGCTTGACTCCCGTCCAGGTGCATCTTAGGGAGGAGTAGCATCCACACTTCCTGATCATAGATGATAAGGTTTCCTTATAATAAATTGTGACACCTCAGGTGTTTAAATTACTAAACAAGTCTCGTTAGCATAACAATATGCTTAACTAACTAAGAAAAATTTAAAGAAAATAAATTATGAGTTGGTTTTGCTTGGATTTGAAAGTATGTGTATATGTGCATAAGTACATGTACTTTAATCAAACAAATTAAATAACTTTCACATCAAAGCAAATATGGCTACGAAATTGAATAGGCACACCATCAGTGACATGATAAACAAAAGTCTAGTTGAAGCCTAGGAGAGAATACAAATTTTTGCCCAAGAAATGACGTGCCCTCCGAATCAAGCTTTTTGAGTTTTCAAATTAACTTTCAAACAAACTTGTGCAACTTTTCATTTTGAACAACTTTCATGTTCATAGATTTTTGAGTTGCAACACAGAAAAGGGAGATAATTTTATTTTTATCACCAGACCCCTGAAGTTCTTCCAATTTTCGCTTTTCAGTCCCTCCCTCACCTCCCCTCTCCCCTGCTCTGCCCGACCGCCGCGCAGCGGCCGTCCGCCACCTGGCCGGCGATGCCTGACCGGTGCTAGGCGCCAAGCCAATGGCTGCCGCACCCCTGCCGCACGCCAGCTCCCTCCCCCGCGCCGCGACCCTGCCCAGCCTGAGTGTGCCACGCGCGCGACGTCATCGCCCGCCTCTGCTCGCCGCCCGCCGCGCCCAATGGCTAGTCGCCGCGCTCGCTGCCCGACTAGTCCGCTGCTGCAGCTGCTTGCCCAACCCACGCCCACTGCGGCCAATGCCGTGCCACCCGCGCCCGAGCCTCGCAGTCCAACCCCGGCCTTCTCCCTCCCTCCTGTCCCTATAAAGGCCGCCCCGAGCCCTGCTCGCGCGACCAGCTCCCCAGAACGCCGCCGCCCACTGCCATTACCGCCGCCGTGCCAAGCTCGCCATGGAGCTCACCTCCCCGGCCACCCATTGCTAGAGCTGAGCATCCAAACACCACCACACCGCCCCACCGGAGCTCACTGCCCCGCCCATCGCCGCCCACCTCAGCCAGAGCGCCGCCGGCGCTGCCTCCACCGCCGCCGCACCCCACCTCGCCGTGGACAGCCCAGCTCCGACCCTCCTCCGCCCTAGCCAAGCCTCGGAACGGGTTTCCCTCGACACCGCAAAGCTCACCGACCCACCCCCGCAGGCTCTAGCTCGCCGGAGCATCGTCGCCGACGCGCCGCACCGCCGCCGCCCCCTGCTCCGCGCCGACGAGCCACCTCCGGCCATCCCCAACCCTGACCAAGGCCCCCACAAGGTAGCCCTTGCCTCACTGGTACTCCCCGACCCTTTTCCCCTCGCCGCCGACGAGCCCCCTCGCGGGAATTTGGTCGGCCGCCATGCCAGCCGCCGCCGCCAAGGACCCAATTGCTTCGATTGAAATCTTTAAAAGGGTCTGCACGCAAGTTTCCAGGGGCATATCTGCAAACTAGTGTTTTGATTTTAGATTCAAAAATAGTGAACTTGTAAAATTAATATAAAATCGTAGAAAAATTGATAAAATGCAAACTCAACTGTTCTGTAATCTTTAGAAGCAAATCTACAACTTTTGTTACATGAATTTCTTCAGTTGCTTGCTATATTTGGCTCTAGATTCAATGGAAGTTTTAAAAGCCTTTATTTGTACCCACTGTTGTAGACAAAGGCTGAACCTAATTTTTGGACAGTGGATTAGTTGCTTGATGTATAGGCTAGTGTAAAAAGTTCAGGACCAGAACCCAACCCTAGCTAAATGTTTTGTTAAACTTTGTTTTATGACATGAAGACATATAAATAAATTTTTCCTGTTGGTCTATAGTGATTCATATTATGAAACTTTTTCTGTGCTGTTATATTGATACCTAGATGCCACAAAAAAATTTAGGGACTGTTTACCTTTCTGTAACCTACTCATATAATTGTTGTGGTGGAAAAATTCATTAAATTAAAGTAATTAGTTTTTGTGCTTTAAAAATGTTCATCTTTTTACTATAGGATACTTTGGGTATCTTGTCCTATTTATTATGCTCTGTATCGTGCACAATAAAATCTGAAAAATTTACAATGACACATATATGGATAGATTAACATCCTATAAAATTTGTATCATTAATACATGCTTGCTTCGTTCTGTATAAAAGTAACTAGGTTGTAGTAGTGGCTGTGTATTACATTTTTCATATTTAATCTGCTGCACAAAAATGTCTGAAACTTTTGTAGTGGTTTTGCCTCTGCATGTGGTACTCTGAATAAAAGTTTCATCACCAGAAGTTACCTAGTTCAGTAATTGTGTTTAATCCATGTTTGTACTTAGAAAATTAAGTTTCAAAAGAACACAACCCCCCCCCTTCTTGTTTAATGGAGTTAATTAGTTTAAGTTATACTCTATTAATGATTGCCCAAAGAAATCTTAACTAAGTAACTTCACAACCAAATCTATATTTTGTGGACTGCAACTTTATCGTGAAGGAAAATAAATGTCATACACCATCACTACAACTCATACTTGTGCATTTGTTGGTGCTAAAATCGGTCAGGAATCGGCCGATGGTCTTCAGCGTCGGACACACGACCCGAGAGAATCTGCTTAGCTCCTGTTCGGGTTATTTGCCCTGGTGTGGTTCGCGCGGCGTGCCAGTCAATCTGACCTGTTGATTGACAAAGAAATAAGAGTATTTAATTCGGGGCGTCCCGATCGGCTGGGGTTCCGATCTGTCCCTGAGAGCGCGTCGGCGAATCGGCCGATTTGCTATGAAGATAATCGGCTATGGATCAGCCGATAACCGCGTAATAATTGCAAAGAAGATTGCTGGAGCGACTTGAACATATATTACTGATGCAACACTTGAAATAGATCTAATCGGCTATACGACGATGAATGAGGAAGAACGATGACAAAGCTGATAACTCCAATCTCAAGCTGGATAACTGGTGATAATACTAGAATAACCGGTAAAACTTGCAATTCTAGTAAATATCGATAACTGGTGAATAAATCCAAATGAAACCACAGCGATGCGCCCGTAGTTAAGGCTCGGATGTTACTCGATAAGCGGAACCTACCAATTGGCCGGAGATCAAGTTGATGCAGCCCTGCCAATCCGTACGAACTCGTGAAAGAAGAAAAAGTATTGGCGAAGTCGCCGACTTGAAAGTAAAGTACTAGGAAAAAGTAGAAGTGTTTTGTTGATTGATGTGTTCCTCCCATGCAAAGCCCTGGCGACTCCTATTTATACCCTAAAACCAGGACTCCTGGTCGATTACGACTTGTTATAACCTTATTTCAAACAGGAAAACTACTATATCTATAATATCTTTAAAAAGGAAACGGACTCCCGCAGAATCTTCCGCCGCCGTCTCCTAATCCAATCAGGACTTTTTCCATTGCTTCTTGACCGAATCAGCATTACTCCATTGACCAACGTCAGGCCACTTTTGACCAGGATCCTCTGTTGTGGTTCCAATCGGTTTGGCGCAAGTTGCATTGCGAATCGGCCGATTTCCAATTGTAGCCTCAATCAGCCGATTCCTTACTGTAGCCTTTAGATCTGCTGCATCAGCCAATCTCTTCTCCTGACGCCGATTCAACACGTGTCAAAATCTAGCGTCAACACATGCCCCCAAGTTTCGGAGTAAAACATAATTTTTACTTCGAAACTCTTTCTTTAATCCTTTTCTCCGAAACGGGCGCAGTAAAATCTCCTTCCGTTCCGCGGTCTTCTACATAATGATTGCGATTTTCTCGGACCGAGCGCTCGAGACAACTGTTCCCCTGGAATTCGTGTAGACAGCGCGGCAAAAATCCCGCCTTTGCCCTTTCTCTCTCGAATTGTCTTTAAGTACCGGCATTCTCCGCTTTCCATTCTTCATGAGCCTAGTAATCTTCTCCTGCGAACAACTGTTCATCTTCTTCTTGAGCCCTCTCGATCTCCAACTGCTCCCCCAGCGATCTCACCTGCAACCTACTCCAATCTTCCAATGGCGGCACCATCAGCAACTTCTCCAACCACGGAGGTTCCGTCGGCATCCCCCTCAGCGACGGCGGCCCGATCGGCGGCTCAACTGGTGGCCCCATCGGCGACGATGAGCTTCATCCCAGAGGTAATCATCTGAAATTTTCCCCTTTTGCTTTTCTTCTGCTCCAGTATTTTCTGGATCTATCCTCAGTTTTTTTTCCTCCTTTTTAGGCATTTAGGCACCAGATCACCATTCCTCTTTCAGAATCCTCCGATCTTATCTGCTTAGGCCCCATGGGGAATCCTGATCCAACTGACCTGATCAACCTAGAGACTCATAGAGTCCCGTTCAAGCAATCGCCCATGGATTTAGGTCAGTGGGCAGGTGCCTTTAGGTCCTGACCAAATGAGACCCCTGGCTGGAGAGAATGGTACCATAGAGTAGCCAAGTCCAGGAAAGTTCAGTGGGATGAACTGAAAATCGGCCAGTGCATAGACCTCTCTCTATCCCAAATGGAGAAAAATAAGCCCTTGGTCATAGCAGCTTCTTATTTCTGGTCCGACGCACTCAATGCGTTCCTTTTTGGACATGGACCCATGACTTCAACTTTGGCCGATGTCCTGTTGTTGACCGGCCTTGACATCTCTTCCTCTGATACCCCCTTTGATTATCTGATTAAACCATCATATCGGCTAGAAACCAAAGGAATCAGCAGATGGAAGGGGTACATCAATAGAAATATGAAGACTGGGACAGTTTTAGAGAGAGAGCATACTGCGTAATTGATGATGTGGCTGGAGAAACATTTTTTCTGTGGCAGAGCAGTTGGCCCCTCTTCTAACACCCAAGCCCTGGCAGAAGCTCTGTCACTAGGGTCGGCCGTCCCCCTTGGAAAGCATCTGTTGGGATCGTCCTACCACATGATGCACCAAATCGGCACTAGGCTGTCAAAAGGGGAGCCGATTGGGAACCCTGGCGGTCCCTGGTGGTTCATCACTCTCTGGCTCAACCTATATATGAGCAAGGTCTCTCAGCAACGAATAGAGACCAAAAATTTCCCCAACATTGAGTCAGAGGAAAACCCAACCGTCCGACGACGCTGCAGATCTTTGGAGAAGCGGCATCGGCCTTCCCTGGCTGCCAATTCACTGCTGCCCGAACGGCCGAATACTTCAGATGCTTCTACAACGGCTTCAGTGAAGAGACTGTTAGTTGGTATCCATATCGGACAGTAGAGCTGATTTTCGAACTTCCCATCTGCTACGACTCGTCCACTCATACTTTTGATAGGGAACTTATGGATACCCTGATTAAGCTAGGGATTTTGCCGGCCAACTTCTTCTCTGGAAAGGATTCTCCCACATATGAGTTCTATAATCCATCGGCTGCAGCAAGGCAACTGAGCTTTGGTCAACTGCCGATTCGGGTCTACTTTGCCGGTCAAGCAAAATTCAGAGATGAACTGACCAAGAGTCTTGACTACAATCGACTGTGCAACTTAGTGCCAGATTCTAGCACCATTGACCTGAACAATTGGATAGTGGCCCCTTTTGTCGTTCAGCAATTTAAACTATGGTGGGCAGAATGGAAGCAATACCTCTTCTGCAAATCCCCATCAACATATTGCAACATTCTTGACCCAGAAAACATCGACCCAAGTGCAGCGGTATGTCCTTTCTCTCAGCCAATTTCAATGCTGTCTCTTTCCATACTACCATCTTACCGTTAACTTATATTTATCTTCTTAGTCTGAAAGCCAAGTCCCTTCGATACGGAGCCGAAGCGGTAGGCCGATAGAGAACGATCATCCATATACGCCATATCCACTCATCGGCTTTCACGCTCCAACGATCAAGGATATCGCTACTGGCCGATTGAAACGAACACCAAAAAGGCCAACCTTGAAGACAACAAGCCGTCGAGTGCGTGCTCGCATCGGACCGACTGACCAATCGGCCGTAGTATCGGCTGAAACTCCGACTCCTCTATCCTTGCCGACTACCGAGATGGCCGATCCTCAAGTCACCGCAGAAGTCGGAGCAGCTGCGGCATCACTGCTAGTGGAAGCTGTTCAGGTAATCTTGCTCACTTCATATATCTTTAAGTGCTCCACTAATACTAACTTTTTCTTTCTGTTAGGCTGCACAAGCCGCTCCAGTGCAGTCCCCACAGCAATCGGCCACATCCCAAGCGGAAGCCGAAACTCCAGCGACCTCTCTCATCGAGATAGATAATCTCTTAACTCGACCTCTTGACATTCAAGAAACTCACGGACTTTGATGCAGGCCGATCTGGGTGCGTCGACTGTATTTCCTCAACAAACACCAGCGTCGACTGTATCCCCACAACAAACATCGGCCGGAAGACCAACAGAGGTATGGCAAATATCTCACATCATCCTATTCAATTATCCACAGTACACTTATAGAATCTATTTCCCATACCTTTTCAGGAAGCTGGCCCAAGCAGAGCGTTGATAGTGGTCGACTCCTCTTCCTCTGACGAGCCGATCATACCAGTTCCTGATACGAGGGAAACACTCCCATCGGCGCAAGCAAGAGAGATCCGTTTTAAGGAGGTAATAAAACTTATCACCAGAATCGGCCGATCCCCCTTTACTGCTTACTGATCTTTGTCTTTATTCTTTTGCAGGAACAAGATACCCCGAATAATAACCTTTTCTCCTTCGTGGTTTCTTTGCCTGATGATGAAGAAGTCGCTTCGCGCCAAGTTCCGTCGAGTTTAATTTCTGACGATGTCCGTGCCAAGCTTGAGAGTATGCAGGTCCTCCTCCAAGATGATATCGGCCGATTGGTAGAAGATGCCTCGCCAATTCGGCGGCTTTTCAGTGACATCAAGGGCCGAATCCCGGAAGAAGCGACAGAAACTCTGCACCCTGCTGCATTCATAGAGTGGATGCAGATTCCGGTGTCCAAGGCCCTGCGTCACATGGCCGATCGTGCCCAGCTAGCAAAGACCCGGGAGGAAGCTAATTCTTACAACCACCGAGCTCAAGAAGTACACCAACGGATCAACTTCCTTGAGAGTGCCCGCCCGGATATCGTCGGCACAATAGATCGCCTCAAACGGAGGAGAGCAGAGCTAGCCAAAGAGATGGAGCAAGTAACCAAAGACATAGCTGCTGAAGAAAAGAAGTTTCAAGAGCTCCCATCCGTCATCGCCGGGCTGAAACAAGAGAGATAGAACTTGGCCTGTGAAGCGATAAGACTTCATCGTCGTATGCCGGAAATACCTGGATCGGCCGACGACGGCCAAAGAGTATTAGACTCGGCCGATCAGATTAGGCAATGAGCTATTGCTACTATAGATGCCCTTCTTGGGTTGTAAAGGATCTTGTAAACATTTAATACTCCTTTAATGTCGATGCGCCGATTTGGTCTTGGACCACTTCTTTTGACAGCTTTGCATTTATGAATGCTTTCACTCTGGTAGGACGTGACTCACCATCTATCTACCTCCTTCCCTCTATAAGTATGAGACTTCACATCTTTTCCAGAGGTATATGCATTACCCATCTCCTCCTCCTCCAATAACTGGATCTTTTATCTCCCAAACTGAACATCAAGATGTCTTCTTCATCTTCTTCCTCTGTCAACCAGGTACGAACCTTCCTCTGTTTCTCCCCTTGACATCTCAATCGCTCTGATGCTGGGTAGCTTTTCATCTCTGTTTAGCCAAAACGTCTCCGTCCTAGTCTGGAACGAGCGATTGAAGTTATGCATTCAGACGAACCACTGTCGCAGGCAGACATAGATCTGATAAGAGCTCATTCTGAAGAACTTAAAGATCATGTTCCTGCTGTTGTCCAGAAGTATTGGGACCATATAGACACTCACTGCCTAGTCCCCAAGCGACTACCATCTGAAAAGAGTCCTCCACTCCCATATCAAGTCAAAACTGAAGCTGCCATGGAGAATCTGGAGGAGAAGAAGACCCGCCTCCTGATAGAACTATGCCATCAAGTTGAGACTGGAGCCACCATGGAGAATCTGAAGGAGAATAGGACCCGCCTTCTAATAGAATTAGGCCAGATCGAGAGAGAAATCCAGAGCAAGCGTAACCAATAGATATATCGGTATTTTTATTCTAAGGGCGACTTGTACCATGTCGGCCATGTACTCTGTTGTTTTCATCGAATAATGAATTGGTCAGACCAAACGGAAAATATTTTCCTCCTCGAGGCGATGTCATCCCTGCATCGGCTATATAGACAAAAAGCCGATAGAAGTCGGCCATGTTGTCTTGATGTATCTTACTACAAGTTATGCATCTACCCAAATGCTTGGATAGTACCTCTTCAGATATCGTCCATTTAAAGCTCTTGGGAATTCTTCCCCTTCGATAGTTTCTAGAATATATGCATTTCCTGGAGCACATCGGCCGATTCTATACGGCCCTTCCCAAGTAGGCGACCATTTACCGAATTTGGGATCCTTAGACCCTATCGGCAGCACCAACTTCCATACCAAATCTCCCTAGGAGAATTGTTTAACTTTGACCTTTTTGTCATACCATCTGGCCACCCTTTTCTTGTTTTCTTCGATGCTAATCAAGGCTCTCAAACGCTGACCCACCGAGTCATCGAGCTCATCCTTCATGAGGAAGGAATAGTCATCGGCCGTCAACTGATCTTGAAGCGATATACGCCTTGACCCCGTCCTTAATTCCCAAGGTAGGACTGCATCGTGACCATAAACCACCTGATAAGGAGATATCTTAGTGGCCCCGTGGCAAGCCATCCTATAAGCCCATAGAGATTCAGCAAAAGACATGTGCCACTTTTTGGTTTGTTCCTCTATCTTCCTCTTGATCAACTTGATTATCCCCTTATTGGACGATTCGGCCTGGCCATTGGCTTGAGCATAGTATGGAGAAGAATTTAATAATTTAATCCCCACATTGTAACACCCAAAAATATAGGAAAAAGTATTTTTATAAAAGTCATAAAATAAAATTGTGCATGCATCTTTATTTCTTTTCTTCTCCTATTCTTTCTTTCAGCCCAGCCCATTCCTTCTTTTCTCCTTCCTTTCTTTTCTCGCGGCCCAACTCGGCGGCTCAACCCGCTCACCCGACCCTTTCTTTCACCGACGTCTAGGCCCCACCTGTTAGCGCCTTCTTCCACCTTCCTTTCTTCTTCCTCTGCTCCGCATCGCTCCCGCTCCTCTGTTTCCTTTCTCCGCCGCGACAGCAGGCACGCCGCGCCGTCGTTCGCGCCCCTTCTCCTTCCTTATTCCTTCCTTACCCCGAGTCCGGATCGACTCCGCGCCGTCGCCGCGTTTCTCTTTCTTTCCGAGTGATGCAGGCTTACCTTACTAGCCGCAGTTCCGCCCTTTCCTTTGCAAGAGCCGCCGCCTTCCTTATTCCCGGCCACTCCGCCCCTATAAAATCCTGCCGGAGCCCCGCTTTGCAACCAGAGCCATCCTCAAACCTTTTCCTCAACTCAGCATCGTCGCACGCCGCTGGAAGTCGCACACAGGAGGAACGCCCGCCCCGTGTCGCTGCGTCTCCGTCGACTCGCCGTTCCGCAGCTTCTCCGCCGTCATCAACTCTCGCCAGAGCTCCGCGAGTTGGTGAGCATCAAGCCGCACCAGATTCCCCTCTCTCTCTTGCTCCGCCGCAAACCCGATTCCTCGCCGGAGACCTGTTTCCGCCTACCACCGTGGCCGCCAGTTTACAGCCGCCGCACAGCCATCCCGTGACCACCCTCACCTTCGTCGTGCCGCCCACTCACTCCCCGGCATAAACTCAGCTTGAATCGAGCCCCGGAACACCGGATTCGGTGAAGCTCCGGCCGTCCGCCGCCGCACTCGCTCGCCGCCGACGCCCAGTAAAACTCTGACTCGCCCGACGCTCTCTTGACTCTGCCGATTTGCCCGACCTTCGCTTTACACTGCCGATTTACCCGACCCTTCCCATGCCACTCTATCTGGATCTAACGGCCAGAATTGAGCCTTACTCCGTCGATTCGCCCGACCCTTAAACCGCCGCCCGATTCTGATCCAACGGACCAGATTCACCCGACCCTAGCCGTCCCCGTAACATTCGCAGAAAGACCCCTAGGTTTTCCAAGAATCAACCCGCAGTCCAGATCAGTAGAAAAATAATTAGGGCTGAGCCCTTTCTTTTTCTGTTCCGACCCCTAACTTTTCTAGAATTAGTACCCGCCATCCAGAACTTCTAGTTTGCACCCCGACCCTTTGTATAAGGTTTAATTATGTTTTAGCCCCTGGAAGTTCAAAACTCTCGCAGTTAGGTCCCTGAATCACTGTTTTAGCCATATCTTCATCGTTTCAACTCCGATTTCAGCGATTCTTGCGCTCACGCGATCCTTGCATCGTAAACTACAACTTTAGTATCTTTTTACTTTCTGTTTGTATTGTTTGTTGTATTGTTTCTTATTTGTTTGTGTATGCTTGTTTGTGTGATCGCGTAGACAACGTGATGTTCGAGCAAAATCAAGAACAAGCTTACGAGGTAGAGAACCAGCAGCTGTTTGAAGAAGGCAAGTGGATTTCCTCCTCTGCATATTCTATTTGAACCCAACAACAGCATTATAATTCACTTTACTTTATTGTTGCTTGCATAAACTTGATGGGTTACCTATACTAAGGACATACCTAGTCTTTTACCCCAAACCTTGAAACACCTGGGTTTACTATTTATGTTGGGTAGTTACGCTTAGTTGTAAACTTTGGGATTGGTATTGGTTTACTCTTATGTCGATGTTGATCACGTTTCATATTGTTGTTATACCGCGTTAATTTCAAGATCAACTTTGTTTAATGGGAACATGGAGAACCACCCAAGTGAACAGTGCAACCACAAAGTCATATGGCTCTGACCTTAGCCAAATAATTAGATGTGTAGTTTGCTGGTGGCCTTACCGAAAGGGCAAGGAGGGGGTCGGTGATAGGGGTCATAGCCCGGTCCTCTTGGGGTAGCTGCCTTTGCTAAGGAGCTGACCATTAGGGAGGTTTATGGACGACGCCGCTACTGAAACTCTAGCGGGCTGCCTAGCTCTCGACATGTCTTTGTAAAGGCTTCGTAATGTACCCTCGCCACTCACCTCGGAAGTGTTTAAGGGCCTTGCAAACCCGGGCGATTCAGGGGAACACGATTTGTGGGTAAAGTGTACAACCTCTGCAGAGTGTAAAACTGTTATAACAGCCGTACTCACGGTTAAGAGTGGCTTGGACCCTCACATGATAATAAAACTTGAAGATTAATTAAATTGTGGTTCGTGGATTATGTTATTGTTGATGGTACCGTTATGCTTTTACTAAAGTGGGTTGGTATAAACTTAAACCTAGTTAATAGGTGCTTGTTGATAAATATATAACCGACTAAAAGCAACCGCTGCTGCAAACCTTAGCCTATCCTTGATGGCCTTGCATTTTCACCCCACTTGCTGAGTACCAACCATAAGAGTGCTCACCCTTGCCCCCTGCTGTTCAGAAGAGAACTTTGAAGAGGAGCACTTCGACAACTTCGAGGAGTTCTAGGTCCTGCGTTCACCAGTCATCGCCTGTGGAAGACGGAGTTGGAGACTTCGTATAGGGTATAACGGTTTATCGTTTAAAGACATTTGTGTCTCTTTTATACAGAGTGTAATATTGTTAAATACTTTATTTAGTTACATTTTGAGCATTGTCTTTGATATATTACACTTTCCGTCTACCATATGTGTGTGAACATGATCCTGGCGCACGTATGAGAAGCATCTGGTTCTTTCTAGAATCTGGTGTGACACATATCGGCGGCGAATTCTCCAAATTCTCCAGAGGTGAACATTGTTCCCTGATCAGTTGTGATAGTCTGGGGAATACCGAATTGATAGACAATATGGTTCTTAACGAACTCAATCATATCGGCCGATGTTACGTTCCTTAAAGGAACTGCCTCCACCCACTTAGTAAAATAATCAGTGGCCACTAATATGAACTTATGCCCTTTACTCGATGGAGGGTGAATCTGTCCGATGAGATCTATTCCCCAACCTCTAAACGGCCACGGCTTGATTACTGGATTCATACCGATGCTGGCGCGCGCTGTACATTGCCAAACCTCTGACAGTCTTGGCATCCTTTATAATATTTGAAACAATCCTCAAGAATCGTTGGTCAGTAATACCCATTGTTTCTAATCATCCATTTCATTTTGTGAGCCGATTGATGGGCTCCACATACGCCTTCATGGATTTCTCCCATCAGGACCTTCGCTTCCTCTGTTCCCAGGCACTTGAGAAGAACTCCATCAATCGTCCGGTAAAATAAATCATCTTCAAGTAACACATATTTTGTGGCTTGAAAACGTACTCGCCGATCCGCTTTCCGGGAGAGATCCTTCAAGTAATCGGCGACTTCCCTTCGCCAGTCATCGGCCGCGAGCTCTAAAATCATAGCCCCCTGAATTGGCCGATATCCGGATGCATGCTGGGCCAGCCTGTTGGCCTCTTCATTATAATTTCTGGGGATGTGCTCAATTATCGCAGACTTGAATTCCTTTAACAACTGGAGACAATCTTCATAATAAATCCTCAAGATATCATCCTTGCATTCAGATTTCCTTGTTAACTGATCTATGATGAGCATGGAATCTCCAAAAATCTCGACTGCGTCAGCTTTGACTTCCTTTAATAATTGGATACCTTTTAGGACGGCTCGATATTCCACCTAGTTATTGGTTGCGGATGCTTCTATCGGCAGAGAGAAATCATAACTTGCCCCCCGAGGCGATACAAGAACAATGCCGATTCCTGATCCGGCCCCACATGAAGAACCGTCGAAATATAGAGTCCATGGAACCAGTTCAACGACAGCAATTTCTGGTCCGCAATGCTGAGCTACGAAATCGGCCATGACTTGACCCTTAACAGCTTTGGCCGATTCGTACCTTAAGTCAAATTCTGACAGAGCCAGGATCCATTTTCCATTCCGTCCTTTCAAAATTGGCAATGATAGCATATATTTCACCACATCATCTTTGCGTACAACTATGCATTCTGCCGATAACAAATAGTGCCTGAGCTTGGTACACGAGAAGTATAGACACAAGCACAGCCGCTCCAAAGGGGAATATCTTGTTTCGGCGTAAAGGAGTCTTCTGCTGACATAATATACCACTCGTTCTTTCCCTTCGAACTCCTGTACCAACGCCGATCCAATAGCTTGTTCATCAGCCGATAAGTATAATTTGAATGGCTTACCAGGCTGTGGCGGGACTAACACCGGAGGTGAGATCAGATATTGCTTGATATCTTCCAACGCTCTGCGTTGTTCTTTTCCCCATACAAATACTTGATCGGGCTTTAATTTCAACAAAGGAGTAAAAGCTCGAATACGCCCTGACAGGTTGGATATGAATCTTCTGATAAAATTGACCTTGCCGATGAGAGACTGCAGCTCAGTTTTATTCTGTGGGGCCACAACTTTGTTGATGGCGTCTATGGTCTTCTGGTTGACCTCTATCCCGCGCTCATGGACCATGAATCCTAAGAATTGCCCGGCCGATACGCCAAATGCACACTTGTTCGGGTTCATTTTCAACCCATGCTTTCTTGTGCACTCCAGTACTTCTTTAACCCGAATTGGTCTTGAATTACCTCCGCTATTCTTGCTGTCCAATCCACTTGCTGCTGATGAACAGCTGGTCGGGGCGCCGGCGTATGTTGGTGGATCGGCGGCGGTACAGCCGGGTGATGGAACAAAGCGTGTGGCGGATTCTGTTGCATCGTGGCCGTCTGAGCAGCTGACAGCTGATGGCGAAGCGAATTTGCCGCCCCATCATACATTGTCATCGGCGTCGTGCTTCTGAGTGCTTCTGCGACATCTGTCCCCCTGCCGATTTCTGACGTGGCCGGTTGATACGGAGGGACCGTCGGCCGAACGGCCGAATGGAACGGTGCCTGGATCGGATAGCTCCCATGTCCGGTTGATTGATCAGGAAAAGCCGCTGTTGCTGGAGCCCCCCACGGTACTGAGTTTGAGGGCAGCGATTGCACGGAAGCAATCTGGACAGGCTGAAGCGGCGCTTGCGATCGAAAACATGGTGCACCGTTATACCTTGGAGGCATTGAGGGCAACGAAGTGTTGTACCCTTCGTGTTGTGTCGACATCGGCTGAGGAGCCGAGTAAGACGTGCCTGGTAAGCTTCTGGCTGGAGGCACAATAGGTGGGGCGTATGCTGGCCCCTGATATCCCCGAGCTACTCCGCCGACCAGAGAACTGATGACGGCGTTATACACCATGTTGGTCATTACTGAGGATTGGTCGATGAAAGCCTGATAGACGGACTGTTGAATCATATTGGACATCTTGCCCGAATCCTAAGTGATGGTGATGTGGCGGGGAACTGGAAGAGGAGCTTTCTTGATTGCCTCCCCGCTTCTGGTACGACTGAAAGATTGCAGATACACCTTTTTATAGTCTTCTAGGTGTTTTGCCAGTTCCTCTTTCTGGTCGTCCTTGAGATCTGCTTCCGTGACCTCAATGATGTTGTTCTCGGAGACTTCGGTGGTCTTTGACATATTGGATGTTGAGGTGGTCCCACCAGGCGTGCCAAAAGTGTGTTGGCGCTAAAAATCGGCCAGGAATTGGCCGATGACCTTCAGCGTCGGACACACGACTCGGGAGAATCTGCTTAACTCCTGTTCGGGTGATTGCCCTGATGCGGTTCGCACGGCGTGCCAGTCAATCTGACCTGTTGATTGACAAGGAAATAAACGTATTAAATCCCGGGGTTCCGATCGGCTGAAGTTCCGATCTATCCCGAAAAGCGTATCAGCGAATCGGCTGATTCGCTATGAAGATGATCGGCTGTAGATTAGCCGATAATCACTTGACGATTGCAAAGAAAACTACTAGAGCAACTTAAACAATCGCTATGGATGCAACACTTGAAATAGATTTAATTGGATGTATGATAATGAATGAGGAAAGGAATGATAAAGCCAATAGTTTCTATATCAAGCTGGATAACTGGTGATAAAACTAGAACGATAGGTAAAACCTATAATTCTGGTAAATATCGATAACTAGTGAATAAATCTAAATGAAACAACGGTGATGCGCCCGAAGTTAAAGCTTAGATGTTATTCGATAAGCGGAACCTACCAATTGGCCGGAGATCGTGTCGATGCAGCCCTGCCAATCCGTACGAACTCGTGAAAGAAAAAGAAGTATTGGCGAAGACGCCGACTTGAAAGTAAAGTGCGATGAAAAAGTAGATTATTTTTGTTGATTGATTGATGTATATTCTACAAAACCTTGACGACTCCTATTTATACCCTAGGACTAAGATTCCTGATCCATTACGATCCATTACAAACTTGATTTAAATAGAAAACTACTATATCTATAATATTTTCCTAAAGAAAATGGGCTCCCGCAGAATCTTCTGCCACCATCTCCTAGTCCAATTCGGATTCTTTCCATTGCTTCACGACCGAGTCGGCATCGTTCTTTTGACCAACATCAGGTCATTTTTGACTGGGATCCTCTTTTGGGATTCCAAATGCTTCATCCCCCTATCTGTTGGCGCAAGCTGCATCGCCAATCGGCCAATCCCTAACTGTAGCCTCAATCGGCCGATTCCCAACTGTAGCCCTTAAATCTGCCGCATCGGCCGGTCTCTTCCTTTCCTGACGCCGATTCAACACGTATCAAAATCTGGCGTCAACAGGTTCATGCTCCGGGGCTTGCCTTCTTGGGTAAAGTTAGCTTGGGGCTCGTCCGAACTTGGGTTCGGGTCTTCGAAAGCTTCAGTTAGATTCACTTGAGCTTCACGCTGCTCACTCTCGGACGCGAGCACCAGCTCGTACGTTCCGTCGGCAAGAGTAGTCGATTCTATATGAATGCACAAATGTAAGTTGTAGTGAAGGTATATGACGATTATTTTCCATCACGATAAAGTTGCAGTCCACAATAACATAGATTTGGTTGTGAAGTTACTTAGTTAAGATTTCTTTGGGCAATTGTTAATAGAGTATAACTTAAACTAATTAACTCCATTAAACAAGAAGGGGGTTGGGGTTGTGTTATTTTGGAGACTAATTTTTCTAAGCACAACATGGATTAAACACAACTTCTGGACTAGGTAACTTCTGGTGATGAAATTTTTATTTAGAGCATATTATGCAGAGACAAAAGCACTGTAAAAATATTAGGAATTTTTATACAGCAGAATAATTATGAAAAATGTAATACACAGCTACTGCTAGAATATAGTTATTTTAATACAGGACGAACCATGCAAGTGTTGATGCCAAAAATTTTACAGGGGGTTAATCTATCCATAAAAGTGTTACTGTAAATTGTTTAGATTTTACTGTTCAAGATACAAAGCATAATAATTAGGACAATATACACCTATTATAAAAAAGATTAATTTCTACAAGATGTTTTAAAGGGTTTCTGTATATGAAACTTTTTATACAGCAAGAGCTACTATAAAGTGTCCCACAGTAAAAAGTTGAATATTTTCCAAGCACAGAAAGTAATTATTTGAATTAGTGCATTTTTCCCACCACAAAATTATTTAAATAGGTTACAGAAAGGAAAAAGGTTCTAAACTTTTTCTGTTTCATTTAAGCATCACAATAACAGCTCTGTAAAAGTTTCACAACATGAATCACAATATAACAGCAGGTACAAATTAGTTCTATTATTTCATGGCATGAACAAAGTTTAACAAAAAGTTTAGCTAGAGATGGATTCTGGTCCCAATATTTTTACATTGGCTTAAACATCAAGCAACCAATCTACCATCCAAAAATCAGATTCAGAACTGGTCTACAACAGTGGGTACAATTAAAGTCTATTAAATATTCTATTTAATTTAGACCAAGATTTAGCATGCAACTGAATAAAACATGTAACAAAAGTTGTAGATTTTCTTCTAACGATTCCAGAACAGTTGAGTTTGTATTTTTCTAATTTTTCTATGATTTTATATGAATTTTACAAGTTCACTATTTTTGAATTCAAAGTTTAAACACAGGTTTACAGTTATGCCCCTGGAAACTTGCGTGCAGGCCCCTGGGAAGATTGCAATCAAAGCAATGTGGTCCCTGGCGGCCGGCCGGCGAGCTCAAGCTCGATTCCGGCAAGGGGAGGGGCCGGCGATGAGGGCAAGGTGGGAGAGGAGCACAGGGAACGCATGGGCTACCTTGGGGAGGTCTCAGTTGGGGCCGAGGTGGCCGGTGGCGGGCTCGCCACGGTGGAGCAGGGGCGGCGGCGCTTGGAGCTTGGCTCCGACGAGCTCCGGCGATGTGGAGTGGCAGCGCTTGGCTGGGGAGCTTTGGTGGATAGTGGGGGACCGATTTCGGGGGTTGGATTGGGTGGAGGCGGGGCGGAGGGAGGGGCTCAGCGCTGAGCTCCGAGCGGCGGCATTAATGGCGGGCGTCGACGGGTCTGCGCGTGAGCAGGGGCGTGCTTCCCTTTTATAGCGAGCCAAGGGAGGGGAGAGGGTTGGGTGGGCCGGGCATGGCAGGGGTGCGCCATTGGGCGCGGCCGGCGGTGACCAGAGCCGTGCACGGTGGGGCACGCCATTGGGCGTCGGGGCGGCGGCGTTCTACTGGCGTGGAGGAGAAGGAGGACGCGGCCGCGGGTTGGGCGAGCTGGGCGGCGAGCAGAGGCGTTGGGGGATTGGCTTGGCGTGACGCGGCGGCAGGCATCGCCAGCGACGTGGCGCCGGCGGCTTCGCTGGGCGGCAGAGCAGGGGAGGGAGGGAGCCGAGAGGCAAATAGAAGAAAGGTGAGGGGCTGAACTACAAAATTCAAGTGTTTCTCAAATTTTTGTGTTGCAACTCAAAATCTCTGAACATGAAAGTTGTTCAAAATGAAAAGTTACAGAAGTTTTGTTTCAGGCCAAAGTTCATTTGAGTTATAGTTCAGAAGTTATTTTAAAAACTCAAAAAGCATGATTCGGAGGGCACGTCATTTCCTGGGCAAAAAATTGTATTCTCTCCTAGGCTTCAACTAGACTTTTGTTTATCCTGCCATCAATGGTGTTCCTATTAAATTTCGTAGCCATAAGTGCTTTGAGGTGAGTGTTATTCAATTTGTTCGATTAAAGTACATGTACTTGTGCACATATACACATCTATTTTCAATTCAAAGCAAAACCAATTTATAATTCATTTCTTTTAAACTTTTCTTAGTTATTTATGCATCGTGTTAAGCTAATGAGCCTTATTTTGTAATTTAAACACCTGAGGTGTTACAGAAACTGGGGACGAGGATGGCCCTAAGGTTGGACAAGGGGCTTGGGTAGAAGGCAGGTGGCACGATCCGCTTGATCCACACCCTATTCCGCAAACAGAAAGCCGTTCAAGGGAGGCACTTGATCCAGATTACGAACCGGAACGACGAACCTCAAATGGTGCCATTCTCAAACTCGCTTGATAGCTATTGTTATATGAGAACTCTGCTAAGGATAGACATTTGTCCCAATTCTTGCCATACTGAATGACGCAAGCTCTAAGCATGTCTTCAAGAATTTGTTTCACTCTTTCAGTTTGTCTGTCAGTCTGAGGATGGTAGGCTGAGCTTCGAATCAATTTAGTACCAAGAGAAGCTTGCAATTGTTCCCAAAAGCGCGCTACAAACTGAGTACCACGATCGGAAATAATAGTCTTCGGTACTCCATGTAGGCAAACAATGCGGTCAAGATAAATCTCGGCATATTTCTTGGCAGTATAGGTGGTGTGCACCGGAAGAAAATGTGCCGTCTTTGTGAGTCTATCAACGATAACCCATATTGAATCATGTTTCTGTGCGGTACTGGGCAATCCAACAATGAAATCCATACTTATGTCTTCCCATTTCCATGAGGGTATAGGCAAAGGTTGAAGTGTACCGGCTACTTTCAGTGGCTGGCTTTTACTCTCTGACATGTGTTACATTCTGAGACATATTTAGCAATTTCCCTTTTCATTCTAGTCCACCGGAAGTTTTGTCTAAGATCTTGATACATTTTGCTGCTGCCGGGGTGAATAGAAAATTTTGAAAGATGTGCCTCATCAAGAATTTGCTAACGGAGCTCATGATTCTTCAGAACGACTATGCGACTTTCGAACCATAGAACTCCCTTATGGTCCTGGCGGAAACATTTATATTTCTCTTCTCCTAGAGAGAGTTTTTGTTTGATGATCTTAACTCCTTCATCATGTAGTTGTGCCATGACGATCTGGTCGTGAAGAGTAGGCTCAACTGAGATGTGATTCAGAGTGCCTTGGGAAATCATTTCCAAACTAAGCTTCCTCATTTCTGAATATAATGTCTCATTATAAAATTCCACTGATAGGCAATGGCAATGGGCCTTACGGCTGAGTGCATCCGCGACTACATTGGCCTTGCCGAGGTGATAGTGCACCTCGAGATCATAATCCTTGATTAATTCTAGCCATCTTCTTTGTCTCACATTCAGATCGGCTTGGGTGAAGATATATTTGAGACTCTTGTGATCGGTGTAGATATTACAATGAGTGCCCATGAGATAATGTCTACATATTTTTAGAGCATGAATGACTGCTGCTAACTCGAGATCATGGGTCGGATAATTCTGCTCATAGGGCTGAAGGGCTCGTGAAGCATAGGCGATAACTCAATTTTCTTGCATAAGCACACAACCAAGACCAGTGCCAGAAGCGTCACAGTAAACATCGAACGGCTTGGTGGCAGCGTGAAACAGAGGCGGCAATAGCTGTCGGGCTGCCCGACCCTTATGAAGGCTTGGACGAACGTGCCTGGCAGTGGTGTCAAGCAGAGAAGCCAAAGATAGTTGATGGAAAACCAAAGTTTGATCAACCCGAGACTGAAGAGGTGGCGGAAAAGATGTTACAACTTGCCGAGCTTCAGAAACAAGGAAAGTTCATATCCCAAAGGGAGAATGATGCACTCAATACAGCCATTGGGTCCAAACAGCATGGAGGCCGCGTCAGAGGCCTGTCCTCTAAGCTGAGCATCAAGGATGGGTTCGAGAAAGACCGGGCTAGGTACAGGAGCCATGACCGCTATAAAGACGAAATCGTGGCTGCAGCAGAGAATGCCATGCATGCAAAATTTAAGGATTTGTTCATGGCAACACTTGCAGAGCAGCAGCAGTCGGGGCTACTTTTGTTCACCCCGTCGCAAGAGGTTCTGCAGCAACAGATGGTGGCCATACCCCCTCCAGTACTTAACCAAGGGAGTACTTGTGCTCAGAGCAGTGTCGCCTCAACCACATCACAGACATACCCGGTGGATAAAATAACGAGTATTACTCCCTGCTTGTTGCTCTATCCGGTCGGAAGAGCTGGAAAGACAAAGGAAGTTGCCAAGGCCTAGGTGCATCCAGCTAGGGGTTTATTTGAGGGAAAACCGATCCTTCCCCTATATGCATGCGTACAAGTGGAGCAACTCTTGAAATCAAGCTATGAGGATAACAAGATAGACATCCCCACAGCAGATGGAAAGAGTTGCCTTGGAGAATGTGTCGGCAGCACCATTACATGGGATAAACGAGATATCTTACTGGTTGGTCAGCTACCTTTGGCTGCTCCGAGCCAAAATGGATGAAGGATGACGATGACTTCCTAAAGAATTTTGCAACGCGCAAGGAAAAACAGAAGGAACGAAAAAAGTTTCACAAAAAGACCATAAAAAAGGTTGCGGCCTACATATCGCTTATGATGACACGATGGGAAGAGATGGATTGCACATATGCGCCATACCACATCCAGTAAGTCTAATATCAATCATTTGATATAATAAACCATTGGTCCGATCCAAGTGTACAAATTGTATATAATATTTTTTTGTAGGAATCACTGGATTGCGTTCGTGCTTCATCCAAAGCTTGGAAGAATCCTCATATTGGACTCCTTGGATTGGCTAAAGAAGAGATACGAAGAATTCATAAATATCCTACGACTGTGAGTGAATTTCTTATCTTCCTTATGTACATCATGCTAACTTCTCCACAAAAGTATACATATATAAATTTTTAACTTCCTATTTCTTTCTATTTAAAATAGGGCTTATCGGTACTACATTCATAAAGGAGGAGCTCATCACAGAGCAAACAGAGGAAATGACTATGCGCACAAACTTCCCATGCCACAAGCAACCTTTCGGTTCTGTGTACTGTGGCTACTACATGTGCGAGCATATGCGGGTGCAAGGGAAATACACTATTGATCCCGAATGTGTAAGGGCCTACTCTTTATTAGGGATAGATGCATATATGTATATTATCTTTTACTGTAACTAACACTTGCTTAATTTTTCTATGGCATCAATAATTGTAGATTCACCCGCCAAAGCACGATCGCATGCTCCACGAGAAACAACTTCTAGATGTAGTCGGCGATTTGTGCCGTTTCATTCTGTATGAAATGGTCAATGTGAGGGGCAAATTCTTTCACGAAGCACATGAATTAGCAACGGATGACAAATACATTGGACTTCGTGAGTGGCACAATCAAGAGCATCCTGCTGCCTCTAGTAGCATTCATAGAGAATAGGGGAAAACATGTATTCAATGTGCACTTTAATGATGTACTCTAATGATGTATTATTTCCATATAATTTAATTTTGTATGCATAAGTATTTTATCAGACTTATTCCACGTCTCGATCGAAATAGCTTGATAGATCAAAACTGGCGGGAATCCAAATCCAAATCTAAATTTTAAAAATAGTGGGAAACAGAACCGGATATTTCAAATTCAAATCGGTGAATTTTTTAGCGGGCTGGGAATCCATTTCAGGGGCGGGCCAGGCCCTCACCCACCCCTGGAAAAGCATTTGTATGGGTGGTTCACCCACCCCCCCCCCCCCTCCCCCCCACGCCCCTGTAAACCGATTTACAGGGGCGGATGGGGGGATGAACTGCCCCTACAAATGCATTTCCAGGGGCGGGTGAGGGCCTGGCCCGCCGTTGGAAATGGGTTTTCAGGGACGGTTACGCGGCCCACCCCTGAAAAAAGGGATTTTTAGCAGCGAAAACTAGGGACGGTTGCCCCACCCGCCCCTAAAAATATGTTTTTACCCGCCCGTACAAACTGTTTTCGTAGTAGTGACTTGAAGATCACCTATACCTCAGCAACCTCGTCATAGGCAACGTCGCCGAGAAGAACCACGTTGTGAAGCTGCCAAATGTTCAAAAGACAGCTCTAAGGCAACGAGGATGCTGTGGAGTTATCCAAGGCAGAACTATCCAGGATAGCACTACCGGCAAGTCGGCCAACTGCTGTCAATACCATGGGGCTACCGGAGGCTGTTCGGAGAAGACGACACGACGTCGCCAGCTACCGAGTGGATGACGACGCCATCGGCCGGAAGCAATATAATGCAACTGCAATGATGTCATGCCATCGTGCAAATCATACACGCCGATGACCACGCTCCACGTGCAAGCAAGAAAATCTACTTCACAGAAGCATGCATGCATAGGTTACTGGGACCATATACACACATGCCAACCAGAAGACGAGCAAGGAAATCAAACAAGCTGATAAAGAGACATATGGTTCTTCCGATGATGGTTCATCCGATGATGCTTGGATAGTGGATACAAACAGCCGATGGTTATTGTTAAGCGGCAGAAACTGACAGTCACAACGATATTGCTGTTAGGGTCGTCAATACTGTTGTCGATACCGCTTGAAGTGGATCATCGGCTATGAGAGGACTGTGCAAAAAAAAAATTCATGGTCTCCAGTTCGCTATGGTCTTTATCTGTCAGGTGTCAGCTAAATTCACTAGAAATATGATTCTGATGAGAAACTTGAAGGGAGACATCGGTTTATGAACAGCAACAGCAGAGGGATCCGGATGTCAGACAAGCAGAGTTAGACATTGGATTTATAAAGTTTCAAAGCATGAATCCTTCATACTCCGAAACTGTGGGGGCTTGTGTTGACACCGGATTTTGGTAAATCCGATGTAATTTGAAGTATGAAGCAATCGGCTATTTGTGTCAATATGAAGATCGATAATCAACAGCTGTTGTCAATAAAGTTGGAAGCTTGCTAGTTGGAAATTCATACGTGTGAAGGCAAGGGGAGAAAGAAGCTAATAGGACCCGCATGCACATATGTGGTTACATCACGAGGACTCGTTAATCAAATATGGTTAGCACCTGGCCAGATTATTTTATTATTGATTATGGAAGCAAGTCAGGGTAATGGAGGCTTCACATGGAAGAAGGCCACGTGCATGGCAAGATGATTAAAATATAGAAAGTGTATTGCCGCACAGGTAGGAGTCCAAGCTAATCACATATGCAGATTCGCCTATTCGCGGATGGATCGGCCAGAAACTTAATCGAGGAGGATTCTACAGAAGGGGAAGTTAGAGTCCGTGTATCGTAGTATTTCCTTTAAGTTTATATTTTGCTTGTTAGTCAAGTTTGTTGCCTACGTGACAACCAAGCTAGGTGTCCCTATAAATATAAAGGGATGAGGGTCATTGTAAGATTTATCTCTCAATCAATACAACTCGGCGCAGCGCCATCCTTTTTCTTTTATGTTTTTACTTTAGTTATCGGTGGAAGTTGGCACCTAACGTCGGGTTGCATCGCTTTGATCTCCGACGAAGGAGTAAGTCCAAAGTTCCACCAAGTTATCGAGCACCTTGGAGCTTCGAACTACGGCACGTCGCCTCCGTCTTGATCTACGGTACTCATCAGTTACCTTGTCTTCATTAAGATCACATCGGCTCATGTTTGTTCAATCTATCATCTTGCTGCTTGATTGCTTTAATTAGCTTTTATCCTGTTGGAATAGACGATAGATTGTTTAATAGCCTGTTGCATCTTAATCTCGGCTACCTCTCAAATGTTGTTGGGATCAAGCTCTATTGTGGATAGATCTGTTGGCTGGTGAAGTTTAGGTTACCTTCTTATCGATAGTGTTTCTAGACTGCAACTTTCGGGTGCATCGTTGTCGTTTCATCTAGAAACACTGGTGATAATATTAGTTGAAACTGTCTTGGCTTACGGCCCTACCTATGATGGATCGTGAACCCAACGGCGCCCTATTTCCTATCGGCTTTCTAGCCGATGGCGTTTATGCTTTATTATGATCGATCATGCAGATCTGGTCTGGATAGCCGATGAGCCTCTCATGCTCATCAGGATGCTGTAATCGGCCTCATGGCCGATTATTCACTCGTCATGCTTTATTTTACCATATCATTACCCCTACTGGTGCCTGGACCGCACCGGCCTGATCGGCCGATCGCCTGAAGATTCAAAGGAAATATCTTCACCTTGTCAGTTGCAGGATCAAACTGACTGGCACGCCCGTGCACACAACGCGCCCCGATTTGGACTCTGCACTGGAGCGAAGCAGAATCTCCCAGGTCCTCATGTGGGTCGACGCAGGGTATGTCGTCAGGATTTTGCGTCAACAACCGCCATGAACTTGGCTAGTGCCGATCTTCCTAGATGGTGTGGTATGAAGATTCGAAGTCGGGCACTTCGAACTTGATGTACTCCGGTGCGGTAATTTTCCCTCGTGCCAAAAGTGATGGGGAAGGTTACCATGCGAGAGGTGTAGATGCTTTCCCTAGTACGATGCCGTAGAAGGGAGATTTGCTCGGAGTGAGCATTTTGGTGAAGTTTATGCCCATCTTCCTCAAAGTACTCGCAAAGATGAGGTTGAGGCCGCTTCCTCCATCGATGAGTACTTTGGTGAACCTGATGTTGGCCACCACTGGATCTAGGACGAGCAGGAGTTTTTCCAGCTCTAAAAAGCTTGTCCACTAATCAGCCCTTGAAAACAAGATGGGGACTTCCAACCACTGAAGATGTCGTGGTACCGCTGGCTTGATAGACATGATCTCGTGGACCGTTAGCTTGTGAGTCCTTCTAGAGGGGAAGCCTGATTCGCCACCAAAGAAGACGTTAACAGTCTTCGACACGTCCGGGAATTGAGCGCCATCGGTCTTGTCTTCCGATTCGTCGTCCACCTTGTCTTTCTTTTTCTTGTCGCCCTTATTGAGGAACAGGGCATTGAAGGTCCTTCGAAGTTGATAGAACTCGATTGCCGAGTGCTTGGAATGTGGATGCCATGGGCATTGCTTATGCAGGAGCTTTTCGAATTGCTCTTGCATTGATCCCGACTTCTTGCCACGCGGGGGAGCACTCGACAGCCACGACGAGATCATCTGGCTTGCGCTTCTGGGAAGGTCCCGAGTAGTCTCGCTGGCATCTGTCGCTGCGGTGGTCATTGTTCCGCTTGTTGTTGTTGTTGTAGTCGTTGCCGCGCTTCGAGAAGCGGTCGCGCTCCTGCTCCTCTTGATCGGCCCAAGTCTGCATCATGTCGTGGAGGGCGGCAATGGTCATGGGGCCATTGCATCCAAAGTCGCGGAAGAGAGCTTGGTTGGTGAGGCTGTTCTGGAAGCAGTCGATCACGTCATTCTTGGAGATGTTCGCGATCGTGGCGCGGGTGTTGAAGAAGCGGCGAGTGTCCGAGCGCAGGAGTTCGTTTTGAAACTGTTTGCACTGAGACAAATCATGGCGAGTACCAGCTCTCGCAATCGCCCCTTGGAAGTTGTCGGTGAAGACGGCCTTGAGGTCCTCCCAGGAGTCGATGGAGTTCTTGTTGAGGCTCTCCAGCCATGTGAGCGGCGCGGTCTCCAAGGCCACCAGGAAGTAGACAACCTTCATGGTGTTGGAAGCCGCCGACAACTTCAATGGCGGTGGAGTAGCACCCGAGCCACCGCTGGGGGGCTTGCTTGTCGTCATACTTGGTGATGCCGATGGGCTTGAAGCCCTCCGGGTACTTGTACTGGCTGAAGCGTTGTGAGAATGCGGGGAAGCGATCGTTGTCCTCCATCGTAGTGTTCCCCTCGGTAGCGGCGTGTTCTTTTTCCGGGCTTCGATGATAGAGCCACCGTCGCGCCCGATGTTGATCTTTTCCCGAAGGTTGCCAATTGGCAACTTCTCAAGTTCTTCGTGACAGTTGTTGCCGATGGACTGGTCTTGTTGTCCCCGAGGTCCCCGACCCGCGGAGCGGCTTCCTTGTGGCTGTTGGGATGGAGCGGCTCGTGGTCGGGGGTGGCCTCCGGGGGTCCTGCTGACTTGGCTTTCACCTGGTCCCTCTCGTCCTCCATGCAAATCTGAGGGTGTTGGGTGCTGCTTGTTGAGTTGAAGTTATGCTTGCGCCATGCGAATGGCGGTATGGACGGCTGGGTCTGGGTTGCCGGCGAGCTTCGCCGTTATTCCAGTGATATTGGCGATGGGAGTGTTGAAACCCTCATCCTGTGCTACTGCGAACTCAGCATCGAGGTCACGTTGTATGCGTTGCTGGCATTCAGTTGCTCTCCTCCTGCGCGTAGCGCGCTTTCGGTTCCGCAGCCTGCGGGCGTCACGGTCCTCGGCGTTCTCGTGCCGGCCTCTACGGTGTTCTCGTCCTCGGAGATCTGTTCGAGTCATTCATTGTGGTGGATGCTGCTGATCTCATCTTCTTCCGCCATAAAAACGTGGCGGTGTGAAGAGAGGTCGTTGGAGCTGTAGTCGACCAGAACAGTTCCTCCTAGGGTGGTGGCGCCTAGCGGTCTACCTTCTTGAAAACGCAATGAGTCGAGGTGGGCGACAAGTCGCTCATCGTTTTCGAGTAGTTCAGAGGGTTTCATGCCCTTCCAGTACACGAAGTGACCCTCCGGGATGGAGGTTATAACTAGGCCTTGATGGCCACCCATGAAAGGCTCAGCTCTAGAGTCGGAGTCCGAGTCGTAGTCGTTGAAGACAGGGGTCTCCCAGCATGCGGTGGCGTCCTTTTCTCCAATTTTGAGTAGGTTGTCCAAGTCTTTCTCCAATGCGGAGTGGAACTCGGACTGTATGGCCTCCTGATATACAATGGCCGTGTTGCGTAGACCGAACGGGAATCGGGTACGCGTTCCATCAAATGGAATCAAGTCCGATCCGAGGAAGCCTGGTACAACACGAGTCGGAGTCGCGTTGAGAACAGACTGTTTCTCGAACTCCCCAACAAAGTCGGGGAGCAGCCTCTCATCGAGGTTGTCGACGAACTCATCGAGATCATTGCGTGGATTTGCTGCTGGAGCCTCCGACCTCTTGTTGTCGATGACGTGCCGACGAAAGTCGCCTACGCCGTCAGCGAGACAGACCCTGGAGCCGAAGATGAATGTTGTGCCCTCAGGGAGCATGGTGCCGGTGAAGTTGAACATCGCCATCGAGTTCGCCAGTGGATCTTCGATGAACACCCCTACCTGGCGCGCCAGCTATCGGTGTTTTACCGGCAAGCCTACCTAGGGATACCTTAAGGTAGTAGACTTGTGGTTAGGGTGTCGCTGAGATCAAGAACTCGAAGGTGCAAGCAACACAAGGTTTAGACAGGTTCGGGCCACAATATGCGTAATACCCTACGTCTTGTTTGGTAGTTTGTATTGCCTTTGATGGTTATGCTCTGGAGGGGGTCCCTGTCGGCCCTTATATACTCTGGGGGGGACAGGGTTACATGGAAGTCCTAGACCGATACTAGCGTAGGAGTCCTTCCCGAGTACTACTCGGGTAGTTTACTTCTGTACCGACTAATTGTACTCGTATCCGAGTACTTTTACAGTGTGGATAAGGTATGAGACATGCCCCACCCCTTACTCTAGAACATTCTGCACTATGTACGCAGTCTCTTAGCCCTGGATCTGACACGAGGAGTTTCTCACATCCTCGCTCAGTTACCAGCTGGTTAGGATTTCTAGCCCTTGATCTTGGATATGGTTACAAGTGTTTGAGTAATAGAGTGATAGGTTGTGTATGAGGGGGTTTTGTTTTTCCAACCTGTGAAAAAACAAAAACCCCTCGCACACAGCCGTAATATTTGCAAGACAAAAGTACCTTGAACATGACTTCTACGCGGTTAATCAATCAACAAAGTTCAGAGAAAACAATCAATCTGTAAATTACTTTGCCAGTAAGCTCAGCATGTGTTTGTGACATGGTATACCCTGATCTTATTATATTTCTCACCATATAACTATGACTTTCTTTCCTAAGGTCAGCGCCACGATCCTGTGCTGGACACTAGGACAATTCATCACATCCTTGCGATTCGCAAGTGTTGTCAACAGGACGAGCGCTGCGCCACTTGGTCCCGAGATCTAAATCTACAATCGCCCGATACGACGCTTCCTGGCGCGCGGCGCGATGGAGCTGTCTCCAGCCACCCACGTGATTGTCCAGGTATTTAGAAGTTTTCTCTTTTTTATTTCTATCTTTTCCATTACGATAGCAAGTGCTATCATTTCTTTTCCTTTTCAGATTTTCTCTTTTTACTTTCTACTATGTGTTGAAGTTTTCTAAAAAAATTCTATAGAAATTGTACTAAAAAAGTATATCGAGGACTGTACTTAGAAGTTGTATGAACTTGTGTGTAAAAAAAACTATATGAGAAATCTTCCCAATAGAGATAACAGCATGCAAGTTGTGCAAAAGAATTGTCCTCCACAATTTTTTGAAAAAAAACTATGCACTAAAATTGTATGTATCGTAAAAGTTATGTTAAAAAATTACTTATCAAAGAGTTGTTAAGAAAAAACTATACGTAAAAGTTGTGTGCATCATAAAAGTTATGATGCGAATTTATCTCTTAGAAGGTATGCCTAAAAAGTTATGCGTAAAAGGCGCATTTGGAAGTTATAACTTTACGAAAAAGAAAACTGCAAAGAAAAATCGTTTTTCAAGAAAGGAAATACACCTGTCGGAGATCGCGCGCTGGAATCCCTCCTCGCGCGCCCGCAGATTAGCAGGCCCCACTTCGCGGTCCTCCGGCCACCAGAACACTGAAATGGTCAGCATTTTTTTCTTTTTTTCCTTTTTTTCAGCAACGGAACTTACTTAACTGCAGGAAAAAAATCTGATTGATATAGTTGATTTGTTTATTTTGGTATACATACCATTGCATTACTCTGCAATGATTAACAGACATCTCATAAACTACATTGACAAATCATGCTACAAATATCTTGTATCTTTGCAGTGATCAGCACACACAGCATGAAAACGAGCGGTTCTACCCGCACAGGGGCGCGCCCCAAATACTAGTTTTTTTTCCTTATCTGATGACAGAGGGCTTTATTGTCGGCGACGAGGTTAGGAAAGAATCCAGCGGGATATTGGGCCGTGCAAGAAAGGCGAGTTTAAGGCTACCTACACGGAGAGCAAGGTGGTTCTTTGAATCGGCCCAAATTGTTTCTCAGGCCTAGATGGTGGCAAAACGAAACTGATGAAAGTGTTGGGTAGCAGTCAGCTCTCATCTGAGAGGCCGACAGGGATACATAACAAAGTGGCCAAGGCATTCACAAGTTGAGTACTGGAAGAACCTGTAATTTTTCAACTGAAATAGCATCTTCCCAATGAAACAAACAGTTAAAAAGCACTGGTATACATAGTATCTACATAGCACAAATGAATGCCCATTCCAGGTCTCTGCAATCTGCGCTGCTAATACAAAAACTTCTATACCTCCTCTTTTTAGAGGAAAAAAAAGCTCTCATGGCAAACAAAGTTACATCTTCACATCAAGTCCATCCACTTCGACAACCTGATGAATGGTGATATGGTCAACCAAACTGTGTCAAGCAAAGAGCCGCCTTCTCCGCCTGCCTGCTGCCTTCATCTGTGGGCTGTCAGCAGACTCACCGTGCACCACCTCGTCGACTAGCTCCTTAAATATCGACCTCTCGATCTCCAGCACCATCCCCGGGAGCTCCCTGCGGAAGCTCGTCCATCCCTGCAGCCTCTGCAGAATCTCTGCATCATGTATCACGCTGCCTTCCTTCTGGCAGATGCGTGATTGCTCCATCTGCAGGTCTTCGATTCCTGAAGATATGAATTTCACCAGTTGCTGCCCACTAAGAGTTTTTGTAGGTAGATCCTTCGCTCTGGTGAATGAGCTGACTGAATAAACTGCAGTTTCCTGCTCAAACTTCTGAAGGAGAAGCTCATTTGCAGTGTCGAACATCAGCTTCCGATGTGCTCTCTTAGGATCAGACTTCGCACGGCTTCTGCTCTGATGGATACCATCAGGTTTACTGACCCATCCTGCCTTTCTTTGTTCCAACACATGGAACAGGTCAGGGTTGATTGGGTAGCCAGAAGAGTGGAGCTGGATACCTGACTGTGCTGACCCTAGGTCTTTCATCAGAAGGCCTGAGGCCAGTAGTATCTCAGACACGTAACGGTGCTCTGGGCTTTCTGTCTCACACAAGAAAGCAATGTGGTCAACCGGTGGGGCATCCTCATCCTTGTTGACGCTAAGCTGCTGGAGCTTCTCAAGCAAGCTAGCAACATTAGAGAGCTTATTGTTCTTGGATTGCATAGCAGCCTCTCTTGGCTTTGTATCAGAAGGTTTCCAGGGTTCCTCTGATGTGTGGCGCTCATCATCTGCAGGTTTTAGGGAACATGCCAGTGGGTAAGTCTCAGCAGTAAAAATTTCAGCAAACAATCATGCACGCTAGTTGATCTTTCTGGCACATCAGGAAGTGAACTCAGAGAAGAGCTCAAACAGTATCCTAGTCATTTTCATTTAAGAGATCTTAATATTGCCGTCATGTACATTTCAGTCACAGTTGTCAAATTTTGCGAATCTATTATAACCTATGCAAAAATTTGACAATGAATTTGTAATGAAAGAAATTGATTTATTTAGAGATCATTGATGATTTGATGAATTGCATAAAGTCCATGAATATTGATGCAGTGGTAGTAAAAACTTATAATGTGGGTTCGTGAAGAAGAGATGGGGCAATATCACTGAAAATTTACGCTGCCACATACTTGAGGACTGATGGAATATGTGTTATATTGTGCTTCGGATACTGAGCAAGCCATGATGTAAAGGATACAGAAGAATATCGAATTGGTAGGTGCCAATTGGAAAAAAAAAAAGAAAAAAAAAACTTGACCTGCAGGGGGTATGACGCCCCCGGGCATTGACTAAGGAGAAGACCTTCTCACACAGGCCAAGAAAACCCCCGAACCCCTGCCCCACCCTTACACAGGGGTGCCGTTGCCCGTACCATAACCCGTGTGAGAGCGGGCCGGGACCAATTTTCCATGTGCTTTGGCGTGTAGGCAGGCGAGGGGATTTGTTTAACCCCAGCCTGAAATTCGCTCCCACCGGGAGTCGAACCTAGGACCTGAGGAGTGCTACTAAGGCCACCTAACCAATCCGGCTAGGCACCCGTTCGCAGTGCCAATTGCAAAGAAAAGCACTCTTTGCTTCAGTATCCACTTGCATCCTTTCCATCCTAGAGGACAAATGTAAAGGTTGCAGTACTTATTAATTATGCAACATTACTCAAGCAAACGTGGACTGCACTAGAAGCATGTACCACAAAACCCATATGATTAAACTTGCTTACTGTGACAGGATGCACTGTCAGTGTCACCTATGAATTTTGGCATCATTTGTCCACAGTAACTTACTGTGGAATCAGAATATGCATTGGGATGTACAAAATGGAGTACACATAAAAATTTTGGTTCAAATGTTGCTTCGAAAGTGCAACAAACAATTCAGAATGGATGAAAAGTAAATTTAAACTATAGCGAAGTGAAACAAAAATCATATGAGCTTCCAGTTGCTATGGTTAACACCAAGAGTTTGGAGAGTGGTAGAAAGATGATCTTACCAGCAGTAAGTGAATTTGAAATCCCGCTGGTAGGAAACAAATCCTCCTGATCAAATGAAGAGTCCAACACAGAAACTGGACTTGGCCGTTCAGAGATAGCAGTGGAAGGGTCTACAGATGACACATCCTTGCTTGCATCATATGAGGTTTTCTAAAGAAAAGATGCAAACCATAAAAATTAGACATGCAGTATTGTACATTGTATGATTTAATTTGTCATTATTGTTTCCTGACTCAACTAGCCAAGGAGAGAGATTTCCAAGAAGACCAAAACCAGGCAATATTTCTATACTATTATTCGGTCAGAATAGTTAAGTGATGGAAATGATATTTTCATCTTAAAATTAGTGACGCTTTAGAAAAATGGCATAATTCGAAGAAAACCCTACCACTTTTTGCGGATTCCTTCCTGATGGAGTTCCATTGCCTTGCTTGAAGTTAGAAATGTTCACTTCTGTAGACCTGTCATTGCTTATAACTTCTATATCCATCTCTGAAGCAACACACATACTGCCATCTGACCTTGTGGACATATCATTGCCTTGCTGATTCAGGCTCCTTGTCATGTTATTCAATCCATTGGGCATGCCATCATTACCTTCTTGTGCACGCACAGGTTTCCTTCTGAATTTGCTTCGGGGTGACACGGTATCCAAATTATTCCTATCTCCAGATTGTCTTTGGCTTTTGTTTGACTCAGCAGAAGAAATAGGCGGTCTAGCCCTCCGCTCTGAATCAAGTTTTCTCTGTAGTAATCTTGGGCTAGTGGAATTTTTGTTCTTTTGCGAATTTATGCTACTGTCTCTTGGCAGCTGCTGTCTTCTGGATGAGCTCTCAGTAACCAGCACTGAACTAGATTTTTGCTTGTTGCTGCTATCTTCATTCCTTCCATTTGATTTCCTATCATAAGAAACAAGGGGTTGAGAAGAAGGGACTCTAGGACTCCATTTCGCATGCTGCTCTTTAGCTGTCCTATTGATCAGTGAAGCTTTCCTTTTATCAGTTCTATTGCCTGTTTGCAGATGTGGAAGATCAGATGAACCCCCTAATGGAATGACAGAAGAATCCACTTCACTGAAAAGGTTTGCAGATTTCGTAGGCTTCATGATCACAATGGGCGATTTGAAAGAGCTTTCTGCATTGCTCTCTTCAGGCACCCACATGGAGTTGGTGTTACTGTTCATTCTCACATCCAGATTGACCATCTCTTGGTTATCATGGTTTCCATCATATAGCTTTGACATGGATGCTTCCTCCCGTTTCTTGTTTTCCAACAGTCCTTTCGCTTGCATAGAATCCAAGATCTGTTTAAGCGCTCTAAGGTCCTTGTTAGATTGATGAAAATCAAGGTCCTTGAGCCGCTTCTCTATGTCGCTGAAGATTGATGCAACAGGTTCTCTTCCATGGGCTCCTTTTGATCCCTTTGGTAGTTTTCGAGGTAGGACAATTCTTTCTTGTTGCTTCCACGGTGCAGTTTCAACAGGAAACTTAGAGTTGGGTAAATTTCTTATTGTTGAATCCTGATTCCTTTGTTGTCGAGGAGCAGACTCATTGTGGGATGAGATGCTCAAGGGATTCAACGTGGCCTCTTGCTTGCTCTCTTTGACTGCTTTGCACGCCTGCGATGATGCTGTACTTTCATTAGGCTCAGGCAACTCTTCCAATCCCATGAGCTTTGCAACAACACTAGGAAGACGCTTGCAGGCAGGCTGTTCCTGCTGAGTCTCCAGGGCTGCATTGGACCCAGTACCATTGCTGCTGCTTCTGTCTGAAGAACTCAAGATTGGCTTCGATCTAGAGTTCACTTCACGATTCCAAAGGTGACCTTCCTTGATGTCCAGTGACAACCTTGGTACCTCCCTCATTCTTGATGCTGCCTCCTTCCCATCGTATGAGAACCGAGGAGCATCACATGAAAGTCTTGCATGATGGCCTGATTCAGATGGAGTCCAAGAGGCTTCCCTGAGCTTGGCTAGCACTCGAAGTGATTCGTTGATGTCCATGAGACCCTTGCTTTTTCCTTGTGTACTGTTGCGGGGAGGCCCATCCAATTGCCTGGGTGGATCTCCCAAGTTGAATGGGTGATCTTTTACTTCATCCTCGTTGCAAACTCTGACTGACAAGTCACGGCTATCCTTGTAGATTGAATCCTTCACAAGATTTTTTATACCGAGAGTTGGCAGGCTGGATTGAGCTGCGATCACATTATCAGGCTTGATAAGCACATCATCAGGGTAGTCAAGTCCATTCTCACTGTCAAAAGAGCTCTTGAGCATCGGCGAGCACTTGAAAGACCTCTCTGGAAATAGCATTCGGTCAGTGGACGATAGGTCCTGTTGAGTTGACTTGTTTCCATCAAGGGAGGAGAATGACGAAGATGGTGACGATGAATATGAGGTCTGCGACATTTCTGCTGCTGGTGCTCTCTGGTTTTCAGCCCAAGTTTTGCTCGAGTTCTTCTCCTGAATGCAGTTTCAGTAACTCAATCAGGATTTGGATGTCAGTTACAAAAAATGTGTAACTACTCTGCTGCATATGCAAAATTCGGAAACTCACAAGGACAATCTGGGGTGAAAAGCGTGTGCAGTCTCCCCCTACACTTGGGCTGCTGGACAGTGCATGGCCTCCTGCAAGAAGTGAAATGATTATCAGTGCTGAGCCAGACAAAAGAAGCAAGCATGGCAGTTGTTACAACAAAAGGGAAAAAGGAAGACATTAGTCACATGATATAGAAAAGAAACGAAGTGTCAGCATCACTGCCAAATTATAGTCAGCATCACTGCCAAATTAAAGGAGCAAATTTGGGGAAATAATTTTTCCTTTGATCTAATGGATAGTGCGTACAGCCAGGTTCCAGTGCCACCTTTCTCTCAGGCACAATTTTCTTATCTGGAGATAGTTTCTGTCAGTGGCCATGGCTGATTTGAAGACAGTTAATGGATGTGATAGGACGCTTCTTGGTGTGTCATCAGCCAGCACCAACTTTTCGTCCAAAAAAGAGGCGGTTCATCATCAGATACAAGAACCAACCAACATCTCCGAAAAAAGTGGTACCTTATCAGTTATCGCCGGCACCTAGCAGAACTCATTGCAGGTTGATTAGAATGAACACCAAAGTCTGGAGCATGCATCTGCAGGGACTCAACCTGTGGGGCACTTTGTACCATTTGTTTATCCATGCTGAGTTCTTTGCTGCCCGCATTCCAAGTAGGGATCACAAGGCGAAGAGACCGGGGTTGAATTGAAATAGGCCGCATCCAAGGCACAGATCACGGCTTTAAGCACGCAGAAGCTAGATTGCCATCGTTGCAGTTGCAGAACGGGGAAGGCGGCAAGAGAAGAGAAGGCAGAGCAAGGGGAGCGAACCTGTTGGGGGAAGGAGCCTCTTGTGGGAGGAGGCGAGCGGGTGGCGGCGGTCGAAGGCCTGCAAGATCCCGGTGACGCAGCCCACCTGGCGGTGGAAATCCGGGCGCCTGTCCTCCGCCAACGCCCCCAAGTACTTGGCCGGCATCCTCCGATTCCCCTTCCGCTCTTGCCGTTGCGGCCTCAAGAAAGAGGTAGCAAGCAGAGGCGGCCACAAGGAAATCCGGAAATGCAGGAGGCTGCCCCCTTGGTAGTAGCAGGTAGCAGGTCAAGAAGAAGAAGGCGTCATCTCTGGCTGTCCCGCCGCATTTCCCGGAGGTGGGGGACCTCACCGGAGACGCTCCCGGGAGAGGGAGACGCTCGTGCCTCCCTGACGGTGAGTATCAACCGATCAAGAAGGCCAGCCACCAGTGCTGCCTCTCACTCTCACTCACTGCCAAAGCTCCGGCCTCCAGGTCGCAGGATGCCAAGATTTCCGGCGCCCTCCTCCCGTTTCCTGTTCCTACGGCCGGGAGAGAGGGAAGGGGGAGGCAGCCTTGTGAGGAAGACTAGAGAATGATGAGTGAGAAACTGAGAACAGAGCAGAGGCTTGGCAAGTTGGCACGGTGCTGCATAGGAGTATGACTTTGCCTCTCTTTTGTTAAAATAAATAAAAATGGGAGCTTACCATGGAGATTAAGGTGAGGTGACGAGTCAATAATGATCCTGATAGTTGCAATTACAGAAGGCAGGTAGCTCTCAACCTCACGGAGAGAGGGATGGGGGAGACTGACAGACAAAATATGGTTGGATTGCACTGCCATGGCCAACCGCTTGTGCTTGCTGGGACCAGAACCAGACCAGCCATTGCAGCCCATTCTCTCTGTCTCCTCCCTCTCTCTTCTGTCCTCAGCGGCAGCCCATGTGCCCCATCTCTCTCTCTCTCTCTCTCTCTCTCTCTCTCTGCGCGTGTGTACGTGTACACCCACAACAATTTTGGCATCTGATGGTGTGAAGGACTGAAGCCTGAAGGCAGCCAAGACCGGTGAAGAATTGGTTGGTTGGGTTCAGTTGTTGAGTAGGAGGGAAAATTCGGCCGTTCCTGACAGCCTGGTTGCTGGGCTCAGTAAAATCTAATCTAACTAACGATATGGTGTGTGCAGGGATTAGCTGTGTGGGTTACTGTAATCATCAGTACTGTAATTTTGGTTTATGGTAGGAAGCATTGAATGCACGGGCCAGCGAGGGGGCAGGGGAGCTGCTACTGACCAACAGTGCATTCATGGTGTTCATCCGTGAAGACCACACTGTCCATACCTCCAATCCAAGTCGTGCCGTTGAAGCATTGCAGGATATATGCAGTGATGGCAACTGCACAGCAAAGAGTAGACCAATGACAGCCACCACCTGCAGTACGAATGAGAAGACCTGCTGGATAAATGAGATTTCTGAGGTGAAATTTTCAAAAGAAAAAAGTTGAAGCATGAACTTGCCCGGTAAAAATATGCAGCTTAAGCAAGGAGATTAACGAAACCACAGCGTACATGATTGTCGGTTACCTAGAGACTTCATTAGATTTTGACAGGAAACAAAATTGACGCCCTTTAGGTGCTGCTTGAAAACATCATATGTAGCTGGGAGTCTCTTCACATGGACGGTGCAGAGAAGAAGGCTTGCGCTTGCAGGTGTGATGATGATGAATTGATGATTCATTTGCCCCACTGGATTGGATCCCGGTATCCGGTTGAGCCTGAAAGATGCAGCCTAACTTTCATTTGCCTCATCAGTACCTGCATCAATGATTAGCAGCATTCATCAACAGTTGACGCTTATTGCTTCGGTTTTTCCAGTTATTTATTGGACGACATAATGATATATACATGTATATATCATGTGTGTTTCAGTCAAGAGTCCAAGATGTATGGTCCTCCAATTTTCCTGAAAATAAAAATTTATGGATGATGAGCATTCACAGGATGAAAGAGATACGCCATCTACATTCCCAAGAGGACCGGCCCCTTGACTGCTAAACAGGAGCTAATAATTAAAGTCTAATATAAGTAAGATGTACCATATGGATTCCTGCCGGTACTGTTACTATGTGCATTAATGCAGAGATTTTTCGCAGATTGACGGTGGTAATAAGTTAAAAAAAATAGAGACGTGGTAATAAGTTTAAAAAAAGAACAGTTTTAATCATACGTCTTCTCTTTGCACCCAGCACATGGTGATCTTGACAGTATACACATCACTGCTAGCTTGGGCTACCTAAGCATCAAGTAATAATACTGCTGACAAAGAAATTCCCTGGGTGGTAAGGTGGTGTGCGAGATCTGATGTTTGTCTCCATCTTTACCTTTCCAGCGCCTTTCTCTACCCCTTTTTTTCTGGGCGGGAATCATGATGTGCCCATTCATTCGATGGTACTAGTAGTCCCTGGAGGTTACTCAATTCAGGGTACAAGAGTATCAGAAAAAAAAATTCAGGGTAACATCTATTGCAAAAGGTCAGATCTATTCAGATGCTCGCAGCTAAACTGCTTCATTTCACTCCTGAGTTCTGACTGACTGCTCACTTTTTACGGACTTGTTTAGTTACTCGTGTAAAATTTTTGAAATAGAATCTTTCCACATTTGAAGTATTAAATATAGACTAATTAAAAAACTAATTGCAGATTCCGTCCGTAAATTGTGCGACGAATCTAATGAGCATAATTAGTTCGTCATTAGCACATGTTTATTGTAGCAATCTAGTATCTAATCACGGTCTAATTAGGCTCATTAGATTCGTCTCGCGAAATACAGTCCATTTGTGTAATGCGATTTTTTTAAACTACATTTAATACACCATGCATGTGTCCAAATATTGATGTGATTAATGTGTAAAAATTTTGACGGGAAACTAAACAAACCCAAATCTACAGCTTATGTCAGTTACAGGTAGGAACTGTCATGGGAATGAAGAATTCTCTAGCATGCCTAATTGCCTAGGGATAGGATTAAAATGTTTTGAATAGTACTAGTATTTGGGATGCCACCAGCACACGAGAAAAGAGGAGAATTAGTGGTGGCAACCGGTGACCCAAGGCAATTGCTATGGCAAAGCAAGGCTATCAAGGCGCGAGCAAGGACAGACACAGGAGAGAGGGAGAGGTGTGCCCAGCGCCCCCCCACCAATAATCTTGCAATTGCAATGCATTTTTAGGGCAGAAGCAAGAGACCTATGTGCACCACCAGTTAGACTGGCTGGCTGGCTAGCACATGCTCCTGCTGCTGCTGCAAGCGCACCATATATCTTTCCCTTTTCCCCTGCATAAGCCATCAGAAGGTTCCACCAGCACCCATGTGACCTCTATGAATAGCAGAGTCTGAGCAGCAGCAGCAGCATGGTAGGTCAGGTCAGGGCTCCTCCTCCTGATCTGATCATCCACAGCTGACTGATTGATTCCCTTAACAAACAAACTAGTCAGAAGCAAACAACCCAGACCAAGCAATTCTTTGATCTTTGATTCCTTGCATTGCATGCAGTGTGAGTCCGGTCAAAAGAACAGATATTTGTAGCTGTCAGAAAAGTATTGCAATGCACATGGCGGCCATCTATCACATTCACATGCGGATGGGGGCTGATGGCTATACCAATATATATTATCATATCTAAACTGCTCGCCTGATCAGAAGTAGCATCGAGATTGCAGCAATACCGTTAGAACAGGAGATTAGTTTAGCTCCTCTTCAAGGTATCAAGATGATTTGTTTACTTGGATGGAATTAGTTTTTTCTTCTCTTGCAGAGCAGAAAGCTCCACTTCTCGATGTAGTATATCATGCATTTGGCCGGATGCAACGGCATGTCTTCCCACTTTGCTTGGACATTGGGTTGTTGAAAGGGACAACAAATAACAAAAGATAATCTACTAATCTACTATTACCTTCTCGAGAAACACAAGGTTAGAAGATAATCTACTGTGGTAAGTACTACTGCTGCTGCTAAACAAGCCATTCTCATCAGGAGAAAAAGGGAGGGGTTGCTGACTGTGCTCTACACTAGAACAGTGGAACCCCAAGAGTTAGTCATCCAGAACAGGAAAAGGGCAACGAAAATGTGTGGAGTCCGTGGGATATCGCCCAAAGAGAAAGGAGCAAAGGACGGCTTTCACAAGCCGCATGAGACGACCCGAACCGAATGCAGTACGTGCAGCCTCCCTCCATATCAGTATCAGCCTCCCACGCAGGGCCTCATCCCTGAAGGCGATGTGCTTGTTGTTACCAGCCCAGACAAGTTGCGCCAAATCTTCATGATGCTGCGTGGTCCAAGCAAGCCTCCAAGGTAGTAGACGGTTTCCATCATGCTCACGGGGGGCACAGCCATCCACACCAACATATCGAGGAAATGCGCGATCAATGCGATGCAGCTTGCAGCACCAGTTTAGGCATATCCGTGCCGCTAGTGTGTGTAGTCTGGTGTGGCGGGAAGCATGTATGGAGGCATGGATTTGTTGGAGTGCTCCGTGCTCTGCGGAACCTTGCTTAGATCACAAGTCTCGTTGACACTAATGCACACTGCATTGCTACTGTACCGTGTTGACAGTGAAGTGTAACTGTAAGCAATCAGCAGCTATTTTTGGCATATGCAACAGGCAAGCAAAGCCTTTTATAACTCAGTGTTCGAGTTTATACCAAAAGTTTTTTTCCTTTGAATCTTTCATCATAAGTTGACTTTATGTCTTCTATATAGGACTAGAAGCCTTGCCAGTTGCAGGTTACATCAGAAAAAGGAGCTTGAGCTGAACTAAAGTCCAAATATGCAGGTGCAGCACTAAGGATGATATGTAATTAAATAATTAATGCAGACAGGCCAACTTGCAAACCAAGAAAAAAATAGTAGAATACTTACAGCATTTGTCTTTTGGATATCAGAAACTCATAATGGCGTGGCAATTGAAGATTTCAGCTGGATCAGGTGGGATCTCCTTGTCTTCCAGGATGCGCTGAGTCCTGTGACCACACCATGCTGCACTTTCAGCAAGGGACTCGTGACTCTGTAACCTGCACCAGACATCAAGCAGGCTCATGCTCATCAGGCACTTCATGCTGCATTCAGTACCCTGGACAAGCAGCATCTCAGATATAGTGAGTAGTGACTGCTCACCATTAGATTGGATATTCAATAATGGTTTCATGGACAGTCCAAAGGAGCTGCATACATGTATATGAAAGAGAGCCAGAGATGCATTATCAAACAGTCAGGGGACTGATTCATGAAACAGAGACATGTTCATGTTGGCGGCATGTTTTAAAACATGTTTACCTTACTCAAGAACAGATCAGATTTTGCATCAATTGAGAGTCTTGCATGCACAGATCTAGCTACTTCCACAGAAAATACCATCATGGCAAATAGCCAACAAAATGGCAAGCTTTTCTGAATTGAGCAGGCTACTCGTGGCTCTCAATGGTCTCCCAAAATGCAAGGTCAAGGGCTAAACGTAAGAGAACGGTAAGAGGGCACACAAGTTCCTGCTGAATAACAGTTCTCTCTTATGCAGTGACAGTATCAGCTGTCATTGGCACAAAACCATGGAATTGAGATGAATTACAACAATTCGCAAAATATTACAGCTCTGCAAATTGAAACATCCTTGTCCCATAGTCATCAAAACTTCCAATAGTAACTAAGTTACAGGCTTACCGAAAACCTGTAATTCTTTCGATACAAGGCAAACTATGATTCGCCACTCAGTCCTCAGGTATATTTAAAGTACATTAGAACCACCCTTGTAGCTTCTTTAGTTCGATATATGAGCAGGAAATGGTGAAATAGGAACTATCAAAAAAAATTGAATCGAGTTTTGTCTATGAAACAACAATTTCTAAACTAATACTACACATGGTTGCACTGGCCCAACGGAAAACTTCTGCCAAGCAACGCAAGCAAGAACCCTTCATGCTTGTAAAGCTAAGGACCTCTCCACTTGCTTCTCCACTTCATCAACTATTTGCTTTCTCAATTTTATCAACTATTCTATTTTCTTTCTCAACTTTATCAACTATCTGGACATAGAAATTCCAGTTTGGATCACTCTCCGTGATGGTGTTCTGACCAAATGGGTTATCCCGGACAAAATTTTGAACATTGTCTGCAGCAGCAACTCTCTCCAGATACATCCGAAGGTCTCCACCAGGTCCTGTATAGTGTGTACCGAACGTTAGAATCTATGACACTAGAAAACAGTAAACAGCATTGTGACGTGCTAAAGCATACCCAAGGAATCATCACTCTGGTTACGGTAACTGTAAGGATGGGGAAAGATGGCAGTGTTTGGCTGCACAAAGCAAATAACAAAAGCAATGTGCATGAATTACAACAAATGGGCCATGCTTTTAACAGAGATCACAGATATATGAGCCATGATGAACTTAGTACCGGGTTGCACAGAGCCTTGTAGGGTGAATCATCCACTAGTAATGTATTTGAAGGTGAAAACTCTCCCTGCTTCCATGGGAGTTTAGGGTCTTCCTTATTCCACAGCTTCTTTAGTTCCTTCAGCACTAACGGTTTGTGCTTATTATCAACTGTGTTGCACCCCGTAACAGTGCAATAAGACATGTCCTGACAAACAAGATCGACAAAAACATTAGTACATGAGTAACTCATTACCCAAATATAGAAATCATAACATAAAAGTAATATGGCAACACAGGGGACAGCATTCCAATAAAAAGATAAGAACTGCCATAACCCAACTTACCAATGAGAAATATTGAAAACTGATTATTTTGATTTAGAGATGCACAGCACAGATCCATAACTTCCATTACCGTATTGATGGAAAGAGTAAGTGTAGGATGTGTCACTCATCTTGTTGCCCTATCATCTGGGTCAAGGGTCACTGTACTTAAGACTAGATATTCCTGTCGATAAAGTATGCTTAGTGGGTCATTGGTGTGTCTAAAAAGGCCAATATGGTGAAATGCTCACATGGCATTCCACCTCAGAAAATGGGTGCCCTTGATGTTCTTTTGAAGAAAAAAACTAATTGTTCACATTTCAATAGCAGCCCTTATGAAACCTCATGCAAAATGAATCATTCATGTGGATGGTGGCAGCAACTAGGCTGCCCTGATAGTAGTTGATATGCCTTCGCACGAATCTGAGTCAGGTTCAATGGTGTTCTGCATAGGGAGGAAGCAGGTTGACTTCACAATCCCTGATTGGGAGGCCTGACTCCCCTCCTGTCTAGGGCACTGAATCTTCAAAGCGGTTGAACTACACCCCAGATAGCGGTTTGCCTAATCTTTCATGGTCAAGACTTATGCGGGCAAAGCATAAGATGAGTTTGAGTAAGTCTGCAAAAGATTGTGCAGAATACAGCATGGCTCAAAAGCAAGCTAGTAAGGGCTCAAAGAATAGCATTCAAGGCTTTATAAGGAGTTGCACAATAAAAACAGCTGTGGGACTTATGCAAAAAGCCAACTTTTTGTGAAATTATTTTCTTAGTACTGTAACACCTCAGGCGTTTAATTTACGAAATAAGCCTCATTAGCGTAACAATATGCTTAACTAACTAAGAAAAATTTAAAGGAAACGAATTATAAATTGGTTTGCCTTAAATTGAAAATAGTCGTGTATATATGCGCAAGTACCTGTACTTTAATCAAGCCATTTAAATAACTTTCACAATGATGCAAACATGACTACAAAATTTAATAGGCACATCGTTTTTGACATGTTAAATAAAAGTCTAGTTGAAGCCTAAGAGTGAATGCAAAATTTTGCCCAGGGAATGACGTACCCTCCGATTTATCCTTTTCAAGTTTTTAAAATAACTTCTAAACTACAACTCCAATGAACTTTGGTCTGAAACAAAACTTGTGTAACTTTTCTTTTTGAACAATTTTCGTGTTCAGAGATTTTTAAGTTGCAACACGAAAATTTGAGAAACACTTGAAATTACAAACCAGTCCCTGCCTTTTTCCTCTATTTTCACTGCAGACCCTTCTTCTCCGCTTCGCCCGACCCTCGCGTCACCCGACCCTTTCACTCGCCTGACCCTTTCATTCGCCCGACACTTTCGCTCGCCCAACCCTCCGCCGCCGCGCAGTTGCCGCAGGCCACTTGGCCGGCGATGCCTGACGGCGCTAGGCGCCAAGCCAATGCCTGGCCGCGCCCGCACGACGCGCTCCTCCCCAGTCCGCGCAAGCCACGCGCGCGCCGGCGACGCACGCCCCTGCTCGCCGCCCGCCGCGCCCTATGGGCAAGTCGCGCCGTGCCCGTGTCTCCGCCAGTCGCCGCGCTCGCCGCCCGGCAAGACAGCTGCTGCAGCTTGTCGCCCAACACGCGCGTCGCGTGATCTCCCGCTCCCCACGCCAAATCCTCAGCGCCCAATCCCCTGCCCGCGCCCGCCGCACGCCGCGCCGGCTCTGCTCGCCGCCCACCGCGGCCAGTCACGCGCTTCCATCGTGCCGCCCGCGCCCGCACCTTGCAGTCCAGTTCCGCCCTCCTCCCGCCTCTCTGCTACCTACAAAAGGCCGCACTAAGTCCCCCCTCGCGCGCCCAGACACCAGAACGCCGCCGTCGCCACCATTACCGCCGTCGTGCCAAGCTCACCATGGAGCTCACCTCCCCGGCCACCCCTTGCCAGAGCTGAGTCTCCCACCACCACCGCAGCACCCCACCGCAGCTCACTGCCCCACCCATCGTCGCCCAGAACCGCCGGAGCACCGCCAGCGCCGCCCGCGCCGCCGCCGCTCCTTGCTGCTCCGTGAACAGCTCACTCCGAAGCTCCGCCGTCCAAGCCAAGCTTCGAAACGGGTTCCCCTCGACGCCGCGAAGCTCATCGACCAGCCCACACCCTCCCCTCCTCGCCGGAGCACCGTCGCCGACGTTCCGCCCCGCCGCCGCCCCTCTGCTCCGCGCCGACGAGCCACCCCCGGCCACCCCCAACCCCGACCAAGGCCATCCCGAGGTAGCTCTCACCTCCCTGGATCTCCCCGACCCTTTTCCCCTCGCCGCCAACGAGCCCCCTCGCCGGAATCTGGCCGGCCGCCATGCCAACGCCGCCCAGGGACCCAATTGCAACGATTGAAATCTTTAAAAGAGTCTGCACGCAAGTTTCCAGGGGCATAACTATAAACATGTGTTAAACTTTGAATTCTAAAACAGCGAAATTGTAAAATTTGTATAAAATCGTAGAAAATCGAAAAATTACAAACTCAACTGTTCTAGAATCTTTAGATGAAAATCTACAACTTTTGTTACATGTTTTTCTTCAGTTGCTTGCTAAATCTTGCTCTAAATTAAATGGAAGGTTTAATAGACTTTAAATGTACCCCCTGTTGTAGACAAAAGCTAAACCTAAAAATTTAACAGTAGTTTGGTTGCTTGATTTGTAGGCCAGTGTAAAAATATTAGGACCAGAGCCCATCTCTAACTAAACTTTTTGATAAACCTTGTTTATGCCATAATATAATAAAACTAATTTATAACTGCTGTTATGTTGTGATTCATGTGGTGAAACTTTTCCAAAACTGTTGTATTGATGCCTAAATACCACAGAAAATGTTTAGGACCATTTTACTCTCTGTAACCTATTTATATAATTTTGTGGTAGGAAAAGTGCACTAAATCAAATAATTAGTTTCTGTCCTTGGAAAATGTTCAACTTTTTACTGTAGCACACTTTAGCGTAACTCTTGCTATATAAAAAGTTTCATAGACAGAAACCCTGTAGAACATCCTGTAGAAATTAATCTTTATTAAAATAGGTATATCTTGTCTTATTTATTATACTTTGTATATTGCACAGTAAAATCTGAAAAATTTATAGTAACACATTTATGGATAGATTAATTCCCTATAAAATTTTTGGTGTCAATACATACATGGTTTGTCCTGTATAAAAATAACTAGATTCTAGTGGTAGCTGTGTATTACAGTTTTCATAATTTTTCTGCTACGTAGAAATGTCTGAAATTTTTGCAGTGCTTTTGTCTCTGCATAATGTGCTCTAAAAAAAAATTTCATCACCAGAAGTTACCTAATCCAGAAGTTGTGTTTAATCCATGTTGTGCTTAGAAAATTAAGTTTCCAATATAACACAACCCCCCTTCTTGTTTAATGAAGTTAATAGTTTAAGTCATACTCTATTAACAATTGCCCAAAGAAATCTTAACTCAGTAAATTCACAACCAAATCGATATTTTATGGACTACAACTTTATCGTGAAAAAAATAATCGTCATATACCATCACTATAACTTACACTTGTGCATTCATATAGAATCGACTACTCTCGCCGACGGAACATACGAGCTGGTGCCCGCGTCCGAGAGTGAGCAGCGTGAAGCTCAAGTAAATCTAACTGAAGCTCTCGAAGACCCGAGCCCAAGTTCGGACGAGCCCCAAGCTAGCTTTTCCCAAGAAGGCAAGCCCCGGAGCATGAACCCTATTTTTCTAAACTTATGCAACTTATTACTCTACTTTACTTGTGCGTTAAGTTTGTAGGAGTTGAATGGAAACTTAGTTGCATGATTCTAGGTACCCATGCTCTGAATCCTAGATGTAAGGATCGACAGAACGCTATGCTAATAGGACTCCGGTAAAAGTCGAGTGATTTCCTGTCACTCGCGAGAATATAGAAGTTGAATGTTTACTATATGCTGCAATCATAAAGTCGATGGACGGGGCTATGGTACGATGTTTATGTTGATGATTAAGGCCCCGTCTATTTAGTGAAAAATGCTAAGGCCGCAGTGTGTGGTAGTGGTGGTTAAGTCTTTGAACGTACTAACCACATGCCGAGAATATGGTAATCGGTAAGCTTAAGTATGTAATCGGACCGGCAAGTGGACAGCATCCCACCATCTCAACTTCGGTTCCATGCGCGCACATGGTGGGTACAGAGCCGGGCTCTGTAGTCTCGGATGGTGGCCCTGATCCACAACCTAGGAAGAAAGGGGAAAAGTTGCACGTGTGACTCTAGGAGTAACCATGTGACGTGTGTTTAGGTTTCCCTTGTAAGGTTAAGAAATTCGATTCGAATCGTCCGTTTCTCGCGGTTATTGAGACTGCTTGACCCTTTTACCACATAGAGTAAGAAGAGGAACAATGATGATGATTAATCTTGTTGGATGAAAAATTAATTCTTTCACCATGTATGATATTGGATAGTTGCTTACCTAGAATGGTTAAAGAAAGTTAGAACTTGGAGCTAAAATTTGAAAGTAAGGACATACTTATATATGCATTCCGGCAAAACAAACCCCTCAAGCCAAAAGTCTTGCATGTCTAGGAGTCGGCTAAGTATATCCCACTAGTCGGGTAAGCCTTGCTGAGTATTAGTATACTCAGCCTTACTTGTGGCTTGTTTTCAGGTGAAACTTTCGAGGACATGATTGCTAGTTTGACTTGGCCGTGTACCCTTCCTCCTGGTTGGTCAGTGGAATGGGATACGCCCCCGGCCAACGGTGATAATGCCGAGTGATGCCTCGTACGAGCTTTATCGAGACATCCGTATCGTCAAGTAGTTGTCATTATTTTTCCGCTGCATTGAACTCTGAAGAACTCTATTATTTCAAACTCTGAAGTGTCCTGTTTTACGAATTTGAACTCCATTGTAATAATAATTTATGATGAACCCTGTGGTGTAAAATTTGTGGAATGTTGTATACTCTGGGCTCACCTTTGAGTGAGTACATGTATGTGTGATTTCGATCGGTAAAAACCGTGGTTGTATCGGGAGGTTACCCGACAAACTAGTGGATTATTCCGTTTGAAGTGCGAGTTGGCCCTGATTGCCCTTGTGGTGATGGTTAGCGCGCTTGAGCCGGATTAATTCAGGTGGTTCTGCCACAAGTACTGTATATGTGTGTGTATATCACTTGATGCATGGTTCTTAAAGTATTAAGGCGAGACGTGGCAACTCCCACCCTCCTCTTATTGCCTAGGTGGCTAAGGTGGGGCGCTAAGGCTGACACCATACTCACAGATAAATTAGAAAAGAAAAATCTATCAATGGGCCATAACCACAACGATTAATGAACCCACTAGCCTGCTAAAGCCCAACCCAAGCCAACAGCCCATATAGAACCCCCTCCCCCTCCCACCTCCCCTACCCTCTCGGTTCCCTTCTGCACAATGGCCTCTCTCCCAACGCTACCACCCTGCATGAGAAATGACAAGCCAAAGAGCATGCCCTCCCCCAAAGCCCCTCCGCCAGCCATGAACCGCCCCCTTCCCCAAACTCAAATGGAACCCCATTGCCATCCCCTTCAGATCACCGCCATCGCAGTTGAGCAGAACCTGCACCACCAATTGCGCTGGAAGCAGTGGGCAGAGCTGCGCCAGCAATGGTGCCTGGAGCCAGCAAGGATGTGGTGGTGGGGGGGGGGGGGGGGGGGGGGGGACCTCTTGCCCCCAGCGAGCACCTTGATGTCCGCAAGCAAAGTTTGTAAGTGGCTGCTGGCCTCTAATTTGCTCAGATGGCTGCCACCTTAAGAAAAATTGGAGAGCAAGATATCTTTTGAGATTAACCCAAAAGATAGCACATTCCCACGCACAAGCTGTCATGTAGAGCAAGTGGAGACAAGTCCTGGAAATAAATAACAATGTATCTTGGACCATCATGAGTCATCATGACTGAAAGGCAAAAAGTCAGCACCTGATATACTTTATTTGTATTGTTTCTGTTCTTGCTCATTGATTGATTTCCTATTGTTTTCTTGTACTGCAGGCCTCAGTGCCAGCTGTGGGGATGTGTTCACTAATGGTGACCATAGATTGTGTGAGACACCTTTACCATGACTGTCAAGTGTGGTACAAGGGTAAATCATTGAGAAACCAGTTGTGATCACTGGTTTATTGATGGAGAAAGCAACCCAAACTGATCTACAAACATGGAAAGAATGACGGCCTAGAACTATAAAATGTATGGTATCTGGAGGAACTCCCACTAAAATGGTGGTGTAGAGCATTTTCCAATGAATTATGAAATGCAGCATTCTTCTCAACAACAGCTGCGAAGAATTTAACAAGTATGAGTCTGTAAGACCACTTAATTCTCATTGTTTCAAACAGAGAAATTCTCATCTCTTATTACACATGTACATGCAGCATGATGGAGAGGATCAAATCCAAAATGGTGACCAGATTACGCAGCAACGAAAATATGTATATAACCAAGGAAAAGTCGAGTGGCAAGATGCTTAAATTACAAAATGCAAGGAACATTTGAAATACACAATGGAAAATGAGAAGAATGAGATATTTTTAAAATAAGGAGGAAAATCAGATATTGGCTGAGCTCTACATAGTCCAGGAACAAACTAAACTGACTAGCCAGAGGGTTTTTATGCAAAAAATGTCCACGGGTGCACACTGCCAATGGCTTAGGTGTTCTATTGACTGATGTTGCTGCCATGCAATCACCAAATGCCACAATGGGTTAACTAGTCCAAATTAATGGCTCACTAATCATACTTAAAAATGCAAATCTGTAGTACAATGACCTGTATGACACAGCAGTACAAGTTGATGACCCACCAACATTTTACTCTAATGAAAACAATGAGAAAAAAAAAAGGAAGCTCATGACTATAACAACAATATACACCTCCAGCTTGTGTATTACTTACCCAACAAAATAGTAGGTGTTGCTTGAGCTTCCTCATAAGAATGTTAACAACAATACTAACATTTTCTCTGTAGAGTTAGAATATAACAATTAGAACAGAATCGAGTATAAAGTAAAGAAAAGAAAACAAAAGAAAAGAGGGGACAGAAATAACCTTTTCCTTGAAGACCATATTCCTAGCTCAAAATTCTGGAAGCAAAATCTCAGAAAATCGTCATAGTATGGTCTTCTAAAAACTGGTAAAAGGAGTAAACTGCAAATTAGCATGGTTTACAACTTAGATCCTACTAAGAGAACAGCCGTTTCAACTATGAGGATATCAAGCTTACCTAACTTGTTCTTAACCTTTGCATCTGCCTTGTGCGCATTGTGGTAATCTTGATTTATATCCGCAAGCAAACCATTAAGATCCAATATCAGAAGTTTTTTCCTGCGAAACCTGACCAGTGATCCTCTTGGTGAGTAAATATTCTTGATATTATCTTTGCGTGCCTCAACTAAACATGAAGCACATACACAGCTAAGATCATGATGTGCTGAAGAATCCAGGCTGTCCTTAGCAACCATTCCATCATTCTCGGAAGAGAAACCTGGCCCTCTGCTGGATGAACACCGCTTTCTTTTTCTCTTCTGTCTCTTTCTTTCTGCAGAGCTCTCCTGCAAGTTATTGGAGCAATTTTCTACCAAAACATCAGCATCATTTGCATTTGACTGAGCACAACTTGAATCCTCCCCATTTATGGGATCCATATTAACATCAGCGTGTCCTGATGCCTCTACCCCATCTGCGTAGCCATTTTCAGATTTTTTGGACATAATTTTATCCACTCCAACAATACCCGACGTTGCCTGTGGGTGTGGGGACTCTAGTTGCTCCTGCATCTTGTTCCTTTTTTTCCTCTTGCGTTTTGGTGTACCCTCTGAAGCTGAAACTGGAAAGCAACTATAATCAGAACACTCACTCTATCGAACATGTCAACCTGAGCATGAACCAAAGAGAAGCGGCCCTTGCCATTTCTCATGTGACAAACCCTAGCACGGACTGAAGTAAGAGAATTGCAGCGCCATACGGTAAGAGCCAAGGGTGTACAGACACATGCATACCTGAAACAACAGTTTCGGTGGCTTCCTCCTTGAGCATCACACTGTCCTTCACCTTGGCCTCCTCCTGATCACACTTTGGTGTCCCCTCCAGTGCTAAAAGCAGGAAACCAACTATAATCACAACTCTCTTGCTATAGAAATTAGTACACACTAAAACAAAAACTAAACTGACATGACACATGATGGACGCGTATCTATGTAACCACATAAAGGTAAACACCGAGTGAAGCATGCCTGCTGCCTAGTTGATAAGACCTAGTTATGAGCCTTATCCTAAGCATTGTAGCGACATTATGGGAAGGTCAAAGAACGCATGCACGCACACATACCAGAAGCGGTGGCCTCCCTCTCCAACCCCCTTCCCTTTGCGTCTCCCTGTTTCTCTGCCTCTGCTACCGCCGTGGAATCCAAATCAGGTGGGGATTCCTGTTGCTCCTGCATCTTATTCTTCTTTTTCTTCTTCTTGTTCTTGCATTTCACAGTCCCATTCAAACCTACGAAGCAGAAATCAACCTAGTTAGCACAGCCTTTCCACACCTCTGCGGGTATAGTAGCAGGAATGTATTGACATAGCACATGGCGTTGTAGCAACATTATGGCAAGGTCAATGGACGCTGGCACCCACACATACCCGAAGCAGCAGCATCGGTGGCCTCCCACTCCTCCATCCCCCTTCCCTTTGCTTCTCCCTGTTCCTCTGCCTCTACTGACACCGTATCCAAACAAGACGGGGAGTCCTGTTGCTCCCGCATATTAATCCTATTGTTCCTCCTCCTCTTCATGCATTTTGACGTCCCATTCAAAGCTAGCAATCAGGAAACCAGCCCAATTAGCACGCTCAGTCTTTCCACACCTCCACGGAGCTAGTAGCAAGAATGTATTGGCATAGCACATGGCATTGTTGCAACATTATGGAAAGGTCAAAGGATGCAGGCACCCACACATACCAGAAGCAGCAGCATTGGTGGCCTCCCGCTCCTCCATCCCCCTTCCCTTTGCCTCTCCCTGTTCCTCTACCTCTGCTGCCACCGTGGAATCCGAATCAGGTGGGGATTCCTGTTGCTCCTGCATCTTATTCTTCTTTTTCTTCTTCTTGTTCTCGCATTTCATTGTCCCATTCAAACCTACGAAGCAGAAATCAACCCAGTTAGCACAGTCTTTCCACACCTCCGCAGTGCTAGTAGCAGGAATGTATTGACATAGCACATGGCATTGTAGCAACATTATGGCAAGGTCAAAGGATGCAAGCACCCACACATACCAGAAGCAGCAGCATCGGTGGCCTCCCTCTCCTCTGTTAGAAGTTAATTATATTCTTGAGCAAGTAAAAGTCATATTGAATTTGACTACCTTGAGGAGCATACATGATCATTATAGTTGGATCATGATGTCTCTAGATTTCTAGGTGTTGCTTAGTTGTAAAGTTGAGGTTGTACAAGTAAATTAGGATTTTACTACTAGCTAGTGTTTAGCTAATGGTGAGTTGTCATTGCGTATGACGGTTTGTAAGTCCTATAAAAGGACATGTACCCCTATAGTCTATTTCTTCAAAAAAAAAAACCTATAGTCTATGTAACCTTTGTGAGTGAATAAAGAGCATACTTCTATCTCCATTGGTTCCTCTCCATTGCATCATTCTTCCTTCCCAAACTAGTTAGTCAGGTCTAACATTTGGTACCAGAGCCATGGTTAAGTATGGGGAAGCAGGTTCGTCGGCGAAGGAGAGTTCAGTGACCGTGCAATACCCTTTGCTCACAGGGAGCAACTACACCAGCGTTTGAAAGGCGGTAAGGCGAGGCGAGGCGAGCTGGGTACGTCTGGACACCGGGCTATCCGCCTTGTCGCCTAGGCGTCGCCTGGCGACACCTTTGAAACACTGAACTACACTGCATGGGCTATCAAGATAAAGGCTTATCTGAAGGCACAAGGCTTGTGGGAGGCGATCGACTCTAAGGATGTCGATGAACACAAAGATCAGATGGCTCTTGCAGCCATCTATCATGGAATCCCAGAGGAGACGCTCTTGCTGATAGCGGAGAAGGAGACTGCTAAGGAAGCATGGAAGATGCTCAAGACCATGCACATGGGTGTTGAGCGTGTCATGGAGGCAAAAGTGCAAACCTTGAAGACTGAACTCGACGCCCTACGCATGAAAGATGGGGAGTCAATTGATGATTTTGCTATGAAGTTGACATCAATTGTAAGCAAGATCCGTGCTTTGGGAGAAAAGGTTGAAGAGGCCTATGTTGTCAAGAAGCTTCTCCATGTTGTGCCCAAAAAGTTTTTGCATGTTGTCTCCATTATTGAGCAATTTGGTGACTTTAATATCATGACTATGGAAGAGGTCATTGGACGCCTCAAAGGCATATGAAGAACGGATCCGCATATACGCTGATGATGAGGGGGGCATCTCTTGTTGACTTGAGCTGAATGGAGAGCCAAGGAACGCAGCAGGAAGTTCGACAAGAAAAGGTGAATTGTTTCAGATGCAAGAACTTTGGCCATTATTCTTATGATTGTCCCTTGAAGAAGAAAGATGAGAAGGCATATATTGCAGAGAAGCAAGAAGATGACGAGCCGTGCTTACTCATGGCCAAGGCTTGTTTACTTTGGTCATGGATCTAGACTCGACTTCAAGATGTTGGGAAGGTGTGTCCGTCGTCCTATGTCGAGTATGTTTAATTTGGGGTGTCGATTAGTTGAGTTCTCCATCCCAAGAAACTCTAGGATGTCAATTAGTTGAGTTCTCCATCCTGTGAGGGAGTATGTATAGGATGTGATTAGTCGAGTTCTCCATCCTAAGAGGTCTAGGATGTCGATTAGTTGAGTTCTCCATCCTAAGACAGCATGTTCAAGATGTTGATTAGTTGTGTTCTCCGTCTTGACATGTTCTGGTGTGTTCTCCATCATGGGGGAGTAAGCTTCAGGATGTCGATTAGGTGTGTTCTCCATCCTGAAAGCATGTCCAGAACGTCGATTAGGTGTGTTCTCCGTCCTGAGACAAGAAGTCTAGGGTGTCGAATAGGTGTGCTCTCCACCCTAAGACCTTAGTACAAGTGGGGCAAGATGTGTTCACAAGTTGTCTCACTGTCCAGATCCAAGTTTGCAAGTGAAATTGAAGATTGGGCTGCAAAAAGATATCTCAAGAATATAAATTAAGGGGGAGATTGTTAGAAGTTAATTTATATTCTTGAGGAAGTAAAAATCATATTGAATTTGACTACCTTGAGGAGCATACATGATCATTATAGTTGGATCATGATGTCTCTAGATCTCTAGGTGTTGCTTAGTTGTAAAGTTGAGGTTGTACAAGTAAATTAGAATTTTACTACTAGCTAGTGTTTAGCTAATGGTGAGTTGTCATTGTGTATGACGGTTTGTAAGTCCTATAAAAGGACATGTACCCCTATAGTCTATGTAACCTTTGTGAGTGAATAAAGAGCATACTTCTATCTCCATTGGTTCCTCTCCATTGCATCATTCTTCCTTCCCAAGCTAGTTAGTCAGGTCTAACATCCTCCATCCCCCTTCCCTTTGCTTCTCCTTGTTCCTCTACATCTGCTGACACCGAGGAATCCAAACCAGGAGGGGAGTCCTGTTGCTCCCGCATATTAATCCTATTGTTCCTCCTCCTCTTCATGCATTTTGGTGTCCCATTCAAAGCTAGTAACCAGGAAACCAGCCCAATTAGCACGCTCAGTCTTTCCACACCTCCACAGAGCTAGTAGCAAGAATGTATTGACATAGCACATGGCATTGTTGCGACATTATGGCAAGGTAAAGGATGCAGGCACCCACACATACCAGAAGCAGCAGCATCAGTGGCCTCCCGCTCCTCCACCCCCCTTCCCTTTGCCTCCCCATGTTCCTCTGCCTCTGCTGCCACCATGGAATCCGAATCAGGTGGGGATTCCTGTTGCTCCTGCATCTTATTCTTCTTGTTCTTGCATTTCATTGTCCCATTCAAAGCTATGAAGCAGAAAATCAACCCAGTTAGCACGGTCTTTCCACACCTCCACAGAGCTAGTAATAGGAATGTATTGCCATAGCACATGGCATTGTAGCAACATTATGGCAAGGTCAAAGGATGCAGGCACGCACACATACCAGAAGCAGCAGCATCGGGAGCCTCCCTCTCCTCCATTCTCCTTCCCTTTGCCTCTCCCTGTTCCTCCGCCTCTGCTGCCACCATGGAATCCAAACCAGGCGGGGAGTCCTGTTGCTCCCGCAACTTATTCCATCTTTTTCTCGTCCTCCTCCTCATGCATTTCGGTGTCCCATTCAAAGCTAGGAACCAGGAAACCAACCCAATTAGCACGCTCTGTCCACGGAGCTAGTAACGGGAATGAACTGACATCTAAGCAAACGCTCATCTAGGCAACCATGTGAGCATGAGCACAAACCAAACCGAAGCACTCATCCCAAGTTGATGTCAAAAACCCTAGCTCTAAGGCCTAGCAGATAACGGCTACGTTGCTGGGAATACAGTGGCGTCGCGAGGCGAGAGGGCGTGCACTCGCGTACCTGGAACAGATGCGGCGGTGGGTTCCCGCTCCGCCGTCCCGCTCCCCGCCGCCGCGTCGGTGGAATCGAGATTTGACATCCCCTGCCCCCAACCAAAAGCGGGAAAAAACAGAGAGAAGAGGGAGCTAGAGCGGAGGCATGAGCGCGCCTCCGTGCAGGCCTGGAGCGCCTTGCACCTGCCGACCGCGGGGAGGGAGGCCCAGGCGGAGGAGCAGCGCACGAGGCAGGCGGTCAGGCGGCGGCGGCGGCTTGCTCTCTGGTGGCGCGGTGGCGCGGCCGCGCGGCTCACGCACGATTTGTTGGGGATTCGGGTGCGGGTGCGGCGGTTCCGTGCTCCAAGACCTAAGCCTCGCATAACTGGGCCGCAGATTTTAGCTAATGGGCCCAGAGGATGGTGGGGGGGTAAGAACGTTGATCTGCTGGGCAATTTTCGGCAATGGGCTCGCTTGCTGGCGCGATAGCTATAATTGGCCCAAATAAATTTTCTAACTTACCTACTCATGAAGCATATTTTGGTGGGCTGGAGGAAGTTAATTTGCCCAAATAAATTTTCTAGCTTGCCCACTCGCTTTTATAGTTATGATTCGTTCAGACATGCATGCGCTACAGGATCATCATGCATGTTTGCACCATACCCTCCTTTTTGTCAGTGTATTGCATGCAGTAGCTCCACTTACAGTACGGTGCTATCAATATATTTTTGCCAGGCTTTTGCCGCTCTCGGGTGCATGCATGCATGACAGCACATGCATCCTCCTTTCCTTTTTATTTCTAATCCTTTGATCTGTTGTACTTGGTTGAAAAGCGTGCATTTATTGATCCCAGACAGACATATGTAGTGGAGATATATTTTTTTCTTTCTTACTATTTCTTTTTATGCCGAGACTCAGTTGAACATATTTTTCTATTCATTGTCTTTATTTTTTATTTTCTAATCCTTTACTTTCGATTTGTATTTTCCTTCTTGCTTGTAATCATTGTATGTATTATTTATTTATTTGGTCTTTTCTCTTTGCTTTGTTTCATTCCAAAATCATATCTAGATATTCTTTCTTCGGAAGTTCGTCTATATTTCGTAATTCACGTTATCCATCTTATTTCTTATATAATTAAATGTTAATAAAATTATAGTTGATGATTTCTAAGGTGAAGCTATTTGCTCATATTTAAAATAGCTCGTGCTTACTGCATACCAATTTTTTTGACTCATTAGTGGGTGTGTAAAATAATTTAGTTATATACTCATTTGTTCATCTCGTGTACATATTCTATTTGCATATAAGAATAATTTATTTGTCAAGTGGATGCGTTTGTTCTTCATGCAAAATTATTTATTTGCACATAACTAATTTGTTCGTAATGATAAGTTATTTGTTCGCTTTGTAGATTAAATTATTCAATCATATTGACTCATTTATTTGTGATATTTATTTTTTATTATTTATCCTATACAATCAAATATTCGCGGTGTTTAATGTTTGTTCGTTGTACATTATTATTTGTTCGATATGTTTGATTTTTTATTCATAAAAATAATTGTTTGATCGTTGTACATTATTATATGTTCGTTATGTTTGATTTTTTGTTCATAAAAATAATTATTTGTTCGTGTTGTTAAAATATTTATTCCCAGTAGCCAAAACTAATTATTTATTATTAAAAAATATTTTTAAAAAATATCTTGCAAAGATATGTAGTGTAGTCTTATTTTGAACATCTTGTCACAACAAAGATAATGGTGCAATCAGAAATTAATTCTGATGCACGGTTTAAGATTTATAGATTTTTTTAAGTATGAATTCTCCTTGCACATGGATGAGTCATCAGATTGCATCTATCTGCATGCATGCACTGTTATTCTATTTTTCTCCGGACGAAAGTACTATTTATCGCTTGATTTATTAGGCTAACATCCGACGGCCCATTTAATATGTGTAGATTTTTCAGGTGATAGTTTGCCGAAGTATCAACTTAAGCGATAGCTTGTCACGCCCGCTTTCTGGTGTCTGGCGATATGAAAAGTTTAAGGTTAAACAGAAACTTTTGTAAGGAGAAAAAAAAACAGAGATAGAAATCAGGGTTGCAATAGTCATGCCGCGTCGGTCATAACCAGGCTGCTGTAGCCGTGGTTTCATTTTTCTCTTGAACAAAATAGTCTTGGTTTCATCGATCACGCCATCTGTATCTCACCATATGGACTACTGGATTCCCACAGAAATGCAAGTTGGCTGTTGGCTCTATACCCTGCAGGCTCAGCTCTCTCGGTCCGTCTCCACTCTTCTGCCCGATCGAAGGCTAGTCTAGCTAGTCTGCTCACGGTATAGATTTTCTTCCACTGGCTATTGCCTCGTCGATACTGACGTGGTCGACGACACATCATCATCCTTTCCGCGGCAGCGGCAGCAGCAGCCTGTGCCGGCCTAGCTCTTTCCAGGTAAGTGATTTCTCCGGTTATCTTAGGAACCTGCTTCGATGCTCAAGGGTCGGATAGTCTCATGGAGCAGATCTGTGCTTGGCCATGACGCTCGCCGAGTGCTGATGTTCGTGCTCGTTGACCATCACAGATCTATGTGTCAGATCTATGTGTGTTTCTTGAACAATCTTAACCTGGCCACTTATATATTAATCCATACGTAAATCACCTGACCCCTGCAGTCTACGGCACAACTAAGGTCGATTCTTTTTTCATCAGTCATCACATACTATTCCTCCTTGTATTTGGTCACCGCAAACTGCTTTGTGATTCTTACATGGTTGTGAATTTTTCGCTTTGTTTAGTACTGTAGGAGGAGGAGGATTAAATTCATTGGCCTTAGGTTGCTTTTATGAAATTTTAATTCTAATCTTTAAATTCAGTTTAAAACGTGTACTTTCTCTTCTGCAGAACACGGTTAAGTAATTTCCATGCGGTTTTCTACTAGATGGAAAGCCATAGCACGGATCGTACAAGCAGTGATGTGCCAAAGGTCATCCCGTTCCATTTATTAAAAGAAATTACGAATGGTTTCTCTAAGGAGCGGATAATTGGTACCGGTGCATATGGCCAAGTTTTTATGGTAATGTTCTTTACGTTTTGCTGCTGGTATTGGGGAAATATTGAACAAACTAGCTAGGAATGACAACACATACCACATATTTTATTGCAAATAGATTAAATTGCAATATTTTAATCTCTTCTAATCTTATTTTATGGTGGAAGAATGTAGCCCTAGCTTCGCGAAACTAGCTTGAACAAGATATATATACATGGACCCAAAGTGTGGGATTCGCCACTATATATGGACCGACCCAAAATTCTGGCATTTTTTTTACTTTACTACAAGCCAATATATCATCAATATGAGATGTTGAACAGGGTGTGCATAAAGATGGGGAGAAGATTGCAGTGAAGATGCTTCATGACATGCCAGGGCTTGAGGAGGAACAATTTCAGAATGAGCTCAACAACCTTGTACGGCTCCAGCACCAAAACATTGTGCCATTTGTTAGCTATTGCTATGAAATTCAGAAAAAACTTGTTAAGTACAGTGGAAAACTAGTTCTTGCTGACAAGATATATAGGTTACTCTGCTTCGAGTACATGCAAAATGGAAACCTTGGCAAGTATCTTTCTGGTATGACTGTTCCCTACATATAGAATAATTATATATAAAGTTAGAAATGATACTTGAAAACCAATTTTTGAGATATTTATCATTGTTTGTTGCTATAAAACAGATGAGCATTACGGACTTGATTGGCACACACGCTATGCAATAATTAAGGGGATTTGCATGGGATTGAAATACCTTCACGAGGAATTGAATCCTCCTATTTATCACTTGGATTTAAAACCAGCCAATGTATTGCTGGATGAGAAGATGGTGCCAAAAATCGCAGATTTCGGTTTGTCAAGGCTCTTCGGGGAAGAACAAACGCGGATCACGAAAAGTTCTATGGGAACACTGTAAGCTTCATCTTCATGCTAACTGAAATTTCCTGTAAGCATGAAACATAATCTCAAATAATTCTGACTACTCAACACCCATGTATATATGGAGTCATGCAGGGGGTACTTGCCACCAGAATACATAGAGAGCAGCTTAATCTCAAAGAAGTTCAACATATTCAGTTTGGCTGTTGTAATCATAAAGATAATGACAGGACCTACAGGCCACTCCAAAAGTTTTGATATGTCTCCCCAGCAATTCATTGAGATTGTGAGAAAATGTTGATTGTCATTATCATTTAAGACAAAACTGCTGTGAAAGATCACTTTACAATCTTGGAACACTATTACTATAGTTTTTCCAATATAGTACCATTTATGTTGTAATCTGATATAGGTACATGAAAACTGGAGGAACAGGCTACAGGCATCGCAAGTGTGCATGCCTGAGTCATCCTCGAAACAAGTGAAGAGACGCATCAAAATAGCCTTAAGCTGTCTGGAAACTGACCGAAGGAAAAGGCCGAGCATAGGGGATATTGTCCAGAAGCTGAATGAGACAGAGATGGACCAGGTCTGATCAATTTAATTGCTTTCTCTCGGTCGCTTACGTTTTTAGCAATTCAATGGTAAAAGATATGCTGCAGCATTATTTGTTTAAAGCGTAAGATGTAATTGTCCAATTTGGAAAGCTACTAATAAATTCCTGTAAAGAAAAAACTGTACAGAAGACAGTACAAATTGTAGGATATATAACACCGTTAAGTGTGTTTCAGCAGGGCCCTGTTCCAAATGCCCCTGCTTTGCATAAAAGGAAGGAGAGAACGCCGTCGGGAACTGCCAGTGATGTTAACAGTCATGCGCAAAAGCATGGCCGCATGAGGTAAACGATCCTTCTTGGTCCGTCAGGAGACATGTGCAATGTTGGCTGAGGCTCTCAAGATGTCACCAGCTTCTTCTACACTCCCCCAACCTTGGTGCCTACTTCTCATCTCACTCAGATTTGAATTTATGGATTCTATTAATTTGAGTCTGTTCGAAAAACAAACAATGATCAGAACAAGCGAGAACTCGTCTCTGCCTCGCAATGCTGCGCCCACGTCAGCTAATGGGAGCCGTTACAGCGGCGGTGGCGTCGAAGAGGACGTCAGCGAGAATTCATCTCCGCCTCCAGCCGCCGCGCCCTTGCACACTGCTGCCTCCGACATATGCTCCGAGGTGTATGAACGCCTAGTCCAAGGAGATTTCAAGGAGGCGCTTGTTCCCGAGTTCCGCGAGCAACTTGAGGCCCACTTTGCCCGGCTTCCCATGAGGTGACTAACTTGTGGCCCGAAGATATTCATTCTTTTTACGGCACTGCTAGCTAGCGACCGGACGTACTATCTGATTTTTTTTCATCGGATAGTCCGTCGCAATATTGATAAATAATAGTTGCAACATTAGAAATAAACGCTTGCAACATCAAAAAAATATGCATACAAATGACTCTGATCCGATTCGAGGATGGAAAATTCCCACTGCAACATTAATATCATGTTTCATGCAACATCGACTGTGAAACATAAAAAAAAATAATTGCAATATCAAAACTTGTCTCTTGCAACATGGTTCGGAGCGTCCAATTTTTTGGACGTCCTAATCCTAGCATTCACCTCTATAAGATAGAGAAAATTCTTTATGTGATACTACAAAAGTTGTTTATTCCTTCTTTGACCCTTAAATTTTTCCCCCTATTTGACCCCAAATCCAAATTTGATTCCCAATTTGGCACTACGGTCAATTTTTACCACTTACAATGTTAAGTCCAGGGTGAGAAGACTGTTTTGCCCCTTTTAAAGTGTGCAGTGTTGGGCGTTCAGGTTCTACCGAAGTTCGCCGAACTTCATGAACTTGCAGCAGCGCAGCGTTCGAGCGAGCAAGCACCAGGTATGCAAATCTGGAAGCAACAGACGTAAACAACCTCTAGCCGACGCAGCAAGCAACCACCACCACAAGATTGGGATGCAAATAGCCGGCGTAGCAAACAGCCTGCTGCCGTAATACCATCTACCGCTGCCTCATGCGTCAGTCCCGTGCGTCATGGTGTTGTCGCGGCCCGTTGCCAGGCGCCGGCTGCCGCGGCCCGCGGACGCACGTCATTTTGCCGCCCGTCGCCGTCCGCGGCTGCTGCGGCCGCGCGTCGTCGACTCGTGGTGCCGCCCGGGCGCTGGGTGCTGCGGCCGCGCGTGGTGGTGCCGCCCGCGACCTGCGCCGGCTGTCGCGGCCGCGTGCCGTGGTGCCGCTCGGGATAGCTAGCGGCCGGGCGTGGTGGTGCCGCTCGGGATAGCTAGCGGCCGGGCGTGGTGGTGCCGCCCGCCGCTGCAGCTTGTGGAGCGCTCGTGCCTCGTGCCGTCGCTGCCGCGCTCCGCCGCGCTCGTGAAGGGGTTTGAAGGAAAAGTGGAGGCCGGTGTGTGGGCAGGGGAGTACCTAGGTTCAACAGGGGCAAAATAGTCTTTTTACTCCTATTTTAACGTGGTCAAAATAAATGGTAGTACCAAATTGGGAACCAAATTTGGTTTTGGGGTCAAATAGGGAAGAAAAAAAAATGTGGGAGGTCAAGAAACGAATAAGCAAATTTTATAGTGTCAAATAAGGAATTTTGTATAACCAAGGGGCCCAACTATGTGGCTAGTGAGACTAATAAATCAGTCACCTTGTATAACCAAGGGGCGTACCACTGAAAAATAATTAGTTGAAAAATATGAGCATTTATGCTTACTTGGAGACTTAAATAGACAGGCTTCGCCTTAGGGAAATAAGTTTAACCAACTAAGCTATACAAATTATTAGTACGAATTATTAGTATGTGCAATCTAAATTCGTACTTAATTGTCCGAGTTTGGGCCGGGATATCTTTGATGTTTCAATCCATGTAGGGATATTTCCATCTTGATACTTATGCTGTAGCGGTTGTATTGACAATTCATTCGTGACTCGTACTCTTTAGGAATCTTCACAAAAAATTAACAATCTAAAAATCCCTATATATGGTAGGGGGTTCACTACACCATATTCCAATCTCTGTTCTACTGCCTGAGTTTAAACACGACCATTATGCTCATTTCTTTTGCGTACCAACAATTCAACATCTTCATGAGCCTTGATCACTGGTCTAATACTTCAATGTACCCTTTTGTAATATACTCAAAGTTTGCTGTAAAATCCATCTCAATTTCCTTTTCCTACTAAATTAAATGGCATGCATTACTAGGTTTATAATATATTTTGAGTACTTTGTGCGAATGGTGGGTAATCTTTGATTTTCTTTTATATATTTTTTTCAAATGGTCATCATGGATTATAAAATAAATTACAAAACCCTTGGTCACTATTTAATAAAAAGATTATAAAGAAAATAACTACCCTAAGTCATTTGAAAAAACATTAAAGAAATATTATTCATGTTGTACTGGTTGTTTAATGAATCACTTCCACTCTATTTTTCAATGTGACTGATGTGCTGTATTTGATCTTTTCATTAGTCAAATCTCAAAAAGTGCATATTATACCTTAGGCAGGCATTTTTTCACAAGGACTATGGAATGAGTGGTCTATTATTCGTATCCAGAACATGCCAAAGTGCGCCACTCCCTCCCTATTCCTTACTCCCTCTGATTTGCAAGACTTGTTGTTTAATGGCAAAATAGACGTCGTCCCTTAACTTTCATATTTTAACTTTTATTTTTAGATCAAACTCATCCTTATCCTGATTTGGCTCTCCATATTAGCATGAGAATAATGTGAAATATCTCTTTTACCCTTGGCTCCTTCCTACCCATCTCAATTTCCACTAACGTGTCATTGCATAATTTACATGGACCTGTAATTCCCCGGTCAATGGAGTAACTAGGACCACTGATTTTTAGAACTTGAATTCTAGTATTCAAATTAGACAATCTAATTCTAAATTCTAGCACTTTGAGTAGGGTAGTTTGGGTTAGCATTTCTAAGAAATTGAGGGGGAAAAGGAGCCAAGGGGACTTTTATATTAGTTTCATGCTAAATTGGAGAGCTATACACCAGCACAAGGACAAGTTTGAAACAAAAAATGAAAATTGAGTGACTAGATTGGCCGATCTGATTGTTAGCGGCGAACTTGACCCACCAGGCAAAGTTGAGGGGATCAAAATATCTATTTTGCCTTGTTTAGTTACAACATCTTCTACTCCATTTAAAATACTTGTTTTACAACTTCCAGATAATTCAACCCCCCCCCCCCCCCCCCCATCCTATCCCTTATTCATTCAACTAAAAAGTACTAGGGGGCAAGTGGGTGAGTTTGTTGACATCATATAAGGAAAGAGCTGTCATTTTATTGACCCCCCTTAATTCCTGTCTCAAAGTTAAACAACAAGTATTCTGAATTGGAGGGAGTATGTTTAGTTGGAAATCAGTCCCTCTCTCTTGAGTGTTATCACAAACACTAGTTTTTCTTTATGGTGTACTCACACACAAGCACAAAACAACAGAAGTAGTTTTTCTATCTATGTGGCCACGCACCTGATCGTTTTCTCACATACATATAGTTGATACAGGACTGCACACCTGCTATGATATCCTCCTAATTAATGCAGTCAATGCCCATATGATCTGCATATTATTCTCTTTAACTAAAGGCTGAAATCTTGCTATCACTAATAGCAATGAACCTAGACACTACTTGAACCTGGACATGACCTTCTAAGAATAATGCTATCAGTTTGGACGGTTTGAGATCATTCAAATATGAAGGTTTCCCTCTCTTTTGTGGTTATAAATTCTTGGAGACCTGTTATCTTAGTTTCTAGACTCCTAAACTTCACGTTAGGCACATCATCCTGATATTGTGTGATAATAAAAGGAGTGTGCTTTTATAAAAAAAAAGTGTTAGACAGACCAAGCAACCCACAACAATTACCGATATTTGGTAAAGCTGACCTTAAATTCTTTAAGGATGCTATCACAAGAGTATTTCACTTTGCATAACTCTTTGAAACCCTTTAGGAGCTTCAAATTCTTATCCTATACAAGCATTAACGAATTAACATGTCTCTAATTCTCTTGAGCGCTTCTAATTGCTCCAACCATGAATGAACCTTGGTTTGCATTGGCATGATATGGCCTCCACCTTCTGTTAAACATATTCTCCCACCTATTCTCTACTAATGCAACTGGAAATCATATTACAAGTGGGACAATCATTCTTTAAGTACAATTTGAGCCACCTTTGCAACAGCCTTTATGGTTGTAGCTTTGTAGGCACAACCTTTAAGATTAAAATTAATAGTATGCTGAATTTCTCCATTTACTTTAGAGACAAGTCCAGATTACACCATTGAACTATCATAAAAGTCCGATTTTCAACCTTTAATTACAAAACCGGATAATAGAGGCCATCCAACTGTCGAAACCTTTAATGCTATTCTAATTTTTTTCTATTGCTCTGTAGTTATCAGGTAAATCTAGATATTGATAGAGTAGAGGACATCTTAATCCACAAGAAGCTTTTGGCAGAAGCAAAGGATTCTGATAAACGGCTAGCATTTGTTGTCCGCTTTCTAGGGGTAAATATATTTCAACTTTGGTTTGAATCTTTGTTTTGTTCTTGTTGCATTGGCCAAGGGTCTGTTCTTGTAAAACACATAGTACTATTACCAATATTATACTGAAAAGTTGATCAAGATACTAATCCATCTTTATTTGCTCCAACAATTCAATTTTTGGTCGAAATAAAGTATGTTGCCATGAAAACTATTTAAACCACTGTGCCATGATGCAACAAAAAATCATCTTTTAACATAGAATTAGTCTACTAGATTATGGATGCAAATATGTTATAATATTTCATGCATGGTATAAACAAATAAATAGAATCCATAACTAAATTATATGCTATGGACAAAAAAGAAGTGTCTAGATGAATTTTGTGTAGAATGTTGATAGATATTTAGACTAGAAACTTAAATAGAGCTCTAGGACAACATTTTGTTATATGTTATTTCATCTAGAACAATCTGATTTTTTTTTCACTTTCCCCTGATTGGAGCTACTTTTCTATGGTATTTCTTTTATATTTCCCTACTGGTTATATATTTACAGGAGTTACAGTTTACAAAAAGGAAGGAATCAAGGAAAACAAAAGTAGGCTCATCTCTCTTTTTGTTCTTGTAATTTATTCTTGTATGTTTATTTACAATATCACCAATAAAACTTCTTTTTAGTTATTACAAGTAAATAATGTTAAGTTAGGATTACTTATGTTAAACTTTGATTGAAGCTTGAAGATAAAGATGTAGACGAGATAACTGAATCTAATGGAAGCCAGGAAGGGGCTGCTAATGAGGTTGCTCTATCTACCAGGTATATACCCATTGTGCTTGCTTCTTCTTTTTTTTTTTCATTTGGAGTGACTTTTTTTATGGAACAGGAGAGGTTGTGGCCTCTACTGGTTATATATTAAAAAAGAGGAAAACATGTTACAAAGTAGCACAAAAATGAAAAAAAGATTACAAACATATTCTCGAACCATACTATCCCCAGGAAGTAAGCTTTGTTTGCTCTATGGACAACCATGGCAAATTCATGCTTGAAGGCATTTGCGAAGCTGCAGTAGAAAAATGTTGTTGCTTAAAGATAAGATTGTTTCGGACTGTACAAATACTCCAGGACATAATAATGATGATGATCTGCAGGAAGACGGGCTTTGCAATCTGTGTTTTCAAATCATCTAGGATTTCTGTTTTTTTTTTCTCGAACACGCAGGAGAGCTGCGTATCTTTGTATTAAGAGAAGAGTTTAGTCCAATTTACAATCCAGCACCTCTCCTTGGACCATGGGGAGGGCTGTGGAAAAACGATAGAAAAAACTGTTACAAAGAAACTGAATCAAGGACCTGACCAAATAGCGCCTACCGCACTCTACACTTGCTCAACCAACCTTCCGGGGTTCAAGGCAGCAAGCCCTTTAGCCCCAGCGAAACCCCATAGGAGGGACTCCTCCTTAAAAGCTTGGAGAGCTCGCTGCAGATTCGGGGCCAATCCCTTGAAGACACATGAATTCCTATGTTTCCACAAGATCCAAGCTCCAAGGATGCAAAGGGAGTTAAAACCCTTCCTGTGATGCTTCTGTAGTTTCTTCCAAGACCTTCTCCACCACTCAGCGAAGGATGCAATGTTGTTGCTGGGAGTTAGGTGGGATAAATTAAGAGGTTGCAAGATGGCAAACCAGAATTATCACGTGAACACACAAGATGTAAGAATGTGCTGGACACACTCGTCTTCTTGGTCGCAAAGAGGACAACGCTCCGGATGGGGGAGGCCTCTTTTTTGTAGTCGATCCGCAGTCCAGCAGCGATTTTTGATTGCCAACCACAGAAAAGTTTTGCATTTGCTGGGTGCCCAAGATTTCCAGAGCCGTTTCCAAGGTTCGAAGGTGATAGAGCCAGCAAAGAAATTCCTGTAAGCTGATCTAGTGTAGTATGTACCTGAAGCTTCAAACTTCCAAAGATGAGTATCATCTGTACCATTGAGTTCAAAGGTAGCCAAGCTAAAAGCACTTTTGATGTCTCTCACGCAAGTGTTGTCCTGCATAGCCTCAAATACTGTTCTTGTTCTCCTTATTTTCAGTGGTACACAGCTGAAAACATTTGGAGCAAGATCCTCTAAACAGCAACCATGAAGCCATCTATCAGTCCAGAAGAGGGTGTTCAGACCATTCCCCACATTGGTGATTAATAAAATTGCAAACATGGCCGCTGTATTAGGGTGTACAGGCACCTCCAAACCAGCCCATGGCCGATCCGGTTTGGTCTTCTCAATCCAAAGCCAACGCATTTGGAGTGCCCATCCCATAATTTAGAGATTGTGTATGCCAAGCCCACCCAGATCAATTGGTCTCATGACCTTCTCCCAAGCCACTAAACAACTACCTCCATTAATATCTTTCCTTCCTTTCCACAAAAAACCCCTCCTGATCTTGTCGATTGCACGTATGAACCACTTAGGTACTTTGATAGCCACCAGCAGGTGAATAGGAATGGCAGTGAGTACGAAGCGAACCAACACCGCACGACCAGCCAATGTCATCAGGGAAGCCTTCCACCCCGGCAGCTTATTCGCGACCTTTTCAATCCAAGAAAGAAGGTCACATCTCCTCAATTTCTTATCAGAAATGGGTAAACCCAAGTAAGTGGTGGGAAAACTGGAAGTTGTGCACTGCAAAGTACTGCTAATTGTTTCCACAATTTCACCTTCACAACGGATAGGGATGACACAACTTTTTTGGAGATTGGCCTGCAGCCCCGAGACTTCACCGAAAGCATGCAAAAGATTTCTTGTTAGCTGCAGATCAGTTTCTTCAGGGTAGATAAAGAGCGCTACATCATCCGCATAAAGAGATAAACGTTGGCCAGTGGAATGCAACGGAAGAAGGAGCCCTTCCGCTTCAGCTTTGAGGAATAAGCTATTTAAAACGTCCATGACCAAGATGAACAACAAGGGGGAAAGAGGGTCCCCCCTGACGAAGTCCATGCTGATGGGAGATGATTTCTCCCGGCTCCCCATTGAGAAGAACTTGAGTAGAGGCCGACTTAAGAAGGTTAGAAGTAAGAGTTCTCCAAACAGCACCAAAGCCCAAGTGTTCCAGAATTTTAAGTAGGAAAGCCCATGCCACCGAATCAAAGGCCTTAGATATATCAAGCTTCAAAAATAAACTTGCAATTTTTCGACGGTGGAGTACCTTGATTGTTTGCTGTACCAACATGAAGTTGTCATGAATAGATCGGCCTTTGGTAAAAGCACTTTGGTTGGTTGCAACCAATCTGTTCAGCAGAGGAGCTAATCGATTCGCCATCATTTTGGTTATCAGCTTTGCAAAACTATGGACCAGGCTAATGGGGCGAAAATCTTTTGCTTCCAAGGCTTCCACTTTCTTGGGAATTAAGGTCAGATAAGCTGAGTTCAGAAGTTCCAATCTCCTTGCATCTCCTTGCTGAAAGAAGGTTATGGCTGATAAGAAATCAGATTTGATTATTGGCCAGTAGAATTTGTAAAAACGGCCAGTAAATCCATCAGGACCTGGTGCTCGATCAGCTGGTAGTGATTGGATAGTTTCCCAGATTTCCTCTTCCGAAAAAGGCTCATCAAGAGCAGATAGGTCAATCCCAGCTCGACGAAAGTCTGTCAGATCAAAAGTAACCGACCTGTTTCTTGCCTGTCCCAGCACTCCCTCAAAGTGGCCGAACAGAACTTGATGTTTATCCTCCTGCTTGATGGCCACCCGATCTCCATCTACTAGCTTGGCAATGAAGTTTTTTCTTTTTCGAAACCCAGCTTGTTTGTGGAAGAAGAAGGTATTCGCATCCCCTTCTTTAACATAACGAACCCGGGAACGGAGACGAGCAACCGTTCTTTCCAGTGAGGCTAGGAATAGACAATGCTGTTTCAGTTTACATCTTAGCCAATTTTCATCACTTGACAGAGCACGGTGGTCTTGAGCCATCTCTAGGTGATGTAGAATATGTCGGGCTAAAGCAAGCTGGGATTTGATGTTTCCAACCTGCTTCTGACTCCATGACTGAAGGGCCTTTGTGAGGCGTTTTAGCTTGATCGAAATTGTTTCGAGAGGACAGTTGCAAATAACTTGTTCCTCCCAGGACTGCTGTACAACTTCATGAAACCCCTCAAGTTTCGGCTAGAAGCTCTCAAAGTGAAACCTCCTTTTTCCCACAATACCTTCTCTAAGGCCCAGGATCAAAGGACAGTAGTCCGACATTTCAGTAGCGTGACTCTGCAGCACATTCTCAGAATAAATTTTCTCTCAATCATTAGTGTAAAGCACTCAGTCCAGCTTGACGAGCGTAGGTGAATCACGCTCATTGGACTAGGTATACCTTCTTCGCAACAAAGGTATTTCCTTCAACTCAAAATCATTCACAAAGCGACGAAATCTCCCCATGATAGCGGTTGATGTTCTCATTATTCGTATCTTCCGAACAGTAAATCATGTTGAAGTCTCCTGCCAGCATCCAAGGTCCAGGACAATCAGCTCGAATTTCCCGGAGTTCCTCGAGAAAGTTCAGTTTCTCATCATCTCTCTGGGGGCCATATACCCCTGTGAACCACCAGGCTGGGGTCCTCATTGTTACTGAGCTGAACAGAAACGGAATGGCGGTGTACTTTGTGGTGGCTGACCGTGAAAGAACCATCTCGCCAGGCAATCAAGATGCCACCACGGGTTTGCTGTTCAGGTAGAAAAACAAAGCTGGTGAATTCCTGTCCTAGAAAAGAGATGACGTCACGTTCAAAAATATGTGCTAGCTTCGTCTCCTGGAGGCAGACCACTGCAGGTCGGGCGTCATCCACAACTTTTCGAAGATTATCCCTCCGGGCTTTGTCATTCAAGCCTCGGACATTCCAAATCAGAAAACTTGATTTATCCATTGATTAAGGAACAAAGGGCCAGACCAGGGTACAAAGAGTAGAAGAAAAAAACAACTCTTAAAACACTGTGACCGAGCCAGCAGCCACTCGTGCTTGCCCTTCAGGTGGCACATCCCAACCAAAGAGAGCTGAAAGAGCAGTTACATGATCTCTGCCGAGGAGGTGATTGTAGAATTTTGCATACCGGTTTAGGGTCTCATCAGAAATCTTGCCCTCCTCATCAGCAAGCCCAAGTTTTCGGCATACAATGGAAGCTGAAGCAATGTCAGTTTCAGGAGGCAGGTTGGCGATCCGACAGCTGCGGCGTGGCAAGGTCTCGGGACCAGCTGTTTTAGTTCTTCTCTTCGGGATAGTCGGTACAGGCACTAGGCCATCCACCTTCTTGGTGACTTTTTTAATGAACTCAGTTGCTGGAGTTGTTGGTTCCTCCAAACTCCTGGGAGTTCTACTATTGACTATAAGATTGTCTGGGAGAAGTCTCATGGTGATATCCGCAGCAATCTCAGGAGTCGAAGTAGCACTCGCGACCAGAGGCAACGAGGTACAACCTCAACAGCCACGCCCGCGGCGGTCGCAGGGGCTGGAGGTACGACCACGCCGGAGGAAGGCACCGTGAGTAGGGAGGGTAGAGGTAGCAGAAGGGGGTCATCGCCCTCAGGAACAGGAGAGCGGTCCTGCACCATCGCCATGTCCACCATAGACACATCAGAGCATCCCACTGAACTAGGGCGAGAAGCATCAGGGCACGAAACAGGGGTGGTTGCAGGGTGCCAGTCAGCGTCGTCGACATCTTCAGCTTCAGGAATAGTATGGAGGGACCCGATCAAGGTGATCGCAGGGTCTCTGATCTCATCCTTCTTAGGGGGTTCATCCGACAGAAAAGGGCGCCGGGTCGTCGGTGCCCGCCAGCTCCTCGGTGCCCTCCAATTCCGCCATGGCCGCAGAGGTGGCCAGCGGTGGGCCACCAGTAATCGCATGTTCCGCGTCCACGAAGTCCTCCAGGGAGGACCCAGAGATGTCCTCGCGGGCCGGGGTCGGAGAGGTCGGGTGCGCGTCTCCCACATTAGACGGTAGCGCGATGTCCGCGATTCCCACGACCACCTCATCGAACACCGCGATCATGTTCAAGAGGGGCAGCTCGACCGCCGGGGGAGGAGACGGGGCGTCCGTCGCCGCACGCGCAGTAAAGTCCACATTAACCGTAGCAACTTTCAAAACGTCTAAGACCTCGACAGCCTCGGGTTCCGGGGTCACGGGCCCCCTGGGAACGAGGGACGCGCTGTCGTTCACCGGGCCCAGAGCGACGCCTCGGGAAGACGCGCTGCCATCAGTGCATCTCGGGCCCAGGCGCGCATGGACAGGGCCACGGTGGGCCCCACCCGAGCTAGGGCCCTCCCACGCCGCCGGCGAAGAGGAAGAAGCTGTAGAACGTGGCCGCCGCTGCCTGCAGTTCGCGTGATCATCGTCCGCCCGAGGAGGTTGAGGCGGGGGAACATCTGTCGCAGCATGCGCCCCGAGGGTCATCACGGCGATAGAGATGGTATAGACGAGAGTGCGACGCTCCTCCGCCCCTCCTCTGGCCACAACTTCAGGTTCCGGGATGACAAGGTCGATCTCCGGAGGCACGTCGTCCGGACTTGCGCACCAGGCAGCCAGCCGAAAGATGTTCCGTTGATTGGCCGTCTCGGGGTGGAGGTCGAAGGGGAGACAACAGTCGTTGAGCAGCTGAGTTGCCGTGTCCAGGTCCCAGACATGTGCCGGTAATCCCCTGAGTTCAATTTCGAACGCAGCAGTGAGGGTTCCGGCAGAGGAGTTGAGGAAACACGTCCAGCGAGAGAAGACCAGTCGTCCTCCAGGTAGGATGAACGGCCATCCGTCGTTGAGAATCCTTGCCGCCGACGCCTCATCCGGTGAAATCAAGAGGAAGCTCGCCGTCTCCAGCAGGTGGAGGGACAACAAGCCGTCCTCGATCTCGAACCGTTGGGCAAGCGCCGGCACGATGGAGTCCGCGAGGTCGCCAGGACAGTCCGGGACCACTGACACGACCAGAGCCCGCGCGGCGAGGGTCTCCTCCCGCTGGATGATGGCAGCCGAGCGCTCGATCACACGACGTGGCCGCCGAGTATGTCCAGCCGCCGCAGTCGGACGATCGTCACCACTCGAAGCGAGAGAAGGGGCTTCCTCGGAGTCACCAGGGGTCGGGGACGGAGCGCCGCGGTTCCTACGCCTTTTCCGGTGCCGCCGCCGCCGCCGTCCAGAACCATCGTTGTTCGGCGGCGCGGGCACAGCAGCACCAGCGGTGTCCATCGGGCCAGAGAACGCCGCAGGCGGGGGAGAAGCAGCAACCGGCCGCCACATCAGCCGGCGGTGGGTGGCACCCTGGTGACTGGAACGGCGGTCCGGGCAGACGTAGGAGCGGTGACCCGTCGCCCGGCAGTGGAAGCACCGCGTACGCGACTTGCAGTATGCCGCCCGGTGCCTCGGGGAGAAGCAGTTAAAGCATTTGCCCCGAAGATCGACTGGCACTGGGCGAGGGGCACCGCGCGCGAGCCGTCCAGCCGCCAGCCTTCAGCGTCCGGGCCCGAGAGAAGCGTCACAGGCCGCCGAACCTTCGGGTGCACCACGAAACGGATGGCGGACGACGGAGGGGAATCCTGGGAAGCCGCCGAGGAGGGTAAAGGCGGGGCGCACGCGGCGACCCCAGCCAGCAGCGCGTCCTTGAAGGAGATAGGAGATGGGCCACTGGACTTGCCCGTCGGCGGGGTATCATGGCGCCATCTCAGAGCTTTGCTGCGCCCTGCCAACACGCAGGTTGGGGACGACGCGGCCGGCGAAAGGAGGGGGGACTTGGGGGTGGTGGCCGCCGGATTCGGGGTGAATGGCGGCGCTGTGGTGGTGGCCGCCGGGCTCGGGGTGAGCACCGGCGTGGGGCTGGGGAGGGGAGAGGGTGGAGGAGGCGGAGCGTCCATCGTTTGTCATAAAATGCTGCTATTTTACATCATCTAGGATTTCGAAGGTAGTCAGCATTGTCTAGATATGAAGATTTATAATATCCCATATCTATACGTTTCAAAACTTTTTCTCACTGCTACCTTTCCTGACCTTTGAATGAACGAGTAGTTAACTTATGATGGTGAGGTGTACAGTTGCTAGCAATAGATGCATAAGAACAAAGGTAAAAGATACGAAATATGTAAAAATAGGAACGGTTGCTGAAGTTGCGGTTGGGACAAACTAGCCTCTGGCCCCTATTATTTTAATGGTAGCTTAAAATGGTATATTCTCACTGTTTTCGTTGTTGTTCGTTGGACTAATAACAAAGGGACTTAACATATTAACCAATTGATGCATGTAAATAAGTACACTTTTAAAAATAATGGCATCATAGCGGCAATAGAAGTAAATATCACACCCTTCTATTTGCACCACACCATACTGCCTCTTATCTAGCTTGAGTATTATGAAAAATTACTTGTGTTTGCACTAGATTTGTTCGCATACACATGTAAATAGCCCTTTTTCGTCCAGATAAAATCCTAGTGCTCGATTCTTTCATGACTGGACTGATTGTATCTCTCTACACATCTGACAGCCCAGAAACATTATATTCACGCCTTTATGAGATTATATTATCCACGGTCAAAAATCCCAGTAACCTTAGACAGGTAAGCTTTTCTACACTTAAAACACAATTTCTGTAAGAGTTAAACCACATATATTACTTACTACTTTCTGTTTAATAATATTAGAGCTGGTAGCCTATTTTTACCATGTCTGTTTGTATGGTCATCACCTTTGTAGCTATTGGTGTAATCTGTAACAGTATTTTGGTTATGCTCTTTTAAGCGAACTCCTCTATCCTAGTGATCAGACAAGCCATGTATAAAGGCAGTAGGCAGTAGCAGTAAGAGCAACCATGCTGCAGTAAGTTGAGGCATGACCTCATGAAAATGGTAGTAATTGCAGTATGTCCAAGCACTGTAGCAGGTATGGCATACATTATCAATCATGTATAAATATAGAGAAGGGGCCAGCTGGGGGGTCTTTGATCCAGCAGCATAAAAGTTTTATGCATGTTTTCATCTACCTCTAGCTCTAGACCATGTTCGAGAGCATTGCTAACAGTAGCTTATACTCTTATTCCAATCTTTCATTTGCTTAGAGGTACTAATATTTGGTAATCTCTGTTGATCATATACTAGTGTTAAGAACAGACTAACAATTGTTCATTGTGTGCTTTCTTTACTTGCTAGGCACCACATAGCATCTAATTGTGTAAAACTCGTTCTGACAGCTGTCCATTCTGCTTTTGGACATCGGGCTGAAAATTAAGGAAGCTCATGTTTTCTCAACACTGGATGGTTATTCACTTTGTTTCTTTTATGTTGAGGGATAGCAGGTAATTTTAGTTTGTTATCGTGTGATTTGCTGAATTACCTAAATGATGAAGGTGTGAATTGGTTTCTATAGATGATGAGGGGAAACTTTTACTTGATATTTTTACTCTTTCCTTGAGTGCAATGTGGTAACTTTTGTCATTATTATGTGAATGGGCTACAAAGCTATGGAGGGCTGTGAAGATTCTCTAGGTTTGTAGGGCATGAACAATACCTGCTGCCCAATAGCATCAGTCCACCCACATTCCCTGTTGGTTTTCTTTCGCATTAAGTTACTTAGGTGTTAGATTAGGAAGGTAGACATTACTATCATGTAAATATAGTTTGTTAGGATTAGATTGGTTCTTTTAGCTCCTTAGGGGTTATAAGTACATTTCTCTATATAAGAAAGTGACCTATTGATAAAGAAATAGCAAGTAGAAAGGGAAATTCCCCTAGTCTCAGGGTCTCTCTTCTAATTCTTTTGAACCCTAAACCTACATGGTGGCAGTCGCGGCATGCCAAAGAAGAAGCCTGACTCAGCTGGGTCAACCTAGCTAGTAGGATTAATTAGTTAGTTGATTGTGTTTGCTTAGAGATTAAAATAAGAACTATAGTATGTTGTTTAGTTGGCATTAGGTTGAATTGTTAGGTAGATCAATAGAGGATTGTTTTTGTACCAAAACTGATTTGAACAAGGATCGACTAAGATAAGAGCTAGAGTTAGTTGTTTAGTTGATATTAGATTCATTTAATTGCTAGGTAGATTGTTAGTGCCACCCTTGATCTGTAAAAGGGGGATGAACTTCATGAATAAAGCAAGAAGAAATTTCAAAACCTCTCCCTTTTGTTCATAGTCCTGCGGTCCTGCCTATCTCACGCAATAGCTGACCATGACTACTAAGCTGCTATGGAGATCCTTCCAACCCTGACACATGATATAAACATATAACAATTATTAGTAAATGCTCTTTAAGATCCAAAAGAAATTAGTTTTGGAGATTAATTCTGCAGTTTTTAGTTAAAGGTACGGTATGTAATATGATGATTGCTTTCCTACTTTTGGCAGCAATCTCTTGTAAATTGTGTTGAAGGAGTGAATTTTCTTACAGAAATGCACATCTGAACTCGTAGTCCTACAATTATACAAACGACAATGTCATATCTAACATAATGAGCATTGTGGTCCAATTATATATGAACAGTTTTCTTTTTCTACACCCGACTCAAGTTTGATAATTTTGCATGGAGTGATCAGGATGTTCAAGGTTTGCATAAGGCTCTAGGAGAATTGATTTTGAGAAATAAGGTATTTGATTTCTTATTAGTATGCAATTTTATCACTTTCTTACAGTTGTCTCATTTATGATAGGAATAAGTCCATATTTCTTACAGTTCTCTAATTTTGAACACCCCACTTTGAAAAAAACCAATACCAACTAAAAATGGTGCCTCAATCAATATATATTATTCAACTTCACACACACACACACGCGTGCGCACACACATGGAAAAAAAATCAGTGGGTTTTGAGGGGGCGTGGCATAACAGCTTCTCCAACAAATTGTCAGTTTTTTTTACATGGCTTGGGTCTGGCTATCATTCACTCTCCTCTCTCTTTCCATCTTGCCGTTTTCTGTCTTGATTCAAACAAAAACAAAGCCATAGAAACAAAACAGTGATAATAACAGGCTAGCCCATGGCACTATTAGAATTAATGGGAATTTTTTGTATATTAAAATCCACAATAAATCATGACATGTCATGAAAGGAACGAATAACAACATACATGCAGAACTACACGTCACTAAAAATATATTTATTCAATAAGAACAATATCGAATCTATAAAGAACATCTCTAACAGAAGAAATAAAAGTGTATATCGAGAAGCGGGACGGGTACCTATTCAACAACGTAGATCGACTAGATCCGACCAGAATGTTGACTGGTTTGGAGAACACGATCACCTGTGAGCAGTCACACAAGGATTGCGCTCATGAAAAATCTTATTGCGCGCCTATCCCGAGCAGATCTCGGAGTGCTGGCTTCTGAGGTCTAGTCTCCGAGCAACCTGTGCACACAGAATGCTGGGACCGAGATGCAAAAGTGCAGAAGCAGTAGGAGAACAAGAGAGGGATGTCTATTTTTGCGCTCAAGACAGGAGGAAAAACCTCTCTTATATAGGCACCAAGGTAGAAAGGTTCATTGAACCTGGGTAGACAATAGATAGAAATGATGATTCGTTGGTTACTGGTAACAGAAGAAATTATTTAACGTTGAATTCAGCCGTTATCGTCACCAATCCATGGACTAATGCTCCACCATAATCAACAACAAAAATATAGTCTTTTATCCCAAGCAAGTTGGGGTAGGTTAGAGATGAAACCCATAAAAAAAATAAAGATCACGGATCTTCAGGTACGTGGATGGCGAGTCTCCAAACGCTCCTATCCAAAGCTACCTCCACCATAATGAACAACAAAAATTAACCAATACCAACACCACATCGTGTCATGTCATTTCAAGTCATGTCATTTCAAGTCATGTCACGTTTTGTCTAGCATGCTACACCATGCCCCGCCTCACCTCACTTGGCCACACCAGGACCACGACCTTGACCCTGTGAAGCAAGCGAGCATGCGTCTGTTATGTCAATCTCTGTTTTCAACTTCACAAATGATGCACACAGGACACAACATCCATCTTATCAGTTGGTTAGGATCCTCAACTACCAATATGGGATTAACCATTTTGACTAACTCTATCTTGGAATTTATTTGATTTAATTGGAAATAAAATGGGCCAAGACCAAATATCAAGGCAAGTGAAAATGCTCTCACTTTCACTGTTGTTTTGATATACCGGTGTTTTAGTGGAGATCCAATTAGGCTTGGAAATATACCAGAGCAGAAGCTACACTTATCCACAATTGAACAATGGACTATAGCTTCAATCGGTAGTTTTGTGCGAACAAGCTTGACCAATGCCTTTTACTAGTACTAGGCTGCTAAAAGCATCCCTATTTGGAGGTATAAGTCATACTCCTAGCCTTTCCATGAGCTTCTAGAGATTACCCTATCTCATAGACTTTGACTACCAGTCGGGATCACATAGGTGTGTTCCTTATAAGATACTCTGTAGGACAATATCTTTGCTTAGATGAGTCACTCGGAATACATTAAGGTTTTAACCAACCTACAATACAGATAAGGAGAGTAATGCATTTCCAATGGATTAACCTTTTATAATAAATGTTCTCTCCTCTCATCCTACCAATAGCTTGTATCACTATCCTACTCCAAGGGATCTCCATTCACATAAGATAAGTTACCACTATGGTAGAATTTAGGTAGGTTTCCGTTTCAAGCCCATTTCTCTATTTGCCTTGTCAATCATCTTTTGTGATAGGCCGTTTCTAAAAGGATCTGCCAAGTTCTTAGCTGTCTGCACATAGTTTAAGGTTGTTACTAATGCTCATGGGTCAAAATTAAACGGCACATTGGGGTGCCAAGTTCAGATGGCATTGGATTTGATAGTCAAAATTAGCCAAACATAAGAGTTGAGGGATCAAAAATGGACTTATTCCTTTATGATAACTCGGATCCTAATTCATATGTATAGAATTACTATCAAAAAGACTAACACTAGTTTTCTTTTAGAAAATTGAAAGGGGTTCATGGTCTGCCTCAACTTCAACAAAGTTACTACCATTTCAAGAAGAAGACTATGTGTCAGATACTGATAAAAGTTTGGTGAAAATTGTGAAGAAGGTTGCTTCTGAATCTTGTGGCAATATGTGAGTCACTCTGTATGCCTCTTAGACAGACATGTAACATCTTGTGTAGTGCTTTCTTCATATGATGTGTGCATGCTAATGTGAAGGTTTCATGGGACTTACTTTGGCGAGGACGTTGCTATTAATGTACTAAATTCTAAGAATCTGAATCAAAAGGTTTGGAATGAATTTAAGCAAGAATTCAACAAGTTAAGGTATTTACATTTCTATGAAACCACTTGTTAAGTCTTTATTGTTATCTTTTCTCCTTGAAGCTGTACTTCCTGGGTATATTGTGGTTAGAGAAAACAGTCTCACAGCAGGCTGAAGTGAAAACAAGTTTACCTTCACTAGTTTGTCTTTTGCAAGTACTAACAAGTAAGAAGAATCAGATGAAGATACATACCTTTCCTTCAGCTTCCACACTTCTTTTCAGGGAACTTCATCATGCCAATGTTATTCGACTGATCGACTCATGCACAAGGCCACCTTGCATAATAACAGGTGAGACGTCATGCTAGCAACATTTGAGTCTTGATAAAAAATACTATTATCGTACAAAGAATCAGACTTCCCAAAGAATTTGATTTGTGTTTTTTACCATTCACTAAAAAATGGCTTAAAACCGTTGTTAAATGTCATACCCTTGCAGGTGATCCATAGAAGTATACATGCCACAGAGCATTTAATTTCTTTTATGTAATAACTCAATATCTTATTCCATCTTGCAGAATGGATTTCTGGAGGGAACGTACTTGATTTCTTGCACAATGAGCATAATGTCTTGGACCTTCCAATGCTTGTGAAGTTTGCATTAGATGTATGCAAAGGGATGTCTTACTTGCACCAGAACGGCATCATCCATGGAGATTTGAAATCTGCTAACCTTCTAATGGATAAAAATCATGGATGACTATTAAGTTCTTATTTGGTGGTGCATACTATTTAGGTTCATGGTTGTACAATTGAAAGCACGTAGTGAGCATATCAATTTATAGCATCTTTACTGCTCATTTCTTTAGGTTGTAAAAGTGGTAAATTTTGGTTTAGTTCGTTTCCATGATCAAGAGGGTGTTGTAACGGCTGAAACTGCGACCTATAGATGGATGGCGCCAGAGGTACTACTCTAGCTGTGACCGATAAGCTAACTGATCGATTGTATTTACAAGGATCTAAATTCTGTAGTTTTCCTCATGTCATGCATTTAGTTGGCAATGAATACTCCGTCAGAAAAAATTGTAATTTTTTTCAAGAGTACAATCTGTAAACTTCTTCAATCACTTTTGTTCTGCATGTTTATAGGTTATAAATAATCAGGCCTACGGCACCAAAGCAGACGTGTATAGTTTTGCTATCGTGCTCTGGGAGCTTATGACATCCAAGGTACTATATTATTTCATATGATAAGCTTACAGTTACTAATTCTTGTCTTTCAAGTCGTCTTACCTCTGACTTTTTCAGATTCCCTATGATATCATGACCCCACTCCAGGCAGCTGCAGGTGTGATAGAGGTTTGGTTCTTGCCATCTTCCTCAGCTTCTTTGTAGCAGAATTATCTTCCTCATATGGTTAACGCACTTTAGCAGCTATCTTTAACCGGAAGGTGCAACAAGAGATAATTCTGCGAAGATACTCCTCCTTGGATTCAATTTGACCCATTTATACATGTGCCTGGCTTTCTGAGCATATGGTGTCAATTTGTTTAGTAGAAATGTTTCAAAACGTCCCAATAGTATTCACAGGAATTGTACGGATTGTACCAGGGTTTGCGCCCACAACTTCCAGCAAAAACACATCCAGGGCTAGCGAATTTGATGCAGAGATGTTGGAACGCCATTCCATCTGCCCGCCCTTCCTTCTCAGATATAGTTACTGAATTGGAGGGCATTCAGGCACATGCTCAGGTATGACTACATAGGCCCCTCAAACTTGCTCTAAAATGAAGCCTTCGGCCACTTCAACGATCACTGCTATTTTAGGGAACATTGATATCACGGGAGACCGGCCAGAAATAAGAGGATCACTACCACAAGCCCTCACAGTTGCTTTCAAATGAATCTCTCTCCGGTTCTGAGCACACAACATTCTTCACTGCTACATCTGAGAATACGACATTCTTCACTGCTACGACAGGGACCATCGAACCAGAAAGACAAGGATTACCCAGGCAGTACTGATTTTCACTAACCAGTAGAAAAAAACATAGATGGTGTTAAAAACATCGGAAAAATGAATTGTGAACTCAGAACTCATCAGGGATGACGAAATATGTGGTGTCTATGTATTTGCATTTTTCTTGCGTATCATATCATGTTGTATATATGGCCACGATGCAGCATGTGTAATCAAATCATTTTAAATTGTTTAAAATGTACACCCGACCTGTAATTCAAGTTTTTGATATTACTGACTCTGTTCATGATTTATCATGCTTGTTGAGTGCCTCAAAACTCAGATCTCCATGAAGGCGCTCTTTTTGTGTGTGTGCGTAGGAGGAAGAGGGGGGGGGGGGGGGGGGGTCGTCTACGCACTTTATCAATTTGTGGAAATAAAGGGCAGGGAAGCACTGCTTTGGTGGAAGAAAGGGCTGTCAATTTGTGTGCCTGATTCTTTTACCGGTACTTGTTCTGCTATCCGGAGGGGTCCTCATGGCAGATTGCAGTAGTTTAAGCTAATTTCATTCAAGTGGAACCTTGATATAACTGAATAACCGGATCACTCACATTTACAAAAGAATACCAGTTACAAGCCAGTCTCTGGAAGGTACCAAAGAGGTACCACCAAATTATATAATTATGAATCTATCAAATCTTAGTACCTAGGTACCAAGTTTCCAGACCTCCCTATGAATAATTTAATTTTATGGTACCTCCCAGGAACTGTTATATCAGCCTTGTTGTACTAGGTGACTGGAACATGATGCAGCAGTAGAAAACACAAGCTAAGCATGAGACAACACGGTGTCCAGATACTTGAGAGAAATGCAGCAACTTAATTTAACCCTACTGATTACATTGCACTAGACACTAGTACTGTACTAGAAGCATGCAAACAGAAACAAGGATAGAGGACTCTTAAGTTTTGCTCTTCAAAGCAAAGAGGTAGGTCAGGGAGTAACCTTGGCGAGGACCTCCTTTAGAAGAGAGGGGTAATTGCTGATCAGATGCTCAAAGCCATCACTCTTAAACGATTTCCTTGAGGAACTTGAACTTTCCTCTTTAAGCCATGGAAAGCCAATGTAGTTGCAGTGACAATCGCAACCTTGCTGGTGTCAATGAGTTTGTCCACACAGATAAGCTTCAGCCTCTCCAATTTGTTTCTATCTGCCACTACAAGCAGATGCTGAGCCATCACAAATACATCATCACTTTTTTCTATCTCAGGCAATCCATCATTGTAGATGAAGTGGAGCATTGACTTGAAATCCTGTTCTTCCATGTTATGGACCTGTATATAGACAGTCTTCTCCTTCAAGGAACACAGGAGCTCCTGATGAGGACATCAACACCAACGATACATCCACTCCGACATAAATACCTATTGCTGGTCCTATTACTCGTGCTCCTGCGCATCAACTTAATCATCAGGTGAGTTCAAATCTAAGCTCATGTACATCATGTTTAGACCATGGAGACCAGTGTACTCTTATTTTGCTTAGGAACCAAGGAGGCGACCGAAAGGGAAACGGATTCGCGCAGGCTGGATTCGGACTGCAGAACAGTACCAACTTGTGACGGACACCACGGTCGCATATAAACTCGGATTGGGGCGTTCAAGTACTTCGTGGATAGCTTATGAAGTCTTCTTTCAAAAGGATCCGGCCTCATATCCATATCTATTACGAGTCGGCCGCAATCGTAAAATTAATACAGAAACCTTTTCTGCACATGGTGCTGCGTCACCCTGTTTTGGCCCAATGGGCCGTGTATCAAGTTGAGTCCATTACGGACGCGTCCTAGGGTTGGAGTACGACTCCAACACCCCTGTGGTCGTCCTCCCACGTACTTATACCCCTTAGCCGCCATCAAGGATGCTTGGGTTTTGTTTAGATCAAGTTTAGCCTTCGCTACTTGCTTGCAAGCGCGCGTGCTGGATCAGCCGCCCGTCTTCTTGTCTTCGGAACCCCACCACTATTGAGATTGCGTGTGAAACCTTCATTTACATCTAGTAAATTCAGTACTTGTCATACTTGTTCTTGCTAGTTCTTCGATTGCTTGCAGGACGAGTGCCCTAGTGGCCGGGTGTCGCGCTCCACAAGATCGCGACAACCATTGGAGGGGGTGTATCGGTTGCTAAGGCGCAGCTTGGAAGGCTGTAGTCGGGCCGTGAACGTTGCCTCCATCGACCAATCGAGTTATCCACGCCTCTCATCGAAAGATCGGGAATCAAACCCTAGCGGGTCGATATTAGTTGGTAATCAGAGCAAGGTTTATCGGTGAGAGACTTCTAATTCTTCGCTGTTTTATTTTTCCTATAGTCCAGAAAAGCCAAAAAAAATAGTAGATTAGTTTACCTTCAATCCTATAAACTCGTTTGAGCCTTTGCTAGCACTGCTTAGTTAGGGCTTGTTGAACTTTTGGTTGCATCGGTTGCGTCGAGTTGCTGGTCTTAGTTTTAGTCCTTTAGAGTTTCGAGTTCTTGTCACGTTCTAGTCACAACCGTGCGCTACCATACATACTCCGTGTTGGCGGAATCCAAGTCCATATTCGTGTTCAAGTCCGAGTTAGATTCTGTGTTGGTTTGTGACCGAATCGCACGCGGTGCTGTGATTCGAGTAGGGATCGGTTTCCGAGTCCGAATTGGTTATTGCGCCGTGTTATAAAATTCTATTGCGATTCGCACTTGTACTGCATATTTTGTAGCGCTCAAGAAAGGCAGAAGTAGTCTCGGCTTACTCAAACCGCAACTTTGCATGAATACATATAGTCTCGGCTTACTCCAGAGAGAGAGAGAGAGAGTATCTTTTTTTTTTACCGGAATACCCCTACACTTTCGGGAAAAGTTTGTGTGTTGTGTGGCTCTTTTGAAGTCTTTTAGGTTATATAATCAGTTTTGAGGATCCCCTGAAAAAAAAGAAAAAAAAGAAAAAAAAGAAAAAAAAGAGAAGAAGAAGAAAAAGAAGGGAAGAAAAAGGGGCTGTTCTTTGTGCATCTTTTTTTTTGTTCTTCGGTGGTGTCTCGTGACTTCATTTGTGTCCAGGCTCGCGTCTCTAGCACGGTGTAGGCTAGGACCAGCATAGTGCCACCGTTGAACGATTCTTCAGCTTGCTTTTGTAACTAACGTGGTGCTAGTTCATCCTTGCTTCAGCCCACCTATAGCTCCACATATCCGACTACAGCTTAACAGGTCCTGTTGTTGTGGCACCGATACACTTCATCCTACGGTTGCAGACTTGTTGGTTGCCGTCCCCTCCTGTTGAGCAAGGTAAAAATTGGTAAGAGCTTGTGTAACAGGTTGAGAGTGAGCGCCTTGCAGTAGCTACATCCCATTAGTTGTAGGATCTTATTTCTTCACCTATTTTCGTGTTTCCTTTGTTCATCTAACCATGATAGGATCAGAGGGTGATGGGAGTTTAGGTCACTCTCCTCGTACAAAGGGAATCATACAACATTTTGAAAATAAGATGAGAAGGCATGTAGATGGGCTTGCTGAAGATATGCTGGTGACAAATGATAAGATTGGGCAGTTGGAGGCCACACAGCTTGCCACCAACACCAAGCTTACAAGGCTGGAGATGTTGGTCGCTCATATTGACCAAAGCCTTGCTGCTCTTTTGAGGCGTTTTGATGAGATGCATGCCAGAACTGCAAATGGGCATGTGGGAGAAAACAAGAAGGATGAGCGTGTCGAGGATAATTGGGATGATTATGACACTGATACTGAACTAGATGACCAAGATGATCCTAGTCGCCGACGACTGCGAACTAATTGGAGAGGTATGGGTGGCATCGACGACGTGAGGTACATAATAATGATGATGCTTTCAATAAAATAAAATTTAAGATACCTTCTTTCGATGGAAAATACAATCCTGATGCATACATTACTTGGGAAATTGCTGTTGATCAAAAGTTTGCATGTCATGAATTACCTGAGAATATACGTGTTAGGGCTGCTACTAGTGAATTTACTGATTTTGCCTCTGTTTGGTGGATAGAACATGCTAAGAAAAATCCTAATAATATTCCACAAACCTGGGATGCTTTGAAACGGGTCATGCGGGCTAGATTTGTTCCTTCTAACTATGCACGTGATCTGTTACATAGATTGCAACAATTGAGACAGGGTAATAAAAGTGTAGAAGAATACTATCAGGAATTACAAATGGGTGTGTTGCGTTGTAATTTAGTGGAGGATGAGGAACCTGTTATGGCTAGATTTTTAGGAGGTTTGAACCGAGAAATTCAGGACATTCTTGCTTATAAAGATTATACTAACGTAACCCGTTTGTTCCATCTTACTTGTAAAGCTGAAAGGGAAGTGCTGGGACGACGTGCTAGTACAAGAACTAATATTTCTGCAGAAAAACCTTCATCATGGCAGCCGCGCACATCTACCTCATTGACCGGACGAGCTCCGGCACCTTCTACATTCCCGAGTCGGTCGACAATATCCACTCCATCCAACGATAAGACATGTGCTTCCCCGACAAATTCAGCAACCACGGCTGTCCAGAAACCAGCCACGAGTGCATCTTCGGTTGCCTCCACGGGAAGGACAAGAGATGTTCAGTGCCATCGATCCAAGGGCTTTAGACACGTGCAACGTGACTGCCCTAACAAGCGTGTTTTGGTGGTCAAAGGAGATGGTGGGTATTCCTCTCCTAGTGATTTTGATGAAGATACACTTGCTTTGCTTGCTGCTGACCATGCAGGTACTGAGGAACAACTAGAAGAGCAAATTGGTGCAGAGGATGCAGATCATTATGAGAGCCTCATTGTGCAGCGTGTACTTAGTGCACAAATGGAAAAGGCGGAGCAAAATCAACGGCATACACTGTTCCAAACAAAGTGTGTTATTAAAGAGCGTTCATGCCGTTTGATAATTGATGGAGGTAGCTGCAACAACTTGGCTAGCAGCGATATGGTCGAGAAGCTTGCACTTACAACAAAATCGCACCCACATCCATATCACATTCGGTGGCTCAACAATAGTGGTAAGGTCAAGGTAACGAGATTGGTACGAATTAATTTCGCTATTGTTTCATATCATGATGTTGTTGAATGCGATGTTGTGCCTATGGAAGCTTGTCATATTCTGCTAGGTAGACCATGGCAATTTGATACCGATAGCATGCATCATGGTAGATCAAATCAATATTCTCTTATACATCATGATAAGAAAATCGTTTTGCTTCCTATGTCAACTGAATTTATTGTGCGTGATGATGTTGCTAAAGCTAAGAGAACTAAAACTGAGATCGATAAGAATGCCAAATCTGTTAGTAGCAGGGAAGATGAGATAAGATTGAAAGGACATTGCTTGCTTGCTACTAAGTCTGATATTAATGAATTGATTGCTTCCACTTCTGTTGCCTATGCTTTGGTGTGGAAAGATGCTTTGATTTCAGTTCACGATATGCAGCATTCTTTGCCCCCGGCTGTTGCTAACCTTTTGCAGGAGTATTCTGATGTGTTTCCAAGTGAGATACCAGCGGGGCTGCCACCAATACGAGGGATTGAGCACCAAATTGACCTTATTCCTGGTGCATCGTTGCCAAACCGTGCGCCATACAGGACAAATCCGGAAGAAACTAAAGAAATTCAGCGACAAGTGCAAGAACTACTCAACAAAGGTTATGTGCGTGAATCTCTTAGTCCTTGTGCTGTTCCGGTTATTTTAGTGCCTAAAAAGGATGGAACATGGCGTATGTGTGTTGATTGTAGGGCTATTAATAATATCACAATTCGATATTGACACCCTATCCCACGTTTGGATGATATGCTTGATGAATTGAGTGGTGCTGTTGTGTTTTCCAAAGTTGATTTGCGTAGTGGGTACCACCAGATTCGTATGAAATTGGGAGATGAATGAAAAACTGCTTTCAAAACTAAGTTTGGGTTATATGAGTGGTTAGTCATGCCTTTTGGGTTAACTAATGCACCTAGTACTTTCATGAGATTAATGAACGAGGTTCTGCGTGCTTTCATTGGGAAATTTGTTGTTGTCTACTTTGATGATATATTGATTTACAGCAAATCTTTCGATGAACATCTTGATCACTTACGTGCTGTTTTTAATGCTTTACGAGATGCACGTTTATTTGGTAACCTTGAGAAGTGCACCTTTTGCACCGATCGAGTGTCTTTTCTTGGCTATGTCGTGACTCCATAGGGAATCGAGGTTGATCAAGCCAAGGTGGAAGCTATACAGAAATGGCCTATACCGAAGGCTATCACGCAAGTGCGGAGTTTCCTAGGACTTGCTGGTTTCTATCGTCGTTTTTTGAAGGACTTCAGCACCATTGCCGCGCCTTTGAATGAGCTTACAAAGAAGGGAGTGCCTTTTAGTTGGGGTAAAACACAAGAGAACTCCTTCAACACGCTGAAAGATAAGTTGACACATGCACCTCTCCTCCAACTCCCTAATTTTGATAAAATCTTTGAGCTTGAATGTGATGCTAGTGGCATTGGTTTGTGTGGTGTTTTGTTACAAGAAGGCAAACCTGTTGCTTATTTCAGTGAAAAATTGAGCGGGCCTGTTCTGAATTATTCTACTTATGATAAGGAATTGTATGCTCTTGTTCGCACATTATAAACATGGCAGCATTATCTATGGCCCAAAGAGTTTGTTATTCATTCAGATCATGAATCTTTAAAACATATTCGTAGTCAAGGAAAATTGAACCGTAGACATGCTAAGTGGGTTGAATTTATTGAATCTTTTCCTTATGTTATTAAGCACGGAAAGAGAATATAATTGCTGATGCTTTGCCTAGGAGATACACCTTGCTGAACCAACTTGATTACAAAATATTTGGATTGGAAACGATTAAAGATCAATATGTTAATGATGCTGATTTTAAAGATGTGTTGCTGCATTGTAAAGAGGGGAAGGGATGGAACAAATTCATCGGTAGTGATGGGTTTGTCTTTAGAGCTAACAAGCTATACATTCCAGCTAGCTCCGTTCGCTTATTATTGTTGCAGGAAGCGTATCGAGGTGGCTTAATGGGGCATTTTGGAGAAAAAAAACGGAAGATATACTTGCTGGTCATTTCTTTTGGCCAAAGATGAGAAGAGATGTGGAGAGATTTGTTGCTCGCTGCACGACATGTCAAAAGGCTAAATCACGATTGAATCCACACGGTTTGTATTTGCCTCTACCTGTTCCTAGTGCTCCTTGGGAAGATATTTCTATGGATTTTGTGTTAGAATTGCCTAGGACTAGGAAGGGACGTGATAGTGTGTTTGTGGTTGTTGATAGATTTTCTAAGATGGCTCATTTCATACCATGTCATAAAACTGATGATGCTTCTCACATTGCTGATTTGTTCTTTCGGGAAATTGTTCGTTTGCATGGTGTGCCCAACACAATTGTTTCTGATCGTGATGCTAAATTTCTTAGTTATTTTTGGAAGACTTTATGGGCTAAATTGGGAACTAAGTTGTTATTTTCTACTACATGTCATCCGCAAACTGATGGTCAAACTGAAGTGGTTAATAGAACTTTATCTACTATGTTAAGGGCTGTTTTAAAGAAGAACATTAAGATGTGGGAAGATTGTTTGCCTCATATTGAGTTCGCTTATAATCGATCGCTGCATTCTACTACAAAGATGTGCCCATTTCAGATTGTATATGGTTTCTTGCCTTGTGCTCCTATTGATTTAATGCCTTTGCCATTTTCTGAAAAACCGAATTTTGATGCTACTAAGCGTGCCGAATTGATGTTAAAACTGAATGAAACAACTAAAGAAAACATAGAGTGCATGAATGCTAAATACAAGATTGCTGGTGATAAAGGTAGGAAGGAACTAAAGTTTGAACCTGGAGATTTAGTTTGGCTACATTTGAGAAAGGAAAGGTTTCCTGAATTGAGAAAATCTAAATTGCTACCTCGGGCTGATGGACCATTTAAAGTGTTAGAGAAAGTCAATGATAATGCATATAAGCTCGATCTGCCTGCGGATTTTGGGGTTAGTACCACATTTAACATTGCAGATTTGAAGCCATATTTGGGAAAAGAAGATGAGCTTGAGTCGAGGACGACTCAAATGCAAGAAGGGGAGGATGATGAGGACATCAACACCAACAATACATCCACTCCGACACAAGTACCTATTGCTAGTCCTATTACTTGTGCTCCTGCGCATCAACTTAATCATCAGGTGAGTTCAAATCTAAGCTCATGTACATCATGTTTAGACCATGGAGACCCGTGTACTCTTGTTTTGCTTAGGAACCAAGGAGGCGACCGAAAGGGAAACGGATTCGCGCAGGCTGGATTCGGACTGCAGAACAGTACCAACTTGTGACGGACACCACGGTCGCATATAAACTCGGATTGGGGCGTTCAAGTACTTCATGAAAAGCTTATGAAGTCTTCTTTCAAACGGATCAGGCCTCATATCCATATCTATTACGAGTCGGCCGCAATCTTAAAATTAATACAGAGTTCTTTTCTGCACATGGTGCTGCGTCACCCTGTTTTGGCCCAATGGGCCGTGTATCAAGTTGAGTCCATTACGGACGCGTCCGAGGGTTGGAGTACGACCCCAACACCCCTGTGGTCGTCCTCCCACGTACTTATACCCCTTAGCCGCCATCAAGGATGCTTGGGTTTTGTTTAGATCAAGTTTAGCCTTCGCTACTTGCTTGCAAGCGCGCGTGCTGGATCAGCCGCCCGTCTTCTTATCTTCGGAACCCCACCATTATTGAGATTGCGTGTGAAACCTTCATTTACATCTAGTAAATTCAGTACTTGTCATATTTATTTTTGCTAGTTCTTCGATTGCTTGCAGGACGAGTGCCCTAGTGGCCGGGTGCCGCGCTCCACAAGATCGCGACAACTATTGGAGGGGATGTATCGGTTGCTAAGGCGCAGCTTGGAAGGCTGTAGTCGGGCCGTGAACGTCGCCTCCATCGACCAATCGAGTTATCCACGCCTCTGATCGAAAGATCGGGAATTAAATTCTAGCGGGTCGCTATCAGCTCCGCCACGAAAACCGGTAACTTAGCAGCGAGCAACCATCCATGCACAGAAAACATCTCTCCAGCTAAATGCGAGGTGCACAGAGAGGAGACATCCAAACTATTGGTGCATGTCAGAGGGCAGCATGGCAACGAACCTCCCGGCAGCCACTGAGCAGATCTCATTTGACATCACATCTGATTCTGAAACATTTGCCTCTCAGATAGGCCGATTCATCCAGGGCCTTGTGATCCAGCCGATCCATCCAAGGCCACGATCAGTTTCATTAGACTTCAAGATATTGTTCAGCATCATCTATGGGCTCATTTATGTAAAAAAAAAGGTTCAATTCCTAAACGAGTTAATCACCAGCTCAACTTTTTCTTCCATTTAAATTAACACAATTAATTTAAAAAGGACATTTCTAGAAATTTGTTGAACATATATGCCGTAACATGCTTACGAATGCTTCTCATGCCAACATAAATACTTGATGTTTTGATCAAGTTTAATGCGCCTAATTAATACCTGGTGTGTTACAATTTAGGTCTGAAATATCTGTGTAGGATATGGTACAAAAAGGATAACTAAACTGGTTACTGAATTACAAAATAGGAATATGACAAATGTAATGGGCAACACTTGTACTACTTGCTTATATCAGTTCATGCAGCAGGCTGCTCAAGCGCCGGGGACTCCATTGCTTATGTCAATGCAACTGGTACTAGCACTAACCTCCAGTATTATGATTATGCTTGCACCAGCTTGGTGGCCACCTAATTTTTCTCTCAAAACTGTATTATGCAGCCTCTAATTTTTCATTAAAAAGTTAATTTTTCATTAAGCACCAGTTCCAATCAATTCTGGAGAATGAAAAGCTTTATTTGGCAGGACATAGTTATATTAGACCAAATTTATCATATAAAGAGGAATAATGATAGTTCCTAATGTTGCCACATTCGAGATGAAGATGTCATAAAGCTACCTTGGTGAACAGCTCCTTTGAGAATGGATGGCAGCTTACCGGCTGTTAGTCAAATGTTCCAAGCCGTCAATCATTGTGCCTGCCTTCAGATTGCTAACATGAGAAATCTGAAACATGCCTTCTTAAGCCTGCGACAACCAAGCAGCTCAGGCAACAACAGTATTGTTTCAATGATGCTTTTGCGTCGACGTAATTGCACATTAATATTTGTCCTTTTAGAGATTAGCTTAAGCCTCTCTAGACTATACTAACTCCATTTCAAGATACAAGGCGTAGTTTGACTCGGCACAACCTCCAAAATTATACTTTGAGTCATAATTTCTCCTAAGCTATAATGTTTGTAGCAACAAAAACCATAAGAAAGTATTTTTAAAGGTGAAACAAGATACAGTTTTCATATAACAAAACTTTTATCATGTGAGCCTAATTGTTGATTGAAGATCACGTGGTTTGGCTCCTGAAATGCGTGCACACGTAAAAACACGAAATGAAGGGGGCATCTATCAGCAACAAGTGTTGAACCACTGTTGTACAATTCGAGGTTTTCCGCAAATTTCAAGTTCGAATTGGAGTACTGTTGAATAATTTAGAAGAAAAAATAAAAAGGAAAAGAAGGTGCCTTCAGACTAGGCGAATGAGCCACTCTAGGTCACTTGGAATGAGCAGCTCACCAGCCCATCTGTGAGCCTCAAGGAAGGGATATTGTCCTCTTCTAACTAAAACATTGGCAGAAAGTTGTTCATTGCACCTGTTCGTATCACTTGTGCAGTTGTGCTGCCACCGCTGATATTTTGCACAATTTCACCAGTAAACCCGCTTGTCAGGATAGCTAGTGCAATGGGTAACAGCCCATCATCACCAATTTAGTCTTTAAAAATAAGACTATCCTGAAAAATCTTAGTGCCATGACATAGCTTCATTTCATCCTCACTACAATGCCAATTTGAAAAAGAAAAATAAAACCCACCAATGAGATTGAAACGGCGGCTAATGTACAAAGCCCCTAATCACCATAATTTAAGTGGTTTCCCTTTTTTTTCTAACATTCTAGTGAAGATTTGTAACTGAACTGATGCTGCCATCATTTCAGAAATTATCACTAGGAACAACATCGAGAAATGGAACAAATGAAAAAGAGTATGACCTGGAGATCTTGCAACTAAATCGTGTAGCCGAAATTACATGTCAGGTCCAAATTACATGTCAAGCCTTTTTCCATTTACGGTTCTAACAAGAATTGACACCTAATTGCTAATTGTATATACATGTACGTGCACTCCAGGACCTGCTTTGCTTCTGCTGATCAGGCCTCTGCTTGCTGTGGTCGCTTTCTAGGCTGCTACATCTTGGTCATACAAGAGGATGGAACAGAGCCGAAGCCGACAGAGAAAAAGTAGCGAATACGAACCTCCCGTTAGACACACCCTCAAAAGAAAAGACCCCGACCCTCGCATGGTGTATTTTTCCCTGTACATGCTGTCATTTTGGCAGCTGAAGTGTAAATGCTAGATCACCTTCTCTCACTGCATGTGGGCCAACAGAGAGATACATAACAGGTGTTTTGAGAATTGTGCATTACCTCAAAGCAAACTACAGCGGAAGTTCAATAGATATGAGAAGGCTTCATTTTAATTGCCATGCAATTGCACAATAGGCAAGCTGCGGAAATACCTCATCTGGTCATTTTTTTCCCCCTGCAAAGCACCCTATCCAGTCCAATTGCATCCTAGAATGATGATATGCTAACAAGTTTGACAAAAAAAAAATCACTGAAAAGAAAAAAAACTGTTAGTTTCTATAGTTACCAAATAGTAGTAACAAGATTGGCGAAAATGTATGACAACTTACAAGGAGCTCAATCAAATTTTATTACTAGCCCTGTGTTTGCATGAGGGATACATCACATGCTTGATCCAGCTGAGGAGCAAAATTCCTTAATGCGCAAAAAATACCACAATTAAGTATCTGCACAATGAAGTTTTATTGCAAAGAAGAAACATGGACGATATAAAAAAAATGCCTCGTTGTTAAAGTTAAAACAGAGCTGATGGGTATAAAATCCACTGCACAAGATATGAAACCAGTGAATCACACCCTACTACGCTGTTTTACCTAAAAAAACTGGTACAGATCAAAACTTCAGGTACAGATCAAAACTTTAGCATACTTCAAGAGGGCACTCTCACTCTGTAGTCCTACAAGAACACTAGACAAAATTTTATTGACTGGTTCTGTATACCTCCAGAATGAAAATATATAGAGAGGGCATCTAATGTCTAGTTCTGTATCAAACCAACATATAACAAGATTTAGGATTTCATCAATAACTCAATAAGAGAAATATATTTTGACTCTAAAAAGCATAACTGTAGCACATATATCAATACAAAGAAAGAAGGCTGCTTTTAAGTGCGGAGGAGCTTATAAAATAGGCAAGCTAAGGAAGCAACCCCATCTGGTCAACTTTTACTGCAATACATTGAATCCAACTGAATTTCACCCCCATAGTGATCAAACATTAAACGGTTTGCTAAATCCAGAATAATATAGAAAGCAAAAAAGAAGTGCTAGTCCCAATAGTAAATAAAATTGTAACAAGTTCAACCAATAATGCATAAGAACTTATAAGCAGCCGAAATATTAATACAAGACTTGTCAAAGCAGGAGAGAATGCATCATATTATTGATTCAGCTGAGAAAAAAGCAAGATTCGCTACAGTACCAAAATGTTTCAGCCACAACTAAGTAACTACATAAACTTTAAATGCAGAGAAGTGCCAGGAGGGTATCATATGCTGCAGGATATCGAATTCTTGCCTCATTATTGAAGTTACAACTGAATTGATGGGTTACAAAATCCACTGCAAGAGCTAAGAAATCAGTGAATCAACCCTACTTTGGGGTTACCTAAAACAAATTGGTACAGATCAAAACTCCAAAACATCAGCATCCCTCTTGAGGGCTCAAACACTACAGATATTTCTATTGACTGTATAACAAACCTTTAGTAGGCTCACGAAGATATGCATCCATATCATATCCTACAAGATGCATTCGCCATGCAAGTGCCTGCGCGTCCTTTCTTCTATGACAGATACAAAGATTCCTAAGTAACCGATTGCCAACAGGTTGTGACATAATGAAGCGTCTACTCAATGTATAGAGCATAACATCAACTGCTGCATTTAGATTTCTTTCCCAACATAGGTATTTGGTAAGAAGAGAACAGCAAGCTGGTGTGACATCAATGCCTAACTCCTCAAGTATACGAAAAATCTTGAGGGCATCATCTATTCTCCTTGCTTGACAGAGGCCTATGAGCCAAATGGTGTAAGGGCTTGAGCTTACTGAACCATGCTCTTGGTCTATCTTGATTAGCTCCCTAACTGCTTCGTCCAGGGAATCATCTTCGAACTTTTTCCGGGCACTAGCAATAACTTCATCTTCGGCTGAGAGATTGTACTTTTTGGGCAGGTGACCAAACCATAGGTTGATTGCTTGTGATAATTTCTGCTTCCTGCATAGTGATTTCATCATGCTATTGTAGATTGGCAAACTAGGGGTGCCACCACTCTGTAACATGTCCTGGAACAACATCATTGCATCATTATCTCTGTGTGCCCTCAACAGTCTATCAATAAGCGTCCCATAAGTGAACTCATCAGGAGTGAGCCCCTTGAGTTGGAGCTCTTTGAAGAGCCTAAGTGCTCCATCAAGATTCCTCACTTTACACAGTCCATTTATCAGTGTGTTATATGTGACAACATCAGGAACTACACCACTGTCTATTATACCTCGAAGAAGCTTGTAAGCTTTCAGCACCTGCCCAGACTGACACATACTGTTAACCAGCTTCTGCAGGCTCTCGCTGTCCCTCACCTGGTTTGCGCCAAGTGTCAGTCGAAGGAATAAAGAAGGGTTATTTCCCATCTCCATCTTATAAAAAAGCATCCGAGCTTCCTCAATCCTGTGTTCCCTGTAGAGCCCATTGATAAGCGCATTGTATGTCATAACAGTTGGATGACAACCAACTTTCCCCATCTCATCAAAAACCTGCAATGCCTCATCTACAAGTCTTTTCTTGCACAGCCCACATATCATGATAGTGTGTGTAGTGGTGTCCATGACCACATTATTCTGCGCCATCTCTGACCTCAACGAGCGAGCTCCATCCAGATCACCAGCATCACAGAGGGCCTTCAGCAGCGTGTTATAGCAGAAGGTGTCAGGAGTAAAACCTTTCTCTTTCATCTCATCCAGAAACATGAAGGCATCCTTGATTCTTCCGGCCTCTGCGCAACCACGAATCATTACAGTGTACAGGACAACGTCCGGTGAGACATCAGTCCGTTCCAACATCTCCTTGTACCACTGGAATCCCTCGTCGTGCCGTCCAGCCTGGAATAAACCGTCAATCAAGCAGCTGTACCCCTTCAAGCCAAGCACAAAGCCCCCAGTACCATGGAGTACCTCAAGCCGCTGAATGGCCTCGTCAACCCTACCAGCCTTGCATAGCCCGCTAAGGAATGCATTATAGGTGACCTCATCGGGCGGACACCCTTTGTCTTTCATGGAGTGCAGCAGGTCCTCAGCTTCCTTGAGCTGCCCGGCATTGCACATGGACGACAGTAAGACGGTGTGCGTCTTGACATCAGGCACGATCCCCCTCTGGAGCATTTCATCAAACAGCTTGAGCGCGTCCGCGGCAGTTCCCCGCTTGCAGAGCCCATCCATGAGCACATTGTACGTGGCCCTATTGGGTGGGCAGCCGGTGGTAACCATCCTGTTATAGAGCGCCAGGGCAAGGGGAACGACACCGCTGTCAACGAGGACCCTGAGGACGGCGTTGTAGACGAAGGCAGTGGGGCGGCACCCGAACTCGCCCTCCATCCGGGAGAAGGCGTTGACCGCCTCGTGGTGCCGGCCGGCGGAGGCGTGGGCGAAGACGAGCGCCTCGAATGCGGCGGCGGGGGGCCGGAGGCCCGCGGCCTGGGCGTCGGCGATGGCGTCGTACATGGCGGCGTCGGCGTCGGTGGCGAGGAGGATGGGGACGACCGCGCGGGAGTGGAGGAGCGGGGAGCGGAGGCGCGGGGAGAGCGCGGAGAAGAGGAAGAGGCGGAGGCGGGATGCGGGCGGGAGCGCGGCGCAGAGGAGGGCGTCGGCGACGGAGTGCGGGTTGAGGCGGCGCGAGAGGAGGGAGAGGCATGGGAGGAGGGCGGGGAGCGACGGCGGCAGCGTGGAGAGGAGCGCGTGGAGGGCGTCGCCGGCGTCGAGCTCGGCGGCGAGGGGAGGGGCGGAGGTGTGGATGGGGGCGGGGCCGGAGAGGAGGGGGAGGGGGAGCGGAAGAAGGGAGCGTGCCGCCGCCGCACATCTCATAAGGTCATCGAGGTGGATCGAGGCGGACCGAGGAGGAGGCAGATCGCGGCAGCGGCAGCGGCGGCGGCGGGAGCAGGAGAGGCAGGAGGGGTAGTGCGTGCGGGCGGCGAAGACGGGGAGAGGGAGGGCTTCGCTGTTCTTCGCTGGATGAACTGGTTTACTGGTTGAATTAGTTATCTTTTTTTTCTTCAAAATTTGACAGGGAAAACAATAACAAAATCTTTGGTACACGTGGTAAAACAACAAAATTTGACAGCAAACATTATGCATCTAAAAATGCTAAAACAATTTAAAATGGATAGAGTACCAATTAACATTGCTACGTAAATTGACACCCTCGGATATATAGAGTTTACATCACGACTAAGTACATACAGTGATAGTGATCGCGACGGAACATTGAAGTTCTTATAGCAAATTTTGAAGTGGGTTGCGTCTATTAACACCTAAAATGATAAGAACATACATGGAGCGAAACTCCCTCACCGTGAGCTACCTTCGCAAGCGTAACATTTTCTATTGTTGATTTTTCTAACGGTGAAATGCAGGTACACAGAACTAGGTAAGTCTCATAACAACCCAATAAGAGCATATCTCCGTCTGTTCCTCAATAAAAAGTCTCCCAATAAGATAGTATTGGGATGTTCCAATATCATTTTTATAATTATTGGGTGAGATATTTTTACAGTTTCCCAATAAGAGTATCTCCAAGAATCTCTATAATTTCACTCTTTAAATCATCATTTAGAAAGTTATTTGCATAAAAATCGTTTTCTATATCTTTACGTTTTCCAACAGCTTTTCTATATCTTGTGTGCACTCTGGAAAGCTATTCTCTTGTCTATATTTAGCTAGCGACAAAACCGGAATAGAGAGTGACTATGTTTGAATAACCAAATAAAGAAGTTGTTGGAAGGTACCTTTTTAATAAAAACTCCAAAACTAGCAATTAAGAAAACTTTAAAGAGTCTTTTGGAGTTGCTCTAACCACATCCCAATATAGCTAACAAAATTCTCCATTTATCTGAGAGGAATTGGGGTGAAATATTGGGATAATCTAATAGTTATTGGGTAAAGGGAGCGGTTTTATGGACCGGTGGAGTATATTTTTTTTCCAATATTACCAGTTTATAACTGAGGAAAAGGAGATTACCTCTCAAAGATCTGAGTACAATAGTCATTAGGAACTAGAATGGAAGAGCACAATAGTCATTCGGGACTAGAATGGAAGAGCTCCGCGCATGACGATCGTTCTTGAAAGTATATTTAGCATTCTTTGTGGGTTTTGATGATTAACGACACTACTAAATTTAAGAAGTTCATGGAAAGGTGAAAGTTCCATTAATAATGTTATACTGACATGGGAAACCTAGAAACAAAGAAAAAGACATCACATGATTATTTTAAAAATATTTTAATAGATTTTGATTTAAATTATTAATATAACACTACCAATAGACATGTAAGGATGATTGTTTTAGACTGCCTCAGGGCATTACTGGATCAAAGGTTGAATAAGTTTTTCCTTGTTTTGTTTTAGAAAATTTGAAAAGAGAAATTACTTTCATACACCTAAAACTTAGTACAGGCAAACATTACTTCTTCAACGAGTATGAACATTTGTACTTAATGAATATTACATATTGTGATGGCGATAAAGGGAAGGTTGATATGGAAATGGAGTACGCCACAATTTAAAGACAATAAAAGAGGTATGGTTGCTAATAATTTCATGTTGAGTGCACAAATCCATATAGTAACAAGGTAAGAAGTAACATAAATTCCCATCATTCTTTATGGTGACAAGGGCACAACTTGCATTACTTTGAAATAAAGTTGCATACAAACACCTTCTATCATGGTCTTTCAAAAAAAAACTTCTTCCATATCCTTCTAGTTAAGTGGGCAAATCTATGAGTCTTGGTTGAATAGTATTTGGTCAAGTACCTTTTGTGTTTATAGAGCTGCTGCTCACGTTAATGACAATGGTAATCCAATCAGGTAGATATTATTGTTAACCATGTCAATGCTATTTTCTTATTTTTTTTCCACATAAATAATAATGACTTATATCAATATATTATTATTGGCAACAGATGCCTGAGCCTTATTGGTATTATTCTTCTACTGCCGTGCAAAAGTTTCAACGCAGGAAAAAGTTTTGAATTATCCTCGTAAAGCACCTCTTGAGTTGGTTGTCAGGGTCCCGTATATATCATGGAGCCGTGAAGTAATATGATGTGCTTGTTTAATTTAAACCATGGGTACTTTGGGTAGTTTTTCTTTTTTGAGGTCGTACCTTGGCCCTTGGGTAGTTGGGTGACCTTCTATCATGTTTCATTAGCCTTCATGGATAACTTGTCATATAGATATGGAAATATATCCTGAAAAACAACCCATAATGTAAGTGAAAGGGTTGTTGTAAATATAGTCCGAATGTGCATGTTCTGTGATTGCTCTGGTCATCAGCTCTTTTTTTTTTTGTTATGGGTTGCCGTTGTCATGGGATTACTGAACAATTATGTTATTATGTGGTTCTATCATTGCTTCAAATTTCTGAAAAATCTATCTTGGTGTCATGCTAATTGCTTGCTCTGTCAACTCCAAAAATGAACAAGCAATTAAGACATATACTAATCACGCATTCTAAGGAAATTCTCACATTAGTCGAAAATTCTCTCACACACAATTAATCTATACATATACTAACACGGAGTCGTGTTAATCAAAACTCTCTCTCTCTCTCTAATGAAATAGTATGCAATTATGGAATTGATCTATTAAATTTTTTTATGGAACAGAAATTGCCAACTTGAGTTGGGTGAATGGTTGGTATTTACAAAGAATGATATTGTATCCTTTGCTGTCTCTTTGTGGAGAGATTTTAAATCTGTGGGGCATGAAAAACAAAATATTTTGTTAAGATATCGTGTTAGCGGATCCAAACAATCATTTAATGTGTGGGAATCAAACACTTTTTTGTTGAAATCTACATGTTCATGTATTAGGTCCAGTTTTCTCAAAAGTTTTTTATTTAATCTAATATCACGTTTAAACCAAAAAAAATTGTTGCTGGTACAAATACAGTTGTGATATATATATATATATACATATATATATATATAGATATGCTATTGGGAGCCACCCCCACCGGTCCACGTCAAGCCCAGGCGTATATAACTGCACCCACCCATCCCCAAACCCTAATATCCCCTCCCCCCTCATCGGACACCCCTCACCCCACCCCTGCCTCTAGGCCCGGCGGCGGCTTGCATCGGCGGGCGTCGTGACGGAGGAGCAAGGCTGCGGCGCGTGGGCGGAGGAACGGCGGCGCGGCTCTTGGCTCGTGCGGGGCGCGGGCGGAGCAAGGACCCGCGGCGGCACAGGTGGAGCACGGCAGGCGCGGCCAGTGGCGGCTGTGCATGGGGGAGCAGCGGAGAACCAGCGGCCGGCCAAGGGATGACGCGGCGGCGCGGTCAAGGTTCGCGCTAAGAGACCCGGCGACGCGGCAAGGCTGCGCGCGCGGGTGCTCGTGTAGGATCAAGGATACCGACTAGAGAGGGGGGGGGGGGGGGGTGAATAGGCGGTTCCAACTAAAAATACAAACACTACACAAATTTAATTAGAACCACAAGAGAGCTCTATTCCAACTAAGAGTTAGCACTAGTGGGGTTTTGCAACCTAGGGTGACAAGATGCAATTCAAGCTCTAGAAAAGTAAATTGCTCAAAGTAAGTTGCAATAATAAAATGAGCAAAGAAATAACCGAGCACAAGACAAGAATTTTTCCCGTGGTGTCGATGACTTGCCGGTCACCCCTAATCCACATTGAGGTGGATTCAAAGCTTTCAACCGCTCCTCTATCAAGAACCACTCTTGATCTTGAGACGGCTTGAAATAATGAGCCTCTCCAAACCTCGATTCCACTAGAGTTGATCTTCACCACTCCGACGAGGCGACCACAAGGACCTCTCACAATTAATCCGGGGTACCTTCACAACCTTCTTGAAGGGCTCAACGTATTTGTGGCAGAACCACCTTAATTAATTCGGCTCAAGTGTCCTAACCATCACCACGAGGGCAATCAGGGCTAACTCGCACTTCAAACCGAGTAATCCACTGGTCTGTCGGGTAACATCCCGATACAACCACTGGTTTTCCGATCAAAACAACACATACAAAATACTCGCACGAAGGCGAGCCCAGAGATTACAACATTCCACAAATTTTACATAAAAGGGATCGACATAAATTTATTATTACAGACCAAGTTCAAATTCATAAACCAAGTACTTCCGAATTTCAAAAGTAAAAGAGTTCTTCAGAGTTCATTGCAGCGGAAAATAAACGATAGTTCATGTGCATTTTGAACCTTACCACTCTCAATCAACGCATTTTGAATTTCAGATATATATGACCATGATGCATGCACGCCCTATTCGTCCTCACAAAATAAAACAATTGCCAAATAGCTTTGGTCTTACGGGGTTAGTTTCGGTGGCATACATAATACGTCTCTCACTATAATAGCTAGTTGAATTTCTCTAACCGTTCTTTGACCTATCGTAATCGTGGTTAGTGTACCTGCAGAAGATTGACAGAGCATAATATATCCATTGAACCTTTCATGCCAGCACTCATGAAAGCGTCCGCATTCATTACCGTTTACTATAGAAATGACATCCGTACAATTACCGCCGTACAGTCAACGTTAACATACGCTATCAAGATAGCGTATTCACGGGGGTACCGTCTTGAGATGGGGGCATGAACGACGATCGCCATACCCTGCGTCAAACCTTTTACTCCTAATATAATCAACTAATAGTTGGTATATTGGAAGCACCTCAAGTAGGCCACTGCTTGAGGGCAGCGTTCGGCTCGCATCACTGACAGGAAGGCAAAGCTCTCTCAGTTGGCTGAGGATTCTTACCTTCTTACCTTAGCGATGAGGTCGTTACAGAAATTAAGGGTCGGTTGAGCATAAAAGTAAGTTTCGACATAAAGTAATGTGCTGGAAGTCAGTTGATAATATACATAAGTTAGATAGCCACCTAATAACTTTCCCATAATCCTAGGGATTTACGAACTAGGTACCATCCTTAACGAACCAACATATTTTTCAAACACGATTTTTGTGATCAATCTTTATGAAAACAAGTTTTCAAGGCTTGTCATACTCTCTGGTGTATGTATTTCGGCTCTGATACCAGCTGTGGCAGAATCACCTGAATTAATCCGGCTCAAGTGCGCTAACTATCACCACGAGGGCAATCAGGGTTAACTCGAACTTCAAACAGAGTAATCCACTGGTCTATCGGGTAACATCCCGATACAACCACTGGTTTTCCGATCGTATTTTAGATCAAAGGGTTCGACATAAATTTCTTATTACAGACCAAGTTCAAATTCATAAACGAAGTACTTTCGAGTTTCAAAAGTAAAAGAGTTCTTCAGAGTTCATTGTAGCGGAAAATAAACGATAGTTCTACTCAATGATACAAGATGTCTCGATGAAGCCCGTACAAGACATCACTCGGCATTATCATCATTGGCCGGGGACGCATCCCATTCCACCGACCAACCAGGAGGAAGAGTACACGACCAAGTCAAACTAGCAACCATGTCCTCAAAAGTCTCACCTGAAAATAAAGCCACAAGTAAAGCTGAATATACTAATACTCAGCAAGACTTACTCGACTAGTGGAATATACTTAGCCGACTCCTAGACATGCAAGGCTTTTGGCTTGAGGGGTTTGTTTTCCCGAAAAGTGACTAAGAATATGTCCTTATTTTAAAGTTTTAATTTCAAAATTCTAATTCAATTAACCATTCTAAGTGTGCAACTATCCAACAACACACATGGTGGAAGAATTAATTTGCATCCAAGAACATTCATCATCATCAGCTAGCCTTGGGCTCTTCCGAACTTTGGTTCGGGTCTTCGACAACTTCAGTTAGATTAACTTGTGCTTCACGCTGCTCACTCTCGGACTTGGGCACCAACTCGTACGTCCTGTCAGCGAGAGTAGTTGATTCTATATGAATGCACAAGTATGAGCGGTGTTGATGGGTTATTTAAATCAAACATTTTACTATAAAGTTGTAAACACAAAACTCCAAGTTATATTTATGAAAGAACTTTACTAACAGTACATGGGCAATCATTTATTGAGTATAAACCAAACTTATTTATTTCACTATGTGAAAGGGGGTGTTTTCATAAGTCATTACATGCAGCCATTTTTCTTTTTCACTAACAACACAAGGCAATTAAAGTGACACACATTAACTAGAGCTAGACATAGTTTATGTTCTTGAAAATTTTATGCAGAGCACACTTCTTGGCTACAATCCCACTGTAAAAATTTCAGAGCATTTCATGCAACAGATTAAACATGAAAAATAAACCTAAACAGCTACAGCTAGAAATTAGTTCTATTTATAAAGAATAAACTATGCAAGTATTGATGCTCACAATTTTACTGAGTTCTTATTGACGTATGGTGAGTCTACTGTGAATTTTTTGGTTTTTATTATGTAAGTTACAGGGCATAGAAAATATAGAAAAATAAATCTACAATCATCAAGTTTCATTTTTACTGACAAGTCTACTGAGCTTCTGAACCCCAAATTTTTCTAGCATGCTGAACTACTCATGTATTTGCTCCGGTAAAATTATCATGCTTTTCTAAGTAAAGAAACTATTGATTATGATTTTTATGCACCTATACATGAACAAAATAAAAAGAGCATGATATACAGTAGCATTATGCCTCAAATGTTTATCATAGAACTTAAGCAACAAGAAGAATCTACTGTAAAATTTTCATAAGCGTATCTACAGTATAACATCCTGAACTAATACGTCTAGCAATTTATTGCCAAACAAGATTTATCAAGAGCTTCTTCTAGTAACCAGTGCTAGCCTTGAAATTTTTACACAAGCATTATCATCATGTGTACATGCTACCATAAAAATAACATGTCTATTCAGATCTTTAAGCATCAGTTATGAAAAAGACAATTAGAACTAGTATTAAAACACTATTAAACATAAATCCGTTGTTGCAGTAAAAACTTTAAACTAAAGAATGTCATATTATGGTTCCAGGGTGTAGACCTGTTCACAAGGATTCCAAAAAGACCTCATTTGCTATTTTACGATTTTTCTGTGATTTTACAAATGACAGCCTTTAAAAACAAAAGTTAATTCGAATTCTCGCAGATAGGTCCCTGAAACTAGCCGGAGGTGGGAGCCCCACGGCGAGCTCCTCACGGCGGCGGCAATAGTGGCCTCGGTGGTGGGTCTGTGCGCAAGAAGGGCTCCGTGCTGCCTTTTGTAGGAGGCAGAGAGGAGGGAGGAGGGGCTGGGAGGGCCGGCAGGGCTGGGCTGCGCCATTGGGCGACAGAGGCGATGGCCGGGCGTCGGGTTGGGCGAGCAGCTGCAGCAGCGGCTCCGTGGTTGGCTTGGCACGGCGCGGCGACAGGCATCGCACGACGCATGGCGCGCGTGCGTGGGGCGAGCTCGTGGCGCAGGGAGGGAGCTTGGCGTGGGCAGAAGCGTGGGCAGCCATTGGCTTGGCATGGCTCGGGTGGCAGAGATGCTCGGCCACCTGGCCGTTGGCCATGCCCACGAGGGAGAGAGGAGGGGGGGGGGGGGGGGGGGGGCTGAGAGGGGAATAAAAGAAACGCGAGGGGCTGGAAAGAAAATTCTCATTTTTCTCCAAAAATTGTGTGAAAGCTCAAAAAGTTTTGAATATGAAAGTTGTGTAAAATTTCAAAATCTTCAACTTTTGTTTCAGGAAAACATTTATTCGAGTTATGGTTCAAAAGTTATTTGAAAAACTCAAAAAGCTTGATTCGGATGGCATGTCATTTCATGGGCAAAATTTCCTATTCTCCCCTAGGCTTTAACTAGGCTTTTGTTTAATGTGACATGCATGATGTGCCCATTTAATTTCGTAGTCATATTTGCATCGATGTGAAAGTTATTTAAGTCGTTTGATTAAAGTACATGTACACATGCACATATACATATACATATACATGTATACATATCCTGTAGAAGCAAGGTATGAGAAATTTATTTAAATTTTTCTTAGCTCTTCATTTATATTATTACACTAATGACCTGGTTTTTGTCATTTTGACACCTAGGGTGTCACAGCCTTCCCCCCTTAAAAGAATCTCATCCCGAGATTCAGACAATAAGCTTAGTGTGGATAGTGTGTACCTTTGGTAGAGTCGAGAAAACCGGGGAAATTTTGGTTTAGATTGCTTTCCGTTTGCCATGTGGCTTCTTCTTCGGTGGGATGATTCCATTGAATTTTGTACATTTTAATCACTTTCCTTCTAGTGCCTCTTTCTTTTTGATCAAGGACTTTGATAGGATACTCAACATATGAGAGGTCGGGCTCTACCAATATATCTTATTGTTCAACAATCTCGGTTGGCTGCATGAAAGACACATGAAAGACATCATGGATGGCTGTAAGCTAAGGGGGCAGTCGTAATCTATAGGCCACGGGTCCACAACTCTCGATGATTTTATAGGGACCAACATATCGGGGAGCTAGTTTTCTTTTGACTCCGAATCGTTGTACACCCTTGGTTGGTGAGACCTGAAGGTAGACATGATCACCAACTTCAAATTTTAGTGGCTTTCTCCTCCGGTCGAAATAGCTCTTTTGCCTGGATTGTGCGGCTCTAAGATTTTCTTGTATTACTCTCACTTTTTCCTCTACCTCGATTACCAAGTCTGGTCCAAATATTTTGCGTTCTCCGGTTTGGGACCAACTCAAAGGAGTTCGACACCTTCGACCATACAAGGCCTCAAATGGTGCCATTTTTAGACTCGCTTGATAGCTATTGTTGTATGAGAACTCTGTTAGAGATAGGCATTTGTCCCAACTCTTGTCATAGTGAATGACACAAGCTCTAAGCATGTCTTCAAGAATTTGATTCACTCTTTCAGTTTGCCTGTCAGTTTGAGGATGATAAGCTGAGCTTCAGATCAATTTAGTACCAAGAGATGCTTGCAATTGTTCCCAAAAGCGTGCTACAAATTGAGCACCGCGATCGGAAATAATTGTCTTCGGTACTCCATGTAGGCCAACAATGCGGTCGAGATGAATCTCGGCATATTTCTTGACAGTATAGGTGGTGTGCACGGGAAGAAAATATGCCGTCTTTGTGAGCCTATCAACGATAACCCATATGGAATCATGTTTCTGTGAGGTGCTTGGCAACCCAACAATGAAATCCATACTTATGTCTTCCCATTTCCAGGAGGGTATAGGCAAGGGTTGGAGTGTACCGGCTACTTTCAAGTGGCTAGCTTTTACTCTCTGACATGTGTCACATTCTGTTAGCAATTTCCTTTTTCATTCTAGTCCACCAGAATTTTGCCTAAGATCTTGATACATTTTGCTACTGCCGGGGTGAATAGAAAACTTGGAAAGATGTGCTTCGTCAAGAATTTGTTTGCGGAGCTCATGATTCTTTGGAACGGCTATGTGACTTTCAAACCATAGAACTCCCTTATGGTCTTGGCGGAAACATTTATACTTCTCCTCTCCTTGAGAGAGTTTTTGTTTGATGATCTTAACACCTTCATCATGTAATTGTGCCATGATGATTTGATCGTGAAGAGTGGGTTCAACTGAGATGTGATTCAAAGTGCCTTGGGGAATCATTTCCAAATTAAGCTTCCTCATTTCTGAACATAATGTTCCATTTTAGAATTCCACTGATAGGCAATGGCAATGAGCCTTGCGGCTTAGTGCATCCGCGACTATATTAGCCTTGCCTGGGTGATAGTGCACCTTGAGATCATAATCTTTGATTAATTCTAGCCATCTTCTTTGTTTCATATTCAGATCGGCTTGAGTGAAGATATATTTGAGACTTTTATAATTAGTGTAGATATTTCAATGAGTACCCATAAGATAGTGTCTCCAAATCTCGAGAGCATGAATGATAGCCGCTAACTCAAGATCATGTGTTGGATAATTCTGCTCATGGGGCCGAAGAGCTCGTGAGGCGTAAGCAATAACTCAATTATCTTGCATAAGCACACAACCAAGACCAGTGCCAGATGCGTCACGGTAAACATCAAACGGCTTGGTGTTATCGGGTTGAGCTAAAACAAGGGCTGTAGTCAAATGTTCTCTGAGAGTGTGGAAAGCTTTTTCACATTTCTCATCCCACACAAACTTTACTCCCTTTTTCAATAGTTCAGTCATAGGCTTAGCAATTCTGGAGAAATCCGGAATGAAGCGGCGATAATAACCGGCTAAACCAAGGAAACTGCGAATCTGATGAACAGAGGTAGGAGGTTTCCAATCCATCACCTCTTGTACCTTGCTGGGGTCAATGGCTATGACTTTGCTGGAAATTGTGTGGCCCAAGAATTTCACACGGTTCAACCAAAATTCACACTTGGACAATTTAGCATGGAGCTGATGGTCCCTGAGACGTTGAAGAATAATGTGCAAGTGCTTAGCATGCTCTTCCTCATTCTTGGAATAAATAAGGATGTCGTCAATGAAAACCACAACGAACTTGTCGAGCTCGGGCATGAATACCGAATTCATGAGATACATGAAGTAGGCAAGAGCATTTTTGAGACCAAAAGACATGACTAAATATTCATATAGCCCATATCGTGTGGAAAAGACAGTCTTAGGAATATCACATGGACGAATCTTTATCTGATGATATCCAGAACGGAGATCAATCTTTGAGAAAACCTTAGCTCTAGATAACTGATCAAAGAGAACATCAATGCGGTGAAGGGGGTATTTATTTTTGATAGTCGCCGCATTGAGAGGCCGGTAATCAACACACAACCCCAAGGTCTCATCCTTTTTCTTTACAAAGAGGGCTGGGCAACCCCAAGGTGATGCGCTAGGACGAATGAAGCCTTTGTCTAGAAGTTCCTGGAGTTGTATTTTGAATTCCGCCAATTCTTTTGGTGGCATTCTATAGGATCTTTTTGATATAGGTGCAATACCTGGTTGTAGTTCAATAACGAACTCAATATCCCTATCTGGTGGCATTCCTAGCAGGTTATCTAGAAAAACATCGGCATACTCACTTACCACTGGAATATCTTCTAGTTTGATTCCTTCCATCGTGAAGGCACAAGAGTTTATGCACTCTCGGAATGGAAAATAAAGAGTAGTGGCTGCATGAGTTGGGGAATTGATTTCAACGGCCCTTGAAAGAATATCTAATGTCACCCCATGTTGAGTCATCCAATCCATTCCTAAAATAATATCCATACTCTCAAGTGCCAATAGGATAAGGTCAGTTTTGATGGTTTTGCTACCCAATTTGATTGGTACGTGCCTTATGATTTGATTGGAAGCAATTTTACCACCCGGTGTGGATATCATATACGACCCTTTTGTGTGACAAAAATCCAAGCCCACTTTTGCACCAAATTTTGTACTAATAAAACTATGTGATGCACCAGAATCAAACAATATAACTGCAGGCTTAGTATGGATAAAGAATGTACCCGTCATCACTGGTTCTGCTTCAGGAAGTTCTGCAAGAGTGGTGAAATTGATCCGCCCTTGTTTGACCTGAATGGTCTGCCTCTTGCCTTTGTTCTTATTGTTTTGGTTAGAGCCTTGGCCCTGATTTGGCTGCCTAGGCCGAGGGCATTCTCGAGCAAAGTGACTGGAACTGTGACGACCCTGGTTTTTGCAATTCCAAAAATAATCAATGACATTAGCCTAACTCCATGTTTAAAACCAACTAATGAGAGGGTGGAAAGAATTAAAACGGGTTCAGCTGGAATTCAAATTTAATTTGGGCACATTTGGACACATTTGAAACTTTTAAAATAACTTTAAAACCATAAGCCAAATGAAATTTTGCCTGAAACCAAAGTTGTAGAACTTTTTATTTTGAGCAACTTTCGTGTTCAAAAGTTTTTGAAATTCAAATCAGAAAGAGGAGAAAACGCCCTGTTTGCACCCAGCCCCCTGAACTTTTTCGAATTTTTGCACTTCGGTCCCTCGTTTCTCCCCCTCTGCTCTGCCGCGCCGCGCGCGCTCGCCCGCCCGCCGCGCGCCAGGTGGCCGGCGTCGCCTGACCGGCGCGAAGCGCCAGGCCAGTGGCCGCCGCACCACCCCGCCACGGCCGGCTTTGCCCCGCCCCGACGCCGCGCGGCCAGTCCCCGCCCGCGCGTGCTGCCGCGCCCAGGCCGCCGCCCGCTCGCCCAGTGGCCGCGCTCCGCCGTGCCGCCCCGGCCCCGCGCCCCGCCAGCTGCCGCGCCTGCCCTCCGCCCGAGCCGCTGCAGCAGCTGCTCCCCAATCCGCACGCCGCGCTATCTCCTCGCGCCCACGCCACAATCGCGGCCGCCCAGTCACCCGCGCCCGCTCGCCGCACGCCGCGCCGGCGTTCTGCCGCCGCCCGCCGCAGCCAGTGCACGCCGTGCCGTGCCTCCGCCCCGCACGCTAACCAGGCCCCTCCTGTCCCTATAAAAGCGCCACCCCGGCCACGCGCGCGAGTCCCCGGCCACCAGAACGCCTCGCCGCCGCCATCGCCGCCGCCGAGCGCCGCCCGTCCGTGGACAGCCCACTGCCGCCGCCCACTGCCCAAACTGAGCACCCAGCCACCACTACATCACCTCACCGCAGCTCGCCGACCCACCCAACGCCACCTAGAGCCGCTGGAGCGCCGCCGCCCGCGCTGCCGTCGCCGCCGCCGCCCCTGCTCGCCGTGGACAGCACGACCCCGACCCCCTCCGTCCAAGCCGAGCCCTTGAGTAGCTTCCCCACGCGTCACTGAAGCTCACCGACCGGACCACGCCGCCCCAAGCCCGCCGGAGCACCGCCGTCGACGCGAGCCGCGCCGCCGCCGCCTCTGCTCCAACGCCGGCGAGCCCTTCCCGGCCGTTCCCCACCTGAACAACACCCCCACAAGGTAGCCCTCGCACCCCTGAACCTTCCCCGACCCCCGCCCCTCGCCGCCGGCGAGCCCCCTCGCCGGAATTTCGGCCGGCCGCCGTACCCGAGCCGCCGAGGACCCAATTGCAAGAATTTAAATCTTTAGAAGGGTCTGAGCGCAAGATTCAAGGACCTAGTTGTAAAAGAAAATTTCAAACCTAGATTCAAATTCAGTGAACTTGTAAAATTCGTATAAAATCGCAGAAAATTCAGAAAAATGCAAACTCAACTGTTCTGGAATCCTCAGAACAAACTCTACCACTTTTGTTACAAAACTTTTCTCAGAATCTCAAAATATTTTTCTCTACATTAAATAGAAGCTTTAATGGACATATTTTATACCCACTGTTCTAGAGCAATGCTGACCCTGAATTTTGGGCAGTGAATTAGTTGCTGGATGATTAGGACCGTGTAAAAAGATCAGGCCCGAATTCCATCTCTAGATTTACTGTTTGTTAAACTTAGTTTTATATCATGTGTAAGAAGAATGTTTTATCGCTGCAGTTAGGTGGTGAGTCAACCATTGAAATTTTTCCTATGCTAATGTATTGGTAACTAGAAGCCAGAGAAAAATTAGGAGACTTTTATCTCACAGTAACCTATTTATTTGATTTATGTGCTAATAACATACATTAAATCAAGAAAATAGTGTCTTAGCTTGGAAAATCCCCAAATTATTACTGGGAGTTACACTATGGTAGTGGTTGCTGTGAAAAAAGTTTCATGGACAAAAACCCTGTGTAGGGTCCTGTAAAAATGAATCTTTAAAAAGCCTAGGTGTAGAATGTCATATTTTCTATGCTCTAAATACTGCATGATAAATCCTACAAAAATTAGAGTAGCTTCTGCATGCTCAAGTGAGAGCTCTGTAAAAATCTTAGCCACAATTGATGCACCAATTGATCTGTACAAAAAGAACAAGTATCTAACAGCAACAATGAAATATATTTTTCGGAATTAATCTGTTACATAAAATTGGCTGAAAATTTTACAGTAAGCACAACTTTCCTTGATGTGCCTAAATCCAAAATTTCATGACCAGAAACTATCCCTTGTAGTAATGACTCTCAAATCGTAATCAAGTGCTATTTCCACGACTTAAACTTGTGCACTCATGTAGAATCGACGACTCTCGCCGACGGAACCTACGAGCTGGTGCCCGCGTCCGAGAGTGAGCAGCGTGAAGCTCAAGCAAATCTAACTGAAGCTTTTGAAGACCCGAGCCCAAGTTCGGAAGATCCCCAAGCGAACTGCGAAGGCAAGCCCCGGAGCATAACCCATTCTTTCCGAAATTATGCAACGCATTACTCTTTGCTTGTGCATTAAGTTTATAGGAGTTGGATGAAAACTTAGTTGCATGATGTCAGGAACCCTTGCTTGGAAACTAGATGAAAGGTTCGATAGAATGCTGTGCTAATAGGACTCCGGTAAAAGTCGAGTGATTTCCTGTCACTCGCGAGAAAATAGGAGTTGAATGACTACTACACGCTGCAATCATAAGGACACGGACGGGTTATGTAACGATGGTTACGATTGAGGCCCGTCTGTCTAGTGAAAAATGCTAAGGCCGCAGGGTGTGGTAGTGATGGTTAAGTCTTTGAACGTACTAAACACATGCCGAGATTATGGGAATCGGTAAGCTTAAGTACCTGATTGGCCCGGCAAGGGGACGGCATCCTACCCTTTGAACTTCGGTCCCATGTGCATATGGCGAGTGCAGAGAGTGGTCACGACCCGGCGCCGAACCGTGGCGTGGAGCTCTTGTACTCTCGGAGGGTAGCCCCGATCCACGACCCGGAAAGAAAGGGGAAAAGTTGCACGTGTGACTCTAGGGAGTAACCACGTGACGTGTGTTTGGGTCTCCCTTGCAAGGTTAAGAAATTCGATTCGAATCGTCCGTTTCTCACGGCTATTGAGACTGCTTAACCATTTTTACCCACAGAGTAAGAAGAGGAACAATGATGATGAAGGAACTGGTTGGATGAACAATTTAATGCTTCACCATGTCTGGTTTTAGATAGCTGCTTACCTAGACTGGCTAACGAAACTAGAATCTTGAGCTAAAAATTGAAAGTAAGGACCCACTTGTAGATGCTGTTTCGGCAAAACAAACCCCTGAGCCAAAAAGCCTGGCATGTCTAGAGTCGGTGGAGTAGTTTCCACTACTCGGGTAAGTCTTGCTGAGTATTAGTATACTCAGCCTTGCTTGTGGCTCATTTCAGGTGAGACCTTCGAAGATATGATTGCTAGCTTGACTTGGCCCTGCACTCTTCCCCCTGGTTGGTCGGTGGAATGGGATGCGCCCCCGTCCAACGGAGATAAGGCCGAGTGATGTCTCGTACGGGCTTCATCGAGACATCCTGTATCGTCGAGTAGTTTTCGTTGTTTATTTCCGCTGCAACTTAACTCTGAAGAACTTATTTATGTTAATTGAAGTACTTGTTTTCTAAACTCAGAACTAGGTCTGTAATATTGACTTATGCAAATGATGTAATACTTGCTGGAATGTGGTATTCTCTGGGCTCATCGTCGCATGAGCATTTGTATGTACGGCGCTCGATCCGTTCACTGTGGTTGTATCGGGAGGTTATACCCGACAGACCAGTGGATTACTCCGTTTGAAGTGTAAGGTTAACCGAGGATGCCTTAATGGTGATGGTTAATACACTTGAGCCGGATTAATTCAGGTGGTTCTGCCACAGGAACTCCCACAATTGAAACAACGGTTTGTGATGCTCGGACGAAGAGACTGCTGAGTAGCTTGTCTTGGACCAGTCTGCTGAGGTACAGGGGGTCGTACAATGCCTTGCTGCTGTGGGGGCCTAACAACCCAACACCCTGGCTGAGGGGCCTTCTGAGGAGCTGTAGGCGCATCATTTTGCACTAAGCGATACCTCGGTGGCTGAGCACCCGAGGGTCCAGCTGGCGCCTTCCTCTTCTTTTCAGCACGATGAGCCACAATACAATCCTCCTGAGTGATTGCCATATTGACCAGCTCATTGCAAGTATCGGTTTTGACAAGGTTCAGCCGTTCCTTGAGCTTGGTACACAGACCTTTGCGGAAGCGATCACGCTTCTTAGCATCAGTGTCAGCATGATAGCCCACGTACTGACACAGATTGTTGAAGGCCTGAGCATACTGAAGTATAGTGCGCATACCCTGAGTGAGAGCAAGAAACTCATTTAGCTTTCTTTCCATAAGACCTTTTGAAATATGGTGTGCCCGCAACGCAGTTTTGAATTCGTCCCAGGTGACAACGTGATCGGTCGAGAGCATAGCAAAGTAGTTGTCCCACCAAAGATGGGTTGTACCGCGAAGCTGTTGCGCGGCAAAACGAGCCTTGTTTGCATCCGAACATGGGACCAGAAGTAGAGAAAACTTGGACTCGATTGTGCGAATCCAAGTGTCCGCATCCAAGGGCTCCTCTGTCTTGTGAAATAGAGGGGGCTGAGTCCCAAAGAATTCCGTGTAACCGGCAGCTTGAGGTTGGTGGACGTTGTGCCCATCTCGCTGATGGTGCTGCTGCTGTTGGAGCTGCTGCCCTTGAATGAGCTGACGAAGCAACTCGGTCTGAGGGGCCATTACTTCCGCCAAACTGGGTGGTGGCGTTGGCGGCTATTGCGATCCGCTACCAGTAGTACCAAAACCATCAGGGTTACCACAGGTTGCTCCAACCATCTGAAATGTGAAGGTTTACCATTAGCAACGTGATCCATATGACTTGCATGATTCAACTGGATAGTGCGGAAAATGTAGAATTTCAAAAGATCATCAATAGAATCGTGGACAGAATTCTGTTTGCTACAAAAAAAATTCATAACTCTCAGTAGGTTCATCCAAAATGCCTCATATTTTAGCAGTGAGTAGGAAATTTAGAGAGATACAACTTTGGTATTCAACTCAGAAGCTAAATCGATGGTTAAGATGGTTGAAAAGTTCAGTCTTTGCCTCTCTATTCTGGCTATTTTTCAGCAGACCGAGCTATAGCATTTTGCCTATAACTCAGACTAGAAGAGTCCAATGGTGCTGAAATTTTGTGAGGATTCAGGTCATAACATTCCTGAAAACATTGTTATTTAACTTGTTGTCCATAAGGATCATCTTCATTTGATCAAAATTTTGACAAAATCCTGCTGTAGGATATGAACTGGACAATGGAAGTTCAATATTTCTGAAAGCAAATTCAAAACTCCATTACTCCAAATTCAGTAATCCAAAAATTCTCAAACTTCATCAGAACATTCTTAGGATAATTGTGTACAACCTTTCTAGTCAACCCTTTGGCTAGATCAGGCTCTAAGATGGTCTTTTCCTTCATGTTTTACTTTACTGTCTACCCAGAATTTTTAGTGATCAAAGAGCTAATGTTTTGTGCACCAGGGAGAAATCTACACAGCCAAAAATTACCAATTTTTAAAAGTAGCTGCCTGAATAATTTTGAAACAAGTTTTGTTTTGAGCACTTCTTTAGAAAACTGTACTAAGAGGACCTAAAAATTTATGTGGCAAAAGTGCCCATTCTAGATAGAAAACTGACATATCAAAGTTTCTGTTGTTTCTCACTATCTACATGTCCAGAATTTTTCAAATTTAAATAGTAGGTGGCATATAAATTTTGGAATAAAACTTTCAACATACACTTCTACAGAATAGATCATTGTCTATGCTCAATAAATTCATATTTCCAGATATGACAGAATGTGACAGATTTGCTAGATAAATCTTATGTGAGACAATCTTGTGCATTTTGAACCTTACCACTCTCAATCAACGCATTTTGAATTTCAGATATATATGACCATGATGCATGCACGCCCTATTCGTACTCACAAAATAAAACAATTGCCAAATAGCTTTGATCTTACGGGGTTAGTTTCGGTGGCATACATAATACGTCTCTCACTATAATAGCTAGTCGAATTTCTCTAACCGTTCTTTGACCTATCGTAATCGTGGTTAGTGTACCTGCAGAAGATTGACAGAGCATAATATATCCATTGAACCTTTCATGCCAGCACTCATGAAAGCGTCCGCATTCATTACCGTTCACTATAGAAACGGCATCCGTACAATTACCGCCGTACAGTTGACGTTAACATACGCTATCAAGATAGCGTATTCACGGGGGTACCGTCTTGAGATGGGGGCATGAACAGCGATCGCCATACCCTGCACCAAACCTTTTACTCCCAATATAATCAACTAACAGTTGGTATATTGGCAGCACCTCAAGTAGGCCACTGCTTGAGGGCAGCGTTCGGCTCGCATCACCGACAGGAAGGCCAAGCTCTCTCAGTTGGCTGAGGATTCTTACCTTCTTACCTTAGCGATGAGGTCGTTACAAAAATTAAGGGTCGATTGAGCATAAAAGTAAGTTTTGACATAAAGTAATGTGCTGGAAGTCAGTTGATAATATACATAAGTTAAATAGCCACCTAGTAACTTTCGCATAATCCTAGGGATTTACGAACTAGGTACCATCCTTAACGAACCAACGTATTTTTCAAACACGATTTTTGTGATCAAATTTTATGAAAACAAGTTTTCAAGGCTTGTCATACTCTCTGGTGTATGTATTTCGGCTCTGATACCAGCTGTGGCAGAATCACCTGAATTAATCCGGCTCAAGTGCGCTAAACATCACCACGAGGGCAATCATGGCTAACTCGCACTTCAAACAGAGTAATCCACTGGTCTATTAGGTAACATCTCGATACAACCACTGGTTTTCCAATCGAATTTTACATCAAAGGGTTCGACATAAATTTATTGTTACAGACCAAGTTCAAATTCATAAACCAAGTACTTCCGAGTTTCTAAAGTAAAAGAGTTCTTCAGAGTTCATTGCATCGGAAAATAAACGATAGTTCTACTCGATGATACAAGATGTCTCGATGAAGCCCGTACAAGACATCACTCGGCATTATCATCATTGGCCGGGGATGCATCCCATTCCACCGACGAACCAGTTTGTTTTGCCGAAAAACGACTAAGAATATGTCCTTATTTTCAAGTTTTAATTTCAAAATTCTAATTCAATTAACCATTCTAAGTGTGCAACTATCCAACAACACACATGGTGGAACAATTAATTTGCATCCAACAACATTAATCATCATCATTGTTCCACTTCTTACTCTATGTGGTAAAAGGGTCAAGCAGTCTCAATACCGCGAGAAATGGTCGATTCAAATCAAATTTCTTAACCTTGCAAGCAGACCTAAACACACGCACGTGAGTACTCCCAGAGTCCACACGCGCAACTTTTCTCCTTTCTTTCCGGGTTGTGGATCGGGGCCACACTCTGAGAGTACAAGAGCCCCACGCCATGGTACGGCGCCGAGACGTGACCACTCATGCACTCGCCATATGCACATGGGACCGAAGTTCGAGGGGTGAGGGTGCCATCCACTTGTCGGGCTGATCAGTTACTCAGCTTACCGATTACCATATTCTCAGCATGTGGTTAGTACGTTCAAAGATTTAACCACCACTACCACACATTGCGGCCATAGCATTTTTCACTAAACAGACGGGGCCTCAATTATCAACATAAACATCGCAGCATAGCCCCGTCCATCGACCTTACGATTGCAGCATGTAGTAAACATTCAACTCCTATATTCTCGCGAGTGACAGGAAATCACTCGACCTCTACCGGAGTCCTATTAGCATAGCATTCTATCGAACCTTACATCTAGTGTTCATAGCATAGGAACCTAAGATCATGCAACTAATTTTTCATTCAACTCCTATGAACTTAATGCAGAAGTAGATAGAAACATAAGTTGCATATAAATTGAAAGTAGGGGGATTCATGCTCCGAGGCTTGCCTTCCTGAGCAAAGCTAGCCTTGGGCTCTTCCGAACTTTGGTTTGGGTCTTCGACAACTTCAGTTAGATTAACTTGTGCTTCACGCTGCTCACTCTCCGAACCGGGCACCAACTCGTACGTCCTGTCAGCGAGAGTAGTTGATTCTATATGAATGCACAAGTATGAGCGGTGTTGATGGGTTATTTAAATCAAACATTTTACTATAAAGTTGTAAACACAAAACTCCAAGTTATATTTATGAAAGAACTTTACTAACAGTACATGGGCAATCATTTATTGAGTATAAACCAAACTTATTTATTTCACTATGTGAAAGGGGGTGTTTTCATAAGTCATTACATGCAGCCATTTTTCTTTTTCACTAACAACACAAGGCAATTAAAGTGACACACATTAACTAGAGCTAGACATAGTTTATGTTCTTGAAAATTTTATGCAGAGCACACTTCTTGGCTACAATCCCACTGTAAAAATTTCAGAGCATTTCATGCAGTAGATTAAACATGAAAAATAAACCTAAACAGCTACAGCTAGAAACTAGTTCTATTTATAAAGAATAAACTATGCAAGTATTGATGCTCACAATTTTACTGAGTTCTTATAGACATATGGTGAGTCTACTGTGAATTTTTTGGTTTTTATTATGTAAGTTACAGGGTATAGAAAATGTAGCAAAATAAATCTACAATTATCAAGATTCATTTTTACTGACAAGTCTACTGAGCTTCTGAACCCCAAATTTTTCGAGCATGCTGAACTACTCATTTATTTCCTCCAGTAAAATTATCATGCTTTTCTAAGTAAAGAAACTATTGGTTATGATTTTTATGCACCTATACATGAACAAAATAAAAATTGCATGATATACAGTAGCATTATGCCTCAAATGTTTATCATAGAACTTAAGCAACAAGTAGAATCTAATGTAAAGTTTTCATAAGCATATCTACAGTATAACATCCTGAACTAATACGTCTAGCAATTTATTGCCAAACAAGATTTATCAAGAGCTTCTTCTAGTAACCAGTGCTAGCCTTGAAATTTTTACACAAGCATTATCATCATGTGTACATGCTACCATAAAAATAACATGTCTATTCAGATCTTTAAGCATCAGTTATGAAAAAGACAATTAGAACTAGTATTAAAACACTATTAAACATAAATCCATTGTTGCAGTAAAAACTTTAAACTAAAGAATGTCATATTATGGTTCCAGTGTGTAGACCTGTTCACAAGGATTCAAAAAGGATCTCATTTTCTATTTTATGATTTTTCTGTGATTTACAAATGACAGCCTTTAAAAATAAAAGTTAATTCGAGTTATCGCAGATAGGTCCCTGAAACTAGCAGAAAACCCCCGGAAAGAGTTCAATCGTTGCAATGTCATCCCTGGCCGTGTTCATGGCGGGGGTGGTGTCTGGCGGCCAGATTCCGGCGGGTTTACTCGCCGGCGGCGAGGGGAAAGTGGGGAGGAAGAAAGAGGAGGTCGAGGGCTACCTGCCGGTGGTCTCGGTGGGCGCTGGGGGTGGCCGGAAGTGGGACGCCGGCGTGGACAGCAGCTCGGAGGCGGCTCGGGCGTCGTTCCGGCGAGGCTGGCGGGGGCTGGCCAGTGAGCTTCGGGAGGTCGAGGGGTACCCGTTCCGAGACTTGGCTCGGGCGGAGGAGGGCCGGAGGGGGGAGCTCCACGGCGAGCTCCTCACGGCGGCGGCAATAGCGGCCTCGGTGGTGGGTCTGTGTGCAAGCAGGGCTCTGTGCTGCCTTTTGTAGGAGGCAGAGAGGAGGAAGGAGGGGCTGGGAGGGCCGGCATGGTTGGGGTGCGCCATTGGGCGACAGAGGCGGTGGCCGGGCGTCGGGTTGGGCGAGCAGCTGCAGCAACGGCTCTGCGGATGGCTTGGCACGGCGCGGCGGCAGGCATCTTGCGGCGCGCGCGCGTGGGGCTAGCTCACGGTGCAGGGAGGGAGCTTGGCGTGGGTAGAAGCGCGAGCAGACATTGGCTTGGCATGCCTCCACGCTGCACGTGCACGAGCCGGCCTCATCAACAGCTACAAGTCGTCGCCAACTTGGACTGCGAGTGCGGTTCGGATTTAGGCGACAGCCCTGCACCGAAACAGTGATATCTCCCTCATATGGCGTCCAAATGAGGTGATCTTGGATGCGTTGGAAAGCTGACGACGAGAAACTTCTTTTGGTTGTGGTCCCAGCTTCAGAAGGTTCATGGATCATTCTGTGTGACCACCACAAGGTGCTGCATCACCTATTTTGGGCCTTTTCAGGCTTTGTATCGTGTCGGGCCTTAAGCCCATGTTGTGGGCGCCCCTCCCTAGTCGCCCCCAACCCTAGGACGCCCCCTTTGCTGTCATAAACTCAGTAGCCGCCGCAGATTAGGTTTTAGGTTTTGTTTAGTCTAGTTTTCCATTGAGAAACAGATCTTGTTCATTGTAACTGTGACGTCGAGTCCTTTTGCTGTGAATTCAGGACCCCCTGTTCTTGTTCTTCACGACTGTGGCGATTAGTCCTTTTGTGATTCGAACTCGAACCCCATCTCGTGATTTGCTTCATACACATCTGCAATTTCAGATTGCGTGTTTACCCTCTCTTGCTTGTGTTCTTCGATTCGCTTGAAGGATAGCCTTCTCGGCGAGGTCAATCAAGTTGTGCTTGGTTGATAACCAAGGAGCAGCGGTGTAACGGTTGCAGAACTTCGAATTGTGTCTGATTAAAAGCCCGGATCACCAACGTTGAGTCTCCACCAATCGAATCTACCAATACCTATCGGAAGATCGGGCCAGTGCTACATCAAGTGGTATCAGGATTCAGGTTTACCATGAGGTATAACTTCATGTTCCCTTTTAGATTCATATTGTGTCTTTACCTACAGTCCACAAAAAGCAAAAAAATAATTACACTTTCTGCTGCCCTATCACCCCTTTAGCCTTGCAATTTCGTTTCAGTTTCGCTTTGTTCAGTTTGTGTCCGTGGTCGAGTCTTGTTGCTGGTTTAGGTCGTGTTCGTCGTCGTAGTGTTAACCGCCCGTCGCTCTTTTTTTGTTTCCGCCGCTATCCCATCCACTTTAGCCATACAACAAGTCGAGCCACCACATTACTTGACTTGCCCCGCGAGCCGCCTTGTGTGAACTCTCGCCACGCCAACCCTAGAGGGGTTGCTAGCCGCTTTGATCGCCTTTGCAGAGCATACCTGATCCTTGTTTCATCTGGCGAATACCTATTGCTTGCTACATACCAGGGAAGATTGTGCCCTTGGTTTTGTTGCTGAGAGGCCTTGCTCAGCCATGTTTGGGTAGGGAAGGTTTTCCCTAACCACCGTCGTAGTTTCTGCCGAGTTGTGCCTTCTGAAAATCATAACTTGAGGTACCTTCAGTAAAACAGGCATAACTTTTCGCTCGGTGCTCCGTTTTGGCTCAATTTTTTACAGCAGATTCGTGACTCCATTTGGGCCGTGCCCAAACCATATAAGTAGGGTTTGGATTCTCAAAAAATTCAAAAAAAATGGGAAGATAAAGAAAAAAATCATTCAAGTTGAATTCAGGTTTTCAAAGAACGTGTTTGTTTTTCTGTAGACCACATCTAACCTCTGTTTAAGGTCCCAATTTTTGTGGTTTCATATCTTGTGATCCTTGTTCAGAGAAAAATATAAAAAAATAGTGCAGAAAAAAATCTTGATTCCTACTAGTGCCTTTTCGGAAATTCAAAGGAAAATCAGGAAAAAGATAAATCCTTTTGGTAGAGTTGCTGTGTGCTTGTTCTTTGAGCTGTTTCCATCGTTCTTTGTTCCAACTTGTTGTGCTACGTCTAGGACACGTCTTAGCCAGCAACTGTGACTAGTAGTTTGGATACTTATTGAACCTTGCTAATCTGTTGCGATTATTGCTAATTCCTTGTTACCATATTGTGCGTGTCCAAGCTCCACATATACTTCTGATCAGCATAGGTTCATCTTGCAACTATTACACTCAAGCTTACAGCAGATTGTACCCCTACTAGGCTTTGGTAAGAACACTTGCAAGACAGTGGTAAGCCGTTTGAGATTTTGTACTCTGCTTTCACCACAACCAGATAGCTGTTAGTGATAGGGATAATACCTTTGTATTATCTTTTTCTGTTTTCTAACCATGTTGGGATCAGGGAAAGAAGCGGAGTCCCCTTCGGACTTCAATGAGTGTGTGTCCAAGGATGAGCTTACAAGGCATCTTGATGACCTGCGCACCTACATCACTGAGAAGTTTGATGATATGATGAAGACTATTAACACTTTGGTCACCCGGATTGAACATGTTGAACAACGACTGTCTCCAATTGAGGAAGATGAGGACGATGATGTTGATGCTGATGCTGATCGTCTTCGGCGCAATCATCGAGGTATGGGAGGTAATCATAATCATGGTAATAATAATGATCCTTTTGCTAAAGCTAAGTTTACCATGATTCCTTTTGCTGGTACTGCTGATCCAGAGGCTTATCTAGATTGGGAACTTGCTGTTGAACAATAGTTTAATTCTCATTTAGTTCCTGCGGAGCATAGAGTTAGACTTGCTACTAGTGAGTTTACTAGTTGTGCTCTTTTTTGGTGGAATGATCTTTGCACTAATAGTGCCAATGCTCTATCTCAAACTTGGAATGCTTTAAAACAACGTATGAAATCTTGTTTTGTTGCTCTTTATTATCAACGTGATTTGCGTTTAAAGTTGCAAACTTTAAAACAGGGAGATAAGGGGGTAGAGGAACATTATCAGGAGCTACTCATTAGTTTAGCATGTTGTAACATACATGAGGATGATGACAATCTTTGTGCTAGATTTTTTGGTGGTTTGCATCATGAACATACAAGATATACTTGATTATAAAGATTGGACCAGGTTTAGCCAATTGTATCATCTTGCTCTCAAGGCTGAACTAGAAGTACAGGGTCGACAACATCAATAGGCTTTCAGATCCACCACTGGAAGATCCTTTCTGCCACACTTGAACGTCGACAAGCCCAAAGCGCCTGTTGCTACACCACCTGCTGCTGCTACTACTCCACCTACTTCCGAGATGAGTAATGTGTCTTCTGTGCAGCCCCACCAACAGAAGAAGGTTGTTTCCACTAGTTCTTCATCGAGCCGCTCCATCAACATCGTGTGCCACCGCTGCAAGGGCATGGGACACATCATGAAGGATTGCTCAAGTCGCCGTGCATTCATTGCTACTAATGATAGAGGGTATGTAAGTGCTAGTGATGTTGAGGATGATTTGGCTCTTGTTGCTGACCATAGTGCAGATTTGGAGAGCGAAGTAGAAGAGGCCATTGATCCTATGACTACTGCTGCGGGTTACAAGTCTATTCTTGTGCAGCATGTGTTGAGTACACAAATTGAGCACAAGCCGGAGAATCTACAACGCCACAACTTATTCAATATGTTTCTCATTGTCAAGGATTGTCGTGTTCGTACAATAATTGATAGTGGGAGTTGCAACAACTTGGTAAGTTCAGATTTGGTCAAGAAGCTTGGTTTGCCTACGCGTGCTCATACACAACCTTATCATCTTGAATGGCTCAACAATAGTGGTAAGGCAAAGGTAACTCGATCAGCAAGAATACACTTTTTCATTGGGTCATATCATGATTATGCTAATTTTGATGTTGTACCTATGCAAGCATGCTCGCTTTTATTAGGTCGTCCATGGGAATATGATACTGATGCTTTACACCATGGTAGAACTAATACATATACTTTGACACCTGCTGAAATTATTAAACATGATAAAGAGCTTGCTGAAATTTGTAAGAATGATGATACTTTAGACACTCCTAGCGATCCATCCAAAGAAATAAGTTGAAGGGAGGTGCTTTACTTGCTCAGACATCTCTGAATGCTGCAGATTATGTTGATGGTTCACCATGTCTTACTATGCTTTGCAAACATACTTTCATCTCACATGATGATAATACTATGTCTAGAAATTTGCGTCCTGGCAGAGGGCGCAACAGTAGGGCCGCATGTGATCAAGGTGGTTTGTTACACGCAGAGGTTGGAGAAGCTGGGTTTCCCACTCAGCCAAGAGTTGGCCACTGATTTCATTCTTGCGTCTTTACCGCTGAGCTATGGGAACTTCATCTCGAACTACCACATGCACGGGGCTGAAAAGGGTTTGAATGAGCTGTGCGGCATGCTCAAGACAGCAGAGAGTGACATCAAGAAAAGCACGGGTGGCGGCCATGTGATGGTGGTCCAGAATAAGCCTAACTTCAAGAAGAAGGGTTCTTCTTTGAAGAAGAAGGGTAAGGCTAAGGTTGAGAACCCCAAGCCGAACCCAGCACCCAAGTCTAAAACTGGACCCGCTGCAGACAATGAGTGCTATCACTGTGGTGAGAAAGGTGTTGACGGTCCTTAAGTGCCAAATCCGACTGTCAATGATACTCTCAAACAAAGGAAAACCATACCTCTTACTCACATATTTGTATCACTAACCTAGCTCCACAGTTGTTTTGGAAGACTTATCATTTCAGGGATGTAAGTCCAAAATAAGAAGTAAACACGAAGAACACGCAGCAATACATGCACAGAAGATCATCCGCTGTGACACACTTACAAGAAGGGCCCACTTACCAGACCAAACCGACGTCAAATGGCGGCAATCACCCAAGGGATAAAACCTAGGCCCACCTACCAGTGACACGGTCAAAGGCGGTGGCGAAAGGTGGCACAGGGGGGGTCGGCCGCACCCTCCCTTAAGCCCGTCCAGGTGCACTTTGGCGGGAAGATTCCCCTGATCCCCCAAAGGTCGGTTGGAGATGTTTCCATACATAGAGATGGCGCGAACCGACCTCAAGAGATATAAAAGGAGGCCCTCACAACACATTCCACACACCACCACTTGGAGCCAATCTCTCTACTCTCACTTTTGACTTGTAATCCTAGGGTAGTGGAGCTAGGCTAGAACCTCTCTTAGCGAATCCAGTCATCCTCGGGATCAGAGAGCAATCCTCGGTCCTTAGTATGGCTTTGTATTCAACTTGTCGGTATCTTATTCATATTATAGAGCTGAGCTTTGGTTGTTATGTTATCTTGATAGTCTATCACGCTTATGCCTATTATGCTATCCTTGGAATGTGTCATGCCTTAGCTTGTTGCTTCATCAGTTATACTCTCTATATGCTTAGGCCAGATGATCTGTGTAAGGATAACGGTTCATCGTGTCTTAGGGCTTGCCTTAGTGTTTTACTTGTCCATCCGAAGGGTGGGAGACCCGGGGACACTAAGGTAGTGACCTCATACACGGGCGTGGTGCTTGGGTATGCGGGATCCTTCGGATATGCCCGTGCTCCATGGTATTGTAGGGGTAGGCCGCAGAAGGTGACAATTCTGTTGGTTTGCCATGACGTTCCGTCATGGTTAGTGAAGTCCCTCTCATTCGGGTTCGGGGTAGGAGTTCATGCAAAGATGTAACGTCCTGGATGTACTCTGGGACGGGACATTCTCCCTGTTGTCCTTATTTTCCCGGCACCTGCAGTTCTAAGCATGTTTAGCGTGTAACCTTTGCTTGTATGAATAGATGCTATTAGGATTTTGTTGTATGCCTATGCTGCCACTAACCCGTAGGTTTATTCATTTATTCTTTATCCTGAGATGGCCCAATGTGCGTGTCACTATACCCTATTCATATCATTTATCTTGACTTACTCCTGTTTATGCTATAGTTTGTGGCTTATTCATATGGTCTTGTTCACGTTCTAAGTAAACTCTTTTACATCATGCTCTCCTTTGGGTAAATATAAATAACGATACCCGAATACTCACCGGGTGAAATGCCACAACGGTATATCCGTGCGCTTGCGGATTCTTTTTGTAAACGTTAAGACATACCTCTCACATTTCTAGCGCCATTGCCTGGGACTCACAATCTTGGTGATGATGTTAAGAAATGTCAACAAGCATTTCTGGGCCGTTGCCAAGGAGAAGCATTGATATAAAAGATTCACTTGAACATGAGCATGACAATATGTTTAAGACATAGCTGTAGCTTATTCAAGCTAATGTTTCTTTTTGTTTTCTCCTGAATTGGATGAAAATAGGGTAGTGTATGACTAGTTTCTCCTTGCCAAAAAAACTTCATTGAAGATCCCGAAAAGCTCGTGAGAAGGTTCCGACCTCGCGTTGTTCCTCCTCAAGTCATTCTTTCTGCAGGCGAACCAGTCCCTCCAGCACCAACAAACTCTTCGCGATTCCTCCACCCTTCTGCCGCCAATGTGGGGACTGGACCTAATGTCAATGTTGGGGACGTGAACTTCGAGCTCAAGTCCAGCCTCATAAGTATAGTGCAGGCTAGCCCGTTTTGTGGCAAGCCGAACGAGGATGCCAACACCCACCTCCAGAACTTCCTGGAGTTATGCAAGATCGTTACTAAATGGGGCGTTGAGACTGACGCCATCAGACTCCGGTTATTTCCGTTCTCCCTGCTAGGGAAGGCGAAACAATAGTTTTACAAGAACAAAGAAGCCGTGAGTACGTGGGACAAATGTTCCACGGCATTCCTCACCAAGTTCTTTTCGCTAGTCAAAACCAATGCCTTACTAGGAAAGATATCCAGTTTCCAGCAGACGGGGATGGAGTCGATCCTTGAAACTATGGAGAGATTGCAAGAATACATACTCGCCTATCCTCATCATGGGATGGACGAGTGGCTCGTTCTCCAAAGCTTCTACAATGGGCTGACTCCAACATTAAGAGCCCATATAGATGCCGCTGCTGGAGGAGCCTTCCTCGACCTCACCATCACCAAAGCCAACACATTGGTCGAGAAGATGGTCTCCATTTAGGGTTGGAACGAGGAATGTTCCCAGCCCAAGAGCAAAGGTGGAATGCACACACTAAAAGAAGTTGACATGCTCTCCGCCAAGACGGACCTCCTACTGAAGCGCCTCAACGAAAGGGCGTAATTCAAAGAGCATATGAAAAACTACGCTCAAGCCATAGACTCGCACCCCATGTGCGAGGTCTGTGGCAATGGTGGACACTCGGGAAATGACTGCCCCGAGACCCGTGAAGACGTGGCTTACATGAACAACAACAACAACGGGTATCGTCCACATGGAGGCCAAGGGTGGGGCCAAGCACGCCCACCTTATCAAGGAGGAGGTAATAATTTTAACTCAAATTACAATTCAAATTTCAATTCGAACCAGCCCTCCATAAAAGACCTCATTGTTTGGCCAAGTTAAAATTAACGAATCTATAAATAAGAATCTTGCTGCTAGTGATAAAACCCTTGAGAGCTTAAATATAGAAGTTGAAACTCTTTCTTCTGCTCTTTAGAACCAGTTAAGATTTAATAAGATGATCGAAACTCAGTTAGCTCAAATAGCTGTTGCCATTCCTGTTGTGGATGACGGGAAAATTCCGGGGCAACCGGAAGTTCCCGTTGAAAATGTCAATATGGTGTCTACCAGGTGGGACAACCCGTCCCAGAGAATACCACGTGCGAACCATGCATGTAGACCCTCACATGCGAAGAAAATGCATGGGGAGGACTTACAACAACACTACACGGAGACCCAGGGGGCCCGATGATTCACTGCTCAATCTACGATCAACACTACACCCGAGCTCTCTATGACCTCGGGGCTAGCATAAACATCATGCCCAAGGTGATTTTTGAGCAACTGCAATACCCTGCTCTTTCCCAGACTTGCATGTACGTGTAGCTTGCCGATTCTACAATTCAATATCCCGAAGGGAAAGTCGAAAACATGCTCGTACAAGTCAAGAACTCCTTCGTCCTCGCGGACTTCGTCATCCTCGACATGGAAGGCGACATGGGTATACAGCTCATCCTTGGGCGCCCCTTTTTAAGGTACGTCAGGGAAAGGATAGATGTATGGACAGGAGACATCCGTTTCCGCATTGAGACAAAAAACATTCTCTTTAAATTTCTATACAGGGAAGAATAGCGCTTCATAATTCAGTAGGCTTATGACGGAAGCCCGCTCTGGTAGGCACCAGAACCCCAGCCGGAAGAATCTTCGGCCACCAAAAGAAAGAAAACAAAGGTGTGGCGGGAGATCGAAAGTTCGACCTCGTCTAATTCTCCACAACTAGGTGACAAATGGTAAGTAACGAAGGAGAAAAGTCTTGCCTGTCAGACTTAACGACAAGCCCTTGCCAAAGGTAAATTGGTATTTATGTCATATATGATTTTTCCGCAATTTGATTTTTCACCTCATTTGATTTTTCCCACTGCATATTTGACTTTCCAAAATTCTCTTGCATGGTGAAATTTTTCTAGCCATTTTTTCTCTTTTTATAAAAATCTTAAAAATATTTTCTAGCATCAAATTCCTTTGAAAAATACATTTGAACATCTTTTCGGAGCAAATTTTGACCAAACACCAAAATGTCAAAAGAATATGACCTTTAGGGGGCTGTGGGCCGAGGCTGTCAGCCTGGGGAGCCTACCAAGGTGCAGCCGACCCAGGCCCAACGGCTCTCGGGCCCCACCTTTTCCAACGGCTCCTAGCCGTTGTTTGCTGACCGTTCCCGATGTGCTCATGCTCTAGGTCTTTAAATAGAGGCCAAGGGGTGAGTGTTGAGCCCTCACACTCAACTCTCATTCACTCACTCTCTCTCACACTCTCACAACTCTTTGCTCTCGGATTTTCATTGGAATTTTTCTTAAGTTTGGATTCAAGAAATCTCTCTCTCTCATTTCTTTGCTGCAAGAAAAAGTCCACACATCCGAAAGAACAACATTAGGTAAGAATTTCCATTGCAATTTTGCTAACGTAACCGGAATTGAGTTGTTCTTGTTTGTTCTCATATTCAAGCATGAAGAGCATGGGACAGAAGCTCTCCGGTTCACTCAAGAAAGTGACGGGAGCAAGCTCATCTTGTTCCCGAGGTGGCTCAAGCTCCCATCAATCTTCCGAGCCAACTCCGGCCCCAAGCATGATGGACTACGAAGAACATGGAGAGCAAGAAGAAGTGCAAGCCGAAGTACAAGCTGAGGACATGGAGATAGACAAAGAAGATGCACCGTACCTCGACTTGCGCAACGACCGCGAGCGCCAAGCCTACGCCATTCTTAGTCTTCGACCCGGAACTTCTCACGAAAATAGGTATGGATCTTGACTTTTGTAACACCTCAGGTGTTTAAATTACGAAATAAGCCTCATTAGCTTAACACGATGCATAAATAATTAAGAAGAGTTTCAATGAAATGAGTTATAAATTGGTTTTGCCTTGAATTGAAAATGGTTGTGTATATGTGCATAAGTACATGTACTTTAATCAAGCCATTTAAATAACTTTCACATCGATGCAAACATGGCCACGAAATTTGAATCGACACATCATTTTTGACATGTTAAATAAAAGTCTAGTTGAAGCCTAGGAGAGAATGCAAAGTTTTGCCCAGGAAATGATGTGCCCTCCAAATTATACTTTTTGAGTTTTTAAAATAACTTCTAAACTAGAACTCAAATGAACTTTGGCCTGAAACAAAACTTGTGCAACTTTTCATTTTGAACAACTTTCATGTTCAAGGATTTTTGAGTTACAACACAAAAATTTGAGAAACACTTGGATTTGCAAACCAGCCCCTGCCTTTTCTTCTATTTTCACTGCAGACCCTTCTTCTTCTCTTCGCCCGACCCTACGTTCGGCCGACCCATCGTTCCGCTCGACCCTACGTTCGCCCGACCCATCGCTCACCCGACCCTTTCGCTTCGCCCGACCCTTTCGCTTCGCTCGACCCTTTCGTTCGCCCGACCCTCCGCTGCCGCGCAGACGCTGCAGGCCACTTGGCCGGCGATGCCTGACCGGCGCTAGGCACCAAGCCAATGCCTGGCCGCGCCTGCACGCTGCGCTCGTCCCCAGTCCGCGCATGCCACGCGCACGCCGGCGACGCGCGCCTCTGCTCGCCGCCCGCCGCGCCCAATGGACAAGCCGCACCGTGCCGTGTCTCCACCGCGTCCCGCCAGTCGCCGCGCTCGCCGCCCGGCAAGACAGTTGCGGCAGCTCCTCGCCCAACCCGCGCGCCGCGTGATCTCCCGCTCCACACGCCAAATCTTCAGCGCCCAATCCCCTACCCGCACCCGCCGCACGCCGCGCCGGCTCTGCTCGCCGCCCACCGTGGCCAGTCACGCACTCCCGTCGTGCCGCCCACGCCCGCGCCTCGCAGTTCAAGTCCTGCCCCTCCCGCCTCTCTGCTGCCTACAAAAGGCCGTACTGAGTCCCCCTCGCGCGCCCAGACACCAGAACGCCGCCGCCGCCACCATTACCGCCATCGTGCACTACCCGCCCGTGGAGCTCCACTCCCCAGCCTCCCGCTGCCCAAACCCATCGCCCAGCAACCTTGCCCTCCCTCCACTGAAGCTCACCAGCCTCTTCCCTAGCCAGCTCAACCGCCGGAGCACCGCCAGCGCCGCCCTCGCCGCCGCCGCTCCCTTGCTGTTCCATGGACAGCTCACTCCGAAGCTCCTCCGTCCAAGCCAAGCTTCAAAACGGGTTCCCCTCGACGCCGCGAAGCTCATCGACCAGCCCATACCCTCCCCTCCTCGCCGGAGCACCGTCGCCGACGCTCTGCCCCGCCGCCGCCCCTCTGCTCCGCGCCGATGAGCCACCTCCGGCCACCCCCAACCCCGACCAAGGCCATCCCGAGGTAGCTCTCACCTCCCTGGATCTCCCCGACCCTTTTCCCCTCGCCGCCGACGAGCCCTCTCGACGGAATCTGGCCGGCCACCATGCCAGCGCCGCCCAGGGACCACATTGCTTTGATTCCAATCTTCCCAGGGGCCTGCACGCAAGTTTCCAGGGACCCCTCTGTAAAAGAAAGTTTAAACTTTGAATTCAAAAAAACAGCGAACTTGTAATATCCATATAAAATTGTAGACAAATCGGAAAAATACAAACTTTAGATGAAAATCTTTAGATGAAAATCTACAACGTTTGTTACATGCATTTCTTCGGTTGCTTGCTAAATCTTGCTATAAATTAAATGGAAGGTTTAATAGACTTTAATTGTACCCACTATTGTAGACAAAGGCCAAACCTGGAAATTTAACAGTAGACTAGTTGCTTGATTTGTAGGCCAGTGTAAAAATATTAGGACCAAACCCCATCTCTGGCTAAACTTTTTGTTAAACCTTGTTTAGGCCATGAAATAATAAAACTAAAATGTAACTACTATTATGTTGTGATTCATGTGGTCAAACTTTTTCCAGAGCTGTTATATTGATGCCTAAATGCCACAGAAAAAGTGTAGAACCTTTTTCCTTTCTATAACCTATTTATATAATTTTGTGGTAGGAAAAATGCACTAATTCAAATAATTAGTTTCTGTGCTTGGAAAATGTTCAACTTTTTACTGTAGAGCACTTTAGAGTAGCTCTTGCTGTATAAAAAGTTTCATACACAGAAGCCCTGCAAAACATCCTGTAAAAATTAATCTTTATTAAAGTTGGTGTATATTGTCCTATTTATTATGCTTGTATCTTGCACAGTAAAATCTGAAAAATTTACAGTAACACATATATGGGTAGATTAATCCCCTGTAAAAGTTTTGGTGTCAATACATGCATGGTTTGTCATGTATAAAAATAACTAGGTTCTAGCAGTGGCTGTGTATTACATTTTTCATAATTATTCTGCTGCGTGAAAATGTCTGAAATTTTTTTACAGTACTTTTGTCTTTGCATAATGTGCTCTAAATAAAAATTTCACACCAGAAGTTGCTTAGTCCAGAAGTTGTGTTTAATCCATGTTGTGCTTAGAAAATTAAGTTTCCAATATAACACAACCCCCTTCTTTTTTAATAAAGTTAATAGTTTAAGTCATACTCTATTAACAATTACCAAAAGAAATCTTAACTCAGTAACTTCGCAACCAAATCAATGTTTTGTGGACTACAACTTTATCGTAAAGGAAAATAATCGTCTTATACCATCGCTATAACTTACACTTGTGCATTCATATAGAATCGACTACTCTCACCGACGGAACGTACGAGCTGGTGCCCGCGTCCGAGAGTGAGCAGCGTGAAGCTCAAGTAAATCTAACTGAAGCTCTCGAATACCCGAGCCCGAGTTCGGACGAGCCCCAAACTAGCTTTACCCAAGAAGGCAAGCCCCGGAGCATGAACCCTATTTTTCTAAACTTATGCAACTTATTACTCTACTTTACTTGTGCATTAAGTTTATAGGAGCTGAATGAAAACGTAGTTGCATGATCCTAGGTACCCATGCTCTGAACACTAGATGTAAGGTTCGATAGAATGCTATGCTAATAGGACTCCGGTAAAAGCCGAGTGATTTCCTGTCACTCGCGAGAATTTAGGAGTTGAATGTTTAGTACATGCTGCAATCATAAGGTCGACGGACGGGGCTATGGTACGATGTTTACATTGATGATTGAGGCCCCGTCTGTTTAGTGAAAAATGCTAAGGCCGCAGTGTGTGGTAGTGGTGGTTAAGCGTTTGAACGTACTAACCAGATGCCGAGAATATGGTAATCGGTAAGCTTAAGTACCTAATCGGACCGGCAAGTGGATAGCATCCCACCATCTCAATTTCGATTCCATGCGCGCACATGGTGGGTGCAGAGCTAGGCTCTGTAGTCTCGGATGGTGGCCCTGATCCACAACCCAGGAAGAAAGGGGAAAAGTTGCACGTGTGACTCTGTGAGTAACCACGTGACGTGTGTTTAGGTTTCCCTTGCAAGGTTAAGAAATTCGATTTGAATCGTCCGTTTCTCGCGGTTATTGAGACTGCTTGACCCTTTTACCACATAGAGTAAGAAGAGGAACAGTGATGATGCTTAATCTGGTTGGATGCAAATTAATTCTTCCACCATGTATGATATTGGATAGTTGCTTACCTAGAATGGTTAAAGAAAACTAGAACTTGGAGCTAAAATATGAAAGTAAGGACCTATTTGTATATGCTTTTCGGCAAAACAAACCCCTCAAGCCAAAAGCCTTGCATGTCTAGGAGTCGGCTAAGTATATTCCACTAGTCGGGTAAGCCTTGCTGAGTATTAGTATACTCAGCCTTGCTTGTGGCTTGTTTTCAGGTGAGACTTTCGAGGATATGATTGCTAGTTTGACTTGGCCGTGTACCCTTCCTCTTGGTTGATCGGTGGAATGGGATACGCCCCCGACTAACGGTGATAATGCCGAGTGATGTCTCGTATGGGCTTCATCGAGACATCCGTATCGTCGAGTAGTTTTATTTATTTTTCCGCTGCCTTGAACTCTGAAAAACTCTATTATTTGGAACTCTGAAGTACTTGTTTTACAAATTTGAACTCCATTGTAATAATAATTTATGATGAACCTGTGATGTAAAATTTGTGGAATGTTGTATCCTCTGGGCTCACCTTCATGTGAGTACATGTATGTGTGGTTTCGATCGGCAAAAACCGTGGTTGTATCGGGAGGTTACCCGACAGACCAGTGGATTATTCCGTTTGAAGTGCGAGTTAGCCCGGATTGCCCTTGTGGTGATGGTTAGCGCGCTTGTACCAGATTAATTCAGGTGGTTCTGCCACAACTTTGCTAATGTTTGGCATGCGGTTGGTTGGGAAGGATTCGTGCCTGTTGAGGAGTATGGTTCCCGACTCCTCACCATTCAGTTTCTTTGCACTCTTCAAGAGGTGGATGACGATGTTTGCTTTCGGCTTTTTGAAAAAGAGTATTATCTTACTTGGAAAATGTTGAGTCATCGCCTTGGTTTTGACAAACGCTTGCCGGTTTCTCTTGAACATGCTTGCCGTGATTTTAATCATCATGATTATTGGGGATTGATTTCGGGTCAAGTTGTTCATGGCAAGTTTGCACCTTAGTGCAATGACATTCAAAATCCGACCCTTCGTTTGATGCACAAATGGCTGGCCATCACTCTATTTCCAAGAGGTGATTTTCGAGTCGTGCGCAATGATGAGTTGATGATCCTATATGCCATGGTCAACAAAATTCGAGTCTCTCCCGTGAAAGAAATAGTTAACTGTTGGTTTCAGAATTTCAAGGTGACGGGTCCTATTGAGTGCACTTCTTTGATAACCTGCATCGCTTCAAGCATTTTTGCCTTAGGAAGAAACAATGTTTCTTTCATTGAGGGTGACTATGTTTCTATCGATGAGGCTTATTTGGTTCAAGGCCACATTCTCAAGAAGGGCCTGAATGACTCCTTGATTTTCTTCTCTCTGGGTTATGCAAATGAAATCCCGTTGCCAAACGCGGGGTATTATTTGTATAATTGCCAGTCGCTTACTACCCCTCTCATTCCGGAAGAGGCGGCAAGAAGGCATAGTGTTTCTGGTTTGCCTGGCGGGACCACAAGAAGCAGGGCTAGAAGAGGAACCGAGCCAGCACCACCGCCACCACAACACCAGACTTCATATCACCACGAGGCGGGTGGTTCGTCCTGGCACAGCGCAAGCACTGAGGAGTGGGCACGGCAGGCTCCAAGCCGCCGGTCCACCAGCTCTAGCTCCGGCGGAGTCCCGAGCCTCGCACGACGCACGGCCTCCAGCCGTGACTTCGGCTCCGTCACTCAGCAGCTAGGAGAGCTGCGGGTCCAGGCCAACAACATCGAAGATACGCTACATAGCACATCGAAAGCAACTAAGCATGGCAGTAGTACACCGGCGAGAGGATCCACGCCATGGAGCAGAGGCAGTTACAACAGCAGGAGGAGTGGAGGGCTTACTACCGTTGGAGAGGGTTTAACCCCGACCAACAATAGTGAGCCTGAAGCTAGCTTGGAGGAGGACCCTCACCGAGAGGTATCTTGTATCTTAACTTCTTGTTTTTTGCTTTCAAAACCTTATGCATGAAACAAAACAAAAATCTGCAAAACTAAAAACAAATAAAAATTTGCAAAACCAAAAATACAAAAAATATTTACTTGCTTTTATTTGTGTAGTAAGCATGGTGTAGTTTTCCTTGTTGAGATGATGAATAGTTGCTCTGTTAATTTCCTTCACATGCCTAGTTACAAATTAGTGCTCTTCCTAAGTTTTGAGTTTGTTGGCTAAATGTTCAAACCTTAAGCTTGAAACTTGTGGGTAGCATAAAGCATGATCCAAATCTAGGTTGTTGTGAGTTATGATATGGTTGAATAGAGTTGCTATGATCTTCTCCAAGTGACGCTTGATTTTTGGAGTATTTATCTTTTCAAAAATACAAAAACAAACAAAGTTCTTCAATGCTTCAAAATTCCTATCCAAAGCCATATGTTGATCTAGTTGAAAACCTTCCACATATGCAACTTGTTATCTCATTGAGCATTGTCAAATTGTTTGTGACCCTTTGTAAGATTCATTTCATACTCCCATGATCAAGATCACGTACACACTCCACCATATGTTATGCTTCTACACAAGAAGTGAGAAAGTATTCCACTCGTTCATCCACAAATAAAAACTCCACTTTTTCTCATGATCACTCTCTCTAAAGATCCATAAGGAAAAGAAGCATGGGCTCTACGAAAAAAATGGGAGAAAGGAAGAGAAAAGATGCATACCCAAAGAAGGTATGCCACATGATCACAAGGCATGTCAAAAAAAAGAGAAAGAAAAAGATGCATACCCAAAGAAGGTATGCCACATGCTTACAAAGCATGTTAAAAAAGAAAAAAAAAAGAAAAAAAGAGAGAGATCGCCCATGCTCAAAAGAAGAAAATAAATAAAGAGATGGTTCATACAAATGAGTTCACCCACCATCCACCAAAAGCATCCACACACTTGCACATCTTGATCAACGTTTATGACTTGTCTCTCCTTTGGATCCGGTTTTTAGCTTTGCAATACATGAGAAAGAAGTGTGCCTTCATATCCTCCATACCTACAGTGACACAAATCTTGACCTTTAGAGATAGGGTGAGGAAGAAAGGCAAAATAAAATGCCTTGGCAAGGAATTATACACAAGAGAGCGATCCGAGAGATCATTTGAGGAACTTTGAAATCTCTTTTGAAAAACTTTACAAAAACCCTCTGGATTGCCGGTTGAGCGAGGGAGTAAGAAATATTGGCACTCTACAAAACTGTTCTGACTCTCAACTGCCAAAGATGAGGAGAAGCTACAAGCCCCGCGGGAGTAAGGTAAGAGGTGAAAACAAGGCCAACTTATTCAAAATAATGGTAAGAAGACTTGGTTGTGCCTAAGGTTTAGGTTGGAAATGCAACATTGAAGCAACTCCTGATCAACAACATGAAGCCTTTCTTTGCTCAGGACGAGCAAAAGGCTAGCTTGGGGGTGTTGTTGACGGTCCTGAAGTGCCAAATCCGATCGTCAATGATACTCTCAAACAAAGGAAAACCATACCTCTTACTCACATATTTGTATCACTAAACTAGCTCCACAGTTGTTTTGGAAGACTTATCATTTCAGGGATGCAAGTCCAAAATAAGAAGAAAATACGAAGAACACGCAGCAATACATGCATAGAAGATCATCCGCTGCGACACACTTACAAGAAGGGCCCACTTAGCAGACCAAACCGACGTCAAATGGCGGCAAACACCCAAGGGATAAGACCTAGGCGCACCTACCAGTGACACGGCCAAAGGCGGTGGCGAAAGGCGGCACAGGGGGTCGGCCACACCCTGGGGTCGACCGCACCCTCCCGAAAAATCGCTACTCGCACACCAAGTAGCAGTCCGCATCTCCTGGAGGTTACGTAGATTGGGAGCAAATCGCTACTCGCACACCAACAGAGCTACCAGCAAGGATCAAGCGGCGACTACTTCGACTTTGCGAGTATGCTCGATGACCCGTTGACGAATACTTTGACTTCGCGAGGACGTTCGGTGACCCGCCGACGACTACGTCGACTACTCGTTTCAACTACAAAACTAGTCAAAGAGGGTCTTACACCATCAATAACTAGTCGAAATCGACTTTGACTAGTCGGGCTTCATCAACAAACTGTCGCGGCTCCATCGACGAGCGCTACAGCTTCATCAACAATCGTCCATGAATCAAGCTAAGTCATCTATACGTTTCCTCAACTTGTTTTTCGCAAGATCGACTACTTTTTTGGGTATGCCTCTCGACGAAAATCACCCTCGGGGGCTACACCATGATCGACTACTCATGGGGTCTGCTGGCTAATAGCCCACGCGCTTGGTACATCGAGTTCATAGGGCACTGCCCACGCGCTTGGTACACAGAGTTGTGTCGTGCTCACAACGGCTACACCCTTCGAATATACGCGCTGCAACACGCGCTCTCGCCGACTACTTATCTTGTACGTCTCTCGATGGGCACGAAACCCTCCAGAGCTACACATCACCGACTACTTTGTGCGCAACGCGCATCCTCTGTGTCGCATGATGACTACTTTTTTCTGCTCGTTGTCTTCTCTTAATGGTCGCTAATCTACTCGAGTAGCAAATGCCATATCTCGTGAAACATCGAGTCTTCATTGTTGATCTAAGCGACTCTATGCATGCGACAAAGATCTGATGGATGCTTTGAGCGAAGGCTAAACTGAGACCGGGTGAACGTAAAGGGTGGACTACTCGAGAGATTTAAATGGCCTAAAAAAGATCTCGACACGGCAACTTTATTTTATGTCGAATAAATTTTGGTATTTTCATATTATTACTGAGTAAAACTCGGCATCTTTGCATTATGCTACATAATGTATGCATTGTCTTTTTTCAGCTCAAGCTTTGGCAACAACTCGCCAGACTGCTTAGCTCATCTCCCGGCTCGGGGGCTAGGCGGATTACTACTCAATGTGGCTCCTTTGGCTCCCAATCTCGGGGGCTCGGTGCCAACAACTACTCGATGTTGCTCCTATAGCTCACCTGGCTTATAAGCTCAGGGACTGGATGCCGCAAAACTACTCGGAAGACGACGTATGTGAAGACTGAAGTCCTAAAGTTAACCCTAGGTTACCACGCGGTCAGATAACCAGCGGCAGCCTAAGGGTCCTTTGGAAGAGTTTTTCCTAAAAAGTGTGATTTGTTTTGAGCGGTAATTCGGGAAGAGTTTCGGGGAGTTTATTTGATTAACCATTTTTTTAGGGACCTTATCCTGATAAAAGGGGTTTTCTGAATTTTGAACCAATTGGTTTCCAAAATAAACCATCTAGGCAGATCACAAAGTTTATACACACATTTTGTACATAACACTGTTCAGTATGCCATGTTCTTTTGGATCCTTTTTTCCAAACCTCGGGATTTGGATTCAAGGCTCGGGGCCTGCGGGACACGTGTCATCGATGGCTTATTTTTCAAAAAAGTTTGGAAGATAAGGAAAGAAGATTCAAGACTAGTGGGACCCTCAGCCTGATTCTTTGATTCAACCTAAGGCTCGGGGGCTACTCCATATGGAGTGCGATTTGCATCGCTCCCCATAGAAAGGAAGACTTTAAAGTACTCAGGGCATGAACATCTCACAGCCTCGAGGTAACCAAGGAAGTACTCAAAGAATGCCTTCAAGATGGAGCTTCAGAAGAACTCGAAGCCTACTTCAGAAGTACTCGAAATACCTGCAGTACTCGGCTATGAAGAGCTTGGGGAATTTTCAGGGATAGATCCCCTGGGTACCGCAAGGAAGCTACCCACAGGGGAAAAGAAGTCGAATTCCTACTAGGACTCTACCCTGTAATCCTACTAGGACTCATACCCTGTAATCCTACTAGGAACTCCACCCCCTGGGATATATAAAGGAGGGCAGGGGTACATAGGTAGGCAGAATCAAAGAGAACACAGCAGCCAACAGGCAACTCAACACCCAAGCGCAGGGCGCAATATACAACACCCAAACATGACGAATGGTATTACGCTACTCTAGCGGCCCGAACTTGTCTAAATCTATGTCTTGTGTCCTCGCGTTTATCTTCAAGTTCCAGATCCGTCGATCCCTCACCAAACAATCACCTACCTTAGGGTATCCCTAGGTAGGTTGGTGGTAAAAGTACCGACAACCCGTCTAGGTGCAGTTTGGTGGGAAGATTCCCCTGATCCCCCTAAGGTTGGTTGTAGATGTTTCCATACATAGAGATGGCGGGAACCGACCTCAAGAAATATAAAAGGAGGCCCTCTCAACACATTCCACACACCACCACTTGGAGCCATTCTCTCTACTCTCACTTCTGACTTGTAATCCTAGGGTAGTGGAGCTAGGCTAGAACCTCTCTTAGCGAATCCAGTCATCCTCGGGATCAGAGAACAATCCTCAGTCCTTGGTATGGCTTTGTATTCAACTTGTCGGTATCTTATTCATATTATAGAGCTGAGCTTTAGTTGTAATGTTGTCTTGATAGTCTATCATGCTTATGCCTGTTATGCTATCTTGGTAATGTGTCATGCCTTAGCTTGTTGCTTCATCAGTTATACTCTCTATATGCTTAGTCCAGATGATCTGGATAAGGATAACAGTTCATCGTGCCTTCGGGCTTGCCTTAGTGTTTTACTTGTCCATCCGAAGGGTGGGAGACCCGGGGACACTAAGGTAGTGACATCATACATGGGCATGGTGCTCGGGTATGCGGGATCCTTCGGATATGCCCGTGTTCCACGGTATTGCAGGGGTAGGCCACAGAAGGTGACAACTCTGTTGGTCCGCCATGACGTTCCATCATGGTTAGTGAAGTCCCCCACGTTCGGGTTCGGGGTAGGAGTTCATGCAAAGATATAACGTCCTATATGTACTCCGAGACGGGACATTCTCCCTGTTGTCCCTAATTTCCCGGCACCTGTAGTTCTAAGCATGTTTAGCGTGTAACCTTTGCTTGTATGAATAGATGCTATTAGGACTTTGTTGTATGCCTATGCTCCCACTAACCCATAGGTTTATTCATTTATTCTTTATCCTGAGATGGCCCGGTGTGTTCATATCATTTATCTTGACTTACCCCTATTTATGCTATAGTCTGTGGCTTATTCATATGGTCTTGTTCACGTTCTAAGTAAACTCTTTTACATCATGCTCTCCTTCGGGAAAATATAAATAACGATACCCGAATACTCACCGGGTGAAATGCTACAACGGTATGTCCGTGTGCTTGCGGATTCTTTCTGTAAACGTTAAGACATACCTCTCACATTTCTAGTGCTATTGCCTGGGACTCATAATCCAGGTGATGACATTAAGAAATGTTAACAAAAGCTCATTGGAAGAGAAATGGCAAGGTGTACCTGGCTTCGTTGAAGAACCGTGGAAGTAAGAGTACTTCCAACTCAGGTACCTGATTCTTATGTCAATTCTTGGGTATTTTATACCGGAACGGTTGCTCACATTTGCAATTCGATGCAGGGACTGACAAGAAGTATAAGAGTGGAAAGAGGAGAAGTTGATTTCCGCGTGGGCAATAATGCAAGGGTTGCTGCTTTGACCGTCGGGACGATGCAACTCCACCTCCCGTCAGGATTTATTATGGAGTTAAATAATTGTTATTTTGTTCCAAGTATGAGTCGAAACATTATGTCTCCTTCATGTTTGATGGAGGATGGTTATACATTTGCGAGTGAAAACAATGGTTGTGTGATCTCTAAGAATGGCATGTTTGTGGCTTGTGCGACCATTGTGAATGGCTTGTTTTTCTAAATCTTGATGAATAACCAGTCTATAATGTAAGTGCTAAAAGGCCTCGGCCTAATGATTTGAGTCCTACCTACATGTGGCATTGTCGTCTCGGTCATATAAGAGAAAAGCGCATGAAGAAGCTCCATACGGATGGACTTCTAACTTTGTTTGATTTTGAATCATACGAGACATGCGAGGCTTGTTTGCTAGGAAAAATGACCAAGACGCCATTCATAGGTTTTCCAGAAAGAGCATCGGACTTGCTGGAACTCATACATACTGATGTGTGCAGACCAATGAGCACGACTGCTAGAGGAGGATTCCAATACTTCATAACTTTCACTGATGATTTGAGTAGATATGGCTATGTCTATTTGATGAAGCATAAGTCTGAAACTTTTGAAAAGTTCAAGGAATTTCAGAATGAGGTTGAAAATCAACGTGGCAAGAAAATTAAGGCCTGGCGATCTGATCGAGGAGGCGAGTATTTGAGCCATGAGTTTAGCAATGATCTGAAGAGTTGCAGAATTGTTCCACAGCTCATGCCGCCTAGAACACCTCAGAGAAATGGTGTGTTCGATCAACATAATCGAACTTTGTTGGACATGGTTCGGTCGATGATGAGCCGTTCGGACCTACCGATATCGTTTTGGGGTTACGTTCTAGAAACAACAACTTTCACACTAAATAGGGTACCATCTAAATCCATAGTTAAGACACCATATGAGATGTGGGCTGGGAAGAGTCCCAGCTTGTCTTTTCTAGAAATTTGGGGATGTGAAGTTAACTCCCAAATCGGATAAGTGCATATTCGTGGGATATCCAAAGGAAACTTTAGAGTATTATTTCTACAACCGATCAGAGGGCAAAGTGTTTGTCGCTCAGAATGGTGTTTTCTTAGAGAAAGAGTTTCTCAGAAAGGAGAAAAGTGGACAGAAGGTGTATCTTGAAGAAGTTCAAGAGGAGCCATTCGGGCAGGATTCAACAAGTGATGCTAATGTAGCAGAACAAGTTGGAGAACCCGTGGCAAGAGAAGAACCACTGCAGCCATGAAGGTCAGCGAGGCTCCACGCGGCACGCGAGATATTATTGTTAGACAATGATGAACCTACGACATATGCAGAAGCGATGATGGACCCAGATTCTGAGAAATGGTAGAGTGGCATGAGATCCGAGATAGACTCCATGGGAGACAATCAAGTTTGGAATTTGGTTGACCCGTCGGATGGTGTTAAAGCTATTGTGTGCAAATGGATCTATAAGAAGAAGAAAGACATGGATGGAAATGTTCACATCTATAAAGCTTGACTTGTCGCAAAGGGGTTTAGACAAGTTCAAGGAATTGACTATGACGAGACATTCTCTCCCGTAGCGATGCTCAAATCTATTCGGATCATTCTAGAAATAGCTGCGTATTTTGATTACGAGATATGGCAGATGGATGTCAAAATAGCTTTCCTGAATGGAAACCTGGATGAGGACGTGTATATGATACAGCCCGAAGGTTTTTTTGATTGGACCAATGCTGGAAAGGTATGCAAACTTCAGAAATCCATTTATGGGTTGAAGCAAGCATCTCAGAGTTGGAATATTTGTTTTGATGAAGTAGTCAAAGGGTTTGGTTTTCTTCAGAATGAAGAAGAAGCTTGTGTTTACAAGAACGAAAGTAGGAGCTCTGTAATATTTCTAATCCTGTACGTGGATGACATACTGCTGATTGGGAATGATATTCCTATGCTGGAATCCGTAAAGACTTCATTGAAAAATAGTTTTTCTATGAAGGACTTAGGGGAGGCCGCATACATTCTGGGCATAACGATCTATAGAGATAGATCAAGGAGGCTAATAGGATTAAGCCAAGATACTTACATTGACAAGGTATTAAAACATTTCAGTATGGAACAATCAAAGAAACGGTTCTTGCCTATGTCACATGGTATGCATCTCAGCAAGACTCAGTGTCCCTCGATGACTGATAAGCGGGATCACATGAGCAAGGTTCCATACGCTTCGGCAATTGGTTCAATCATGTATGCAATGATAAGTACACGCCCATATGTCTCATATGCTCTAAGTGCTACGAGCAGGTACCTGTCTGATCCAGGTGAGAGTCACTGGACAACTGTGAAAAATATCCTTAAGTACTTTAGATGGACTAAAGGTGTGTTCCTAGTCTATGGAGGTGAGGAGGAGCTCACTGTAACGGGTTACATTGATGCTAGCTTCCAAACCGACAAAGAAGATTCAAAGTCGCAATCATGTTTTATATTCACATTGAATGGTGGTGCTGTGAGTTGGAAGAGTTCCAAGCAAGATACGGTGGCCGACTCTACGACAGAAGCCGAGTACATTGCAGCTTCGGAAGCTGCGAAGGAAGTTGTTTGGTTGAGGAAGTTCCTCATTGAGTTTGGTGTGTTTCCAAAAGGGTCTAGCCCATTGAATCTCTACTGTGACAACAATGGGCCGATAGCGCAGGCTAAGGAGCCAAGGAATCACCAGAAGAACAAACATGTACTGCGGAAACTTTATCTCATACGAGAATTCGTGAGACGGGGTGAGATCAAGATATGCAAGATACACACGGATTTGAATGTTGCTGATCCGTTGACAAAGCCTCTTCCGCAACCTAAGCATGAGGCGCACACAAGAGCTATGGGTATTAGATATCTTATGGATTAGACTCTAGTGCAAGTGGGAGACTGTTAGAAATATGCCCTAGAATTAATCATAGAGATGATCATATTTCGTTGTATCCATGATGTATTATATATGTGTTCATTGAATATCCATGAAAAGGCAACTTGTATTGATTGACAATTATGTGAATTGTTTGTGAGACTCTTTACTTGTATGGTTATTCTAAAGTTGTTCCTAGGCGGAGTTTATGTATGGACACACATGAACATTAGACTAGCACATGCATTAGTTGATGACTATGTTTCACAAGTCATAGACATGGAGATGTCAAACTAATAATGTGGGCGCATGTATGACATGTGGCTGGACAAACCCAACTCGAGAAATAGTGATTTCTTAATTCACAATGTGTACGCTGTGTCCTTAGACCTGAGATTGTCGCATGTGCTCAAGATTTGAACCGACCTACTTAGGAGCTATCAAACGCTATTCCGTAACTGGGTAGTTATAATGGTGGTTCTCGGGTTTGTCAAGAAGCATGCTGTGAGACATGGTCAGTCAAGATGGGATTTGCCTCTCTCTATTTGAGAGAGATATCTCTAGGCCCCTCGAGTGACCAGATCAAGAAATGCATGGCCATGTTGGGGTTAAGTGTTAACCAAGGATTCCGGATCACGACATCGAGAAAGAGAGGTCAGCTTGGAGCTAGACCAAATATCGTGAGGCAAAGGGAAAAGCATGTATATGAGATTGTGAAGGCTCATTTGATTTGATCTTTGTACATGCATAGGAGCTGACACGTCTTGCTAGAGGCCGCCGTCAACTATTGGCCGAGTAGGAGTACTCGGGCCATGTCTATTTGTGTGTGAGCCCATAGGGTCACACACTTAAGGGGCTGAAATCCTAATGAGGATATGATCCGATAGTCTGGGCTTAGGTACACTAATGGGCCTCGGTTGAGCCCATTAGTGGGCGCCTAAAGGGGTATATAAGCAGAGGTGGGCATAGGGATTAGGGTGGACTGAAGTCGCCTAGCTGCCATCTGTTCTCCACGCCCACACCTTCGTCACCCTTGCAGACCTAGTAGACCGGATCGTGACGCTTCCGCCGCCGTACATGTGGATAGCTTGGAGGTGCTGCATCTGCTGAATGAGGACGAGCCGCACGTGAGAAGGTCTCGCAACTGCACTGTCGGGTACCGTACAAAATACACCGACGCGCTACAGAAGTTCCGCACCCGCGTGTCTAGTGGTAATTCCATGATCTATAACTGCAGCGTTCCTGGTTTATGGGGTAGAAATTTTTTTTTGTGCTAGTGTAGCCTCCCCGTAACCCCTCAGACCTGGCCACCCCGGGGCACCCTGGGAAGTCCCCGGAACCGACCGTGTGGGGCCCGCAGGACAAGACGATATCAGAAGGGTGGCACCACTTGCAGGGAGGCGCCGCCAGTACGGCGCCGCGTTCACACCCAAGGACGGTGAATCTAAGTCGGTAAAACCTCTCCCTGGGCCTAGGGGAGGGGCTATAAATAGGATATCAGGGCAACATGTAAAAGTTTGACCAAAGTCCCACAACACATCTGCTACAAGCTCACTCGAGCAAGAGAACAAGAACACCATACACACAGGACGTAGGGTCTTACGCTTCCAAGCGGTCCGAACCTGTCTAAACTTTTTGTCCCACGATTGAAACCTCGCTGCGTGTTACACCCGTGGCCGAATGTCTAAACGGGGGTTCCCACGAATCCCTGTTGGTGGTCCTCACCCACCATCAGCTAGCGCGCTAGGTAGGGGGTGTTGGCACGTGAAGTCTTCATCCTCGATGAAGAACCTCCGATTGAAGCAATGGTGAGCCGCTCCATGGGCGAAAGCGGAGATGAAGACCCCCCCCCCCCCACCGGGGGCTCTCTGCGACGAACGCGGGCGCGGCGAGGCCAGTCCTGTCGCCACCCGCACCCGACAGACGACAACCAACTTCGTTCGCCATGGCACCACCCCGTCTCGACGCTCCCAGATCCGCCTCTGGGGGTACCACATTGGCCAACGTTTGGTACGCTCAACTCCGGGCGGAGACCCAACGACGTGCGGTTCGGCAGGCGTCCCATGCGCCTGCTAGGACCGACCGCGGCAGCGTTCCCTCGGGGGAAGCGCTTGTGACGGCTTGAGCGCTCCCGCGCCACCCTCCGGTGCGAGCAGAGCCAGGGACCTCCTAGGAGCGCCGGCTTGACGAGCTGGCCAGCCTCGTGGGGAAGGCCTATCTCAAGCCGGGGGCTTAGGGTTCTCGAGCGATGGCTGGGGGCTCCTCCCGAGGAGGCCACCGGCGACCATCGTGGCCACACGCTCTGGCGGGGTCGGTCACGAACGGGATGCATGACCTGCATTCCTGGCTTCAAGAAATCAGGGCGAGCAAAGACGCCTAGGGGCGAAGCCACGTTAGGCTTCCCTGGTGCCCATGCACCAGGGTAAATCTTTTTTTCCACTAAACTAAATATTTTTTGACCTTATAATTATGGGAAAGTAGTTGCTTCCATGGGTTGTGCACCATGGTCGATTTGATCGTGGCTTCACCCCTGAAGACGCCGGAACCACCCTCGAGCGTGCTCGTGAGTGCCGCTGAGAGGCCAGGGAAGAGCACGCTTCCTTTGGCTCTCCTGTCTTCGGCACGCGCGGGTGGGGGGATTTGGTGGACAACGACATTGGTCACTACGGGGCCGGGTGCCGAGTGTTCACCGCCGACCTGCGTCGGGTCAACTGGCCCACCAAGTTCCGCCCAGATCTCCCGAAGAAGTACGACGGCACCATCGACCCAGAGGAGTTCCTCCAGATCTACACCACGGTCATTCAGGCTGTGGGTGGAGGGCCTCAGGTCATGGCCAACTACTTCCACGTCGCCCTTAAGGGCACAGCGAGGTCCTGGCTGATGAATCTTCCCCAGGAATCAGTCGGTTCATGGGGAGATTTGTTCGAGCAGTTCGTCACCAACTTCTCCGGTTTGTTCAACTGATCGGGGACTAGGGGCGACCTACTCGCCGTCAAGCAGCGCAAGGGTGAAACGTTGCGGCAGTACATCCAGCATTTTAGCCAGGTGCGCAACACCATCCCGCGCATCACACCCTTGGCTGTCATCATGGCGTTCACTGAGGGCATGACCAACAAGCGTCTCATGGGCAAGCTCGAGATGCACAACGTCGAGACCGTCTCCGTGTTGTGCGCGTTGGCGGACAAATGGGCTCGGGAAGCCAAAGCATAGCAGCTCTCTGAGTGCCGCGGCGCCCCGGATGAGCCCGCCGCGCCGGAACACTCCTGGTCCGCCGGCCCGACAACAAGAAGAACAAGCGGAAAGCCGCCACCGTCCTGGCGGCGGTGGAGGCCCGCAACAAGCAACAGCCCGGCCGGGCTCCTGGAGGAGGCGCCCCTAGGCCCGGCGGGGGATTCCAGAAACTGGCTCCGGCCAAACCGGGGGCTGGCAAGTGGTGCGAGCTTCACCGAACCGACCAGCACGACCTCACCGAGTGCCGGCTAGTCAAGGGGCTTGCCAAGGACCACCGAAAGGAGGGCGGCGATCGTCGTCCCGACGGAGATGACACCCCCGCGGAGGCAGGCCTCGGCTTGCAGGAGCCACGACAGGCCGTCGCCACCGTCTTCGGAGGAGCGACCTCGCCGCCTTCCCGGAGGAGGGCCAAGCTCCTCTGGAGGGAAGTGTAACACCTCAGGTATTTAAATTACGAAATAAGCCTCTTTAGCTTAACATGGTGCATAAATAATTAAGAGAAGTTTCAACGAAATGAGTTTTTAAAATAACTTCCAAACTAGAACCCAAATGAACTTTGGCCTGAAACAAAACTTGTGTAACTTTTCATTTTGAACAACTTTCGTGTTGAAGGATTTTCGAGTTGCAACACAAAAATTTGAGACCCTTCTTCTCCGCCTCGACCGACCCTTCGACGCGCAGCCACTCGCCCGACCCTTTTGTTTCGCCCGACCCTTTCACTCGCCCGACCTTGCATCGCCCGACCCTCAGCTTCGCTGCGGCCCTCGCTTTGCCCGACCCTCGCCCGCCGCGCAGTCGCCGCAGGCCACTTGGCCGGCGATGCCTGACAGCGCTAGGCGCCAAGCCAATGCCTGACCGCGCCCGCACGCGCGCCCGCACGCCGCGTTCCTCCCCAGTCCGCGCACGCCACACGCGCGCCGGCGATGCGCGCCCCTGCTCGCCGCCCGCCGCGCCCAATGGGCAAGTCGCGCCGTGCCCGTGTCTCCGCCACGTACCGCTAGTCGCCGCGCTCCCAGCCCGGCAAGATAGCTGCTGCAGCTCGTCGCCCAACCCGCGCGCCGCGTGATCTCCAGCTCCACACGCCAAATCCTCAGCACCCAATCCCCTGCCCGCGCTCGCCGCACGCCGCGCCGGCTCTGTTCGCCACCCGCTGCGACCAGTAATGCGCCCCCGTCGTTCCGCCCGCGCCCGCGCCTCGTAGTCCAGTTCCACCCCTCCTCCCGCCTCTCTGCTGCCTACAAAAGGCAGGACTGAGTCCCCCTCGCGCGCCCAGACACCAGAACGCCGCCGCCACCACCATTACCGCCGTCGTGCCCAGCTCACCTCTCCGGCCACCCCTTGCCAGAGCTGAGTCTTCCACCACCACCACAACACCCCACCGCAGCTCACTGCCCCACCCATTGTCGCCTGGAACCGCCGGAGCACCGCCAGCGCCGCCCGCGCCGCCGCCGCTCCTTTCTGCTCCGTGGACAGCCCACGCCGAAGCTCCTCCGTCCAAGCCAAGCTTCGAAACGGGTTCCCCTCGACGCCACGAAGCTCATCGACCAGCCCCTACCCTCCCCTCCTCGTAGGAGCACCATCGCCGACGTTCCGCCCCGCCGCCGCCCCTCTGCTCCACGCCGACGAGCCACCTCCGGCCACCCCCAATCCTGACCAAGGCCATCCCGAGGTAGCTCTCACCTCCCTGGATCTCCCCGACCCTTTTCCCTTCGCCGCCGACGAGCCCCCTCGCCGGAATCTGGCCGGCCGCCATGCCAGCACCGCCTAGGGACCCATTTGCATCGATTGCAATCTTTAAAAGAGTCTGCATGCAAGTTTCCACGGGCATATCTATAAACCTATGTTTAAACCTTGATTTCAAAAACAGCAAACTTGTAAAATTCGTATAAAATCGTAGAAAAATTGGAAAAATACAAACTCAACTGTTCTAGAATCTTTAGATGAAAATCTACAACTTTTGTTACATGCTTTTCTTCAGTTGCTTGCTAAATATTGCTATAAATTAAATGGAAGGTTTAATAGACTTTAAATGTACCCCCTGTTGTAGACAAAGTCTAAACCTAAAAATTTAGAAGTAGTTTGGTTGCTGGTTTTGTAGGCCAGTGTGAAAATATTAGGGCCAGAACCCATCTCTAACTAAACTTATTGTTAAACCTTGTTTATGACATGAAGTAATAAAACTAATTTGTAACTGCTGTTATGTTGTGATTCATGTGGTGAAACTTTTTCAGGACTGTTGTATTAATGCCTAAGTACCATAGAAAAAGTTTAGAACCTTTTTCCTTCTTGTAACCTAATTATATAATTTTGTGGTAGGAGAAATGCACTAATTCAAGTAATTAGTTTCTGTGCCTGGAAAATGTTCAACTTTTTACTGTAGAACACTTTAGAGTAACTCTTGCTGTGTAAAAAGTTTCATACACAGAAACCCTGTAAAATATTCTGAAGAAACTAATATTTATTAAAATAGGTGTATCTGCACAGTAAAATCTGAAAAATTTACAGTGACACATATATGGATAGGTTAATCACCTGTAAAATCTTCGATGTCAATACTTGCATGGTTTGTCCTGTATAAAAATAACTAGGTTCTAGCAGTGGCTGTGTAATGCATTTTTCATAATTAATCTGCTGCGTGAAAATGTCTAAAATTTTTGCAGTGCTTTTGTCTCTGCATAATGTGCTCTAAATAAAAATTTCATCACCAGAAGTTATCTAGATCTGTGTTTATGTTTAATCCATGTTGTGCTTAGAAAATTAAGTTTCCCATATAACACAACACCTTCTTGTTTAATGAAGTTAATAGTTAAGTTATACTCTATTAACAATTGCCCAAAGAAATCTTAACTCAGTAACTTCACTACAAAACCGATGTTTTGTGAACTACAACATTATCGTGAAGAAAAATAATCGTCATATACCATCACTATAACTTACACTTGTGCATTCATATAGAGTCGACTACTCTCGCCGACGGAAAGTATGAGCTGGTGCCCGCGTCCGAGAGTGAGCAGCGTGAAGCTCAAGTAAATCTAATTGAAGCTCTCGAAGACCCGAGCCCAAGTTCGGACGAGCCCCAAGATAGCTTTACCCAAGAAGGCAAGCCCCGGAGCATGAACCCTATTTTTCTAAACTTATGCAACTTATTACTCTACTTTACTTGTGCATTAAGTTTGTAGGAGTTGAATGGAAACGTAGTTGCATGATTCTAGGTACCCATGCTCTGAACACTAGATGTAAGGTTCGATAGAATGCTATGCTAATAGGACTCGGTAAAAGTCGAGTGATTTACTGTCACTCGCGAGAATATAGGAGTTGAATGTTTACTACATGCTGCAATCATAAGGTCAACGGACGGGGCTATGGTACGATGTTTATGTTGATGATTGAGGCCCCGTTTGTTTAGTGAAAAATGCTAAGGCCGCAGTGTGTGGTAGTGGTGGTTAAGTCTTTGAACGTACTAACCACATGCCGAGAATATGGTAATCGGTAAGCTTAAGTACCGGATTGAACCGAGGCCGGAATATACTCCCCACCGTCTTGAATTCGTTCACATCTAGCTAATGGCGGGTGCATTTGCCACCACGGCCCGACGTACCGTGGGGAGGTGTAGTCGAGGGCGGTAGGCCTGTTCCGTGAAGCGGGAATTGTAGGGAAAAGTTGCACGTGTGACTTGGTGAGTAACCACGTGACGTGTGTTTAGGTTTCCCTTGCAAGGTTAAGAAATTCGATTCGAATCATCTGTTTCTCGCGGTGATTGAGATTGCTTGACCCTTTTACCACATAGAGTAAGAAGAGGAACAATGATGATGATTAATCTTGTTGGATGCAAAATAATTCTTCCACTATGTATGATATTGGATAGTTGCTTACCTAGAATGGTTAAAGAAGACTAGAACTTGGGGCTAAAATTTGAAAGTAAGGACCTACGTATATATGCTTTTTGGCAAAACAAACCCCTCAAGCCAAAAGCCTTGCATGTCTAGGAGTCGGCTAAGTATATTCCACTAGTCGGGTAAGCCTTACTGAGTATTAGTATACTCAGCCTTGCTTGTGGCTTGTTTTCAGGTGAAACTTTCGAGGATATGATTGCTAGTTTGACTTGGCCTTGTACCCTTCCTCCTAGTTGGTCGGTGGAATGGGATACGCCCCCGGCCAACGGTGATGATGCCGAGTGATGTCTCGTACGGGCTTCATCGAGACATCCTGTATCGTCGAGTAGTTGTCGTTATTTTTTCGCTGCTTTGAACTCTAAAGAACTCATTTATTTTGAACTCTGAAGTACCTTGTTTTACGAATTTGAACTCCGTTGTAATAATAATTTGTGATGAACCCTGTGGTGTAAAATTTGTGGAATATTGTATACTCTGGGCTCACCTTCGTGTGAGTACATGTATGTGTGGTTTCGATCGGCAAAAACCATGGTTGTATCGGGAGGTTACCTGACAGACCAATGGATTATTCCGTTTGAAGTGCGAGTTAGCCCGGATTGCCCTTGTGGTGATGGTTAGCGCGCTTGAGTCGGATTACTTCAGGTGGTTCTGCCACAGCTGGTATCAGAGCTATAGCTGGTGCCACAGCTGGTATCAGAGCTAAAATGCATACGCCAGAAAATGCAACAAGCCTTAAAAACTTGTTTTCCTAAAACTTGACCACAAAAATTGTGTTGGAAAATGCGTTGGTTCGTTAAGGATGGTGTCTAGTTCGTAAATCTCTAAAGGATTATGGAAAAGTTACTAGGTGGCTATCTAACTTATGAATATTATCAACTGACTTCCAGCATATTACTTTCTGTCAAAACTTACTTTTATGCCCAACCGACCCTTAAATTTCGTAACAACGCACTCATCGCTAAGGTAAGAAGGTAAGAATCCTCAGCCAACTAAGAGAGCTTGGCCTTCCTGTCGGTGATGCGAGCCGAACGCTGCCCTCAAGCAGTGGCTTACTTGAGGTGCTGCCAATATACCAACTATTAGTTGATTATATTGGGAGTAGAAGGTTTGGCGCAGGGTAGGGCGATCGCTGTTCATACCCCCGTCTCAAGACGGTACCCCCCGTGAATACGCTATCTCGATAGCGTATGTTAACGTCGTATGTACGGCGGGAATTGTACGGATACCGTTTCTATAGTGAATGGTAATGAATACGGACGCTTTCATGAGTGCTGGCATGAAATGTTCATTGGATATATATATATATATGCTCTATCAATCTTTTGCAGGTAAACTAACCGCGATTACGATAAGTTTAAGAACGGTTAGACTTTTCTCGACTAGCTATTATAGTGAGAGACGTATTGTGTATGCCACCGAAACTAACTTCGTAAGACCAAAGCTATTTGGCAATTGTTTTATTTTGTGAGGACGAATAGGACGTGCATGCATCATGACTATATAAATCTGGAATTGAAAATGTGATGCGTGAGAGTGGTAAGGTTCATGCGCCACACATTTGTCTTTGCATAAGGATTATCTAGCAAATCTGTCATATTTCTGTCTTATCTGAAAAGATGGATTTATTAAGCTTAGAAAATGATCCTTTCTGGAGAAACTCATGTTGAAAGTTTTGTTCCAAAATTCGTATTCTACCTCCTGTCTAAATATGAAAAATTCTGGACATATGGATAATAAGAAACAACAAAGCCCTTGAGATGTCAGTTTTCTGTCCAAAATGAGCAGTTCAGCCACGTAAATTTTTATGCCCCCTTAATACAGTTTTCTGCGAAAGTATTTATCACCAAACTTGTTTTAAATTTACTCAGGCAGCTACTGTTAAAATTTGGTAATTTTTGGCTGAGTAGATTTTCCCTGGTGCACGAAACATTGACCCACTGTTCACTGAAAATTCTGGGTAGACAGTAAAGTAAAAACTGAAGAGAAAGACCATCATAGAGACTTATATAGCTCTGGAGTTGACTAGCAAAGTTGTTCACAAATACCTTAGGAATATTTTGGTAAAAGTTGAGAATTTTTGGACAAGAATTGTGGAAGTTATGGATATTTTAGTGCACTGTCCAGAACCTGTCACTGTGTTATTAACGGTTTTTCGCTATCTCACCCCTTTGATCTTTTGTTCAGATGGCCGGGCCTGTTGCCATGATGGTGGATGAGGATGGACGCGTTCACTCGCAGTGTCTCCACTGAGAGGGCTTTCCCTCTATCTTGTGGGATGTTCTGCGCACCGCGGGCTATCCAATTCCCCCACGTTACAACGGACTGGAGTTTGCAGAGAATAGAGTTACCCAGTGCCGTGTCAACGTGACCATCTTTCCGCACCCACTACACCCGGAGTGGCCCGCCTTGGAGATTGAGGCTGTTGGTCGCCGTTTGGCCGATACTTGGGAGCTTGTTGCCATGAGGGCGCTCACCACTTTCTGTGCGCAGTGCCTCGAGGTCGTCACGCTCACTCCTATTGGTTTGTTTCCTGCTGCCCAGGACAACGACCCCTTTTGGCTCAACAGGGTGCAGCACTCACAGTACTTGGTGGACTTTCATGCCCAGGAGACCATCGAGACCTCCGTGTGGTGCATGAATGCACTCTACTGACTTCAGACTCTCCAGAGTCAGCCACTTGTGCAGCTCACTGATCTTGCACAGGCCTACCACATGATGGCAAATATCAGGGACGAGCAGATTAAGGAACTCAGTGAGGAACTCGAGGACAGAGACACCCGGCTTAGCCAACTTGAGGGCCAAGTTCAGGAGCACGACACTCTCATGGGTGAGAGAGATGACATGATAGCACACTTGGAGGAGCAGCTCCATGATCTGAACCTTGAGTTGGAGGATGCTAATGAGCACATTCAGTGGCACCATGATCAGAATGCCCCTCCCGACGTGGTGGCTATGGAGGAAGATGAGGAGGAGCCACAGGAGATTGATGGTGTTTCAGGAATGGACTTTGAGGGTGAGGCACTGCAGCCACCTCCGATGGGAGCTCACTCTCCTACTCACAGCGAGTCATCCGTCAACAACCTCGATGATTTCTAGATGATGACCTAGGAGGACTTTGGCATATACTCCTCGATAGTGTAGCCTAACTTTTGGCAAGAGTTGTAATAGGCTAACTAAGAGTTGAGTACCTCTTTTGTTATGAGTACAACTTGACCATTGGATACTCTAATCATGTAGGCCATGCCTATAAAAACTTGGTGGTTTGATTGTGATATTGGAAGGCAGTTGAATCTGTGATTGCAGAAACATGTCGGAAGTTTTACCCATGTCTCCTTACATTTCTGGACTAAGTGTTGAATACCAAACTTGTCCTAAATTTTGTGATCTAGGTTCTCACAAAATTTCAACACTATTGGATCTTGCTAGTTTGAGTTATAGGCAAGATACTATAACTCATTCTGTGGAAAAACAGCCAAACCAGCGGAGCAAAGAGTGAATCGTTTGACCATCTTAGCCATCGATTTAGCATCTTGGCTGAATACCAAAGTTGTACATCTCTAAATTCCCTACCCATTGCCAAAATATGAGAAATTTTGGATGAACCTACCAGGAGTTATAAATTTCTTATGGCAGATAGTTTTATGCCCACGATTCTATCCATGATCCTTCGGAAGTCTACTTTTCCGCGTTAATCCTTTTGAATCATGGGAGTAATATGGATCACGTTGCTAAAGATAAACATTTACCTTTCAGATGGTTGGAGCAACCCGTGGAAACCCGGATGGTTTCGGTGCTAGTGCTAGTGGATCCCAACCACAGGCACCACCACCACCCAGCTTGGTGGAAGTAATGGCCGCTCAAACCGAGTTGCTTCGTCAGCTCGTGCAAGGACAGCACCAACAGCGGGGTGGACACAATGTTCACCAACCTCAAGCTGCCGGTTACACGGATTTCCTTGGGACCCATCCTCCCTTGTTTCACAAGACGGAGGAACCCTTGGATGCGGACGCTTGGATTCGCACAATTGAGTCCAAGTTTTCTCTACTTGTGGCCCCATGTTCAGATGCAAACAAGGCTCGCTTTGCCGTGCAGCAGCTTCGCAGTACAGCTCGTCTTTGGTGGGACCACTACTTTGCTATGGTCCCTGCTGATCACGTCATCACCTGGGACGAATTCAAAACTGCGTTCCGGGCACACCATATCCCAGGTCTTATAGAAAGAAAGCTAAATGAGTTTCTGGCACTCACTCAGGGTACCCGCACGGTACTTCAGTATGCTCAGGCCTTCAACAATCTATGCCAGTACACGGGCTATCACGCAGACACGGAGGCTAAGAAGCGTGATCGTTTCCGCAGAGGTCTGAGTACCAAACTCAAGGAACGACTGAATCTTGTCAAGGCCGATACATATAATGAGCTAGTAAACATGGCCATTACCCAAGAGGATTGTATTATGGCTCACCGTGCCGAGAAGAAGAGAAAGGCACCAGCTGGACCCTCGGGTGCTCAGCCACCGAGGTATCGATTAGTGCAAAATGTTGCGCCTACAGCTCCACAGAAGGCCCCTCAGCCAGGGCGATGGATTATCAGGCCCCCACAGCAGCAAGGTGTTGCACGACCCCCTGTGCCTCAACAAACTGGACCAAGGCCCGCTACTCAGCAGTTTCTTCGACCAAGCATCACCAATCGTTGTTTCAAGTGCGAGAGTTCCAGTCATTTTGCTCGCGAATGCTCTCAGCCCAGGCAGCCAAATCAGGGCCAGGACTCTAACCAGAACAATAAGAACAAAGGAAAGAGGCAAACCCTTCAGGTCAAATAAGGACGGATCAATTTCACCACCCTTGCGGAACTTCCTGAAGGAGCACCAGTGATGACGGGTACATTCTCTATCCATAACAAGCCTACAGTTATATTGTTTGATTCTGGTGCATCACATAGTTTCATTAGTGCAAAGTTTGGTGCAAAAGTAGGCTTGAATATTTATCACACAAAAGGGTCGTATATGATATCAACACCGGGTGGAAAAATTGCTTCCAACCAAATAATAAGGCTGGTACCTGTAAAATTGGGTAGTAAAATCATCAACATGCACCTTGTTCTCTTACCCCTTGAAGGCATGGATATTATTTTGGGAATGAATTGGATGGCCCTACACGGAGTCACACTGGACCTTTCTTCCCGAGCCGTTGAAATAAATTCACCCAGTCACGGAGCCACTACCCTATACCTACCGTTCCGGGAGTGCACGAATTCTTGTGCTTTCGTGATGGAAGGAATCAAGCTAGAAGATATTCCAGTGGTATGCGAGTATGTCGATGTCTTTCCGGGTGACTTACCAGGAATGCCACCAGATAGGGATATTGAGTTCGTTATTGAACTTCAACCAGGCACCGCACCTATTTCCAAAAGACCCTATAGGATGCCACCTAAGGAATTGGCCGAACTGAAAACACAACTCCAAGAACTACTGGACAAAGGTTTCATTCGTCCTAGCGCATCACCTTGGGGATGTCCAGCCCTATTTGTAAAGAAAAAGGATGACAGTTTAAGATTATGTGTGGACTACCGACCTCTCAATGCGGTAACCGTTAAGAATAAATACCCACTTCCCCGCATCGACGTTCTCTTTGATCAATTATATGGAGCTAGAGTTTTCTCGAAGATTGATCTTCGATCTGGATATCATCAGATAAAGATTCGTCCATGCGATATTCCTAAGATCGCCTTTTCCACATGATATGGGCTATATGAATTCTTGGTCATGTCCTTTGGTCTCACCAATGCCCCTGCCTACTTCATGTATCTCATGAATTCGGTATTCATGCCTGAGCTTGACAAATTCGTCGTAGTTTTCATTGATGACATCCTTATCTATTCCGAGAATGAGGAAGAGCATGCTAAACACCTGCACATTGTTCTTCAGCGTCTCAGAGACCATCAGCTCTATGCTAAATTCTCTAAGTGCGAATTCTGGTTGGATAGTGTGAAGTTCTTGGGTCACACTATTTCCAGCGAAGGCATAGCCGTTGACCCCAGCAAGGTACAAGAAGTGATGGATTGGAAACCTCCTACCTCTGTTCATCAGATTTGCAGTTTTCTTGGCTTAGCCGGTTACTATCGCCGTTTCATTCCGGATTTCTCCAGGATTGCTAAGCCTATGACCGAACTATTGAAAAAGGGAGTAAAGTTTGTGTGGGATGAGAAATGCGAAGAAGCTTTCCACACTCTCAGAGAACGTTTGACTACATCCCCTGTGTTAGCTCAACCCGATAACACCAAGCCGTTCGATGTTTACTGTGACGCATCTGGCACTGGTCTTGGTTGTGTGCTTATGCAAGAAAATCGAGTTATCGCCTATGCTTCACGAGCCCTTCGGCCCCATGAGCAGAATTATCCGACCCATGATCTCGAGTTAGCAGCAGTCATTCATGCTCTAAAAATATGGAGACATTATCTCATGGGCACTCGTTGTAATATCTACACCGATCACAAGAGTCTCAAATATATCTTCACCCAAGCCGATCTGAATATGAGACAAAGAAGATGGCTAGAGTTAATCAAGGATTATGATCTCGAGGTGCACTATCACCCCGGCAAGGCTAATGTAGTCGCGGATGCACTCAGCCGCAAAGCCCATTGCCATTGCCTATCAATGGAAATCTATAATGAGACATTATGTTCGGAAATGAGGAAGCTTAGTTTGGAAATGATTTCCCAAGGCACTTTGAATCACATCTCAGTCGAGCCCACTCTTCACGACCAGATCATAATGGCACAACTACATGATGAAGGAGTTAAGATCATCAAACAAAAACTCTCTCTAGGAGAAGAGAAATACAAATGTTTCTGCCAGGACCATAAGGGAGTTCTATGGTTCGAAAGTCGAATAGTCGTTCCGAAGAATCATGAGCTCCGTAAGCAAATTCTGGATGAGGCACACCTTTCCAAATTTTCTATTCACCCCGGCAGTAACAAAATGTATCAAGACCTTAGGCAAAACTTCTGGTGGACTAGGATGAAAAGAGAAATCGCTAAATATGTCTCAGAATGGGACACCTGCCAGAGAGTAAAAGCCAGCCACTTGAAAGTAGCTGGTACACTTCAACCCTTGCCTATACCCTCATGGAAATGGGAGGACATAAGTATGGATTTCATTGTTGGATTGCCAAGTACCGAACAGAAACACGATTCCATATGGGTTATCGTGGATAGGCTCACAAAGACGGCACATTTTCTTCCAGTACACACCACCTATACCGCCAAGAAATATGCTGAGATTTATTTCAATCGCATTGTTTGCCTACATGGTGTACCGAAGACTATTATTTCCGATCGTGGTACTCAGTTTGTAGCGCGCTTTTGGGAACAATTGCAAGCTTCTCTTGGTACTAAATTGATTCGAAGCTCAGCCTATCATCCTCAAACTGACGGACAAACTTAAAGAGTGAACCAAATTCTCGAAGACATGCTTAGAGCTTGCATCATTCACTATGACAAGAGTTGGGACAAATGCCTATCCCTAGCAGAGTTGGGACTGACGCGCCTGGAGTGGGGCGAGGCGACGACGGAAGAAGTCGAACGCCACCATCACCAACGTCAGCCCAACCTAGCGGAGGGAGGCAATACGACCGAGCACCGGATTCCACCCGGCACCAAGCTTGGGGTGCTCTCTCCACCCCACGTACTGCAGAGGCGCAACGTCGGGAAGTCTAAGGAAGGGGGAGGCATGGTCAACTTCGGCGTACAGCCATTGCCTTTCCCACTCCTCCCACTTCCCCATGACCTGGAAGGGGATGAACTCATCCTGCCGCCCCTGCCGGATGCAGAAATAGCACCCGTCGACGATTTTGGGCTGGGCCGCCACACCGACGTCGGGGACCGCCGATGACGACCGGCAGATGAGCGACACCGCGAAGAACAACTCGCATGCATGCGCAAAGATGGCCAGGGTTAAGATGGAGTTAGGGGTGAGGTGAACCAGGTGGACGGCGTACGCCTCCAGCGTCGCCACGAAGAAGGGGGAAAAGGGCGGCAACAACCCCACCAGCAAGAAGGGGAGGAAGGTGACAACCCCCCGCGCGCTCCGCGGCACCGACGAGTGCTCCCCAGCGTAGAGGACGGTGTTGAAAGACACGAACCCCCTCGCCCTCACGACTCCGGCTGCGTCCACCGACGAGGGTCCGAAGTTCAGCACCCAGCGGCCAGAGGCCTGCCGGCGACCAAAGGGCCGATGGTGGTCGCGCGCCATGGTAGCAGGTGAAGGTGAGTACCCAGGAGGAGCGAGCGAGAAGAGCTAGAGGGAGAGAGGGCTTGCAGGTGGAGAGACAAGTGGAAAGCGTGGAGCCGCAGCCCTCCTCTCTCCGGAGCTTTATACTTAATGGAAGATGAGGGGACGCGGCGCTCCAACTACGCGGGATTCTCGTGAGGCGTGGGCGGCTTCCCTAGCGGGAGAACCGGCATGATTCCCAGTGAATTGGGGGCCGAGCAGGGGACGAGGCATCCACCTTGAATTCATTTCCCCACACCCGGATCACCTCTCCGATCCGAGCATGGAGCCGGGGGCTACTGTCGGCGTGGTGAGGACGGGGGTCCCCACCTCACCCGACAAAACAGAAGATAAGTAGGCCATCAGGCTCATCATGGGCGTCAAGGCCCGGCACGGCGACCTCCAAAGGTGCCGAGCTGGACAGGGGCGTGTGGGCCCAGCCGGTCATGGAGGTTCCTTAGCATCTAAGGAATTACCCCCAACCGGAGATTTTTACCGCGCCAGCACGATGCAGGGGCGGGATCCACCACGACGCGATTCCCCGTAAAGCAGCATGATTACAGAGAAGCGTATGATCAGATGGTGCTCTGACTGGGGCAAGGGGAGCCCCTTCCCCCGGTCACATCCTATCAACCCGGCAGAGGACGACACAGGCGGGGCCCACCGCTTGGACCATCGTCACGTCGGTTGGACCACCAGGAAGGCCACGGGGTCAGGATAAGACCTCGGGGCAGCCCAAGGACGCGCCTCGCACGAACACCGCGGGTGTCAGCCTGGCCACCCCGGGGCACCCTGGCAAGACCCCGAAACCGACCGAGGGGGCCCGCAGGATAAGACGGCGTCAGAAGGGCGGTGCCACTTGCAGGGAGGCGCCCCCCTAGTACGGCGCCACGTTCACACCCAAGGACGGTGAATCTAAGTTGGTAAAACCTCTCCCTGGGCCCATGGGAGTGGCTATAAATAGGATATCAGGGCAACATGTTAAAGAGAGACTAAAGTCCCACAACACATCTGCTACAAGCTCACTCGAGCAAGAGAACAAGAACGCCATACACATAGGATGTAGGGTCTTACGCTTCCGAGCGGCCCGAACCTATCTAAACTCTTTGTCCCATGGTTGAAACCTCACTACGTGTTACACCCTTAGCCGAATTTCTAAACGGGGGTTCCCACGAATCCCTGCTGGTGGTCCTCACCCACCGTCAGCAACCTCTAAGCAAAGTGAGTGAGAGAGAGGTGGGAGCTGGCTCAAATATGTCAAGGAAGCTTTTCAAAGTACCAAGAGACCAAACCCACGGCCAGACAAGAGATATATATATCCAACCCCTCGAAATCTAACCGTTACCTTCAGAACTCGTGAAAATAGAGGAATTGCGGACTGTCCACCTCACAAGAACCGAACCGTCCGCTATTCAAAACCAACGGCTAGAACATCAGTTAGAGTGTGTCAGAACTGACCGTTAGCCCTGGCAGACTGTCCGCCCCTCCGCAACGGATTGTCCACAGTACAAAGCTCCTAAACACACAGAACACCCAAGTTCTGTCTGGTTTCTAAATTTAGTCGGTGAACCATCCGCGTCCCTCAGCCGGACCGTCCGCCATTCATTTTCAGCGCGCCACCATCCGCGTCCCTCAGCCGGACTGTCCGCCCTAGCATATTAGCTCACAACCAAGTCACCATCTCACAAACAAAGTTAGCCCTCATGTATGCAATGCAATTGTTTGAGCAAAATGGCACTATAGAATCGTCATGCAAAGACACATGGACCCCTCTTGATAGTACGGCTATCTATCCTATTAATCCGGTCATATATCATCCACTAATCACCTTATGACCGGCAAAAATAGAAAAGCCCTATCAATATACCTTTGCCTTGAGCCTATTCCTTTCTCATCATCTTCAAGTACTCCATGATGCTCCCTTGGCTCATTTCTCATGAACCAACCTATACTCATTCTTTTCTCAAGAGTTTTGTTAGTCCATAAACGTTGTCATTAATTACCAAAACTCAATTTAGGGGCCTAGATCCTTTCAACATCCCCCTTTTGGTAATTGATGACAACACTTCAAGGAGTGATATGAATAAAGTTCAGGCCAACTTTACACACAAGGTATAAGGTAGACTTGAGATTGAACTCCGGATTAACTTACCCATTTTCTTGAAAAATTCAGAATAATATGGATAAATTTCACCAAAGTCCGATAAGTAGAAGAAACTCCCCCTTGATATGTGCATATTAGATTTGAAGAAAACCACGAGCTCACATATGTGATATGAAAATTCGACAGAGTTTCCCCTACAAAGTGGAAATCGAGGCATACAAGATATACAACATAATATGGAGTTTAAGCTCAACATGGTTAGCATATCCTCAAAAACCACAAGAACTAGAACAAGCACATAAGATTAAACAAGCCAACATAGTTCTCCACATAATATAAACCAAGTTCTAGTTCAAACACAAGTTCATGCAAGCGGAATAAAACATGCAAGGTTCATGCAAGAAGTTCATCACACACAAAGTTCAACTCAAAAGGAATAAAAATACATGAGCTCCTCCTAAATCACTCCTCCATGATCTCCAAGACTTCATCCTCTCCCCCTTTGGCATAAGTACCGAAAAGAGGATTTAACCATCCATAGGCGGTGGAGACAGTGGTGGTGGGTAGAACGGCTGATGCGGATAAAACTAAGGAGGAGGCACTATAGCGGGATACACTGAGTAGAAATGATCTGTGAAGCCCATGAGTGTTGCACTGAAAGTGTCAAAATCATGCTGGAGCCTCTCCTGCCTCTCAACAAGCCCCTAGTGCTGTTTAGAAGTAGGCAAGTCATCAAAACGAGTGTCCAAAGCTGCAGTGTCATCGTGCAAACTATGCGGAACACTCTGCGGATTGGACATAAGGGGCTGATACATCTGTGTATGAATGTGCTGCCCAAAAGCCTAAAAGCCTGCATTCATTTGACCCTGAAATTGTTGATTCATATTCTGAATCCCAAGTTTAACTGCTGCTGCATCTGAGTAGCCAAACCATCAAACTGAGTATTAATCCCCTGCTGCAAATTGGCAAAATATGGATCAGAATAGCCAGCTAGAGGAGCCCACTAAGGCTGCACAGGAGGTGGAGATGGCATTCCTTGCTGATCAACATTTTGAGCGGCATCTCCTTCATTCTCACTATCTTCCTCATCAACCTCAACATCGAGGAAAGGAGTCAAAGGCCTCTCAAGGAATCCCGTGTCATTTTTGAAGGGCTTGAAGGCTGAATGCATGCTCTCATAGATGCCTCTAAACCAAGTCTTAGCCTTGATCAAAGACATGATAAATGGAGCAAAGTATATGTTCATCTCAAGGTTTAGCCTCAAATCTGCCAACTGATCCATGATAACAGCAATAATATCCACCTTTTGACCATGCATCACATGAGAAATCAAATTCCAATAAAGACCTCTAACTTTGTCATTGTTTCCACTCTTAGGCATGAAAGTAGCTCTAGCAATTTTGTTCATGACAGCTGGATGATGCCTAAGACCTTGAGTGCCACCAAAGACACGAGGAATACCAAGACGTGTAGGCTCATAAAATGCAAGATATTCATCTTCATCAAGTGGATTTTCAGCCATCATGTTAATGCTATATTCATCCTTGAGAAAATCATAGTTCAACTCATTTACTGCAGCAAATTCAGTAAAATGTGGCATGGAACCTCCTTTTTCCAGTCATCCAAGTTAATGTTTCTTCTACTGTATCAATCTCTAATGTAGCATAGAATTGATGTATGATAGTTTCATTCCAATCGCATCTATGCTGAAAGAAATTCATAAGACCCATTTGTCCAAATCTATCAAGTAATCCACTCATGACCGGTTGAGTTCCCATGTACCCTAGGTCTATGGTTTGATGCTTAAAGACTATTTTCTTAACCATATGACCAATGAAGGCATCTTGTTGTACCTAAGTGTGGAAGTAGAGGATGTTGGTGTCTCTAGCAAGACCATACTGGTTCACAGCTCTCGCACTTGAATAACCGTTAGCTATCCATGCTCTTCCTGGAAAGTTAAGTGCAATTAGATCAAGAATATCATCCTCATCACTGCCATCATCCTCTTCCAAGTCAGAGTCATCACCAACACCACCAACAGATGATTCAGCTGCAAGCTCACTGGGGTTCGGCTGATAATCATCATCATTTGGATCATCATCCTTTCTTTGTCTCTTGGAAGTACCCATCTTCCTATTTTTTGTCGTCACACTCTTGAAGATCTTTCTAGGAGGCCTGAGAGCAGATAAGAGCATAATAATCATCAGTAATGTCAATGCACAGTCACTAAGTATCATTTGCCTTTATTGTCAAAAACAAGTGACAAGCAGACCGTCCGCGTGGGGGGGGGGGGGCGGACCGTCCGCCAGTCACTGTGTAGGCGTGACATGCACAGTAACGGCCTCAAATTGATTCAACCAAATCTTGAGTATGAGTACAAATCAACCAACCAAAAACTAACCAGAGCCTCTCCACATCACTAGAAACAAGTTCCCCCAACCAATCTCATGAATCCATGAAACCCTAACATCCTCGATTGATGAAATCCAAGAACATGAGACGGGGAATCAATGAAATACCGATCAGCCATGGTGGAGGAACTCGCGGAGTGTCCGGGGATGCGTTTGGACCGTCCGGGAATAACGCCAAAGATCCTCCCCCTTGGAAGAGTCTTCTCCATGTGCAAGGGAGAGAGAGAGAGCGCTTTGGATGACTTTGTGGTCGGGTTTAGTGGAGGAGAAAGAGATGTGGAGGAGATAAGGCTCGGCTGCCTGGGCCCACTGAAATCCCTGAGGCGCGGACTGTCCATGGTCCTTATGCGGACCGTCCGCCGTATAAAATTTTCGGACATGTCCGATCGGATCAATTTCTAACTGTTGCAGCCCCACTGCCTGCGGACCATCCGCGGTCCATTTGCGGACCATCTGCGATATTACTGTCAGACCCGGGGCAACGGGACTGCACGCGTGGCGTAGAACATTCTAGAGTAAGGGGTGGGGCATGTCCCATACCTTATCCATAGTGTAAAGTACTCATAAGCAAGTACAACTAGTCGGTATAGAAGGAAACTACCCGAAAGTACTCGGTTAGGACTCCAAAGCTCATACCAGACTAGGATTTCCATGTAACCCTGTCCCCCCAGAATATATAAAGGCACGCAGGGACCCCTCCAAAGCACATTGTACATAACGCATAACTCCAAGGCAATACAAACCATACAGGATGTAGGGTATTACGCATACTGCGGCCCGAACCTGTCTAAACCCTTGTGTTCCTTGCACCATCAAAGTTCCTAATCTCGGCGACACCCTAACCACAAGTCTACTACCTTAGGGTATCCCTAGGTAGGCTTTCCGGTAAAACACCGACAGCTGGCGAGCCAGGTAGGGGTGCTCCATCGAAAATCCACCCGCGAATTCGATAGCAACTTTTAGCTTCACCAGCGTCGTGCCCCCTGCGGGCACTACTTTCATCTTCGGCTCCTGGATCTATGTCTCTGATGGCACAGGCGACTTTCGTCGGCACCTCATCGACAACAAGCTAGAGGCATCTGCAGCAACACCAAGCAGCATTCTCGACGAGTTCGTTGACAACCTCGACGAGATGCTGCTCCCTAACCTCGCTAGGGACATCGAGAAGCTGTCCGTTTTTTACACGACTCCGACTCGTGCTGCATCAAGCTTCCTCGGATCAGACTTGACTCCATCTGAGGACCAGCGTGACCGATTCCCCTTCGGTTTACGCAATACAGCCAGTGTTTACCAGGAGGCCATGAAGTCCGAATTCTACTCCGCATTGGAGAAGGATCTGGACGAACTACTCGAGCTTGGGGACAAGGACACCACCGCATGCCGGGAGGCCCCTATCTTCGACGACTAAGACTCGGACTCCGATCCCGAGGCCGAACCCTACTTGGGTGGCAAGGGCTAGGTTATAACCTCCACACTGGAGGGTCGCTTCGTGTACTGGAAGGGCATGAAGCCCTCCGAACTACTCGGAGACGACGAAACATTGGTCGCTCACCTTGACTCCCTGCCTTTCCAAGAGGGCAGACCACTCGGTGAGATCACCCCCGGTGGAACAGTACTCGTAGACTACAGCTCCGACGATCCATCCACACACCGCCACGTCTTCATCGCGGAATACGACGAATATAGCAACAGGCATCGCAACGAAAGGCCTGAGCAGATCTCTGAGGATGAGCACACCACAGATGCTGCCAACGAGTCCGCTCAGGACCGTGAGGCCCACAGGCTGCGCAATAGGAAATGTCCCAAGTGCAGAAGGGATGCCAATGGTCCGGCGCGCACGGATTCAACGTGACCTCAACGCCAAGTTCGCAGCAGCACAAGATGCCGGGTTCAACACTCCTGCCGCCAACATTGCCGGTATAACTGCAGTGTTAGCTAGCAACCCTGACCCACAAGTCCAGACCGCCGTTCGCATGGCGCAGCAGGCACTGCTACAGATCAACCAGCAGAACCCGATGCCCTCGGTTTCCCGGGGAAGGGGTGAGGGTGAGGGAGAAAGCCAAGTCATTAGAACACCTGGGGGCCACCCCAGGTGACAAGCTGCTCCCTCCAACAACCAACAAGGAAGCCATGGTCCGCAAGGAAGCCGACCAGCGACCCACGCACCACATCCGGAAGGCTCCATTCACAACTACCGCCGCTCGGAGCTCAAAAATCTCCCAACGGGCGAGCTCTGCGACAAGCTCAACATGGGGCGCGACGCTCGCTCCATCATCAACAATCGAAGGAATGAATGCGCCGGAGCCGAGGGAAACACTACACGGGACGACAACGATCGCTTCTGTGGCAGAACCACCTGAATTAATCCGGCTCAAGCGCGCTAACCATCACCACAAGGGCAATCAGGGCTAACTCGCACTTCAAACGGAGTAATCCACTAGTCTGTCGGGTAACCTCCCGATACAACCACGGTTTTGCCGATTGAAAACCACACATACAAAGTACTCACACGAAGGTGGGCCCAGAGGATACAACATTCCACAAATTTTACATCACAGAGTTCATCATAAATTATTATTACAACTGAGTTCAAATTCGTAAAACAAGGTACTTTAGAGTTCAAAATAATTGAGTTCTTTAGAGTTCAATGCAGCGGAAAAATAACGATAAACTACTCGACGATACATGATGTCTCGATGAAGCCCGTACGAGACATCACTCGGCATTATCATCGTTGGCCGGGGGCGCATCGCATTCCACCGACCAACCAGGAGGAAGAGTACACGGCTAAGTCAAACTAGCGATCATGTCCTCAAAAGTATCACCTGAAAACAAGCCACAAGCAAGGCTGAGTATACTTAGCCGACCCTGGACATGCAAGGCTTTTTGGCTTGAGGGTTTGTTTTGCCGAAAAGCATATACAAGTAGGTCCTTACCTTCAAATTTTAGCTCCAGATTCTAGTTTTCTTTAACCATTCTAGGTAAGCAACTATCCAATATCATACATGGTGGAAGAATTAATTTGCATCCAATAAGATTAATCATCATCATTGTTCCTCTTCTTACTCTATGTGGTAAAAGGGTTAAGCAGTCTCAATAACCGCGAGAAACGGGCGATTCGAATCGAATTTCTTAACCTTGCAAGGGAAACCTAAACACACGTCACGTGGTTACTCCCGGAGTCACACGTGCAACCTTTCCCTTCAATTCCTGCTTCACGGAACAGGCCCACCGCCCTCGACTACACGTCCCCATGGACCACGGACCCGGTCGGGCCATGGCGGCACATGCACCCGCCATTAGCTAGATGTGAACAAATTCAAGACAGTGGTGAGTATATTCCGGCCTCGGTTCAATCCAGTACTTAAGCTTACCGATTACCATATTCTCGGCATGTGGTTAGTACGTTCAAAGACTTAACCACCACTACCACACACTTGGGCCTTAGCATTTTTCACTAAACAGACGGGGCCTCAATCATCAACATAAACATCGCACCATAGCTCCATCCGTCGACCTTATGATTGCAGCATGTAGTAAACATTCAACTCCTATATTCTCGTGAGTGACAGGAAATCAGTCGACTTTTACCGGAGTCCTATTAGCATAGCATTCTATCGAACCTTATATCTAGTGTTCAGATCATAGGAACCTATATTCATGCAACTAAGTTTTCATTCAACTCCTATAACTTAATGCACAAGTAAAATAGAGTAATAAGTTGCATAATTTAGAAAAATAGGGTTCATGCTCCGGGGCTTGCCTTCCTGAGCAAAGCTAGCCTTGGGCTCTTCCGAACTCGGGTTCGGGTCTTCGAATGCTTCAGTTAGATTCACTCGAGCTTCACGCTGCTCACTCTCGGACTCGGGCACCAGCTCGTACGTTCCGTCAGCGAGAGTAGTCGATTCTATATGAATGCACAAGTATGAGTTGTAGTGATGGTATATGACATTTATTTTCTTCGCGATAAAGTTGCAGTCCACAAAAACATCGATTTGGTTGTAAAGTTACTTAGTTAAGATTTCTTTGGGCAATCATTAATAGAGTATAACTTAAACTAATTAACTCCATTAAACAAAAGGGGGGGGGGGGGTTGTGTTCTTTTGGAAACTAAATTTTGTAAACACAACATGGATTAAACACAACTTCTAGACTAGGTAACAACTGGTGATGAAATATTTATTTAGAGTACATTATGTAGGGACAACAGCACTGTAAAAATTTCAGAAATTTCTGTGTAGCAGATTAATTTTGAAAAATGTAATACACAGCCACTACTAGAACCTAGTTATTTTTATACAGGACAAACCATGCAAGTATTGATTCTAAAACTTTTACAGGGTGTTAATCTATCCATATATGTGTTATTGTAAATTATTCATATTTTACCATGCAAGATACAGAGCATAATAAATAGAACAAGATACACCTATTTATTTAAGGATTAATTTTTACAGGATGTTTTACAGGGTTTTTGAGTATGAATCTTTTTATACAGCAAGATCAACTCTAAGGTGTCCCACAGTAAAAAGATGAATATTTGTCAAGCAAATAAACTAATTATTTTTATTTAGTGCATTTTTCCCACCACAAAATTATACAAATAGGTTAAAGAAAGGAAAAAGGTTCTAAACTTTTTCTGTGGTATTTAGGCATCACTATAACAGCTCTGGAAAAGTTTCACAACATGAATCACAATATAATAGCAGGTACAAATTAGTTCTATTATTTCATGGCATAAAAATGGTTTAACAAAAAGTTTAGCTAGAGATGGGTTCTGATCCTAAACGTTTTACACTAGCCTACACATCAAGCAACCAATCTACTGTTCAAAAATCAGATTCAGAACTAGTCTACAACAGTGGGTACAATTAAAGTCTATTAAACTTTCCATTTAATTTAGAGCAACATTTATTGAGAAACTGGGAAAATGCATGTAACAATAGTTGTATATTTTCTTCTAAAGATTCCAGAACAATTGAGTTTGTATTTTTCTAATTTTTCTATGATTTTATTTGAATTTTATAAATTTTCTATTTTTGAATTTAAAGTTTAAACACAGGTTTGCAGATATGCCCCTGGAAAATTGTGTGCAGACCCTTTTAAAGATTTCAATCATTGCAATTGGGTCCCTGGCGGCGGTGGCACGGCGGCCGGCCGATTTCCGGCGAGGGGGCTCGTCGGTGGCGAGGGAAAAAGGGTCAGGGAGAACCAGGGAGGTGAGAGCTACCTTGGGGTGGCCTTGGTCGGGGTTGGGGGTGGCCGGAAAGGGCTCATCGGCGTGGAACAGGGGCGGCGGCGGTGCGGAGCGTCGGCGACGGTGCTCCGGCGAGGTTGGGGTAGCGCTGGCGGGTCGGGAAGCTCCGGTGGGGTGATGTAGTCCCGTTCCGAGCCTTGGTTCGGGCAGAGGAGGGCCGGAGGTGGGGTGTCCACGGCGGTCAGGGGCGGCGGCGGTGGAGGCGGCGCTGGCAGCGCTCCGGTGGGTCTGGGCCGCGATGAGCGGGGCAGTGAGTTGCGGTGGGGAGGTGTGGTGGTGGTTGGAGACTCAGCTCTGGCAATGGGTGGCCGGAGAGGTGAGCTCCACGGTGAGCTGGGCATGACGGCGGTAATGGCGACGGTGGCGGCGTCCTGGTGGCTGGGCGCGCGAGAAGGGCTCAGGGCGGTTTTTGTAGGGATAGGAGGGAGGGAGAGAGCCGGGCGATGCTGGGGCCGGGATGGCACAGCGGAGGTGTGCCATTGGGCGCGGCGGGCGGTGAGCAAAGCCGGCGCGGCGTGCGGCGGGCGCGGCCAGAGGATTGGGCGCCAGGGATTTGGCGTGGGGAGCGGAGGATCACACGGCGCGCGGTTGGGCGAGCAGCTGCAGCAGCTGGCTTGCTGGGCGGCGAGTGTTGCGACTGGCGGGACGCGGCGGAGGCTCGGGCACGGCGCGGCTTGTCCATTGGTCGCGGCGGTGGCGAGCAGAGGCGGCGACGGCGTCGCGCACGTGGCACGCACAGGCTGGGCAGGGACGCGGCGTGGGGAGCAGCGCAGCTGGTCGGGCGGGGCTAGCTGCCCATTGGCTTGTCGCGGCGTGGGCGGCAGGCATCGCCGGCCAGGTGGCCAGCGGCGACGGCGCGACGGGCGGGGGGGGGGGGGGGGTGTCGGGTGAAGCTGAGAGAGGGGAGGGACTGAAAGTAGAAATAGAAGAAAAGGCAGGGGTTGGTTTGCAAAGTCAAGTGTTTCTCAAATTTTTGTGTTGCAACTCAAAAATCTCTGAACATGAAAGTTGTTGAAAATGAAAAGTTACACAAGTTTTGTTTCAGGCAAAAGTTCATTTGAGTTCTAGTTTAGAAGTTATTTTAAAAACTCAAAAAGCTTGATTCGGAGGGCACGTCTTTTCCTGGGCAAGAATTTGTATTCTCTCCTAGGCTTCAATTAGACTTTTTTTTATCTTGTCAATAATGATGTGGCTATTCAATTTCTTAGCCATAAGTGCTTTGATGTGAAAGTTATTCAATTTGTTCAATTAAGTACATGTATTTGTGCACATATACACATACATTCAAAATACATGCTAAACCATATGATAATACATTTCTTTTAAACCTTTCTTAGTTATTTAGGCATATTGTTATGCTAATGAGATTTGTTTAGCAATTTAAACACCTGAGGTATTACAGCTTCCCCACTTTCTCCTCCCGCCAAGGACAACCATCAAATCCCAAGCATTGGTCGATTTCATGGCTAAGTGGCGGGAAAATCAAGTACCAACCCCAACCAGCCGCCCAGAGCATTGGACGATGTACTTTGATGGCTCGCTCAAGCTCGAGGGTGGCGGGGCAGGAGTACTTTTCATCTCTCCAAAGGGCGAACAACTCAAGTACGTCTTACAAATCCTTTGGAAGGTGTCCAACAACGAGGCTGAGTGCGAAGCGCTACTACACGGTCTCCGCTTGGCAGTCTCACTTGGCATCAAATGACTATTCGTGTACGGCGACTCGCTGCTAGTCGTCCAACAAGTCAACAAATAGTGGGACTGCACAAAGGAGGAGATGAACGCATATGTTATGAAAGTGCGCAAGCTGGAGAACAAATTTGCTGGCCTGGAAATTCATCACGCCGTCCGGGACAACAATGTTGGAGCAGATGTACTCTCCAAGCTAGGATCTACTCGAGCCCAAGTCCCAACAGGAGTATTTGTCCAAGAACTCAAAGAACCGTCAATCAAGACCACGAATCAAGCAACCACCGCTATGGGATCCTCGGACCCTAGCCGGGAAGTTATGATGTCGGAGGTCGATTGGCGGGGGACTTTCATCGAATTCATCAAGGAAAGGAACTACCCCCAGGTGTGACAAAGAAAAGCCCAGAAGCAATACGCATCATGAGGCGTAGCCAGGGGCTTGTCATCATCGGAGATAAGCTCTACAAGCGTGGAGCAAGCTCAGGAGTACTCATGAAGTGTGTTCCAAGGGCATGAAGCCGCAATATACTACTCGAGATACACGAGGGTACATGCGGAAACCACGCAGCATCCAAGACATTGGTCGGGAAGGCCTACAGGGCAGGCTACTGGTGGCCAACAGCAGTTTCCGACGCCGAGGATCTCGTACGAAAGTGCCATAAGTGCCAATTTTTTAGCAAACAGTCCCACATCCCGGCGCACAAACTCATCACCATACCGCCCTCATGGCCCATCGCATGCCGGAGCCTCGACATGATTGGACCTCTGACCACAGCTCCAGGAAGCTTTACACATGTATTGGTGGCCATCGACAAGTTTACCAAGTGGATCGAGTACAAGCCGATTACCAAGCTCACTCCAGACAGAGCAGTCGACTTCATCTCGGATATTATGTACCATTTTGGCTACCCTAATACCATCATCACAGATCTGGGCTCAAACTTCACGGCAAACCAGTTCTGGGAATTCTACGAAAACAACTCAATTGAAGTGAAGTACGTGTCAGTCGCACACCCAAGGGCCAATGGACAAGTCGAGCGGGCCAACGGCTTGATTCTGGATGACCTAAAGAAGAGACTCTACGATAAGAACAGCAAAAAAGATGGCAAGTGGATATACGAGTTTCCTCATGTTGTCTGGGGGCTTCGAACTCAACCATCAAAAGCCACAGGACATACCCCTTTTTTCCTTATCTACGGGTCCAAAGCTATACTCCTAGCAGATCTTATGTGGCTCTCTCCCCGAGTCGAGATGTATGACGAAGGGGAAGCGGACGAAGCTTGACAACTGGAACTAGATACGGTTGATGAAGCCAGATGCAGTGCCCTCATTCAGTCAGCCCATTATCTGCAAGGCATCCGGCGCTATCACGATCGCAATGTGCGAGAGAGGTCGTTCAATATCAGTGATTTGGTCCTTCGCCGTATTCAGGATGAAACTGGGCTACACAAGCTTAATTCACGGTGGGAAGGTCCTTTCATCGTATCGGAAGTCACAAGACCATGGTCATATCGCCTGCAATACCCTAATGGCTAGGAAGTTCCCAACTCCTGTAACATAGAGAATCTCCGGAAATTCTACGCCTAGTAGAAGCTGTAAAACAAATTCGCCAGCTGCATGTCAGCATTTTTATAAATAAAGAGTTGATTTAGCCGTAATTCGACTACTTTATGCATGTTTTAACTCGGGGGCTCTGCCACGAGTTCTTACATTTTTTCGCCTCCATTAAACTCGGGGGCTTTTCCACGAGTTTATATGTTTTTTCAACTACTTATGCTCGGGGGCTCCGCCACGAGTACTTGTACTTAGCTCGTTTATGCTCGGGGGCTCCGCCATGAGTACTTACGTCTAGTACAGCCTATAAGGCAGAGCATTCGACGTACTCTCATAGTTCTGGCTGCTGCTACGACTACTCGAGAGAGAGCGTTAAGGCACCCGCCGAAGGGGTCATCAAGCCCATCACACGGCCAAGTTATTTCCCTGCTACAAGCGGGACGTTAACAACTTAACCGTTCAAACTAACAGGCTAGCCTAGCGTACTGCATGATCGGGTAAATCCAGGCTAAGTCCTTTTGCTCTACGAGCACTTTTACGGAACGTCAAGTTACTGACTACATCTAAGCCGATGCTCTTGGAGTACCTTAACCCAAACGTCTCCAACTACTCTAAGTCCTACGATCGTACCAGCAAACATCATACAAAGATATATGCTGAAGAAAGATCAATTAGGCAAATTTATATACATATCAACAAGTGGCATAAGTACACAATTTTTTTGCTGCTAACCATCTTGCTCCAGGCTCTCAGCTATTTTGTCAGCAAGGGGCTCGACTTCTTTACGGAACTTCGTGAATTGCTCGACAGAGAAGTCAGCCGCCATGCCTTCAGCGAGTGGTTCCAGTTTCGCTTTCGGCTAGTATGACTTCACCAACGCGAGCGCCTGAGCTATGTAGGTCCTGGTGGCCTCCGAGATGTAGCTGGAAACCTTTTCACGAGTCGCACAAAGCTTCTCTAACAAAGACAGCTCGCCAGCATCACCTTCAGCGGAAACTCCACCATCTCCACGACAGCCTGTGCAGCAGTCTTGAATTATTCGAGTTCTTTTTTGATGACATCCTTTTCTTCAAGCATATTCTTGATCTGTTGCATGGCATTGCGGAATTGGACGCTTGTATCTTCAAGGACCTTCTCAAGACGCTCGACGTCATCTGCGCCATGGTAAACAAGGTTCTTCAGATCTATAACCATATTTTCTTTCTTTTGCAAAAAGGATTTCAGTTCTGTGCGTAAGAGATAAGAAGCAATATTCGAGAAGTTTTAGAAACTACTCGAACAAACGACGAATCAAAGACAACAAGACAAGGCGACAAGTTACCTTTGTGCACTTTGGAGATCTTCTTGTTCTTCTCAGCAAGCTCGGCTTTTTCCTTCTCAAGATTTGGATTTCATTCTTAAGGAGCCAAGTTTCTTGAGTTCGCTCTTTCTTCAACTAGTCGAGCTCGTTGCGGAGGTCGATCCTCTTCTGGATTTCTTCGCGAATGCGCTCATCCTTCTCCGCCAACTTACGATGGCCGTCCTCAATGAATTTAAGTTTCTCGGGAACTCGTACAAGTCCTTGAAGACCCCTTTGATTTGTTTTCTCTTCTCAGTGGTCAGATAAGGGTCATCAATCAATTCTGCAGCGATGCTGTGTTGCCAGCCGTACGGCGTCACCAACAGATCATCCTTCTCCGCCGCATCTGCACTGGTTCCTGAGGCGCCCATGGCGCCACCATCCTCTATGCCAGGGCCTTCTGTTCCCGTGGCCTCGACGGTGCTGGTGCCAGGGCCCGAAGTACCCGCGGCTTGGGCGTCATCTGCACTAGATTCCCTAGGCAGCTCGCCTGCCACTCCACTTGCAGTCACTAACCTAGCCTCGGTAGATTGGTGCTGGGAGATGGAGGAGGCAGGATGGGCTCACCTTCGGGTAGTTCCGACGCAGTGGTCTCCACCTCCATTAACTCTGGCTCGACTTCTTTCTCCGCCTCAACATTGATGGCCGGAGGAGGGGGAGGAGGAGGAGCAGCGCCGGTCTCCAACGCTGCAGCATCCGTGTCCTTTCCAGACTCGGGGGCTTGGGCAGCTGGGGCATCGTCAGGCTCCCCCAAGCCCAGTGCAGAGGAAGGGCTGGACAAAGGACAGTCATATCAACTACTCGATAAGATAAATTACAAAACGGTACAAGGCCAAGTATTCGAGACTTACGTGGAGGATCTCTTGGTCACCACTTTCTTCAGTTTTAGAAGCCGAGGCCCCCGAGTAGTCGACTTCCCCGAGCTGCCAGCAGGCTCCTTTGATTGAGCCTCTGGGGCACTCGCCGGGGTCGGGTTGTGGGGGCTCGGTGCAGCGTCAACAGCGGAAGGGTCCGCTGCACCAGGCTGGACGTTGACCACTGGTGCAGCATCATCCCTAGAAGGGCCTGACTTTCCCCCATCCTTGGGACATTTGGATAGGGGGGAGGCGGGCGGACTGCAAACAGAACAGAGGAAAACTCAGCAAAGAACATCAAAACTACAACAAGGAAGGTACTCGAGGACATTGCTTACCTTGGGTTATTGTCTGACTGATCCGCAAGGGTGAGCTTCCGTTTCCTCACACCCACCCGCGGCTTGGTCGGGTGGCTCGGGAGATCCATGCTGCTACTCGACTCCTTGCCAGACTTCTTCAAGTAAGCTGCCAGAGGAAAATTGTCATTAGAATCCATCATCTCTTCATCAGTTAAGGGGTCACGATCTAAATGACTGGTCTTGAGCATCTGGAACGCACTTGGCTTAAGTTGATCCGCCCGAGGCAAGTTAGGATTTGAACTAGGACAATGGTACAATTCAGTGTGCCCCTACAGAAGATAACGACAAAAAGTCAATACTTAGTGATGCCTCACAAGATCTGCAAGTAATTGATAGACAAATTACTCACCGGTGCCGGTGGATTCACCGCACTGAAGAGCTTCCGGATGTAAGGAACCGTGTTCTCATTGAATAGTACTCGACGAACACGGTCTAGAGCCGTTTGCAAAGGAAGAACCTCTGCGGAGAGGCGAGATGGATCGTTACTTCCTAAGTACTCGAATCCAAATCTACACCTCTTCTACAGTGGCATGATACGCCTCTTGTACATGGAGGCCAAGACGGACATGCCGGTTACACCTGACTCCTTCTGCATGCTAATCAATTCGAGTAGCTCATTGACTTGCACCATTTGGTTCGAGTTCAACTTCTCATTCCACTCGGGTCTTCACACTGCCTTCCATGGAGTTCTCTCGGGCAGTGCGGGTGGATGGTTTCCAATGTAGAACCACAGGGACCTCCAACCCGAGTGATTTGTGGGGAGCGAGTACTCAATATACTCCTTCCCTTCCCCTGCTTGAACTGGATTCCAGCTCCACCAACAAGGTATTGCTTCTCCTCAGATGGTTGTTGGCGGAGATGGAAGAAGTAACGGAAGAGATAGAAATGTGGCTCGATGCCAAGAAAAGCTTCACAAAAATGAAAAAAAATGGAGAGGTGGGCGATAGAGTTAGGGTTCAGATGATGGATCTGAATACCCCAATGATAAAGAAGGCTGCGAAAGAAATCAAATGCGGGGAGGGCCAATCCCCTTTCGACAAAATGCTCGAAGATGACAATCTGATCTACATCTTCTTGCGGAACGAACTGGCGGAAGCAAAGTTTCCACTGAACCATTTCCTACGATTGAAGAAGACCTTGAGCAACTAAGTTAAGAAGGTCAGCACGGGTGCACTTACTTCTCTCCCAATCGCCGGTGATCGACTCCTCCTTCTTCCCCTTGGATGTCGGTTTCTTCTTACCCATCTTGAATATCACGAGTACTTCACTCGCATATGCTCGGGGGCTTCGGGAGAGGGGCGCAAGGACTCACTGATGGAGCGGATGAATTCTCCGACTAGTTTGGCAGGGGATGGAGTACGGGCTCAATGGGGCTCTCAAACCCTAGATCTAATAGTGGTTGGCGGCGCAGGAGCGTGAGAGAGCGAAATGGCTAAGGCAGAAAGTGAAAGGGTAAAAACCCTAGAGTCACCACGCGGTTAAATAGCCAGCGGGTAGGCCCGGATTTACTGTTCAGAAGCCGAAGAGTTTTCTCCCCTAAAAAAGTGTGTGATTTGTTTTGAGCGGTTATTTGGGAAGAGTTTTGGGGAGTTTATTTGATTAACCATTTTTTTCAGGGACCTTATCCCGAAAAAGGGGGGTTTTGAATTTTGAACCAATTGATTTCCGAAATAAACCATCAAGGTAGATTACGCATTCTCTACACACATTTTGTACATAACACTGTTCAGTATGCCATGTTCTTTTGGATCCTTTTTTTCAAACCTTGGGATTTGATTCAAGGCTCGAGGGCTGCAGGACACGTGTCATCGATGGCTTATTTTTCAAAAAGTTTGGAAGATAAGGAAAGAAGATTCAAGACTAGTGGGACCCTCAGCCTGATTCTTCGATTCAACCTAAGGCTCGGGGGCTACTCCATATGGAGTGCGATTTGCATCGCACCCCATAGAAAGAAAAGACTTGAAAGTACTCAGGGCTAGAGCACCTCACAGCCTCGAGCAGCCAAGGAAACTACTCGGAAGACATCTTCAAGATGGAGTTTCAGCAGAAACCGAAGGATGACTTCAAAAGGTACTCGAAGCCAGCAGTACTCGGCCATGAAGAGCTCGGGGGCTTGTCAGACCCAGGGCAACGGGACTGCACACGTGGCGTAGAACATTCTAGAGTAAGGGGTGGGGCATGTCCCATACCTTATCCATACTATAAAGTACTCGTAAGCAAGTACAACTAGTCGGTACAGAAGGAAACTACCCGAAAGTACTCGGTTAGGACTCCTAAGCTCGTACCAGACTAGGATTTCCATGTAACCCTGTCCCCCCTGGATATATAAGGGCGTGCAGGGACCCTCCAAAGCACATTGTGCATAACGCATAACCCCAAGGCAATACAAACCATACAGGACGTAGGGTATTACGCATACTGCGGCCCGAACCTGTCTAAACCCTTGTGTTCCTTGCACCATCGAGTTCCTGATCTCGGCGACAACCTAACCACAAGTCTACTACCTTAGGGTATCCCTAGGTAGGCTTGCCGGTAAAACACCGACAATTACTTTTTGGACCTATCCGATCGGAGTTGCTCTCACTGTTCTAACACACGCCTGCGGATCGTCCGCCACTTACCCGCAGACAGTCCGGTCTGTACTGTCCAAATTGCCCAGAAATTCAGTGATATTTCTCCAAGTTGAATCTTGAGAAGGGATCATTGCTCATAAACTGTTCCACAGCTTTCAACAAGAGTATGCAGGCATAAGACAAAGTACTATAAACATGTTGGAGGGAGAAAACATGATGAAACAAGTAGGATCATGATCAAATCAAAAATACCTCAAAAATGTAATGGCATGCTCAAGAATGCTCAAAAAGATACATGGCACATGTACTAGATATCAAGCCACACTTCAGAAGTCAATGACATTAAGCTCATTTCTCAACTTGCAAAACCGATTTTCATCCATTGGCTTGGTGAACATATCTGCCAATTGATCATCGGTTCCAATTCCATCAATCTTGATATCTCCCTTGTTCACATGATCTCTAAGAAAATGATGTCAAATATCAATGTGCTTGGTTCTTGAATGTTGAACCGGATTAGTTGCAATTTTCACAGCGCTTTCATTATCACATAATAAGAGAATTTCCCCAAATTTCACACCAAAATCAAGAAGAGTTTGCTACATCCACAATAATTAAGCACAACAACTTCCGGCTGAAATATCCGCTTCGGCGATTGAGAGAGCAACTGAATTTTGTTTCTTTGAAGACCAAGAAACAAGAGATCTTCCAAGAAATTGACAACCACCGGAAGTGCTTTTTCTATCAACTTTGCAACTGGCATAATCCGAGTCCGAATATCCAACCAAATAAAAATGAGCACCCTTGGGATACCATAAGCCAATATTTGGAGTTAATTTCAAGTATCTCAATATACGTTTGACAGCGGTCAAATGACATTCTCTAAGTGCATCTTGAAATCTAGCACACATGCAAACACTAAACATGATATCGGGCCTAGATGCGGTAAGATAATGTAAACTACCAATCATGGATCTATAAAGCTTTAGATCTACCGGGTTACCTCCCTCATCAAGATCAAGATGTCCATTTGTAGCCATAGGAGTCTTGATTGGCTTAGCATCTTCCATGCCAAATTTCTTCAATAAATCCTTCACATACTTTGATTGGCACACAAATGTGCCTTCCTTGAGTTGCTTGATTTGAAGTCCAAGAAAGAAACTCAATTCACCAATCATGGACATCTCAAATTCCCTAGACATCATCTCACCAAATTCCTCACAAAAACTTTGATTAGTAGAACCAAAGATAATATCATCAACATAAATTTGACAAAGAAACAAGTCTTTTCCAATGGATTTGGTGAACAATGTAGTGTCAACCTTCCCAATTTGGAAGCCCTTAGAAATGAGAAAGTCTCTTAGTCTATCATACCAAGCCTGAGGAGCTTGCTTAAGACCATAGAGAGCTTTCAACAACTTGTATACATGATTTGGCTTCTTTGGATCTTCAAAACTGAGGGCACTTTTTACATCCATTTGAGACCATACACTAGTTCACTAATTCTACCATTTAAGAAGGCACTTTTTACATTCATTTGATAAAGTTATATTATGTGAGCATGCATAAGCTAGCAGAATTCTAATTGCTTCAAGTCTAGCTACGGGAGCAAAAGTTTCACCGAAATCCAAACCTTCAACTTGAGTGAAGCCTTGAGCTACCAATCTTGCCTTGTTCCTCACAACAATTACGTCTTCATTTTGCTTGTTTCTAAAGACCCATTTTGTACCAATAACATTATAATTCTTGGGTCTTGAAACCAATTCTCATACTTCATTCCGGGTGAAGTTATTCAATTCTTCATGCATAGCATTCACCCAATCCGAATCTCTTAGTGATTCATCTACACGGTTTGGCTCAAAATAAGATACAAAGGAATAATGTTCACAAAATGAAGCAATACGAGATCGAGTTTGAACACCCTTACTAATGTCACCCATGATTTGATCCATTGGGTGATCTTTTGCAATGGCATGATAAACTCTTGGTAGAACAATAGGATCTTGAGTTGGTGTAGATGATGAGGTAGAAGATCCCAGTTGATCTTGAGCTTGAGAATTATCACCATGACTATCTTGATCAATTGGTTGAGCTAGTTCATTTGAAGTAGAGGTAGAAGGATTCACTCTAATAGAGATAGATGGACCACCTTCTTCCTCATCTTCTTCTCTTGGTCTAACATCTCCAATTGACATATTCTTGATTGCATTTCTCAAACCATCACTTCTCACATCAGCTAGATTTTCTTATTCTTCATGTGACCCATTGGTTTCATCAAACTCAACATCACAAGTTTCTACAACATCACCAATGGTTTTGTTATAAACTCGATAAGCCTTGCTACATGGTGAATATCCAAGAAGAAATCCTTCATCATACTTGCTTTGGAATTTAGATAACTGAGTTCCCTTCTTGAGAATATAGACTTGCAACCGAAAACCCAAAAATATGATATATTTGGTTTTCTTCCAATTAGCAACTCATATGAAGTTTTGTTGAAGAATCTATGACAATATAGCCTATTTGAAGCATGACAAGTAGTGTTGATTGCCTCAGCCCAAAAACTATCCGAGACATTATATTCCGAGAGCATTGATCTTGTCATGTCAATCAAAGTCCTATTCTTCCTCTCAACAAGACCATTTTGTTCTGGTGTATATGTTGATGAGAATTCATGCTTTATTCCTTTCTCATCACATAACTCTTCAACTTTTGTATTCCTAAACTCACTTCCATTATCACTTTTCACTTTCTTCACCTTGAGATAAAATTCATTTTCAGCCCTTGTCAAGAATTTCTTCAAAATATCATAAGTGTCAGCCTTGTCATGAAGAAAGAAAACCCAAGTGTATCTTGAATAGTCATCTACAACAACAAGACCATAACGATTTCCTCCAATACTTCTATATGTAGTTGGTCCAAATAAATCCATATGCAATAATTCGGTCTTGAAGTTGACATAACATTTTTGGAAGGATGAGAGCTAGCAACTTGTTTTCCGGCTTGACAAGCACTACACAATTTATCTTTCTCAAACTTCACATCTTTCAACCCAACAACTAGATCATGCTTCAATAATCGGTTGAGTTGTCTCATCCCTACATGAGCAAGCCTTCTATGTCATAACCAACCCATAGATGATTTTGAGAATAAGCAAGTTGTCAAGTTGGAATTGCTAGAAGAGAAATCCACAAGATATAAGCTTTCATATCTAAAATCTTTAAAAATGCACTCTTTTCCATCCATAATAGTAACTTCAACACTTTTACTAATTAGAGTGCATTTGTAACCACGATCACAAAGTTGAGTAACCGATAAAAGATTGAATTTAAGAGAATCAACCAATAGCACATTTGAGAGAGAGTGATCATTTGAGATAGGTATTGTACCAACTCCTTCAACTTTGCCCCTACTATTATCACCAAAGATGATGTCATTGTAACCACTAGTATTTTCATCAAGAGAGGAAAACATTCTTGATTCACCGGTCATGTGTTGAGTGCATCCACTATCAAGCACCCAATGTCTTCCTCCCGACTTGTAGTCCACCTACAAGAAGAAATTAGCCCTTTTAGGTACCCAAACCTTTTTGGGTCCTTGAATGTTAGTGACTAAAGCTTTAGGAACCCAAATGGCATTCTTCTTAGCACCACCTATAGGTAACCTAATAAATCTTGCACAAACATTGACCTTAGAATTTTTAGTAAGAACATATCAAGGATCAAAGGATATAGCTTTCTTCTTTGTGCAGTTTTTCTCATCATGCCCAACATTTCTGCAGTTTTCACAAAAATGAATGCCACTATTCTTCACAAAGACGGCCTTGGTTTGAACAAAAGCTGCCTTCCCTTTCTTGGGAACATAACCAATACCTTGTCAGTTGATTGTGAATTTTTGATTTGCCCAACAATGATTGAATTGAGCCCTTTTGTCATAACACTTCATCAGATCATTAGTTAAGCAAGAAACTACCTTCTTCAACAATTCATTTTCCAAAAGTAGTGACTTATCACAAGATTCATTATTTAAGCAAGATAAATCACTAGAGCTACAAGATGGGTTAGTAGAGCTAGAAGCATAGCAAGTTTTATCAAATAAATCACAACTAACACCCACACTCAATTGAGCAGAAATCAAGTGTAAATAAGCACTTAATTCTAAGGCAAATGGTGTCGACCAATCAGAGCGCGCCGTTAAGTCTCCAATGGATCAAAGGGCCCACCAACAGGCACAACCGACTTAGGACGACTCGACTCATCCACAGGAGTGACCAGGGCCCACGTGTCAACCCCTCAGCCGAAGTTGAGGTCGGCTGAAGCCCAACCTGGCTCGGCCGAACCAGGTGGGTCGGCCGAACCAGGCCGAGCTCCACCGCCTTACCTCTGCCACGTGTAGCTCCCTCATTGGTCCTCCATGTCGGTTCCAAGTGCTAGAGGGTGAAGGGGCGCCGAGAAGCTGCTGCACACCTCCCTCACTCACCCCTATAAATATAAGTGGGTGCTACTAATGAAGACACACCTCAAGTTGCTCTCTCTCAAGTTCCTCTCTTGCTTAGTCTTCAGGATAGTGGAGTTTAGGTGAAGTAGCTTTTCTTCGGTTCCCGAGTCTTGCCTAGAAGTGTAAGGTATGGGTTTTACTCTTCCTCTCCTTTGTAATATTCGGAATTCCTTAATAGAGGTATCTTCTAGTTTAGCATATTCGTATAGTATGTGCTCCGTGTATTCAGATATGTGTGCTATGCTTAGTTTATATTTAGGTCTTGTATCTTGCATGATTAGACATGCTAAGACATCTAGGCTACGGCATTGGTTCCAGTATTCGTATGATTGCTCTAGTGTGATGTCTGTCCATCCAAAGGGTGGGGGCTCCGCGCGGGGCATTAGAGTATAACTTATTAGCATACACGTGATGTCTGGGCTAATCAGTGTTGCTCGATGCGGCTTTATACCATGGTTGGATGAGGTAGGTGGCAGGTGGTGACAGCCCTGTCCGTCTAGCGTAACCCTCCCCGTTCATGTAGTAGTTGTAGGAGGTACATAAAATAGCCGTGAAGAACTAGTGGCCACCTAGTCATTTCTTGTGCGGTCTCCCGGTGATGCCTGGAGGCCTAGAGCCCAATCCTAATTATGTGTATGTATATGAGTGCTTAATATAGACTGTATGCTTAGTTAGGAGTACATAAGTCCTTAGATTAGCTTTCTTCTTCCTTTCTCCCTTCTTGTAAGCTTTGCATAGAGATAGAGCTTGAGTAACTTGTGTGTCACACTACCTCTCTACCATATATTATCTTACCCTTGTTTATTCAAATGAATATCCATGCTAGAACTAATCAACATACTAATCTATTCCAATAATTGCCGCCTTCCCTGCGGAAATATAAATACGACCCCGTACTCATGGGTAAAATGTTACAACGGTATTCTGTGTGCCTGCGGATCCTTCTGTAATGTAAGAAATACCCCATGGCATTTCTGACACCGTTGCTGGGAAACACCTATCCTAGTGATGACGCTACGAAACGCCAACAAACATTTTTGGCGCCATTGCCGGGGAAGACACTGGTTAAAAGAATAGATCAAGTGGTTGATGAAATTCTAAAATGGTGTTCAATTGTCTAAACAGACTAACTTGGTTGTGTTTTCTCCTTTATGTGAAGACAGGATAGTGTATGACTGGTTTCGATCTGCCGCAAAATTTCACTCAGAATCCGGAGTCACTTTTGAGAAGAGTTAGACCTCGTGTCGTTCTTCCTCAGATTTTACTCTCGACAGGCGAAACAGTCAGTATCGCACCATCAACTTCCAAGGCTATGGCTCAGAAGACTCTTCGTGACTTCTCAGCTCCTTCGGCCAACAATGTCCCAATCGAGCCAAATGTTAATGTTGAAGATGAAAATTTCTAGATCAAGACAGGTCTAATTACGATGGTGCAGACCAGCCCATTCTGTGGCAAGGCCAATGAGGATGCCAATGCACATCTCCAACAGTTCCTGGAACTGTGCAGCACTTTTATCATCAAGGGAGTCACTAAGGATGCAATCCGACTCCGCCTGTTTCCATTTTCTCTTTTGGGGAAGGCAAAACAGTAGTTCTACACCAACAGAAGTGCAGTAACTACTTGGGATGCGTGTGCCAAGGCATTCCTCATGAATTTCTTCCCGTTGGGTAAAACAAATGCTCTCCGGGGAAGGATTTCCAGTTTCCAGCAGGCGTCAAATGAGTCGATAACTGAAGCTTGGGAACGGCTTCAGGAGTACATCCTAGTGTGTCCCCACCATGGGATACGCGCTTGGCTCATTTTGCAGAACTTCTACAACGGGCTGACTTCAATAGCCCGTGATCATATAGACGCTGCTGCAGATGGTGCTTCCTTCTCGCTAACTGTTGACATGGCCAAAACTTTGATAGAGAAGATGGTGACCAACCAAGGTTGGAACAACGAACATCTCCAACCTCGCCACCGGGGCATGCACTCCGTCAAAGAGACGGACATCATCGCCGCTAAGCTCGACCTCCTCATCAAGAAGATTGATGAACGACCCCAAGAAAAGGCTCCTACATAGGTACTTCAAGCCTTGGATTCTCGTATGACTTGCAAGGTCTGTGGGAACATCGGACATTCGGGGGACGACTGCCCCGAACCTAGGAAGAAGTCATGTACATGAACAGCAACAACGGGTTTTGTCCACAAGGAGGTCAGGAGTGGAATCAATCGCGCCCCTACTACCAAGGAGGTAATGGAAATTCAACTTCGTTTAATCCTAACCAACCTTCCTTGAAGGATCTTGTCTTAAGCCAAGCAAAGACCAATGAAGCAATCCAAAAGAAGCTTGCTACTAACGACAAGACCTTGGAGACTATCTAAGCGAAGATTGATGGCATCTCCTCCACACTCAAGAACCAGCTGAGCTTCAACAAGATGCTTTAAACGCAACTAGCTCAGCTGGCCGTTGTTGTTCCTTCTGTAGAGACAGGGAAGATTCTGGGGCAACCCGAGGCTCCCCTGGAGAGCGTAAAGGCCATACGCACTGTTGACACTCGCTATGGACCAATTTCGAGCGTCAATTTGATAAGAAAATTGGGATGACTAGCATACTTAACTTGCATATTTATCTAGAATAATGTCGTTTCCACATTCCCCTTGGAGAATTTGCGATGTAGGAAAATTGAACAGAATTCAAGTGTTAAACAAGCACCTCGATCCAAGGCAAGTGACGTCAACCAATCAGAGCGTGCCACTTGGACTCCCATGGATTGAAGGGCCCACCAAAGCATGCAATCGACCTTGGACAGACCCCACTCAAGCACAGGAGCAACCAGGGCCCACAGGGCAGCCACCCAGAGGAAGCTGGACCTGGGCCGAGCCAGGCCCAGATCGGCTGACCCATGTAGGTTAGCTGACCCATGTAGGTTGGCCGACCCACCAGGGGTGAACCGACTTACCTCCTTCGACGTGGCAGCTCCTCATTGGTCCCTTAGGTCAGTTTGGCAAGGCTTCAGGCAAATGGATGCCGAGGAGCAGCTGACACCCCCCTCACTCACCTCTATAAATATGGGGGGGTGCTACAATAGAACACACCACAAGTTGAAGCCTCTCTCAAGTTTTTCTCTTGCTTAGTCTTTAGGATAGTGGAGTTTAGGTGAAGTAGCTCTTCTTCGGTTCCCGAGTCTTGCCTAGGAGTATTCGGTATGGGTTTTACTCTTCCTCTCCTTTGTAATATTCGGAATTCCTTAATAGAGTTATCTTCTAGTATAGTGTACTCGTATAGTATATGTTCTATATATTCAGATGTGTATGCTATGCTTAGTTTATATCTAGGTCTTAGATCTTGCATGATTAGACGTGGTAAGACGTCTAGGCTATGGCATTGGTTCCATTATTCGCATGTTTGCTCTAGTGTGATGTCTGTCCATCTGAAGGGTGGGGGCTCCGCACGGGGCATTAGAGCATCGCTTAATAGCGTAGACGTGGTGCCTGGGCTAATCAGTGTTGTTGGATGCGGCTCTATATCATGGTTAGATGAGGTAGGCGGCAGGTAGTGATAGCCCTGTCCGTCCAGCGTAACCCTCCCCGTTCGTGTAGTTGCTGTAGGAGGTGCATAAAATAGCCGTGAGGATCTAGTGGCCACCTAGCCATATCCTGTGTGGTCTCCCGGTGATGCCTGGGAGCCTAGAGCCCGTTACTAATCATGTGTATGTGTATGAGTGACTAGTATAGATTGTATTCTTAGTTAGGAGTACATAAGTTCTTAGATTAGCCTTCTTCTTCCTTTCTCCCTTCCTGTAAGCTTTGCATAGAGATAGAACTTGAGTAAATTGTGTGTCATACTACCTCTTTACCCTATATTATCTTACCCCTGTTTATTCAATAGAATATCCATGCTAGAACCAATCAACACACTCATCTATTCCAATAATCATCGTCTTCCCTGCGGAAATATAAATACGACCCCGTACTCACGGGTAAAATGCTACAACGGTATTCCGTGCGCTTGCGGATCCTTCTGTAACATAAGAAATACCCCATGGCATTTTTGGCGCCGTTGCTCGGAACACCTATCCTAGTGATGACACTACGAAACGCCAACACGCACATGTTGGGGTAAGCCAGCGCAGGATACTTCCACCGCTAACTATGTAGGGAATCTTGCACGCCCATGAAGGGCACGGCGAGGCGAGCTACTAGCACCAAGAGTGGAAGATCCAGGATATCCGGTGATTAGTTGTTCCATCTACGACTGTCACCATGAGCAAGCTCTTTGCCACCTTGGAGCAAGTGTTAACATTATGCCCAAGGTAACATTCAAAAATCTTCAATGTCCTGCATTGTCCCCAACTTGCATGTGTGTGCAGCTCGCAGACTCCACAATCCGGTACCCTGAAGGGGTTGTGGAAAATCTCTTAGTACAAGTCAAGTACTCGTTCATCCTCACGGACTTCGTAGTCCTCAACATGGAAGGAGACTTGGGAATATCGCTCATTCTTGGGCGACCATTCCTACGAGACACCAAGGCTCGGATAAATGTCGGAACAGGAAAGATTCATCTCCGAATCATGGGAAGGAAGATGACTTTCAGGTTCCAAACCAAGAAAGAAAACATGTACCTGATTCATCAAGACCATGAAGCAAACGGGCTGTGGGCAGAACCATGGTACCCATCGGAAGACCCGACTCCCACACCACCGACACCTATAAAGAAGAAATCCAAAAGGGTGTGGAGAAAGAAGAAGACGTCATCATCCTCGACATCCTCTCCAGGTATGGACGAATCGACCTCAAGATAAATAGGTGTGGAGAGGGTCCTGCTCATCGGACCTTAAACCAAGAGCTAGCTTGGGGGAGTTCCTCCACCAAGTGAACTGTATCCTTTTACTGCTTTCAATAAAGATATAAAACTCTAAAGAAACCAAATAAATATTTTCTGCTTTAATTTCCCTTTTTCCATATGCATGGTAAGAATGTTCAATATTACTAAGTTGAAAGGATGAATAATTGTTATGATCGTGCTTGTCTGTCTTGCTTAGTCCTAAAGCATGGTGTTTCCTTAGTTTGAGTTTGCTGGCTGTTTAAACCTTTGTGCCATGAACCCGAACGTCTCGTGGGTTGCACATGCTTCATCTAAGTCTAGGTTGTTGTGAGTTTAGATATGGAAGATGGAGCTTATTAATGTTCTCATGAGTGAAACATGATATCTGGAGTTTTTGTTTTCAAAACTTAAAAAGAGAAAGATAAGTTCCTCAATGATGTTCCAAGTCCTACCAAAGCCATATGTTATATACATTGAAAACCCTAGACATATGCTGCTTGCTATTTCATTGAGCTTTGTCAAATTGTTGAGACCCTAGTGAGATGGTTTCCATATCCTCTTGATCAAGATCACGCACATGTTACACTCATTGCAACATTCCTACACTGGGAATTAGCACATCCATCCATCCAACAAATAAATGCTCCATGAAGCTTGTGATCTCTCCTCATGTTATCACTCAATATGAAATTAGGCTTGGTCATCCCTGAAAAAAAAAAGAGAGAAAAGATGGCATGCCAAAGAAGCATGACAAAAAAAAAGAAAAAAAAGAAAAAAAAAGAAAAGAAAGAATGAAAGGGGGGTAGCCATGTCTAAAGAAAAAGACAAAAATAAATAAAGGAGAGAGAGGGATCAAAAATCAAGGGGAGTAATCGTACTTCAATTCATCCACACACATGCACTTCTTGATCTTGGGATATGACTTGTTTTCTCCATGGATCAACTCTTTGTCTTGGCAAAATATGAAATGCAGGTAGGCTTCATCCATTCCGTACCTTGAGCTCCACAAAAGCTTTAGTTATGAGAAGGGAGAAGTGCCTTGGTAAGGATCTATACACCATTGAGCGATCCGAGTGAAACATTCGAGGAATTTAGTCTTGTTTTACTATTTCCAAAAAGAAAATCTCCAGATGGATTGTGGAACAAAAGGAATGTAAGTACTGCTTTGTCGACTGTTCTAACTCTCAACAGCTCAAGACGAGGGGAAGCTCATAAGCCCCATAGATGATGAAGGTAACAAGGGCCGGGTACTCATGCCAACATTACTCATTCTCAAGGAGATCATATATGCCTCAGACTTGACACAACAGCAGGTAAAGAATCTAACAATTTTCTGATCAACAACCTGATTTGTCCTGTTTTGCTCGGGACGAGCAAAGGATAGCTTGGGGTTCTTGTTGACGCTCGCTACGGACCAATTTCGAGCGTCAATTTGATCAAAAAATTGAGATGACTAGCATACTTAATTTGCATATTTATCTAGAATAATATCATTTCCACATTCCCCTTGGAGAAATTGCAGTGTAGAGAAATTGAGCAAAAATCAAGTGTAAACAAGCACTTCAATCCAAGGCAAATGGCGTCGACCAATCAGAGCGCGCCGTTCAGCCTCCCATGGATCAAAAGGCCCACCAATAGGCACAACCGACTTAGCACAGACTCGACTCATCCACAGGAGTGACCAGGGCCCACGTGTCAACCCCTCAGCCGAAGTTGAGGTCGCCTGGAGCCCAACCAGGTTCGACCGAACCAGGTGGGTCGGCCGAACCAGGCCGAGCTTCACCGCCTTACCTCTGTCACGTGTAGCTCCCTCATTGGTCCTTCATGTCGGTTCCAAGTGCTAGAGGGTGAAGGGGCGCCGAGAAGCTGCTTCACACCTCCCTCACTCACCCTTATAAATATAAGGGGGTGCTACTAATGAAGACACACCTCAAGTTGCTCTCTCTCAAGTTCCTCTCTTGCTTAGTCTTCAGGATAGTGGAGTTTAGGTGAAGTAGCTCTTCTTCGGTTCCCGAGTCTTGCCTAGAAGTGTAAGGTATGGGTTTTACTCTTCCTCTCCTTTGTAATATTCGGAATTCCTTAATAGAGTTATCTTCTAGTTTAACGTATTCGTATAGTATGTGCTCCGTGTATTCAGATGTGTGTGCTATGCTTAGTTTATGTCTAGGTCTTGTATCTTGCATGATTTGACGTGCTAAGACATCTAGGCTACGGCATTGGTTCCAGTATTTGTATGATTGCTCTAGTGTGATGTCTGTCCATCCGAAGGGTGGGGGCTTCGCGCGGGGCATTAGAGTATCGATTATTAGCATAGATGTGATGTCTGGGCTAATCAGTGTTGCTGGATGCGGCTCTATACCATGGTTAGATGAGGTAGGCAGCAGCTGATGACAGCCCTGTCCGTCCAGCATAACCCTCCCCGTTCGTGTAGTAGCTGTAGGAGTTGCATAAAATAGCCGTGAAGAACTAGTGGCCACCTAGCCATTTCTTGTGCGGTCTCCCGGTGATGCCTGGGGGCCTAGAGCCCGATCCTAATCATGTGTATGTATATGAGTGCTTAGTATAGACTGTATGCTTAGTTAGGAGTACATAAGTCCTTAGATTAGCTTTCTTCTTCCTTTCTCCCTTCCTGTAAGCTTTGCATAGAGATAGAGCTTGAGTAACTTGTGTGTCACACTACCTCTCTACCATATATTACCTTACCCCTGTTTATTCAAATGAATATCCATGCTAGAACTAATAAACATACTAATCTATTCCAATAACTGCCGCCTTCCTTGCGGAAATATAAATGCGACCCCGTACTCACAGGTAAAATGCAACAATGGTATTCCGTGTGTTCGCGGATCCTTCTGTAATGTAAGAAATACCCACGGCATTTCTTGCGCTATTGCTGAGAAACACCTATCCTAGTGATGACGCTATGAAATGCCAACATTCATCCACATTGCAATCATCATCATTTTCTTCTTTTGTGCTTTGTGCCTTGAAGACCACACTCTTTTTCTTCTCATCATTGGCTGCACCATGGACTTCATCTTGTGATTTCTCGAACATATCATGAGTGAGCACTTCTCAAAAAATTTCCGTGGGAGTGGTGGTTTTCAAGTTGGACCTCACAAGCAATGTCACAATGGTGTCATATCTTTCCGGGAGAAACATAAGGAACTTATTAGAGAAATCCACATCCGGCACCTCAAAACCAAGCCCCTTGAGCTCATTGACAATGTCATTCAACCGGTTGAACATCTCGGGCACACTTTCATCCTTTTTCATGGCAAATTCACTAAATTTTCCTTTTAGCACATACATCTTTGCCTCTTTTACGGTTGATGTGCCCTCATGAATTTCCATAAGCTTCTTCCAAATCTCATTTGTAGTTTTGATATTTTTGACTTGGTTGAACTCACTTACATCAAGAGCACTAAATAAGACATTTATAGCTTGATCATTGAGATGATCATTTTCTTCATCAAGAGGTGTCAAATTTTTCTCATCAAGAATAACAAATCCATCATTCACAATTCTCCATATCTTTCTACTCATAGCCTTGAGATGAGCTGTCATTCTAGTCTTCCAATAATCATAATTGTTCCCATCAAAGAACGGTGGCTTCCCAACATAAATATCATTGTCACTAGTCATTATCCTTACTCTGGGATGGTTAAATCCTCACTAAAAGGAGTTCTCGGCTTTGATACCACTTGTAGGATCAAGGATACCGACTAGAGAGGGGTGAATAGGCGGTTCCAACTAAAAACACAAACACTAGGCAAATTTAATTAGAACCACAAGAGAGCCCTATTCAAACTAAGACTTAGCACTAGTGGGGTTTTGCAACCTAGGGTGACAAGATGCAATTCAAGCTCTAGAAAAGTAAATTGCTCAAAGTAAATTGCAATAATAAAATGAGCAAAGAAATAACCGAGCATGAGACAAGAATTTTTCCCGTGGTGCCGATGACTTGCCGGTCACCCCTAATCCACGTTGAGGTGGACTCAAAGCTTTCAACCGCTCCTCTATCAAGAACCACTCTTGATATTGAGCCGGCTTGAAACAATGAGCCTCTCCAAACCTCGATTCCACTAGAGTTGCTCTTCACCACTCCGGCGAGGCGAGCACAAGGACCTCTCATAATTAATCCGGGGCACCTTCACAACCTTCTTGAAGGGCTCAACAGATTCACCTTCTCCAAGCCGTCTAGGAGGCGGCAACCTTCAAGAGTAACAAGTCGATGACGCTTGCTTGAAGACTCCCTAGTGCCATAAAGCTCAAACACTTGATGCAATGCACTAGGATGCTCTCACACTCTCAAGAATGCAACCTCTAAGCAAAGTGAGCGAGAGAGAGAGAGGAGGGAGCTGGCTCAAATATGTCAAGGAAGCTTTTCAAAGTACCAAGAGACCTCACCCACGGCCGGGCAAGAGATATATATAGCCAACCCCTCGAAATCTAACTGTTACCTTCAGAACTCGTGAAAACAGAGGAATCGCGGACCGTCCGCCTCACAAGAACCGGACCGTCCGCTATTCAAAACCAACGGCTAGAACATCAGTCAGAGTGTGTCAGAAGTGACCATTAGCCCTGGCGGACCGTCCACCCCTCAGCAGCGGACTGTCTGCAGTACAAAGCTTCTGAACAAAGCTTCAACGTATATATTTTTGTGCCAGCTTGATTCAAATTCGAACGTATAAGATCCTTAAAAGCTATTGGATGTAAAGTCTATGACATGCTACTGAGATTTCTATGTCTACCTTCTATGACCTGTATGACAGTGTGATTTATACGGGTCAAGAAGATTCGAAGTTCAAAAATGCAGAGGGAATTTTGTGCCTCTACACATATGTTTCTATGACTGCAGGCATATGATTCTATGCCATGTTCCAAAACAGATGCATCTACGACTATAACTATGGGTATCTATGATACCTAGATTCAAATTTCAAAAAATTTCAAAAAATTGCAGAGGAAATTTTGTGTCTCTGCACATATATTTCTATGACTGCACGCATATGATTCTATGCCATGTTCCAGGACAGATGCATCTATGACTATAACTATGGGTATCTATGATGCCTAGATTCAAATTTTAAATTTTTTAAAAAAATTGTAGAGGGAATTTTGTGCCTCTGCACATATATTTCTATGACTGCATGCATATGATTCTATGCCATGTTCTAGGACAGATGCATCTATGACTACAACTATGGGTATCTATGATGCCTAGATTCAAATTTCAAAAATTTCAAAAAATTGCAGAGGGAATTTGTGCCTCTGCACATATATTTCTATAACTGCACACATATAATTCTATGCCATGTTCCAGGGCAGATACATCTATGACTATAACGGTGAGTATCTATGATGCCTAGATTCAAATTTTAAAAAATATTCAAAATAGAGCTTATATCGTGCAAAAAATGCTAGCAATCTAGTGATGAAAACCGTCTTCCAACCGAACGTCCAAGCGAAAAGTTATCGCAGACAAAAGACAAAAAATAGTTCGATGCCACGTCCTGCAGATGGTGGGGCCCGCGGGGCATGCATGTGCGCCTGCCTGGCTTGAAAAATCAGCGCGGGGCGAGGGGCTGGCTCGCGGACGCGGGTGGCGCAGGGCGCGTGGGGTCCAGCGGGACCGGCCGGGTGCGGGGGTTTGGCTCGGGCTCCTACGAAAGGCAGGGCTTCCTTTAGCATAGGGCTATATTTATACTCATGTATTATTCTACATATTAGGTGTAGCAGTTTATTCTACACCAATAGTTAAACTGATCAGAATTACTGAATAATTTTTAATTCCGCCATGTGCATTGACCTTTTCTTATTATCATACATGTCGTAAGATAGTACAAAGATTTTTGTGATGGTTATAACCATGTGTCACTTGATAAGGATGCATCTTGCAGGAGAACCTTCAGCACCGCGCAATCTTAGTGGCAAGCAATGCAAGGCATATATTCCAGGGGTAACATGCTCCAGATTTAAAGCTTCCACAAGGATGACCTCCTAAAAATAAACATATTATTATTTGTAAGTCGTAAATCTCAAAGTAAGAAAATGTATATAATTAAGCATATAAGGTTAGTAATAACTGGGATTACTAGAAATAGGGTGTATAAGATGAAAATATTACCCTTTTTTCAAGAAATACTAAATGAGCTGGAATGCATTCGTCAAATGCACCCACAGATAAGTAATCAACCCCTGCATAAACTAAAGGAGGTTACACAAGAAAAAGAGAAGGGGGAAAAGTAGAATGAGAAACAAGCGCTGAAATTAAATACTTTAAACAATCTTGTACTCATTTGTCTTATATACATATATATATATATATATATATATATATATGTTTGGTATCAAAAGGTCCTAATATTTCAGTATTATTTGTGTACATACTCAAATCTCTTTAATTTGTCATCACTCTTACTATCTTCATTTAAATATGTTTCTCTGCCTCTCACACTAATAAATCAAAATCTCCAACCATCCATGCAATTTTAGTTTCTAGGTGACTTGCAGAATTTGTACCAACAAAAGAAAAGGATCGCATGGTAAAACAAATAAGCCGGATGCTAAGATACCACCAAATTAACTTACTCTTAATAAGTAAAAAAATTATCACAATTTTGTAACTTACATAAGCCAGCATGATCTATATGAGTGAGCTCAGATCGTGCAGAAAGCTAAGATCATGATATCTTTTTTATTATTATTGTTAACAGCTCACAAGATGACATTATAAGATTGTACATAGAAAACATAATGTTCAAGTCTTTCATGTATAAAAAGTTTTTGAACTATATATTTAAAATTGAAGTAGTTAATCTATTGACCTGTTTCCCTCACAAAGTGTGTCTTTTTGTGCCCATTAAACTAAATTGAGGTGAAGAATGGTTCAGATAATGCATATTTAGTGACAAACAATTTTTCACTAGTCTGACCTTCAATGTTTATCGATGAAAATTATCCTTAATTTGCATAGGCAATTGCCAATGCGTACAAATTTCATTATATAACTAATATTTTTTTAGAAGGCCTATATTTTTTTAAAAAAAACATCAATAGAAAGATTGTTGCACGACTATGAGTGGCCTTCCAAAAGAAATGGACCTAACTTACCAACTAGTTTGATGTCAGTATTGTCGACCAGCCATTGTGCACCATCCTTCATGAAGCCAACATAACTTGTATCAAACTCTTTCTTCCACATAAGCTTTCTGCATAAAGAATACAGTTGATTTATCACCCATGAATACAGAACCTTTATTTTAACATAGACATCATCTCAACTACTGAAAAATAAGGGAACAAAACCATCTATGAAGAAGCTATCTCAAGATTAATATGTTGTTACATTCGGGGAATCTTCATTGGGGCATCTTTCCTCAAATGGAGCTAATATAATTTAGGTTGAAAGTGTTGTTAATATCACAATTTACCTTCACTATTTAACTAGCCTTGCAAATTGAAGGCCGTAGTCATGCACGGTATGTTAAATCTATCAATATATGGCAACGTGGATACATTTGTGTTTGCAAGTGCCTATGTATATTTTTTGGCCTGTGTAATATGGAGTAGAGAAAATACCTGTCGGTATTTAAGGTTCGGAAGAGTACACGTCGAACACCTTTAGGAATGTGAAGGGATGCCATGACATCAGATACAATGGGGAGAAAAAATAAAGTATCATTTTGTGTTATATTGTATTAAATCGATTTATATTACTTTCTTATTTGAATTGCAAGTTTAATTTGCTAACCATCCTGAAGTCCATATTTTTATAAGTTCATATTGCTTGAGAGGAGGTGAATGGCTTTGGCACCACGGAAAATTAGGTAATGTTTATTTGGTTGTATATAGTGTTGGACACAATTAAAAGTACGGGTCTTTATCTGCATCTGAGATGAAAAATATGGTGGTATACATGACGATCAAGGGAACCATTTAATTCCCTTAATCATCATGTATACCATCACATTTTAATTATTTACAAATGGTGATTATTTAATAAATAGTAATTTATTAAATAATCACCATTTGTAAATAATTAAAATGTTTGCAAATATATAATGAAGGATGGACTTGCTTGAAGAATGGTTGGGCTTGCGCTCTAATTTTAACACGAGCCATGCATGGTAATTAACGTACTAATTTGTTTAGTCTTAATATATACTAAGCATACTATTTTTTTTCTAGTCCTTCACACGTGTGCGCAAGAAATAGTGATGGTTCTTGGCTGATTCTAGTTTACCTGGAAAATTAAAGTATTATGTAGTAGTGAAGTATTTACAGTAATAGTACGAGGAAACATATAGTATATGCTGGTTCAGCATGTTCTGTTCTGTCTATCTGGTTTACCTGTTATGTTCTTATCTCTGGGAACGTCAACCAACAGCGCTGGTCCTGCATACCATTTCAATTAAATGAAAACAAGTTCAATCAAATAAGTGTTCTTCTCAAAAATTAATTCAGATCAAATAAAGTTTACAAATTTTGGACAAAGAGAGACCCTGCTGCTTAATTATGCTGAAAGCTACAAAATAGTGCATGCGAGTACTAGTTCATCAAGTTGCTGTGAGTTTAGTAGTTTGGTACCGTTGACGACGGCGAGGTCGAGCGTGTCGACGTCGAAGCTGGCGTCGTAGTAGTGCTCGAAGACGTGCCCCGGCGCGTCGACGTGGGTGCCGGAGTGCGCGGTGAGGCGGAGCTCCGAGAAGTTGGCGATGTCGGAGCCGTTGCGCATGGACCGCGCCAGCCGCAGGAACTCGCCGGACCCCTCCGCCGACTCTCACGCCGGCATGTCCGCGCGGTAGTAGTGGCTGATGTCCACGATCCGGCCGCCGTCGAACTCCTCGCGCCGCTCCGGCGCCGGCAGCACCACCACGCCGCATGCCTCCTCGGTGCCGTGCGCGTAGCCCGGGTGCGGCGCCGGCTCGTCCCCACCGGCGGCGACGGCCGCTGCCGGAAGCAGCAGCAGTAGTAGGGGGAGCAGGAGCAGCGGCGCGAGCTCCATGGAATGGATATCAGATATGCGTTTGGATGTGCAGTTGGCCAGCAGCTGAATTAATGAGCACATTTCCAGGGAGTGGTTGATTGATGAGCCGTGGAAGTCCAATGTCTCCACATCATTGCTTACGATCGCGTGGTAAACCAACCTTTTCTTAGTCGCCTATTGAAAATGCGGCAGCATCCACATACTTTAGCTAGTATTTTTTATTAGAGTAGTCTATCGATCGGTTTCATACACCACTATAGAAAGTAGAAACTAATTGCATTTCTAATGCCCCACCTCAATTGAAAGACACCGATCATTGCCCTAACTTGATCCATGCCATGAAATATAGTTTCTACCACCGCAACCAGGATACAAGGGTCCTACTGTATTCAACATTATAAGCCTAACTAGTAATCCCTCAGTCCTAAATTATTAGTTATTTTAGCATTTATAGATGTATAGTTTTTTGCTATGCACCTAACAGATATACGTTATGTCTAGTTACATAGCAAAATTTATATATGTAGAAAAGTCAAATACAACTAATAATTTAGGATAGAGGGAGTACGATGCTTGGGTTGCTACCAAACCAATCATGCCAAAATTTCCTTCTTGTGAATGTGACGTGTGAGCCATGTGCTTTTTTCAAAACACACTTCACATGGGTCTTGAATTATATATTTAGTTCTAAGAAATAAGATGGCGCTACTGCTAACCGATTACTCTTTCTATCCTATAATACAGGGCATTCTAATATTTTTATGACAGATTAAGGAGATGAGGAAAGGACGCATGTACCCCTATTTATGCCTATTTAATACGTTGTTTGACTATCATTTTGCTAATTTTATGGCCGGTTATGAATAATTTGTTTCCATAACACCCTAGGATGTCTTACATTTGTGTATAAATTTTGAACTCTCTAATACCTTACATTTCAGGACGGAGGGAGTATAAATTAGACTCATCACTTAAGAAATAGTCATTTGAAGGTTGGTTATCAATGAAACAAAGCACTTAATGCAGCTGGCCAAGCCAAAAGGGGGCTGCGATTTGCTCGGCTGAACGAAGTAAGAATTACACAGCTGGTGCATCTGTCTGGTCAAACTTTTTCTTTCAGCACAAGGCCAAAATTTGGCATCAAGCCAAATGAAAGGCAAAACTAATGGGGGCATGGCCAATTTTTGGCTTGGGACATGAGGGCTTCAAACCAAACACACTTTTAATTGAACTTGGTCACAGGTAGAACATAGAATACTCCTCATCATGGCGAATGTGCCTAGAATACTTCAGCGCAGTGTGCCTGGTATCTTAGGGCAAACCACTTTTAAAATGTGAATGACTCGCAAATGGTGCGCCAGCACAACATACTAGGCACGAGCGCATACATCAAGTACCAAATTATTCGTTGTCAAAAAGAAGTACCAAATTATGCTTCTTTTTTAGTTGTATCCCTGTTAGCGAACATCTACAGTTTTTCTGTGGACAGTGCCATGATTCACATCCACAATCTTCTGCCAGAAACTTCCTGAAAAAGCCAAGGTGAAGCTGTTTGGTTACAAGGACTACTAAACTAATTAATTTTATAATTAGCCTATATTTAATACTTCTAATTAGTAACCAATATTCGATGTGAAAGAGACTAAAGTTTAGTCCTGGAACCAAACAACCCCTAAAATGAGCCCTCCACAACTAAACCATTTTGGACTGAAAAAGCCACCCTCCAATAAACAAAATCAGACTGCCAGTGTCAAAATCACGTGAACATCATACAGTATTTAAATGAACTGGTATCTGATATCATCTGTTCTCGATGCACAACACGTTTGATCACTATTACAAATACATTATGTTTTCTTTCAACCCCATCAACATCATTCAAATGAATTTGGGGGACCGACCAGTGTGAATTCAAACTTTGTCACCGTAATCATTCCAGAAGACCTACCAATCTGATCCTTCTCTAACGATCATCAATCTAACAAGCTCCACTTGCGCAAAACGCTACATTCAGCATGCAAAACTTGGCCATCCAATAGAAAACTTATAACAATTGCTGTTGATGGCAGAAGATGGCAGGGAAGAGACAAACTTAATCCAAAAGATGCACATGATTGGTCACAGATTGAATATCTGAATAGGCCAGCTGCGCTTCCGCCCATCTGAGCTGAATGCTGTGGTTTCAACTGATATGTCTATGCTACGGTGCTCAGATGCCCTCACAATGCTTATCCGGGATTTGAGCATCGTGGCTGGGAACTCATCTGTGCCAACCAATGCGGATGAACCAAGGGTTGATTCCTCCCTCACCATTGCGATGGGCTCTTCAAAGGTGAAGATTGTCTGTGACCAGTGAGTTGGCGTAGAGAAGGGAGAGGTGGAGAGAACAACAGGCTTCTCCTTGCAGAATCTGTCGGTAAACCCCGTGTCGAACCACAAGACAATTCCGTAGCACCAGGTTACTCCAGGTACAACAGTAACACTCTCACTGAGCCTCAACTCAAAGCTCGCAGTAAAATCCATCTCACTTTCCTTCATAGTTGCAAGATCAAAGGACTGCATAGAAGAAATTGAAGCAAGATGTCAGACTACAGACCCCTGAATTTTAAGTGGCATTTGAGCACAAGTTACAAAATACTCAAAATCTAAAATATTAGAAGAGTACAATTGAAATTTTTTACAAAATTACAATTTCTAAAACAATTTTCACAAAACTGCACATTCATTAACATAGGTATCGAAAGGTAAACTTGAATTGTTTTCACAAAACTACACATTAATTAACATAGGTATCACAAGGTAACCTTGAATGGTTTTCGCAAAACTACACTTTTCTTGTCAATTCATGTAAAAAATACACATTTCTGTTCAGTTCATAACTACACTTTTCAGGTCTCAAAGATGTAGTTTTGCTATATAAAATATTAAAATGACAATAAATGTGTAAGTTTTGTGACATGCATGAGAAGAGAAGTTTAGTTTTCTGAAGTTGACTGCCAAGAGTGTAGCTATGTAGTTTTGCGAAAAAGGTTGTTAATAAAGGTGTAGTTTTGTGAAGCTACAAGCTAGTTTTCAAAAAGTGTAATTCTGCGATAATTTTTACAACCATAGTCTAGTTGTTTGAAATTCGCTCTATATAAATAAAACCAGTAAGGTAGTTAATACCCAGATTGATATCTAGCTCTACAGCCATTTAACAAAACGAGGATGATGAAGAAGTAAAACTAAATAGATATATACAGTTACAGGAACTTACATGGAGTACAGAAGTTTCTGTCACAATATCCTGAGAAGCCACTACATCAACTACAGGAAATCGAGCTGAAGTTGAAGTTACTTCTTTTCCAATACATGACATATCAAAGCCATATACATTTTCCCAAAATGGCAAGCTAGTTCCACCTTTCCCGAAACCAGCACCAAGCTGGAGGATGAATCAAGGGGGCACAAGTTATCAAATAGAAAAAAATAGGGGACGAATGACAAAGAATACAAGTAAGCAACTAAGGACTCACAATCGTTGCAGTATCTGGGAGAATAGCGCCGCCAGGTTTTAGGAAATGATCACGTGCATATAGGACTGAACTCAGCATGGATTCATACAACAGGCAATATCCCATCCATTCACTCACTAACACGTCAAAGCCATTTTGTGGAACTTGTATTTTCTGGTTTAGCTCTTCAGCCTTGGTATGCACAACGCTTATCACTTGACCACCTCGCTTCTGCTCTGCTTTCACATTTTCATCATACAACAGACTATTATTCTTTGCAACCTGCATCATGCCGTACCTATGAGATAATCCTGGTGCAAAGAGTTTTGTAGTTTGATACAATATTGAAGGAAAAAAAAAGAGACATACTTGGGTAGCCACAGAAGCCATCTTTGCACTCCCATCAACAGCAACAACTCTAGATGCACCAGCCTTGGCTGCAAAAAGACTATTGTAATATATCAGCAGCTACCCATGCAACATTGAAAATTTATCATGCATTAGAGCAGTCATATATGACCAATCTTGCACTTCAGAAATATTTGGTAAGATAAACTAACCCACATGTGCTCAACTATTTGGTACGTAATCATCATAAGGTAAATGCTCAGATACCTTAGAATTCCTGTGCCACAACCAACATCCAGTACAGCTGCTCCACTTAAAAGGCCAGGATTGCCTAAAAGAGCATCTCTGTAAGCATCTGTTCTCACCTGAAAAAGGTTATTCAGAGCATTCAGTTTTTTTCAGACCACACAGATGTATATTGGAAATGAACAGACAGATTTGACAGGATCACAGTGACCACATATGCAGAGAGAGTTACCTTATCACCGAGCATCTCTCTGTGAATACCAAATGAACTGTAAGATCCAAAGTAGTTATCATCCACAGTTTTGATTGCCTTGGCATTAACACTAGCACGTGCAACCTTTAGTTGGCTATCATTAGTCTCATGAGCAAGAGAGTCCCTGTCCTCCCCTTGTGTACTCCCAATAGTACACTCTTGCTCAAATCGAGCACTGATATCAGAACCATTTCCTTCCGGTAAGGTGCTCGGCTTGTTCCCCAGTGATTCAGCTAAAACCCCATTCTGTGCTGAACACTGTCCTCTTTCCATGGATGTTCCACCTTCCTCATCCTCATCATCGTCGTCCATGGACAAAATGTGCAAAAGGGAGTCATCCTCCATGAAAGGTTTCAAGTACATATCGTCCTTCCATGGAACCTTTCCCTCAATTCGGTAATTCTCCAGTGCGTGTAAGTGGCTGCAGAGTTCGGTGTTGGATGAGAATGCTTGGCCACAGCTCCAGCATTTATTCTCTGCAACCTGCAAATCAACAATGGCATCCATAATCGATGGACAGTGCAGCAAAGCACCCACGGAAATAAACAAAATTGCAACTTGAATCAGCTATTCATGCCGTCATACAGCTAATTAATAAAAAAATTAGCTAAAAATACCGCTGCACTCGGCGATACCGGTACGGCGATACGTGAGTTTGGAAGCTGACACAGTGGTAGTATAGAGAGAGAGTATCGGAGTATCGAAGTATCGGATACGCAAGTATCGGATACGGGTACGGCTGGGTTAGTGAAGTATCCGTGATTCGTAGGCTGCAGGCATTGAGGTTTCCCAAATCGATTACTCTGAGCACAGGATGATGTTGGCGCACCTTGGAGCGGACGAAGTTGATAAGCTTGATGCACCCGTAGAAATCCAGCCCCAGCTCCTTCACAATCCTGTGGAAGTCGAAGCAGTGCTCAGCGGCGCAGTGCTCGAAGAGGGAGCTATCCGCGTCGAACCTCGTGCTGCAGAACAAGCATAGCAGCCCGCCGCCAGCATCGTCGCCGTCGGAGCACCAATCATCCCACCCCTCCTCTGCTTCCTCTTCTTCTTCCTCCTCCTCGTCGGACCTTAGCCGCTCCTCCGCCTCATCCTTCCCTGCGAGGATATGCTCCATTGCCTCGCGGCGTGCTCCGCAGGGTCGTCGGCTCGCCGGTCGCCGCGCCGCCGCTTGGTGTTGGTGCCTCGCTGGAATTAGGGTTTTAGCCTTTTAGGCAGAGGAAGGTTTATAAGAGTTAGGAACTACTCGTTATAGCGATTGGGCCTTTCTTAGTTTCCATTTGCCAGCCCGGCCCACCTCACACGCTCGACGTCGGCCCATTTGCCAACGTCGAGAGGGCGCGCACCTCAAGATTTGGAAGCGATTTTTTTTATGTGACTCAATATCACATGAAGTCCTTGGTTCGACTCACTATGAGAATGAATTTTCCATTATTTAACGGCGTTGTATTTTCAGTAGTAGACGACATTCCCGCTGATAACAAGATGTGACTTCGTCAATCTCGAGGATTTGCCGGCTCAGGTCGGTTGGACCCCTCATAGGAGTATAGGATTGAGTACATGTACCTATATTTATAGGGGTGAGTGTGAGTCGTATTGTGAGAAAAACCTCAAGATTTGGAAAAATAAAAATTGAAGCCCGAGGAATGGGCAAAGGGGAAAAAGGGAAATAAATCCCCTCCTCCTCGACTCGGCGTTCTTGCCGTTTGTCTTCCCCAAAATTTCCCCCACCCAACCCAAAACCCTTGCTGCGTTGCGCTCCCATCAGCAACCAACCCCAGAGCCCCCTTCTTCTCCGGCGGCGGAGCGGGGGTTCGGCGCGCGCGCGCACGAGCGAGCGAGCGAGGGAGATGGACCGTCCGGCGGCCGGCGCGTCGTACCAGCGCTTCCCCCGCGTCCGGATCCGCGAGCTCAGGGACGACTACGCCAAGTTCGAGCTCCGCGACACCGACGCCAGCATAGCGAACGCCCTCCGCCGCGTCATGATCGCCGAGGTCCCCACGGTGGCCATCGACCTCGTCGAGATCGAGGTCAACTCCTCCGTCCTCAATGACGAGTTCATCGCGCACCGCCTGGGGCTCATCCCCCTCACCTCCGCCGCCGCCATGCAAATGCGCTTCTCCCGGGACTGCGACGCCTGCGACGGCGACGGCTCATGCGAGTACTGCTCCGTCGAGTTCCTCCTCTCCGCGCGCGCCACCGACTCCGACCAGACACTCGAGGTCACAGCCAACGACCTGAGGTCCGCCGACCCCAAGGTCTGCCCCGTCGACCAGGCGCGAGTCTACCAGCAGGCGCTTAACGCCGACTACGACCCCAACGCCGGGGAGCAGAGGCAAGTGATCCTTCATCTAATTAGTTGATAACCCGTTTGTGGTCTTATTGCGTATTGTTCACTTCATTCCACTGTTGGTCATGCCTACTTCAGGACGGTAGATCCGTCGGAATCTAATTGTTATGTGTGGCTCGAATCATTTAAAATTTGATAGACCCCATTTGTAATTGTGTTATCTGCCAACACATCTCCTTACTTTGGCTGACAAATGAACCCTTTTACTAGCTGTGGTTAAATAAATTATTTGTTCTAGAGGGGTGGACACATTTCTGTTTCTTCAGCGTTCCAAGCAATTCTTGCCTGGCGTATGCATTTTTCCCTTTATTATGATGAGTTGATGGAAGTCGTATTTAAATCCATTTTAATATCTCTGACTTTTTGGTGTTCGGAAATGCTGAACTCGTATCATGCTCTGCCCTGTTGCATCAGCGACACCCTCTGTACTGCTGTAGTCCATATTTGATCGATCTTAATGGACGGATTAGTATTTTGAACTTCAATAGTCCTAAAAATTCATTGGTTGCTGCCTAAAGTTTAAGCTGGTTAAAAGGCGAAACTTCTATAGTGCCATTTCCCCTAGCTTCATGTGCTCATTCTTTTGTTCGAAAGAAGTTTATACCGTTAGCAGATCACACTTGGGATCGCATTGGACAATATATGACTGCTATGAAGCAGTATATCAACCATGCTCAACCAATCTTCTATTTAGAAACGTTAATGGTTAGATCAAGTTATGTTGAAGTAGCTGGGGCAAAACAAATGTTCTGTACCACACTGCGTAACAGGAAAGCTGCATTATAAGTGTATAGTGATGATCTATATTCTAAATTTCTAATTGTTGCGATTTGAAGCACGATAGGGATAAAGAAGCATGGCCATTTTTTGTTTTTTTGGGGATTTCCTTGTATGCCACCAAGAAAACTCATAACCCTTCATATGCCATGGATGTGTCTATGACATGTGGGACCCCTAGGGTTTAAGCAATGGCATGTGTTAGCATTCTATTTTACTATTGAGTAGTTCCCTTATTGTATGTTGCTGATATCAGGGGAATACTTATTGTAAAGCTGCGTCGGGGGCAAGAACTGAGGCTTCGTGCCATTGCTAGGAAAGGAATCGGCAAGGACCATGCCAAATGGTCCCCAGCTGCTACCGTAACTTTCATGTATGAGCCTGACATACGTATCAATGAAGAACTCATGGATACATTGACGCTTGATGAGAAAAAAAGTTGGGTTGAAAGCAGCCCTACAAAAGTATTTCACCTTGATCCTATTACCAAACAGGTCAGCTTGTTTTCTCTAGACTTTATACTACTGAATTATTTGATTATCCTGTTCTACCATCAACATGATCCTTAGAATTCAACATGTATCGTTATGTAGTATTTTACAGTTTCACACTGTAACTGCCTATTTGACCACTGGTTCCTTATATGGTGGTAACTCTTTGCTTCCACTGATGCAGTTTCTGTTGTACTGTTTGGTCAAAATCCATCACATCAGTCTTGTAGGCAGTTGATTGTAAGAAAGAACTTGTGGTCTATACTCTCCAGCGATGAATGATTCTTGTCTGCTTAGATATATCAAGTCAGGATTAAATCCAGTCAATGTCCTTTGGTTTTAGTTTGCCTAGAAAATTGATTCAATTAGGTGGTCTGTTTGAAAATGAAATATTTTCAGAGCGGTTACTTGCCATTTCTCTTCTGTGAACTTGACATTGTTGCATGCTCGCATGTGTTATTTTTGATACTAGCACCATGTGTTTTCCTTTTGATACTATTCTGCTTGGTTGTATTTAACATGACCACGGAACACCTAATTCATCTCTCAGACTCTTACAATGCTCTTAATATAAATGAAATGGAGCTACCATGCTATGCTTTGTTGTATTGGCTTATTCTCTGTTCCTGCTTTGGTTATGGTGGTTGAAGTACTGTGGCTACCCCCCCCCCCCCCCCCCTCTCCCCCAACCCACCCACCCACCACCATCACCAGCAATCTAATAATAATAGTAATAAATGTGCCAGAAGCCCCTTACTACATAAAGTGCAGCAATTCTGTATTGACCAATGCAATTCAATTAGGCCATGGGCTAGCTTTCCTGAAGCAGCACAATGATATGGATGGACAGTTCCAATTTACTTACTGTGACAAACGTGTTTTAGAAAGGTCATTATATACGACGAAAAAGACTGTGAGCCTGTTTGGTTAGCGACTAAGTTTACTGCAGGTAGCCTTAGGCAGGCAAAGTTTAGTCAGTCAGTGCTTGGTTGCTCTACAGATCTAAATTGGCTAACTTCTTTGCCTGCTGGCTCAGTGATCTTTTTTTTTTACCTAAGGTTGGTTGGTTACTTTCCATGAAGTGTTGCAAGACTAAACTTTTGTAAGAATATAAGGCAAGCTTAGGTGTGAACTAAATGTGCCCTGTTTTCCTTTTTGGGCAAGTAACTTGTGATACAATACATATGATATATTTGGAACCCAGTTCTCAGTCGTGCTTTTCTTAAAAAATTCATATAGCACATTTAAACCTTTTAAACCACCTGCACGTTAATACTGCAAATCTGCTCTATGCTGTTTTGAAAACTGAGCATTTGGTATTGTTCTAGAAGACTAAAAGTCTGAAAGCCAAAGGTATCAAGAGGTTAATCCAAAGTCCACGGCAAGAAGTGAGCTAGGACCTAGAATAAGAAATACTAGCTCTATTGTCGGGGTACCGGGTATATGGATGTCGGGGTAATCAAGCTCATTATATAGGACCGAGTGAACTGGACCATATGTAATTCTATGGTAGTCTGCACATGACACAAGCTGCTCAGATCAGATGTGTTTTTTTAGGTATTGATCCCTTAAAAATGTTTTGAGACTCAGTACAAGGTGTAAACTCTAGGAATAAGTTACGCGAAAAACAAAAACTGCAAATTAGTGTGTTGCTCATAGTACCAATGTAGATAAACACGTGGTGGTTATTGTGTTTGATACTCCTAGCATGCATTTGAAAGTATCAGCTTTTTCCCTCTCAAATACGCAGAAGTGCTGTGTATCATTTCATTAAAAAAGGGGAAAGGTTAAAACATACAGCACAGGTCCCCACACTAGAAAAGTGAAAGGATCAACTAAACATTGGATTGCCCTGCATGCTATTTTTTGAACAAAGACATGCAATATCCAGAAAACATATATCATGAGTAGGGATGTTTGAATACAGTACAGATGCTAGATACAAAAATTTAGTCTATTGTGCGTATCTACTCCTCGGCTGACTAGTGAAACCACTGAACCACCTTATTGTTCTTAATGGATCTTTGTTTTGATAAGTCAACCTTTTTTTTGCTTTCCTTTCTTTTCTTAGAGTGAGCCTTTTGGTTTCTAATTTAGTTTTTAAGGACTTCCACAAGGTTAGTTGTGAGGGGTCTTCATGAAACATCTACGTAGATGTGAAGCCTCTAACTTTTCAAAAAAGAAAAAGAAAAAATGAATAGCCACTGGCCAATTGTAGAGCTTATGTTTCTTATCTTGGTACAGATTGGCTGTTCTCTTTTAGTTTGGGACTAAATTCTCACTGAGTTTTGTACAACTAGACTGATCGCTGATACCTTGGTTAGCATAATGAAACAGATACCTCAACACGTCTGCTGCCCATTTCAGTAGTGCTTCACTAGGCTTTAGCGAATTTTAGATTCTGGGTGTTGAAGACATGATCTGTGCTAAAGGATGTTCAATGCATTCCTGATTCTTGATGCATACCCAGCTATTATTTCTAAATTAGCTTTATTGAAACATGTTCTTTATGGAATCAGCCCACCATCAATATGGCATTCATCTTTTTAGGTTGCTAATGTAATTCAATATTAGCCTGCCACATGACGCACGCTGTTCTTTGCCATACAGTTAAGTTGATTTCTGTCCCTAAAATTGATTGAGCTACAGCATAAAGTGTGCATCCAAGAAACATAAAATTCAAAATGAAAAAAAATAACTTCAATAAATTCTAATGAAACTTAAGAGTAGTTTCTTATTCCTGATATTCCTGCTTGAATATGGCTATAGGGGTCAATGGTCAGATTGCTTATTTTCGGCAGTAAGATGCTACATCCAGAAATTATTATCTGCTGGGAAGTCAACAAGTGATTGTAAAAATGTAGTTTAAAGTGTTTGTTGATTCCTGAGGGTTCTGCTGAGAAGCTATTAGACCACCTTATTGCGAGTAATGGGGCTTTGTTTTTCAATCTCCCTTTTTCTTTACTGAGAAATGGGCCTTTTAACTTGTAATTATTTTCAATTTAAGCTTTTTTTTGTGGATTAGCATACTTATGTATGGTTTCTATGCCTCTTGCTGCTTTGGTGATTGTTCCTATAGCAGCATTTGAAACCATTTATTTGGGGACAAGCAAGATACAATATAAATTAACATATGAAAACCATCCATTTAATGAAAAATAGATGGAGAATCCTTTTGATTGAGGTGCATTCTAGTTATCACACTGTAGGGCTAAGTGTGCCTTTTGGATGGTTATAGGCATGGCTTGTCACATAAACAGTATTTTTTTTTCCTGCTAAATTTCATCAGAATTTGATTTTCATTGTTGTCAAAGCCAGTCAGCTCTGAGATAAAATAAAAAAAAAAAGCCAGTCAGCTCTAACATGTATTTGAACTGTGGAGCACCTTTATCCTTCAACTAATCCTTTGCAAATCTAGCCTTGTCCCTGTGAAGCCAGCAAAATTCAACAGGTATAATGCCGTAATGCAGCATTTGGGTGTTTAGATGCCACATGAATGCTTCACCTCTAACGAACCATTTCATGGTAAATATTGCAGGTAAGTTATTGAGAGAGCGGATTGAATAGAATACCTGCTGTAATGGGTTTCTAGGATAACCATTGCAAGCCTAAGCTTTGTACGATTTGTTGGTCTTATTTCCAGAGATAATGTATTGTTTAGCTGTGCGTGTTTGTACTTGTGTTTCAGGCATGTCAATCTTACATATGCTGCTCAGCTTCTGTCTGTATCATTGCACGTTTGCAAGTACAAATTTGGCTCATGCTCTCTTTTTTCATTCAGATCGAATGCTATGTCTCTTGTTACTCAGATTTTGAGGAAAGCATACTTGATTTCATTGCTAATGTTGGGCTGGTTGGCGCAACATTTGACATAGCTGATTGTCTCTTTGGCTAGCTTTTTTTCATTTTGATAAATCCACGGTGTTGATTGCCTGCATTTTTTCCCTGTAAATTATCAGGTGACGGTGTGTGATGCTGAGGCATACACCTACGACGACGAGGTGCTCAAGAAGGCGGAGGCCATGGGGAAGCCAGGCCTGGTGGAGATCAACGCGAAGGAGGACAGCTTCATCTTCACCGTGGAAACAACCGGCGCCATCACGGCCTACGAGCTGATCATGAACGCGATCACGGTCCTGCGGCAGAAGCTGGACGCCGTCCGCCTGCAGGATGACGACGGCGACCTTGGGGAGCTTGGCGCCCACCTTGGTGGACCTTAAGCATCTTCCTCCCCTGCCCCATGTAGGCTCATGTAACTGCCGCGCTAGTCGAACTGCCTGATGCCCCTCTAAATTCTCCAGACTATGGATTTCCGAAACATCCAGCATCTTCCTCCCCTGCCCCATGTAGGCTCATGTAACTGCCGCGCTAGTCGAACTGCCTGATGCCCCTCTAAATTCTCCAGACTATGGATTTCCGAAACATCCAGCATGATGTTGTGGACTTGAGTCTGCGTTCCCCCTTGTTTGTGCCTCTTGTTTGTGCCGTGGCCTTTTTTCTGTGCCGGAGCTCGTCTCCGCGCAAGATCTGGCTGTTTGGGAGAGAAATCTGACACATGGATGATGTGGAACAAGAACGCGGAGGTGGTAATGCCGCGCGCTGTACTGTTCCCCTGTGATGCTGTCTTGCGCGTCCGATCGGTGCTGGGTTGCAGTACTGTTTCGGCCGCATGAATGCAGAGTTATGAGCAGGTTCCCCAGGGGTTGATTGATACGCTGAATGCAAGGCGACCCCAACCCTTGATGAGGAGGTACCTTGTCCTGGAGGAGAGTCGATTGCCGGACGGCAGCAGCAGTAGAGGTTTTGTGTGCTTTGAAGAGGTGCTGAGTGTGTACTACTGTGCTCTGGGGCGATGGAAGTTTAGGCCGTCTATCCCCCATTGGATGATTGGATCTGGAGTGGGGTGGCGCTGAATACGATGCGATGACAGGGAGTTAAGCCGCGCCGTCGTACTGGGGGATTTGGTGATTTCCGGAGTGAATGCCGGGTTGGATTGGATCCGGTGTCTGCCTGCCGAGCCGATGCGATGCGTGGGGTGCGGATCGGCTTTTTTTTTCTCTGCACGGGCTCTGCTGCCGGTGCTGCTGTACGGGGCTGGTGGAGATCGGTCGCAGGCGCATACATACGGGCCATAGGCTGATTGCTGAATGCCAGCGTCTGCATTTTACCTGATCCTGGTGGCTGGTGAAGTGGTTCGTCGATGTGGAAAAATGAAAAATGGATCCCGGAAGCTTCGGACCGGCGATGGATGGCAATGGTACCATCATCACCGCTTGGTCTGCAGTCTGTACAGGCTGGGCGATTGGCGACTTGGCGTGTACGTACGTACGTAAGGAAGGCGAGGCGCGCGTCGCCCGCCCGTGAGGCTGGCGCGGCCGTTTCCGCGAGGCTGCCCGTCCGTCCAGATCAGATCAGGAGGTGCCTACTCCTGCTGCAGATTGTTTCTTCAGTGAGTGGAAGTTACCGTCGGAGTTACCGGCGGCGTCGAAGGCAAAGCCACGGCCCACTGGAGGACCGGGCCGGCCGTTGTCGTAGTCGTAGCAGTTTTGGTGGTACGAGCTAGCTAGCTATCCGTGGCAGGAGGCCACGTAAATGCGAATCCTTCAGCATCGCCTCCTGTCAGCCGGATTTCGCGCCGATACGGGTGCTGGCCGGGCGGCCCGTGGCAGTGGCGTCCCACCCCGCGCTCTGTGCTGCTCACACGCTTTTCCGGGGATGTTCTGAATTGACCTGACCCCCTCACGTAGCCCCCAGTAGAGGACAGGGGATTAGATTACCATAATAATCACATTAACCCCCGGCGCAATTCCGGCTCAGTAACAATTCGCTTGCCCCAGCGCTGCCCTTGTCTGTCTCAGCTTCGGACCCTAGGTTTTGGCTCTCCGAAAGCCTTCGTTTTTCTCATGTGCATTTGGTAACGTTGCAAATGTGTCGATCCACGTTAGAGAGGAACGTGTCTCTGTCTACAGTCCACATTAACGTTTCATACATGGAGCCATGGAGGAGAGGGAACAGAGCCCCAGGCCAGCTCGGCGTGCGTACCTTTCTTCCGACTAGTTCGCCGATTCAGTGCCGCCTGGTCCCACCGGCCAGTTGCATGCGGGCCCGCAGCGTAGCGGGGTAAATGCGGCAGCAGCTGGAGTCAATCTTCACTATCGTTTGTCAGCCAGCCATCAGGAAATGAGCGAGGTCCTCCACTGTTTCGACACCATGCATGCTTTCCTTCGTTTGAATCGTTTCCCTGTTTTTTTTCCTTTCTACAAATATCCACTTGTTTCTTTTTTTTTAATTTGACATAAGTAGGTCCTCACGGAAGACAAGCGCGGGAGCAATAAACACGCGCGGCTGGATCTCGGAGCGGCAGCTAGCTCTGCTCACTCATCTCGCGCGCGTTCCCCTGGGCTGGGCAGCAGCACAATAAACGCAACCCATGAGCAACAACACAATGCGCGAGCAGTGGCTTCACTTGGCTCGCCATGGCATGCCGTCCAGGTGTTGCGGCATTGAATGAGACGAGCAGCAGCACCACACGGCAAAGCAAAGCCTAGCCTTCAATTTGCAAGGGCCGGCCGCCCGGCGGGGGGCTCGCAGCACATGCATTGCATTTTGCGAGTAATAATAACACGCGACCATGAGATCGTGTATGATACCCTTCAATGCCGTCGCGCACGCAGATTTAAATGCCGTCGCGATCGAGTACGTCACTGCCAACTTCTTCTTTTCTTCTTCTAGTAGTAGCAGCAACAACATCCGGCCGGTTTCGTCGCCGGCCGGGCCTCCTTCCTTCCTTTCGATCTGCTTGACGGATTTTTCATGGATCCAACCGGAGTTTGGTTTGTTTAGTTTCATGTAGAAAGGCACCAGTGTTCGGCAATCGACTTGTCTGCTTTTGGTTTTTTTCACCTTCTTTCAACTTATTCTCTCTCACGTAATACTATTGAACCAGCTGAAATCTTCCTGTTAAACAGTGTTTGAACTTCTCAAGATTTTGATTAGTCGAACGCGCCAGCGTCTGCCAATTTAATTAAGGCCCTCTCCGGAAGAGAGTGACCGGTGGAGAAGCTTGAAGGATTTGAATTGCGCAAGAGTTTCTTTCCTGAGTGTTTTTAGGCCAATTTTAATAAGAGTGTTATACTAGTGTTATAAGTATTAAATTTGCTGGCATGACAGGAGAGAGAGTAGTGGGAGTTTTATGGGATGTGAGAGGAGTGTCATCACCATAACACTCCTGCAGTTACTTAGTTCACAGTTTTGGTAATAGTAATTATACGATAACATCACTCACTGATATAGGGCTATGGAACAAAAAGAACTACGAAACCTATGATCCGTCCTTCAAGATCCCTAAACGGAGCGGCCTGATTCCCAGAAATGCCGGAGCAAGGCGTGGCAAATGCGTGCCTGTATTAACTGTGATTTTGTGTCAAATATGTGTGCACGCATGGCTTGTACCACTCTCGTAGTCGTAGTAGTAGGAACAGTGCGTTAAGTTTGTCCCCTGCGCGGTGTGCCCGGCCGCGTGTACGCGCGCGAGACGACGACAAGGGGGGCGCCTGCAGGGAGATCGACGAAAGGAACAAGCAAGCACAGGCAGCCGTCGTGCCCACCAGCTAGGTACCTAGCTGAACGAACAATGCAGACCAACCAACCAAAGCCTCACAGTCATCTCCTTCTGCCCATCCAGCAGTTACATTTTAAATATATACAAATGCCTGCTGCGTCGACCGATCACCGGGGACAGGACCTGTCCGCCGTGCTATGCTATGCTATGCAACGCAACGCAACGCACGGTCATGTCAGTCTCGCATGCTGCACTGTTCGGTGCCTGCGGTGAGCCGACGAGTGGGCTGGCACCGGGCGAGCAGGCATGCAGCCACTCTGCTTGCTGCAGCACACGCGAGGCAGGCAGCTAGCAGCCCCATGCCCATGCATGCCGGCCACTACTCCGGAGAAGTTACTCGACATGCCTGTTGGCTGGCTGTTGCCCGTGCCGCGCCGCGCCGCGCAGATGGCCGGCATGTCGCTCGCTGGCTGAGTGTATTTACGCCGTGGCTTCTTCCTTGCTTGTTCCGGGCCTGCGCAGGCTCAGGTCAGCCGCGTCCATCGGCAGCTTTCCTTCCCCCCTGCAGTTCGCGCTGCGATGGAGCCGCCCACGCCGCCGCCCCCCCCACCCCATCGTCTCAAGAGCCAACCCACACCCACGCCCTACCGTTTCTGGTGCAGCTACCCCGGCATGCATGCAGATGCTGGCATTCAATCCTACTCACTGTTTTTCAGACTGTAAGTTTTGAAATATCAGCCGTTTCATTCTGTTGAAAACAAAAAAAATGTAGGGAAAGACCACACGCTAGGAATTTTGTTAAGACTGGAGTCGCGCCCGGGTAATTTGCTTTGGTTTCTACTTTCTAGTACGATACACAGAGTCCAAAGGGTTATGTACACCAATTTCCAGTGTCCACACAGGCACCATACGTACTACCTACACGGGTACAGTGATAGTGAGAGCGAGAGATGAGAGAGCGAGGTCAAATTAAAGCGTAGATTGCCATCATATTATTCCCCAATTATGCTGTTGGCCCACAAAAACACACACACATCACCTGCGTTGCTTGCTAGCTTGATCTACTCCGACGTCCCGCTCCCTTGTACTGCATGCAGCATCACTTGATGCTCGCTTCCACTGCCTCGATCTCCTCCCGAACCGAGATGGACCTGTCGAAACCAAGGGGGCCAAAAAGGAAAAGAACAAGGTCAGAGCAAAAGCATCATGCCTAAAAAGAAAGGAACATGCGCAAGTTACATGCACAAAAAAGGAACACATCTCCTGCCTGCAATCTGCTGATTGTGTTTTATTTTTTTTTATCTTGACGTGTCTTTTCTCGCCTTTTGCCACGTATACTATTGCTAATAGGCTGTTGGTCGATCGTCCAAGTACGTTTATTTGGTCCAATCCGACCTTATTAGGAGGCGTCGCTGCCAACCTTATTAGTTGAAATTCTTTGTGAGATTGTTGGAATTGAAGTTGAGGTTACTGTGACTTGGACTGTCACCGGCGAAACTAGAGATAAAATTAAAGTGGGGCCATACAAACATATAGAATAGTTAATTTCATTCTCAAATTTTTAGCCGAAGCTCAACTTCATCCCTAAGCTTCCAAACGACTATTTCAGTTCTTAAACTTCTCCATCCGGTTCTATTTAGTCCTTCGTCCTACAAGGCATTGCCAACTATGGTTCGTAAAAAAATGTCTATAAATTTAATCATTACAAAAGTTTCACCTTAACGAAACTAAAATGATGTACAATTAAGGAAGGGAGTTGATCCCGAACATATTTATTATACATGTACAAAAGTTTCTTTTTTGAAAAAAATTCTTATAGACACAAGTTAAAGTTTTGTTACGTCATCTTTAAGTATGTGTGAACCAATATATATTACTGCTAAAAATAGGAATAATTAGATGATGCTGATAGACATGCTAACGTGGTAAGACATGTAGAACGGAGAATTAAATTGAGCTGCATGAAAAAAGTTGAGAACTGAAACAGTCATTTTGAAAGTTTAGGGATGAAGTTGACCCTTGATTAAAAGTTCGAGAACGAAATAATCTATTCGCCAAAGAAACACGTGACTGCCCCTCCCTAGTTCCGCCACTGTGGACTGTAGTTTCAAATGGGTGGATTACATTTGTACCACCGTGTTAATTTATAAGACTTTTTTTGAAGAATCGATGAGGGGCTAAGAGATCCCACCTGAACAATTTCATTTCTTCAAAACGGGTTACAACATCAGGCAAACATCCTCGTTATCAAGGATGGTGATCAGGATACATATTTGAACAGAAAAGAAAAAGGGAGCCACAGAGGATTAAATCGCAGCACAATCCCACAGCACCTGGAAAAGAACCCAACACAAAGGGGGGATATATACAAAGGGCCGAGCCAATTCAAACACCACGGACGAGCAACCCACTGAAGCAGCAGGATGAAGTACCAACCGCCAATGTATATTTTCTTCCATTTATGCCATTATTGTACGTACTATTCCTAGTGGCATAAATCAAGTTTCGAAAATAAAATTAATTGTTACGGTAGTGGGATAACAAGTTTTACACAATGATGGCATGAATGTATATAGAGCAAAAATAATGGCAAATATTGAAACCGTAACCGGCACAATGGCATAAACCTGCTGTTTTCTTCAGAAAATTTGTCAGTAACAAATTTGGCAAGTTCAGTTATCCGCGACGCAGTTTACTCATACATGAATCCTGATTTAGCCCGCAATTTTCTAAAGGATAATCCAACATACACGCACATCTCTTAAGTTTTTTCCTTGTTTCCTAACTTTGGAGGGGAGGAGGTCTGATTTTAACCGTGCGTTATTATAGCCTGCCGGTTGGCGTTTTCGTCGTGTTGTGCCGGTGAGGAGACCTCTCTCTCTGCCTGCCTCTCCCTGCACACAACCTTTTTCCCTCTGCGACGATAGATGACTCCAGTGCATGCATGTACATGCATGATATTGTTCCTTGCGGCCACCTTTTGCAAAAGCTTATGCTCGTGCCTGCTAGTAGCTCTGCCTCCTGCCACGGTAGGTGCCCTTGCATTGCATCTTTTTACACCCATGCTTTCTAGTTTTTACATATATGCAAATGTCCCTCACATCCATCATATCTTCAGCAAAGGCGTCTATAGCATTTGCTTGCTTTCCCATATACATACATGGGTTTTGTTTGTTCTTGACATGCATGCAAGTGATGTTGATCTTGTCAACAGCACGGCCCCAAATTTCTCCAGACACAGACACAGTTTGTTCCACAATGCGCGTGCTTGCCGGGGGATCATCTGAACTTGAACATGCATGGAGGTCAATCCCTGTCCCCGATCATACGCTTGATCGCCAAAAGTCTGTTTTGTGCCGACAGTTGTTCCTTGAATGCACACCCTAAGTCAATGTGGGCCATTGGTAGTAGCCTTTTAGATTGTCAACAAGTGTTCCCTTTGGTACCTACTCTTGTCCTTACCTTACCTCTTGTTTGGACCATAGTGGATCGGCACATTGAGCTATCTACACCCAACGCGTGCAACACAAATGTTGGAGCAAACAATGGCTTTGTACGTGCTATTGACTTGGATCCTCTCCAAAGCACAAGGTCCTAGGCACCTCACCTGCATTTCAAATTCAAGATGCAAAATGCAAAATTAACCAGCCCATGGCATTCGTTCCTGCCGAGCTTGGAACTGCCTGCCCATGGCATTGGCACATCAACCATAGCTTGGCACATCAGCCCATCATGTTTTGTTGTGCTGCATGCTCTCCCTGCTTCGTTCCTGCCTACTGGCGATCCTCGAGTGGTGAGGTTGCTGTATGTGCTCGTGAAGAGCAGGATCTGCTGGAGCCATTAGAATGGAGCCCGGCCGGCGCATGCCAACTCGATGGCAGCATGCGTTCACTCTGATGGAGATGGAGGGAGAGGGAGGCTTTGGTCAGGTTGGTTGGTGCACAGTGCAGCGTGCTTGTTGGTTGCTTTGAAGCGCCTCCTTCACTTCTCATCAGCTTCTCACTTTGGGCAGTGTTTCCCAGTGCCCAACCAGTGTGGTCCTTGCGACGTGTGCTGGCTTGCTGGGCCTGTGTTCCTCCTTTCACTTTCATTGCAAATAAAAAAAAGGACATATAAAATCCAGTCTCAACTGCCCCATTGCCCCCACTGCCTACAAAAGTGCATGCGCCACCAAGAGAGCCTACACACAGGAACACAGCACTGTCCCGATCACTCCGTGTCTCACCTTAATTTCAAGAACCAAAAAGAGGAAACATGGCTCTAGCCATGAGTTTCGAGTAACCCTGAGAAAAGTGCAGTGTAGGCTACTAACTTTTGTTCACAGGAAGAAAATGGAGCCGAGTCAAATGCGACAAAATGGCAAGTACGTACTGGGAGCATTTTATTTTGGCGTGGTCTTTGAAGTCAAGTTTTGACATACAATTTTTGCTTTATAACTACACCCAAATATATCTATAGATGTACTTTAAAATAAGAATCTATTTATATAAATTTGTAAGGTAAATATACTTAAAATTCGACTAAGCTGTAGTAAAGTTATAAGTTTATATTTTCCAAAAACTCGCAGGTGATAAATAATTTGATGGCGGGAGTAGTTGCCACAAATATCTGTTTTATTCTTGAAAGTCATATATTGAAAAAATGGCATAGACTAAAACTTGAGAGAATTATTTAATCACAACTCTACATGTCACCGGCATCGTTCAACGTGAATCCTCATATATGAATGTCACTTCCACATGTTTCAACTTTCAATAATGACTATAGCTGTACCCTTGTAAAAAAAGCAACTAAAAAGAGCTGTAATTGATGAAGAAAATAACAATGTAAACCATGCTACCCTTCACATCCGGACGGATGAAAAATACAACTCCTATTGGAAATAAATAGCATCTATAACGTGTGCGGTGAAACTTACATGCAAATTATTTGGAACTTATCACATGAAGAAATTTTAATAAGCCAAAGGAGAAAAATAATACTTCAACGGCACAACACCCTTATCAGTTTATTTTTATATGTGTTCGGAGGAACATAATGGTTATTAGAAGTGCGCATAGAAAATCTTATATATTGGTTAAAAGACATCAATACTTTGCCCAAGGCTAGTTTTGTTTCTGTCTTTCTGATACCGAAAGAAACAGTACTTTGTTTTGATGCAAGAAAGAAACAGTGCTCTTATGCACACTTTAAACAAAAACTTGTCAGTATTTCTCTGTATGGAGCTGTAGGGGCCTGCCTGCAGTAGTGCAGTATGTACTTGACGTGTAGGTACACCATGGTGGCTGGTAGACCTAGAGTTTTACTCCTGGAGTATGCTGGTAGGTCAAGAGCAGGCACAGGCCTCTGTGCTCTGGCTGTGCCCACTTCCTCCTGCATGCATGCTCTGCTCCCTGCCCTGCACCTGCACTGCCTTTCTAGTTTTTCCTCTTCCCCTTCTTCCTGACTTGTCTGGTCTGCTCCATCACGGGACAAAATAAAGCTGCACCTTTCATTAGCACGTAGCACTTGTACCATTTATTTAATTAGGGAGTGTTTAGTTCTCAAAATTTTTCTTGACCACTAATTAGTAGTATTAAATATGAATAACTGACAAAACGCATTCCATAACTCCCGGATGAAATTACAAGATGGATATTTTAAGTATATTGGACCATAATTAAATAATGTCGTGCTACAGTAAACAACCTCTAATGATAGATTAATTAGACTTAATAGATTGGTCTCGTGATTTTCCGTCCATCCGTGTAATTAGTTTTATAATTAAATCATATTGATCCTTTTGATTTCCGATTAAAAATTGCTACAGTGAATTTTGTCTAAAAATTTTCACGATCTAAACACACCCTTAGTCCACATGAAGCACCATTCTCGGGCAAAACGTGATTACTCATGGACAAATGGTGATTGGGCTTATAATAATGCCTTGGAAGCAGGTAAAGATAAGCAAATGATTTGAGAGGGAAAAGGTAGAGTTACCTAGCACATGGGAAGAAGACTCTTGTGTGTATGTGTCCTCTACACAGGCCCTCCCTTTAGACTGTGGAGAAGCTTTGGTTTGTCTTTCTCATGCCAAATAGATACAGTAACCAGTATTTTCACCAATGTGGCAAATGCTCTGTGCACAGCTACCTTTTGCTTCCAAAGCCTCTATACGTGTATGAGCTTTTCCACAGGCTACACTTAGCCCTAGGTGAATTCTACAGCTGTAGGTACGAACAGAACCAAATTGTTTTGTGTGTGTACAAGTGCTTTAGTGGTTATAGTTTGTAGGTGTAATTACCGCAAAAAAAATAGTTTGTAGGTGTAGGTGCACTTTATAAGTAGTAATAGGTGCTCTCAAACCGTAGGAAACTCTGAAAAACAGCTTGTTGACAGAAAGAGTAGGATGACAGGCACAAAGCACGGATGTAGAAATGCAGAGCCAATCAACAAACATCATGGAGGCATTGGTCAAGGCATGGTCCTGCAGTCAACAACATGACATATTCGTCAATCATTCCATGCTTCATTTGTGGAGAAAATGATGCATGCTTCTTCATACGTGGCAGAGTAGTCTTCAACATTTGACTCGCTTTGCTCTCACCATACCATTTTAATCGAACTTTCTATGGTAGCTATGATGTATTATTGTAGCGACGCTACTGTTAATTGTATCCGGCGAAAATAATTCAAATGCATCTCAACTATTTTAATGTTAAGCATCTCAATTAAAATCCACGGCGGTTTGAACTACGTTACCATCGTGATGGAGGAATGTGGTGGATTAGAGTCGACTTTAACTCGCACATAGTCTAGTTTTAATAAAAAAAAGTGACGATTGAGGAGCAGCAATAAAATTGGCAATTGGCAGGTCCACAAAGAGATGAGGCATTGGTTTATATCTTTTTGTGGTGGGGGTGAATGGCAAAGTTGTTTAGTGGTGTTAACATGCACTTTGTCTTGATATCCACCCTCTTCTTTTTAACCTTGTCATCTCATACATGTAGCAGCACTCCAAAGACAAACAACAGCAAAGAAAAGATACCACTCGTACTCCAGCCTCCAGGAGCAACTTGCCAAAACGCTATGCAGGTACCACAAAGAAGGCGCCATGGGGAGGGGGACAGGGTGACACTCACTCCTCTGAGGCGTCTAGTCTTTGGAGGAAAGCAAAGCCAGGGGAGGAGGCCCCTCAGCTCAGCGCCATCAGTGTGATTCTCTGGCATCGAGGTCAAAGCCTACAAGAGTCCAAGCAGGAGACTACGAGCAAAGGCCTTTGCTAATCCGGATGGTTTCCGTTTGGACGAGCTGATCACCTTTGTCCAGCAGCCTTGCGATTTGTTTACACATTGCTTCAGCTTTGATCCGGCGTCGTCGTCTACCACATGGTGGTATGTGTGCGTGTTCTTCGTGGATTGCAAGCGACGTCGTCCGTGTGCTCTCTCACATGCAAATGGCCGGTTCCCAAAGCCCTAAGTCAAGCTCAAATCTCAACTTCAAGCTCATCTTTATTTTACATCTCCTTTTTTTTGGGTCTGTTTTTGGTCTGCAGGCTTTGCTTTCCTAGCTCTTAACGGCTACTTACACTGCGCTGCCGTGCGCAAATGATTGCTAATAGTTTCTTTCAATAGTTATTCACATTGGTTAGAAATTTAATTAGGAGGTGAATTTATATTACTCGGTTTAAATACAATATACAATTAACAAAGTTCAGAAGACCAGAAAAGAAACAAATGCACTACCAGATACTATAAACAAATCGCAACATTTGTTTGGGACGAGAAGGGAATGAGTTGGTCATGATTCCATCAGGAACGATGATAATTTGCACACTGATGCCGGCCATGCAGATACCGCCCGGCAAATGGTCCGGTAAAGCATGCGGCTCCAGATTTAGCAATAATACGGGGACTAGTCCACCGAGATACGCCTCATGATTGCCACCACCGTGGATACGAACTGGGATCTCCAATATTCTCCACTCCTCTTTGCCTTTGTGGCTTTGCGAAAAACTAAAGCGAGCTCACAGAAATCGGTTTCTCTGAATCTGACCCTCTCTCCTTCTCCTTGCATGGTGTGTAGTGTAGAGGTACAGTAGGCATCACTCCGTTTGTCTTCACTCATTCTCTCTCCCTGCCTACAAGTTTTCTTTTCTGAACATTGCACACCTCTTCTTTTCTGGACGTACTCCCCCATCTCCGTCTTCCGGTCTACGTAGACATTTTGGGGTTGCGGTGAGAAAGGTCAAAAGTCCACATTGCACGCCACCTCACCCCACCATGCCAGGTGTGCAACAGGCCTGATGACTCATCGACTTTTTCTGCCCTCTTCTTTCTGCCATTGCTTTCCTTGAAGCTCAGTTTTGGTACTGTTTTTTATTGTTGGAATAGATGAAGCACATTATACTACTTTTCAATTTGAAATGTGATTTTAGAATCCGAGGCTAAACTTGAACATTCAAGTTTGCTGACCAATATGAAAAGAATTACTTGGATGTTTGTTTGTACATTTAGGCCCTGTTTGGTTCCCACCGTCTAAAGTTTAGCCCCGTCACATCGAATATTTTAATGCTTATTAGGAGTGTTAAATGTAGAATAATGATAAAACTTATTCCATAACCCTCGGACTATTTCGCGAGACGAATCTATTAAACCTATTTTTTCCATGATTAACCAATGTGATGCTACAGTAAATATGTGCTAATTATGGATTAATTAGACTTAATAGTTTCGTCTCACGAAATAGCCTGAGGGTTTTGGATTTAGTTTTACAAGCAACTTATATTTAATCCTTTTAAATAGCCTAAAAATATTTGATGTGACGGGGCTAAACTTTAGCTCTTAGGATCCAAACACGCCCTTAGAACTAAGTATATCATATTTAAGTTTTTTCTTTAAAATGTCATTCAATACTTTAAATTTGGCAACAAAAAATAGCATTCAAATTGTCGCCCTGTGGACCATTTCAACATCACACATTTTGAATTGAAGGTTGCTCATAATGTTTATTCTGGACTGAATCCAGGGGAAGCCAAGCCATCGTGCATGTGTTTGCTCCTAGTACATTTATGGAACCGCAGCGGATCATGTGTCGCAATCAAATTTGCAAGGCACTAATTTAATTTCCCTCTCCTCATCAAATCAGCAGCAGCGCATGCGCCCATCTGGAGACATACATTCCCAGCAATATCAATTAATGCTGCACAAGCATTTCAAGCAGGGTGCCACATTTATTCATAGCTACTCTGTGGCTCGCCATGAGCATAGATGAACAAGGATTTTAAGGATTTATTTATCACAATGCTTGTCGAGGACATTAATGGAGGCTCATCTTCCAAGCGTGGCTTGGCATTGTCCATGGGGAGTGGGGGAGCTGCTGCATTTGCATTGATGGAAGAAAGGTCTAGAGAGAGAGAGAGATAGAGAGGAAATCAAATCGAGATGGAGAGAGAGGGGCAACGCAGCCACAGGGTGAGAGCAGTGCAGCTACAGTAGTGGTTGCAGCAGGGCCACAGGGAGGACGACAAGGGTACCCGGCCATTCCAAGCCAAGCCGAGCAATGAAGCAACTCAAAACAAGAACATGGCAACAAGTCAAGAACCATACCACCATTGCTACAATTGCAACTAATTCTTAAACCGGCCGTCGATCTCGACGGCTAATTATCCTCTAATAATCATCTTCTTCCACCTCCAGCTCAGTTTCCCCCTAACAACGGCGAGAACCATGATTGCAAAATGCGCTGCCATTTGCAAACGAAAGATTACATCTTTTCTTTATCTTGTTGCCCCCATTCTCTCATGGCGAACGGGCAAAATGGTTCTTCTGGTCACCGCGACAGCTTGCGATTCTCCTTTATCTTCCTCCGCCAGTTCCACCGCCACCGAGCGGCGGCGGCGGTCTCGCCATAGGCACCGCGCCTCCGGCACGGTGCGTCACGCGGCGCAGGTGGACGGCCAGGCGTCGCGGCTCTCCTCGTCGGGGGGAAGCGGGTGCGGGACCGGGAGCGCCGCCGCGGCGCGCTTGGGGGCCCGGCCGGCGGGCTCCGGGGAGGACGACACGGACGCCGCCCACGCGCCGGCCGCCGCAGCCGCCGTGGAGGCAGGGCGCGAGTCCGCCGTGGCGGACGACGAACTCTCGCAGCTGAAGCAGGACAGCGGGCCGATCACGCCGCTCGGGCTCAGCGGCGGCGAGTACATCCGCGCCGCCGCGTGCTTCCGCTTATTCCCGGCGCCGGCGTCGCCGGCGAGGAAGCTCATGCCCGTCGCCTCGGAGATGATTCTGGCGCACTCCGCGGCCTCGTCCTGCGACGTCGTGCGACGATTGGTACAGGGCTCACAAAGAAACGACAAATAATCCAGGCGACTTTTGCAATGGCATTGTGCTGCGCTGACCTCGGGGGCATTGATGAGCGCCAGGAGGTCCGAGTCGTCATCGCCGGCGGCGGCGGTGGCGAGCAACGCGGCGGCGGCCCATGCCGAGGGACGGTACCGAGGCCACCTCCAATCTGCCACATTTTACAAGGGTATCAGAATAAAAAATCTAGTCTTTGGCACGGGACTGCAGTAAAGATGGGATCTTTGTCGCGCAAAATGCAGCAGGAACTCGGAGGAGCACGCACCGGCCATGACCGCGAGGAGGATGCCCCCGCAGTCGTGCAGGCGCATCGCGGCATCGGCGAGGAGGGGCTGGAGGTAGGAGAAGGGCGTGACGGGGTGCATCCGCCATCCGAGCGCGGAAAGCACGAGCAGCTCCATCCGGCGCACCGTCTTGGCCTCGAACACGTAGGCGTCCGCGGGGTCGGCGTCGGGGCCGGCGGCGGCGGCGGCGCAGAGCTGGAGGTCGAGGAGCAGCGGCACGCGCGTCTCCTCGACCTTGGCGGCGAGCGCGACGCAGGCGACGGCGGCGAGGCGCGCCATCCAGGGGCGGTCGCCTAGCCGGAGCGCGCCGCCGGAGAGGAAGCAGCGGTCGAGGTAGGCCACGGCGAGCGAGGCGGTGAGCGCGGAGAAGCCCAGCCGCGCCGCAGCGCGGCACGCCCAGCCGACCGCGGCCTCACGCCCCGCCGCGCCGCCGTACCCGTCCTCCTCCCCCTCGGCCGCGAGCACCACCCCCTCCTTGGCCCTGTGCGCCTCGAACAGCGCCGGCAGCTCGTCGTCGAGCGCCGCCGGCCACTGCTCCTCCGCGTCCTCGCCAGGCTCCTCGTGGTACAGGTCGAGGTGCTCCTCGGGGCAGTAGAGGGGGTCGAACAGCGCGGCGAAAGCCTCCATGGCTTAGCTTTATTCACCGGGGAGGGGGAGGTAGGTCTAACGGCGCGACTGAGTGAGCGAGGGAAGCGAGAGCTCAGGCGGCGACGGCGGCGGAAGAGGAGAGCAGCATCTCCTCCTCCATGGCGAGAGAGCTAGCTCGCGGTTGCAGCTAGGAAAAAAATTCGTCCTTTTCTCTCGGTCTTCGGTGTGGCGTGGGAGAGTGACGAGGCGAAGACAGAGCCAGCGACCAGAGGGGGGAAAGAATCCGAAGCGGGGAAGGAGGGAAAGGGTGGTTTTATTGGGGTTTGGGAGGAGGAAGACGAAAGAGACAGGAGGAGTGAGAGAGTGACACGCAGGCGGCACAGCGGCTTCTTTATTGCCGCGGCGTGAGATGAGATGAGATGAGATGAGATGAGAGAGAGAGGGAGAGAAGGGCTTTTGATTTTTTGGGCTTCCCTCCAACATCTTTTTGGGTTCCCCAGGCAGGCAGGAGCAGCAGCAGCAGCAGCCCGCTGCACACCAGCTACAGCTCGAGGTTGTTTGGATCCTGCGCTAAGTTTAGCCAAGTAACATTAAATATTTTTAAGTTATTTAGAAAAATTAAATATAAACTACCTGTAAAATTAAGTCCATAACCCTCTATTTTGCGAGACGAAATTATTAAATCTAATGAATCCATAATTAGCATATATTTATTGTAGCATCATATTGGTTAATTATAGAAAAATTAGACTTAATAGATTCGTCTCGCAAAATAGCTCAGGAGTTATGGAATGAATTTTATCATTAATCTACGTTTAATACTCCTAACGAGTATCAAAACATTCGATTTGACGGGGCTAAACTTTAGACGGTGGAACCAAACAACAACGCCAGTGCATCTCCATACATCCGTCTCCGAGTGACTAGTGAGTAGGGTCTTTTCGTGCCTATAGCTTGCTTGCTCGAGTAGTCGAGTACAACAAGCGAGCAGGATCCCTGACCTCCAAACGTCTGGACAAACAAACGCCTCCCCTAACCTTCCCTGCTTAGCTGGATTCCGGTAGCGCGGGACAACTGCAAACTTCCCTTTGACAAATACAGGGACAATATTGAAGTTCAGATGTTTGGACTCATTGAAGTTCAGATCCTCTTTGGAACAAAGGAAAAGTGGAGGAATTTTGGTTTCTATAGGAATTCTTCCTATGAAGCTTCTTGGAACAAAGGGTTGAACTCCTACCAATCCTATAAACTTCCTATGAAATGACTTGTTGCATAGAAATTTTGGAGGAATTTTTTCCAAGAGGTTGGACCTCATGGAAAGTTTCCTTTGGATCACCCTCTCATATCCAGTTCTCTATTTTTTTTCCTGTGTACCAACCAAACGGCCATTCCTGTGATTTTGCTGTGTTTCTTCATTCCATAGGATTGAAGTTATAATGACATTCAGTTCTATATTTTTCTTAATCCTGCATTCCAAAGGGATCCTCAGTGTTTTACTACTGTTTGTCCTTAACCATTATAAGCCACATAGAGAGTTTAGATGCAATTTTATCTCACCATTATTTTCAACTTGTAACCTCTTCATAGATTTGTGTTCAGGGGCGGATCCAGGGAGGGCTGGAGCCCCCCTACCCTTTGCAGCCCATGGAGCCCCCCAAAACCCCCCAACATTTTTCAACCATGAATGAAGAAGAAGGAAAAGAAAAGAGGGAGGAAGAAGAGGAGAAAAACGAGCCTCCCCTTAATTCAAATCCTAGATCCGCCACCGCTTATGTTGTCACTTGCAACCGAAGATTGCATCAAGGAAGTAACGTGGTTTGCATCAATTTTTTCCCTCCAGTTCCATCTCTCCATGTTGCTCTTTTTATTGCAATTATATGATTTGCTTTTTATCTTTTATTGTGGTGTGTGGGTAAATCCTCTTAGCCATGGTGCGCTTTACGCACAATGTAGCGTAACACTAGCAAATTGGGAATTAGTATTAGAATGCAGCTTTTGTCTCTACTGATCTTAGGTGATACCTTGCTTGGTGCAGCAGAAGTTTAATTTCTAGCATCAAAAGAGAGCAAACAGATAATCCATTAAATGTATCTAGTTGTAAAAAAAATCATGATCGTGTCTGAGCACGTTTTTCATTAAAAGAAAAAAATGTTTGTTACAACGACCCGTAGAGGTCCCAGAGAGGTGAGACGGGGCCTAAAAGGAGAAAAAATGCTACATGGCGTCTATGGTGCGACCAAAAGCTAAGAACAAACCCTACAACTGTTTAAAACCAGCGCATAACCACATTGCGGCCTCGTCCACTACTAGGGTTACCAACTCCTGCAGGTTTCTGGTGCGTCGATCAAACATTCTCCTATTTCGTTCCTTCCAGAGCACCCAGGAGACAAGAATCACTAACATTTCAAATCACTTTCTGTCGGTACGATCATGCTCTTTCCTTGTTTTAGTCCACCACTCTGCGAAGCAGTCTGCTCGATCGTTTGGTGTTGCCGACTCCCAGTTTAGGTGCTGCAAAATAGCAAACCAGACCACCCTTTAAGTGATGCAACCGACTAGTAGGTGAGAAATCATCTCCGGCAATTGGTCACACAGGGTGCATGAGTCATCGTCTTGCAGGTTATGGAGCTTGCGCCGTTCTGCAGTCCAACAACGATGGTGGAGTACCAGCCAAATAAAGAATTTGCACTTCTGAGGAGCCCGAGCATTACGAAGGAGCTTGGCGCCCGTGGTTGCTTGTTAGCCGATAAAGAAGGCATGATACGCCGATGAGGTGGAATACACCCCGCATCAAGCTGAATCCTCTAGTGAGATCCCAAATTTGTAGATATTCTATGATTAACTGCACGGTCAGTGCACCCCTGATATCATTCACCTATTGATCTCTGGAGAGAGCCTGTGCCACCGTTCTTCGATTTCTTATGCAAGGCCCTACTGTCCTGTGCAAGCAGGGTGCAATGTCTTCAATGGCACGGCCTCCTAGCCATTTATCAGACCAGAAAAGAGCTCGAGTACCATCGCCCAAATCCATATATGTTGATGCTTTGAACATTGCCTCGACCAAAGGTTCTTCACTGTCCGGTGTTGACATTTTATAACGCAGTCACCAAATATGGACATAGAATCCATTATCCGGCAACAGCGCCATAAATACCGTGGGGTATTTCTTATATTACAGAAGGATCCGCAAGCGTACGGAATACTGTTGTAGCATTTTACTCGTGAGTACGGGATCGTATTTATATTTCTGCAGGGAAGGCGGCGGTTATTGAAATAGATTAGTATGTTGATTGGTTCTAGCATGGATATTCAGTTGAACAAACATGGGTAAAATAATATATGGTAAAGAGGTAGCGTGACACACAAGTTACTCAAGTTCTATATCTATGCAAAGCTTACAGGAAGGGAGAAAGGAAGAAGAAAGCTAATCTAAGAACTTATGTACTCCTAACTAAGCATACAGTCTATACTAAGCACTCATACACATACACATGATTAGGAACGGGCTCTAGGCTCCCAGACATCACCGGGAGACCGCACAAAATATGGCTAGGTGGCCACTAGATCTTCACGACTATTTTATACACCTCCTACAACTACTACACGAACGAGAAGGGTTACGCTGGACGGATAGGGCTGTCACCACCGGCCACCTACCTCATCTAACCATGGTATAGAGCCGCATCCAGCAACACCGATTAGCCCACACACCACGTCTACGCTAATAAGCGATACTCTAATGCACCGCACGGAGTCCCCACCCTTCGGATGGACAGACATCACACTAGAGCAAACATACGTATACTGGAACCAATGCCGTAGCCTAGATTTCTTACCGCATCTAATCATGCAAGATATAAGGCCTAGATATAAACTAAGCATAGCACACATATCTAAATACATAGAACATATACTATATGAGTACACTAAACTAGAAGATAACTCTATTAGGGAATTCCGAATATTACAAAGGAGAGGAAGAGAAAACCCATACCGAACACTCCTAGGCAAGACTCGGGAACCGAAGAAGAGCTACTTCACCTAAACTCCACTATCCTAAAGACTAAGCAAGAGAGGAACTTGAGAGAGAAACTTGAGGGGTTGCAGCTTGTGGTGTGTCTTCATTAGTAGCACCCCCCTCATATTTATAGAGGTGAGTGTGGAGGGTGTGGAGCAGCTCTTCGGCGTGCAAACAGCTGAAGCCTTGCCAAACCGACATAAGGGACCAATGGGGAGCCGCCACGTGCAATAGGTAAGGCGGTGGCGCCTCTGCTGGGTCGGCTGACCTAGGGGGGTCGGCCGACCTGGGCCTTGCTCGGCCCAGGTCCAGGCTGCTCTGGGTTGCTGCCATGTGGGCCCTGGTCGCTCCTGTGTGTGAGTGGGCGCCATCCTAAGTCGGTTGCATGCCAGGTGGGCCCTTCAATCCGTGGGAGTTCAAATGGCGCGCTCTGATTAGTCGACGTCACTTGCCTTGGATTGAGGTGCTTGTTTAACACTTGAATTCTGCTCAATTCCCTACATTGCAAATTCTCCAAGAGAAATGTGGAAACGATATTATTCTAGATAAATATGCATGTTAAGTGTGCTAGTCATCCCAATTTTCTGGTCAAATTGGCGCTCGAAATTGGTCCGTAGCGAGCGTCAACATCTGGTAAAGCTAGCCAGGGCCATTCATCTTCCATCCAACGTAGCCATAACCAGCGTAGATGAACGGCATAACCGAAAATTTCCAAATCAGCAATACCCAGACCACCAAGTTCTGGTGGCCTGCAAACTCGCGGCCATGCAAGCAGGCAATGTCCCCCTCTTGCTGATTCTGCACCCCTCTATAGGGAGGATCTCCTATTCTTATAAATGCATTTTAAGGCCCATGGGGAGATGTTGACCACCATAGCAGTATGCGTAGGGATCACTGATAGTGTGCTCTTGATCAAAACAACCTTGTTTAGGAGGTTCGCCTTCCATGTTGGCAAACGATTGGCAACCTTATCAACCAAGGGTTGTAGCTTTGACTTGTCCAAATTCCTCAGACCCAAAGGAATGCCAAGATATGTAGTTGGGAAGGGATCGATCCTGCCAGGAAAACAAGTCAGCAAGGTGACAGTTGCCTTGAGGTCACACTGTATCAGTGAAATGAGGCATTTGTTAATGTTGGTCGCCAACCAGGAGGACCTCGCAAAAATCTTGAGTATGCCACAAACCAGAAAGAGATCCTGCTGTCTAGGTTCCAGGAACAGCACCACATCGTCTGTGTATAGGAATACCCTCTCCTTGACCCTTCTATACAGCGGCAAGAAAAGAGCCCTGTTGTCGGCCAAGCGTAACACCGCGTTGCGAAGATATACTTCACTCGACGAGTTCTTATGACTAGGCTATATGCACAAATATTTCTTGTGCTAATTCTTTTCTGGCTATTGCTACGACTACTTGTCTCACGAATACAGAGAGCGTTAAGGCAAAAGACCGAAGGAGTGACCAAGCCCATGCAACCGGTTAAGTTACATCCGCTATCAGCAGGACCTTGACAACTAACCGATAAGGCCACCAAGCCTATTGACGAGCCCAGAGTATCGCATGATCAGGTAAAACCTGGCTATGTCCCTTCAGCTCTAAGAGCATACCTCTGGAACGCCAAGTTATTGACTACGTCGAAGTCGATGCACTTGGAGTAGCTTGACCCAAACATATCCAATTTTAATAAGTCCTAGGATCAACCTACAATATCACATGATGATAAAGTTTTAAAAAGATCAATAAGCAACAAACAAATATATATACATATTGACAAATAAAACAAGTTTGGTTATAGAACATTGTTTTCCTCATCTAACCATCCTGCTCTAGGTTTTCCACAATCTTCTCAGTGATTGGTTCGACTTCCTCTCGGTACTTGGTAAACTGTTCAATCGAACAGTCTGCAGCCATCCCTTCCCCAAGAGGTGCGAGTTGAGCTTTCAGCCAAAAAGATTTTACCAAAGCCAGAGCATGAGTGATGTATGTCTTGGTGGCCTCCGAGACATAGCTGGCAATCTTCTGAGGAGTAGCTTGAAGCTTCTCCAACAGTGTCCTCTTGTCAGCTACGCCTTCTGTTGGAAGGTCTACTATCTCAATAACCACTTGAGCAGCAACTTGAAGGTCTTCGAGTTCTTTCTGCCTGCTCTCTTTTTCTGCAGCCATCGACTTGATCTGCTTCATGCATTCCACGAGTTGTGCGTCGGTGTCCTTGAGAAGCTTCTCTAGGCGTTCGACATCATCCGTGGAATGGTAAACAAGGTTGTTCAGGTCAGTCAGCAGAACATCTTTATATTTCAAGGTATTTTTGAGTTCTGTGGGGACAAAACAAGAGGAAGTACTCGAAAAGCTTCAGAAAAACTACTCGACAAAAGTACAGCTGAAGAAAAGAAGTCAGACAAACAGTTTACCTCGATGGGCCTTGGTGATTGTCTTGTTTTTCTTGATCAACTCGGTTTTCTCCTTCTCAAGATTGGATATGTCATTCTTGAGGAGCCAAGTTTCACGAGTGGTCTCATGCTTCAGCTTGTCGAGTTCATTTCGTAGCTCAATGTTCTTGTAGATTTCCTTACAGATCCGGCGGTCTTCTTCTTGCAATTTGCGATGGACATCCTCAATGAACTTCAGCTTGTTAGATTTCTCTTGGGATCACTCCGCCAGAGTCTGCAGAGCATATTCAGAGCAAAGAACACATCTGCTGCACAGGAGAAAGTTGGCCAAAAACTAATGCTTACCGTTGTCAATTGGTACAAATCTTTGAAAGTCCGCTGCAGCTGCTACAACTTTTCCTTGGTCAGCATGGGATCGTCAATCAGATCCACGGGGACAGCATGCTGCCACCCGTTAGGTGTCACCAATAGATCTTCCTTCTCGGTGTTGGCCGCGCCAGGGTCCGAAGTGCTCGCGGCGCCGACGTCTTCCACGCCGGGACCCTCCGGTGGACCACATGCTACTTCACCCGCAGTGACAAAACTGGCTTCTGGTAATCGAGCGCTGTGTGGTGGAGGCGGCATGATGGGCTCACTTGTGGGCATCTCGGGAGCGGGCATTTTGTAACAACCAAAGTATAGAAAAAAAATTAAAAGCTTGCATCTCTCTCTCTCTCTCTCTCTCTCTCTCTCTCTCCAGCCTAGCCCAACTCCTCTCGCTCTTCTTCTCTCCCTCCCCGGCCAGTTCTTGTCCCAAATCGAGCCCCGGAGCGCCATTTCAGCCAACTCCGGTGAGGCACCTCTACCTCTGCTCGCTGCCGGCGCCTAGCGCCGCTCACCGAGCTATCCTCACCTTGCTCTGAGCTGAGCCGAGCCACCCCGCCACCTCCCTGCCGCCCGATCTAGATCCAAGGGCCTAGATCAGATCTGAGCCTCGCCCGAGCCGCCAAGCCGCACCCGAGCTGAGCCGTAGAGCCGCCACCGTCGGATCGTGATCCAACGGACACATCCGCTCGACCGAGCCAAACCCTAGCCACCTCCAGCACTCTTGCATAAAAGATCCCAGGTTTTCTAGTAATCAACCCCGGTCCAGTCCCGTTGAAAAACTATTAGTTTTAGGTCCTTTAATTTCTGTTTAGGCCCCTGTTCTTTCTAGAAGTAGTACCCGCTATCCATGGACCCCAGTTTTGCACCCATGGCCCTCTATTTAGGGTTTAATTATGTTTTAGCTGCTGGTTTCTTCAGATCTAGCCCCTAGAAGTTCAAAACTCTTGCAGTTAGGTCCCTGGATCACTGTTTTAGCCATAACTTAGTCGTTTCAACTCCGATTTCAGCGATTCTTGCGCCCACGCGATTCTTGCATCATGAACTACAACTTTATCATTTTTTACTCTCTGTTTGTATTGTTTGTTGTACTGTTGCTTATTTGTTTGTGTATGCTTATTTGTGTGATCGTGTAGACGACGTGACATTCGAGCAAGACCAAGAGCAAGCTTACGAGGAAGAGAATCAACAGCTTTTTGAGGAAGGCAAGTGGACTTCCCTCCCTGCATGTTCTATTTTATCCCATCAATAGCATGATAATTCACTTTACTTTACCGTTGCTTTGCATAAACTTGATGGGTCACCTATGCTAAGAACACACCTAGTCTTTTACCCAAAGCCTAGAAACACTAGGGTTTATTATTTATGTTGGGTAGTCACGCTTATTTGCGAACTTGGGATTGGTGTGGTATACTTTTATGATAATGATGATCACGCTTTATATTGTTGTTATACCTTGTTAATACAAGATTAATTTTGTGTAATGGGAACATGGAGAACCACCCAATTGAACAGTGCAACCACAAAGTCACATGGCTCTGACCTTGGCCAATTAATTAGGTGTGCAGTTAGCTGGTGGCCTTACCGAAAGGGCAAGGAGGGGCTCGGTGTAGGGGTCATAGCCCGGTCCTCTTGGGGTAGCGGCCTTTGCTAAGGAGCTGACCATTAGGGAGGTTTATGGACCACACTGCTACCGAAACTCTAGCGGGCTATCCAGCTCTCGGCATGTCTTTGTAAAGGCTTCGTAGTGTACCCCTCGCCACTCACCTCGGAAGTGTTTAAGGGCCTTGCAAACTTGGGCGACTCGGGGGAACACGTTTTGTGGGTAAAGTGTACAACCTTTGCAGAGTGTAAAACTGTTATAACAGCCGTGCTCACGATTAAGAGCGGCTTGGACCCTCACATGATAATAGAACTTGAAGATTAATTAACTTGTGGTTCTTGGTTTATGTTAATATTGTTGGTAATTTTATGCTTTTGTTTAAGTGGGTTGGTATAAACTTACATCTAGTAATAGGTGCTTGCTAATAAAACTTAACCAACTAAAAGTGCTAACTACTGTAAACCTTAGCCATCCTTGATGACCTTGCATATCTTCCCCCCACTTGCTGAGTACCAACCATAAGAGTACTCACCCTTGCCCAACTGCTGTTCAGAAGAGAACTTTGAGGTGGAGAACTTTGACGACTTCGAGGAGTTCTAGGCTTGCGTTCACCAGTCATTGCCTGTGAAAGACGAAATTGTTGCAGACTTCGTGTAGGGTATATCGGTGGAACGTTTAAAGATATTTGTGTCTATTTTATTCGGAGTGTAGTAATGTTAATCACTCTATCTTGTTTATTTTTCGAGCATTGTCTTTGATATATTACATTTGTTTCGTCTATCATGTGTGTGTGAACTTGATCCTGGCGCACACATGAGATACATCTGGTTCTTTCTAGAATCGGGTGTGACAAAAGTGGTATCAAAGCTATGTTGACTGTAGGACGCTAGCCTAGTTAGAAATGGTCGAAACTAAGGATTTATTTTCTAGCAAGCCATGTCAGCTTCAAAATTTCTTTGTGTTTATTTTATTATTTGCGCATAAAAATCTATGTTTATTTACATGTTCTTTTTGATTTTTTATCTCTTAAAATTTATTCTGAGTTTTATTGTTGCTCTCTCAGATGGCTCGGACTTACCATACTGCTCGCAAGCGCACCGGAGGTCGTCAGGTTTGTATTGCCCCAGCTGAGCCAGGGTGGAGACGGAGGGGATCAGAAGCCGGAGGACCCTCACGGCACACGACTCCGCTACGCCCCACGCTACCTACGACGCCTCCGTCAATAGCACCGCCAGGAGAGCTCTATGGTCCATCTGCCACACCCATCGCCAGGAGCTGCAGAACATGGAGTACCGCCACCTTCCTCGCCGCCTCAGTGGAACTGAGGAGACTGTGGTCACTCTGGGTGGTGATGATGAAGACCGCCTCAACACCCTCGCTCGAGTCACTGCTTCCCTCAACACCGATCTGGAGAACGTCACCACCGAGCTGGACCAGAGTCAAGATAGGCTGCAGGAGGCTCACGAGAGGATCGCGGAGCTAGAGGCCCAGCTTGTAGGAAGGCCGCCACCACCTCCACAGATGAATGAACCCCGCTTCCCCGCCCTGTCGCCGCCCCGCAAGAAGCTTCGCTACGGCGCACCTGGCTCCATCACACGCCTCGAGGACTAGACATCTAGGCTCTTAGGCTGGTTATCATTTAAAGTTTGCTTTGTTAGAACCTTTTTGTCTGAGAGGACGACGGTGTAATAATGCTTGCTTGTGAACAGGTGTTTGCTTTCTTTTATTTTGTTTTGGTTGTGCTTGGTTTGAAACAATTTGAGGATTGCTTGCTACAATTTATCAATTAATATAAGTTTGAGTCTTTATTGTTCCATATCTTGTTAATTCCTATCTTTTCTCTATCTATATCAAGTACACCTATCTTATTCTGGGTTCATTCTCTAATGGTCAGATGGTAAACACCAGGTCAGGTGGAGGTCAGGATATTCCTAGCATGAGGCGTGCTCGCATAGTCAATCGACAGATTCAGTTGCCACCACCACCACCCAACCCAACAATGAAGCAATTCTTGGCAGCCCAGGTGCAACTGTTACAGAACCTCACCGCTACCGTGCAAAACATGCAAGCTCAGCAGGATCAGCATGCACCACAGGAAAACCAACCACCCAGAGACAAGCATAGGGAGTTCATGAGCCACCACCCCCCTACATTTTCTCACTCAGTGGATCCCTTGGATGCTGTTGACTGGCTGAAGGTCATCACCAAGAAGCTGGACACTACACAATGCAGTGACCGTAAAAGGGTTCTGTATGCTGCAGGACGCTTGGAAGGTTCAACCGCTGATTGGTGGGATGCTTTCACTGCTGCTCACGCCAATGCCAATGCTATCACCTGCGAGGAATTCAGAACCAACTTCCACAATCACCATATTCTAGCAGGACTGATGAAGCTCAAGTAGGAGTTCTTGTCACTGAAGCAAGGTGTCGGTGTATCGAATCAGCGACTAGTAGATTTGTATGCGCGTCACGGTTCGGATGGTAGTGCAAGGGAAGACACGAGATTTATACTTGTTCGGGCTGAATGTCCCTACGTCCAGTTCGAGCGATTCGTGTTCTTGCACTCAGTTCGTAGTAGGGGTTACAAACAGGCGAGAGAGGGAGACAATCTCCCAAGTCTCTGTGTTCGTGCGTGGGTGAATGTGTGTGTGGGTGTGTCGTCCAATCGGCGCCCTGCTCGGGGCCCTTTCCGCCCCTTTTATGCTTCAAGGAGGGAAAGGGGTTGGTTACAAAATGAGAGAGAGGGAGATAGAGAGGGACAAATGATAAGTCGGGAGGCTAAATGTTCCCGACTCCCCGTCGTTGTGGCGTGGGGCCCTTGACTCCGACGGGGGATGTCCGTCCCGTGTTCCTCATTCTGTGCGGAGCGTGGAGAGCTCCCTATGCCGTCATGTGTGGGGTGACATTATCATCGGGGAACGTACGTCGATCCTGGCGCACGTCCGTCCTTGGTTTTTTAGTTGTTGTGGTTGTTGTACTCTCTAGCGTCGCTCACTGGAGGAGTGGTTGGAAGGCCTCTCCCTATACCGCGGCTGCCGGAGCGAAACTATTTAGGGCACGTCCCGAACAGTCGCATTGCCTCGTTCTGTACCCTGATGCGACCATTCGTACCATCCCTTTGACTGGGAGATAGCTCGCTCAGGGTAGGTTTACGGTCTGGTCGGAGTACCGACGATTCGAGGCGCGGGCGAGGTCCCGACTCCCTCCGCAGAGGGTCGGGCGAGACGGAGTCCCCCGAATCCCTCCGTGAAGGGTCGGGCGAGGCGCATTTTCTTCGGCGGGACGCGCTTGCGGGCTGGCCCCCACCCCTGGACCGTTGGGCCGTTTGTCGATGGTTCGTTGGCCGCTCGTGGGCCGTTCACGGGCCGCTCTAGTATTCTTCGATGGGTGAGGTTTTCGATCCCAGGGTCTAAGAGCATCCGTTCTATTCTCCCCCAACAGTAGCCCCCCAACCCCCTCTCGGTTACATGGTAACTGCGAGGGGGTTTTGTTTTCCCTTTGGCTGGCAGGTGTGGCAGAACCACCTGAATTAATCCGGCTCAAGTGTATTAACCATCACCATTAGGGCAATTTCGGTTAACCTTACACTTCAAACGGAGTAATCCACTGGTCTGTCGGGTATAACCTCCCGATACAACCACGGTAATCGGATCGAGCGCCATACATACAAATGCTCACGCGACGATGAGCCCAGAGAATACCACATTCCAGCAAATATTACAACATTAGCATAAGTAAATATTACAGACCAAGTTTCGGGTTTAAAAAAACCAAGTACTTCAATGATCACAAATAAGTTCTTCAGAGTTTAAGTTGCAGCGGAAATAAAATAACGAAAGCTACTCGACGATAAAGGATGTCTCGATGAAGCCCGTACGAGACATCACTCGGCATTTTCACCGTTGGACGGGGGCGTATCCCATTCCACCGACCAACCAGGGGGAAGAGTGCAGGGCCAAGTCAAGCTAGCAATCATGTCTTCAAAGGGCTCACCTGAAAACGAGTCACAAGCAAGACTGAGTATACTAATACTCAGCAAGACTTACCCGTGTAGTGGGGACTACTCCACCGACTCTAGACATGCAAGGCTTTTTAGCTCAGGGTTTTGTTTTGCCGAAAAGCATCTACAAGTGGGTCCTTACTTTCAACTTTTAGCTCAAGATTCTAGTTGCATTAACCATTCTAGATAAGCAGCTAGCTAGAAGCATACATGGTGAAGCATTTAATTTTTCATCCAACCAGTTCATTCATCATCATTGTTCCTCTTCTTACTCTGTGGGTAAAAATGGTTAAGCAGTCTCAATAGCCGTGAGAAACGGACGATTCGAATCGAATTTCTTAACCTTGCAAGGGAAACCTAAACACACGTCACGTGGTTACTCCCTAGAGTCACACGTGCAACTTTTCCCTTCAATTCCCGCTTCACGGAACAGGCCCACCGCCCTCGACTACACCTCCCCACAGACCACGGTACGTCGGGCTGTGGCGGCCGATGCACCCGCCATTAGCTAGATGTGAACGACTTCAAGACAGTGGGGAGTATATTCCGGCCTCGGTTCAATCCAGTACTAAGCTTACCGATTACCATATTCTCGGCATGTGGTTAGTACGTTCAAAGACTTAACCATCACTTACCACACACTGCGGCCTTAGTATTTTTCACTAGACAGACGGGCCTCAATCATCAACATAAACATCGTACCACAGCCCGTCCGTCGTCCTTATGATTGCAGCGTGTAGTAAACAATCAACTCCTAATTTCTCGCGAGTGACAGGAAATCACTCGACTTTTACCGAGTCCTATTAGCATAGCATTCTATCGAACCTTGCATCTAGTGTTTAGAGCATGGGTACCTAGGATCATGCAACTAAGTTTTCATCCAACTCCTATAAACTTAATGCACAAGTAAAGTAGAGTGATAAGTTGCATAAGTTGAGAAAATAGGGTTCATGCTCCGGGGCTTGCCTTCTTGCGAAAAGTTAGTCCGGGGCTCTTCCGAACTTGGGCTCGGGTCTTCGGCAACTTCAGTTAGATTCACTTGAGCTTCACGCTGCTCACTCTCGGACGCGGGCACCAACTCGTACGTTCCGTCGGCGAGAGTCGTCGTTTCTACATGAATGCACAAGTTTAAGTAGTGGTGATGTTAAACGACATGATTTCCTTCACGATAAAGTTGCAGTTTGTAAAACATGAGTTTGTTGTGGAGTGAGTTACTTCATCAATCGTGGGTAATCGTTAATAGAGTTTGTCTTAATCTATTTAACTTTATTAAAGAAGAAGGGGTTGTGTTATATTGAAAACTTAGTTTCTTTTTAAACACAAACATGAGTTGAACACAATTACTAATCTAGTTAGCTTCTGGTAATAAAATTTTTATTCAAAGTACATTATACAGAGATAAGATCACTGTAAAAATTTCAGACATTTTTGTGTAGCATGTTAAATATGAAAAATGTAATACACAGCCACTGCTAGGATCTAGTTATTTTTATACAGAACAACCCATGCAAGTATTGATGCTACAAATTTTACAGGGTGTTGCTATAACCATATTTGTGCTACTGTAAATTTTTCAGATTTTATTGTACATGATTTAGAGCATAATAAAAGGGACAAGCTACACTCATGTTATTAAAGATTATTTTCTACAGGATGTTATATAGGGTTTCTATGTATGAAACTTTTTGTATAGCTTGAGCTACGCTATTGTGTTTCATAGTAAAAAGATGAACATTCTCTAAGCACTTTACTAATTATTTTGAATTAGTGAAGTTTTCCTACCACAAATTCATATGAACAGGTTACATATAGTAAAAATGTTCCTAAATTTTTCTGTGGCCTCTAGGTATTAATACAACAACATAGAAAAAGTTTCATGACATTAAACATCACAGAACAGCAGGAAAAATTAGTTCTATCACTTTATGGCCTAAAACAAGGTTGGACAAAATGTGTATCTAGAGATGGCTTTTGGTCCTGATATTTTTACACAGCCCTAAACATTAAGCAAGTAACTCACTGCCCAAAAATTAGGGTCAGCAATGATCTACAACAGTGTATACAAAAGAAGTCCATTAAACCTTCCATTTAATCTAGAGCAAAATATATTGTGAATCTGAGAAACTTTATGTAACAAAAGTTGTATAGTTTCTTATAAGGATTCCAGAACAGTTGAGTTTGCATTTTTCTGAATTTTCTACGATTTTATACGAATTTTACAAGTTCACTGATTTGGTTAAAACTTTCTTTACAGAGGGGTCCCTGAAAATTAGCAGAAAACCCCCTAGAAAGATTTGGGCGTTTGCAATGTGGTCCCTGGTCGCAATTTCACGGCGGGGTCATCCTGTCCGGCCAAATTCCGGCGAGCTCGGTCGCCGGCGGCGAGGGCAAGGTGGGGGAGCACGGAGAGGGAACCAGGGCGCACCTATTGGTGGTCTTGGAGTGGCTCGGGGTGGCCGGTGGCGGGCTGGCCGCGGAGAGCAGGGGCGGCGGCGGTGGGGCGGCGCGGACGGCGGCGCTCCGGCGAGGAGGGCGGCGGGGCTCGGGCTGGGGAGCTTCAGGGCGTCGAGGGGAATCCGTTTCAGTGCTTGCCTCGGGCGGAGGTGGGCCGGAGCAGGGGGTTCCACGGCGAGGTGGGGGCGCCGGCGGCAATGGAGGCGCGGTGGCTTTCCAGGCGCGCGAGGGGGGGCTCTGTTCGGCTTTTTATAGGCGCAAGGGAGGGAGGAGGGGTCCAGGCAGGGCTGGGCCGGGCGGCACGACGGGGGCACGTCGTTGGGCGCCTGGGCGGCGGCCAGTGGCTGGGCGGCGCGGCGGTGACCAGAGGCGAGAGGCGCGGCGTGCGCGTGGCGTGCGTGCGCTGGGCGCGCCTGGGGCGCGACGTCGCGTGTAGGCGACGCTGGCGGGCGGTTGGGGAGCTCGGGCGGCACGACGGAGCACTGGTGGAGGGGGCGGCGGCCAGCGACTGGGCAGCACGGGGCGGTGCCGCAGGGAGCAGCGGGTTGGGCAGAGGCGAGGCGTGCGGGAGGGAGAAGAAAAGGCGCGGCCGCGGTTGGGCGAGCGGGGGCGGGCAGCAGGCAGGGCGCCGGGGTTGGCTCGGCGTCTGGTGCCGCGCAGGCGTCGGGGGACAGGTGGCCGGCGGCGGTCGGGCGAGCGCGCGGCGCAGCAGAGGAGGGAGGGGTGAGCGAGGGACCGAAGTGCAAAAATTTGAAAAAGTTCAGGGGGCTGGGTGCAAACAGGGCGTTTTCTCCTCTTTCTGATTGGAATTTCAAAAACTTTTGAACACGAAAGTTGTTTAAAATAAAAAGTTCTACAACTTTGGTTTCAGGCAAAATCTCACTTGGCTTATGGTTTTAAAGTTAATTTAAAAGTTTGAAATGTGTCCAAATGTGCCCAAATTCGATTTGAATTTCAACTTAACTCGTTCTAATTCTTTTCACCCTTTTATTAGTTGGTTAAGCATAGGGTTAGGCTAATGATACTGATTTTTGAAATGTAATTTACCAGGGTTGTCACAGCAGGAGCTAGCGTATGTAGAGTTTAGCCGTTAGGTGGCTCAGGTGGGTGCGCGTGAGCGCACCCACTTGGTGTAGCCCCCGAGCCCCTGAGTGAATCGGGGATTCGCTCAGGGAGTTCTGCTTTTGGTCCTCCGGGCGATCTCATTGATTTCGACCCGACAACGCGGAGCCCGTTTTTGGCACTCAAGCAGGTGCGCGAGAGCGCACCCAGTGGGTGTATCCCCCGAGCCTCTGGCTGGATCAGAGATTCGCTCAGAGGGTCCAGTGAATGGTCCGCTCCCCTCCTTGTTTGGTGGTCACTCGGGTGTATTGCTTTTGCCTTGGCGTGACTCGCACTGGGTGATTGCGACATGCCAGGAAGCCAACCAGCTTGACTGGCCCCCCCATTTTTTTATATGGCTTCGACGCCCATCCTTTTTGCTTGTCTGGGGTTGATGTACAGTTTTGTCGCCTCCGCTCACTTCTGTTTCGCCCGTGGGAAACCGCCCGCCGGCTTCGTGTGGCTATAAAGAGGGCCTGGAGATAGCCGTTTAGAGTCACTCGAACTTCATCGTTTGCCATTCCCGAACTTCTATTAACGATGGCGCTTTTCTTCTGCATGCGTTTCCCTGAGCGAGCCCATCATTCTCTTAACCGCCGATGCTAGAAGAATGTTTGCGAATGACAGGGGATGGTTCGACGGTGGTGTCGGGTGGCCCCCTAGAGTCGGCCGATGGAGCGGGAAGGTGGGTGATCTTGCCGCTCACCCTTAGGGAAGAAGCTGTGGGTTACTCCACGAGCCGGACCGGCGGAAGGCGCCTTCCACGGACCGCGACTTGCGGAGGGCCTTGCTCCCCCGCCCTGACACGGATGTGTCAGTGCTTCCACCGTACAAGGGCGTGTACCGTGGACATCTCGACATTCATGCTGAGGGGTCGTCCGTGCGTCCTCCCACGCCTGCATCCTGTTCTGGGAAGACCTTCCCAGCCTGAGCATCAGTCGCCGCGGGGAAGCTCTCGTCGTTCCTTCCCGCGGAGAAGAAACCCAAGCGATGGTGGCGTCGAGCAGGCTGTTCGGCCTCATCCCCCGCCATGACGTCCTCAGGGGAGGTGATGCAAGAAGAATCCTTGCGAGGCACAAGAAGAAAACTTGTGAGGCGGGCGTGACCCTCTTCCTTCTTGCGATTGAAACTACTGCCCCTGAGGACCCCATCGTTGCCGCCCTTACGGTGGTGACGAGGCTTTTTTGTACTATGAACGGCCTTTGGCCGAATGGATCTTGTAATTCTTATGGGGAATAAAGCGCGCCATTTTTAAGCATGAAAGATTCATAGGTTTTTTCCTTTTACTTTTTTATATTCTATTCTCATATTATTTTTCTCCCCCTCCGTGGATGCGGTGAAAAAAGCAATTGAATTAGACTACTATTTCAATCTACTAATCGATTCTATGTAGATTCAAGATAATATAATACAAAGAATCTAAAGTGTGGTAGCAAGAACTACTTTTCCCTTGGCTTTGGAAGCTGTTCGGAGGGGCGCCAGGGCGAAGCCCCCGAGTCCTTTTTTCTTTTCGCTATCAGCAGAGGGTCGGGCATCGCCGACCCCCTTGGCTCGACATCAAGCGCGACCCCGTCGGCCTTCCTGCGGGTTCCGGCCCTCACGACTCCCTCCGCCCTCGAGGTGGCAATGGAGAGGGTCAGCCCGTCTTTGCATCGACTCCCTCCGCGCGCGCCCTTCGTTAGGGACAAGTGGGCTGGACACGGCCAGGCTCTTCCTCGCTGGTCGAGAGCCTAGTGCCCGGTGAGTTGATAACGGGTTGGTCCGAGTGAGGGTCCAGTTCCCTTTCGCTAGGGAGCCGAGATGGATCAGCTGGTGATCACCCTCAAAGCTTCTGATGGTCGACCCGCTCATGTTACCGGAGTTGTTCGACCGACTCCAGCGGCTTGATGCCTTCCCTCGAGGGAAAACCATGGGTCAATCCCAAATCAGGACTCGGACGCGGGTTGAGATGCCCTTCTGCGCGTGGGGGCACCTGGGTTCTCGCCGCTGGGGCCCATCTACCCCCGTCCCTGTGTCATAGTCATTTTCGGGCGACTGTGAACCCTCAACTGGGCCATCCTTAGAACCCGTAGGCCGGAAATGGGCTGCCCGAGGCGCCACCGGCCCATTCTCTCGCTTACCTCCGGGGCTTTTCTGTCTTTTTCGCTGCGGGCGCGATTCTCGATGGGTCACGCCTGTAGCGGCTCAGTGGCTTGGCGCGGCGGGGACGTGGCCAGAGAAGGTGATGGCGGCCCCCATGATGATGGCGGTTGCGGGAAACGAGGGGGCGGTTCGCCTTCCCCCCTCTTTCCCCTTTTTATCGGGATTAGATGGGAAATGACACTCTCCGCCCCTGCCATTGTTAGCACAAGCGAAAAGAAGGGAAAGAGGGAGAGAGAGAGAGAGAGAGAGAGAGAGAGAGAGAGAGAGAAGAGACTGCGCGCGCACCCGATTCATCGCGCTGCCGCCGCCGTCGAGCCTTCGCGCCCCTACACCGTCCTCATCCATCCGCGACGCGAGATGGGAGAGTGGCAGCGTCGGACATGACTGTGGCCTACACGGAGGGACTCGTGGCCAAGGGGCTGCTTTGCCCCTTGACCGTGAGGGGGCATGAATGGAAGCTGCCCCGCGGCGACAGGGTGCCGTCCCCGCCTGACGGCTACATCGTGTCGTTCGCCCACTTCCATGAACGGGGGTTTGGCACGCCTCCCCACGACTTCTTCCGGGGCCTACTGCATCACTACCAGATTGAAGTGCAGCACCTCAATCCTAACAGGATTCAACACATTGCGGTGTTCATCGCCCTTTGTGAGGGATTCCTAGGAATCGCTCCACACTTCGATCTCTGGACATATTTCTTCCAGGTGGAGATTGCCAAGGTCAGGGTACCCAACTCGAATCCAGTGAGGTGGATTGTGCTCGCGATGGGCAGCGCCTCCATCGACCTCCGTTAGGGGTCGAGGGCCCGCAAATACATGGATCTGATGCTTACTAGGAGCAACCGGGGCTGGCACTCCACCTGGTTCTATGTTAAGAACCATCAGGACACCCTCCTGCTGGAGTTCTCGGGTTGGATCATCGGGGAGCCACCCCAGGTGTGGAGATTTGGGCTGTCCAAGATGAACAAGAAGAGGCTTCCGGCGCTCCTTGATGCGATCGCGCACCTGAAGGAGCGCGGGCTCACTGGGATTGGGCTGATAGGCGCCTACCACCAGAGGCGGGTTGCACCGCTGATGGCGCGAAGCATCCCCATGTGTGCGATGGATCCCCTCCTGGCGTACCCGGGGATCATGCTCGTTGCCGGGGAGATAAGCACCTCGGAGGTCGGGCAACGCGTCCTTGAGGCGATCGACGCCAAGGAAGTGGAATACCCGGTCCCGGGTCATCCGGTGATGTTTCTGGACTCCTGGGCCGACCCATTGGTAAGCGTCCTCTCCCTTTGTTTGTTAATTCCGCTGCTTGCGCCTCTCCTTCCTTCCGCCTGATCCTTTAGATGTCGCGTCTCGCAGGACGGGTACGACCCCTTGATGGCCAGCCCGGCGCCTCTGCCGGAGGACGCGGACCAGAGGAGGATCAATTGGCTCCATGCCGAGGAGTGCAAGAAGAGAAAAGACGAGCGGGCAAAAAGGAAGAAAGAATGGGAGGAGAGGAGGCGTGAGCGTGCGAGGTGTCGCAAGGCCGGGGAGGTCGTGTTCAGCGACAGTGACTTTGTGCGCACCGAGGAGGAGGATGACGACGACGACGATGGCGGCTCGGACGGCGAGGGGGATGCGTTGTGGGACACCCTCCTGGCCGACGACGTGGAGGGGGAAGAGGCGCCGCCACCCCCGTCCGAGGTGGCGGCATCCGACCCCCCGCCCCCCAGCGCACGGGGGGAAAGTGCCGGAAATGTGGAGGTGCCCGACTCTCGCCCCTCTGAGTCGCAAGGAGTAAGAGCCGGGAGCGCGGGGGCGGCGGCATCGGTGACCGCGCTCGCCCCGCAGACCCCCACGGCGCGGGGAAGCGGGATAAAGGGTGCGACGACAACGACAACGGGACCTTCCTCGGCGGCGGGGTCCTCCAAGAGGCGTGCCGGGGCTTCAGAGCTGGGGTCGGGTGGTCCGGCCCTCAAGCAGCAGTCAAGAATGACGTTGACCCGGTGCGTAACCTGATTTCTCTTCTCTTTTTTCTTGGTGTCATCCTCCTTCCCTTACTGAGCTAGCCTTGCCGCCTTCCGCATCAGCCCCCGTAGGACCACGGGCTCGTTGTCTCTCACCCCCAAGAAGGTTCTTGCTAAGCAAGGGGCCGCGCCGGCGAAGGCCGCGGCGGGAGAGTCGGCCGCGCCCCCGCCTGCACCCTCCGACGCAGAAGCAGCATGGACCGTCGAGGTGACGCCGACGGAGCAGAGGGGTGTTGTGGCCGCCCCTCCGCAAGGGGTGGCTACCGCCGACCCGGAGCCCCCGACACTAGCGGTGACCGCCGCGGCGGACCAGTCGGTCGAGGAGATGTCACAGGACCGGGCCGCCGCGTCGGACTCGCCGGCACCGACCCCCTATGCGAGGACTGACGTCCCATCCCAGATCGATGCTGCGACGAGTCAAGGCATGGGGGAACAGGGGATCAGAGATGAGGTCATCCGCCCTCCCCGTGTGGTTGCGCCGATGGTGGAGGTGCCCTCCTCCTCGTAGGTGGCAGTGGTCCCGTCGACGAGTCGAGCTAGGGAGCTATCGCCCTCCCTCGCTCGACACGGCGGCGATCTTACCCTGCTGGGAGGCGGCGGCGCCTTGACGAACGTCCTCCCTGCCATGAGCAACACGCTAGTTGACGCCGATTTGGGGGATCTTAGGAGTGGTGTTGCCTCCGTGCTGACTGCCCTGGGCGACGTCGTCGCCCCCCTATGCGAGGTATGACACCCTTGTCTCCTGTGTGTCGTCCAATCTTGCCGGCCGCGGCCGGTGGGTCTTTTCATTTCTGACCCAAACCTTGCAGGCTCTTTAACTATGGCATCGGACTCGGTATGCCGTGGACGCCCGTGAACGGGAGGTCCTGGCGGAGGAGCTTGACATGGCGTGCCATGAACTCAAATAGCTCCGGAAGGAGCGTGATGAGTTGTGCGGCGAGCGAGATGCCATGCTCAAGTCCTCTGAGGATGCCATGTCGAAAGCGCAAGCGACGCGATCGGAGGTTCAAGGTAAGGGGTCTTGACCGTCAGCGATCGAATATTTGTGGTATAAGAGTCGAGATTGTCTGACCCCCTATTCCACGTAGGCGTTCAGAAGGAGATAGCTGCCCTTCACGAGGAGCTGACTGCGACAAAGATCCTGAAAGAGAAGGCTGAAGCATCCAAGGCGGCCCTGACCCAAAGTCTTGGCAATGCACGCTCGGCGATCAGCATCCTCAATAGCACGGTGGTGTTGATACGCGATCGGGAGATCGGTGAGTGTCATCGCCCTCTCGCCTTCGTTTTAGTGTCATGACGACTAGTTTTGCCAATGTATTTTTGTTTTTGTGGTGCAGCCATCAGTGCTCAACTTAAGGACGAGGAGTCCAAGTCGTAGCGGCTGTCGACTGAGCTAACTGTGGTGAATGGGCTTCTCGAGCAGAAGGAGGTCGAGCTGACTATCCTGCAGATGGCTGGGAAGTTGGCGCTGGAGGACCTTGGAGGGTCAGCAACCACAGCAGATGACAGGCTTATCTCCTAGCCGGTTCACTTCGCGGAGGGGGCTCAATGTGTGGTGACCCAAGCACTGCACCTCGGTGTCCGTCGTGCGTTCGTGGTCGCCCGCTCCCAGTACGAAGACATCGATCTGCCTGAGCTGATCCAATGGTTCGTGAGTGGGTATGAGGAGAAAGAGCTGGAGCAGACTGAAAACGATGTCACCCCCCTCGCGCGCGCCTTAGCTGAGAAGATTGAGGACGAGGTCGTCCTCAAAAAATGAACTTTTCTTTAGTGTCCTGTTTTGGTTAATTTGGAACTCGTTGGAGAGTTGTAATGATTCAACTGGCTTTTTGTTTACAAACGATTCTGACCCACCGCGAGTTGAGTCGGTAAGTTAACGCGTCCTTTCCTATTGCCAAAAGTGAACAAAAGAAGTACGGTTTGAAAGAAAAGCTTCTGGGGTGTACGAGTGAGCGAGTGCCCTTGCTGCCAGAGCTTTGGCGGCTCGCAATTCGACTCGCAAACGCCAAGTGTTCTTCGACCCGCGACCTGGTCTGCCCGACTCGTTTGCGATAGGAAAGGGAAGGGAAAATGAGGGTATAGCCAGTGTAGCCCCCGAGTGAGCCCTGGCCCCACGCTGTGGCGAGGGTTGGGGGTTGCTTTTGAATTTTAAACGGATTGACAAAGAAACTCTCTTAGTAGAGTGGGTTCCCTTCATTGAAACTAGCAGTTTACATAATTGCTCAAACTAAGGGTAGAAGCTACATAGCTGTTTGATGTTCCATGCGTTGGGGAAGACTTCGCCGTCCTTAGTTTGGAGCTTGTAGGTTCCGGGTCGGAGCACCTCCACGACGATGTAGGGCCCTTCCCAGGGGGGTGAAAGCCTTTGGCGATCCTTGTTGCTTTGTATGTGCCAAAGTACCAAGTCCCCAACGTGCAAAGCACGACCCCGCACTCTGCGGTGATGATATCTTCGGAGAGCCTGCTGGTACTTGGCTGACCGCAGGAGGGCGACGTCGCGCATCTCGTCGAGCTGATCCATGGCGTCCTTGAGGGCAGCCTCTGCTCCTTGCTCGTTGTATGCCCTGACCCTTGGTGAGCCCTAGTCTAGGTCGGTTGGGAGGATTGCCCCCGAGCCGTAGATCATGAAGAACGGGGTAAATCCTGTTGCGGCTTGGGGTCATCCGCAGGCTCCCTAGGGTGGCTGGGAGCTCCGCGACCCATTGCCCTGCGAACTTCTTGAGGCGACTGAAGATTTGAGGCTTTAGTCCTTGGAGGATCATGCCGTTGGTGCGCTCGACCTGCCCGTTCATGCGGGGGTGCGCCACGGGAGCCCAATCCACCTGTATGTGGTGGTCGTCGCAAAACTCCAGGAACTCCTTCCCGGTGAACTGTGTGCCATTATCGGTTATGATGGAGATGGGGGCCCCGAACCGATGAACGATATCCTGGAAGAAGGCTACGGCTTGGGTTGACTTGATGGTAGTGATTGGCCGAGCCTCGATGCACTTGGTGAACTTGTCTATGGCGACAAGGAGGTGCGTGAAGCCCCCGGGCGCCTTCTTGAGAGGGCCTACTAGGTCAAGTCCCCAGACCGCGAAAGGCCATGTGATGGGGATAGTCTGTAGCGCTTGAGCCGGCAAATGAGTGTGCCGTGCATAGTACGGGCACCCTTCGCAGGTTCGTACGATTTGCTCGGCGTCGGCTATCGCTGTGGGCCAGTAGAATGTCGGAAGGAATTCCTGACCAGGGTCCTAGGAGCAGCGTGGTGTCCGCACACGCTGCCATGGATGTCGATCAGCAGCTGCCTCCCCTGCTCGATCGGAATGCATCCCTGCAAGATCCTCGTGTGACTTTGCTTGTAGAGTTCTCCGTCAACGAGAACGAAGGACTTGGCGTGGCGAGCGAGCTGTCGGGCCTCCGTCTTGTCGGCAGGGAGTACTCAATCGGCTAACCAATCAACGAAAAGCTTTCCCCAGTCCTCTGCGGTGTTGGGGACAATGCTTCATGACGGAGGTCGGAGGGCAGACGGGTCAACGACCGAGCCCCCGAGCTACCTCGCAGAACCCCAAAAACGCATTTCTCGGGGTTGAGCCTAACACCGTTGGCCCAGAGTTGGGCGAACGTCTGCTCGAGGTCCGTGACGAGTTGGTCGGCCTGCTTGGTCTTGACTACGATGTCATCAATGTAAGCCTCGACGATTCGCCCGATGAGCTCTCCGAAACATTTGATCATGTAGCGCTGGTAGGTCGCGCCGACATTTTTCAAACCGAACGGCATGATCATGTAACAGTGCGATCCGAATGGAGTGATGAAAGAGGTCGCGAGCTGGTCGGACTCTTTCATCGTGATCTGATGATACCCGGAGTAAGCATTGAGAAAGCAAAGGGTTTCGCACCCGAATGTGGATTCGACTACTTGGTCAATGCGTGGCAAAGGAAAGGATCCTTTGGGCACGCTTTGTTGAGACTCGTGTAATCAACGCACATTCTCCATTTCCCACTCTTTTTTCTCACAAGGACGGGATTGGCGAGCCAGTCAGGGTGGAATACTTCCTTAATGAAGCCCACATCTAAGAGCCTTACGATCTCCTCCCCTATGGCCCTGCGCTTCTCCTCGTCGAAGCGGCGCAGGCGTTGTTTGATCGGGTGCGACCCCGGCTTGATGTTGACGGCGTGCTCGGCGACCTCCCTCGGAATGCCCGGCACGTCCGTTGGCTTCCACGCGAAGATGTCCTTGTTCATGCGTAGGAAGTCGATTAGCGCACCTTCCTATTTGGGGGTCAGCGTCATGCCGAACCTTACCTTCTTTTCCCCCGACGCCTGGGGGTCGATGAGGTCCTCCTTGACGCCCTCTACGGGATCAAAAGATCCTGTGGTGTGCTTCGAGTCGAGGGTTCCCTCGGGGGTCTCCACTCTGATGAGGGCGAGCTCCTCGAGGCGATGACGGCCGAGGCGAGCTCGCAGCTGTCCACCTCGCACTAATAGGAACGTTGGAAAGTCGACCCAACGATTATGATTCCGTTCGGGCCCGACATTTTCATCTTCAGGTAGGTGTAGTTGGGGACGGCCATGAACTTCGCGTAACATGGCCGACCCAAAATGGCGTGGTAGGTTCCTTTGAATCCCACCACCTCGAAAGTGAGGGTCTCCTTCCGGTAGTTGGTCGGATCCCCAAAAGTAACCGGCAGATTGATGTTCCCCAGAGGGATCGCCTGCTTTCCTGGCACGATGCCATGCAAGGGAGCCCCTGAGGGTCGGAGGTGAGAGCGATCGATGCCCATGGCATCGAGGGTATCCACATACAGGATGTTCAGGCACCTACCCCCATCAATGAGCACCTTGGTAAGCCGGTTGGTGCCGATGATCGGGTCGACAACCAGCGGGTACCTCCCTGGCTTCGGGATGTGGTCAAGGTGATCGGCGCGGTCGAAAGTGACTGCGGACTCCGACCACCGCAGATAGGTGGGTACTGCGGGTTCGGCCGCGAATACCTCTCGTTGCGTGACCTTCTGCTTGCGTTTCGATTTGCAAGCAGTCGGCCCCCCATAGATGAGGAGGCACCCATCCTCATCGCGGAAACCATCCTACTTCTCCTCGGCTACGCCTTCCGTCGGCTCGACCTCCTTCTTCTTATGCTCCCCGTTTTGGGTGGCGCTCATCAGCCACTTCTTCATCAAGCCGCAATCCTTGTAGAGGTGCTTGACGGGGTAGGCATGGTTTGTGCAGGGCTTCTCGAGCAACTTCTCGAAGTGGTCGGGGGTGTCGCCTGCCGCTTTCTTGCCGGCCTTGCGGTCGGCAGCGGCCACGAGGTTACCCCCGCCACCCTTCTTGTTCTTCTTGCCCTTCTTACCGGGTCGGTTCTGGGTGCCCTCGCCAGCCGCCTCGTCCCGCTTGGCCTTGCCCTGGTTGCGGTTGAAAATCGCCCCAACGGCCTCCTCGCCGGAGGCATGATGAGTGGTGATGTCGAGGAGTTCCTTGGTGGTGCGCGGGTACTTGCGGCCCAATTTATGGACGAGGGACTCGCAAGTGGTCCCGGTTCGGAAGGCTCCGATGACATCGGCGTCGGTGACATTGGGAATGGCGTTGCACTCCTTGGAGAAGCGCCGGATGTACTCGCGGAGGGACTCGTCTGGCTTCTGCCGGCAGTTCTTGAGGTCCCAAGGGTTCCCAGGGCGCTCGTATGTGCCCTGGAAGATGCCCACGAAGATTTCCTTCAAGTCAGTCCAGCTGTGGATCAAGTTGGGCGGAAGGTTCTTGAACCATGTTCGAGCAGAGTCGACGAGGTATAATGGGAGGTTGCGGATGATGAAGTTATCATCGCGCGCGCCCTGGGATCGGCAAGCGAAACGATAGTCGTCGAGCCAGAGCCCAGGATTCGTGTCCCCGTCTTACTTGATGATGTTCGTTGGGGGACGGAAATGCTCGGGAACCCGAGCGTTGTGGATTGCCGCGCTTAGAACTCGAGGCCTGGGAGGGTCGGGAGTCACGCTCTGGTCCTCTCCACTGTCGTAGCGCCCGCCGCGGCCCGGGTGGTAGACTCGGTTAGCTGAGACGGTGTCGTTGTCGTTGTGCCCTCGTCGTTGGGAGTTGATGGTGTGGCGAGCGTCGCGCTCCTCTCCCACCTGCTGCTGAACGGGGTGACTGCTCGTCCCTTGTTGCGACGATGAGGGGATGGGCAGCGCGCGGCGGGGCGCGGGGAGCGACCGCGTCATGCATCCGGGCGCGGTGCGGAGTGCACCGAGACCTCTCGTAACCCGGGCGTCGCGGGGGCCTAGCGCCCTCCCTGTAGCGCTTGTCATCGGAGATTGGAGCTTTCAACTTGCTGTATCGTCGCGAGCACCAAGTGCCGGCGCATCTTCTTGCGGGCGCGCTACTCCTCGGGCGTGATAGGGGCGGGCAGTGCCTCGAGCATGGCGGATGCCACCGCCACATTCTGGCTGGCCCGCACGTACGGTGCAAGTCCGGTCACATCCTGCACTATCCTGCGGTTTATCTCGGCCGCGTGAGCTCGTGCCGGACCGCCATCGGCGCGACGAGCTATCTCACGCGCCAGCTCCTCGCGCTCCTGCTTGAGTTGGAGTTGGTCCTCCTCGAGCTCCTTCTGGTGTGCGCAAAGCTAATCGAAGCGTTGTTGCTGACGCTCGACCTCTCCCTGCCCCCTAGAGGCGTGTCCTGCAGGGGAGCAGGTGGGACGACGTTGGGCTTGTCGTCGACGTCGTCGATGTGCCCTTCCGGGGTGTCGGCCACGTTGCACTCCCGGGAGGGATGGTGGCTCCCCTTTTGGGAGTCTGTTCTGGAGCCAAGGGTTGTCCCTCACTCGTAAAGGTCATCCCCCGGGTTGGAGAGATCGTCGGCCATCTCGCTGAGCTCGTTGCTTGTAGAGAGAGAGGCAAGGCACGGTTTCAGAAACCGGTCCGCGTGTCCTACCGCGTTCAGGAGGCCGATAGGAAAGTGGTTTGCCAATGCTGAAGCCGCAGCCCCCTCCATTGGGGGTGGAACAAGGGGTTCGCCCCTAAGAAGCTGGGATGTCACGTTGACGCAGGAGAAGGTGACGTCGTTCAAATCCTCCTAGGTTGGTCGTGGGCCCAGGAAGGCGTGATGTTGGCGGCCCAGCCTAGCGGCATCGAAGCCGGGTGGTGAAGGGCCTTCGACAGCGCTATGCCCGGCGGCGCTAGATTCGGAGACGCCGGACGCCTCGGTCCGCGCCGCTGAGGGATCCAGACGCAGCCTGAGGAGAGCCTCCATGGCTTCCTCAAGAACGCGAGCGCGTTTGGGAGCAACTGGGAAGCCAATCGGCTCCAGCTGCCCGTCGATTGTGATGATGAAGTCCAGGGTCCCGAAACGCACGCGCATCCCGGGTGCCCACACTCCTGGAATGTTGGCCATCCGCAACCTGATGGTGATGCGCAAGGCCCCTACCTGGCGCGCCAACTATCGGTGTATCGAATCACCGTCTAGTAGATTTGTATGCGTCATGGCCTGGATGGTAGTGCAAGGGAAGACACGAGATTTATACTGGTTCGGGCTGAATGTCCCTACGTCCAGTTCGAGCGATTCGTGTTCTTGCACCCAGTTCATAGTAGGGGTTACAAACAGGCGAGAGAGGGAGACGGGCTCCCAAGTCTCTATGTTTGTGCGTGGGTGAATGTGTGTGTGGGTGTCTCGTCCAATCACCGCCCTGCTCGGGCCTCTTTCCGCCCCTTTTATCCTTCAAGGAGGGAAAGGGGTCGGTTACAAAACGAGAGAGAGAGAGAGAGAGATGATAAGTCGGGTGGCTAAATGTTCCCGACTCCCCATCGTCGTGGCGTGGGGCCCTTGACTCCGACGCGGGATGTCCGTCCCCTGTTCCTCATCCTGTGCGGAGCGTGGAGCGCTCCCCATGTCATCCTGTGTAGGGTGACGTCATCATCGGGGAACGTACGTCGATCCTGGCGCACGTCCGTCCTTGGTCCTTTGGTTGCTGTGGTCGTTGTACTCTCTGGCACCGCTCACTGGAGAAGTGGTTAGAAGGCCTCTCCCTATACCGCGGCTACCAGAGCGGAATTGTTCAGGGCACGTCCCGAACAGTCTCATTGCCTCGTTCTGTACCCCGATGCGACCATTCGTACCATCCCTTTGACTAGGAGACAGCTCCCTCAGGTTAGGTTTACGGTCTCGTCGGAGTATGGTCGATTCGAGGCGCGGGCGAGGTCCGGACTCCCTCCGTAGAGGGCCGGGCGAGATTGAGTCCCCCGACCCCCTCCGCGGAGGGTCGGGCGAGGTGGATTTTCTTCGGCGGGACGCGCTCGCGGGTCGGCTCCCACCCCTGGACTGTTGGGCCATTTGTCGATGGTTCGTTGGCCGCCCGTGGGCCGTTCACGGGCCGCTCTAGTATTCTCCAATGGGTGAGGTTTTCGATCCTGGGGTCTAAGAGCATCTGTTCTATTCTCCTCCAACACAATGTAACATGACTGTCAGCGAGTATCGGGACAAGTTCACTCAGTTGTCCCGTTATGCGCCCAATGCGGTGGATACTGACGCAAAGAGGCAGGAATGTTTCTTGGATGGTCTGATAGGGCCACTCAACTACCAGCTGCACAGTCACACCTTCCCAGACTTTCAGACTCTACTAGACAAAGCCATAGGTCTGGAGAGCAAGCGCAAGGAGCTTGGGGAATAGAAGCGGAAACTTCAATCCCTGGGACAATCCAGCAGCAACACCCATCCCCGCTACAGCACACCCCAGGGATTTCAGTCATGATTTGGAGGACAAGGTGGAGGATATTCGTAGAGTCAGCAGAATCAACGTACTCCACAGCAGCCTCAGCGCTTCAACCAGCAGACTCAGCGCAACTCCAACCCGCCACAGTACCGTTTAGGCAATGCAACAGGTGCACCAGTGCGGACCAACAATCCAGTTGCACCAGTTCAACCCAATGGGCATTTCAAAGTGTGGAGAATTGGGGCATTATGCCAACAATTGCCCGAAGCGTAACATGCAGACTCCTTAGAACAAGAGGAATAGTGGACAGAGGCAGACTTCTCAACAGCAGCAGCAGCCACGAAATAGCAACCAGACACCGCTGGGCAACAGGGGTCAGCAGAACTATGTCTGCGGAAGAGTGAATCATGTTGCTGTAGAGACAGCTCAAGAGGCTCCTGATGTTGTGCTCGGTACATTCCCTTTAATTCTGAGCTTGCATCAGTTTTATTTGATTCTGGAGCATCACATTCATTCATTACCGAGCAATTCGTGTCAAAGCATAACTTACCAACGAGCTCTATGAAATAAATTCTTCTAGTAAGTTCCCCGGGCAAAGAATTGAAAGCTAGTCACTTATGCCCGACGGTCAACATGAATATTATGGGGATAGAATTCCTAGCCAATCTAATAGTCCTAAAGTCTAGTGGCATTGATGTGATCCTTAGAATGGATTGGTTATCTGGATGTGATGGGGTTATTCAGTGTCGCAAGAGATCAGTGCTCTTAATCAGCCCTCGAGGAGATAAGGTAGAGCTTGTGGCAGCAGCTTCACCCAGTGGAGTCGCGATAGTGAATCAGATGAAGGGAATGCCTCTAGAAGATATCAGAGTTGTCTGTGAGTATCCCGACGTCTTCCCGTAGGATTTACCAGGTATGCCACCCCCCGTGACATTGAGTTCAGTATTGATCTTTTACGTGGTACTGCACCTATCTCTAAAAGACCCTATAGAATGGATGTTAAGGATCTGAGTGAACGAAAGAAACAAATAGAAGAAATGTTAGCTAAGGGATTCATCTGTCCTAGCTCGTACCCGTGGGGAGCACCCGTAATCTTTGTTGATAAGAAGGATTGTAGCAGAAGGATGTGTGTGGACTACAGGTCGCTGAATGGTGTGACAATCAAGAATAAATATCCACTGTCTAGAAGTGAAGATTTGTTTGATCAGATGAGAGGTGCCAAGGTTTTCTCCAAGATTGATCTGAGATCGGGCTATCATCAGTTAAGAATCCGACTAGAGGATATACCCAAGACAACATTCACAACCAGATATGGCCTGTATGAGTTTACGGTGATGTCGTTTGGATTGACCAACGCTCCAGCATACTTCATGTTTTTGATGAACAAGGTGTTCATGGAATATCTTGACAAGTTTGTGGTTGTGTTCATTGATGACATCTTGGTGTTTTCCCAAAACGAGGAAGAACACGAAGAGCACTTGAGGATAGTGTTACGGAAGCTCCAAGAGAATCAGTTATATGCTAAGCTGAGCAAGTGCGACTTCTGGTTGAGAGAAGTTTCTTTCCTTGGGCATGTTATCACAGATGGGGGAATTGCTCAGTAGACCCGAGTAAGGTTCGGGATGTTCTGAATTAGAATCCACCGAAGATTGTGCCTGAAATCAGAAGTTTCCTCGGACTTGCAGGTTACTATCGCAGATTTATTGAAGGACTTTCATGGATTGTAAAACCTATGACTGCTTTGTTGGAAAAAGTGAAAGAATTTAAGTGGGACGCTGCAGGTTAGAAATGTTTTGAAGAGCTGAAAACAAGATTGACCACCGCTCCTGTGTTGATAATGCCAGATATCCACAAAGGGTTTGATGTGTATTGTGATGCTTCACGTCTGGGACTTGGATGTGTGCTAATGCAAGAAGGTAGTGTTGTAGCATATGCTTCAAGATAGTTGAGGAAGCATGAGAAAAACTATCCTACTCACGATTTGGAATTGGCTGCCATCGTGCGTGCATTGAAGATTTGGAGGCATTATATGATTGGTAATAAATGTTAGATCTACACTTATCATAAGAGTATGAAGTACATTTTCACTCAACAGGATCTTAACTTGAGATAGCGTAGATGCTTAGAATTAATCAAGGATTATGATCTCGATATTCAGTATCATCCTGGCAAGGCGAATGTTGTGGCAGACGCCCTAAGACGGAAAGGTCAAGCTAATATGATGATTGATCGATTGATGCCTCAGGATTTGTGTTGAGAAATGGCGCGATTGAATTTGGGAATAGTCACACATATTGAAGCCATGACTTTGGAAATGGAACCTAAGATCAGAAAAGGGCAGTTGATAGATGCTAAGATCAAAGAAATCAAGATTCAAATTGGTTTAGGCAAGGCCCCGGATTTCGTGGAAGATGAACAAGGAACTGTTTGATTCAGAAAGAGGATTTGCATACCTGAAATTGACCACCTTTGTGAACTCATTCTGAAGGAAGCACATGATTCCGCTTATTCCATTCATCCTAGTAGTACCAAGATGTATCAAGATTTGAAAGAGAAGTACTGGTAGTATGGTTTGAAGAGAGATGTAGCAACTCACGTGGCTTTGTGTGATGTGTGCCAGAGAGTGAAAGCAGAACACCAGAGACCAACAGGTTTACTCCAGCCATTGAAGGTACCTGAATGGAAATGAGAAGAGATTGGTATGGATTTCATTATAGGGTTACCCCGCACTCGTGATGGTTACGATTCGATATGGGTTGTCATGGACAAACTGATGAAAGTTGCTCATTTCATACCGGTCAAAACAACATACACTGGAGCCAAGCTAGCAGAACTGTACATGTCACGGATTGTGTGTCTGCATGGTGTTCCGAAGAAGCTAGTGTCCGATCGAGGTACTCAGTTCACGTCACATTTCTGGCAGAAATTACATGAATCCATGAATACAAAGCTCAATTTCAGTTCCATATATCATCCACAAACAAACGGTCAGACTGCGAACGAATCAGGTATTAGAGGATATGTTGAGAGCATGTGCCCTAAAACATGGAGGCAGTTGGGATAAAAGCTTGCCATATGCCGAGTTTTCCTACAATAACAGTTATCAAACTAGTCTCAAGATGGCCCCATTTGAAGCATTATACGGGAATAAATGCAGATAACCATTGTATTGGAGTCAGACAGGAGAAAGTCAGGTCTTTGGGTCAGAGATCCTTCAAGAAGAGGAAAGATAAGTCCAGATAATCCAGGACAATCTCAAGACTGCTCAATCACGAGAGAAGAGTTATGCTGATACACGGAGAAGGGAATTGACATTTGAAGTTGGAGATTTTGTGTATCTGAAGGTATCACCCACCAAGGGTCTCCGTAGATTCAAAGTGAAAGGAAAGTTGTCACCTCAATATATTGGTCCTTTTCAGATCCTAAAAAGGAAAGGTGAAGTGGCATATCAATTGGAGTTACCGGCATGATTGTCAGATGTCCATGACGTGTTTCATGTATCATAGTTAAAGAAGTGTTTGAGAGTGCCTGAGGAGCAGTTACCGCTGGAAGAACTCAATGTGCAGGATGATTTGACTTATTCAGAGCATCTAGTTAGAATCTTGGAAACGTCTCAGAGGGTTACTCAGAGCAAAGTGATCCAAATGTGTAAAGTACAGTGGAGTCACCACTCAGAGGATGAGGCTATTTGGGAGAGAGAAGATGAATTGATTGCAAAATTTCCTCAGCTGTTCTCTAATCCTTCCGAATTTCGAGGACGAGATTCTCTTTAAGGGGTTAGGTTTTGTAACACCAAAAGTATAGAAAAGAAAATTAAAAGCTTGCATCTCTCTCTCTCTCTCTCTCTCTCTCTCTCTCTCCAGCCCAGCCCAACTCCTCTCCCTCTTCTTCTCTCCCTCCCCGGCCAGTTCCCATACCAAACCGAGCCCCGGAGCTCTATTTCGGCCAACTCCGGTGAGGCGCCGCCGCCGGCGCCTAGCGCCGCTCACCGAGCTGTCCTCGCCCCGCTCTGAGCCGAGCCGAGCCGCCTCGCCACCTCCCTGCCGCCCGATCTAGATCCAAGGGCCTAGATCAGATCTAAGCCTCGCCCTAGCCGCCAAGCCACACCCGAGCCGAGCCATAGAGCCGCCACCGTCGGATCGTGATCCAACGGATCACGTCCGCCCGACCGAGCCAAACCCTAGCCACCTCCGGCACTCTTGCATAAAAGATCCCAGGTTTTCTAGTAATCAACCCGCGGTCCAGTCCCGTTGAAAAACTATTAGTTTTAGGTCCTTTAATTTCTGTTTACGCCCCTGTTCTTTCTAGAAGTAGTACCCGCCATCCAAGGACCCCAGTTTTGCACCTAGGGCCCTCTATTTAGGGTTTAATTATGTTTTAGCTGCTGGTTTCTTCAGATCTAGCCCCTAGAAGTTCAAAACTCTTGCAGATAGGTCCCTGGATCACTGTTTTAGCCATAACTTAGTCGTTCCAACTCCTATTTCAATGATTCTTGCACCCACGCGATTCTTGCATCATGAACTACAACTTTATCATCTTTTTACTCTCTGTTTGTACTGTTGCTTATTTGTTTGTGTATGCTTGTTTGTGTGATCGTGTAGACGACGTGACGTTCGAGCAAGACCAAGAGCAAGCTTATGAGGAAGAGAATCAGCAGCTCTTTGAGGAAGGCAAGTGGACTTCCCTCCCCTGCATGTTCTATTTTATCCCATCAATAGCATGATAATTCACTTTAGTTTACCGTTGCTTTGCATAAACTTGATGGGTCACCTATGCTAAGGACACACCTAGTCTTTTACCCAAAGCCTTGAAACACCAGGGTTTATTGTTTATGTTGGGTAGTCACGCTTATTTGCGAACTTTGGGATTGGTGTGGTATACTCTGATGATAATGATGATCACGCTTTATATTGTTGTTATACCTTGTTAATACAAGATTAACTTTATGTAATGGGAACATGGAGAACCACCCAATTGAACAGTGCAACCACAAAGTCACATGGCTCTGACCTTGGCCAATTAATTAGGCGTGCAGTTAGCTGGTGGCCTTACCGAAAGGGCAAGGAGGGGGTCGGTGTAGGTGTCATAGCCCGGTCCTCTTGGGGTAGCGGCCTTTGCTAAGGAGCTGACCATTAGGGAGGTTTATGGACCACACTGCTACCGAAACTCTAGCGGGCTATCTAGCTCTCGGCATGTCTTTGTAAAGGCTTCGTAGTGTACCCCTCGCCACTCACCTCGGAAGTGTTTAAGGGCCTTGCAAACTCGGGCGACTCGGGGGAACACGTTTTGTGGGTAAAGTGTACATCCTCTGCAAAGTGTAAAACTGTTATAACAGCCGTGCTCACGATTAAGAGTGTCTTGGACCCTCACATGATAATAGAACTTGAAGATTAATTAACCGTTGGTTCTTGGTTTATGTTAATGTTGTTGGTACCTTTATGCTTTTGTTTAAGTGGGTTAGTATAAACTTACATCTAGTAACAGGTGCTTGCTAATAAAACTTGACCAACTAAAAGTGCTAACTGCTGTAAACCTTAGCCATCCTTGATGACCTTGCATATCTTCCCCCCACTTGCTGAGTACCAACCATAATAGTACTCACCCTTGCCCAACTGCTGTTCAGAAGAGAACTTCGAGGAGGAGAACTTTGACGACTTCAAGGAGTTCTAGGATTGCGTTCACCAGTCATCGCCTATGGAAGACGAAGCTGTTGCAGACTTCGTGTAGGGTATATCGGTGGAACGTTTAAAGACATTTGTATTTATTTTATTCGGAGTGTAATAATGTTAATTACTCTATCTTGTTTACTTTTCGAGCATTGTCTTTGATATATTACACTTGTTTCATCTATCATGTGTGGGTGAACTTGATCCTGGCACACACATGAGATGCATCTGGTTCTTTCTACAATCGGGTGTGACAAAAGTGGTATCAAAGCTATGTTGACTGTAGGACGCTAGCCATGTCAGCTTCAAAATTTCTTTGTGTTTATTTTATTATTTGCGCATAAAAATCTATGTTTATTTACATGTTCTTTTTGTTGTTTTATCTCTTTTAAAATTTATTCTGAGTTTTATTGTTGCTCTCTCAGATGGCCCGGACTTACCAGACTGCTCGCAAGCGCACCGGAGGTCGTCAGGTTTGTATTGCCCCAGCTGAGCCAGGGTGGAGACAAAGGGGATTAGAAGCTGGAGGACCCTTATGGCGCACGACTCCGCTACGCCCCACGCTACCTACGACGCCTCCGTCAACAGCACCGCCTGGAGAGCTCTGTGGTCCATCTGCCACACCCATCGCCAGGAGCTGCAGAACACGGAGTAGCGCCACCTTCCTCGCTGCCTCAGTGGAACTGAGGAGACTGTGGTCACTCTGGGTGGTGATGAAGAAGACCGCCTCAACACTCTCGCTCGAGTCACTGCCTCCCTCACCACCGAGCTGGACCAGACTCCGGACAGGATGCTGGAGGCTCACGAGAGGATCGCGGAGCTAGAGGCCCAGCTTGTAGGAATGCCGCCACCACCTCCACTGACGAATGAACCCCGCTTCCCCGCCCTGTCGCCGCCCCGCAAGAAGCTTTGCTACGGCGCACCCGGCTACATCACACGCCTCGAGGACTAGACATCTAGGCTCTTAGGCTGGTTATCATTTAAAGTTTGCTTCGTTAGAACCTTTTTGCATGAGAGGACGACGGTGTAATAATGCTTGCTTGTGAACAAGTGTTTGCTTTCTTTTGTTTTGATTTGGTTGTGCTTGGTTTGAAACAATTTGAGTTTTTGCTTGCTACAATTTATCAATTAATATAAGTTTGAGTCTTTATTGTTCCATATCTTGTTAATTCCTATCTTTTATCTATCTATATCAAGTACACCTATCTTATTCTGGGTTCATTCTCTAATGGTCAGATGGTAAACACCAGGTCAGGTGGAGGTCAGGATATTCCTAGCACTAGGTGTGCTCGCATAGTCAATCGACAGACTCAGTTGCCACCACCACCACCCAACCCAACAATGGAGCAATTCATGGCAGCCCAGGTGCAGTTGTTGCAGAACCTCACTGCTACCGTGCAAAACATGCAAGCTTAGCAGGATCAGCATGCACCGCACGAAAACCAGCCACCCAGAGACAAGCATAGGGAGTTCATGAGCCACCACCCCCTACATTTTCCCACTCAGTGGATCCCTTGGATGCTGTTGACTGGCTGAAGGTCATCACCAAGAAGCTGGACATTACACAATGCAGTGACCGTGAAAGGGTCCTGTATGCTGCAGGACGCCTGGAAGGTTCAGCCGCTGATTGGTGGGATGCTTTCACTGCTGCTCACGCCAATGCCAATGCTATCACCTGGGAGGAATTCAGAACCAACTTATACAGTCACCATATTTTGGCCATGAATCCGGCAGTCCTTGCTGCAAAACAGTGTGTATGGCCTCCCCAATTGTGGATCAGCGCCACAATTCTCGACTGCACACGGAGGAGCAGCGTGTATAGGTGCCGACGCCACGCGCTTCAGGGGCCTGCGCCACCTCTCTCTCTAGATCACATTCGCAGCAACCTGGCGACACTTGATGAAACAGACCCTGAACATTAACATTGTGCTGCCGCCTCCCACCGGTGCCACTAGTACTGATTCTTTGTCACACCCGGTTTAAGGATAAAACCGAATGCATGACTATATGTATGCCAGGATCAAGTTCCATACATATAGTGACATCATTAGTGAATAACAACAACAGTATCACGTATAGAAATATAAATAAAGACTTACAAGACTATCAGAGATATGCGCTTATCATGGAAACGAAGGCTCCAAACTCACAGGCAGACGACTGGGGGTTGCGTACGCCTAGAACTTTTCATCATCTTCAGTAGACTTCACACCTTTTTCTTCTGAGCAGCAGTTGGCAAGGGTGAGTACACTTATGGTTGGTACTCAGCAAGGCCACAAGAAATAACCAGAGTAACGATTTATATCCATCTTTAAGTTTGTTAATCATGTGAGGGTCCAGGCCACTCTTAACCGTGAGCACGGCTGTTATAACAGTTTTACACTCTGCAGAGGTTGTACACTTTCACCACAAGTCGCGTAAAAGTTCAAAAGAACTTTGGACCCAACCATGCTGTGCTAGCTAGGCACAATACCACACTTCCGAGGTGTGATTGCATAGGGACGCTACGAGGCCTTTACAAAGATTCCCTAATAAGAAGTAGTCAACTAGAGTTTCGGTAGCGGCGTGGTCCATAAAGCTCCCTAATGGTCAGCACCTTAGCGAAGGCTGCTACCCCAAGAGGACCGGGCTATGACCCCTATCACCGACCCCCTCCTTACCCTTTCGGTAAGACCGCTTCAAACTAGAGTCTCTAATTAATTAGCCAAGACCAGAGCCATATGGTCCTCGTGGTTGTACTGTTTTCCTGGGTGTTTCTCCATGTTCCAATTTAACACATGGTATTCTTGTAAATAAGCACAGATAGGAGGATGGTTAGGGTCACTTGCCTTTTTCCCACGAAAAGCTACTCTTACTGCTCTTCAGCTCTTGCTTACTTGGAAACCTTGATCTTCAAGCTTCGTCAGCGATCATTCTACTCGAAGCAAACAACGAGCACAAACATACAAAATAGCAAACAAGTACAGCTAAGAACAGTACACCAATCACAAAACAAAAGCTTTTAAAAGAACGTGCTAAAGGATAGGGCTCGCTGCTACGGTTATAAGAGCGCAAGAAACGCGGGAATCGGATCTAGGGTTGAAAAGACACGGCTATCGGAATTTTGGTATTATAAAAGAAACAAAAGAACTAAGAGCTTTATTTATTTTATTTGGAAAACAAATGTAAAAGATATTCAAAAAAATATCCTTGATTATAATTTACTAATATTATATTTTTATTTATAAAAAAAGCTGGGTAGGACTTAGTCATCTTTTATTTGTGATTGTCTACGTACAAATTACACTAATTAACAATTGATTAGAAAGAAAACTTGTGAGAGCATCTAAACGCATAACTTTATATTTGGTGTTCAACTAAACAAATTATATTTAGAACACATTTGAGTTGGTATTAGTTGAATTGACATTAGTTATGAAAAACCGGGGGTAAAGACCTAGGTGGATTTTAATTAGAAAACTAAGTGAGAGAACTTTAATCAAGTTAAATCTATTTTTAATTTAAAAACAGGAACTAAGGCACAACGACACGGCTAAACGGTAGCTTAGGCTTTAGAAGACTTAACGCAATGAGAACAAGTTGGAACGGAGCTAAAACAAGGCTCCAGGGTCTTATCTGCGAAGAAACTGGACTTCTAGGGGTTAAATTGAAGAAATCAGGGCCTAAAACATAATTAAACCTTAAGCAGAGGGTCGGGGTGCAAAACTATAGGTCCTGGACGGCGGGTACTAATTCTGGAAAGGTCAAGGGTCGGGACAGAAAAAGAAAGGGCTCAGCTCTAATTATTTTCTACTGATCTGGACTGCGGGTTGATTCCTGGAAAACCTAGGGATCTTCCTGCAAAAGTTTCGGGAACGGCTAGGGTCGGGTGAATCTGGTCCGTTGGATCAGAATCGGCGGCGGATCGGACGAATCGGCGGAGTAAGGGTCGGGCGAATCGGCGGTATGAAGAGTGGGTCGGGTAAATCGACTGAGTAAGGAAAAGGTCGGGTAAATCGGCCGTGTAAAGTGAAGATTGATCCTGGCCGTTAGATCTAGATCGAGCGGCAGAGGAAAGGTCGGCTCGATGGGACGAAAAGGGGTCGGGCGAAGCGGAGCTGCGCTGGGCGTCGGCGGCGAGCGAGTGCGGCGGCGGACGGCCGGAGCTTCACCGAATCCGGTGTTCCGGGGCTCAATTCAAGCTGGATTTATGCCGGGGAGTGAGTGGGCGGTACGGCGATGGTAAGGGTGGTCACAGGATGGCTGTGCGGCGGCTGCAAACTGGCGGCCACGGCGGCGGGCGGAAAACAGATCTCCGGCGAGGAGTTTGGTTGGCGGCGGAGCAAGAGAGAGAGGGGAATCTAGTGCGGCTTGATGCTCACCAACTTGCGAAGCTCTGGCGAGAGTTGAAGACGAAGGGGAAGCAGCGGGTTGGCGAATCGGCGGAGTGGCGGCGACACAGGACAGCGGCGTTCCTCCGATGTGCAACTTCCAGCGGCGTGCGACGATGTTGTGTAGGGAAAAGATTTGAGCTTGGCTCTGGTTGCAAAGCGGGGCTTCGGCAGGATTTTATAGGGGCGGATTGGCCGGGATTAGGAAGGCGGCATCGCGGAGTCGATCAGGACTCGGGGTACGAAGAAAGAAAGAAGGGCGCGAATGACAGCACAGAGTCGTTCTGGACTCTGGGTAAGGAAAGAAGAAAGAAGGAGAAGGCGCCGACAGGTGGGTCCCTGTTGTCGGTGGAAGAAAAGGTCGGTGAGCGAATCGGCCGCTGAGTTGAGCCGCGAGAAAAGAAAAGAGGTAGAGGAAAAGAAATTGGGCTGGCTGAAAGAAAGAATAGGAGAAGAAAAGAAATAAAGATGCATGCACAATTTTATCTTATGATTTTTATGAAAACACTTTTAAAAATTTTCGCTCCTATATTTTTGGGTGTTACATTCTTCCATGGCCACGGCCTGTCTCATGTACTACTTAGCAGTATCGTCGACGCTGGCACCGCCATTGGCCAAGTACAGGAGGATGGCGGCCACATAGGCCGCAACTTTGTGGCTGCCCGCGGCGGCGCACTCGAGATTCTCATTGAGGACTGGCAGGGGTGTGATCAAAGGTTGACGGAAGACGACATGCATCCTGACGATGAAGTAGGCCTCCAGATTGCAGACTTGGGCTAGGCGAGGAAGCAGCGTGAAATAGACAATGGGGTCGTACAAATACATGCCGTTGGACAACCACTCTTTGGGGTTGCTGCACACGCGGCGCATGAAGCGGCAGGTCACCCGAACCGTGCGGAGATGGTCCATTGGCTGCTCCGAGGTCGCAGCGAGGTGGCCCGCGATCTTAACGGTCACATCGGGAGGCAGATCCGTCAGCGACGACGGATGCCGCCTTTCCGCCATGAGTGTCGGCACGCGTCGATGACGTCGTGGAACGAGGAGTGCGAGACGAAGCCGAGGGATCGCGCGCGCGCCGGCGTGGATGGATCAGAGTGGTGGATCAGAGTGGACGCCGCAGAGTCGGTGATCAAAGAGGAGGTGGTGGATCACTGTAGATCACTGTAAAGTAGGGGAAAGCAGAAGTTTGAGCTTGAAATCCTGTCTTCGATATTTCTTCAATTCCCCTCTTGGGAGCTCAGTGGGATATTTCTTCTATATTTCCCGAGTCGTCGCCAGGAAGTTCAGGCGCCGCCACGTCTCGGGGGGGGGGGGGGGGGGGGGTGGCAACCATCTCGGAAAGGTGCGCGGGAACAGGAACGTTGCACGGGGAGGGCCACCTTGTTCAAATGAAATGCGAGTGTGGAGTTAGACGAAAATACTTGACTAGCGCAGTGGTGTACTCCCTTTGCCAAACTGGCCATAACCCATGTTTGAACCCGTGCAGCAGCATCAATTTTCTTTCCTTTTTATGGCTCCTTCGGCACACCTATTTTTACAACGGGCCTTTTTTCTCTTCCCGGGCCGGATCGAGTGGATCCTGGTTCCTCACTCAAACCTGGTCCAGATGGCCCGACTTTGAAACAGGCCCAGGCCTTATTAGCTGGCCCCGCACACGTACACGTGGACGGCCTGGTCCCACCTCTACAGTGGACACCGCGTTCACATATTTGACCCAGCAGGCCTTTTTCTCTTCCTGGGCCGGGTCGAGTGGATCCTGATTCCTCACTCAAACCTTGGCCAGATGGCCCGCACACGTACACATGCCCCGCATTCACATATTTGACCGACAACCCTGACACGTGGACCTTCAGGTCCCCCTCGGCACACGTGGCTACCTGGCAGACATGCTGAACATGTCAACCGGGACCGACAGATACACGTGTTAGCCACGTCGACCAGCTGGGCCCGCACACATACACGTGGTCGGCCTGGTCCCACCTCCGCAGTGGACCCCGCGTTCACATATTTGTCCCACAACCCTGACACGTGGGCCTTCGGGTACCACTAAGCACACGTGGCTACCTGGTAGACATGCTGGACCTGTTAACCGGGACCCACAGATACACGTGTTAGCCACGTCAGCCAGCTGGGCCCGCACACGTACACATGGACGGCCTGGTTCCACCTCCGCAGTGGACCCCGCGTTCACATATTCGATCCTCAACCCTGACACGTCGGCCAACTGGACCTGCCCTCGTACACATGGACGCCCGGGTCACACCTCTACAGTGGACCCGAGTTGACACAGATACTTGGACTTGATGGTGCACCCTTTCTGTGACAATACGACATGCTGTTCTGTGACGCGCGTTTTACTTTCATCACAGTTCAGTAGGGGCTGAGGGTTGCCGCCTATAAAATATGACGAAACTCGGGTTTCATCATAAAAGGGGCATGTTCTTTGACGAAGTTGGAAACTTCACGCGGAATTTCGTCACGAATGCGCTGATTTCTAGGAGTGTCCATTGCCAAGACAAATAGAAGCAGAGAGAGTGGGCCTCCTTGATGTAAGCCTGGGCCATGGCAAATTCGACAACCCGATGCGCCATTTAAGATGACCCTGGTATTTGCCGAGGAGAGGAGGATCGATAGCCAGTTTAGCTAGCGCCTCGAAAAACCCAGATGCGCCAGAAGGCTAAGCAAGAACATCCAATTGACGGTGTCAAAGGCCTTCGCAATATCAATCTTGATAAATGAGAAAGGTGTCTTAGATTGGTGCAGCAACCTAGCCGTGAGATGGACAGCCTTGTAGTTTTCCTGGATGAGTCGGCCCTGAATGAATGCGCTCTAGTTAGGGCGCACAAGTTCGTTCATGCGTGGTGCAGGCCTCCTGGCTAGAACCTTTGTGAAAAGCTTGGCGAAGCTATGGATCAGGCTGATCGGCCTGAAATCACCGATGGCAGTTGCATCCTTCTTTTTCCGTAGAAGCGCCATGTAAGCCTGATTGACTAGGTAGAAACTACGACTGTCAAGCGACCAAAGAGCATTGAAAGCTCTCATGACATCATGCCTGATAACAGGTCATGCAGTTCTATAGAACATGCCTGTGAACCCGTCTGGTCCAGGTGCTTTCAGGATTCAAATTATTACAGTATTAGCCAATGCAGTACTAACACGCCTAGGATCTATTATATTTGATTATATATATAGCTGCTTGAAATGATTAATCAGGTGACAAAGCGTACCTTGGCTAGCTATTCATTCCAAAAAGGCAATTACATCAACCCGTAGTGCACTGTGTAACCATGGAGTGTGGAAGTTTGGGATCCATGCATGCATGCATGTGGTGTACCACTAATTGGGTGGTACGGTTAATTGTACCGTGTATTACGGCGGCCCAGGCAGCCTTTTTACTTTCTTTTGGGCCGGGGGGGAGGGGGGGGGGGGGGGGGGGGGTGAAGATCTAGCCCTGATCCGGCCGGCCCCGGCAGGTGGAATGGATCATTATTTGTCTCCTGAAAAAAAAGCCAAAGATTAACAGTGTTGATTAAAGCTGCTGCATTTCACCAGTCAGATGATACCTACATAGTATAGATGTTAGATGAGCACGTGGCGCTAAATTGAAATGATTGCGACGATGGACATATAGTTACTCTGGGTCCCCCCCCTAGACCAACTCCAACACATGCACACATAAGCGCATCATTTCCAATCTCTATAAAATGATTACCCAATTGCATGGGGGATTAAATAAATAAAGCAATGAATACCATCAACACTGTTGGGCTGGGAGACACACAAGGCATGCATGCACCAACATGGTACTTACTCCTATATAACAGCTTTCAGCTTTAGCGAAGAGAAAGTCAATGGGTGGTGCCGGGGGTTTTGGCGGGAACAAAGAAAGAAGGAAAGAAAGAGGCAGCGACCGGCCCCACATGTTGTTGAGCCGTACTACCCAACACGCTGATGCAGTTCGTATCAGCACTAACCAGTGCCGGTTACAGTGCGTGCGTGAGCTGATGAAATTCTCAGGTAGTAGCAGTGTCGGAGGCGATTAGGGGGCCGATTAATCAGTCACGAAATTAAAGAGGGAATGCAGTTATTGCAGCTGCATGCATGAGAGCCATGCGAGGTCCTTCACTGGACGATATCGTAGTTTTATCAAATAAGAGAGGAGTTTTATCCCTATAATACCTAGCAGGTATAGTTATCAAATCTCCGATCTTGGTAACAGTATAATAAAATTATACACTAAGACTAGCATAACAGAAAAGTAATCTCAGAGACCTATTTTATTAAGAGAGAAGCAAGAACAATACAATAACATCGGGTCTATGTGTCTATGTCGCCTCTATAAGCGTCTACAACATAAAAGAAAAAACACCGCCCCAATCAGCGCCCGCTATGAATGGTGCTGATGGCAACTAACACTACTACAGAAATGATTTGTAGCAACACCTCCTTTTTTTCAAGGGGTGGGTCAAAATGTAACTCGTTCCTATAAAAAGAGCGCGGTTATTGTAGCAGCAGACCCGCCCCTGTAAATCAATTTTTAGGGGCGGATCACCCGCCCCTAAAAATTGATTTTCAGGGACAGGTGGCGCCATCACCCGCCCCATGAAAATGGACTCATTGTTAGGGGCGGATGATGGCGCCACCCGCCCCTGTAAATTCATTTTTAGGGATGGGTGGCGCCGTCACCCGTCCCTAAAAATACCCATAAAAATCTAGGCACCCCATTCTTCTTCCTCCTGACAGCACAGTGTGCTTGCTCGGGGGAGGTGCTACCCGAAAAAAGAAAAAAGGGGAGGGAAGGTTTTAAACTTGATTCCTTCGAGTTTGGGTCTCTAGAGGTAAGTTGATGCTAATCCAATTTCATTTCTTAGCTTTTAGAAAAGTTTTAAGGCTCAAATGGAGCCTCTAGCTAGATCTAGATCTCCATGGTGTGTATTTGCAATTTGGGGCACCATTTGCCTCAAATTTTTTAATGAAGTTAGGTTATTTTAGTGGGAGAATAAGGTTATGTAATCATTTGGGCCCAATCTTTATTTCTTAGCCTCATTCATAAGTAATCAAATTTCTAGATCTATGGAGGAGAGAGAAGAAGCTTTGTTTTTTTCTATATTTACACACATGCATGATAGTTTTTTTCAACAAGATTTAGTATTTCAATAATAGGTTGGGTTTTGAATTTTTTTAGCTTTTACATGTTAAAGTATATATTGATGGAGGTATTTTGGTCTCTATTTGCCTCAAACTTGGATGAAGTTACTGGCCCCACCATCATCACCACCACCACAAGAGGAGGCAGCACCAGAGCATACTGTACTGGCCCCGCTGTTGACGCTCGCTACGGACCAATTTTAAGCGTCAATTTGACCCAAAAATAGGGATGACTGGGCATACATAACCTGCATATTTAACCCGAACAATATCATTTCCACATTTCCCTTGGAGATTTTGCAATGTAGGGATTTAGGCAAGAAATGCAGGTAAAACAAGCTCCAGAATCCATGCCATAAAATGCCAACAGACCGAAGCGCGCCGACCAACAAAGAGTAGGTGTTTAATTACCAAATTCCATATATATTGGTGGATATGTGTGTATGCAGCTCAAGCAAATCAAGAAACACATCGCAAGAGCAAAGCAACATACCCTCAATCCAATAAAACACCACTCCGACCAATCAAAACGCACCGTTCGGAGTCACACGGATCAAAGGGCCCACTGGAGCACGCAACCGACGTAGGGCCACGCCAACTCATCAACCAGGGACCATAGGGCCCACTTACCAGTCACCCAAGCGAAGCTGGATCCGATCTGGGCCAGGCCAGGTCGGCCGACCCCCCTAGGTCGGCCGACCCAGTAAAGGCGAACTGACTTACCAGCTTCCACGTGGCGCCTCCTGAAGCTTTCCCAAGGTCGGTTCTGATGAGGAAATCACCATGCTGGACATGCACAAGCCCGCCTCATCACCGAGTTACAAGTCGTCGTCAACTTGGAGAGCAAGTTCGGTTCGATTTCAGCCGACAGCCCTACACCAAATCGGCAATGTCTCCCTCGTCCGGCGTCCAATGGAGGCGTTCATTGATGCTTCGGAAAACAGACAACGAGACGCTTCTTTTGGTTCTGGTCCTAGCTCTAGAAGGTTCGTGGATCATGCTGTGTGACCATGAAAAGGTGTTGCATCACCTATTTGGGCCATCTCGGATCTTTGTATCGTGTCGGGCCTTCAGCCCAAGTTGTGGCCGACCCCCCCAAGGTCGCCCCCAACCCTAGCTCACCTCTGTTCCCTCTTAAACAGGGCAGCCGTCATCGTTTAGCTCGGGTTTTGTTTAGTTCTTATGTTTTCCTTCGAGAAATAGAGATTACATCGTTGTATCTATGGCGATAAGTCCTTATACATTGATCCAGGGCCCTGTTCTTGCTCACCTCGACTGCGTCGATTAGTCCTTTCGAACTGAGTGCTTGAACCTCTCTTTGTGATTCACTTCATTCATACTTGCAATTTCAGATTGCGCGCTTTTACTTTCTTGCTTGCATTCTCGATTTGTCTGCAGGAAAAGCCATCTCGGCGAGGTCAATGAAGTTGTCGCTTGGTTGATAACCAACGGAGCAGTAGTGTAGCGGTTGCAGGGTTCGAATCGTGTTGATTTGAAGCCAGATCGTCAATGTCGAGTCCTCCACCTATCGAGTTTACCTTCTACCTCTTAGAAGATCGCGACTTTTCCTCATCAGGTTCTGCCCGAGTTCGTGAGTTTGCTGGCCGAGACACCCCCTGTTCACCCCTATAAATACAAGGGGAGGGGGTAAGAATAGAGACACACCATTCTATTCTCTCCACTCTCACTTTTGGAGTTGGAGCTCTCCTTAGAGGCTTAGGGCTGCCTAGGTAGTGCTTTAGAATTAGGGAGAGAGTGAGGAGGAGTTGGGAAGGAGCCGGTTGGCCCACCGGCGCTCTTCTCCATCTTGTACCTCAATGGAAGCTTTTCAATCATAGTAAGTGTTTGTAACTTCCTCTGTGCTTTAGTTTCTTAGTTAAGTTAGAGCTGGTTCCCCCTAGTTGTTGGCTGGATCAATAGTTCACTAGTTTAGTGGGTAGCTTTAGTTTGTAGCTAAGGCTAGAGTTAGTAACGATAGTGTAGACGTGGTGTCTAGACTAGACTTACCTGTTGGTTGTGGTATATCCTATGGTTAGATGAGGTAGGTAGCAGGTGGTGACAGCCCTGTCTATCCAGTGGAACCCTCCCCGTTCGGGTATATCCCATTGCCGCAGTACTAGAGCTCACCAGTCTTATTTTGGGGGAAGGCCAGTAGCCTGACACGAACGACTAGGATAGTTCCATCTTACCTTTGATTCTTAGCCTTAGGAATCATCTCTGACCCTTGCCTCTAACTGGTGCGGTATCCTTGGACAAACCTAAACCTTAGAGAATATACACATGTTCCTCAGTGGATACGATACCCTTGGAATACTCCTGGATAAAAGCTACAACAGTATTTGTACGCTTGCGGATTTATTTTTGTGACGGCTAGGAAACGTCAACACCCGCCATCACCATCACCACCACCATGAGAGTTATCACCACCTCCCCCGCTATCACCACCGGCTCAGGTTTCTCGATCACAAGAGCCATCACCACCGGCTCAGGTTGCTCGACCACGAGAGCCATCACCACCGGCTCAGGTTGCCCGATCACGAGAGCTATCACAACCGCCTCAGGTTGCCCGATCACGAGAGCATACTCCACTAGCTCCACCAGTGGATTTGCAGTTGCCTGTTCCGCGAGTGATATGGGCTTACGGCAGTGGTGAATCCAAGATTCGAAGTTAGGGTGGGCCAAGTCAAAAAATTTGAATACCACAAGTCCACAACAGATTAATAAAATATCTTATAAACATCTCCAAATCCAGATTTAAGTATGAAACTTGCATCAAATGAAGCTTACACGCTTATAATAGTTCAAAAATTACAGTATATAAGTCTTAATCCTAAATCCTACCGTGGCTAATCAGCTACCAATCTAGAACTAGTAGTAGCAGCTACGAACTGTACAAGCCTACGAATTGCAAGCAATTATCTTGCCTCTGTGGATTGTTTTGTGGCTCCGTCGATTCAGCAATCGCAGGCTAGTGACGAACGCATGTCATGCCCTCCAGCTCCGCGGTGTGCGCTGCACTGCTGCAGCCTGCTACGCTACAGCCGGCGCGCCGCGCCGCCGGCGGCCACTGGCTCACCGCGGCGCCACCCCAAACCCTAGGCGCACGGATTGACCGAGGGAGGTAGCAGAAAGCGGTTGGGAAGATGGAGAGACGGGGAGGCGGAGAGGCGGGCGGACGCGAACCAACGAAAGAGGAATTGCAGACGTCGTTGCCCCTTGACCCCTTCAGATTCTTAAGAAAAAGACTAACATATTACTTCTTGGGCTGTTTCTTAGGGTGGGCCCCAGCCCACCGTTTGGATCTGCCTCTGGCTTACGGGAACGATCTAGAAGGGAAAGAGATAGCCGAGTTATGGTTAAAGTCAAAGTCAAAGTCAAAGGATGAATCCAATTCTAGTTCCAGCAAACGACGAGGCTATTCCTTGCCCTGCACTGATACAGACTTCGAACAGGATGTTAGGGTTGATACACTTGGAAATTCACCGGATTGTCCTAAAAGATTTGAGTACGGTAAACCACTTCTACCCGAATGGGCTATCACAACGGTTCCAAGTGAAATGCAGAGGATGCATAATTGGTACCTGAGGGCATGTAGACTTGGACTCCGTAACCTATGCGCTCTGTACCATCCGCAAGTATTCAGACTTCAAGGTAGAGACATCTTGGATGTCATGTTCGATTTTTAAGACATCTACAATATGTTCTGCCTCAGTGAACTAGACATGGAAATGGTTAGACTCTGGTGCTATTTGCAAACAAATGATGCTATTACTTTAGGTGAAAGGATGAGATATCTTGATCCTACAGCTATTTGCGAGAGCAGGCATGCCGGCCCAAGTAAGTGGGCGGACGATGATAACATGCTAGCTGGGTTTGCAACGCTACAGGAAAAGCATGAGAAATGAATAGCAGCTCACAAAGAGGCCATGACGAGGGTTGCGGTCTACATAGGGGCTATGTTGGCAAAATGGGAAGACGAGACCGATATCATATATGCGCCATACCACATGGGGTAAGTCTAATTTTAATCTTTTGTTACAATATACACCTGCTCCGATCCATGGCTAAAAATCGCATGTAATATTTTTGTAGGAACCACTGGATTGCTTTTGTAATAAAGCCAAAGCTTGGTGTGCTCCTCGTATTGGACTCCTTAGATGTACCAACAAGTAGATACAGTGAATTTTTATTCATCCTCAAAATATTAGCGAATTTCTTTTCTTCCATACGTATATCATGCTATTTTTCCATAAAAGTAAATACTTATAAACTAACATCTCCTTTCTTTCTTTTTTTGAATAGGGCATACGGATACTACATTAGAAAAGGAGGTGATCATTCCGCCGATAGAGGAGAAACATTGAGTATACACACAAACTTCTCGTACCACAAGCAACCTACAAATTCCGTGTACTGCGGATATTATATGTGCGGGCATATGAGGGTGCAAGGGAGATACGCAACAGATCCTGAACATGTAAGGGACTACTCTTTATTAGGGATAGATGTGTATGTGTATATTATTTTTGCGTCTATCTAACATTTTCTTAATCTTTTCATGGATTCATTAATTGCAGATCCATCCAAGAAAGCACAACCAACAACTCCTTGAGAAACAACTCCTACAAGTAGTAGCCGATTTATGCTGTTTCATTATGCATGAAGTGATTTACAAAAACGGCAATTTTTTTTCAAAAGGACCACGAATTAGCTACGAACCCTATACATTGGTCTTTGTGACTGGACGAACCAGCAGCACCGTGCCGCCTCAAGTAGTGTTAGAAAATAGTGGAAAAATATGTATTCAAGCAACACGTTTAATGATCTACTCTAATGATGCACTGTAATGATATATATATATATATATATAATTTGTTACTTTATGATTGAATTTTATATGTGCAATTATTTATATTCATGAAACGTATTGCATATTGATTACTATGATATTCGATTGCGCACTAGCTTGATAGGTCAAAATTGGCGAGAAATAAAATTTTAAAAGATGGTGGGAAACAGATTTGGAAAATTTAAATTCAAATTAATAAAATCTTAGGCGGGAAGGATGTTACCAGGGGCGGGTCATGCCCTAACCCGCCCTTAGAAATCAATTTTCAGGGGCGGGTCATGCGCTAACCCGCCTCAAAAAAACCATTTCCAGGGACGGATCATGGGGTGACCCACCCCTGAAAATCGATTTCTATGGGCGGGTTAGGGTATGACCCACCCCTAAAAATCGATTTTCAGAGGCGGGTAAGGTACCTACTCCTACAAAGAGGTATTTTTAGTAGCGAGAAACAGAGACGGGTGCGACATCCGCTCCTACAAATCTGCAGCAGTGTAATGCAAGCCTTGAGCCACGTCGGTCGGCCAGGCCTCGTGAAATTTGAATCAGTTGCTTCCGTTTTGCTGCTCGATCGATCATCCTGCACAATCGATATGTTGGTTGGTTGGCACGTACATGAGCAGGACGTGCGTTGGCAATCCATGGATGGATCTATCCGACCGTACGTGTACGTGCAGCGGCACACGTACGTACGCCTCTTGTCCTCAGCTACATCTACCAAATCGCTCAAGTGGAACATTATTTCACTGCCGGAACTGAGCATCTACCAAACTGCTCTATACATGCTCCCCAAACTGGAAAAACTCACCAATTCTGATGCTACACTAAACTAACCCTCACTCGAACCAGCCGATCAAATCGAAGTATTCTATGTGTAGGATGAGTTATACATACATGGCGAACCATTGCTTTGTTAGGCTTCAAAAAAAAAAGAAAAAAAAAGATAGATGATCAGGTACTCATCAGGTGCTCCCGCCACATAGCTGCAAGAGGATAGCCTTCCCGTTGGTGGCAGCAGGCTGCAATCCTCAGTTTGAGAGGGAAGGAAGTTCTCTTCTTAAGCTTCACGCTCTGTTCGAGCGTTGAGTACAATTAACATATTCTTCATCCTCGAAACTTACAATTCTAGTTGTTCCCCTAAGTCAAGTTCTTTAAATTTGACTAGATTTATAAAGAAGAGTATTAATATGTATGACACCAAATAAGCATCATTAGATTTATCATTATCATGCTATATATAATTTTATAATATATGTAAAAAATATTATAAAAGTTGATCCTATCCTACTCTCCCATTTCAAATTAAGCGAGTACTAATTAGAGTGTTGTTTAGCATCGATCGCTGCGATCGATACTAAACGCGCCACTCAGAAAAAATGAAAAAAAAACCACGAACACCCCCCAGGCCCGCACACGCGTATCGTTATTTTTCACAAGTCATGCAAATTTTTTCACGCGTAAATGTGTGTGCGCGGTCGTGAGGATTCGAACCCACGCTCCAACCCATATGTAGCTTCCTTACCATTCCACCTATGCATTACATGTGATTGAGTGGGAGATGTATTTCTTTTGAAGAACCCGTGGAGGTCCATTTAGTACCGGACTAAGACACTGGCCGGTACTAAATATCACCATTAAGTACTGGCCGGTGTCTTGATCCGGTAATAAATGGGCATGCTATTTTAGTATCGAGCTAGAAACCAGCTGTTACTAAAACGCGACATTTAATACCGTTTGGTGTCTTGATCCGGTACTAAAATACCTCCAGGGGCTTTCAAATTTTGACCCGGTACTAAAATGGCGTGGGGACATCTTTAGTACCGGACCAAAATGTGTCCGGTACTAATGTGTGGGATCAATGCCTATTTTTCTTAGCTGTGTCCTAGATATATAGGAAAAACTCTGTATCTAGATATAGAAAAGTTAAAAAAGAAATATAATTTAAAATAGAGGGAGTATACGAAAGTTCAACGGATAGTAAGAATGAAACAAATCGAAGGCACAGGGCACTACACGTCACGCACGACTCGCGTGCACGGCCAGTCAATCCGATCCGATCTTGTCTGAGAGGCCGGCTACGTACCATCGATGATGCAGCATGGGTCATTGGGCCGGGCTCCCAAAGTCCATCGCCTGTGTCAACGCCATGCACGCAGGCTGGCACGAGAAGAGTGATCAATACCCCTCAAAAAAAAGAGAGAGAAGAGTGATCATGCATCCATCGCCATCCTACCCATTTATGATGTCGCCATCGCACATCCGTGCTCCTGCCGTGCCTCTCACCTCATAGCTCGGGCTAGAGCACCCGCAGTGTAGTCGAGGCTTGAAACGTCATTTCACTGGCGAGGCTTCGATGCATTTTCTACCGCAGCGTGCAGGCGTCGGTGCCGAAGAGGCTGTGGGGCCAGTGTTGAAATAAAAGAAAAGAACTCGGCACAACCACCGCTTCATTCGCGCGAGAAACTTTCCCCTTCTTCCTTTCCTTCCCTCGAGAACGAGAGAACTCCCAAATCGATCTCCTCGCGTCCAAATTTCTCACAAAATCGATTCCCCCTCACGTAGATCTGAGCTCAGCGAGCACCTCGGCTCATGGATCCGGAGGGAATCGGATGAAGTCACGGCATTTGGGCTCCGACAGACAGCACATCACGGCGGCATGCCGGACGTGGCCGGATCCATTCGCTGCTGGCCTTGACGCGAGAGCGGGCCTCCTCGTCGAGCTCGACGACGACGCCTGGCCGCGGCGCCGCCGGCCACCTGGCCGACACGGAGGGTGGAGCCCTCGATCTGGACCACGGGTTGTCGGGCCTGCGCCACCATCCACTTCACCTTGTCCACGTGGCTCCCGGTCAGGGGCGGCGCGCGGCAACACTAGGAGGAGGAGGCGGCGGTCACGGGTGGCACGGCATGCGCCATGCCGTGCGTCCGAAGTCCAAGCGAGTTATGCTGATTTGCTGATTTGCTAACCAGGCAACTGCTGGTACTGAAACATGTGCAAATGTCTACTTTTTGCATCTTAGTTTACTCCCTTTTCCTATATTTGCCTATTTAATTATCTCAGTAGATGTTGTTTCGCATGTAGACATTTGCAGGATATATGCTAGTTAATCAGACTCAGATACGAAATTCTTATATCAGACTCTTGCTCTGCAACTTTTGCTAGAACAGAGCAGTACACACGAGATACAAATGAAGCAAATTGAATGCATTAATATAGACTAAGCTAGTACATTTTGACTATGATAAAATGAATAATTTCATTAAGTAAATAAAGACAGCTAGGATTGATTTCCTCTAAATCGCTGCCATATATGCTCAACCAAGTCATCCTTGAGACGGTGATGCATATCTTGATCTCTAATGTCATCTTCTATCTTCAGTACCCTGGAAAATTCATGAATTGGCCCATGCCCAAATCCAATCAATGGTGCAGTTGAGGTCTGATCATATCACTCTCGTAGTCATGGTCGTAGCGAAGTGTGTAAGTATCCCTTTCATGCATACATGATCTCAGTAAGTGATTGCATTTGCCACATAGGTGCTGGGCTACGTAAAATGGCAAAGCGAGCTTGCAAAACCCCAAAAGCTCGTTCAACATCTTTTCGTGCTCCTTCTTGATGTTCTGAACACAATCTGTCTTTGTCACATTGAGGCAAGGGGATTGCTTTCACAAATGCTGCCCACTCTGGATATATACCATCAGCTAGGTAGTATCCCATATTGTACTCAGTTCCATTGACTGTGAACTGCACTTCTGGAGCTCTTCCTTGCAGTACTTGAGTGAAGAGAGGTGATCGATTTAGGACGTTAATGTCATTGTTTGATCCGGCTGTACAAAAAATGTGTGCCATTTCCAAAGATCTTGTGAGGCAACTGCTTCTAGCATTACGGTAGGTACTTTGTGGTCACCACGAGTATAATGCCCCTTCCATGCCACTGGACAGTTTTCCATTGCCAATGCATGCAATCTAGACTTCCCAGCATGCCCGGAAAACCTCTAGCTTCACCTATATCAAGTAATCGCTGGATGTCTTCACTAGTGGGTCTTCGTAGCTATTTTTCTCCAAAATTTTCAATAACACCTTTGCAGAAATATTTCATGCACTCAATAGTTGTTGTTTCAGCTATTCGAAAATTCTCATCCCACATATCAGCAGAAGTTCTGTATGCCAACATCCACATACCAACAGTGCATTTGTGTAAGGATGAGAATCCCTTCTTCCCAAATGCATCGCTCCTTAGATGGAAATATGGAGACCAATTACTAAGGGTGTGAACAATATGGAGAAATAGATGTTTTCTCATCCGATACCTTCGGCGAAACTGTGTATCATTGTACACTGGATTCTCCGAGAAGTAATCATCTACAACTCTTTTGTTTGCACTTTCACGATCTCTATCTATGTGCCTTCTAGAGAAATTGTGATGTGGATTAGATATACCTCTCCGCTGTGCCTCAATCTAAGCTCGAATTTTTTCCTCTATTTGAGCCTCCACTGGATCATTCATGTATTCCCAGAAGAACTGTTGGATGTTCACAGCATTGCTTGAACCTTCGGGGTCATTAGACTGGAAGTTGGAATCCATAGCAGTCAAGAAGGGGTGGCTGGAAGTGGTGTCTGGGTGGGGAGGGACCGAGCATTCGTGTTTTATTTGGGCAAAATTTGACCCCTTAACTTTTGCCTCAGGTTCAAATTCATCCTCCAACTATAAAATAGACCAATCTAATCCTCAAACTTCCTATTTGAGCTCAATTTCATCCCTAATCCTATGTGGCATGCCATGTTAGCATGCCTAGTCAACAATAGGTGATGTGAAAGTGAGTCAATAGACATAAATAGACTTTTTTTAACTTTAATTTTTCCTCACGTTCGATGTCTCATAGAAAAAATGGTTTAATAGTCAATGAGATCATAAATAAATAAAAAGTGTAAACCTTTTATTCATAAACACAAGATCATAAATAATTTATTTTTGCTATCTTATTGAATTATAGGTTAGTATAGCATTTGATTTGATCTCGGTGTTGGACTTGGTAACATGTCCAAAACCTTTCATGCACTTTGGGATGACTTGGCATGCCATATTGACATGTAGGCGTGCCACCTCACAGCAAAGATAAAATTAAGCCTAAATGAAAAGTTTGAGGACTAAATTAGCCCATTTGAGAGTTAAAGGATGAATTTGAGCCCTGGAAGAAAGTTGAGGGATGACATTGGCTATTTTGCCTTTTATTTGTAGGAGGAAAAGATCTCACAACATCTAGATTTTTTTCCAACGGCTAGTTGTCTTTCCAACAACTAGTTGTCTTTCCAACAGCCACATGTCTTTCACCTACATGTCTTTTCAACAGCCATATATCTTTCCAACAGTTATATGTCTTTCTGAGCTATATTTTTTTTCTTTGCAGGTTATTTAAAAAGGCACAAGACATTCCATGAAAAAGGTAATAAAGTAGACAATAATTGAAGATACAAGTTCATACTTCATATAAAATAAGTCAACTAAACTACAAAGCTATTTAAACAAATACAATGGGTAGTACAACTCAAGCTAAGCAATCTAGAGCCCCTAAAGCGGTCCAATCTCCCTAGCTAAGTAATCCAGCAACTGTTGGTGTCTTGCCTTGGCTTCATCATTATAATCTAAAGTGTCTTTGTCTATTAACTGCATATACTTATCCACCTTGTCTAACTTTGCCTTCTCCTGCTTAGCTGCAGCCTTTTCTTTGTCTGCTGCAGCCTTTTCTTTGTCAGCTTGAGCTTGAGCAAGTGCAGCCTCAACCATTTTCTCAGCAACAATCGACTTTCGCAATTGAAGTTCATTGAATAGATGCATACTTTCTTCTGTAAAACTGCTCCCATCTGAATTTTGTGACTTATTTTTTCCTTTGTTTTTCTTTTCAGCTTTGGCAGCCTTCTGTCCTGGAGGGCGACAGTCTTCATCATCTGCACCATCAGTTTCTTGAGCTGAAGAAGTGTAGATTCATTCAGCCTACATCTTTTCTACATCTCTTCAATTGGGTGAGATCGTCTACTCCATTTTGGTTGGTCCTTTATTGCTCTCCACCAATGTTCAAATGGAAAGCGCCTTTTCTTTTTGCCAACCCTTTTGTACTTTGCACGAACCTTCTCCACGAGTTGATCTTCAGATTGACCACTGCAATATGTGCTACAGATATCATTGTAGATTCCATTGAACTTATTAATAGGAGGAATAGTCTTGTTCCAATGTTCTTTGCACTGTGTAGTTGTTCTTTTTTTCCCTTCAGGTGCATGTTTGTTGTATTCATCTGCAATATCTTGCCAGTACCTACCAGACTTCTTTCCATTGCCTAAATTGGATCATTTAAATTTTTTAACCAAGAACTTACAAGGTGTAGGTCATCCTCTTGATTCCAGATTATGCGCCTCCTCTCTTTTCAGCCTCATCTTCACTGGCATCACTCCACTCTTCTATGTTAACAGGATTTGGAGGCAATGGTTGTCCTGAAGTTGGAGAAGATGAAGCGATTGCGCTGGTCTCATCACCCCGCGAACCACTGCCTCCGCTACCTGGAAAAAGGCTATCGATCCCACTGGAGATACTGGACTATTGGCTGCAAAACCTCCAAGAACTCCTGGCAGATACTGCCCAATATTGCTTAGGAAAGGGCCTCCATGGTAGCTTGCTGCTGCGGGAGACAAGTTTTGGTAGCTTGGACCTGGAAATGGATTGATATTATGTGGGTAATGACCATGAAAGCTTGGATGAAAGTTTGGGGGTGGGTAGTTCATACGATAATGGCGTGGCTGAATATTTTGGTTCTGTTGTTGTTGTTGTGTGTTTGCATCTTATGGATATAAACTAAAGAGTGAGGAGTTGAGCAAATTTGTGAGGCTTCCAGAAGAGGACTTGTGCATTTGAATGGCTGGTTGTAGATTGGCTGGTAGTGTTGTGTGGAGATGGCAATGTGTGTGTATATGCACTGCATTTTGTAAGCAACGGCCATGGTGACCGTTGGGCTCAACCAACGGCCATATATTGGATAATATTATTTTATTACCCGGAAAGAGTGAGCATCGGGGACAGTAGTTTCCTCGATGCTAGATTTTTACAACTGAGCATCGGGTGCTGCAGTGGGAAAAACGATGCTCCAAACAAGAGAGAGAAATTGGGCATCGTTTTTACCACACTGCGGGTGCCCAACAAGGGCAGCAAATAAGCGAGGATCAGATCGGAGGGCCAACAAATTGGCCGTACGACGTAATCATGCGCCGGGATCAGTGATGCCCTAAGATGAGGCGAATTAAAGGGTTCCAAGGCAATACCTCCAAAAACAACACAAAATAATCGTGCATCAATTTTTTTTGAAAATAAAGTCAAAATGTGCTCTATGTCTATTCCATTCCACCTCTAAAAGGCTAGCTTCCACCTCTAAAAGGCTAGCTTGAAACCTAAGATCCAAACCTAGCAGCTAGATATGATACGGCAATTCCATAAAAGTAAATGCACAAGCAAATCTGGTCATCTTAAATCTGGTCATCTTAAGTTTCCTAATAAAAATATCATAGCAATATCATGAGCATTAAATTTGCTGATACGACAGGAGAGAGAAGAGGGATTTTATGGGATGTGAGAGGAGTGTTATCACCATGACACTCTTTCGGCTCGCTTACTTTAATAACTGTGCAATGACACTCCCTACTGAAACTGACCTTAGTTAATTCTAATTAGCATAACATGGTTAAGACATGGAAGATCGATGAGGTAGAAACCCAGCGATATGTTTTTGTCCCTCGCCTCTGTGGACAGCATGCACAAAGGAGTCAAAAGCTGCCAGGCACCAACCCTCCTGGAGATGCACAGCACAGCTGCACAGGACACAGCGATTGCTCTAAATGGGACAGGTGGGGATCAACAGAGTTTGGTAAATCGTGCAGCACCAGGTTTGGTAAATCATGCAGAACCAAGTTGGGTAGATCATGAAGCAGCCAAGTTAAAATACAGTCCTCTCCTTTTCTTTTCAGACGTGAAAACTGAAAAGCATGCAACTTCCATGTGATCTCCCAGATTCCCAGCACAAAGAATGAACATGGGCCATGATCATAACTCATAACATAACCTGATCTTATTTTTGTCAAACCAAAACCTCGTTAATTCGCGAACCTCACTGTCCAAATAGCCCTAATAATGGCCGGTATAAAGACAAGTAGCGCTACAAGATGGCGATAAGATTCTTCCCATCTCTGCTACTTCCTCCTGTCATGTTTTATGTTTTGATTAGAGCAACTCCAATGATAGCCTCTAAATCAGACCATCTAAATACTAAATGAAGGGCTGCCTCTATTTTGTAGGGATTTCTAGATTTGCTTCAACTCCAACAATAGCCTTTAGTTTTTACTTATAATATAAGGCTCCCTAGAGACCCCATATAAATGGAGGGTGAATGGAGGGTGAAGGAAGGGATTTGGAGACCTCCCAAAAATAGAAGGCCTGGTAGAGGGTCTGCTGGAGTGCATCTTTTTAGTTTCTCTCTATAAACTGGGGCTGTTTAGAGAGTCTGCTAAAGTTGCTTTTACATGTAGTCATCACATTTAAACTCTAAATGCCAATCTCTGAATATTTTAAATGAACACTTGAGAAAGGTATGGCCAGATTGGCTTCCAAATATGCTTCATACTATTAATCAATGATCAAACTAACGGCTTCGCAACCATGTCAATATCCTAATCAACAACTTAAGGGAGTAGATTAGAGAGGGAGAGGGAGAGGGAGAGGGAGGGAGGGATTTGCTGCTTTCAAAATACTGAATGAAAACCATAACGAGAATGACACATCTAGCATCTCAGACAAAAGAGTTGGAACAGACTAGCAGGAATGCAGGATGTACTAAACCATCCATTTCATGGAAGGAAATATCATAAACACTTCTATTACATAACCAAAGCCTCACGCGCAGGAGATGATGAGGTTCAAGGCCCATCACCATTCACCAAAAGCCTGGGAAGTAACGGGCTATTCACTTGACGAGCCAGCTATATAGGCTAAACCGCTAAAGAAGATAGGTCAAGCCAGTGCTATATATAGGCAACAATATAGCATCATAACTAGGGAAAACAAAAGATTTTGGCAAAGGAGCCACCATGTAAAAGATTTCCTACTTCCGAACACGAAAAAGTTCTGACCTATTAACAAGATGTTTCTGCAGAAACCTGTCTGCGTAAGATGGATACTTCTCTTTTATGTATGCCTGGAGACACTTGCGGTATGAGAAATCCTCCCAATCGCCGTTTGTTCTAACAACAAAGAGGCATCTTGAAAACCTGAACTCATGGTGCCTGTCAACCTTTTCAAGAAGGATCCAAGTTAAGAAATAATAGCATGTTAAGTTGTAAGAGCACACAGGAGAAAACGCAGTTATCATGAGCGCAGTATGCAGCGGAAGTATCACATGTCACAGAAAATCCAAAGTTGCTTCACCATAGTTTTCATCCTAACCACTTGGTGTTTATGATGCAAGAATGATCAGTTTCACTTATATCAAATCCTCCGGCAGGAGCAGTAAGTCAATTCTACCCAATAACTCTCTCTCAATCTTATATTAAGTAAAACCTTTAATGTAGCGCAATTTCTCAACTTTGGATTTTAACTATGAGATCACAAGGGGCGCAACAGAAGTGTAACACCCCAAACTAAATTCTATGGAGGACTGACGAAAATCTTATATGCCTTTTCAATTGCTACAAAGAATCAGCTATACAGTACACAGATGATAGGCACAGAAGGGAAAAATAAAGATGGAAGTTTGGCAGCAATTTCTGGTAGGCGGTCAATGGTTTTTTCTAACCAATACCAACTTATAAATGCTAAAGACTGAAATATTGAAGAAAGCTGGTACCTAACTCATGGTATCCTTCTGTTTGTAAAAAAAGAAGGCATTACAAATGACCAATATAAGTCCGTGACACAAAATAGGTCTCCAAATCCTCACAAATAAGGGTCAAGCGTGTTTGCTTTTTTGATTACTATGAATGACATAGCAAGAGGGGAACGCAATGGGATTGATGAAACGAAGCTATGTGAGAAATACTATAAAGAGCTAAAGAGATTTAAGAAGGGCAAGAGTGCTTTAAGCATAGAATATTCAGAATGACAGCTTGCAGCTTGATAAGTTTGTGGTTAAAATGCACAAGTGGTGGTTGACTTAGCTCGTTGAAGCTAATCAACTTAGTTCAGAAAGCCATCATTGCTTTGTGGAACCTCGACTGATTGCACTCTTTTCTGAGGCCAGCCCAGAGAAAAAGCGGTAGGTCACCCCTGTTTGGATAAGCTAGAGATTGTGGAAGCTAGCTTGTAGATTGTGGGGTAAAAGCTAGATCAAAAGCCGGCCTGTTTGGATCAACTAGAGCTCTTAAAACCCCCAATGCACAAGGTGGTAAAAGCTAGGGAGAGGTAGCTTGTGGCATTGTAAAATCTGGACCAAAAGTTCGCCTGTTTGGATCAGCTAGAGGTTTTAAAAGCCACAATCCACAATCTCTAGCTGATCCAAACAGGGCTTCCAAGGGCATGCAAATGCGAACATATCAGAAGTTAATAATAACCATCTACAAGTGCAACAAATAAATGGAGCATATTGAGATATCAATGTCCAAGCAGGTCGGTCAAGGCAGCAGATTCTAATTATTAGGCTCAGTGGAAATCCTCTATGAACTCAAACTAAGTAGTGCAAATAGCCAAATAGTTAGCTTTTTAGTAGTTCTAACAACAAATAATAACAAAATTCCTAGGTAAAACGCATTTGTGGGCACAAAGGGAAAGAAAGTCTGGAAGGTAACAGGAACACAAGGAAATAACTTGTTTGAGGAGCTAGCGTCCATTTGGTAAATTAGGTTAGGTAATATACTCACCATGATACCATCAATCCCACAACCAATCTTCTCTTCTGCACGAGGATGGTAGGAAAGAAGCTTTTCTACTACAACCTTTTCATCATTTGGGCTTAGAAATCCACCATTTCCATACCTGCTGTAACATAACATTGTCAGTAAGGCCAACAATTGTCCAATTGATGCAAGTTATAACACAGTACATCCTCACAAATTGGAAGTTTTACAGAATACTATATATTTAGGGCAGCTCAACATTGGGGTATTTTGCACGGTATAATCAAGAGCATATAACAATCCTAGTAAAGTTTCTGTTTTACCTTAGGATGTTAATTTGGTATCATATCCAAAATAGAAAGATACAACTGCATCTATTTTTTCTTTAACAACTACACCTGATAAGCAAACACAATGGCTAACTTCACGAGTGTCAACTTATTAGCTATAGCCCAGCTCATGGTTCTTAAGGCGCTATGGCGACTCGTGGCGACCTACCCCCCTCACAACGCCTAGGCGTATAAGGCGCGTGGCAAGGCGACGCCATAGACATATCCTAAACATACAATGACAGTAAAATTTAGTAGCATTAGTTCAATACATCAGTCCACAAGCTTAGAGTCTAGTGGGCATGATTAATAGGTCCTAGTCCACAGTTTTGGACCATATTACAGAATATAAGACAATAAGTAGCGCACATGGCAAAAGCAGCATGCATTAGTCTAAATCTCTAACTCCCATCTCTCAGCTCTCAGTATCCATCATCAAAAAATGGCAGACAGAGCCACGCACTACTCAAGCAAGCAGTAGAGGCATAGAGCAGAGCAAGCAAAAGCAGTAGAGTTGAGGAAACTAGGGAAGGGAAGCACAACCAGCAGAGCAGAGGGAAGGGAAGACCGGAGATTGAAGATGAATTACTTGGCCATTGCAGTCTTGCAGAGGGCCGTACGAGGCCGCGGACCAGCAGAGGAGGGGCACAGAGACCCGTGCGGGGCTGCACAGGTCCTTGCAGACAGGCAGCAGGCGGAGATGCGCAGGGCTGCGTGGGTCCTCGCGGACAGGGAGATGGGTCACCGTTGCCGCCTCGCCGATGATCTTCCCCGCTGCTGTGAGTTCTTCTCCCGCCTCTCCTCTCTGTTTCCCTCTTGTGATTAAGCCAGGACTGGGCTTTGGCACTCGATTTCTCGCCCGATTCCCGCCCGCCCTCAATTTTCCACTCGATTCCCGCCCGTCCCTCGATTTCCCGCTTGCCACGCTCGATTTCCCGTGCGGTACCCATGTATGGTGCACGCCTCATCCTCCAGGACACCCATACGACGCCTTTGGACACCCAGGCGAACGCCTTGCGCCGGAGGCGCACACCATAGGCATCCTGGCAAGGCGCGCCGTTGTGGGCCCCGCCTGGTTTCAGCGGGGCAGGCGTAATTATTGCGCGGCCGAGTAACTCCTTTGGGGCTAAGGAATTACCCCTTCCTTGGAAGGTGGTTGGCCTCCTATCCTTTGGCATCCGCTGGAAGCCTTCGCGGTGGGTTGGCCAGCCGCTGCCACTGGGCCCGGGGCGGACCTCTGGGCCCACCGTCCCGCATTTTGTCCTGCGAGACGGGTATCCCCGTTCCCGTGGCGCTGACAGAGGGTGCAGCTGTGTGCTAAGGCAAATAATGGGTTCATTAAGATTAGCTAGCAAACTGTATCCTATTTAGCATGAACATAAAAAATGCAGCTAGGATTACAGTTTCCATAGCAAACTGTATCCTATTTACCAGAAGCAATCAACCAAATAAACTTTCCTTCTATTATCCGGACCAAACAAAGAGCTCCCATCGAAGCTATTTTGGACTCAAAGAACAACCAAACATCACTGGCATGGGCATTGGGCTGCCACTGCCATAGCAGCCACAACCTGATCTTAGATTGTTTACTTTGGCGCCAAACTAAGAGTTTGGATTAGATATTTGATGTAAGGGTGTGATTTGGTAGCTCTGTTTTTTTAGGGTTGGCCATATACATTGTTAGCTTTGTTTGTTCTTCATTTGATCAGACAAGAATAGATCTAACCCCTCCCCATGTTCCCCATCCCAGCCTATGTCATATGTCATCCATAGCAACCAATGGTGCCTGATTGACCTCTCGGCGGTGTTTACCCCATCATTAACTCAGTGATACACGGCCATACTGGCATTCAACTACTTATTTGAGTAATGACAGACTTTTGTCAGCATTGCAGTGGCTTATAATCCAAAGTTTTAATTCAAGAGCTTGGATTCATTAAGGATACATAATTAGTGCTAAAATCTACCTTGGTCCTAAATCCTACTGTTCTAGGCTTTTCAGTTGAGGTATCAAATCTACTTGGAAAAAAACATAAAAGATTACATAAATAGTTTCAACTTATGTAGCCATTCAATATTGTGAGTAGACACTATGTCAGCATTTCATGGACCAATATCTTGTTAATAAAAGTGAAACGGCACATGTAACTATCTCAAAATCTTGATTCAAGCCGTAGATTCAAATAGGTAAGTGTGTATCATTCAACAACTTCTATTGATATTGTGAATAAATGAATATGCCCTACAAGTCTCCAACAACTTTCTAACATCACCATGCTATGTTTACATGATTGCCTACTGTTCCACCACACAAGTGCAACACAGAGGCCCAGTCGATTAGTCACCTCATCGCTAATGATGCTGTGTACTGCCATGAGTACACATGAGTTATCAGGGATCCTTCTGATTGATGCACGAACTGCTCAATGTGCGCCCTACTGGCAGCCACTGCTATCTAGTCCTCTAATAGGGCCATCAACGCTGCTCCCTCATTGTCTTGAGTAGTATCATCGAGGGGCTTAATGCGGAACAAGTGCTTGCACAGTGACCCTTGCCAAACTATTTGACGTAGTTAAATCAAAGGCTGATACAATACTATTCTACCATCTCCTTAATATTCAGCCACTTGAAAACCCTCCAAGGTGGACTGCTCTAGGATTGTTTGGCTCCACGTGGGGTTTCGCCACTGCCTACAGCTTCTATAGGCTCTAGCAAAAGCAGGGCCCTTATCAACTTAGGGCAGTAATGTTGACTAAAAGAATGGAGTAGTTGTGCTGGATGACAGCATGCCAATGACTCCCTTTTGTGTGGCACCATTCAGATGCTCTAGTACTCCAGAAATGTAGATATTGACCTGTTGGTCCTCATCCAGCTTATTCACTCTTGCTACTAAGGTAGGAACTGTTGGGTCTAGTTCTACACCGTGCCGGTATAATACAGCACTGCAAACTCTCTAGTGGGTTGCTACATGGCTTACAGCTGAACCGGACATTATTTTTTTTAATAAGATAACAGGACATTAAATTGATTGAAGAAGGTCACACAGTCCATTGCTCCATCTTCCATGGCTAGGCGCATATACACCTACTGGGCAACCTCAGTTACAAGGTAGGGCGAGCCAAATATTCTCATTCAGGAGTACTGCCATGCGAAAAAACTGATGGCTGCTGTTCATTCATGGCAAAGGTCTTCTTTCCAATCAAAGGTGAGGAACAACTACACACCGAGCAATTACTTACCTTGGTGGCAAAGGCAGCCAGAAAGTTCGACAAGAACCAGCAAGTCAACATCTACACCATCAGAATAATAGTGCCTCAGAAAACAGATGTGGGCTCCTAGCACCCAAAGATGCGTGAGTCAGCCATGAGCTTGGTTTATGCTTACATGCATCGGAACAACATTTTGTTGAGATCACACAACAGAGACATCAACAAGCTAACACCTAGTACGACTACTTCACGCTATTTGTTGGCTGCAATACCCACATCTTATGTGTCTGGAAACGCTACTTCTGCTTCAGGAGCTGTATGAGGAGCTGCCAACCATTGATGAACCAAGCAAGCCAAGGAGCCTAGATCTAGCTCTCAAAGATCTTCAGGCAACTAGAGAGATGGTGGAATATCATTTGCTCAACCTTCGCTTTAACTATGATGACAGCTCATGATGATGATGGGGGCGCAGCATTGGTAGCCCTGTCCAATGACAACAAGGATCCTACCAGCATTGGGGAAGAAGGCTTGAAGCTCTTGTGGACTAGGGGCAACACATAATGTCCTAAGCGAAGAAGTGATGTCATCCCAGAGAGCAGAGAAGCAGCCGCTCTCCCATCCCCTCAGCCACACACTGCTAATTTATCTTAATTAGGATGAGACTTTTTAATTAGGAAGTTTATCTGTTTCAGTTACGAAAGTGCTATCCCTAAATATAAGCATAAGGCGGAGGGTCATGGTTGGTTAAGAAATGAATAGAAAAGGTTCGTCTCTTTCTATGCCACTGCCCTTCCCTAGCCGCATGCCCACCCACCCCACCTTGCACTGCGTTCTTCAGCTGCATGTCGTGAAGCCCTACCTCTCACCTCATAAAGCTACAACCTCCTCACCAGCGCTCCGACAATCTAGCCCCTAACAACAGCAAAGTGTTGTAAAGTAACTCAAAACTTCAATAGCCAGGAAAACCCAAGAACTACGAGGTCATCTTCATTAATATTTTCGGTGTTGGTGTTACTGATTTCTAGTGTCACTCTTCTTCTATAGTTCCCAACTCAATTAACCAAATAAATAAGCATGTTTTGCTTGTGCCTTTGTGCTAGGAGCAACAGGAGAGGAGCTTGTAAGCTACATTGCTTTTGCACAGAGGCACTTTGCTGGTATCAAAGTTTCGCAATAACATAAGGCATACAACGATAAACTAATCTTCCCTTTTGGAGAATAAGTTCCGTTGTAGTACAGCAATATCTGGCAACAAATATTCTAGTACAGCTAATTTCCATATAACAGGAAACAAGTTTCAAGAAGCATGGGTTTCCATATCACAATCAGTAGTGCTTATGGAAGAAACAGGGGCAAAGCCCATTCCATAGCTTCCCCGGAACGGTTCAAGACTAGATTTGATCGCTGCTTTAGGTACTTATAGAAAGCTTCAGAGAGCACAGCTAACCACAGCACTAGTATCCCATCTCAAAACGAGAAGGTATCACCAGTCCGACAATAGCAGAGGCCACAGTTAATCTCTACAAATGAATCCTCGGTCCAAACGTGGGCCATCCATCATGCCACGTCACTCGTAACCCCTTAACCATTCGATTCGACCAACTTACGATACAGACTGTCCGATGCGGGTCGGTGTGGATCTTTCGCCCATTAAACCACAAACCCGGGCGCTACCGAATCCTTGCAAACCCGCCTCTCCGCCTACCCCACCGCTCTCGGCACCTCTGCCTGCCACGCCTCCCTTCGCCTACAGCACACGCCACTGCTCTCCGCCGAGCCCCTGCAATCTAGCCCATCATGGCCTCTTTCCCCGCCGCCCGTGCCACATATCGAGCGCATCCATGGGCATCACAACATGCAGGGCCATGAGCAGCGTTGCTGGAACTCCGCGCGTGGCCGATTCACACTCACGCCACCCCCTCCCTACCATAGCAATTACCTACTCCCCTCCCTGGTGTGCCACGGCGGACACGACTGCAACCAAATGGTCGGCCCTAGAGGTGATCACTCCACTCAGGGTCTCAGTGCTCGCGCACCCATGGCAGCCATGAAGTTTGGGGAGAGCCCTCCTGGGAGGACTGAGAAGGGCAGCGCAAGAGCAGCACGCATGGGCGGAGGCCACCAATTACAAGAGGAAAAGATGGATGTTCAGCTTCTCTGCCTCGCACGTTATCGCGTCGTGGGTAGCCATGCTCCTCCTCAACTCTCTCATTGGACAAGGCGACGGCCAAGGAGGTAAAGTCAATTACTCTCTCCTTTCACCCTTTGTCTTTACCATTTTCCAATCCATCTTGAAGAGTCAGTAGTGTGGCTCCTTGTCTGTTGGTGATAGTCAGTTTGTCACCCGCGAACCGCTACCTCAGTTGTTCGGACACACTACACATTCGAGTTCCATCACAACTTTATAGATCCAGCCATTCAGGTGCCTTGTTTTATTCTTTCCGAAAAAGAGTTCATGGTTGTTCGACTAGCAATCACAACTTCATAGATCCAACCATTCAGGTGCCTTGTTTCTGAAAAAGAGTTCATGGTTGTTAGACTAGCAATTTTTTATCTCAATATCTGTGTGTCCTCTAGTTGCTAATTTCTTTTGTATTATATAAGAGAATGGATTACATCTGTGTTGTCGTCGTCAAACTTCTGCAGATGGAGGCTCTGCTGGACTGCTCACTGCTGGCACTCTTGCTGTAGTCGAGAGTCAAGAGTCAAGACTACCTTGAATGAAGGGTATGTTAATCCTGTTGTATGTGGTATGGGGAAAATTTGGTAGTGCCCGGTGATACTTGTGTTAATGATGTGCTTTTAGAGGAGACAGTAATGCAAGAAGATCAGTTGTGCTCAATTGATTAGGTGCGTAGTGAACAAGTATAAGCTTTAAGCAAAGATAGCCAGGTTGAGTTTTCGGAAGATCAGGTTGCGGATCTTCCTCAGACAGATGTTGAATTTGGAATTCAATCAAGATGAGAACAATTGGTGAAAGGGAACCTGATGTTCCTCGTGCAGAAGCAGAGGCCATGTCAAGCTCCTGCAGGGGAAGCGAGTTAAGGAACTACCTAAGCACTTGCCCAGTTGTTTCAGTATTTACTGCATAAGGCAGAGGCAAGGTATGCCGAGAGGTTCTAAGGCTTGCAACCCAAGTAGGATAATCCAAGGTAGGAAAGGAAACATGGAAACAATGTTTTATTGCTTGCTGCTGTAGCAGCGGCCACCTAATTAAGACCATATCAACAAAATAATCCAGAGAGACCAATAAATTACAGGGGAGGTACTGTTAGTTTATTTGATAGAATGATATACATGATTTGCAAGTTCCAAACCCATCAATCTTTTGCCACCATATATTGAAAAGTAATTCCTGGAGTGATGGTACCATTTTTCTATGATAAAAAGAGGACACAAAGAAGTGGTGACCAATATTTACTAACATTAGAATTGAGAATCATAGGCGACACTGTGTGCATATTTTTCTGTTCATTCAATACCTGTGCATGCCAAAACCATATGCTCATCACCTATCTTGCGATAAATAAAACACTTGGATGTTCTGTTGGTCTGAGTATATTCTAATTTTCAGAGGAATTTACTTGGTGGCATGCTGCATCTTTAGATAGCAAAAAATCAGAAAAGCACAACTCATATTTAGAAAATTTAGTATAGCACTAACTTGCAAGTTGCAGCTTTAAAGAATACTAATGGGGTTTGTGGTCAATATGTGAATAGTTTGTTTGCTGATTGTTTGAGTATACCCTAATTTAGTTTCTCCCATAGGTTGAAATTTGCAAGTTCAAAGACTAAGTCATTATACTTTGCCTATTCGACACTTTTAGTTGGCATTACCAAAAGGCTGATGACACATTTACCAGTCACATGATGATACATAGTCAAATAGTAGACAAATATAATCTTCCAATATATATAAGTCTGTCCTAATGGGTAGGCATGTTTTTTCCATGACTATTTCAATTGATTATATATTTTCTTCCAAATGATCATCATTAATGTATTCTTTTCTCCTGTTTCAGATCATCATCATAAAAATGTGTGTTGTATATTTAAAACATATATACTACACATATCAGTATAAGCAGGAGAGTATGATCTACTTGTAGCATTGATTGAGATATTAGACCACTAAGGTATATTTATGTTCTACAAAGCGTCAATATCTCTTGTTCCACTTCTAGCATTATTATTGTTTATTTATTTTGCCATTTGCTTGTTCTCTGTCACAACAGCTGAGTTTCATAGTTGATGTCCAGATAAGCATGATCCAAAAATCAGATGGAGGAATTATCTGAAATTTTTGGGCCAAATCATTCTAACATATTTTATATTCTGTATGAACTGATATTACAACCAAATCTGAACTATTTGTAATCTATATTTCTATGCCCACCAGGTGATTCATCAAAATGCACATCTCAAGAAGCTCTGAACAAAGTAAAAAAAAAAACAGATTGTCGGTCACATTGGCCTATGGTTATCACAATGCTAGAACAAGCTCGGTTTTATCTGCCTGGCTGTTCTGCCACTGAATGAACTATCTAGAGTTCTAAACAGTCAAACATTTGCTCTGAGCTTAAGCATAATAGAAAGACCATGAGGATTCATAGGCACGTCAGATCAAATTCAGTCCCCATTTAGTTTTGGTCTTAAAAATTCTACATTTTCAGGACATGACAACAAGCCATCGCTGCGAGCAGTTGGTGCATACCTACTCTTTGGTCAATTTGTGCAAGCTATAAACATCTGCTGCGAAGCCAAGGCAAATATTATTTTTGGCAGTAGTGGGGTATATTGTTCGCGCAAACAATACATGCTGATATGTCAGCCACTGGTAGAAAATAAATAAAACGGGCAGCTCTCAGCGTCATAGAATGCTTGCAAAGTTCAGACACGGGAGATATCCACTTTTGGGCTCGGATGCGATAATTTGTATAAATGACGCTATGATATGTAAATGTGCTGCATACTTAAAAGTTATTTCATTATACATCTGGCCCATATCCTTAAGCATGAGAAACGAATCTGAAAATCGGTGAGCTTCAATCCTCTCACTGACACTATAAATCTGGCCATGGGAACATATTAAACCTAGGCCATATGCTCATATTTGCACATGGGCTAATGGCTGTCTGCAAGAGCGCAACAAGGCCGCCGAATGCCAACTTCAGAGATTATCACTACAGTTCACTTCTCTTGCTGTGTCTCCATAAAATTCAAACGCTAATGGACCTCACACAAAGTCACCACTAGCCAGCTCAAAGATGGCGCGGCAACGCCTTGCCTAGAGTTTTCTAGTCGTAACACTAGCATCCCATATCAAAGCGAGAAGGTATCACCAGTCTTAGTGTCTGACGATAGCAGAGGCCACAGCTCATATATACTCTACGAATGTGTCCAACACCAGTTGTGAGTCTTTCCATGTGAACATCTAATAACGCACACATAGACTAAATCCGAATCCCCAAATCACAGCGCAGAGAACTGCTAACAAACAAACGGCAATCCCATTTATCATCTGCGAAGGCCCTCAAGAGAAATGCCATGGAACCGAGGCTGACCTGCGGGAGTGGAGGATGTCCTTGACGAGCTCCACGACGGGCTCGACGTCGCGGAGGATCTCCGCCTCGGCCTCCTCCCACGGATCGGTTTCCTCCGCAGCGGAGGGCTCGTCGGCGGTGGGGAGGCCGCAGAGCTTCCGGTGGATGCGGAGCGAGAGAGCTGGCACGGTGGCGACGGCGGCAGGCGGGAGGCCCCCGCGGAGGAGGCGCGTGGCGGCCCGGGCGAGGGCGGCGGCCAAGGCCATGTTTGCTTCTCGGTGCGGCGGCGACAATGGAGGAGAGGAACGACGCACGGAGCAGGGGTTCTCCGGGGGCGATTCGGAAAATGAAAGTTGGGCCGCAGATTACATTGGGCTTGAACTTGTGCCGTACAAAAGTTGGGTCAAAATTTGTGCAATAATTTTTTTTCACAAAGTTTCTTTACGCTTAATTGGAAAATTGTCTATTTGCCTAAAGTTTATTTTTTATAAAATATGAGGAAAAAAGTTACTACCTCCGTCTTAAAATATAATAATTTTTAAATTTAGCCAAAGTCAAATATTTTTATTTTCGACCAACAATATTTTCAAAAATAATTAATTTTAAATAGAAAAAATTATAGTTGATTTCATTTTGAATCAATTAATATTATTTTTATATTATCGATCTTTATAATTTTTGTACTATCTATAATCAGAATTTAAAAGGTTTGACATGAAAAAAATCTAAAATAACGAGAGGGAGTACTTCTTATACCGTGACTATCTTTTCAAAATAAAGATGAGCGCCGATAGATTAAAGTCATCAAAGCACTACAATGTTTGAGCACCAACCAATTGCTCGATACAATTTGGGACAGCCACACCATCCACTAGTTATCTCATGCTGACTTAAACTGTAGCCACAACTGCTTTTGCTCAAAGTCAACTTTTTTCTAGTACAAATCCAAAAGCACTTTTCCTCCCTGCTTTTTGGCTTTTGGGTAAAAAATTACCCACCTACCACTGTTAATCAAAAACAGTTCGCTTCTATTCCCCTCCGTCTCCTTCCCCTATGCGCCCCCGACCATCCCCATCGCACGCGCCTATTCGCTGCTCCGCCTAGGGTTTGGGCGCCACCGGCCCTTGGCCCGCCGCCACCCCTCCGGCCGGTCGTTCGCCGCCGGATCGGCCCCGTCCCACGCCTCCTGCCATTCAGGCCGCGCCGCTGGCCGTGAGCCACAGGATTGGAGCTGCCGGACCGGCCACGCCCCGCCCTTCGGCCGTGAGCCGCAGGACCGGCCCCGCCCCGCTCCTCCGACCGTGAGTTGCACGATCGACGCCCGACGCCGCCCTGCACCGCGCCCTTCATTGCTGGAAGCCCGACGCCCGCCCGATGCAGGTTTGGTCCCATTAGCAAATCCCTGCTCCCTTCCATTGGTGGTCTGTTGTTATTTCTGAAATTGGTAGGGTCGTGGAACGGTAGTATCATCTTGTCATTGAAATTGGTAGTATCATCTTGCAAATTGATTGAATAAAACTTTATTTGGTTCAAGAATGGGTGACAATGCAGATTGGGCTGATGGCTTTGTAAGGCATTTGTTTGATGTCTGCAAAGAAGAGATAGAAGCTGGGAATAGGTCGATGGGAATTCTCACTTCTATCGGTTGGAAGAACGTTGTATTACTATTTGCATTACTAACTTAGTTTTATAGGAAAATATTATCTCGTCGGCTCGAATAGGGTATCTTGCACCTTACAAAGGAACCACATACCATATACCAGAATTTTGCCATCGTTCAGGACCTCCTCAAGGAAAGTACGAGATGTTCAATTTATTGCATTTATCCCTTCAAAATGTTATCGAAATGTCTTTTGGAGTCTTGAAGCAAAAGTAGCGTATTTTGAAGGGCATCCCAAGTTTCTCACCTACTAGTCAGAAGCACATCATCATGGCTTGGCTTGCTTTGCATAACTTTACCCGTGATAGCAATTTACGTGATAAAAAGTTTGAGAGATGTGACGATGATAAAGAGTACTTACTACAAAGTGGCACGATAGAAGATGAGAGTCAAGATGTGAAGAATGATGGCACCATGAACATCATTCGTACTAGAATAGCTGATGCTTTGGTTAGTGCAAGAGGATGATAGTTATGTTGAGAGATGCCATTATTGTAAGAATCATTTATGCTTTGTCCTATTTATGTGAACCATATCACTTCGATGGGTGAAAAATTTATAATTTTTTCTTTCCAAATTAGCCATTTAAATAAAATAAGAGAACAAATTAGATTTTTATGATTAATTTGCATATAAACAGTGTCATAAGCCTTTAGGGACATTACAGGTATTTCTTCTACAACCGATAGTTTCACAGCAGCTCTAACCAAATGTCTTTTAGCTTTTTCCACAGCTGCTTTCCCACAACAGCTTTTCCACAACCCACAGCTCACAGCAGCTTTTCCAAAAGTTACGGCTTAACCAAACACATCTTTTTAGATCCTTTGGTTGGGCTTTTGGCTTTTGGACGCAAAAGCCACAGCCAAAAGCCTAACCAAAGGCACCCTAAGTCGTGGGTTTAATTAACTTTATCTGGAGCCCTCTTTACATGTGCCTTAAACATCTATCACTACCGCAACGATGCAAATCAAAGGAGCCATGGCCATCAATAGACCGGCAGGCCTACCCGAACAGTGGACTTATGTTGAAGGTCTTCGTATAATGGGCAAAGTCCAGTTTACACCTTTCAACTATTATGAGAGTGTGATTTTCAACCTTCAACTACAAAATCAGATAACGAGCGCCATCCAATTATCAAAACTGGACAAATTTGATCCTTAAGGTGGTTTTGTATTTTTTAAAAAAATATAAAAAATTCTAATTAGATCTAAAAATAAAAATTAATTCATTTTAAATTATAAAAATAGGAAATAGGTACCAAATTTTTTCTCAAAATGTAACATATCTACTATTGATCTATTTGAATCTTATTTATTAAAAATAATAGGCATAACTACAAGAAAAAAATACTAGGAATATATAAAAATGGATCTGAATAACTGAGAAGTAGAGTGCAAATAGATAGGTTATATTTTTAGAAAAAAATTGTACTAGTTTCATATTTTTATAATTTAAAATAAATTATTTATGTATTTTTAGTTTAAATTTGAGTATTTTAAAATTTCACTAAACAAAAAAACACCTTTGAAACCATCATAAGACCCAAATTTGCCCGTTTTGATAGTTGGATGGCCCTTATTATCCGATTTTGCAGTTGAAAGTTGAAAATCGGACTTTTGTGATAGTTCGAGTGTGTAAACTGGACTTTTACCTCCTATAATAATATGTATACAACAAAGTATTCCAGCAAGACTATAAGGCTCACACATCATCCAGCCAGCAACTCAGCGGAATTTGGGTAGATGTCCACTAGGCGGTGTTTCTTTGAATTGTACGTGCTGGTAAGCAGCTGGTAGCAACGACTGGTCAGTCAGTGGAGTCAGCAGCCATCAAAGACTCGGTGTGAGTGGCAGAAGTAATTAGGACTTATTAGGACTCGAGCGCATGGAACAATGCATGGGAGAGCTATCATCGACCATAGACTTGTTCACAAGGCCAGCGGAAGCTTCTCTTTCAGAATTTCAGGCTTCGATTCAGTCCTGCGCTCGATTGCATTGCCTGGTGGTGCTTTGTCGGCGTTGAGTTTTGACGCGGGCAACGAGCCTGGCAATGACTGCATGAGCATGAAGCCAAGCCATGGCACTGCCGGAGTGCCGGGTGGGGACGCGCAGGGCCGGAGGGAATCCATGGAGACACAAGAGAGAGCGCGTGGGATCGATCGAGTCGGAGACCAGACCAGACCAAGGGTGCATGCGGTGCGGTCTTCTTCAAGCTGGCAGCACAAGTACGCTAGCTGCCGGTCGTCGACGGTGAGGAGAGAAAAAAAAAGGGAAGGGGCATCGGATGCTAGCTAGAGTCCTTCGGTCGGCCTCCATTACATTTTTTTTATAAAACAGGAGGGGTATTCCCCCTACTGGCTATATATTAGAAAGAAGCAACAAAAGTTTCACAAAGCAAATTTAGGAAAAAAAAGGAAATGAAGAAAATCAAGAAAATTACAATAAGGCTTCTAGCCATGCTCACAAGAGGGGTTTACATCTAGGCTTTGCCCTCAGAATAACCAACCAGGGCAAATTCTCTCTTGAAGTGTGCAAGACAATTAGCTGGAAGAGGTTGCAACCCTCTGAAAATAAGATCATTGCGCTGTATCCAAATACACCAGCACATAATGATGATAACCTCCATGAAGAAGGAGACATTCAGCTGCAATTTCAAGTCTATCAGGACATCAAAAGGATCTTAGGAGAGTATCAGCAGGCCAATCGTGGCCCAGCCGGCTTGGGCAAAAGGGCACGTGAGGAAAAGATGTTGCAAAGATTCTACCACGCTGATTGTGCAGAGCACACAATTGTAATCTTGAATGACCATGTTCCTTCTTTGCAAAAGTTCTCTAGTGCTTAGTCTGTCTTTTAGGAGTAGCCAAAAAAATACATTATGTTTGTTTTGACAGACTATCTTCCAAAGCCACTTGAATGCCACATGTGCATTTCTGAACCCAGTGAGGTAAATGTAAGCTTTGGCGGGGGAATAAAGAGGAGATCCCCAAATATAAGACCAGATGTCCACTTCGGTGTAATTATTCAATGCATTGAGATCATGTGCAAGCTCAGTTAGCTGAGACAGGGCATCTGCAGAGATTGGGAGATGAAAAAGAGATGCTGGACCTGTTGCTTCCCTTGCAGATTTGAGAGAAATTGAAGTGTCTTTTGCAAAGGAAAAGAGTTCAGGGAAGTCTAACTTGGGAACCCTGTGCAACCAGAGGTCTTCCCAGAATAGACAGCTTGCACCATCATTAACATTCACCATGGCCATCCCTTTGAATGAATCTAGTAATTTGAGTAAATCTCTCCACCAAAAGGAACCAACTTTCTTGGCAGAGAGCAAAGACCCATTACTATAATGTTTCTCCCAGATCAATTTTACCCATGGCACATCCATTCTGTTAAAGAATTTATGCAGGTGTTTGATCAAAAGAGCTTCATTTAGTGTTCTGAGGTTGAGCACACCCAGTCCACCTTCTCTTTTAGGAAGGGTTACCAAATCCCATGCTGCTTTGAGTGGATTTTTAGCATTAATATCAGAGCCACGCCAGAGATAGTGCTTTCTGTACTTGTCCACTTGCTTTATCACTGTTTTATGGAGCTGAAAAGTACACATGAAGAACATAGGCAGGGCCGTGAAAATGGAATTAGTCACTTCAAGATGTCCAGCTTGTGAAAGCAAAATAGAAGTTGATGCAAGACGTCTTTCACATCTGCTGACCATAGGTAAAAAGTCTACAACCTTTGGTTTAGTGAGCCCAAGAGGCAACCCCAAGTATGTGAAAGGCAAGGTTCCCATAGAGCAACCGAAAGACTGGGCAAGGGAGGCCGCTCTGTTGTCTAACATATTGATTGGAACCAGCATGGACTTAGCAAAGTTAACCTTGAGACCAATTGAGCTAGAGAATCCGTGGAGTAGATTCTTCAATTGGGCTAATTGATTATCATCTCCTTCCATAATTATGAGAGTATCATCTGCATATTGTAAGATGAGGAAGTCTTGTGAGTGTTGAAGGGGAATAGGGAGCTGTAGATTACCAAGTACCCTTTCATGGTTAAGCAAGCTTTGTAGTAGATCAACTGCCAGGACAAATAAGAGTGGTGAGTGTTGACGGCCATTATTCGACCATCGTCCGTCAACATCTCGGGAATAATTCAGAGTTTTGCATTATGTTCCATGCATATTTTATTTAAACTAATAAAATTCCACAAGTTTTGGATGAAGTGTCAATACAGGAGCAAGTGTACCAAAGATGCGCCGTTTTGGGAGAAATCCCACGCCAGCCGGCCTCCCCTAGGCCGGCCGGTGTCCCCCCTCATCTAGCCACGTCATCGATCCAGGAGTCAACAAACACACCTAGGAGGATCATGCATTGCGCACTTGAAGTCGGTTTGATCCGAGGACTCGAAAGGCTTCACACATAGATTCAAGGGCCCGCCTGCATGTCTGAAATGATTGCTTAACTAAAAAGCAACTGTTACCGACCTCAGGAGGCAATTAGGAGCGTCCACGAGGAGGTCGGTGCCACTTGGCACCAACCCCAGGCCGGCCGGCCTAGGAGAGGCCAGCCGGCCCCACCTGGCGGCCACTGATGCCCAGTCTTTGCGTGGAAGCTAAGCAACTGTCAAGGCTGCGTAATCTTGACGCTTTTCACCGGTTACCGACCTTCACTAGCTATAAATAGGCCTCCCATCCTCACTTGTAAGACACACACTCAGAAGGAGTTCTCTCTTCACTCAGTTCTAGAGTTAGGTTTAGTAGTCTGGGAGTTAGAGTCGAGTCGAGCTTGTCTCGGGATTCCGAAGTCGTCCTCGGAAGTTTGGTATAAGCTCTTGTATCCTTCCTTTGACTTTATCAATATAAGTTATCTTCTTTATCTTAGCGAGTCAGCTTTACCTTCCGCTTTTATTTATTTATTTCCAAGCTCTTGCTTGTGTGCGGAAGTTTTATCCTTTAGCTTAGGCTTTGTTCTAGTCTTAGTCCGTCGGGACCTTATCTTGCGGGTTTTCTCGCCCGGACTAGGGGGCTCAAGTCAGTTCCCTAGGTTGAGGGGGATTTCTCATGAAGGCCTCAGGGGAAATCCTAACACCAAGTGCAGACGTGGTGTCTGACTTAGTGTTAGCTAGAAAGCGTGTTCCACCCCACGGAACTGATGTGGTAGGTGGCAGGTGGTGATAGCCTTGTCTGTCCCTTGTAGTCCATCACGTTCGGGTGTTTTCATAGCGGTAGATGTTGGCCGAGTTGGACGCCCCATTTCTCCCTCAGTCCGTGGTCCTTCCGCCCCAGCCGCCGAAGTAAGCTCCGTTCTCCCGATAGCTAGGTTAGTTCAGGTTTAGGTTAGAGAGGCTAGCTCGTTAGTTTAAAAGTGTTTTAGGAGTCTTTCTCGCTCGTTGTCCTCCTAGTTACTTACCACTCTAAGGTAGAGTCTCCTGTGTGTCGCTCGGTCATCACCTGGCAATTTATCCTATCTTTTATCTGGCTTACCCCTGTTATCTAGCTGGTGATTATTCCCAGTAAAGTTTACCATCCATTCAATCGATACTCTTTAGACCAAAATGCTTCCCCGTGGAAAATCGATACCCTGGAATACTCCAAGGTGAAGTGCTACAGCGGTGTATTCTGTGCGCTTGTGGAATCTCTATTCTATTGGGCATAAGAAATGCCAACAAGCATTTCTGGCGCCGTTGCCGGAGAAGCAATTTGGTGCTAAGATACCGTTGAATCGTTTGGTAAATTTTTGCTGCTTTATTCATCTTAGAAAAGGCTTAACTTAGGAGGGAGTTCGTCAACGTCTGTCTTCACCATGGTTCAGAAGACACTCCGTCAGTACTCGGCCCCATCCACCAGTCATATCCCTACTTGTTTGGACAACACCCAAGGCACTAATGGCTTCGAGCTGAAGACTGGACTTATCAACATGGTCCAAGCTAGCCCTTTCTGTGGGAAGGCAACCGAAGATGCTAACGCTCACCTCCAGAACTTCATGGAAGTGAGTAGGACAATCAACCCTAAAGGCACTACATTGGATAACATTTGCCTTCGTTTGTTCCCATTCTCTTTGCTGGGAAAAAGCAAAGACGTGGTTCTACACCAACAACGCAGACTTCACTACTTGGAATGACTGCTCCAACGCATTCCTGGCCAAGTATTTCCCAGTGGGCAAAACCAATGCCCTCAAGAATAGGATCTCGAGTTTCCAATAACTCCAGAATGAAACCATCCCGGAAGCCTGGGAAAGACTCCAGGATTACATAGCAGCATGGCCACACCATGTGGCAGAACCACCTGAATTAATCCGGCTCAAGTGTATTAACCATCACCATTAAGGCATTCTCGGTTAACCTTACACTTCAAACGGAGTAATCCACTGGTCTGTCGGGTATAACCTCCCGATACAACCACGGTGAACGGATCGAGCGCCATACACACAAACGCTCATGCGACGATGAGCCCAGAGAATACCACATTCCAGCAAATATTACAACATTAACATAAGTAAAGATTACAGACCAAGTTTTGATTTTAGAAATCAAGTACTTCAATGATCACAAATAAGTTCTTCAGAGTTTTAAGTTGCAGCGGAAAAATAAACAGCGGAAGCTACTCGACGATACATAATGTCTCGATGAAGCCCGTACGAGACATCACTCGGCCTTATCTCCGTTGGACGGGGGCGCATCCCATTCCACCGACCAACCAGGGGGAAGAATACAGGGCCAAGTCAAGCTAGCAATCATATCTTCGAAGGTCTCACCTGAAAACGAGTCACAAGCAAGGCTGAGTATACTAATACTCAGCAAGACTTACCCGAGTAGTGGAATCTACTCCACCAACTCTAGACATGCAAGGCTTTTTGGCTCAGGGGTTTGTTTTGCCGAAAAGCATCTACAAGTGGGTCCTTACTTTCAACTTTTAGCTCCAGATTCTAGTTTCATTAACCATTCTAGATAAGCAGCTATCTAAAGCATACATGGTGAAACATTAAATTTTTCATCCAACCAGTTCATTCATCATCATTGTTCCTCTTCTTACTCTGTGGGTAAAAATGGTTAAGCAGTCTCAATAGCCGTGAGAAACGGACGATTCGAATCGAATTTCTTAACCTTGCAAGGGAAACCCAAACACACGTCACGTGGTTACTCCCTAGAGTCACACGTGCAACTTTTCCCCTTTCTTTCCGGGTCGTGGATCGGGGCTACCCTCCGAGAGTACAAGAGCCCCACGCCACGGTTCGGCGCCGGGTCGTGACCACTCTCTGCACTCGCCATATGCACATGGGACCGAAGTTCAAAGGGTAGGATGCCGTCCCCTTGCCGGGCCAATCAGGTACTTAAGCTTACCGATTCCCATAATCTCGGCATGTGTTTAGTACGTTCAAAGACTTAACCATCACTACCACACCCTGCGGCCTTAGCATTTTTCACTAGACAGACGGGCCTCGATCGTAACCATCGTTACATAACCCGTCCGTGTCCTTATGATTGCAGCGTGTAGTAGTCATTCAACTCCTATTTTCTCGCGAGTGACAGGAAATCACTCGACTTTTACCGGAGTCCTATTAGCACAGCATTCTATCGAACCTTACGTCTAGTTTTCAAGCAAGGGTTCCTAACATCATGCAACTAAGTTTTCATTCAACTCCTATAAACTTAATGCGCAAGCAAAGAGTAATGAGTTGCATAATTTCGGAAAGAATGGGTTATGCTCCGGGGCTTGCCTTCGCAGTTCGCTTGGGGATCTTCCGAACTTGGGCTCGGGTCTTCAAGAGCTTCAGTTAGATTCGCTTGAGCTTCACGCTGCTCACTCTCGGACGCGGGCACCAGTTCGTAAGTTCCATCGGCGAGAGTCGTCGATTCTACATGAATGCACAAGTTTAAGTCGTGGTAATGGTGCTTGATTACGATTTGAGAGTAATTACTACAATGGATAGTTTCTGGTCATGAAATTTTGGATTTAGGCACATCAAGGAAAGATGTGCTTACTGTAAAATGTTCAGCCAATTTTATGTAACAGATTAATTATGAAAAATACATTACATAGTCGCTGTTAGATCCTTGTTCTTTTTGTACAGAACAATTGGTGCAACAAATGAGTCTAAGATTTTTACAGAGCTTTCACTTAAGCATGCAGAAGCTACTGTAATTTTTGTAGGATTTATCATGCAGTATTTAGAGCATAGAAAATATGACATTCTACACCTAGGCTATTCAAGGATTCATTTTTACAGGACCCTACACAGGGTTTTTGTCCCTGGAACTTTTTACACAGCAACCTCTACCAAAGTGTACCTCCCAGTAAACATTTGAGAATTTTCCAAGATAAGATACTATTTTCTGGATTTAATGTATGTTATTAGCACACATATCCAATAAATAGGTTACTGTGAGATAAAAAGTCTCCTAATTTTTCTCTGGCTTCTAGGTATCAATATATTAGCATAGAAAAAGTTTCATTGGGTGATTCGCCACCTAACTGCAGGGATAAAACATTCTACTTAAACATGGTATGAAACTAAGTTTAATAAACAGTACAGCTAGAGTTGGAATTTGGGCCTGATCTTTTTACACAGTCCTAAACATCAAGCAACTAACTTACTGCCCAAAATTTAGGGTCAGCATTGCTCTACAACAGTGGGTCCAAAATAAGTCCATTAAAGCTTCTATTTAATGTAGAGCAAAATATGTTGAGATTCTGAGAAACTTTCTGTAACAAAAGTGGTAGAGTTTGTTCTAAGGATTCCAGAACAGTTGTGTTTTCATTTTTCTGAATTTTCTACGATTTTATTCGAATTTCACAAGTTCACTGAATTTGAATCTAGATTTGAAACTTTCTTTTACAATTAGGTCCTTGAATCTTACGCGCAGACCCTTCTAAAGATTTAAATTCTTGCAATTGGGTCCTCGGGCGGCTCGGGTACGGCGGCCGGCCGAAATTCCGGCGAGGGGGCTCGCCGGCGGCGAGGGCGAGGGTCGGGGAAGGTTCAGGGGTACAAGGGCTACCTTGTGGGGGTGTTGTTCAGGTGGGGGACGGCCGGGAAGGGCTCGCCGGCGTTGGAGCAGAGGCGGCGGCGGCGCGGCACGCGTCGACGGCGGTGCTCCGGCGGGCTTGGGGCGGTGTGGTCCGGTCGGCGAGCTTCAGTGGCGCGTGGGGAAGCTGCTCAGGGGCTCGGCTTGGACGGAGGGGGTCGGGGTCGTGCTGTCCACGGCGAGCAGGGGCGGCGGCAGCGCGGGCGGCGGCGCTCCGGTGGCTCTGGGCGGCGTTGGGCGGGTCGGCGAGCTTCAGTGGGGTGATGTAGTGGTGGCTGGTGGCTTAGTTTGGACAGTGGGCGGCGGCGGAGGGCTGTCCACGGGCGGGCGGTGCTCGGCGGCGGCAATGGCGACGGCGAGGGCGTTCAGGGTGCTGGGGCTCGCGCGCGTGGCCGGGCGGGGCTTTTATAGGGGCCGAAGGGGGCGCGGAGAGGCCTGGGCAGCGCGCGGGGCGGGGGCACGGCACAACGCGCACTGGGCGCGGCGGGCGGCGGCAGAACGCCGGCGCCACGTGCGGCAGCGCGGGCGCGGTGACTGGGCGGCCGGAGATATGGCGTGGGCGCGGTGGGATAGCGCCGGGCGTGGAGTGGTGAAGCAGCAGCGGCAGCGGCTCGGGCGGAGGGCGGGTGCGGCGACTGGCGGGGCGCGGGGGCCGGGGCGGCACGGCGGAGCGAGGCGACTGGGCGGCCGGGCGGCGGGGCTGGACGCGGCTGCGTCGCGTGCACGCGCGGGCGTTCACGGGCCGCGCGGCATGGGGGCGGGGCAAAGCCGGCCGTGGCGGGGTGGTGCGGCGGCCACTGGCCTGGCGCCTCGCGCCGGTCAGGCGACGCCGGCCACCTGGCGCGCGGCGGTCGGGCGCGGAGGAGAGAGAGGGGGGGGGGGGCGAGGGGCCTGGATGCAAGAATTTGAAAAGTTTCAGGGGGCTAGGTGCAAACAGGGCGTTTTCTCCTCTTTCTGATTCGAATTTCAAAAACTTTTGAACACGAAAGTTGTTCAAAATAAAAAGTTCTACAACTTTGGTTTCAGGCAAAAACTCATTTGGCTTATGGTTTGAAAGTTAAATTTAAAAGTTCAAAAGTAACCAAATGTGCTCAAATTAAATTTGAATTCCAACTGAACTCGTTTTAATTCTTTCCACCCTTTCATTAGTTGGTTTAAACATAGAGTTAGGCTAATGACATTGATTTTGGAAATGTAATTACCAGGGTTGTCACACACCATGGCATGGAAGAGTGGCTGATCATTCAGAACTTCTTCCATGGCTTGAGTCAGAGAGCACAAGACCACATCGATGCAGCAGCAGGAGGAGCATTCCTCTCTCTGGATGTTGCACGGGCCAAGACACTCATAGACAAGATCGCCTCCAACCAAAGTTGGAAGGGAGATAGGCAACCAGCCCGCTCAAAAGGAGTACATCAGATCGATGGTGTAGATATGTTGGCGACCAAGATGGATCTCCTCATAAAGAAGCTAGAATCTTCGAACCAAGAGGTCAATCAGATCATGGACTCGAGGATCACATGTGAAACATGTGGTGACACCGGGCATTCGGGCGACAACTGCCCATTAACACAGGAGGATGTGAATTTCGTTGGGAACAACTTTCCCAACAATTCAGGATATCGTCCTCAACAGCAAGGGTGGAACTCCAAGCCCAACCTCCCCTTCGGTCAATAGCAAGGTAAAAATTTTAATAGCAATTTTTAGCCTTCTCTAAAAGACCTAGTTTACGGCCAAAAACAAATTAATGATAACATTAGCAAGAAATTTCAAGCTAATGATAAAATTTTGGAGTCTCTGGCCGCACAACTAGAGGGTTTTAACTCTGTTATTAAAAACCAGTTGAGCTTTAATAAAATGATAGAAACTCAAGTTGCTCAACTAACCTCATCCTGTCCTAACCCTAACACGGGGAAGCTGCCCGGGCACCCGGAAGTTAACCCAAAAGAGAAAGTGAATGCGGTGACTATGCGGGCTGGAAAGTCCACGCAGGATCCACCCCTACCACAGGATGCAGGTTCACGGCGGGAGACCGTAACTGCCAGGAATACCATTGCTGAAGACGAGGTGCAAGAGGAGGCTCACGGAAGCACCTCTGCTAAGGAAGCCCCAAGGGCTCCTCGAGAATACTATGACACAACCGCCTTACCGTTTTCGGAATGGAGAAGGAAGCCGATGGCTGATGAACAATTCGGCAAGTTTGTCGAGGTAATCAAGAAGTTGTATGTCAATATACCGCTGCTTGATGCAGTGCAGGTACCTACGTATGCCAAGTATATCAAGGATATTCTTGGAAACAAGAAGAACCTGCCGACCACCGAGGTAGTACAGCTCACAGAAGAGTGTAGCGCAGCTATACTCGATCCTCTCCCGGAGAAAAAGAAAGACCCAGGATGTCCCACCATCACATGCTCAATCGGGACTCAATACTTCAAGCACGCACTCTGCGACTTGGGGGCAAGTGTCAGCCTCATGCCTAAGGTAGTCTATGACAAACTTAATCATCATGCGCTTGCTCCTACTACCATGTGTTTGCAGCTAGCGGACCAATCAGTTCGCTACCCCGTGGGGATCGCCAAAAATATTCCGGTGAAAATCCGGAACTTTTTCGTACCCGTAGACTTCGTCGTCCTAGACATGGAAGTCGACACCAAGATCCCTCTCATCCTAGGGAGGCCATTCTTGAGCACAGCAAACACACATATCGATGTGGGAGATGGAGAAATCCAGCTCAACATCAATGGGCAGAAAGAGAAGTTCTCCTTCAAACCGAAGGTAGAACAATGTTCCCAAGTTAAGACAGTCAACCGGAAACAACAATCCGAGAAAAAGCTTGACAAAGAGCCCGAGAAAAGATGCAAGAAAAAGCCGGAGGATCTAGCCATTCCTGCCATTGAAAGCCTCATTGAGCTCGTAGAAAGCATACGAATTCGAGAGAAGGAAATCAAGGTGCATTACCAAAGAAATGCGAAGCGACGGATCCAACGTAAGAAATTTTGGAATCAGAGAAGAAAGAGGTCGAATCAGCCATGCCCACAAAGAAAGTGTGGCGTGAGAAAGTGTCACCACCGACAGCAACTCCAGCAGGTGATGACAACCAAACTCAGGAACGGAGAGTCCCGCTCCAGACTCGAAACCTGAGCTCTCGCCATGAGGTACATGGTTGTTATCCATTCTTGCATTTGCATATAGGATAGTTTAATTCTTTCAATTTTCATTTAAATCATGGCATGTTTAATTTTTTGCAAAATGCATCATTATTTTTGAACTTTTCTATAATCTTCATTGCTTAAGAAAATGAAAATTTTTTGGCCAGAATGTAGGTCAACCGGCCCCACCTAGGCCGGCCGGCCCCACATGTCATCCCCTGGCCGGGGTGCAGCTCGTGGAAGCTCCACTAATGTGCAGGGATAGGAATCATGGTGCATTGCATCAATGATCGTGCAGGTGGAGAACCAATTAACCCCATCATGGATGGTTGGCCTCTTTTGCACCGCAAACGTCCTGTCGTGCAGAAAATTCAATGAAGGGCACACGCATTAGTGGAGTAGGATGAGGAAGGGACGAGCTGGCGAAATGGGAACACGAGGGGGTGCACTGCCAGGCCGTTCGGCCCCATACAGGCCAGCCGGCCTCCTCCTGGCTGTTCCCGTCACGTCTCCACCGAATATGGCACGACTACCTACAGGTCTACGCGTAGGATGGTGCGCTGGAGCTCTGGGCACCGCTCATGGAGCCGATCGGCCTGTCCCAGGCCAGCCGGCCTGCCCCTACCACCCTGCTATAAAAGCCGAGGATCCAGACGATCTTCGATGCACCAGTAGCTCAAGTTCTTCTGGCCTTTCCCGAGCTCGAAATCCCTTCTCCCTCTCTAAGCATCTTTACTTAATTTAGCCCTTGAGCTAATTAAGTAAGGAGCTTAAGTGCTGCACCCACCAAAAACAAAATAAAATTAGTGCTAAACCTTCACTTTAGCCACAGAAAAATACCAAAAATATTTTCATTTTCATTTGAATAAATCTCTTGGCACTTGAGCGAGAACGTTTGTGGAGGTCAATCCCCCACAAGGACGACTAACGACTAACTCTTCTATTTAGTCCTTCGGGTATTTCCTTTGTGTGTGCGCTAACTTTCTGCAGGCAACATGTGGACGGCTATGAAGAATAAGCTCAAGAAGCTCAACCCCTCCAACTCTCGGCGCTCACACGGGACGGCATCCTCCAGGGATAATATGTCGGTTGACTCAAGTCACCAGGATACTGACTCCTAGGAGGTCGCATCCCCCGTAGTGCCGAGGAGCCATGTTAAGGGTTGTATCCGTGTGCTCACTTCTGCTGAACAGCTCGTGCCGCGGAACGACTACAAACGGGAGGCACTGGATCTGCTGAAGAATAAGACGTACCACCATGTCAGGATCTTCGAACCCCTCTTTTTCATAAAGACGGGTTTGAAGGCGGACATGACCCGAGCATTCAGCCACGTGGGGTGGTACAACTTCGCCGACATGATGGAACCAGGTTCGAAATTTCTCAGTGTGGAATTCCTCATGACTCTCAGTTTCGAAGAAGAAGGTAATACCACTTATATTGACTTCCGTTTCTTCGATGAGAAATTCAAATTAACGGTGAAAGAACTTAGTGTTGCTCTAGGCTTTGATAAAAAGTGCTTGATAGATCCGAGTATTTTGGCTAAAACGTATAAATATGATCAGACCACTTGGTGGAACAAAATTTATAAGGAACCTGTGAGTAGCAAGAATAGCATAGTTTCTATCCATCACCCTACTCTCAGGACGTTTGCAAAGTGGATTGGTATGGTGGTGCACCCGCGCCCCGATCTGCGCCTTTGCAGTCTAGCCGAGCTGCAGTATCTCTTTGCGATGGCAAAGAAAATAAAGCTCTCCCCAGTTATGAGCATGCTTGCTCACTGGCAGAAGATGATCGCCGGCAGGAGCCCCATTGATATGACCACCTTGGTCACGCGTATTGCTACGCATGTCAAGGCACTGGACAATGCCTAGGTCATTTTCTTGCCATGGGGGGAAGAGTACCAGGTTCAGGTAGGTGTGGAACATTTTGTGCAGGGACACATGATTCCCGAGGGGCCAGGTAACTGCTATTATGACTTACCCCGGGTACGATAGAGAGGTCGATCTGCCGTGCCCGATACTCTCTCTCTCTCTCTACTCGATGAAGAGTTACCTCTTGCAGATACAAAAAAAGAGCTAGCTCATCATAGATCGACCTCTGCATCGTACCCGGGGTAAGTCAGACACGATCGAGCACTTAGCAACAAGAACAAGCAAGGCCCTCTCACCATGCTGGAACCTCCCACATGAGCTTCGAAGAAACATACGAGTATTATACTCAGGGAGGTACGAGCACTGCTGGAGGAACGTCCGAACAAGGTGCAGCCCAAGAACCCTACTTCCCCCAAGGTATGGTCCGCAGGTTGGTCCATTGAGCTTAGCACGCTACGGGTACGAGAACCCAGTCATGCGTGGGATCACTGATCTCACAACTCGGGTCAACACCATGGGCAGCAGCAGGACCAGCTCAACATCGACCTCGCACACAACACCGAGCTCACCTAGCAAAACTGGAGTATGAACACCTCTCTACTCCATGACACCACCAGCATCTTTGCCCACTTAGGCCTCGGCCAGCATCTGCATCCACCACAGTAGCCTCAGCGTCCACCACAACAGCACTATCCGTATCCTCCTTACCCATATCCGCTGCAGCAGTAGCACGACCCTCAAAAGCAGCCACATCCACAACAGTACTATCCGTACCCACCACAATACTATCCATATCCGCCATACCCATACCAGCAGCCACCACAGGACCCAAGCCAGCAGAACTGAGCTTCATTGAAGCTTGGGGGAGCACCCAGGATTGTGCTTCATCGAAGCTTGGGGGAGTACCCAGGCAAGTCGTCCAACCCATCCTTTTCGTTCCGAGTCGCCATGCTAAAAAATGATAAATAAAATGAACTCCCAACTTATATGTGTGGAAATCCGTGCAAACTCTACCTTCAGAAATGATGAATAGTTGCTCTATTCATGTTCTGCAAGTGCCTCGTTTATAGTTTGTTACTCGCTTAGTACTTGATCTTGCTGGTAAACCCTGTTTTGGATTTGTGGGAGCACGAACATGATTTCCATGCCTAAGTTGTTGGGAAAAATTTGAGATAGTGAAACTGGTTTGAAAATGCATGCTCTAGTAGGGAACCTCTTGGAATTTCTTTGAAAATGGTTACATGGTAAAGAGTTATCCTTTGGTTTAAATGTCCTATCCAGAGCCATAAAATGTTTACCGCCATTTTAAGCTACATATGCTATCTCAAGGTACTTCGAGCCTTGTCGAACAGTGAGTCTGTCCGAGGAAAGGTACCTGTCATCTACCGATCTTTCTCCTTTGCGTACCCATTTTTCGCTAGCCTCAAAAGTCATCTGGCCTGTCGATCACCTACTCCAGGTATCGACATCCACCTTCGCCGGATACCACATCCATACGTCAGCCTAAAATCTCCACCGTGAACCCATTTATGAAAGGTCTATGCAGTCAGTCACTCCACTCGAGTATCCATCTAGATCATGAGAGTATGGGCTATCCTTAAAAAAAAGTATGAGAAAAGGAAGAAAAGAAGAAAAGAGATAGAACCCATACTCTCCAAAAATCAAAAGAGCTCAGGAGTGCAAATAAAAGACCCAAAGTATTCCAAGTGTGAGTCCATTCTCTCCCTCTCCCCTGGAAATTACATATTCCACAAGATCAGAATTTGATCGGGTACCTACCTCCTTCGAACCACTCTTCGGCTCGGCAACAAAGGTAACCAAGGTATGCGGCGCATCTCCTACCCTTAAGGTCCACATATCAGCCTTAGAGGTAGGAAGAAAATTTTCAAGTTCCGACCATGGTGAGGATTATACAACTTGAGCGTTCTTGAGAGTGCCACTAACCAAGGTATGCGGCGCATCTCCTACCCTTAAGCTCCACATATCAACCTTAGAGGTAGGAAGAAAATTTTCAAGTTCCGACCATGGTGAGGATTATACAACTTGAGCGTTCTTGAGAGTGCCACTGGGAATCTCAAAACCATTTTTTGGAAAAATTATCAAAATTCCGAGAAGGAACCTGAACAGGTAGCAGAAAAACTCCGGTGAAACTATTCAGTTTCTCAACCGCTCAAGGCGAGGGAAGAATTGTGACTAAGCGCCACAATCCAAACCAAAGTATGATCAGCATCCTCAGGTACATACGAGTATGAGTAATTTGCTATGCACAAGGTATCTTTAGGGGGTAGACATTGATGCAACTCCTGATCCACCGAGCTTAAGTATTAAGCCTTGCTTGAGGACGAGCAAGGGTTTAAGCTTGGGGGCGTGTTGATGACCATTATTCGACCATCGTCCGTCAACATCTCGGGAATAATTCAGGGTTTTGCATTATGTTCCATGCATATTATATTTAAACTAATAAAATTCCACAAGTTTTGGATGAAGCGAATATGCAGGAGCAAGTGTACAAAAGATGGGCTGGCCTGGTCTGTCAGACCCGGGGCAGCGGGACTGCACACTTGGCGTACATATTCTCATAGTAAGGGATGGCGCATGGGCCATACCTTATCATCATTGTAACAAGTCATCTAGAACTAGGACTAGTCGGACGTAAGGAAACTACCTGACAATGTACTCGGGTAGGACTCCTCAGACCGTTCCCGACTAGGACTTCCATGTAACCCTGTCCCCCCAGAATATATAAGGGCGGGCAGGGACCCCTCCAAAATACAACGTGCATATGCATAACCTCTAAGGCAATACAAACCACACAGGACATAGGGTATTACGCTCTCGATGGCCCGAACCTGTATAAACTTTGTGTTCCTTGCACCTTCGAGTTCCTGATCTAGGGAAGAGCGTACCCAATTCTGTTTTGGACTATGCAACGCGGCTTCCTCCTACGGGAGGCCCTACGGTCTAGGTCCCTCTCCAACTTGGAAGCGGTCTTAGATCTCCTACTCAAGCTCGGAGATGAGGACGCCACCGCTAGCCGGGAGGCTCCCGTTTTCGACGCCTACTCGGATTCAGATGACGAGCCCGACTCATCCGCGGTCAGTCATCTGGGTTTGAGCATTACGACTACCACACAGGGCAGATTCGTGTACTGGAAGGGCATGGAGCCCTCCGAACTACTCGATGATGATGCCCGCTTGGTAGCCACCATCCAGCAACTACCCTTTCAAAAGGGCAGACCCCTTTATCCTGTCCAGAAGAGACCTCCAAGACGTCCACCTCGACCATCCTGGCCACTGACTACTCTGGCGACTACACGCCAGAGCATGAAGTCTACATGGCTTCCATCCACGACCTCGGAGACGACGAGCCGGGCATCGAATTCGACAACGAGCTCGAGGGCAAGATCTCCACCAACCAAGACACCGCTGACGCTCCCCAGAATGAAGCTGAGGAGCAAAGGCGGGTACACAGGTGGGAGAACACCAGGAGGAACAAGCGCATGCGCAATGCTCTAGAGCGCGCCCGCAACCCACAATGGCATAGAAACCTACGCGAGGATTTTGACGCAGTGGCTGGTGAAGAATTCGTTACCCCCGTGGGTAACATCTACGAAGCTTCCTTGCTCCTGCAACAGATCGCCCAAACCGACGCAACTCACCGGATCATGCAACTTGTCAAGCAAGCCACAGTCCAGCTCGACAAGATGGACTCACTGAAATCCGTCTAGAACACCCTTTCCAGGTCGGAACGTCATGGCAGCTTTGCACCCCAGGGCAGTCATGCCATCGCGGGTCATCCCAGCCCGCGCAATAACCGGCAAGCTGAACAGGAGGTTCAACAACAAGGCCATAGGCCCAGGGGTGGGGGGTAACCCGCGGGAGGCCAAGGCCACCAGGGCAACCAGCTTCCTCCACCTCCTGGCGACTTAAGGCAGCACATCAACAGCAACCGCGACGTGCGCTCCATCAGCACCAATAGGCAGCGCGAGCGGTTGGAGAATGCTGCTCGCGACGATAGTGATCGTTTCCCAGTCTTCACGGAAAACATCACTAACCGCGAGTACCCGAGGGACTTCAAGCCTACGAACATCCCAAAGTATGACGGGAAACAAGATCCGCGGCAGTGGCTACGATGCTATTCCATGGCCATCGAAGTGTGCGGGGGCTCTAACTCGACTAAAGCCCTCTACTTCTCGATGGCCCTAGAATCAGCACCACTCACATGGCTCGAATCCATCCGACCAAAGTCCATCGACTCCTGGGAGGCCCTGAAGCAGGTCTTCGTCGACAACTTCCAGGGCTCCATGATCCCAGCAGGTACTCGTCATGACTTGTCGCAAATCAAGCAGGAGGAGAACGAGACCATGAGGTCGTACACGCGCCGCTTCTTCGACACCCGCGCCACCATCGCAAACATCGCCGACGAGGAGGTCATCCGCTACTTCCACAATAGACTGGCCACAAAGCAGACGTAACGCGAGTTTGGGAGGAACCTCCCAACTACCGTACTCGAGCTCCACGACATGATGCAGCAATGGGCAGATCAAGAGGACGAGGAGAACGAACGCTTCCCCAAGCGCAAAAATGACAAGGGAAAAAACAACAACCGCTCTGACAAGCGGAAGTCGGAGGATCAAGTGGCCAACATCGAGCGCAACCCTCGCAGCAAGAAGTCGGGCAAGCTTTAGGATCAGTACGAAAAGATCCTCAACAAGCAGTGTCTGATGCACCCGAAGGCCAAGCACACTATGTTCCAGTGCACCATCCTCCACAAAAGCCTCAATGCACCACCTCCTTCTAATGACAAGGAGAAGGACAAGGACAAGGCGGACGAGGGCACCGCCAAGTCAGGACCTCCGGGTTTCCAACATCCGTCTAACGCCGTCAACGTCATCTTTGGAGGCGACGACGGTATTCTCACCAAGCGCGCGCAGAAGCTGCTTCGGCGCAAGATCTTGGCAGTCGAGCCAGTGGTGCCGCGTTCTTTGAGACGCAGCGAGGTCCCGATCTCTTTCTCCTGAGAGGATCAATGGACCAGCTTCTCCAAGCTAGGAAAACTTCCGCTCGTACTGGACCCGGTAGTCACCGGCTCTACACTGAGTCGGGTACTCATCGACGGGGGAAGCGGATTGAACCTGCTCTTCCCGAGTACTCTGAAGAAAATAAGGATGGACATCGGCAAAATGCTCACCCCCAGCAAAGCTCCATTTTACGGGATTGTCCCGGGTAACACGGCTACACCGATCGGCTCGGTCACTCTGCCAGTTACCTTCGGGACGGCTGACAATTTCCGTACGGAGTACATCAAGTTCGAAGTCGCCAACTTCGAATCTTCGTACCACGCCATCCGTGGCAGGCCCACTTTGGCCAAGTTCATGGCGGTACCCAATTACATCTACTTGGTCTTGAAAATGCCAGGTACCAATGGCATACTCTCCCCGCGGCAACGTCGAGAAGTCCTATGACTGCGACCAGGAGGTAATCAAGTATGCTACATCAGCGCGCGTGCCAGAGCCTTCATTCGAAGTACTCGCGGCCGTGCAGCAACTCTCCGAGACAGAGCTGGAGGTGGCGAACAAGAGGCCCAGCTAGTCGAAGGTCAAGCCGAACCCCGACGTCGGCATCAAGACCATCCAGCTCTAGGAGGGTGACTCATCCAAGACCACCCTGATCGGCGGAAAATTGGACAACAAATAGGAACTCGCGCTCATCAACTTTCTTAGGGCCAACCAAGACATTTTCGCTTGGAAACCAGCGGATATGCCAGGTGTGCCCAAGGAGTTGATCGAGCATGCCCTGGAAGTTGATCCCAAGGCCACTTCGAGGAAGCAATGACTACGTCGTTTCTCTCCAGAAAAGAGGTAGGCCATCAAGAAAGAGCTAGCTAAACTACTCGCGGCTGGTTTCATCAAAGAGGTGTACCACCCAGAGTGGCTAGCCAACCCTGTACTTGTTCTAAAAAAGAATAATAAGGAATGGAGGATGTGTGTCGATTATACCGATCTCAATAGGCATTGCCCGAAAGATCCTTTCGCGCTCCCCCGCATCGATCAGATTATCGACTCCACCGCCGGCTGCGTCCTGCTCTCCTTTGTTGACTGCTACTCGGGTTATCATTAGATTTCGCTCAAGGAAGAAGACCAGATCAAGACTGCCTTCATTACCCCGTTCGGTGCCTACGCATAGACGACTATGTCATTTGGGCTGAAGAACACGGGTGCAACATACCAGCGAGCCATACAGCTATGCCTCGCTGACCAACTACACCGCAACGTTGAAGGCTACGTGGATGACGTGGTTGTCAAAACCAGAAATCCCGACGAGTTCATCTCTGATCTCGAGGAAACCTTCAACAGTCTGCGAAGATTTTAGTGGAAGCTCAACCCGACTAAGTGCATCTTCGGCGTACCCCAAGGGAAACTCCTCGATTTCATCGTCAGTCACCAAGGCATTGGGGCTAACCCTGAGAAGATAACTGCCATCAAAAGCATGGGGGCTCCACAGAAGATCAAAGACGTGCAGAAACTCACCGTTTGCATGGCGGCATTAAACAGATTCATCTCCCGACTTGGAGAACGGGGTCTGCCCTTCTTCAAACTCCTAAAGCGGCAGGTCAACTTTGTTTGGACCGAGGAAGCGGCGCAGGCATTGGAGGACCTCAAGGCTCACCTTCAATCGCCCCCCATCCTCATGGCTCCGAACCTAGGCGAGAACATGCTACTTTACATCGCTGCGACTACTCACGTAGTTAGCATGGTATTGTGGTGGAGCAAAACGAGGAGGGCCATGCCTTCGGTGTGCAGCGGCCAGTGTATTTCATTAGCGAAGTCCTTTCTGAGTCAAAGGTTTATTACCCTTCGATTCAGAAACTTCTCTACGCTATACTAATTACCTCCAGAAAGCTTCGCCAATATTTCGACGAGTACAAAATCTCAGTTGTCACTGACTTTCCATTAGCGGATATACTCCACAACCGGGACGCTACTGGGCGTATCTCCAAGTGGGCAATGGAACAGGGGGCTCTCAACATCGACTTCAAGCCATGCACTGCCATAAAGTCGCAAGCTCTAGTCGATTTCTTGGCAGAGTGGCAAGAAAACCAAGTACGTACTCCAGCTGACCAGCCAGAGCATTGGGTCATGTACTTCGATGGCTCCCTCAAGCTCGAAGGCGGTGGCGCAGGAGTACTCTTCATCAGTCCGACCGGTGAGCAACTTAAATACATATTTCAAATACTATTTAAGGTCTCCAACAACGAGGCCGAGTACGAGGCACTACTCCACGAGCTACGCCTGGCTGTCTCCCTTGGCATCAAGCGACAACTCGTCTTTGGTGACTCTTTATTGGTGGTCCAACAATGCAACAAGGAGTGGGACACCAATAAAGAAACCATGGACGCGTATGTTGTAGAAATTCGTAAGCTTGAGAACAAGTTCTCGGGTCTCGAGATCCGTCATGTACTCAGCGATAACAACGTTGGGGCAGACGTACTCTCGAAGCTAGGCTCTGAGCGAGCCAAAGTGTCGGCTGGAGTCTTTGTCCATGAGCTCCACCACCCCTCTATTCCAAGAATAGAGCCAGGCACCGTCGACCAAGGCCCTGCGGAGTCTAGTCGAGAGGTCCTGATGATTGACGTGGACTGGCGCTCCCAGTTCATCGACTTGATCAAGGAGAAGAAGCTACCTCCCAACCTCGACCCTAAGAGCACCGAGGCTATTAGACTAGTCAGGCGCAGCAAGGGTTACGTACTGGTAGGAGATAAGCTCTACAAGCATGGATCAGCATTAGGGGTACTCATGAAGTGCGTAACTACCGCAGAAGGGCGAGAAATCCTGGAGGAAATCCATGAGGGCGCGTGTGGCAATCATGCAGCCTTCCATACACTGGTCGGAAAAGCCTTCAGGTCTGGGTTCTATTGGCCTACGGCTTTCGCAGATGCCGAAGACCTCGTTCGTCGATGCACCAACTGCCAATTCGTCGGTAAACAAGCTCATGTCCCTGCTCACAAGCTGATCACCATACCACCATCCTGGTCGCTTGGCTGTTGGGCCTTGACATGATCGGTCCACTGACAATAGCACAAGGAAGCTTTACCCACGTCTTGGTGGACATCGACAAGTTCACCAAGTGGATCGAGTACAAGCCTATTACAACCCTGATGGCCAACAGAGTAGTCACCTTCATCTGTGACATACTTCACCGTTTTGGTTTCCCTCATATGATCATTACTGATCTGGGATCCAACTTCACTTCACACAAGTTCTGGGAGTTCTGCAAACAAAGCGGCTGTCAAACCCGGGGCAACGGGATTGCACGCATGGCGTAGAACATTCTATAGTAAGGGGTAGGGCATGTCCCATACCTTATCCATATGTAGAGTACTCGTAAGCTAGTACAACTAGTCGGTACAGAAGGAAACTACGCGAGAGTACTCGGTTAGGACTCCTAAGCTTTTACCAGACTAGGATTTCCATGTAACCCTGCCCCCCCGGCATATATAAGTGTTGACGCCAGATTTTGACACGTGTTGAATTGGCGTCAGGAAAAGAAGATTGGCCGATGCGGCAGATCTGAAGGCTACAGTAAGGAATCGGCTGATTAAGGTAACAGTTGAAAATCGGCCGATTGGTGATACAGCTTGCGCTAACAGGTTGGGGCTACTTCAGAGGGTCCCGGTCAAAAGTTGGTCAGCAGAGTGACGCTAAGTCGGTCTGGAAGCAATTGGAAAAGTCCTGATTGGATTAGGAGACGGCGGCGGAAGATTCTGCGGGAGTCCGTTTCCTTTTTAAAGATGTTATAGATATAGTAGTTTTCCTGTTTTAAATAAGGTTGTAACAAGTCGTAATCGACCAGGAGTCCTAGTTTTGGGGTATAAATAGGAGTCGTCAGGGCTTTGCAAAGAGGAACACTTCAATCAACAACAATACTTCTACTTTTTCCAGCAATTTACTTTCAAGTCGGCGACTTCGCCAATACTTTTTCTTGTTTTACGAGTTCGTACGGATTGGCAGGGCTGCATCAACTTGATCTCCGGCCAATTGGTAGGTTCCGCTTACCGAGTAATATCCGAACTTTAACCACGGGCGCATCGCTGTGGTTTCGTTTGGGTTTATTCACCAGTTATCGATATTTACTAGAATTATAGGTTTTACCTGTAGTTCTAGTATTATTACCAGTTATCCAGCTTGAGATCAGAGTAATCGGCTTTATCATTGCTTTTCCTCGATTTATTGTCATATAGCCGATTAGATCTATTTCAAGTGTTGCATCTGTAATAATTATTTAGATCGCTCCAGCAGTCTTCTTTACAATTATTACGCGATTATCGGCTGATCCATAGCCCATCATCTTCATAGAAAATCGGCCGATTCGCCGACGCGCTCTTCAGGACAGATCGGAACTCCAGCCGATCGGAGCGCCTGGAATTTAATACTTCTATTTCCTTGTCAATCAACAGGTCAGATTGACTGGCATGCCGCGCGAACCGTACCAGGGCGATAACCCGAACAGGAGCTAAGCAGATCTCCCGGGTCGTGTGTCCGACGCTGAAGACCATCGGCCAATTCTTGTCTGGCCGATTTTAGCGCCAACACACTTTTGGCACGCCCGGTGGGACACAACTTTAAGATCTGATATGTCGAAGCACATAGAAATCTCCGACAACAACATCATTGAGGTCACGGAAGCGGATGTCAAGGACGACCAGAGGGAAGAATTAGCTAAACATCTAGAACTTTACAAGAAGATGTATCTGCAGTCGTTCAGTCGTACAAGAAGTGGGGAGGCTGTCAAGGAAGCTCCTATCCCAGTTTCCCGCCATATCACCATTGCTGAGGATTCGGGCAAGATGTCCGATATGATCCAACAGTCGGTCTACCAGGCGTTCATCGACGAATCCTCGGTGATGACCAACACGATGTACAACGCCGTCATCAGCTCTCTGGCCAGCGGAGGAGTTCAAGGCTATCAGGGACCGGCGTATGCCCCGCCGACTGCACTTCCAACCAGAAGCTTACCAGGCACGTCCCAATCGGCTCCTCAGCCGATATTGACGCAACGCGAGGGATACAACACTCCGTTGCCTCCGGCGTCTCCAAGATACAACGGTGCACCATGTTTCCCATCACAGGCACCGCTTCAACACGTCCAGATTGCTTCTGTGCAGTCGCTACCAACAAGCTCAGTACCCTGGGGGGCATCGGTAACGACGGCTTTCCCCAATCCATCAACCGGGCATGGAAGCTACCCAATCCAGGCACCGTTCCAATCGGCCGTCCGGCCGACGGTCCCTCAGTATCATCCAGTCTCATCAGAGATCGGCCGGGGGGCAGGCGCTGCAGAGGCACTCAGAAGCACGGCGTCGATGATGACGTACGACGGGGCGGCGGATTCACTTCGCCATCAACTGTCAGCTGCTCAGCAAAATTCGCCGCATGCTTCGGTTCATCACTCAGCTTTACCACCACCAGCCCTTCAACATATGTCGGCACGTCGAACGGTCGTTCATCAGCAACAGGTGGACTGGACGGCAAGAATAGCAGAGGTGATTCAGGACTAGTTTGGGTTGAAGCCAAAAGTGCAGACCTACACATACAAGACGCCATACCCATCGGCCTATGACTTACTGCCGTTTCCACACCGCTACAAAGTGCCCGATTTCACCAAGTTTTTAGGGCTGGACGATACATCCACCGTGGAGCACATCAACAGGTTCATCATCCAGTGCGGGGAGGCCGCCAGGCAAGATGCTCTGAGGGTACGTCTATTTTCATCGTCCCTGTCTAGATTGGCCTTCCAATGGTTCACCACTTTACCGCCAAATTCTATTGTCACTTGGGCCGATCTGGAGAAACAGTTCCACAAGTACTTCTACGCAGGAGTACATGAGATGAAACTCTCAGATTTGACCAGCCTCAGACTAAGGAGTGATGAACCAGTAACGGGATACATACAGAGGTTCAGAGAAGTCAGGAATAAATGCTACAGTTTGGCTCTGACCGATACACAGTTGGCCGATATCGCTTTCCAGGGACTCCTACCACAAATCAAGGAAAGGTATGCTTCGCAAGAGTTCGAAAGCCTAAGCCAGATCGTCCACCGATTGGCAGGACAGGAGGTCCGTCTATTTGAGCAACGGAGGAATTTCCAGAAGAAGGTGGCATACTTAGAAGGATCTGGATCTGACGGGGAGGAGGAAATCGGCCTGGCAGAGTGGGTGAAAGGCAAAAAACCAATATCATGCCCATTCGGAAAGAAAGAGCCAGAGACATTCGGCTTTGACATATCAAAAGCCGATAAGATTTTTGATTTATTACTCCAGGAAGGGCAAATTAAGCTATCTCAGTATCATACCATCCCTTCGGCCGATCAGCTCAAGAAGATGAAGTACTGCAAGTGGCACAACGCCACGTCTCATGACACAAATGAATGCAAGATCTTCCGTGAGCAGATACAATCGGCCATCAAGCAGGGGAGGCTCAAATTTGAAACTCCGGCTAAATCAGCAAAGCCGATGAAGATAGACCAGCACCCTTTCCCGGCTAACATGGTTGACACGGGGAGAAATTCACTTCAAACCAAGGTGCTGACGTCAGAATCGGCAAGAAGGAGCGGCGCCGTTGATCTCAGGAGGCAAGTCACGACGGCTGAAATCAAAAAGAACAGGCGGGGGCTAGAACGACCGCGCAGACCCGTCACCTCCTAGTTTTTGCTCAGCAAATATCGGCGACAGCAGGAACAGTCAAGCTACCACGACGAGATGATGCGCCGGCACGAGGATCACTGGCTATGTCCGTTCTTCATCCATTGCTGGGAGAATGACATCCGACTGCCGTCAGCCGATAACTGTCCCGAGTGCAACGGATTAAGTTGCAACGATCACCCGTTTAAAAGATCGCGCTCTAGGGACAGAGGATCAGAGCCGATCAGCAGAAATCGGCGCGAACAAGAGGGACAGCGCCTTTCAGTGCATGATCGGCTGGGGGGCAGAATTGACCAGTATCATCGGCCAAAAGGCAGGATCAACCAACAGGATGGACTGGGAGGCAGAATCAGTGTGCACGATCAGATGGAAGAGATGGCTGATGACAGGGTGTCAGACGAAAATCCCTTTGGGAGGGAACCAGATTGGGAACACGCCAGATCATCGGCTAAACGAGTAAACCCCAGGTGGTGTCCCGATGGCCTATCCAGATCCCAGAAATAGAGGATCCAACGCCTGCGCCAGTGGGAGCAACAGGAAGAAGAGCAGAGGTAGGTGCCGGAGAAAAGAAACATTAAGTCTCGGGTTTGGCGCCCAAAGAAAAACAACAGCCATGGAGCAGATAATCACGAATCGGCAGCCGACATCAGCATGGTGTTCATATTGCCGATGGAATTCATGACGCCTAACGATTGAGACAAAGCGACAAGGATGGAAGAGCAAATGGCGCAACTGGTGTTAGAGCCGATGACTGCTACTTTTGAGAAACTAGAAGAAGAAAAATGGCAGCATCTTAAGGCGCTGTTTCTCAAAGGCTACGTTGACGGGCGACCTGTCACCAGACTACTAGTAGATGGAGGCGCCGCAGTCAACATCATGCCGTATGCCATGTTCCGCAAGCTAGGCAAGAGCGATGAAGATCTCATCAAGACGGACATGATGCTAAAGGATTTTGAAGGCAACGTGTCTCCCGCCCGTGGAGCGCTCTGCGTCGACCTCACCATCGGCAGTAAGACCCTTCCTACTACCTTTTTCGTTATTAATGGTAAGGGATCCTACAACATGTTGCTCGGTCGCGACTGGATACATGCAAACTGCTGTGTCCCATCTACAATGCATCAATGCCTCGTGCAATGGGTCGGTGACAATACGGAGATAGTCACCGCCGATTCTGCCTACAGCGTCGCAGTGGCCGATACGCAACAATGGAGCTGCGAACACGTCAGGTGTATATCTGGCAGGACTTGGGACACTGACTTCCTGAAGGTGTCCGATTTCGGTCTACAGCTGATCCAAGCAATCGGCTCGGAAGATTCAGAATCGATGGATTAGCTCGTTCGAGAAGATGGGAAGCTCGGGCATGGGTTTACGTCGGCCGATTCATTGGAGATGGTGGATTTGGGAGATAGTAGCAAATCAAGGCCGACGTATATTAGTGCTAATTTGGATCCTGAGTATAAGTGTAAATTGATAAGTTTATTAAAGGAATTCAAGGATTGCTTTGCTTGGGAATATCATGAGATGCCAGGTCTAGACCGGTCCATTGTTGATCACTGGTTACCTATAAAATCAGGATATCGGCCATATCAGCAACTTGCACGACGGTACAACCCCAAGATTCTACCTGATATAAAGGCCGAGATCACAAAGTTAATTGAAGCAGGATTTATTCGGCAGTGCCGCTACACTGAATGGATTTCTAGTATTGTATCCGTGTATAAAAAGAATGGAAAGTTACGTGTGTGCATCGATTTCAGAAACTTAAATCAGGCCACACCAATGGATGGATATCCGGTGCCAACGGCCGATATCTTGATAGATGCTGCTGCAGGACACAGAGTCATCAGTTTCATGGATGGTAATGCCGGGTACAACCAGATATTAATGGCCGAAGAAGATATTTCGAAGACGGCTTTCAGGTGTCTGGGTCATCTTGGTTTATTTGAATGGGTTGTAATGACCTTTGGGTTGAAGAATGCTGGTGCTACATATCAGCGGGCCATGAACTATATCTTCCACAAGCTTATTGGTACATCGGTGGAAATTTATATAGATGACGTCATGGTCAAGTCAAAAGGTCACCAAGAACATCTAGCCGATTTACAAGAAGTACTGGAATGCACAAGGAAGCATGGGCTGAAGATGAACCCGAACAAGTGTGCATTTGGTGTATCGGCCGGACAATTCTTAGGATTCATGGTTCATGAGCGCGGAATAGAGGTCAATCGGAAGACCATAGACGCCATCAACAAAGTTGTGGCCCCACAGAATAAAACTGAGCTACAGTCCCTCATCGGCAAGGTCAATTTTATCAGAAGGTTCATATCCAACCTGTCAGGGCGAATTCGAGCTTTTACTCCTCTGTTGAAATTAAAGCCCGATCAAGAATTTATATGGGGAGAAGGACAACGCAAAGCATTGGAAGATATTAAGCAATATCTGGTTTCACCTCCGGTGTTAGTCCCGCCACAGCCTGGTAAGCCGTTCAAATTATATTTATCGGCTGATGAACAGGCTATTGGATCGGCGTTGGTACAGGAGTTCGAAGGGAAAGAACGAGTGGTATATTACGTCAGCAGAAGACTCCTGGACGCCGAAACAAGATATTCCCCGGTGGAGCGGCTGTGCTTGTTTTTATACTTCTTGTGTACCAAGCTCAGGCACTATTTGTTATCGGCAGAATGCATAGTTATATGCAAAGATGACGTGGTGAAATATATGCTATCATTGCCGATTTTGAAAGGGCGGATTGGAAAATGGATCCTGGCTCTGTCAGAATTCGACTTAAGGTACGAATCGGCCAAAGCTGTCAAAGGTCAAGTCATGGCCGATTTCGTAGCTCAGCATTGTGGACCGGAGATTGCCATAGTTGAACTGGTTCCATGGACTCTGTATTTTGATGGTTCTTCGTGTGGGGCCGGGTCAGGAATCGGCATCGTTCTTGTATCGCCTCGGGGGGCAAGTTATGATTTCTCTTTGCCGATAGAAGCATCCGCAACCAATAATCAGGCAGAATATCGAGCTATTCTAAAAGGAATCAAATTATTAAGGGAAGTCAAGGCTGATGCAGTCGAAATTTTTGGAGATTCCATGCTCATTGTGGATCAGTTAATAGGGCGATCTGAGTGCAAGGATGATATCTTGAGGATTTATTATGAAGATTGCCTTCAGCTTTTAAAGGAATTCAAGTCTGCAGTAATTGAGCATATCCCTAGAAATTATAATGAAGAGGCCAACAGGCTGGCCCAACATGCGTCCGGATATCGGCTGATTCAAGGAACTATGAGTTTAGAGCTCGCGGCCGATGACTGGCGAAAGGAAATCGCCGATTATTTGAAGGATCCCTCCCAGAAAGTGGATCGGCGAATACGTTTTCAAGCTACAAAATATGTGTTGCTTGAAGATGATTTATTTTACCGAACGATTGATGGAGTTCTTCTCAAATGCCTGGGAACAGAAGAGGCAAAGGTTCTGATGGGAGAAATCCATGAAGGCATATGTAGAGCCCATCAATCGGCTCATAAAATGAAATGGATGATCAGAAACAATGGGTATTACTGGCCAACTATTCTGGAGGACTGTTTCAAATATTATAAAGGATGCCAAGACTGTCAGAGGTTTGGCAATATACAGCGCGCACCAGCATCGGCTATGAATCCAGTGATCAAGCCGTGGCCGTTCAGAGGTTGGGGAATAGATCTCATCAGACAGATTCACCCTCCATCAAGCAAAAGGCATAAGTTCAGATTGGTAGCCACAGATTATTTTACTAAGTGGGTGGAGGCAGTTTTTTTAAGGAATGTGACATCGGCCGATATGATTGAGTTCGTCAAGAACCATATTATCTATCGATTTGGTATTCCTCAAACCATCACGACCGACCAGGGAACAATGTTTACTTCTGGAGAATTCGGAGAGTTTGCCGCCGATATGGGGATTAAATTATTAAATTCTTCTCCATATTATGCTCAAACCAATGGCCAGGCAGAATCATCCAATAAGGGGATAATCAAGTTGATCAAGAGAAGAATAGAAGAACAACCCAAAAAGTGGCACATGTCTTTGGCTGAATCTTTATGGGCTTACAGGAGGGCTTGTCACAGAGCCACTAAGATATCTCCTTATCAGCTGGTTTATGGTCATGAGGCAGTCTTGCCTTGGGAATTAAGGACAGGGTCAAGACGTATATCTCTTCAAGATCAGCTGACGGCCGATGACTATTCCTTCCTCATGAAGGACGAGCTTGATGACTCGGTAGGTCTGCGATTGAGAGCCCTGATTAGTATAGAAGAGAACAAGAAAAGGGTGGCCAGATGGTATGACAAAAAGGTCAAAGTTAAACAATTCTCTCAGGGAGATTTGGTATGGAAGTTGGTGCTGCCGATAGGATCCAAAGATCCCAAATTCGGTAAATGGTCACCCACTTGGGAAGGGCCGTACAGAATCGGCCGATGTGCCCCTGGAAATGCATATATTCTAGAAACTATTGAAGGGGAGGAATTCCCAAGAGCTTTAAATGGACGATATCTGAAGAGGTACTATCCAAGCATTTGGATAGATGCATAACTTGCAGAAAGATATATCAAGGCAACATGGCCGATTTCCATCGGTTTTCGACTGCATAGCCGATGCAAAATGACATTGCCTGAAGAAAAAAAAACATTGTGACTCATTTTGACCAGTTCATTATTGGATAAAAACGACAGAATGCATGGCCGACATGGTACAAGTCGCCCTTAGAATAAAAATACCAATATATCTATTGATTACGCTTATTCTGGATTTCTCTTTCAACACGACCCAGTTCTACCAGAAGGCGGGTCCTGTTCTCCTTTGGATTTTCTACGGTGGCACCAGTCTCAGCTTGATCGCAAAGTTCTATCAGGAGGCGGGTCTTCTTCTTCTCCAGACTCTCCATGGCGGCTTTAATCTTGACTTGATGAGGGAGTGGAGGATTTTTCTCAGAGGGTGGTCGTTTACGGACCAAGCAGTGAGCATCTATAAGGTCCCAATACTCCTGGACAGCAGCGGGAACATGATCTCTAAGTTCCTCAGCATGAGCTCTTATCAGATCTTTGTCTGCTTGCGACAGTGGTTCGTCTGAATGCATGATTTCGATCGCTCGCTCCAAACTAGGGCTGAGACGTTTTGGCTAACAAAGATGAAAGGTCTACCCAACATTAGAGCGATTGAGATGTCTAGGGGAAAGACAGAAGAGAGTTCATACCTGGTTGACAGAGGAAGAAGATGAAGAGGACGAAGAAGACATCTTGCTGTTCGGTTTGGGAGGATAAAGATCTAGTGTTGGAAAGAGAGAGAAGATGAGTAATGCGAATGCCTCTGGAGACGGTGAAGGATCTACTTATAAAGGGAAGAGAAGTAGATAGATGGTGAGACACGTCCCGTCAGGGTAAAAGCATTCATAAATGCAAAGCTGGAAAAAGAAGTGGTCAAAGATCAAGTCAGCGCATTGACATTAAAGGAGCAAATCGGCGCAGTAACATTAAAGGGGTATTAAACGTTTACAGTATTCTTTACAGCCCGAGAAAAGCATCTATGGCCGCGATAGCTCGTTGCCTAATCTGATCGGCCGAGTCTAGTACTCTCTGGTCATCATCGGCCGATCCTGGAACTTCTGACATATGGCGATGAAGCCTTATCGCTTCACGGGCCAAGTGTTGCCTTTCTTGCTTCAGCCTAGTGATGACAGACGGGAGCTCTTGAAGCTTCTTTTCTTCAACGGCTATATCCTTGGTTATCTGCTCCATCTCCTTGGCCAGCTCTCCTCTCCTCCGTTTGAGCCGATCTATCGTGCCGACGACATCCTGGCGACAGCTCTCGAGGAAATTGATCCGTCGATGTACCTCTTGAGCCCGGTGCTTGTATGAATCGGCCTCCTCCTGGGTTTTTGCCAGCTGGGCGAGATCGGCCATATGGCGCAGGGCCCTGGAAACCAGACTCTGCATATGTTCTATATATGCAGCACGCTCCAAGCTTTCTATTGTTTCTTCCGGGATTCGGCCCTTAATATCGTTGAAAAGCCGTCAAATCGGCGAAGCATCTTCTACCAACCGGCCGATATCGTCTTGGAGGAGGATCCGCATGCTTTCGAGCTTGGCGCGGACATCATCGGAAGCAGAGCTCGACGGAATCGGGCATGAAGCAATTTCCTCATCGTCAGGCAAAGATACGGCAAAGGAGAAAATGCTGTTGTTCGGGGTGTCTTGCTCCTGTGGGGAAATAAAAAGAAGAGTTAGCAAGCGGTAAAGGGGAATCGGCCGATTCCAATGGTAAGTTTGTTACCTCCTTAAAACGAATTTCTCTTGCTTGCGCCGGTGGGAGCGCCTCTCTTGTCTCAGGGGCTGGTACAATCGGCTCGTCAGAGGAAGAAGATTCAACAACTATTAATGCTCCGCTCAGACCAGCTTCCTGAAAAGGCATGGAAAACAGGTCCTGTGAGTATACTATGGGTAATTGAAATAAGATGGTATGAGATATTTGCCATGCCTCTGTTGATCTTCCGGCCGATGTTTGTTGTGGGGTTATAGCCAGCATACCCAAATCGGCCTGCATCAGGATCGGTTAAGTCGTCTAAATATCAAGAAATTGAGGTAAGAGATTATTTACCTCGACGGGAGGAACTGCTGAAGTTTCGGCTTCCACTTGGGATGTGGCCGATTGCTATGGAGACTGCGGTGGAATAGCCTTTGCAGCCTGGCAGAAAGAGAAAGTTTGTGTTAGTGGGGCACTTAAAGGATATATGAAATAAGCAAGATTACCTGAACAACTTCTACTAGCAGTGATGCCGCAGCTGCCCCGACTTCGGCGGTGACTTGAGGATCGGCTATCTCGGTAGCTGGCAAAGATAAAGGAATCAGAGTCTTGGCCGATGCTACCATCGTTTGGTCAGCCGATCCGATGCGGGCTCGCACTCGACGGCTTGTTATCTTCGAGGTTGGCCTTTTCGGTGCTCGCTTTGATCGGCCAGTGGAAATGTCCTTGATGGTTGGAGCGTGGAAGCCGATGAGTGGATATGGTGTATATGGATGATGATTATCTATCGGCCTGCCGCTTCGGCTCCGCATCGGAGGGACCTGGCTTTCAGACTAAGAAGATAAATGTGGGTTAATGATAAGATGGAAGTATGGAAAGAGATAGCATTGAAATCGGCTAGGAGAAAGGACATACCACTGCATTTGGGTCGATGTTTTCTGGGTTCAGAATGTTGCAATAAGTTGATGGAGATTTGCAGAAAAGGTATTGCCTCCATTCTGCCCACCATAGTTTAAATTGCTGAGTGGCAAAAGGGGCCACTGACCAATTATTCAGGACAATTGTGCTAGAATCTGGCACTAAATCGCACAGCCGATTGTAGTCAAGACTTGTAGTCAGTCCATCTCTGAATTTTGCTTGACCGGCGAAATGAACCCGAATCGGCAGTTGGCCAAAGCCCAGTTGCCTTGCTGCAGCCGATGGATTGTAGAACTCATATGTGGGAGAGTCCTTTCCAGAGAAGAAGTTGGCTGGCAAAATCTCTGGCTTAATCAAGACATCCATAAGCTCCCTGTCAAAAGTGTGAGTGGAGAAATCGTAGCTAATGGAAAGTTCGAAAATTGGCTCTACTGCCTGATATGGATGCCAGCTGACAGTCTCTTCACTAAGGCCATTATAGAAGCATCTGAAATATTCAGCTGTACGGGCAGTAGTAAACTGACAGCCAGGGAAAGCAGATGCCGCCTCTCCAAAATACCTGCAGCGTCGTCAGACGGTTGGATTCTCCTCTGACTCAATATTGGGGAAAGTTTTGGTCTCTATCCGTTGCTGAGAGACCTTGCTCATATATAAATTGAGCCAGAGAGTGATGAACCACCAGGGACCGCCAGGGTTCCCAATCGGCTCCCCCTTTGACAGCTTGGTGCCGATTTGGTGCATCAGGTGATAGGCCGATCCCAGCAGATGTTTTCCGAGGTGGATGGCCGATCCTTGTGACAGAGCTTCCGCTAAAGCTTGGGTGTTAGAAGAGGGTCCAACTGCTCTGCCACAGAAAAAGTGCTTTTCCAGCCACATCATCAGAAATGCAGTATGCTCTCTCTGAAACTGTCCCAGTCTTCATATTTTTGTTGATGTACCCCTTCCATCCGCCGATTCCTTTGGTTTCTAGCCGATGTGATGGCTTAATCAGATAGTTAAAGGGGATATCGGCGGAAGAGATGTCAAGGCCGGTCAACAACAAGACATCGGCCAAAGTTGGGGTCATGGGTCCATGTCCAAAAAGAAACGCATTGAGTGCGTCGGACCAGAAGTAAGAAGCTACTATGACCAAAGGTTCATTTTTCTCCATCTGGGACAGAGAGAGGTCTATGCATTGGCCGATTTTTTGTTCATCCCATTGAACTCTCCTAGACCTGGCTATTCTTTGGTACCATTCTCACCAGCTGGGGGTCTCATTCGGCCAGGACCTAAAGGCACCTACCCACTGATCTAGGTCCATGGGTGATTGCTTGAAAGGGACTCTGTGAGTCTCTAGATTGATCAAGTCAGTTGGGTCGGGGTTCCCCATGGGCCCTAAGCAGATAAGATTAGGGGATTCTGAAAGAGGGATGGTGATCTGGTGTCTAAATGCCTAAGAGAGGAAGAAAAGGGGAAAAAACTGAGAAAGGATCTGGAAAATACTGGAGCAGTAAAAAAGCAGAAGGGGAAAATTTCAAGTGTTTACCTCTGGGATGAAGATCATCGTTGCTGATGGGGCTGCCGATGGAGCCGCCGATTGGGCCGCCGCCGCTGAGGGGATCGCCGATAGAGCCTCCGTGGTTGGAGCGGTCGCCGATGGTGACGCCATTGGGAGGTTGAAGCAGATCGCGAGTGAGGTTGCCGGAGGGGGAGGTTGGAGATCGAGAGGGGTCGGAGGAAGACGAACAGTGGTTCGCTGGGAGAAGATGCTAGGTTTGTGGGGAAAAGTAGGCGGAGAATGCCAATACTTAAGGATAAATCCGGGACAGCAAGGGTAAAGGCGGTATTTTTGCCGCGCCGTCTACACGAGTTCCAGGAGAGCGGTCGTTTCGCGCGCTCGGTCCGAGGAAATTGCAATCATTATGCGGAAGACCGCGGAACGGAAGGAGATTTTTTACTGCGCCTGTTTCGGAGAAAAAGATTAAAGAAAGAGTTTCGAAGAAAAAGTTATGTTTTACTCCGAAACTGGGGGGCATGTGTTGACGCCAGATTTTGACACGTGTTGAATTGGCATCAGGAAAAGAAGATTGGCCGATGCGGCAGATCTGAAGGCTACAGTAAGGAATCGGCCGATTAAGGTAACATTTGGAAATCGTCCGATTGGTGATACAGCTTGCGCTAACAGGTTGGGGCTACTTTAGAGGGTCCCGGTCAAAAGTTGGTCAGCAGATCGACGCTAAGTCGGTCAGGAAGCAATTGGAAAAGTCCTGATTGGATTAGGAGACGGCGGCGGAAGATTCTTCGGGAGTCCGTTTCCTTTTTAAAGATGTTTTAGATATAATAGTTTTCCTGTTTTAAATAAGGTTGTAACAAGTCGTAATCGACCAGGAGTCCTAGTTTTGGGGTATAAATAGGAGTCGTCAGGGCTTTGCAAAGAGGAACACATCAATCAACAACAATACTTCTACTTTTTCCAGCAATTTACTTTCAAGTTGGCGACTTCGCCAATACTTTTTCTTTTACGAGTTCGTACGGATTGGCAGGGCTGCATCAACATGATCTCCAGCCAATTGGTAGGTTCCGCTTACCGAGTAATATCCGAGCTTTAACCACGGGTGCATCGCTGTGGTTTCGTTTGGGTTTATTCACCAGTTATCGATATTTACTAGAATTATAGGTTTTACCTGTTGTTCTAGTATTATCATCACCAGTTATCCAGCTTGAGATCAGAGTAATCGGCTTTATCATTGCTTTTCCTCGATTTATTGTCATATAGCCGATTAGATCTATTTCAAGTGTTGCATCTGTAATAATTGTTTAGATCGCTCCAGCAGTCTTCTTTACAATTATTACGCGATTATCGGCTGATCCATAGCCGATCATCTTCATAGCAAATCGGCCGATTCGCCGACGCGCTCTTTAGGACAGATCGGAACTCCAGCCGATTGGAGCGCCTGGAATTTAATACTTCTATTTCGTTGTCAATCAACAGGTCAGATTGACTGGCACGCCGCGCGAACCGTACCAGGGCGATAACCCAAACAGGAGCTAAGCAGATCTCCCGGGTCGTGTGTCCGACGCTGAAGACCATCGGCCGATTCCTGTCTGGCCGATTTTAGCGCCAACAATAAGGGCGGGCAAGGACCCCTCCAAAACATATCTCATAACATCCAAGGCAATACAAACCATACAGAACGTAGGGTATTACGCATACCGCGGCCCGAACCTGTCTAAACCCTTGTGTTCCTTGCACCATTGAGTTCCTGATCTCGGCGATACCCTACCTACAACCTACCACCTCGGGGTTATCCCTCGGTGGGCTTGCCGATAAAACACCGACAGTGGCATCGAGATCAAGTACGTCTCGGTAGCCCACCCAAGGGCCAATGGCCAGATGGAGCGCGCCAACCGCTTGGTCCTTGATGGACTCAAGAAAAGACTCTATGACGAGAACAATAAAAAGGGAGGCAAGTGGATCGATGAATTACCCACAGTCATCTGGGGGCTTCGTACTCAACCGAGTAAAGCCACAGGATAGTCACCTTTCTTTCTCGTCTACGGGTTAGAAGCTATCCTCTCAGCAGATATCATGTGGAACTCTCCTAGATTGGAGATGTATGAGGAAGGAGAAGCTGACGAAGCAAGGCACTTGGAACTTGACTGCGCTGAAGATCCACCGGAGAATTCGATGGTGACGTTCAACTTCACCAGCGTCGTGCTGCTTGTGGGCACAACCTTCGTCTTCGGCTCCTGGGTCTGTGTCTTTGACAGCACAGGCGAATTCCGTCGGCACGTTGTCAATGACAAGCCGGAAGCACGTGCAGCAACTTCCAGCAGCGCCCTCGACGAGTTTGTTGACAATCTCGACGAGATGTTGCTCCCTGACCTCGCCAGGGAGATTGAGAAGCTGTCCGTTTTTGACGCGACTCCGACTCATGATGCACCAGGCTTCCCCCGATCGAACTCGACTCCATCTGGGGGAAAGCGTGACCAATTCCTGTTCGGTTTGCGCAACGCGGCCACTGTCTACCAGGAGGCCACCAAGTCAGAATTCTACTCCGCATTGGAGAACGATCTGGACAAACTACTCGAGCTCGGGGAGAAGGACGCCACCGCATGTCGGGAGGCCCCTATCTTCAACAACTATGACTCGGGCTCCGATCCCGTGGCTGAACCCTACTCGGGTGGCCAGGGATTGGTTATAACCTCCACCCCGGAGGGTCGCTTCGTGTACTGGAAGGGCATGAAACCCTCCAAACTACTCGAAGACGACAAAAGGCTAGTCGCTCACCTTGATTCCCTGCCTTTTCAAGAGGGCAGACCCTCAGTGAGTGTACCCCCGGCGGAACTGTACTCGTGGACTACAGCTCCGATGATCCATCCATCCACCGCCACGGCTTCATGGCAGAATCCGACAAGTACAGCGACAGGCACCACAGTGAAGTGCCAGAGTAGATATCGGAGGATGAACACACCGCGAATCACGCCAATGAGACTGCGGAAGAGCGTGTCGCTCGCCGGCTACGCAACAGGAAGCGTGCCAAGCGCAGAAGGGACGCCAATGCATGCCGCAACCGCGCCCAACGCAACCTCGAAGAAGAATTCGCGGCAGCACAAGATGTGGGCTTCAACACTCCTGTCACAAACATCGCCACTATAACCACGGTGCTAGCAGGCAACCCTGACCCGCAAGTCCAGACAGCCTTGCGTTTGGCTCAGAAAGCTCTCATCCACATCAATCAGCAAAACTTGATGCCCTCGGTCTCACAAAGGCGTGAGGGTCAGGGTGAAAGCCAAGCCAACAGAACACCTGGGGGCCATCCCAGGCGCCAAGCTGCTCCATCGAACAACCACTAACAGGGGAGCCGCCCCACTGCCCCGCAATGAAGCCGCCTTGCTGCTCCCCAAGGAAGCCGCCAAGCTCTCCAAGCATCCGTTGGCAACTACCACCGCTCAGAGCTCAAGAAGATGCCAACGGGAGACCTCCGCGACAAGATTAAGGCCAGGATTGATGCCCGCTCCATCATTGACAACCAGAGGAGGGAACGTGCCGGAGCCAAGGGGAACGCCGCGCGGAATGACAATGATCGCTTCCTTGCGTTCTCCCCCCGCTTCGACAACTAAAAGTACCCGAAGGGATTCAAACCTATCGGCATCACCAAGTACGATGGTAAGCAATCCCCTCAGCAGTGGGTATGCATCTACTCGACAACCATTGAAGTTGCAGGCAGGACCAACACCACCAAGGTCGCCTACTTCCCAATGGTCTTGTAGACCGCTCCACTCACATGGCTAGAGAGCCTCACCAAGAACTCCATCGACTCCTGGGAGCAACTGCGTGACATCTTCATCGACAACTTCTAGGGGGCCATTACACGGGCAGGTACTCGCCATGACCTGTCCCAGTGCAAGCAAGAAAGGAACGAGCTCATACGCTCATACACACGCAGCTTCTTCGACACCCCGAGCCACGATCGCCAACATCTCGGAGAGCGACGTCATCGACTGCTTCCACAACGGGCTCACCGACCAGGCTGTGTGCCGCGACTTCGGGCTCAATTGTCCCAAGACCGTTGCTGCTCTCCGTGACATGATGCAGACCTGGGCAGACCAAGAGGAGCAGGAGCGCGACCGGTTCTTGAAGCGCGGCAACGACTACTCGAGGCGCAACAACGACCACCACAACGACAGAGGCTAGCAGGACTACTCGGGATCCTCCCGAAAGCGCGAGCCAGACGATCTTGTCGCGGCTATCACTCGCGCCCCACGAGGCAAGAAGAATAACAATAACAACAACAACAACAACAACCTGCAAGAGGAATTCGACAAACTCCTGCAGAAGCAGTGCCCGTGGCACCCACACTCGAAGCACGCTGCTTTCGAGTGCTATCAACTCCGGAGGTCCCTCAACGCCCCGCCCTTGGATAAGGGCGACAAGAAGAAGAAGAAGGACAAGGACAACGAGGACCCGGAGAACAAGACAGATGCCGGGGATTTCCCGGACGTATCCAAGGTGGTCAACGTCATCTTCGGTGGCGAATTGGGGTTTGTCTCCAAGAGGAACTGATCGAGCATAGTTTAAAAGTAGATCCTGATGCTACCTCTAAAAAGCAGCGTCTCCGTAGATTCGCTCAGGATAAGAGGGAAGCAATCAAAGAGGAGTTGGCTAAACTACTAACGGTTGGTTTCATCAAAGAGGTGTACCACCCAGAGTGGGTTGCCAATCCTGTCCTTGTAAAAAAGAAGAATAATAATGAATGGAGAATGTGTGTTGATTATACCGATCTCAACAAGCACTGCCCGAAAGATCACTTTGGGCTACCGCGCATTGATCAAGTAATCGACTGCACCGCCGGCCTCGTACTACTCTACTTCCTTGACTGCTACTCGAGCTACCATCAGATTGCCCTCAAGGAAGAAGATCAAATCAAGACCGCCTTCATCACGCCCTTTGGGACTTATGCCTACAAGACTATGTCCTTTGGGTTGAAGAACGCGGGGGCTACATACCAGCGGGCGATACAAATGTGTTTCGCAGACCAACTACATCGCAATGTCGAGGCCTATGTGGATGACGTGGTTGTTAAGACCAGAATTCCCTAGGACCTCATTGCAGACCTGGAGGAAACGTTCAGCAGCCTCCGAAAGTTTAAATGGAAGCTCAACCCGACGAAGTGCGTTTTTGGCGTACCGTTAGGGAAACTACTCGGGTTCATCATCAGTCACAGAGGGATTGAGGCTAACCCGGAGAAGATCACCGCCATCACCGATATAAAGGCTCCAGCAACGATCAAGGGCATGCAGAAGCTGACAGGGTGCATGGCGGCATTGAACAGGTTCATATCAAGACTTGGAGAACGGGGCCTTCCCTTCTTCAAGCTCCTGAAGCAGAAAGACAAATTCAACTGGACGGAGGAAGCTGAGCAGGCACTGCAGGACCTCAAGCAACACCTACATTCGCATCCCACCCTGATAGCACCACGTCCAGGAGAGAATCTGCTGATGTACATCGCCGCAACTACTCACATCATCAGCACAACAATTGTGGTGGAGCGCAACGAGGAAGGCCATGCATTTGGAGTAAAGAGGCCAGTTTATTTCATCAGTGAAGTACTCTCTGAGTCGAAGTGGGTAGTAGAACTGGGAGCCCTCTCAATCAACTTCACGCCAAGAACAGCCATGAAATCCCAAGCATTGGTTGATTTCATGGCCGAGTGGCGAGAAAATCAAGTGCCAACACCAGCCAACAGACCAGAGCATTGGACGATGTACTTCGATGGGTCGCTCAAGCTCGAGGGCGGCGGGGCTGGAGTACTTTTCATCTCTCCGAAGGATGAACAACTCAAATATGTCTTGCAAATCCTTTGGAAGGTGTCCAACAACGAGGCCGAGTACGAAACGTTACTACACGGGCTCCGCCTGGCAATCTCCCTAGGCATCAAGCGACTACTCGTGTACGGCGACTCTCTTTTGGTCGTGCAGCAAGTCAACAAAGAGTGGGACTGCACAAAGGAGGAGATGGATGCATGCGTCATGGAAGTGCGCAAGTTGGAGAACAAATTTGCTAGCCTAAAGATTCACCACGTCGTCCGGAACAACAATGTTGGAGCAGATGTACTCTCCAAGCTTGGATCTACTCGAGCACAAGTCCCAGCCGGGGTATTTGTCCAAGAACTTAAAGAATCATCAATCAAGACCACGAGTCAAGCAACCACCGGCTCGGGACCCTCGGATCCCGGTCGGGAGGTCATGATGATGGAGGTTGACTGGCGGGGGACATTTATCGACTTCATCAAAGAAAAGAAACTACCTCCTGGGGTGACCAAGAAAAGCCCAGAAGCAATCCGCATCATGAGGCGCAGCAAGGGGCTTGTCATCGTGGGAGATAAACTCTACAAGCGTGGAGCTAGCACTGGAGTACTCATGAAGTGTGTCCCGAGGGGCTGGGGTCGCAACATACTACTCGAGATACACGAAGGTACTTGCGAAAATCATGCAACGTCCAAGACACTTGTCGGAAAGGCTTACAGGGCAGGTTACTGGTGGCCAACAGCAGTCTCAGACGCCGAGGACCTCGTACGGAAGTGCCAGAAGTGTCAGTTTTTCGGCGAGCAGGCGCATGTCCCGGCGCACAACCTCATCACCATACCGCCCTCCTGGCCTTTTGCATGTTGGAGCCTCGACATGATTGGACCTCTAACTACTACTCCAGGAAGCTTCACACATGTGTTGGTGGCCATCGACAAGTTTACCAAGTGGATCGAGTACAAGCCGATCACCAAGCTCACTCCAGACAGGGTGGTCGACTTCATCTCGGACATCATGTACCGCTTTGGCTACCCCAACACCATCATCATAGACCTGGGTACAAACTTCACTGCAACTCAGTTCTGGGAATTCTGTGAAAACAACGCGATTGAAGTGAAGTACGTGTCAGTCGCGCACCCAAGGGCCAACGGACAAGTTGAGAGAGCAAATGGCTTGATTCTGGATGGCCTAAAGAAGAGACTCTACGAGGAGAATAGCAAAAAGGGTGGCAAGTGGATATACGAACTGCCTCATGTCGTCTGGGGGCTTAGAACTCAGTCGTCGAAAGCCACAGGACATACCCCGTTTTTCCTCGTTTACGAGTCAGAAGCTATACTCCCTGCAGACATCATGTGGCTCTCTCCTAGAATCGAGATATACGATGAAGGAGAAGCGGATGAAGCTAGGCAGCTAGAATTGGATACACTTGACGAAGCCAGATGCAGTGCCCTAGTTCAGTCAGCCCGCTATCTGCAAGGCATCCGGCGCTATCACGATTGCAATGTACGCGAGCGGTCATTTAACATCGGTGACTTGGTCCTCCACCGCATCCAGGATGAGACTGGCCTACACAAGCTCAATTCCCGATGGGAGGGTCCCCTCATTGTTTCAGCAGTAACAAGACCAGGGTCATATCGCCTCCAGTACCCTGATGGCCAGGAAGTTCCTAACTCCTGGAACATAGAGCATCTCCGAAAATTCTACGCCTAGTAGAAGTTGCAAACAATTCGCCAGCTGTATGTCAGTGTTATTATGAATAAAGAGTTGATTTTGTCGTAATTCAACTACTTTTGTGCATGTTTTAACCCGGGGGCTTCGCCACGAGTTATTACATTTTTTCGCCTAATTAAACTCGGGGGCTTCACCACGAGTACTTATACTCGGGGGGCTTCGCCACGAGTCCTTGTACTTAGCTCACTTACGCTCGGGGGCTCCATCATGAGTACTTGCGGCTAGTACAACCCACGAGGCAGTATATTCGAGTACTTAACGTGCTCCTTTTATTCCAGCTATTGCTAAGACTACTCGACAGAAAGCGTTTAGGCACCCACCGAAGGGGTTATCAAGCCCATAACTCGATTAAGTTATTCCCTGCCAACACACAGGACGACAACTAAAACCGCTCGGGCTCCTAAGCCTACAGGCTAGCTTCGCGTACCGTTCGACCGGGTAAATCCAAGCTAAGTCCTCTGCTCTACGAGCACTTTTTTGGAACGTCAAGTTATTTACTACATCCAAGCCGATGCTCTTGGAGTAGCTTAACCCAAACGTCTCCAAACATTCTAAGTCTTACGATCATACTAGCATACATCGCAAAAAGATACACGCTGATGAAAAGATCAATTAGGCAAATTTATATACATATGAAATAAGTAGCACAAATGTTTTGATATCACAACATTGTTCCTTCTACATCTAACCATCTTGCTCCAGGCTTTCGGTGATCTTGTCGGCAATGGGCTCAACTTCTTCACGATACTACATGAATTGCTCCACAGAGCAATCGGCCGCCATGCCTTCGGCGAGTGGTTCCAGTTTCGACTTGGGCCAGTACGACTTCACCAGTGCGAGCGCCTATGAAATATATGTCCTGGTGGCCTCTGCGATGTAGCTGGCAACCATTTGGGGAGTTAATGTGAACGAGGGTTCCCGATCTTCCGAAAGGTTCTGATAACTCTTGATTTGGTGGAGTCGCGACACGAATCGATCCGGCTTCCGGCAACACGTCCCGAAACCCCGCAATCGTAGCACCACGTCTCCTCAGGTTATCGACCGGCGAATACACGGTCGACCTCGCCAAGAAGGCTAATCCCTGCCTGTGAATCGAAGAACACAAGCAAGAACAAGGAAGATTGCAAACCAATTGCAGATGGATGATTAGCTCACGAGTTGGGGTCTCACAAGCCGAGTACGGCGAAACTGTTCTTGACAGAATAATCTAAGTAAAACCCGAATCCTAACGAGGGCGGCGGCTACTGATATATAGGGTTTAGGGTCGTGTCCAAGTACCTGGACGCAACCCTAAAGGACTCGACGACGATACACGGCCCAAAGGCCAAAATACGGTGACGCAGCACCGGGACAGATTCTGGACGCCAACTTCCTCGGACGATTCCCGATGACTCATAATGAATTTGGGCCTCAAACCAACGCCATTGGAAGCTCTATCAAATTTTCTTTCCACCCATATGTAGATTGTCGAAATCGAACTTCGGATGCGGCCTGGGCGTCCAATTCAAGTCAAACTGCTCCTGGACTCCGAGGTGGACTCGAAGTTGAGTTGTATTGGGCCTCCACGTAGCTTGGACGTCCCTTGCTGTCCCTCCACGACTCCATGCTCCTCTCCATGTGTCATCTTATCTTCTCCTTGATTTCTAATCACAATATAAACATTAGGTAGCAAACTATTCTCGAAACTATTAAGAGAAACACTTAGGAGCGAGCTCACCTCTAAATTTAATTGTCGCGCGCGAGCTCTTGTGATTGGACCTTGAATGGTTTGGATGTCCAGCGAAGAAGTCTCGTGTATATCCGTAGGAGTGATGTCCTCATCATCCTCCCCCTCTTGAATTTGAGTCGTCCTCGACTCAAGCGCATCATCTTCTCCCAAGTAAGGCTTCAAATCTGAAATGTTAAAGGTGGGACTAACCCCGAACTCGGGAGGCAACTCAAGTTTGTATGCATTATCATTAATTTTCTTAATTATTTTGAAAGGACCATCAGCTCTAGGCATTAACTTGGACTTCCTCAATTCTGGAAAATGTTCTTTTCTCAAATGTAACCACACTAGATCACCTTGTTCAAGTTTTAACTCTCTTTTACCTTTGCTACCAGCAACTCTATATTTTTCAGTCATCTTTTCAATGTTGTGCTTAGTTGTTTCATGCATTTTCAATATAAATTCAGCACGTTTCTTAGCATCACTATGAATTCTCTCAGTAGTAGGTAAAGGTAAGATATCAATAGGAGCACGGGGGTTGAAACCATACACTACCTGAAAAGGACTTACCTTTGTGGTAGAATGTGTTGCCCGATTGTATGCAAACTCCACGTGAGGCAAGCATTCTTCCCACATCTTCAAATTCTTCTTCAAAACAGTCCTCAACATGGTGCCCAAGGTACGGTTCACCACCTCTGTTTGTCCATCAGTTTGTGGATGACAAGTGGTAGAAAATAATAATTTTGTCCCCAACTTGTACCACAAAGTACGCCAAAAGTGACTCAAAAATTTCGCATCACGATCTGAAACAATAGTAGAAGGCATACCATGCAAGCGTACAATCTCGTGGAAAAAGAGGTTACCAATATGAACAACATCATCACTTTTATTACATGGTATAAAATGAGCCATCTTACAAAATCGATCCACCACAACAAAAATGCTATCCATCCCCCTCTTAGTCCTAGGCAATCCCAAAACAAAGTCCATAGAAATATCGGCCCAAGGAATAGAAAGAACAGGAAGAGGCATGTACAAACCATGTGGATTCAAACGAGACTTAGCTTTCTGACATGTAGTGCAGCGAGCAACGAACCTCTCAACGTCGGTCCTCAGCTTTGGCCAAAAGAAATGTGTGGTCAAAACATCCTCCGTCTTTTTTGCGCCAAAATGTCCCATCAAACCTCCTCCATGTTCTTCCTGTATCAACAAAAGACGAACGGAACCAACTGGAATGCACAGGCGGTTAGCTCTAAACACAAATCCATCATTGACCACAAACTTGTTCCATGTACGTCCCTCTTTACAATTAAGCAACACTTCTGTAAAATAAGGATCAAGCGCATATTGTTCTTTAATTGATTCAAGCCCAAAAATCCGACAATCAAGTTGGGACAGTAAAGTATATCGTCTAGACAAAGCATCAGCAATCACATTATCCTTCCCTTTCTTATGCTTAATAATGTAAGGAAAACATTCAATGAACTCAACCCATTTAGCATGTCTACGGTTCAGATTATTTTGAGAACGAAGATACTTAAGCGCTTCATGATCAGAGTGTATAACAAATTCTTTAGGCCACAAATAATGACGCCACGTCTCTAAAGAACGTACAAGAGCATACAATTCTTTATCATACGTAGAATAATTCAGAACAGGGCCATTTATTTTTTCGCTAAAGTATGCAACGGGTTTACCATCCTGCATCAAAACACCACCAATACCAACTCCACTAGCATCACAGGCGAGTTCGAAAGTCTTACCAAAATGCGGAAGTTGCAGCAACGGCGCATGCGTAAGCTTGTCCTTCAAAGTGACAAATGACTCCTCTTGTGCTTTTCCCCAACGAAACACCACACCCTTCCTCGTCAACTCATGCAGCGGTGCAGCAATGGTGCTGAAATCTTTGACGAAGCGGCGGTAGAAACCTGCAAGACCAAGAAAACTCCTCACCTATGTGATGTTTTGGGGCAACGGCCAACTCTCAATGGCTTCAATTTTCGTCTCATCCACCTCAATGCCCTGTGGAGTAACAACATAGCCAAGGAAAGAAACTCGATCAGTGCAAAAGGTGCACTTCTCAAGGTTAGCAAACAATTGCGCTACTCTCAACGCATCAAAAACAGCACGTAAGTGATCCATATGTTCATCCAAAGACTTGCTGTAAATCAATATGTCATCAAAGTAAACCACCACAAATCGACCAATAAAAGCCCTCAAAACCTCATTCATCAAGCGCATGAAGGTACTAGGTGCATTGGTTAAACCAAAAGGCATCACTAACCACTCATACAACCCAAATTTAGTTTTAAAAGCAGTTTTCCATTCATCTCCAAGCTTCATTCTTATTTGGTGGTAACCACTACGCAAATCAATCTTTGTGAAAATTATAGAACCACACAACTCATCAAGCATGTCGTCCAACCTAGGAATAGGATGACGATATCGAATAGTAATATTATTAATGGCTCTACAATCAACACACATACGCCACGAACCATCTTTCTTAGGAACCAAAAGCACAGGAACAGCACAAGGACTAAGGCTGTCACGTACATACCCACGGTCCACAAGGTCTTGGACTTGTCGCTGAATTTCTTTAGTCTCCTCGGGGTTGGTTCTATAGGCAGCACGGTTTGGCAAAGCGGCGCCGGGGATCAAATCAATTTGATGTTCTATTCCTCTCAAAGGTGGCAGCCCCGGAGGTATCTCAGCTGGAAAAACGTCCGCGTACTCCTGCAAAATGTTAGTAACCACAGGAGGCAAAGAGCTAGCAATATCATGAAGTGAAAATAAGGTTCGTTTGCAAAACAAGGCATAGCAAATATCATCATCAGAAATTTCAGCGAGGTCACATTTTGTTGCGAGCATAACTTGACCCCCTAATTTAATTCCCTCGGCCTCAGATTTATGAGTGTGTTTCTCCTTTTTAGGTGGGAACATAGAATTAGCAACTTGCTGATTTTCAGATTTATCATTACTCAAACTAGCAGCTCTTTCTTGATCGGCTTGTGCAATTTCAGCAGGTGTCAAAGGAACCAAAGTAATTTTCTTCCCTTTATGCATGAAGGTATAGTTATTACTTCTACCATGGTGTGTAGCATCATTATCATGTTCCCATGGACGACCCAACAAAAGTGAACAAGCTTGCATAGGTACCGCATCGCAATCTGCAAAATCAGCATATGCACCAATGGAAAAAGAAACTTCTGCAAGTTTGTGTTACCTTAGCTTTACCGGAGTCATTTAACCACTGAACATAGTATGGATGTGGATGTGGTCATGTGGTCAAGCCAAGCTTCTTGACCAGATCTGAACTCACCAAGTTGTTGCAGCTTCCTCCATCAATAATCACACGAGCACGTCGCTGCTTGATGACGAAAAAGGTCTGGAACAAATTGTGTCGCTGCAACCTCTCAGGCTGCTGTATTTGCGTGCTGAGTACACGCTGAACAATAATGTTCAAGAAGCCCGCAGTCTGTCCACCATGAATGACCAGGTTGTCGACGTCTTCAGCAGCGACCGCTTCATCATCATCTTCTATGTCGGAGGTGCTGATGTAACCTCCATCTTCTGTCGCCAAATATGCCCGCTGACTTGGGCAATCCTTCTTCACGTGTCCAATCCCATGGCAGCGATAGCATTGAATGCTGGAGGTGCGTCCCGTCGATGCAGCGGATGAAGAACTCTGAGCCGGGGCCTGCACAACATTGTTACCTGAATCTGCAGCACGTGAAGAAGATTTGGTTGGTGTAGTCAAAACACCACTCGTCGTTGTTTTCTTGCCCGCTGGTGGAGGTGCTCGAAAACTCGAAGGCTTGGGCACCCCTGAAAGCGCCGGTGTGCGTGAGGCAAAGGACGTCCGGGCGCTGGTCCTGTCCTGTAGCTGACGACCCTGCAATTCCTTCTCTGCAAGCATAGCAAACTGGAACAACTGGTTGATAGTAGTGAAATCCTTATAATCAACTATGTCCTGAATCTCGCGTCTCAGACCCGAATAAAAACGAACGAGAGCATCCTCGGGTCCCTCAACTATCCCGCAATGCATCAAACCCTTCTGAAGCTCACCATAGTAGTCCTGCACAGATTTAGTACCCTGATCTAAACGCATCAAACTGGCACGCAGTTCTCTATGATAAGAAGGAGGAACAAACCTATCACGCATAGCAACCTTGAGGTGTTCCCAAGTAGTAGGTGCAAGACCTGAAGCAACTAAACCAGTCCACCAAATGATAGCAAAATCTTTAAATTCACTAGTGGCTTGTCGAACTCTATGTTGCTCAGGCACTAGGTGGGCACTAAATTTTTGTTCAACCGTCATCTCCCAATCAAGATATCCCTCAGCATCATAATGTCCAAGAAAAGACGGTATAGTAAATTTAACCTTAGCATAAGGATCAGCGGGGGCACGGTTACCTCCTGCGTTGTTCATGCGAACACGCGCTCGTATGCGGGCCTCTCGTGTAGCTGCCTCATCAATGTTGCCATGGACGTCATACACCACGTCTTGAGGATCGGGTGGCTGAGGTGGTGGACGGTTTTCCAACGCAGCAACTCTGTTAGTTAGCGTGGCTATCCGTCCGTTCAACTCCCCAACGAGGTCAGCAAGTCGGAGTTCGTTGATGTTCTCGGTGACGGCCCTGGTAACTGCCTCGCGTATCTCGTTTCGTGTGTCCTCCATGAAAGCATGCAGCTGAGCTTGGCTAACACACTCGTTTAAGTCCTTGGGAGTGTCTCCATCGTTGCCTGCCATTGTAGACACAAAAAAAAAATAGGAACAAACAAACAGTGATGGTTATCCCTAAAAATCTCCTACGCAGGTGTGGTGGTGCCTCTCAATTCAATCTACACAGCAAAGGAAACACCTTACCAAGCTCTTACAAAGTTCTTACCAGCAAGGCAAAGGATACCTGGAAGGCGTAGGCCACGATTGCAAGGGTTAAGAACCGGTGCTGCACAGAAGTAGTATGTGGAGTTCTAGGAAGGCCAAAAATATATAAGTGGAACACAATTCACTAGCAGATAGCAATGCTGAATAAATGTCCAATGGTACTTGTCCTTAGGTGCTGGTCTAACCGAGTCCTTAGTCAGTAGTGCCAACAAACAAGGAGGTAAGATGAAAAGGATGATCAGCAATGAGAGAAAATCAGCAATGAACCAGCCACAGCAAAAAAAACAGCAATTGTACCCTCTCTATGTGCTTCCCTGTTTTGTCTTTTAGCACTAGTAGAAATCAATTTTTTTGTTTTTTTGCTTTTATTTTTCTTCTATTTTTTTCACAACCAGCGGCACAAAAATAGGTACACCACAAAGGATCAACTCAATCAGAGATAAGACGTGATCTGGAGAAAATCACGATTGTTCCCAAAAACTGTAGATGGAACTTCAGAGCTCGAATCAAGGACCTTCTGAATTTTTTTTGAGTTTTTTGAATTTTTCGTGACCGGCAAAGCCGGTGAATCGTATGTGCAAAATTTCGAGATCTTTCCGGGAAAAAAAAGAACACCTCAATCGGAGGTCCGAGCCGAAAGTTATGCCCGTTTGAAGGAGGACCCTCCGAATTAGGTTTTTGTGATGGCGTTGGTGAAACGGATGCAAATCGGTGGGAAACTTTTTGTGGGATGTTAGCCGGGGAAAGTGGATGCACAAAACCGAACCAAAGACACGGACTCAACCAGCACAAAACGAAGAGTATAGGACACAAACTCAACACTGCGGACTCTGAAAGAGAATTATGCAAAAGGCTAAACACGGTCTAGGACGGGAAAAACCTAACTACAAATTTTTTTTGTTTTGCGGCTGTTCTGTGGACTATAGGACAAAGGCGAAAACAAAGGTAAGAGCGAACCTGACGGTAAACCTGGCTCTGATACCACTTAATGTGAACGAGGGTTCCCGATCTTCCGAAAGATTCTGATAACTCTCGATTTGGTGGAGTCGCGACACGAATCGATCCGGCTTCCGGCAACACGTCCCGAAACCCCGCAATCGTAGCACCACGTCTCCTCAGGTTATCGACCGGCGAATACATGGTCGACCTCACCAAGAAGGTTAATCCCTGCCTGCGAATCGAAGAACACAAGCAAGAACAAGGAAGATTGCAAACCAATTGCAGATGGATGATTAGCTCACGAGTTGGGGTCTCACAAGCCGAGTACGGCGAAAGTGTTCTTGACAGAATAATCTAAGTAAAACCCGAATCCTAACGAGGGCGGTGGCTACTGATATATAGGGTTTAGGGTCGTGTCCAAGTACCTGGACGCAACCCTAAAGGACTCGACGACGATACACGGCCCAAAGGCCAAAATACGGTGACGCAGCACCGGGACAGATTCTGGACGCCAACTTCCTCGGACGATTCCCGACGACTCATAATGAATTTGGGCCTCAAACCAACGCCATTGGAAGCTCTATCAAATTGTCTTTCCACCCATATGTATATTGTCGAAATCGGACTTCGGATGCGGCCTGGGCATCCAATTCAAGTCAAACTGCTCCTGGACTCCGAGGTGGACTCGAAGTTGAGTTGTATTGGGCCTCCACGTAGCTTGGACGTCCCTTGCTGTCCCTCCACGACTCCATGCTCCTCTCCATGTGTCATCTTATCTTCTCCTTGGTTTCTAATCACAATATAAACATTAGGTAGCAAACTATTCTCGAAACTATTAAGAGAAACACTTAGGAGCGAGCTCACCTCTAAATTTAATTGTCGCGCGCGAGCTCTTGTGATTGGACCTTGAATGGTTTGGATGTCCAGCGAAGAAGCCTCGTGTATATCCGTAGGAGTGATGTCCTCATCAGGAGTCGCTCGAAGCTTTTCCTGTAAGGATTGCTCTCCAGCTTCACCCTTGGCGGAGAAATCCACTATCTCCACGACAGCTTGTACAGCAGACTTGAAGTCTTCGAGTTCTTTCTCCATCTGCTGCTTGTCAGCGTGCATGTTCTTGATCTGCTGCAAAGCCTCCTTGTACTGGACATTTGTATCCTCAAGGATCTTCTGCAAGCGCTTGACATCATCTGCGCCACGGTAAACAAGATTCTTCAGATCTATATTAAATTTTCTTTCTTTTGCAATGTGGATTTCAGTTCTGCATGAAAGGAAAAGAAGAAGTATTCGAGGAATTTCTCAGAAACTACTCGAACAACATACCACTTAAGGACAACAAGACAAGGCAGCAAGTTACCTTTATGCGCTTTGGTCGTCTTCTTGTTCTTCTCGACGAGCTGGGTTTTTTCCTTCTTAAGATTGTCAACATCTTTCTTGAGGACCGAAACCTCTCGAACCCGCTCGGCCTCTAGCTGCTCGAGTTTCTTCTGCAGTTCCGTGTTCTTGAGAACCTCTTCCGAGATCCTGCGGTCCTTCTCTTACAGCTGGAGGTGGTCGTCCTGAAGGAGTTTTAGTTTATCTAACTTCTTCTGGGACCGGTCCATCAGAGTCTACAACATACAAGCAGCAGTCAATACTCATCACACAAAAGCAGAGGAAGTGAAAACTACTCGAAGAAGGTGGATACTTACTGTGGTAATCTCGTACAAATCCTTGAAAATGTCAAGGACATGTTCCCTTTTCTCCTTGGCAAGATAGGGATCCTCAATCAAGTCATCCGTCGCCTCCGCGCTGGGCCCTAACGTACCCGCGGCGCCTACATCCCCAACACTAGGGCCAGATGTGCTCGCGGTCTGGGCAATGCTGGTGTCAGGGTTTGAAGCACCCGCGACATTAACATCCTGGGCGCCTGACTTCTTGGGCAGCTCGCCTGCCACACCACCCACGGTTACTAGCGTTGCCTCGGGCAGAATAGTACCGGGGGGCAGAGGAGGCACGATAGGCTCACCTTCAGGGAGTTTGGGCGCTGGCGGGTCTAACTCCATTCGCCTCGCACCAGCTCCATCTGGCGCAACTTCTTTCTCCGCGTCAACATTGGCTGCCGGAGGAGACAGAGGAGGAGGAGGAGGGGCACCCGCATCCAACTCTGCAACATCCGCGCTCTTTCCTTGCTTGGGGGCTTGGGCAGCAGGGACTTCTTCAGGATTCCCCAAGCTCAGAGCAGAGGAAGGGATGGAAAGAAGACACATGCGAACTACTCGACAAGATGAATCACAAAAACTGCAAGTACAGGTGCTCAAGACTTACGTGGAGGACCTCTTGGTCACCATCTTCTTGAGGCTGGCCAGCCGGGGCCCTCGAGCAGTTCCTTTCCCCAACCCGCCAGCAGGCTCCTTTCGCGGAACCTGCGAGGCACTCGTTGGGATAGAGCCACTCGGGCTCGGCGCGACATCAACAGCAGAAGGGTCCGCCGCACCAGGCTGGACATCGGATTCCGGTGCAGCATCATCCCCAACAGGGCCTGACCTTTCCCCATCCTTGGAACGCTTGGACAGGAGGGAGGCGGGTGGACTGAAGACAAAGTAAAGAAATATCAACAAAAAACGCCAAAAATCGACAAGGGAAGTACTCGAGAACAAAACTTACCTGGGGTTATAGTCGGAATTGTCACCAAGGATCAGCTTGCGCTTCCTCATTGTTGCGCACGGCTTGGTTGGGTGGCTTGGCACCTCCAGACTACTACTCGACTCCTTGCCCGATTTCTCCAGCAAGTCTGCCAGAGGAACATCATCATCAGAATCTGTCAGCTCTTCATCAGTTACCGGATCACGATATAAACGACTGGTCTTGAGCATCTGAAACGCACTCGGCTTATGATGATCAGCTCGAGGCACATCAGGATTTGGAGCAGGGCAACGATACAACTCCACATGTCCCTGCAAAACAATACAGCACAAGATTGACAGTTAGTAATAATTCGCATCTACAAGGTACTACAAGTACTCAACAAAAGACTACTCACCGACTTTGGTGGATTGGCTGCGCTGAACAACGTCGGGACATATGGACCGTGTTCACATCAAGTAGTACTCGTTGAACACGGTTCATGGCCGTCTGTGAAGGGAGGACCTCTGTAGTCAAGTGAGATGGGTTTTTACTTCCTAAGTACTCGAACCCAAATTGGCACCTTTTCTGCAGCGGCATGATTCGCCTTTTATACATGGTGGCTAGAACAGATACTCCGGTTACACCAACATCCTTGTGCTCCTTGATCAGCTGGAGCAGTTCAGTGACTTGCATCAACTGATTGGGGTTCAGCTTCTCATTCCGCTCGGGTCTATGCACTACCTTCCCTGGAGTTCTCTCAGGCAGCGCAGGCGAGTGGTTGCCGATGTTGGTGCCCACAAGGATCTCCAGCCCGAGTGCTTTGTGGGAAGCGAGTAATAGATGTACTCCTTCCCGTTCCCCTGCTTGAACTGGATCCCAGCTCCGCCAACAGATATTGTCTACCTTCAGAGGGTTGTTGGCGGAGGTGAAAGAAATAGCGAAAAAGATCGAAATGGGGCTCGATGCCATGAAAAGCTTCACAAAACTGTATAAAGATAGAGAGATGAACAATGGAATTAGGGTTCAGGTGATGGACCTGAATACCCCAGTGATAAAGAAGGTCGTGGAAGAAATCAGAGGCGAGGAGGGCCAATCCCCTTTCAACAAAATGTTCAAAGAGGACGGTCTAATCTACATCTTCCTACAGAGTCTGAAGGGGTAAAAACCCTAGAGTAACCGCGCGGTTAAAATAGCCAGCGGGAGGCCCAGATCTACTGTTTGGAAGCCGAACAGTTATCTACCCTAAAAAAGTGTGATTTGTTTTTTGAGCGGCTATTCTGGGAAGAGTTTTGGGAAGTTTATTTGATTAACCATTTTTTCAGGGATAGACTCCCGAGAAAAGGGGTTCTTTGAATTTTGAACCAATTGATTTCCAGTGAAAACCATCAAGGCAGATCACACTAAAACTAATATACATTATTTTTACTCAAATTTTGTACATAACACTGTTCAGTATGCCACGATCTTTTGGATCCTTTTTTCCAAACCTCGGGATTTGGATTCAAGGCTCGGGGGCTGCGGGACACGTGTCATCGATGGCTTATTTTTCAAAAAATTTGGAAGATAATATGAAGATTCAAGATTAGTGAGACCCTCAGTCTGATTCTTCGATTCAACCTAAGGATCGGGGGCTACTCCATATGGAGTGTGATTTGCATCGCACCCCATAGAAAGAAAAAACTTGAAAGTACTCAGAGCTAGAGAACCTCACAGCCTCGAGCAGCAAAGGAAAGTACTCGAAAGACATCTTCAAGATGGAGTTTCAGCAGAAACCGAAGGATGACTTCCAGAAGTACTCGAAGCCTGCAGTACTCAACTATGAAGAGCTCGGGGGCTTGTCAGACCCGGGGCAATGGGACTGCACGCATGGCGTAGAACATTCTAGAGTAAGGGGTGGGGCATGTCCCATACCTTATCCATATGTAGAGTACTCTTAAGCTAGTACAACTAGTCGGTACAGAAGGAAACTACCCGAGAGTACTCGGTTAGGACCCCTAAGCTCGTACCAAACTAGGATTTCCATGTAATCCTGCCCCCCGGGGATATATAAGGGCGGGTAGGGACCCCTCCAAAACATATCTCATAACCTCCAAGGCAATACAAACAATACATGACGTAGGGTATTACGCATACCGCGGCCCGAACCTGTCTAAACCCTTGTGTTCCTTGCACCATCGAGTTCTGATCTCGGCGACACCCTACCTACAACCTACCACCTCGGGGGTATCCCTCGGTGGGCTTGCCGGTAAAACACCGACAACGGCATCGAGATCAAGTACATCTCGGTAGCCCACCCAAGGGCCAATGGCCAGGTGGAGCGCACCAACGGCTTGATCCATGATGGACTCAAGAAAAGACTCTATGAAGAGAACAATAAAAAGGGAGGCAAGTGGATCGATGAATTACCCATAGTCATCTGGGGGCTTCGTACTCAACCGAGTAAAGCCACAGGACAGTCACCTTTCTTTCTCGTCTACGGGTTAGAAGCTATCCTCCCAGCAGAGATCATGCGGAACTCTCCCAAATTGGAGATGTATGAGGAAGGAGAAGCTGACGAAGCATGGCACTTGGAACTTGACTGTGCTGAAGAAGTCAGATGCAATGCCCTACTACGATCAGCAAGATATCTACAAGGCGTTCGACGGTATCATGACTACGGATCCTTCAACGTTGGGGACCTGGTCTTATGCCGCATCCAAGATGAGATTGGGCTTCACAAGCTCAACTCTAGATGGGAAGGACCCCTCTTCGTTACGAAGGTAGCCAGCCCAGGGTCGTATCGACTACAATATCCTGACGACTTGGAGGTTCCAAATTCTTGGAACATCGAGCACCTACGTCGTTTCTATGCATAAGAAACTTGTGCCAAACGTGACAGTTGCAGCGCAACTCAGTATAATAATACATGGTTGTTTCGGTCCCACAAATGACTACTATGTTTTTATTTTCTTCAGCAACATTGAGTAAACTCGGCGGCTGTTGCCACGAGTTATGTCAATACACTACTTCCCAGTAATCCTCGGAAATACTCGGGGGCTACGCCACGAGTACCTTCCATCACGATTAACCAAACCAAAGCCTCTCGGGCTATACCCTCGAGCGGGTCAGATGTTTTTTCTGACTACCTTCCTTTACAGCTTAATCAAGCTATGGGGCAAGGTCTTACAGGGTAAAGTCGAAGGGGTTATTACACCTATACACAGAGGTTCTACGAACGCAACTCTGTACAAAAGTACAAGTCTAGTATACAGTTCGCCAATTGAAGCCATGCCTTCAGGGTAACTACACACTGGAACTAACGTACTAAAGTGCTTAATGATTACGTTTCAACATGCCACTTCACAAGTCGAGCGTCGCAAGCAATGATCAAACAAAGCATTAATATATTTCATGAGCAACTATTGTTTTCCATAAAAAACATACACAGTTCATCATGGCTCAAAAGAGCGGAAGGTCATCGACTATTTGATGAGCAACATCTTGCACTTCGGCACAGTACTCATTGAACTGCTCCTTGGTGCACTCCCCGGAGGCGCCTTCGGCAAACAGACTAACGTCCATGCCTGGGAAATACGACTTCACCACTGCCAAGGTATGTGTTAGCACAAGCTTGGCAGTGCCAAACGCATACCCGGCAATACTTGTCGGAGCTCAACCAGTCGCTGCACTAAGGAGTGCCCGTCTGTGATGGGGTGCACAAACTCGCAGAGCTGATCCGAGTACTGGAGTTGGAGCTCCTCAAGTGCCTTCTGCAGCTGTTCTTTCTCTTCGGTAAGTTCGTATATATCACACTTCCAGTCAGTTAACGCTTTTTCAATACGAGCATACTCTAGGAAAAAGTACATATATACAACTCAGAAGAAAGACAGAGCGATAACACTACTCGAGTTAGAGGAAGAGACAACTTACTTTCTTTCTGAGTGGTCAAACTTTTGACCTTCCGGATCGCCAATTCGTGCTTTCGCTGTTGATCTATCATGGCATCCCGATGCGAGGTCTTCAGGGCCTTGAGTTCCTCCTGCAGCTTGAGGTTCTTGGTTTTCTCAGCCTCTAGGTTGTCCTCCGCATCATGGGTACGCGGCAGCACGTCCCCAATCTAGTTCAGCAGGGCTGACTTCTCCCTGAAGCGCTCAACGAGGCTCTATACAAAGCAAGACAACAAGCCAGTATACCTCTACAATAGAATATCAACGCTAGATGAAGTACTCGACTACATACCTTGGTGTAGTCGGTGAAGCGGTGTCCCAGCTCCATCATGAACGTGACGGTCTCCGGCTCCACCAACGGGTCCTCGAAGAGCCCGGCGTGAGGAGGAGGGACATCTTCTTCCTGCTGCTTGGGCACCCGGGAATCCTCCGGGATCTCCTCCTGTTGCCGAGCCCGAGAACTTTCCGGGGCATCGTGCGCCCGGGAACTCCCTGGGCCTTCCTGCTGATCCGGGGTAATCGTGATCGCCTGCTGAACGATCCGAGCACCATCTTCAAGGTTTTCCCCAGGAGTACTCTCGGGGGTTTCTGTCTCCGGCTCCGCCTCCGCATTGGCTGGAGGCTCGAGATCTTTTTCTCCGGTGCCCGCCGGCACACCCTCGACGACAGGAGGCTCGGCGGTACTCGCGGCTGCAGGGTCTTATGGCAACGACTCTGCACTCGTGCCCACCTGGTCGGTACTGGAGGTCGCTGGTTTGGGAGTCTCCGACTTCTTGGATCAGATGTGTTAGTACTCAGCATTAACACGAAAGCTACAACACAATACTTCCGGGTTACTAACCTCGCAGGCTTCGTTAGGGGGAGTGTCGTTGGCACAACCAGCCCTCGTGGCGCGGTCTTGTTTCCGGAGCGGGTCAAGAACGGCGGGCTAGTCGTGGGCGGTGATCGCTAACTCCGGACTCTTCTCCCCAGCCACATCGACTACCCCTTGCCTCGGGAGCTCGGGGTTCACATCAATGCTACTACAGAAGCAAATCAACTAAGTATTCATGCAAGAATGGCAATATCAAGCAGCTAACAAAGTTCAGACTACTTACGTCACCTGGCGACTACTTGGTGTTGTCGCTACTGCAGCAGTTCTCCACTTCCGCGTCGCTACTCGTTTTAGGCGAGGCGGATCAACTGCAGCATCGCTCGCATCTCTCGCGGCGGGCGGGTCTTGGGTCGGCTCTTCAAAAACTGACTCAGGCGGATCAGACCTGAGTCGCTACACGTCGCCCTACAGAGAAAAGCAGAATATCAACAACTACTCTATCAACAAGATTACATCCAAGGTACTCGAGTAAAACACTTACCGGGTTCGGCGAGTAGTCCGCGCCGAACAACCTTGGGATGAAAGGCTATGAGTTCACCCCCGTGAACAGGCGGGTGACCCAGCGCATGGTTTCTTCAATGGATGGCACATCCCTGGCCATCCGTGATGGGTCTCGAATACCCTCGTACTCGAACCCGAAATGAACACGTTGCTGGAGAGGCTGGATGCACCGCTCGATGAATGAGTAGGCCACAGACTCCCCGGTGACGCCCTTGTCCTTCAAAACCTTGATCCGCTGCATCAACTCGGGGTGTCGCGGCGTTCCTCCTCAGTCGGCTACTTCAGCTAGCACTCCTGGCGCTGAGGTGGGGAGTTGTCCCGTCCGGGGAGGCTAGGCTGGTGGTTCCTGATGTAGAACCACTGCGCGTGCCACCCGGACAGGCTACTCGGGGTCGTGTACTCGAGGTACAGCGCCTTGTCGCACAGCTGCACCCCGGCACCCCCGATTAGCGCGGGATTTTCCTCATCCGGCTGGGGTTTGAGACGTTAGAGGTGGCAGAAAAGATTGAAGTGCGGGCGAATTCCTAGGAATGCCTCGCACAGATGCACAAAAATAGAAATGTGCAAAACAGAATTTGGGGGGAGATGGTAATGCTTCATTTTGTAAAATCCAAGCAAACCGCGAAAGAAATCGGAAGAAGGAAGAGCGAGGCCGCGGTCAGCAAAAGGGGTGAACATCACGGTCTCACCAGTGTTCTCCCACGGTGACGAGTCAGCGCCGGCAGTCCGCCACTAAACCACCCCCTCCTCTTGCAGTACCCGCTCGGCAACAAGACGGAGCAGGTCCCTCTCCTTGATGGTTGAAGCCCTCCATGACGAGCCCTCCGCCACCGTCTTGGCGACCTTCACCGATGGCGGCGATCCGCCTTCTCCATCGCCCTCCCTCTTCCTTCCCCGACCGGCGGCTGACTTCTTCGGCATCGTGGGTCGAAATGTCACCGGGGTCTTCGTGCGCATGCCACGGGGAACCTACGAGGGTGTGGATGAGGACGGGGATCAAGGATTCAGGCTAATCTTGGCTTGGATTCGAGCGTAGAGGTGGTCGATTTTGGAGTGGCGGCGGTGGCTAGGGTTCTTGGCCAAGCAGATCTGTTTAAGTGCAGTAAAAATAGAGTAGGGTAAAAACCCTAAGGGGTAACGTAGGGTTATTTATAACCAGCAGCTCCCCATTTTTCCGTTGGAAGCCGAAGAGTTTTTTCGGGATAATGATTCGATTTTGAGAGGTTTTTATGGGTTCTGTGCAACAAATAATGGAAACTAGCCGTTTCTCAGGGATAGGCCCCCGAGAATTCTGACTTTTCAACTTACAGCGTAATTTTACCCTAAAAAATCATCAAATTGAGTTCAAAAACATGCATTCCATGCCACGACTCTTTAAATCCTTTTTTTCCAAACCTGGAATTTGGATTAAAGGCTCGGGGGCTGCGGGATACGTGTCATCAATGACTTATTTTTCAAAAATTCTTGGAAGATACAGACCAAAGATTCAAGACTAATTTGACCCTTAGCCTGATTCTTCGATTCAACCTAAGGCTCGGGGGCTACTCCATATAGAGTGTGAGTTCATCGCACCCCATATAAAAGAAGACTTGAAAATTTCTCAGGGCTTGTGCACCTCACAGCCTCGATGCAGCCAAGGAAGTACTCGGAAGACACCTTCTCAAGGGAACTCAGCAGGGCCTGAAGACACCTTCCAGAAGTACTCGGAAGCCTGTAGTACTCGGCTACGAAGAGCTCGGGGGCTTGTCAGACCCGGGGCAGCGGGACTGCACATTTGGCGTACATATTCTCATAGTAAGGGATGGCGCATGGGCCATACCTTATCATCATTGTAACTAGTCGTATAGAACTAGGACTAGTCGGACGTAAGGAAACTACCTAACAATGTACTCGGGTAGGACTCCTCAGACCGTTCCCGACTAGGACTTCCATGTAACCCTGTCCCCCCAGACTATATAAGGGTGGGCAGGGACCCCTCCAAAACACAACGTGCATATGTATAACCTCTAAGGCAATACAAACCACACATAACGTAGGGTATTACGCTCTCAGCGTCCTGAACCTGTCTAAACTTTGTGTTCCTTGCACCTTCAAGTTCCTGATCTCGGTGACACCCTACCTACAACCTACCACCTCGGGGGTATCCCTCGATGGGCTTGGCTGTAAAACACCGACATGGTCCCACCTCATCTGGCCACGTCATCGATTCAGGAGTCAACAAACACACCCAGGAGGATCATGCATCGTGCACTTGAAATCGGTTTGATCTGAGGACCCGAAAGGCTTCACACATGGATTCAAGGGCCCACCTGCATGTCTGAAATGGTTGCTTAACTAAAAAGCAACTGTTACCGACCTCAGGAGGCAATCAGGAGCGTCCACGAGAAGGTCAGTGCCACTTGGCACCAACCCCAGGCCGATCGGCCTAGGAGAGGCCGGCCGGCCCCACCTGGCGGCCACTGTTGCCCAGTCTTTGCGTGGAAGCTAAGCAACTGTCAAGGATGCATAATCTTGACGCTTTTCACTGGTTACCGACCTTCACTAGCTATAAATAGGCCTCCCATCCTCACTTGTAAGACACACACTCAGAAGGAGTTCTCTCTTCCCTCAGTTCTAGAGTTAGCTTTAGTAGTCTGGGAGTTAGAGTCGAGTTGAGCTTGTCTCGGGATTCCGAAGTCGTCCTCGGAAGTCTGGTATAAGCTCGTGTATCCTTCCTTTGACTTTATCAATATAAGTTATCTTCTTTATCTTAGCGAGTCAGCTTTACCTTCCGCTTTTATTTATTTATTTCCAAGCTCTTGCTTGTGTGCGGAAGTTTTATCCTTTAGCTTAGGCTTTGTTCTAGTCTTAGTCTATCGGGACCTTATCTTGCGGGTTTTCTCGCCCGGACTAGGGGGCTCAAGTCAGTTCCCTAGGTTGAGGGGGATTTCTCATGAAGACCTCAGGAGAAATCCTAACACCAAGTGCAGACAAGGTGTCTGACTTAGTCTTAGCTAGAAAGCGTGTTCCACCCCACAGAACTCATGTGGTAGGCGGCAGGTGGTGACAACCCTATCAGTCCCTTGTAGTCCACCACGTTCAGGTGTTTTCATAGCAGTAGATCGTTGGCCGAGTTGGACGCCCCATTTCTCTCTCAGTCTGTGGTCCTTCCGCCCCAGCTGCCGAAGTAAGCTCTGTTCTCCCGATAGCTAGGTTAGTTAGGTTAGAGAGGCTAGCTCGTTGGTTTACAAGTGTTTTAGGAGTCTTTCTCACTCGTTGTCCTCCAAGTTACTTACCGCTCTAAGGTAGAGTCTCCTGTGTGTCGCTCGGTCATCGCCTGGCCATTTATCCTATCTTTTATCTGGCTTACCCCTGCTATCTAGCTGGTGATTATTCCCAATAAAGTTTACCATCCATTCAATTGATACTCTTTAGACCATAACGCTTCCCCGTGGAAATTCGATACCCTGGAATACTCTAAGCTGAAGTGCTACAGTGGTGTATTCTGTGCGCTTGCGGAATCTCTATTCTATTAGGCATAAGAAACGTGTTGACGCCAGATTTTGACACGTGTTGAATCGGCGTCAGGAGGAGAAGATTGGCTGATGCGGCAGATCTGAAGGCTACAGTAAGAAATTGGCCGATTGAGGTAACAGTTGGAAATCGGCCGATTGGTGATGGAGCTTGCGCTAACAGGATGGGACTACTTCGAAGGGTCCCGGTCAAAAGTTGGTCAACAGAGCTACGCTAAGTCGGTCAGGAAGCAATTGAAAAAGTTCTGATTGGATTAGGAGACGGCGGCGGAAGATTCTGCGGGAGTCCGTTTCCTTTTTAAAAGATATTATAGGTATAGTAGTTTTCCTGTTTTTAAATAAGGTTGTAACAAGTCGTAATCGACCAGGAGTCCTAGTTTTTAGGGTATAAATAGGAGTCGTCAGGGCTTGGCCAAAAAATCAACACATGAATCAACAATAATACTTCTACTTTTCCAGCAATTTACTTTCAAGTCGGCGACTTCGCCAATACTTTTCTTCTTTCACGAGTTCGTACGGATTGGCAGGGCTGCATCAACTTGATCTCCGGCCAATTGGTAGGTTCCGCTTATCGAGTAATATCCGAGCTTTAACTATGGGCGCATCGCTGTGGTTTCGTTTGGATTTATTCACCAGTTATCGATATTTACTAGAATTGCAAGTTTTACCTGTTGTTCTAGTATTATCACCAGTTATCCAGCTTGAGATAAGAGTAATCGGCTTCGTCATCGTTCTTCTTCGATTTATCATCTTACAGCCGATTAGATCTATTTCAAGTGTTGCATCCGTAATAATTGTTTAGATCGCTCCAGGAGTCTTCTTAACAATTATTACGCGATTATCGGCTGATCCATAGCCGATCATCTTTACAGCAAATCGGCCGATTCGCCGACGCGCTCTTCAGGACAAATCGGAACTCCAGCCGATCGGAGCGCCTGGAATTTAATACTCTTATTTTCTTGTCAATCAACAGGTTAGATTGACTAGCACGCCGCGCGAACCGTACCAGGGCGATAACCCGAACAGGAGCTAAGCAGATTCTCCCGGGTCGTGTGTGACAACCCTGGTAATTACATTTCCAAAATCAATGTCATTAGCCTAACTCTATGCTTAAACCAACTAATGAAAGGGTGGGAAGAATTAGAACGAGTTCAGTTGGAATTCAAATTTAATTTGAGCACATTTGGTTACTTTTGAACTTTTAAATTTAACTTTCAAACCATAAGCCAAATGAGTTTTTGCCTGAAACCAAAGTTGTAGAACTTTTTATTTTGAACAACTTTCGTGTTCAAAAGTTTTTGAAATTCAAATCAGAAAGAGGACAAAACGCCCTGTTTGCACCCAGCCCCCTCAAGTTTTCCAAATTCTCGCATCCAGGCCCTCGCGCCCCCCCCCCCTCTCTCTCTCCTCCCCGCCCGACCGCCGCGCGCCAGGTGGCCGGCGACGCCTGACCGGCGCGAGGCGCCAGGCCAGTGGCCGCCGCACCACCCCGCCATGGCCGGCTTTGCCCCCTCCCCACGCCGCGCGGCCCAGTGAGCGACCGCGCGTGCGCACGCCGCTGCCGCGCCCAGCCCGCCGCCCGTCGCGCCCAGTCGCCGCGCTCCGCCGTGCCGCCCCGGCCCCCGCGCCCCGCCAGTCGCCGCGCCCGCCCTCCGCCCGAGCCGCTGCAGCTGCTGCTCCACCACTCCACGCCCAGCGCTATCCCACCGCGCCCACGCCATATCTCCGGCCGCCCAGTCACCGCGCCCGCACGCCGCACGCCGCGCCGGCGTTCCGCTGCCGCCCGCCGTGGCCAGTGCGCGCTGTGCCGTGCCTCCGCCCCGCGCGCTGCCCAGGCCCCTCCGCACCCCCTCCGGCCCCTATAAAAGCCCCGCCCGGCCACGCGCGCGAGCCCCAGCGCCCAGAACGCCCTCGCCGTCGCCATTGCCGCTGCCGAGCGCCGCCCGCCCGTGGACAGCCCTCCGCTGCCGCCCACCGCCCGAACTAAAGCTTCAGCCACCACTACATCATCCCCCTGAAGCTCGCCGACCCGCCCAACGCCGCCCAGAGCCACCGGAGCGCCGCCGCCGCCGCCGCCCCTGCTCGCCGTGGACAGCACGACCCCGACCTCCTCCGCCCAAGCCGAGCCCCTGAGCAGCTTCCCCACGCGCCACTGAAGCTCGCCGACCGGACCACACCGCCCCAAGCCCGCCGGAGCACCGCCGTCGACGCGTGCCGCGCCGCCGCCGTCTCTGCTCCAACGTCGGCGAGCCCTTCCCGGCCATCCCCCACCTGAACAACACCCCCACAAGGTAGCCCTCGCACCCCTGAACCTTCCCCGACCCTCACCCCTCGCCGCCGACGAGCCCCTCGCCGGAATTTCGGCCGGCCGCCGTACCCGAGCCGCCCGAGGACCCAATTGCAAGAATTTAAATCTTTAGAAGGGTCTGCGCGTAAGATTCAAGGACCTAGTTGTAAAAGAAAGTTTCAAATCTAGATTCAAATTCAGTGAACTTGTAAAATTCGTATAAAATCGTAGAAAATTCAGAAAAATACAAACTCAACTGTTCTGGAATCCTTAGAACAAACTCTACCACTTCTGTTAGAAAAAGTTTCTCAGAATCTCAACATATTTGCTCTACATTAAATGGAAGCTTTAATGGACTTATTTTGCACCCACTGTTGTAGATCACCACTGACCCTAAATTTTGGGCAGTAAGTTAGTTGCTTAATGTTTAGGATTGTGTAAAACGATCAGGCCCAAATTCCATCTCTAGCTTTACTGTTTATTAAACTTAGTTCCATACCATGTTTAAGTAAAATATTTTATCCCTGCAGTTAGGTGATGAATCACCCAATGAAACTTTTTCTATGCTAATGTATTGGTACCTAGAAGCCAGAGGAAAATTAGGAGACTTTTTATCTCACAGTAACCTACTTATTTGATTTATGTGCTAATAACATACATTAAATCAAGAAAATAGTATCATAGCTTGGAAAATTCTCAAATTTTTACTAGGAGATATAATGTGGTAGTGGTTTCTGTGTAAAAAGTTCCATGGACAAAAACCCTATGTAGGGTCCTGTAAAAATGAATCCTTGAATAACCTAGGTGTGTAATGTCATATTTTCTATGCTCTGAATACTGCATAATAAATCCTACAGAAATTATAGTAGCTTCTGCATACATAAGTGAAAGCTCTGTAAAAATCTTAGACTCAGTTGTTGCACCAATTGTTCTGTACAAAAAGAACAAGGATCTAACAGCAACTAAGTAATATATTTTTCATAATTAATCTGTTACATAAAATTGGCTGAAAATTTTACAGTAAGCGCATCTTTCCTTGATGTGCCTAAATCCAAAAGTTCATGACCAGAAACTATCCATTGTAGTAATTACTCTTAAATCGTATCGAGTACCATTTCCACGACTTAAACTTGTGCACTCATGTAGAATCGACGACTCTCGCCGACGGAACTTACGAGCTGGTGCCCGCGTCCGAGAGTGAGCAGCGTGAAGCTCAAGCGAATCTAACTGAAGCTCTTGAAGACCCGAGCCCAAGTTCGGGAGAGCCCCAAGCGAACTGCGAAGGCAAGCCCCGGAGCATAACCCATCTCTTTCCTAAATTATGCGACTCACTACTCTTTTGCTTGTGCATTAAGTTTATAGGAGTTGGATGAAAACTTAGTTGCATGGTGTTAGGAACCCTTGCTTGAAAACTAGGCGTAAGGTTCGATAGAATGCTGTGCTAATAGGACTCCGGTAAAAGTCGAGTGATTTCCTGTCACTCGCGAGAAAATAGGAGTTGAATGACTACTACACGCTGCAATCATAAGGACACGGACGGGTTATGTAACGATGGTTATGATTGAGGCCCGTCTGTCTAGTGAAAAATGCTAAGGCCGCAGGGTGTGGTAGTGATGGTTAAGTCTTTGAACGTACTAAACACATGCCGAGATTATGGGAATCGGTAAGCTTAAGTACCTGATTGGCCCGGCAAGGGGACGGCATGCTACCCTTTGAACTTCGGTCCCATGTGCATATGGCGAGTGCAGAGAGTGGTCACGACCCGGCGCCGAACCGTGGCTTGGGGCTCCTGTACTCTCGGAGGGTAGCCCCGATCCACGACCCGGAAAGAAAGGGGAAAAGTTGCACGTGTGACTCTACGGAGTAACCACGTGACGTGTGTTTGGGTTTCCCTTGCAAGGTTAAGAAATTCGATTCGAATCGTCCATTTCTCACGGCTATTGAGACTGCTTAACCATTTTTACCCACAGAGTAAGAAGAGGAACAAGGATGATGAATGAACTGGTTGGATGAAAATTTAATGCTTCACCATGTATGCTTTTGGATAGCTGCTTATCTAGACTGGCTAACGAAACTAGAATCTTGAGCTAAAAGTTGAAAGTAAGGACCCACTTGTAGATGCTTTTCGGCAAAACAAACCCCTGAGCCAAAAAGCCTTGCATGTCTAGAGTTGGTGGAGTAGATTCCACTACACGGGTAAGTCTTGCTGAGTATTAGTATACTCAGCCTTGCTTGTGGCTCATTTCAGGTGAGACCTTCGAAGATATGATTGCTAGCTTGACTTGGCCCTGCACTGTTCCCCCTGGTTGGTCGGTGGAATGGGATACGCCCCCGTCCAATGGAGATAATGCCGAGTGATGTCTCGTACGGGCTTCATCGAGACATTCTGTATCGTCGAGTAGTTTCCGTCGTTTATTTCCGCTGCAACTTAAACTCTGAAGAACTTATTTATGATCATTGAAGTACTTGCTTTCTAAACTCAAAACTTGGTCTGTAATATTCACTTATGCTAATGTTGTAATAGTTGCTGGAATGTGGTATTCTCTGGGCTCATCGTCGCATGAGTGTTTGTATGTATGGCACTCGATCCGCTCACCGTGGTTGTATCGGGAGGTTATACCCGACAGACCAGTGGATTACTCCGTTTGAAGTGTAAGGTTAACCGAGAATGCCTTAATGGTGATGGTTAATACACTTGATCCGGATTAATTCAGGTGGTTCTGCCACAGCTGGTATCAGAGCCGTAGCTGGTGCCACAGCTGGCAACAGCTGGCGCTAGAGCCAAAATACATACGCCAGAGAATGCAACAAGCCTTAAAAATTGTTTTACTAAAACTTGACTAGAAGGATGTGTTGCGAAATACGTTGGTACGTTAAGGATGGTGCCTAGTTCGTAAAGCCCTAAGGGATTATGGGAAAGTTTACTAGGTGGCTATCTGACTTATGAATATTATCAACTGACTTCCAGCACATTACTTTCTGTCAAAACTTACTTTTGTGCACAACCGACCTTAAATTCTGTAACGACGCACTCATCGCTAAGGTAAGAAGGTAAGAATCCTCAGCCAACTGAGAGAGCTTGGCCTTCCTGTCGGTGATGCGAACCGAACGCTGCCCTCAAGCAGTGGCTTACTTGAGGTGCTGCCAATATGCCAACTGTTAGTTGAACATATTGGGAGTAGAAGGTTTGGCGCAGGGTATGGCGATCGCTGTTCATACCCCCGTCTCATGACGGTACCCCCGTGAATACGCTATCTCGATAGCGTATGTTAACATCGTCTGTACGGCGGAAATTGTACAGATATCGTTTCTATAAGTAAACGGTAATGAATACGGACGCTTTCATGAGTGCTGGCATGAAAGGTTCATGAAATATATATGCTTGTCGATCTTCTGCAGGTACACTAACCACGATTACGATAAGTTAAGGAACGATTAGAAAGACTCGACTAGCTATTATAGCGGGAGCCGTATTGTGTATGCCACCGAAACTATCTTCGTAAGACCAAAGCTATTTGGCAATTATTTTATTTTGTGAGGACGAATAGGACGTGCATGCATCATGGCCACATATATCTGAAATCGAAACGCGTTGTATGAGAATGGTAAGGTTCTTGCGTACCTAAGCATGGTTGCATAAGGATTATCTAGAAAAACTGTCCGAAATCTGCCGTGACCGAAAAGAGCGATTTATTGGCCAAAGAAAATGACCTTTTCTGATAAAGTTCATGTTGAAGAAATTGTTCCAAATTTTGTGTTCTATCTTATGTTAAAAAATGAAAAATTCTGAACTCAAGGATAGTAAGAAATAACCGAAACCTTGGAATATTAGAATTCTGTCCAGAATAAGCCCTTCTGCCTCTTAAATTTTTAGGCCCCCTTCCTGCGGTTTTCTGCAAAAGAGCACAACACAAAACTTGTCCCAAATTTACCCAGGTAGCTGCTGTTAAAATTTGGTAAATTTCGGCTGGGTAGATTTTCCCTGGTGCACGACACTCTGGCCCTCTGTTCACTGAAAATTCTGGGTAGACAGTAAGGTAAAACCGGAAAAGAAAGACCATCTTAGAGACCTATTTAGCTCTGGAGTTGACTAGCAAAGTTGTTCACAAATACCATAGGAGTGATCTGGTGAAATTTGAGAATTTTTGGATTAGAACTGTGGAAGTTATGGTTATTTTTGCACACTAGACAGAATCTGTCCTTGTGCTGTGCACAGTTTTTCGCTATCTCACTCCATTTGATCTTTTGTTCAGATGGCCGAGCCTATTGCTATGATGGTGGATGAGGATGGACGCGTACACTCACAGTGTCTCCACTGGAAGGGCTTTCCCTCTATTTTGTGGGATGTTCTGCGTACCGCGGGCTATCTAGTTCCCCCACGTTACGCCGGACTGGAGTTTGCAGAAAATGGAGTTACCCAGTGCCGTGTCAACGTAACTATCTTCCCGCACCCGCTACACCCGGAGTGGCCCGCCTTGGAGCTTGAGGCTGTTGGTCGCCGTTTGGCCGATACTTGGGAGCTTGCAGCCATGAGGGCGCTCACCACTTTTTGTGCGCAGCGTCCCGAGGTTGTCACACTCGCTCCCATTGGTTTGTTTCCTGCTGCCCAGGACAACGACCCCTTTTGGCTCAACAGGGTGCAGCACGCACAGTACTTGGTAGACTTTCATGCCCAGGAAACTATTCATACCTCCGTGCGGTGCATGAGTGCACTCTACCGGCTTCAGACTCTTCAGAGTTAGGCACTTGAGCAGCTCACTGATCTTGCTCAGGCCTACCACATGATGGCAGATACCAGGGATGAGCAGATTAAGGAGCTCAGTCAGGATCTTGAGGACAGAGATGCTCAGATTGGCCAACTTGAGGGCCAAATTCAGGAGCAGGAAACTCTCATGGGTGAGAGAGATGCCACGATAGCACAGTTGGAGGAGCAGCTCCATGATCTGAGCCTTGAGTTGGAGGATGCTAATGAGCACATTCAGTGGCACCATGATCAGAATGACCATCCCCATGAGGAGGACATGGAGGAAGATGAGGAGGAGCCACAGGAGATTGATGGTATCTCCGGTATGGATTTCGAGGGTGAGGTACCACAGGCACCTCAGATGGGAGCTCACTCTCCTGCTCACAGCGAGTCGTCCGTCAACGACTTGGATGATTTCTAGATGACGACCTAGGAGGACTTTTGCACATACTCCTCGATAGGGTAGCCTAACTTTTGGCAAGTGTTGTAATAGGCTAACTAGGAGTTGAGTAACTCTTTTGTGTTGGGTACACCTGAACCATGTGGATACCCTCAGCATGTAAGGAACGGCGATAAACTTGGGTGATTTCGTTGTAACTTGGTAAACGATGAAATCCACAATCGCTGAGACTTGTCGGAATTTTTACCCATGTCTCCTTGCAATTCTTGGCTGAGTGTTGAATACCCGACTTGTGCTAAATTTTGTGATCTAGGTTCTCACAAAAGTTCAGCATCATTGGACCTCGCTAGTTTGAGATATAGGCGAAACCGTACCGATCAATCTGCTGAAAAACAGCTAAGACAGTAAGGCAAAGGACGAGATTTTCGACCACCTTAGCTATAGTTCTAGCACCGAAGTTAAATACCAAAGTGATGCATTCCTAAATCCTCTGGCTACTGCGAAAATTTGAGATGTTTTGGATGGACCCACAGCAAGCTATGATTTTTCTCGTAGCAAACAGAGATTCTGTCCATACTTCTAGCTGTAATGTCGGAAGTCTATGACTACACCAATCACTTATGAATCAAGGAAGTAATATGGATCGCGTTACTAACGGTAACCTTTCACGTTTCAGATGGTTGGATCAACACGTGGCAACCCCGAGGGTTTTGGTGCCGGTGGCAGCCGCTCGCGACAACCGCCACCGCCCCCGCCCAGTTTGGTGGAAGTGATGGCCGCTCAAACCGAGCTGCTGCGTCAGATTGTGCAAGGACAACACCAGCAGAGGGGTGGGCACAATGCTCACCAACCCCAAGCTGCAGGATACACGGATTTCCTAGGGACCCAGCCGCCCTTGTTCCATAAGACCGAGGAACCCCTGGACGCAGATGCATGGATTCGCACCATCGAATCCAAGTTCACATTACTTGTGGCCCCGTGCTCAGAGGCCAACAAGGCTCGTTTTGCCGCGCAAAGCTTCGCGGTACCGCTCGACTATGGTGGGACCACTATTCTGCGATGCTCCCGGCTGACCATGTGGTCGACTGGGATGAATTCAAGACCGCGTTCCGGGCACATCATATCCCCGAGGGTCTCATGGAAAGGAAGTTGAATGAGTTTCTGGCACTTACCCAGGGCACCCGCACCGTGCTGCAGTACGCCCAGGCATTCAACAACCTATGCCAGTATGCGGGCTATCACGCTGATACGGATGCCAAGAAGCGTGATCGTTTCTGCCGAGGTCTGAATACCAAGCTCAAGGAACGTCTGAACCTAGCCAGGGCTGACACCTACAACGAGTTGGTCAATATGGCCATTACCCAGGAAGACTGTATCATGGCGCACCGGGCAGAGAAGAAGAGAAAGGCACCCGCAGGACCATCAAGTGCCCAACCACCAAGGTATCGCATCGTGCAAAATACCGCACCCACAGCTCCACCAAGGGCCCCGCAGCCAGGAAGATGGATTGCCAGACCCCCACAGCAGGCAGGCATGGTACGACCCCCGATGCCTCCACAGAATGGTCCGAGGCCCATTCTTCAGCAGTCTCTTCGACCTAGCCCCGCGAATCGCTATTTCAAATGCGGGAGTTCCAGCCACTTCGCACGAGAATGCCCTCAGCCTGGACAGCCCAACCAAGGTCAAGGATCCAACCCGAACACCAAGAACAGGGGCAAGAGACAAACCCTGCAAGTCAAGCAAGGACGGATTAACTTCACCACGCTTGCAGAGCTTCCTGAAGGAGCCCCAGTGATGTCGGGTACATTCTCTATCCATAACAAGCCTACAGTTATATTATTTGATTCTGGTGCATCGCATAGTTTCATAAGTGCAAAATTCGGTGCAAAAGTAGGCTTGGATGTTTGTCACACAAAAGGGTCATATATGATATCAACACCAGGTGGTAAAATTGCTTCAAACCAAATGGTCAGACAAGTACCAGTCAAATTGGGTAGTAAAACCATCGACACGGACCTTGTCCTTTTACCTCTTGACGGCATGGACATTATTTTGGGAATGAACTGGATGGCTATGCATGGAGTCACACTTGACCTTTCTTCCCGAGCCGTTGAGATAAATTCACCTAGTCACGGAGCCACTACCCTTTACCTACCGTTCCTAGATTGTACGAATTCCTGTGCTTATAAGATGGAAGGACTTAAGCTAGATGATATTCCTGTGGTAAACGAGTATGCCGACGTTTTTCCGGATGACTTACCCGGAATGCCACCAGATAGGGACATTGAGTTCGTTATTGAACTACAGCCAGGCGCTGCACCTATATCCAAAAGACCATATAGGATGCCCCCTAAAGAATTGGCAGAACTGAAAATTCAACTCCAAGAACTACTGGACAAAGGTTTTATTCGCCCTAGCGCGTCACCTTGGGGATGTCCAGCCCTTTTTGTAAAGAAAAAGGATGACAGTTTAAGACTATGTGTGGATTACCGACCTCTCAATGCGGTAACTGTTAAGAATAAATACCCCCTTCCTCGCATCGATGTACTCTTCGATTAATTAGCTGGAGCCAGAGTCTTCTCAAAGATTGATCTTCGTTCGGGGTATCATCAGATCAAGATTCGCCCATGCGATATTCCTAAGACTGCCTTCTCCACATGATATGGACTGTATGAATTCTTAGTCATGTCCTTTGGACTCACCAATGCCCCTGCCTACTTCATGTATCTCATGAATTCAGTATTTATGCCCGAACTGGACAAATTCGTCGTAGTGTTCATCGATGACATCCTTATCTATTCCAAGGATGAGGAGGAGCATGCCAAGCACCTTCATATTGTTCTTCAGCGACTCAGAGACCATCAGCTCTACGCTAAGTTTTCCAAGTGTGAGTTTTGGTTGGATACTGTAAAGTTCTTAGGCCACACCATCTCCAGCGAAGGCATAGCTGTTGACCCCAGCAAGGTACAAGAGGTGATGGATTGGAAACCCCCTACCTCTGTTCATCAGATTCACAGTTTTCTCGGCTTAGCCGGTTACTACCGTCGCTTCATCCCGGATTTCTCTCGAATTGCTAAGCCCATGACGGAACTGTTGAAGAAGGAAGTAAAGTTTGTATGGAATGAGAAATGTGAAGAAGCTTTCCACACTCTCAGAGAGCATCTGACTACTGCACCTGTGTTAGCTCAACCCGATAATACCAAGTCATTCGATGTGTATTGTGACGCATCGGGTACTGGTTTAGGATGTGTGCTTATGCAAGAGAATCGAGTGATTGCATATGCCTCACGAGCCCTTCGGCCCCACGAACAGAATTATCCCACTCATGATCTTGAGCTTGTAGCCGTCATTCACGCTCTGAAGATATGGAGGCACTATCTCATGGGTACACAGTGCAATATCTACACGGATCATAAGAGTCTCAAGTATATCTTCACACAAGCCGATCTGAATATGAGACAACGGAGATGGCTAGAATTAATCAAGGATTATGACCTTGAAGTGCACTATCACCCCGGCAAGGCTAACGTAGTCGCTGATGCACTAAGCCGCAAGTCCCATTGCCATTGCTTATTCATGGAGTTCTACCGTGAGACATTGTGTGCAGACATGAGGAAGCTTAACTTGGAAATGGTTTCCCAAGGCACTCTAAATCACATCTCAGTTGAGCCCACTCTTCACGACCAAATCGTCATGGCACAACTACATGATGAAGGAATTAAGATCATCAAACAAAAACTCTCCCTAGGTGAGGAGAAGTACAAATGTTTCCGCCAGGACCATAAGGGAGTTCTATGGTTCGAAAGTCATATAGTCGTTCCGAAGAATCATGAGCTCCGCAAGCAGATTCTTGATGAGGCACACCTTTCCAAATTCTCTATCCACCCCGGCAGTAGCAAAATGTATCAAGACCTAAGGCAAAACTTCTGGTGGACTAGGATGAAAAGAGAAATTGCTGCGTATGTCTCGGGATGTGACACGTGCCAGAGAGTAAAAGCTAGCCACTTGAAGGTAGCAGGTACACTACAACCGTTACCTATACCATCCTGGAAATGGGAAGACATAAGTATGGGCTTCATCGTTGGACTACCAAACATTTCCCAGAAACATGATTCCATATGGGTTATCGTGGATAGACTCACGAAGGCGGCACATTTTCTTCCGGTACACACCACCTATTCTACCAAGAAATATGCCGAGATTTACCTCGATCGTATTGTTTGCCTGCATGGAATACCTAAGACAATTATCTCCGATCGTGGTCCTCAGTTTGTAGCACGCTTTTGGGAACAACTGCAAACGTCTCTTGGCACTAAGCTGATTCGCAGCTCAGCATACCATCCTCAGACTGATGGACAAACGGAAAGAGTAAACCAAATTCTTGAAGACATGCTGAGAGCTTGCATCATTCACTATGACAAGAATTGGGACAAATGCCTAGCCCTAGCAGAGTTCTCGTACAACAATAGCTATCAAACGAGTTTGAAAATGGCACCATTTGAGGCCCTGTACGGACGAAGGTGTCGAACTCCTTTGAGCTGGTCACAAACCGGAGAACGTCAAATAATTGGACCCGACCTGGTAATCGAGGCAGAGGAGAAAGTAAAAGTAATACAAGCAAATCTTAGAGCCGCCCAAGCTCGACAAAAGAGCTATTCGGACAAAAGGAGAAAGCCCCTAAAGTTCGAAGTTGGCGATCATGTCTATCTTCGAGTTTCACCCACCAAGGGAGTGCGAAGATTTGGAATCAAAGGCAAACTAGCTCCCCGTTATGTTGGCCCTTACGAAATCATTGAGAGCTGCGGACCCGTGGCCTAAAAATTACGACTGCCCCCTCAGCTCACGGCCACCCATGATGTCTTCCACGTATCTCAACTCAAGAAGTGTATTCGAGTCCCTACTGAGATTGTGGAACAACAAGAAATATCGTTGGAACCCGACCTCTCGTATGTCGAACACCCAGTTAAGATTTTGGATCAAAAAGAAAGAAAGACCAGGAGGAAAGTGATTAGAATGTATAAAGTACAATGGAATCACCACACGGAAGAAGAAGCCACCTGGGAAACTGAGAGCTACCTGAACCAACATTTCCCTGGGTTTCTTATCTCAACCACTGGTATGTGCACCCACGCCCACACTAAGAATTACCGAATCTCGGGGCGAGATTCTTGTTAAGGGGGGAAGGTTGTGACAACCCTGGTAATTACATTTCCAAAATCAATGTCATTAGCCTAACTCTATGCTTAAACCAACTAATGAAAGGGTGGAAAGAATTAGAACGAGTTCAGTTGGAATTCAAATTTAATTTGAGCACATTTGGTTACTTTTGAACTTTTAAATTTAACTTTCAAACCATAAGCCAAATGAGTTTTTGCCTGAAACCAAAGTTGTAGAACTTTTTATTTTGAACAACTTTCGTGTTCAAAAGTTTTTGAAATTCAAATCAGAAAGAGGAGAAAACGCCCTGTTTGCACCCAGCCCCCTGAAGTTTTCCAAATTCTCGCATCCAGGCCCTCGCGCCCCCCCCCCCCCCCCCCCTCTCTCTCCTCCCCGCCCGACCGCCGCGCGCCAGGTGGCCGGCGACGCCTGACCGGCGCGAGGCGCCAGGCCAGTGGCCGCCGCACCACCCCGCCACGGCCGGCTTTGCCCCCTCCCCACGCCGCGCGGCCCAGTGAGCGACCGCGCGTGCGCACGCCGCTGCCGCGCCCAGCCCGCCGCCCGTCGCGCCCAGTCGCCGTGCTCCGCCGTGCCGCCCCGGCCCCCGCGCCCCGCCAGTCCCCGCGCCCGCCCTCCGCCCGAGCCGCTGCAGCTGCTGCTCCACCACTCCACGCCCAGCGCTATCCCACCGCGCCCACGCCATATCTCCGGCCGCCCAGTCACCGCGCCCGCACGCCGCACGCCGCGCCGGCGTTCCGCTGCCGCCCGCCGCGGCCAGTGCGCGCCGTGCCGTGCCTCCGCCCCGCGCGCTGCCCAGGCCCCTCCGGACCCCCTCCGGCCTCTATAAAAGCCCCGCCCGGCCACGCGCGCGAGCCCCAGCGCCCAGAACGCCCTCACCGTCACCATTGCCGCCGCCGAGCGCCGCCCGCCCGTGGACAGCCCTCCGCCGCCGCCCACCGCCCGAACTAAAGCTTCAGCCACCACTACATCATCCCCCTGAAGCTCGTCGACCCGCCCAACGCCGCCCAGAGCCACCGGAGCGCCGCCGCCCGCGCTGCCGCCCCCGCCGCCGCCCCTGCTCGCCGTGGACAGCACGACCCCGACCTCCTCCGCCCAAGCCGATCCCCTGAGCAGCTTCCCCACGCGCCACTGAAGCTCGCCGACCGGACCACACCGCCCCAAGCCCGCCGGAGCACCGCCGTCGATGCGTGCCGCGCCGCCGCCGTCTCTGCTCCAACGCCATCGAGCCCTTCCCGGCCATCCCCCACTTGAACAACACCCCCACAAGGTAGCCCTCGCACCCCTGAACCTTCCCCGACCCTCACCCCTCGCCGCTGACGAGCCCCTCGCCGGAATTTCGGCCGGCCGCTGTACCCGAGCCACCCGAGGACCCAATTGCAAGAATTTAAATCTTTAGAAGGGTCTGCGCGTAAGATTCAAGGACCTAGTTGTAAAAGAAAGTTTCAAATCTAGATTCAAATTCAGTGAACTTATAAAATTCGTATAAAATCGTAGAAAATTTAGAAAAATACAAACTCAACTGTTCTTGAATCCTTAGAACAAACTCTACCACTTCTGTTACAAAAAGTTTCTCAGAATCTCAACATATTTTGCTCTACATTAAATGGAAGCTGTAATGGACTTATTTTGCACCCACTGTTGTAGATCAACACTGACCCTAAATTTTGGGCAGTGAGTTAGTTGCTTAATGTTTAGGATTGTGTAAAAAGATCAGGCCCAAATTCCATCTCTAGCTTTACTGTTTATTAAACTTAGTTCCATACCATGTTTAAGTAAAATATTTTATCCCTGCAGTTAGGTGGTGAATCGCCCAATGAAACTTTTTCTATGCTAATGTATTGGTACCTAGAAGCCAGAGAAAAATTAGGAGACTTTTTATCTCACAGTAACCTACTTATTTGATTTATGTGCTAATAACATACATTAAATCAAGAAAATAGTATCATAGCTTGGAAAATTCTCAAATTTTTACTAAGAAATATAATGTGGTAGGGATTTCTGTGTAAAAAGTTCCATGGACAAAAACCCTATGTAGGGTCCTGTAAAAATGAATCCTTGAATAACTTAGGTGTGTAATGTCATATTTTCTATGCTCTGAATACTGCATAATAAATCCTACAGAAATTACAGTAGCTTCTGCATACATAAGTGAAAGCTCTGTAAAAATCTTAGACTCAGTTGTTGCACCAATTGTTCTGTACAAAAAGAACAAGGATCTAACAGAAACTAAGTAATATATTTTTCATAATTAATCTGTTACATAAAATTGGCTGAAAATTTTACAGTAAGCGCATCTTTCCTTGATGTGCCTAAATCCAAAAGTTCATGACCAGAAACTATCCATTGTAGTAATTACTCTTAAATCGTATCGAGTACCATTTCCACGACTTAAACTTGTGCACTCATGTAGAATCGACGACTCTCGCCGACAGAACTTACGAGCTGGTGCCCGCGTCCGAGAGTGAGCAGCGTGAAGCTCAAGTGAATCTAACTGAAGCTCTTGAAGACCCGAGCCCAAGTTCGGGAGAGCCCCAAGCGAACTGCGAAGGCAAGCCCCGGAGCATAACCCATCTCTTTCCTAAATTATGCGACTCACTACTCTTTTGCTTGTGCATTAAGTTTATAGGAGTTGGATGAAAACTTAGTTGCATGGTGTTAGGAACCCTTGCTTGAAAACTAGGCGTAAGGTTCGATAGAATGCTGTGCTAATAGGACTCCGGTAAAAGTCGAGTGATTTCCTGTCACTCGCGAGAAAATAGGAGTTGAATGACTACTACACGCTGCAATCATAAGGACACGGACGGGTTATGTAACGATGGTTACGATTGAGGCCCGTCTGTCTAGTGAAAAATGCTAAGGCCGCAGGGTGTGGTAGTGATGGTTAAGTCTTTGAACGTACTAAACACATGCCGAGATTATGGGAATCGGTAAGCTTAAGTACCTGATTGGCCCGGCAAGGGGACGGCATGCTACCCTTTGAACTTCGGTCCCATGTGCATATGGCGAGTGCAGAGAGTGGTCACGACCCGGCGCCGAACCGTGGCGTGGGGCTCCTGTACTCTCGGAGGGTAGCCCCGATCCACGACCCGGAAAGAAAGGGGAAAAGTTGCACGTGTGACTCTACGGAGTAACCACGTGACGTGTGTTTGGGTTTCCCTTGCAAGGTTAAGAAATTCGATTCGAATCGTCCGTTTCTCACGGCTATTAAGACTGCTTAACCATTTTTACCCACAGAGTAAGAAGAGGAACAAGGATGATGAATGAACTGGTTGGATGAAAATTTAATGCTTCACCATGTATGCTTTTGGATAGCTGCTTATCTAGACTGGCTAACGAAACTAGAATCTTGAGCTAAAAGTTGAAAGTAAGGACCCACTTGTAGATGCTTTTCGGCAAAACAAACCCCTGAGCCAAAAAGCCTTGCATGTCTAGAGTCGGTGGAGTAGATTCCACTACACGGGTAAGTCTTGCTGAGTATTAGTATACTCAGCCTTGCTTGTGGCTCATTTCAGGTGAGACCTTCGAAGATATGATTGCTAGCTTGACTTGGCCCTGCACTCTTCCCCCTGGTTGGTCGGTGGAATGGGATACGCCCCCGTCCAATGGAGATAATGCCGAGTGATGTCTCGTACGGGCTTCATCGAGACATTCTGTATCGTCGAGTAGTTTCCGTCGTTTATTTCCGCTGCAACTTAAACTCTGAAGAACTTATTTATGATCATTGAAGTACTTGCTTTCTAAACTCAAAACTTGGTCTGTAATATTCACTTATGCTAATGTTGTAATAGTTGCTGGAATGTGGTATTCTCTGGGCTCATCGTCGCATGAGTGTTTGTATGTATGGCACTCGATCCGCTCACCGTGGTTGTATCGGGAGGTTATACCCGACAGACCAGTGGATTACTCCGTTTGAAGTGTAAGGTTAACCGAGAATGCCTTAATGGTGATGGTTAATACACTTGAGTCGGATTAATTCAGGTGGTTCTGCCACATCGTGTGTCCAACGCTGAAGACCATCGGCCGATTCCCATCTGGCCGATTTTAGCGCCAACACACTTTTGGCACGCCCAGTGGGACACTTCAAGGTCTGATATGTCGAAGAACGCAGAGATTACCGACAGCAACATCATCGAGGTCACAGAAGCGGATCTCAAGGACGACCAGAGGGAAGAATTAGCTAAACATCTAGAAGATTACAAGAAGATATACCTGCCGTCGTTCAGTCGTACCAGAAGCGGGGAGGCTGTCAAGAAGGCTCCTATTCCAGTTCCCCGCCACATCACCATTGCTGAGGATTCGGGCAAGATGTCCGATATGATCCAACAGTCCGTCTACCAGGCATTCATCGACCAATCCTCAGTGATAACCAACACGGTATATAACGCCGCCATCAGCTCTCTGGCCAGCGGAGCAGTTCAAGGCTATCTGGGACCAGCGTATGCCCCGCCGATCACGCTGCCAGCCAGAACCTTACCATGCACATCCCAATCGGCTCCTCAGCCCATATTGACGCAACGCAAGGGGTGCAACACTCCGTTGCCTCTAGCGTCTCCAAGGTACAGCGGTGCACCATGTTTCCCATCACAGACACCGCTTCAACCCATCCAGATTACTTCTGTACAATCGTTGCCCACAAGCTCAGTACCCTGGGGGATATTAGCGACAACGGCTTTCCCCGATCCACCAACCGGGCATGGAAGCTATCCAATCCAGGCATCTCACCAATCGGCCGTCCGGCCGACGGTCCCTCAGTATCAGCCAATCTCATCAGAAATCGGCAGGGGGGCAAGCGCTGTAGAAGCATTCAGAAGCACGGCGCCAATGATGACATACGATGGAGCGGCGAATTCACTTCGCCATCAACTATCAACTGCTCAGCAAAATTCGCCGCATGCTTCGATTCATAACCCAGCCGTATCAGCCCTTCAACATATGCCGGCACCGCGAATGGTTGTTCATCAGCAACAGGTGGACTGGACGGCAAGAATAGCAGAAGTGATTCAGGACCAGTTTGGGTTGAAGCCAAAAGTGCAGACTTACACATACAAGACGCCATACCCATCGGCCTATGACTTGCTGCCGTTCCCACACCGCTACAAGGTACCCGATTTCACCAAGTTTTCGGGGTCGGACGACACATCCACCGTAGAGCACATCAACAGATTCATCATCCAGTGCGGGGAGGCTGCCACGCAGGATGCTCTGAGGGTGCGTCTATTTTCATCGTCTCTGTCCGGATCGGCCTTCCAGTGGTTCACCACTTTGCCACCAAATTCTATTGTTACTTGGGCTGATCTGGAGAAGCAGTTCCATAAGTACTTCTACGCAGGAGTACACGAGATGAAGCTCTCAGATTTGACCAGCCTCAGGCAGGAGCGATGAACCAGTAACTGGGTATATACAGAGGTTTAGAGAAGTCAGGAATAAATGTTACAGCCTGGCTCTGACCGATGCACAGTTGGCCGATATAGCTTTCCAAGGCCTCCTACCACAAATCAAGGAAAGGTATGCTTCGCAAGAGTTCGAAAGCCTAAGCCAGATCGTTCACCGATTCGCAAGAAAATTTTCGACTTATTACTCCAGGAAAGGCAAATTAAGCTTTCTCGGTACCATACCATCCCTACGGCCGATCAGCTCAAGAAGATAAAGTACTGCAAGTGGCACAACGCCACGTTTCATGATACGAATGAATGCAAAGTCTTCCGTCAGCAGATACAATCGGCCATCGAGCAGGGGAGGCTCAAATTTGAAATCCCGGCTAAATTGGCAAAGCCGATGAAGATAGATCAGCATCCCTTCCCGGCTAACATGGTTGACACGGGAGAAAATTCACGTCAAACCAAGGTGCTAACGTCAGAATCGGCAAGAAGGGGCAGCGCCGTCGATCTTAGGAGGCAGATTACAGCGGACGAGATCAAAAGGAATAGGCGGGGGCCAGAACGACCACGCAAACCCGTCACCTCCCAGTTCTTGCTCAGCAAACATCGGCAGCAGCAGGAACAATCAAGTTACCACGTCGAGATGATACGCTGGCATGAGGATCACTGGCAATGTCCGTTCTTCATCCATTGCTGGGAGAACGACATCAGATTGCCGTCAGCTGATAACTATCCTGAGTGTAACGGATTGAGTTGCAACGATCGCCCGAGGTCACGCTCTAGGGACAGAGGATCAGAGCCGATCAGCAGAAATTAGCGTGAACAAGAGGGACAGCGCATTTCAGTGCATGATCGGCTGGGGGGCAGAGTTGACTAGTACCACCGGTCAAAAGGCAGGATCAACCAACAGGATGGACTGGGGGGCAGGATCAGCGTGCACGATCGGCTGGAAGAGATGGCCGATGACAGGGTGTCAGACGAGGACCCCCTAGGAAGGGAACCGGATTGGGAACACGCCAGATAATCGGCCAAACCAGTAAACCCCAGGTGGTGTCCCGATGGCCTATCCAGATCCCAGAAACGGAGGATCCAACGCATGCGCTAGTGGGAGCAACAAGAGGAAGAACAGAGGCAGGTGCCAGAGAAAAGAAATGTTAAGTCTCGGGTGTGGCGCCCAAAGAAAAACAACGGTCAAGAAGCAGACAATCAAGAATCGGCAGCCAATATCAACATGGTGTTCATATTGCCGATGGAATTCATGGCGCCTGACGATCGAGACAAAGCGACAAGGATGGAAGAGCAAATGGCGCAACTGGTATTAGAGCCGATGACGGCTACTTTTGAGAAACCAGAAGAAGAAAAATGGCAACATCTTAAAGCGCTATTTCTCAAAGGCTATGTTAACGGACGACCCGTCACCAAATTACTAGTAGATGGAGGCGCCGCAGTTAACATCATGCCGTATGCCATGTTCCGCAAGCTAGGCAAGAGCGATGAAGATCTCACCAAGACGGACATGATGCTGAAGGATTTCGAAGGCAACGTGTCTCCCGCCCGTGGAGCACTCTGCGTCGACCTCACCATCGGCAGTAAGACCCTTCCTACCACCTTTTTCGTTATTAATGGTAAGGGATCCTACAACATGCTGCTCGGTCGTGACTGGATACACGCAAACTGTTGTGTCCCATCTACAATGCATCAATGCCTCGTGCAATGGGTCGGCGACAGCACAGAGATAGTCACCGCCGATTCCGCCTACAGCGTCGTAGCAGCCGACATGCAACAGTGGAGCTGCGAGCACGTCAAGTGTATATCTGGCAGGACTTGGGGCACTGACTTCCTGAAGGTGTCCGATTTCGGTCTACAGCCGATCCAAGCAGTCGGCTCGGAAGATTCAGAATAGATGGATCAGCTCATCCGAGAAGACGGGAAGCTTGGGCATGGATTTACGTCGGCCAATTTATTGGAGATGGTAAATTTGGGAGGTAGCAGCAAATCAAGGCCGACGTATATTAGTGCTAATTTGGATCCTGCGTATAAGTGTAAACTGATAAGTTTATTAAAAGAATTCAAGGATTGCTTTGCTTGGGAATATCATGAGATGCCAAGTCTAGACCGGTTCATTGTTGAACACCGGTTACCTATAAAATTAGGATATCGGTCATATCAGCAACCTGCACGACGGTGCAACCCCAAGATTCTACCTGATATAAAGGCCGAGATCACAAAGTTAATTGAAGCAGGATTTATTCGGCAGTGCCGCTACGCCGAATGGATTTCTAATATTGTGCCTGTGTATAAAAAGAATGGAAAGTTGCGTGTGTGCATCGATTTCAGGAACTTAAATCAGGCCACACCAATGGATGGGTATCCGATGCCAACGGCCGATATTTTGATAGATGCCGCCGCAGGACACAAAGTCATCAGTTTCATGGATGGTAATGCAGGGTACAATCAGATATTAATGGCCAAAGAAGATATCTCGAAGACGGCTTTCAAGTGACAGGTTATCTTGGTTTATTTGAATGGGTTGTAATGACCTTTGGGTTAAAGAACGCCGGTGCCACATATCAGCGGGCCATGAACTATATCTTCCACAAGCTTATTGGTACATCGGTGGAGATTTATATAGATGACGTCGTGGTCAAATCAAAATGTCACCAAGAACATCTGGCCGATTTATAAGAAGTACTGGAGTGCACAAGGAAGCATGGGTTGAAGATGAACCTTAACAAGTGTGCATTTGGTGTATCGACCGAGCAATTCTTAGGATTCATGGTTCATGAGCGCGGGATAGAAGTCAACCGGAAGACCATAGACGCCATCAAAAAAGTTTTAGCCCCACAAAATAAAACTGAGCTACAGTCTCTCATCGACAAGGTCAATTTTATCAGAAGGTTCATATCCAACCTGTCAGGGAGAATTCGAGCTTTTACTCCTCTTTTGAGATTAAAGCCTGATCAAGAATTTATATGGGGAGAAGAACAACGCAGAGCATTGGAAGATATTAAGCAATATCTGGTTTCACCTCCGGTGTTAGTCCCGCCACAGCCTGGTAAGCCGTTCAAATTATATTTATCGACTGATGAACAGGCCATTGGATCGGCATTGGTATAAGAGTTCGAAGGAAAAGAATAGGTGGTATATTATGTCAGCAGAAGACTCCTGGACGCCGAAACAAGATATTCCCCGGTGGAGCGGCTGTGCTTGTGTTTATACTTCTCATGTACCAAGCTCAGGCTCTATTTGTTATCGGCAGAATGCATAGTTATATGCAAAGATGATGTGGTGAAATATATGCTATCATTGCCGATTTTGAAAGGACGGATTGGAAAATGGATCCTGTCTCTATCAGAATTCGACTTAAGGTACGAATCGGCCAAAGTTGTCAAAGGTCAAGTCATGGCCGATTTCGTAGCTCAGCATTATGGACCAGAAATTGTCGTCGTTGAACCGGTTCCACGGACTCTGTATTTTTATGGTTCTTCGTGTGGGGCCGGGTCAGGAATCGGCATCATTCTTATATCGTGTAACACCTCAGGTGTTTTAATTGTTAAACAAGTCTTACTGGCATAATAAAATGCATCGCTAACTAAGAAAACAAAAGGAATGGATTAAGTTTGGTTTTGCTTTTACCTTTAAAAAAAAAATTTTATGTGCATAAATGCATGTACTTTAATGAAACAAATTGGATAACTTTCACATCAAAGCAAATATGGCTATGAAATTAAATGAGCACACCAGTATTATCATGACAAATAAAAGTTTAGTTGAAGCCTAGGGAAGAAAATGAAATGTTGAAATAAAATGACGCGCCCTCCGAATAGAGTTTTCTTTAAGTTTTTAAAATAACTTTGGAACTAAAGCTCAAATGAACTTTGGCCTGAAACGAAACTTGTAGAAATTTTTATTCTGAACAACTTTCATGTTCAAAAGATTTTGAAATTCAAATTAGAAAGTGGAGAAAACGTCCTGTTTGCAACCAGCCCCCTGGAAATTTTCGAATTTTCGCATTTAGGCCCTTGCCCCTCCTCTGCTGCACCGCTCCCTCGCCCGACAGCCGCCGGCCACCTGGCCATCGACGCCTGCGCGGCAACAGGCGCCAAGCCAACCCCGGCGCCCTGCTGCACCGCCCCCGCTCGCCCAACCGCGGTCGCGCCTTCTTCTACCTCCCCCCACGCCATGCCCTTGCCCAATCCCCGGTGCGCCACCATTACTGCCCAGTCGCTGGCCGCCTTCCCGCCACCCAACGGCGTGCCCCCGTCGTGCCGCCCCAGCTCGCCAATCGCACGCCCGCGTCGTCCGCACGCGACGTCGCGCCCCGGTGCGCCAACCTGCCGCCCAGCGCACGCACGCCACGCGCATGGCGCGCCTCTGGCCGCCGCCCCGCCACCCAATGGCGCCCAGCCTCGCCGCCCCCTCCACCCAGCGCCCCGGCCGTGCCAAGCTCGCCCCCATGAGCTCCACTGGCTATAAAGCCCGGCACAGCGCCCCTCCCTCCTCTCCCTGTTCCTCCTTTTTCCCCGCCAGAAGAGAGCAGAGCAGAGCCGAGCTCCGCCCCACGCCGCCGCCGTGGAACCCCCTCCTCCGCCCCTCCTCGACCCGAGCTAGGCCCCAAAATCGCTCTCCTACCTCCGCGCGAAGCCTCCCAGCCCAAGCCCCGCTGCCCAGCTCGCCGGAGCTCACCGGAGCAGAGCTCCACCCGTCGCCGCCCCCCTGGTAGCCGCGGGCAGCCCCGCTCAGACCGCCTCCGCCCCAACCGTGACCACCCAAAGGTAGCCCCCAACCTCCTCTTGCTCCTCCCCCACCTTGCCCTCGCCGCCGGCGACTGAGCTCGCCGGAATTCGGCCGGACAGGATGATCCCCGCCATGAATCGCGACCAGGGACTACATTGCAAACGCCCAAATCTTCCTAGGGGGTTTTCTGCTAGTTTTCAGGGACCCCTCTGTAAAGAAAGTTTTAACCAAATCAGTGAACTTGTAACATTCATAAAAAATCATAGAAAATTCAGAAAACTTCAAACTCAACTGTTCTGGAACCTTTAGAAGAAACTCTACAACTTTTGTTACATAAAGTTTCTCAGATTCTCAATATATTTTTCTCTACATTAAATGGAAGTTTTAATGGACTTCTTTTGTACCCACTGTTGTAGATCAATGCTGACCCTAAATTTTGGGCAGTGAGTTAGTTGCTTGATGTTTAGGACTGTATAAAAAGATCAGGACCAAAAGCCATCTCTAGATACACCTTTTGTCCAACCTTGTTTTATGCCATAAAGTGTTAGAACTAATTTTTCCTGCTGTTCTGTGATGTTTAATGTCATGAAACTTTTTCTGTGTTGTTGTAGTAATACCTAGAGGCCATAAAAAAATTTAGAAACATTTTTACTATATGTAACCTGTTCATATGAATTTGTGGTAGGAAAACTTCACTAATTCAAAATAATTAGTAAGGCGCTTAGAAAATGTTCATCTTTTTACTATGAAACACATTAGAGTAGCTCAAGCTGTACAAAAAGTTTCATACATAGAAACCCTGTATAACATCCTGTAGAAACTAATCTTTAATAACATGAGTGTAGCTTGTCCCATTTATTATGCTCTATATCATGTACAATAAAATCTGCAAAATTTACAGTAACACAAATATGGTTATACAAACACCCTGTAAAATTTTTAGCATCAATACTTGCATGGTTTGTTCTGTATAAAAATAACTAGATTCTAGCAGTGGCTGTGTATTACATTTTTCATATTTAACATGCTACACAAAAATGTCTGAAATTTTTACAGTGATCTTATCTCTGGATAATGTACTTTGAATAAAAATTTTATTACCAGAAGCTAACTAGATTAGTAATTGTGTTCAACTCATGTTTGTGTTTAAAAAAAACACTAAGTTTTCAATATAACACAACCCCTTCTTCTTTAATAAAGTTAAATAGATTAAGATAAACTCTATTAACGATTGCCCAGGAAATGTTAAAGTAAATAACTTCACAGCAAAACTTATGTCTTATGAACTGCAACTTTATCGTGAAGAAAATAATGTCGTTTACCATCACCACTACTTAAACTTGTGCATTCATGTAGAAACGACGACTCTCGCCGACGGAACGTACGAGCTGGTACCCGCGTCCGAGAGTGAGCAGCGTGAAGCTCAAGTAAATCTAACTGAAGCTCTTGAAGACCCGAGCCCAAGTTCGGAAGAGCCCCAAGCTAACTGTTCACAAGAAGGCAAGCCCCGGAGCACGACCCCTATTTTCCAAACTTATGCAACTTATTACTCTACTTTACTTGTGCATTAAGTTTATAGGAGTTGTTTAAAAACTTAGTTGCATGATCCTAGGTACCCATACTCTGAACACTAGATGCCAGGTTCGATAGAATGCTATGCTAATAGGACTCGATAAAAGTCGAGTGATTTCCTGTCACTCGCGAGAAATTAGGAGTTGATTGTTTACTACATGCTGCAATCATAAGGTCGACGGACGGGGCTATGGTACGATGTTTATGTGGATGATTGAGGCCCCATCTGTTTAGTGAAAAATGCTAAGGCCGCAGTGTGTGGTAGTGGTGGTTAAGTCTTTGAACGTACTAACCACATGCCGAGAATATGGTAATCGGTAAGCTTAAGTACTGGATTGAACCGAGGCCGGAATATACTCCCCACTGTCTTGAATTCGTTCACATCTAGCTAATGGCGGGTGCATCGGCCGCCACAGCCCGACGTACCGTGGTTTGTGGGGAGGTTTAGTCGAGGGCGGTGGGCCTGTTCCGTGAAGCGGGAATTGAAGGGAAAAGTTGCACGTGTGACTCTGGGAGTAACCACGTGACGTGTGTTTAGGTTTCCCTTGCAAGGTTAAGAAATTCGATTCGAATCGTCCGTTTCTCACGGCTATTGAGAGTGCTTAACCACTTTTACCCACAGAGTAAGAAGAGGAACAATGATGATGAATAAATTTGTTGGATGAAAATTCAATGCTTCATCATGTATGATATTGGATAGTTGCTTACCTAGAATGGTTAAAGAAAGCTAGAACTTGGAGCTAAAATCTGAAAGTAAGGACCTACTATATATGCTTTTTGGCAAAACAAACCCCTCAAGCCAAAAGCCTCGTATGTCTAGGAGTCGGCTAAGTATACCCCATAAGTCGGGTAAGCCTTGCTGAGTATTAGTATACTCAGCCTTGCTTGTGGCTTGTTTTCAGGTGAAACTTTCGAAGATATGATTGCTAGCTTGACTTGGCCCTGCACTCTTCCCCCTGGTTGGTCGGTGGAATGGGATACGCCCCCGACCAATGGAGATAATGTCGAGTGATGTCTCGTACGGGCTTCATCGAGACATCCTTTATCATCGAGTAGCTTTCGTTATTTTATTTTCCGCTGCAACTTAAACTCTGAAGAACTTATTGAATTTGATCACTAAAGTACTCTGTTTACTAAACTTAAACATGGTTTGTAATTTTCACTTATGATAATTTTGTAATATCTGCTGGAATGTGGTATTCTCTGGGCTCATCTTCGCATGGGCATTTGTATGTATGGCCTCGATCCGCTTTACCGTGGTTGTATCGGGAGGTTATACCCGACAGACCAGTGGATTACTCCGTTTGAAGTGTAAGGTTAACCGAGATTGCCCTAATGGTGATGGTTAATACACTTGAGCCGGATTAATTCAGGTGGTTCTGCCACATATCGCCTCGGGGGGCAAGTTATGATTTCTCTCTGCCGATAGAAGCATCCGCAACCAATAATCAGGCGGAATATCGAGCCATTCTAAAAGGAATCCAATTGTTAAGGGAAGTCAAGGCTGATGCAGTCAAAATTTTTGGAGATTCCATGCTCATTGTGGATCAGTTAACAGGGCGATCTGAGTGTAAAGATGATATCTTGAGAATTTATTATGAAGATTGCCTTCAGCTTTTAAAAGAGTTCAAGTCTGCAATAATTGAGCATATCCCCAGAAATTATAATGAAGAGGCCAACAGGCTGGCCCAACATGCCTCCAGGTATCGGCTGATTCAGGGAGCGATGATGCTAGAGCTCGCGGCCGATGACTGGCGAAAGGAAATCGCCGATTACTTGAAAGATCCATCCCGAAAAGTGGATCGGCGAATACGTTTTCAAGCTACAAAATATGTGTTGCTTGAGGATGATTTATTTTACCGGACGATTGATGGAGTTCTTCTCAAGTGCCTGGGAACTGAAGAAGCAAAGGTTCTCATGGGAGAAATACATGAAGGCGTATGTGGAGCCCATCAATCGGCCCACAAAATGAAATGGATGATCAGAAACAATGGGTATTAGTGGCCAACTATTCTTGAGGACTGTTTCAAATATTATAAAGGATGCCAAGACTGTCAGAGGTTTGGCAATATACAGCGCGCGCCAGCATCGGCAATGAACCCAGTGATCAAGCCGTGGCCGTTCAGAGGTTGGGGAATAGATCTCATCGGACAGATTCACCCTCCATCGAGCAAAGGGCATAAGTTCATATTGGTAGCCATGGATTATTTCACTAAGTGGGTGGAGGCAGTTCCTTTAAGGAATGTGACATCGGCCGATATGATTGAATTCGTTAAGAATCATATTATCTATCGATTTGGTATTCCTCAAACCATCACAACTGACCAGGGAACAATGTTTACTTCTGGAGAATTCGGAGAGTTTGCCGCCGATATGGGGATTAAATTATTAAATTCTTCTCCATATTATGGTCAAGCCAATGGCCAAGCAGAATCATCCAATAAAGGGATAATCAAGCTAGTCAAGAGAAAGATAGAAGAACAACCCAAAAAGTGGCATATGTCTTTGGCTGAATCTTTATGGGCTTATAGGATGGCTTGTCATGGAGCCACTAAGATATCTCCTTATCAGCTGGTTTATGGTCATGAGGCAGTCTTGCCTTGGGAATTGAGGATGGGGTCAAGGCGTGTATCGCTTCAAGATCAGTTGACGGCCGATGATTATTCTTTCCTCATGAAGGACGAACTTGATGACTCGGCAGGTTTACGGTTGAGAGCCTTGATTAGTATAGAAGAGAACAAGAAAAGGGTGGCCAGATGGTATGAAAAAAAGGTCAAAGTTAAGAAATTCTCTCAGGGAGATTTGGTGTGGAAGTTGGTGCTGCCGATAGGATCTAAAGATCCCAAATTCGGTAAATGGTCACCCACTTGGGAAGGGCCGTACAGAATCGGCCGATGCGCCCCTGGAAATGCATATATTCTGGAAACAATTGAAGGGGAGGAATTCCCAAGAGCCTTAAACGGACGATATCTGAAGAGATACTATCCAAGCATTTGGATAGATGCATAACTTGCGGTAAGATATATCAAGACAATATGGCCGAATTTCTATCGGCTTTCGTCTGCATATTTGATGCAGAGATGACATCGCCTGAAGAAAGAAACATTGGGATTCATTTCGACTAGTTCACTATTGGATGAAAATGACAGAGTACATGGCCGACATGGTACAAGTCGCCCTTAGAATAAAAATACTGATGCATCTATTTACGCCTGCTCTGGATTTCTCTCTCGACGCGACCCAGTTCTATCATAAGACGGATCCTATTCTCCTTCGGGTTCTCTACGGTGGCTCCAGTCTCAGCATGATTGCAAAGTTCTATCAGGAGGCGGGTCTTCTTCTCCTCCAAACTCTCCATGGTAGCTTCAGTCTTGACTTGATGAGGGAGTGGAGGACTCTTTTCAGAAGGTGGTCGCTTACGGACCAAGCAGAGAGCATCTATAAGGTCCCAATACTTCTGGACAACAGCGGGAACATGATCTCTGAGTTCCTCAGCATGAGCTCTTATCAGATCTTTGTCTGCCTGTGACAATGGTTCGTCTGAATGCATGATTTCGATCGCTTGTTCCAAACCAGGGCTGAGACATTTTGGCTAAACAAAGACAAAAGGACTGTCCAACATCAGAGCGATTGAGATGTCTAGGGGAAAGGCAGAAGACAGTTCATACCTGGTTGACAAAGGAAGAAGATGAAGAAGACGAAGAAGACATCTTGCTGTTTGGTTTGGGAGGATAAAGATCTAGTGTTGGAGAGAGAGAGAAGATAAGTAATGCGTATGCCTCTGGAGACGGTGAAGGGTCTGCTTATAAAGGAAAGAGAGGTAGATGGATGGTGAGACACGTCCTATCAGAGTAAAAGCATACAGAAATGCAAAGCTGGCAAAAGAAACGGTTCAAGATCAAGTTGGCGCAGTAACATTAAAGGAGCAAATCGGCGCAGTGGCATTAAAGAGGCAATAAATGTTTATAGTATTCTTTACACCCCAAGAAAAGCATCTATGGCCGCGATAGCTTGTTGCCTAATTTGATTGGCCGAATCTAGTACTCTCTGGTCATCATCGGCCGATCCTGGAACTTCTGACATATGGCGATGAAGCTTTATCGTTTCACGGGCCAAGTGCTACCTTTCTTGCTTCAGCTCACTGATGATGGATGGGAGTTCTTGAAGCTTCTTTTCTTCAGCGGCTATCTCTTTGGTTATTTGCTCCATCTCCTTGGCCAGCTCTACTCTTCTCCGTTTGAGCCGATCTATCTTGCCGACGACGTCCGAGCGACAGCTTTCGAGGAAGTTGATCTTTTGATGTACCTCTTGAGCCCGGTGCTTGTATGAATCGGCCTCTTCCCGGGTTTTTGCCAGCTGGACACGATCGGCCATATGGCGCAGCGCCCTAGAAACCGGAATCTGCATATATTCTATATAAGCAGCATGCGCCATGCTTTCTGTTGTTTCTTCTGGGATTCGACCCTTGATATCGTTGAAAAGTCGTCAAATCGGCGAAGCGTCTTCTACCAATCGGCGATGTCGTCTTGAAGGAGAATACGCATGCTTTCAAGCTTGGCGCGGACATCATCGGAAGCAGAGCTCGACGAAATCGGGTGTGAAGCGATTTCCTCGTCATCAGGCAAGGAGACGGCAAAGGAGAAAATGCTGTTGTTCGGGGTATCTTGCTCCTGTGGGGAAATAAAGAGAAGGGTTAGCAAGCAATAAAGGGTAATCGGCCGATTCCAATGGTAAGTTTGTTACCTCCTTAAAACGAATTTCTCTTGCTTGCGCCGGTGGAAGCGTCTCCCTCATCTCAGGGGCTGGTACAGTTGGCTCGTCAGAAGAAGAAGATTCAACAACTATTAATGCTCTGCTCGGACCAGCTTCCTGAAAAGACATGGAAAACAGATTTTGTGAGTATAATATGGGTAAATGAAATAAGATGGTATGAGATAGTTGCCATGCCTCTGTTGATCTTCCGGCCGATGTTTGTTGTGGGGTTGTAGCCAGCATACCCAAATCGGCCTGCATCAGGATCGGTTAAGTCCTCTGAATATCAAGAAATTGAAGTAAGAGATCATTTACCTCGACGGGAGGAGCTGCTGGAGTTTCGGCTTCCACTTGAGACGTGGCCGATCGCTGTGGAGACTGCGATGGAACAGCTTGTGCAGCCTGGCAGAGAGAGAGAGTTAGTGTTAGTGGAGCACTTAAAGGATATATGAAATAAACAAGATCACCTGAACAGCTTCTACTAGTAGTGATGCCGCAGCTGTCCCGACTTCGGCGATGACTTGAGGATCGGCTATCTCGGTAGCTGGAAAGGATAAAGGAATCGGAGTCTCGGCCGATGCTACCGCCGTCTGGTCAGCCGATCCGATGCGGGCTCGCACTCGACGGCTTGTTATCTTCGAGGTTGGCCTTTTTGGTGCTCGTTTTGATCGGCCAGTGGAAATGTCCTTGATGGTTGGAGCATGGAAGCCGATGAGTGGATATGGTGTATATGGATGATGACTATCTATCAGCCTGCCGCTTCGGCTCCGCATCGGAGGGACCTGGCTCTCAGACTAAGAAGATAAATGTGAGTTAATGACAAGATGAAAGTATGGAAAGAGATAGTATTGAAATCGGCTGGAAGAAAAGACATACCGCTGCATTTGGGTCGACGTTTTCTGGGTCCAGAATGTTGCAATAAGTTGATGGAGATTTGCAGAAAAGGTATTGCTTCCATTCTGCCCACCATAATTTAAATTGCTGAGTGGCAAAAGGGGCCACTGACCAGTTGTTCAGGTCAATAGTGGTAGAATCTGGCACTAGGTCGCACAGCCGATTGTAGTCAAGACTTGTAGTCAATCCATCTCTGAATTTTGCTTGACTGGCGAAGTAGACCCGAATCAGCAGTTGGCCAAAGCCCAGTTGCCTTGCTGCAGCCGATGGATTGTAGAACTCATATGTGGGAGAGTCCTTTCCAGAGAAGAAATTGGCTGGCAGAATCCCTGGCTTGATCAAGATATCCATAAGCTCCCTGTAAAAGGTATGAGTGGAGAAGTCGTAGCTCATGGGTAATTTGAAAATCGGCTCCACTACCTGATACGGATGCCAGCTGACAGTTTCTTCACTAAGGCCATTATAGAGGCATCTGAAATATTCAGCTGTACGGGTAGCTGTAAACTGACAGCCAGGGAAGGCCGATGCCGCCTGTCCAAAGGATCTGCAGCGTCGTCGAACAGTTGGATTCTCCTCTGACTCGATATTGGGGAAAATTTTGGTCTCTATCCGTTGCTGAGAGACCTTGCTCATATATAAATTGAGCTAGAGGGTGATGAACCACCAGGGACCGCCAGGATTCCCAATCGGCTCCCCCTTTGACAGCTTAGTGCCGATTTGATGCATCAGGTGGTAGGCCGATCCCAGTAGATGTTTTCCAAGGGGGATGGCCGATCCTTGTGACAAAGCTTCCGCTAAAGCTTGGGTGTTTGAAGAGGGTCCAACTGCTCTGCCACAGAAAAAGTGCTTTTCCAGCCACATCATCAGAAAAGCAGTATGCTCTCTCTCTGAAACTGTCCCCGTCTTCATATTTTTGCTGATGTATCCCTTCCACCCGCTGATTCCTTTGGTCTCTAGCCGATGTGATGGCTTAATCAGATAGTTAAAAGGGACATCGGCGGAGGAGATGTCGAGGCCGGTCAACAGCAGGACATCGGCCAAAGTTGGGGTCATGGGTCCATGTCCAAAAAGAAACGCATTGAGTGCGTCGGACCAAAAGTAAGAAGCTGCTATGACCAGAGGTTCATTTTTCTCCATCTGGGACAGAGAGAGGTCTATGCATTGGCTGATTTTTTGTTCATCCCACTGAACCCTCCTAGACCTGGCTATTCTTTGGTACCATTCTCTCCAGCCGGGGGTCTCATTTGGCCAGGATCTAAAGGTACCTACCCACTAATCTAGGTCCATGGGTGATTGCTTGAATGGGACTCTGTGAGTCTCTAGATTGATCAGGTCAGTTGGATCGGGGTTCCCCATGGGGCCTAAGCAGATAAGATCAGGGGATTCTGAAAGAGGGATGGTGATCTGGTACCTAAGTGCCTAAAGAAGGAAGAAAAGGGGAAAAATTGAGAAAGGATCCGGAAAATACTGGAGCAGTAGAAAAACAAAAGGGGGAAATTTCAAGTGTTTACCTCTGGGATGAAGATCATCGTTGCCGATGGGGTTGCTAGTGGAGCCGCCGATTGGGCCGCCGCCGCTGAGGGGATCGCCGATAGAGCCTCCGTGGTTGGAGCGGTCGCCGATGGTGACGCCATTGGGAGGTTGGAGCAGGTTGCGAGTGAGATTGCCGGAGGGGGCAGTTGGAGATCGAGGGGGCTCGGAGGAAGACGAACAGTGGTTCGCTGGAAGGAGATGCTAGATTTGTGGGGAAGAGTAGGCAGAGAATGCCAATACTTAAGGAAAAACCAGGAGGGCAAGGGTAAAGACGGTATTCTTGCCGCGCCGTCTACACGAATTCCAGGGGAGCGGTCGTTTCGCGCGCTCGGTCCGAGGAAATTGCAATCATTGTGCGGAAGACCGCGGAACGGAAGGAGATTTTTACTGCGCTCGTTTCGGAGAAAAGGATTAAAGAAAGAGTTTCGAAGAAAAAGTTATGTTTTACTCCGAAACTGGGGGGCATGTGTTGACGCCAGATTTTGACACGTGTTGAATCGGCGTCAGGAGGAGAAGATTGGCCGATGCGGCAGATCTGAAGGCTACAGTAAGAAATCGGCCGATTGAGGTAACAGTTGAAAATCGGCCGATTGGTGATGCAGCTTGCGCTAACAGGATGGGACTACTTCAAAGGGTCCCGGTCAAAAGTTGGTCAACAGAGCTACGCTAAGTCGGTCAGGAAGCAATTGAAAAAGTCCTGATTGGATTAGGAGACGATGGTAGAAGATTCTGCGGGAGTCCGTTTCCTTTTTAAAAGATATTATAGATACAGTAGTTTTCCTATTTTTAAATAAGGTTGTAACAAGTCGTAATCGACCAGGAGTCCTAGTTTTTAGGGTATAAATAGGAGTCGTCAGGGCTTGGCCAAAAAATCAACACATCAATCAACAACAATACTTCTACTTTTCCAGCAATTTACTTTCAAGTCGGCGACTTCGCCAATACTTTTCTTCTTTCACGAGTTCGTACGGATTGGCAGGGCTTCATCAACTTGATCTCCGGCCAATTTGTAGGTTCCGCTTATCGAGTAATATCCGAGCTTTAACTACAGGCGCATCGCTGTGGTTTCGTTTGGATTTATTCACCAGTTATCGATATTTACTAGAATTGCAAGTTTTACCTGTTGTTCTAGTATTATCACCAGTTATCCAGCTTGAGATCAGAGTAATCGGCTTCGTCATCGTTCTTCTTCGATTTATCATCTTACAGCCGATTAGATCTATTTCAAGTGTTGCATCCGTAATAATTGTTTAGATCGCTCCAGCAGTCTTCTTTACAATTATTACGCGATTATCGGCTGATCCATAGCTGATCATCTTTACAGCAAATCGGCCGATTCACCGACGCGCTCTTCAGGACAGATCGGAACTCCAGCCGATCGGAGCGCCTGGAATTTAATACTCTTATTTCCTTGTCAATCAACAGGTCAGATTGACTGGCACGCCGCGCGAACCGTACCAGGGCGATAACCCGAACAGGAGCTAAGCAGATTCTCCCGGATCGTGTGTCCGACGCTGAAGACCATCGGCCGATTCCCATCTGGCCGATTTTAGCGCTAACAAAACGCTAATAGTGAGAGGGGATCACCCTGCCTTACACCTCTTCTGCAGTGAATGGTTTTGCCTAGGACTCCATTCAGAAGCACAGATGAGGTGCCTAATGTGAAAATGAGTTGCATCCATTTCATCCAGTTAGGCCCAAAACCTTTATGGAACATAATATCCAACATGGCCTGATGTGCAACTTTGTCAAATGCCTTTTCAAAATCGAGCTTAAGTATGATGATTTCTTTTTTTTGACTTGTGTCAGATGTGAATATATTCAAGGGCCCATGCAAGGCAGTACTGGATAGTTCTTAACTGGATGAAACCATATTGATTCTTGTGAATGATTGATTGATTGAATCACAGTCTGGAGTCCGTTTGCTAGAAGTTTGGTCAAGACTTTCATTGTAGTGTTAAGCAGACAGATGGGCCTGAAATCTGAGGCTCTGGTTGCCCCATCAACTTTCAGTATGAGTGCAATATGAGATCCATTTATGCTTTGGAGGCACAAGTTTCCCTCATAGAAGGCCTGACAGAGGTTATCGAAATCTTGTTTTAATATTGGCTAGCATTTTTTCACAAAATCTGTGTTAAACCCATCTGGCCCTGGAGACTTATCTAATGGAAGGTGTTGAATGATGTTGTCAATTTCCTCTGTTGTAAATGGATCTTCCAAGAAGCCCAAGGTTTTAGATGCCTGAATTAGGGTGTCCAGACCTAAAGTCATGGATTGAAATTCAGATTGACCAACTCTATCCTTGAATGATTCCCAAAGAATTGCAGCTTTTTGTTGATGTTCAGTCTGTCGATTACCATTGTGATCTTCTAGATAAGTTATTAAATTCCTTCTATGCCGAATGGCTGCATTTGCATGGAAGAATTTTGTACCAGCATCACCACAAGTTACCCATTTGATTGTTCCACGTTGTTTCCAATAAATCCTCTGTTGTTTCAGCAAGGAGAGAAGTTTGCTTTCCAAAGTCTTTCTTAAAATTCCACTCCAGAATGGTCAGGTCACGAAATTCCTCTAAAATATTTAGAAAGACTAGTACCAATTTAACATTCCATATATTTTCCTTTAAGCTAGAGAGCTGAGCTTGCCAAGCCTTAATCACTCTTCTGAGGTTTTTGAATTTAGCTGAAATCACCTTTACCAAATCTGTTTTTGAGTTGGGAGAGACCAGCAATGATTGACAATATCTAAAAAGTGCTCATGTTCCATCAAGTAGTTTTCAAATCTAAAGAAACCACCTCTGGAGATTGATGTTCCTGCTGTGACAAGATAGGGTACATGATCAAATGTTTCCATTGCCAAAGTTGAAACTGTGGTTCCACGGTAGTTAGAGGTCCAAGAATTAGAGGTGAAGAACCAGTCTAATCTTTCCAGCAGGGGAGGATCCTGCTTATTAGTCCAAGTGTACTTTCTACCCTGCAATGGCAGCTCATTCAGGCTCAAGGCACTAATAGCTTCATTAAAAAGGAACATTTCATTGATGTCTCCACCTGCTCTGTTTCTGTTTTCTGGATGACGCATAAGATTAAAATCTCCAATAGTTAACCAATCTATCTCCTCAAGCATCTGTATATTTTTTAGCCAGGAAGTGAAGTGCAATTTGCCATCAGATGTGCAAGGACTATATACATTGGTCAGCAACCAATCAGCCGAATTATGATTGGAAGTGAAGTGTAGAGAAATGCCAAATTCATTTCTGAAAGCAAGAATACCCTGAAACAAGATTGATTTCCAAATCGTAATCACTCCTCCTGAGGCCCCAACTGATGGGAGAAATTCAAGCGCATCAAAACTGGGAGGGCCGAACTTTCTTATGAATTGCAAATCAAAAGATTCTTTTTTGGTTTCCTGGAGGCAAATAATATCACAATTTGAATCTCTGATTTTGTCACGAATGGCATCCCATTTCTTATCTGAATTTAAACCTTGAACATTCCAACATAGGATTTTCCAGGAGTGAGTAGAGGGTGTATTAGCCATAAAACCAATGCAGAAAGATAAAGTTCAAGCAATTATCACTAGGAAACAAGCTAAAAGAGGACCAGATGGACATGGTGTCCACAAACCAGTCAAACAGGGAAGGAAAGAGCACGTCCAAGGGAGAGAGAGGCATAAGAATGTACAGGAGATCAAGATGACCCGACAGATAGTGACTAAAATGATTATTACAGACCAAAATATGATGTGCCATAATTTTCAAGGGCAATGATCTCACAAAATATAGAAGCTGTAAAGAGCTTTCACTTTCTCGGCTTCTTCTTATCTTTGCTTGGATTTGCTGCATCGGCATCATTAGGGTTGGATTTCTTCTTAGCGCCTTCCTCCCATCAGTGGCAACCACAAAAACTTTTTTCTTCTTCTGAAGCGTAGGAATAGTGAGATCCTTTTCATCTATTTTGCAGAAACTTTCTCCAAGATTTCTAATGATAGAAGGAGAGAGATTTGGCGGTACCACCGAGAAACCTAGACAATTCTTTGAGGTGCACTGAGGATCTTTAAATCCTTTTCTCTGGTTTTTCATCCTCAAGCTACGCCTTTTTGCAGGATCTTCCTGGACCGAGGCTTGCTTGGCTAACTTAGCTTGATTCAAGAAAGCTTTGGACCAGGGCTCACATGAGGGAGAGATCTTGTGTTGCAGCTGCTCAAAAGGAGTATCAGGTGAAGACTCCTCATGGATTGCCTTTCCTTTATCAAGCTTTGATGGAGGAGTAACCTCCAAATTTTCTGTATCAATTGGATCAGTGACACAAAGAATTGATTCAGGCATTTTCTTGAGACATGCTGAAATAGGAATATCAGGGCAGGTCTTTGGGCGGTTAAAAGTAACACTGGGAGAGTTATCACTCATGAAGTTCCATGCCCAAGCAAAGCTGACAAGATTAGCAAGCAATGCGGTCATAAAGTCTGACCATTGGAGAGGGACCTTCACAGCTCCACTGGCATTTCCTGACTAAAAGTAATTTGCCCAGATTCTGATTGCCTCAGCATTAGATCTACTCTTTGGGAGGTTCAAGTTGGAGTAAAGTGAAGTGAACACTAGATCAGATGCAGGTTCCACCAGCTCCACAAAGCCAAGCTGAAGGTGATTCACTAGTTGTCCATTTTCTTGCTGATCATTAAAATCCATGAGCACATCTAACTGAATCTCATCTGGATTAATTTGTTCTTGTGGCAGAAAAACTTCCACATGGTTAACATTTTCCTGATCCTGTTGCAAAGGCCCATTGGGAACAACAACACCATCATCAGCCAGAGCTCCTTCATCAATGACATCTTCTGGATGGGGCCCAAAAAAAGGCAGAATTGCATTATTATCAGCGGCTTGAAGTAGATCCTCAATGCCTCCCAAATCATCAGCCAAGGGAGCATTGAGGTCTATGTCCAGTTCCTGAGCAGGCAAAATATCATTAAGCTCAATAAAAGGCTCCCCAGGCTGGGGCATAACTGGAACATCAACTAGATTGTTAACCTCAGCTACAGCAGGTCCATTATTCTGCTCAGGCCAAAGACCCCAGCCTTCTGCCTCCATGGATTGATTGACCTCATCCCCATTAACATTACCTTGCTAATTAGCATCATCCATGGGCTGATCGTCATTATTACGACCACCATCCTGGTTATTTGGGCCTTGACCAAGCTGCCCAAAACCAAAAAATTCAAAGAGCGTGCTGAACATCATCTAGCCCATTGGGTGGAACATCTTCAACTAGTGGTCCTCCACCTAAAAGAGTTGCCTGAAGAATTTCACATTGGGCTGTCCATGAGTCCCCCTCAAAGTTCTCTCCCTCAGAGCACACTAGAAACCAAGGAATTTCGGCCAAATCTACCACCCTGGCCTTAACAAGGACTCTGGAAAGATGATTTGGATCCTCTTCCCATACAACTAACTTGCCAAAGTCAGCAATGGCCTTCTCTATATCTTTTTCCTCCCAAAAGCATCAGCCACACCTCATAATTCATAATTGTGGTTCTATTATTCCAACCTTTGTTATGTTCTTTAAAGCTGACCAAATAATTACCATAGTTATGAGGGCTATTCTGAATCAAAAAATCCCTTTCATGATAATAATTAAGTCCCACCTAAGCTTGACCAAAAGGGCAAGGTTGGATTGAAATGAACCCCATCTGCTTATGATTGCGTAGAAAATCATCTATCAAATCCATGATGGACTGGAAAGATACCTACTCAGCCGGAAGCAGTGAGATGATGACAATGGCTAGGTCACCGTTGTGACGGTGGGCACAACCAAGAACCACGCGAGACATGGGCTTGCGTCCTTCCACATGAACACGTTGTGCACCACGGGGCGAGAATGGCGTGGGGTCGACGAATCTGAAGGCCATCGGAGCTTCCCAGGGTAGCGATCCGTGCGGATTTGGTGGAGGTACTGTAGCACCAAATGGGATTTCTGGGCTAAGAGCATGGGAGCAGAGGGCACTGGCGCTTGCGAAGTGAAACAGAGCGGCGGCGCGTAAGCAGCCGGAGGGGAAGAAGCAAAGAGAAGCGATTGCTCCAAGCAATGCAGCTGACCATGGGAGCCGGTGTGTGGGGCGGTGGAGTTAGAAAGGTGCCCTTCAATGGAAGATGGAGTGTCCATAGCTGACTTGCCAAGAAGAGCCTCTGCAAGGTGGCCAAAAGATGGAAAGCGCGGAGGCTCACGGGTACTAGGACCATCTGTCAGGGACTGAAACCAAACATGCCCGGCGGATTCATAGAGCAAAGAAGGGAAGGAAGGAAGGCTATCTAACAGGTGCAATCCTGGTTATGCATCCGACCCAGGTGGGGTTGGCCGAGGCCCAATAAATTAAGGTTGCCCGGACCCCAACAGTTCTTAGGCACACCCACTCGGAGAAAGTCCCAATCTCCCTAATAAAGTGGCTTCCTCCTCCCAAGCTAAGCAAGGTGGGATTATTTAGAGGCTCACACGGTCGCCGCCCGACTACAACTGGGCCACTAGGTCCCCTTTGTTGCATCTTTGCCAGCGGGTAATAGTGGAGGATGTCCTCATCATTCTCACCCCCTTAAACAAAGGCCCAGCTCTGATACCAAATGATGCATCTGGCCCAGGTGGGGTTGGCCGAGGTCCAATAAATTAAGGTTGCCCAGACCCCAACAATTCTTAGGCACACCCACTCGGGGAAAGTCCCAATCTCCCTAAAAGACTAGTCCAATAGGGGAAGGGTGGCTCTCCCTTTTAAAGTGGCTTCCTCCTCCCAAGCTAAGCAAGGTGGAATTATTTAGAGGCTCACACGGTCGCCGCCTGACTACAACTGGGCCACTAGGTCCCCTTTGTTGCGTCTTTGCCAGCGGGTAATAGTGGAGGATGTCCTCATCAACCGGGAACCGAGGCGGGAACCTGCAGTGAAGGGAGATGTGTAGCCTAAAGTAGGAGGTGCATCTAACCCGATTCCAACAATTGGGCCGGCTGTGTTTGTTGGACAGACAGCGAGTGCAATGCAGGCGGCCCAAGTTGACCAATGAAGGCGGCCCATGAGGACAATCAGGACTGCTGGAATTAAGGGAGAGATTCAAATCCAAATTAAGTTCCCTTTAAATTATGAGATGTCGTGTTCTTCGCTTGCCAAGAGCAATGGTCAGAAAGATGAACATTGTGAAGCAAATCACTTGAATTCAAGCGACAAAAAACTGAGATACGATCAACAGCTCTACGAGCAACACCAATGGGCACCCGATTAGCACTTGATAAAGGAGGGGGAGAAGAACGAACCACATCTGCAAATGATCTCTTGTTTTTCTTTGATCGGACCTCAATCCATTTGAATTGTGTACCAAGAGATGCAGATACAAAGGATTCTGCTAAACTTAGACCTTTCTCATTCCAGAGATTAAAAGAAACCTTGAAAGAAGCATCCGAAATGATGCCCAAACGGTAGATTAAAAGCCCCACCTCATGAGAGAACATGGTGAACTTAAAAATCCAGTCTTTCACTTCGACAACGGCAAACTCCGATGCTACCGCACCAAGCACAGATTGAAGAATGAGACCAACATTGGTTTCATCCAGCTTAAGTTTTGACCGGGCGAAAGATGCAATTAGCCAGAAACTACTAGCATCGTCGGGGAAGGGGGACACGATAGGAGAGCCCAATAGAGATCGTACCTTTGCCGAGAACTCAAGCCCCGGAGAAGGATCCAACATGGAAGGATCCATGGAGAAGCAAGGGAGACCAGGGAGGGAAGGATCACCAAGAGAAGAGGGTGGCCGCCGGGACAGGAGTGGTCACCGGCGGGCAGGAGGGCACGCCATCGCCGACAACATTGAGTAGTCACTTCATCTTCATGTTTTGTATGCCTCCATTACATTTCTCTTGAACGGTTACATGTGTGTAGTGTACTGTATGCGCATGCTTGTTTGGGCAGCATCCCTACGCTTGTTAATTTATACGCTATACCTTTATTCTGCGAATGATAATGTGCCACCCTCTCACCCATCATCTTTTTCATGCGAAAGAAACTTTTTCAAACCCCTCCTTCTTAATGAAATATGTGCTCAAGCATGTCTGGAAAAAAACATCTTCAAAACCCGCAAACCAGGTTCAGGTCGACTCTAGAGCACACTGTGACACCTCGGGTGTTTAAATTGCTAAACAAGTCTCATTAGCATAACAATATGCTTAACTAACTAAGAAAAATTTAAAGGAAATAAATTATGAGTTGGTTTTGCTTGGATTTGAAAATAGATGTGTATATGTGCACCAGTACATGTACTTTAATCGAACAAATTGAATAACTCTCACCTCAAAGTACTTATGGCTGTGAAATTTAATAAAAACACCATTGATGGCAGGATAAACAAAAGTCTAGTTGAAGCCTAGGAGAGAATACAAATTTTTGCCCAGGAAATGACGTGCCATCCGAATCATGCTTTTTGAGTTTTAAAAATAACTTCTAAACTAGAACTCAAATGGACTTTGGCCTGAAACAAAACTTGTGTAACTTTTCATTTTGAACAACTTTCATGTTCAGAGATTTTTTAGTTGCAACACAAAAATTTAAGTAACACTTGAATTTACAAATCAGCCCCTGCCTTTTCTTCTATTTTCACTGCAGACCCTTCTTTCTCCGCCCCGCCCGACCCTCCGCTCGCCCGACCTTCCGCTTCGCCCGACGCGCAGCCGCTTCGCCCGACCCTCCGCTTCGCCCGACGCGCAGCCGCTTCGCCCGACCCTCCGCCCGCCATGGAGTCGCCGCAAGCCACCTAGCCGGCGATGCCTGACCGGCGCTAGGCGCCAAGCCAATGCCTGGCCGCGCCCGCTCGCACGCGCTCCTCCCCACGCCGCGCTCCTCCCCAGTCCGCGCACGCCACGCACACGCCAGCGACACACGCCTCTGCTCGCCGCCAGCCGCGCCTAATGGACAAGCCACGCCGTGCCCGTGTCCCCGCCGCGTGCCGCCAGTCGCCGCGCTCATCGCCCGGCAAGCCAGCTGCTGCAGCTCCTCGCCCAACTCGCGTGCTGCGTGATCTCCCGCTCCCCACGCCAAATCCTCAGTGCCCAATCCCCTGCCCGCGCTCGCCGCACGCCGCGCCGGCTCTGCTCGCCGCCCACCGCGACCAGTAACGCGCCCCCATCGTGCCGCCCCTCCCCAGCGTTGCCTGGTCCTCTCCCTCCCTCCCGCAGCCTATAAAAGGCGACACAAGGCCACTCGCGCGCGCCTCAACCCTCAGAACGCCTCCGCCGCTGCCATTGCCGCTACCGTGCACCACCCGCCCGTGGAGCCCCATCCTCCAGCCTCCCACTGCCCAAACCCATCACCCAGCGAGCTTGCCCTCCCTCCACTGGAGCTCACCAGCCTCTTCCCCGGCTATCTCGACCGCTGGAGCACCGCCAGCATCGCCCGCGCTGCCGCCGCTCCCCTGCTCCGAAGCTCCTCCGTCCAAGCCAAGCCTCGAAACGGTTTCCCCTCAACGCCGCGAAGCTCATCGACCAGCCCACGTCCTCCCCTCCTCGCCGGAGCACCGTCGCCGACACTCCGCACCGCCGCCGCCCCTCTGCTCCACGCCGACGAACCACCTCCGGCCACCCCAAACCCCGACCAAGGCCACCCCAAGGTAGCTCTCACCTCCCTGGATCTCCCCGACCCTTTTCCCCTCACCGCCGACGAGCCCCCTCACCGGAATCTGGCCGGCCGCCATGCCAGCGCCGCCCAGGGACCCAATTGCAACGATTGAAATCTTTAAAAGAGTCTGCACGCAAGTTTCCAGGGGCATAATTGTAAACCTGTGTTTAAAACTTTGAATTCATAAACAGCGAAGTTGTAAAATTCAAATAAAATTATAGAAAAATCAGAAAAATACAAACTCAACTGTTCTGGAATCGTTAGAAGAAAATCTACAACTTTTACTACATGTTTTTTTCAGTTGCTTGCTAAATCTAGATCTAAATTAAATGGAAAGTTTAATAGACTTTAATTGTACCCACTGTTGTAGACTAGTTCTGAATCTAATTTTTGGACAGTAGATTGGTTGCTTGATGTGTAAGCTAGTGTAAAAATATTAGGATCAGAACACATATCTAGCTAAACTTTTGTTAAACTTTATTTATGCCATGAAATAATAGAACTAATTTGTACCTGCTGTTGTATTGTGTTTCATGTTGTGAAACTTTTTCAGAGCTATTATAGTGATTCCTAAATACTACAGAAAAAGTTTAGAACCTTTCTCCCTTCTGTACCCTATTTATATAATTTTATGGTAGGAAAAATGCACTAATTTAAATAATTAGTTTCTATGCTTGGAAAATGTTCAACTTTTTACTGTAGGACACTTTAAAGTAGCTCTTGCTGTATAAACAGTTTCATACACAGAAACCCAGTAAAACATCTTGTAGAAATTAATCTTTATTAAAATATGTGTATCTTGTCCTATTTATTATACTTTGTATCTTGCACAATAAAATCTAAAAAATTTACAGTAACATATTTGTCAACAGGTAAACCCCTTGTAAAATTTTTGGCATCAATAATTGCATGGTTTGTTCTGTATAAAAATAACTATGTTCTACTAGTGGCTGTGTATTACATTTTTCCTAATTATTCTGCTACATAAAAATGTCTGAACTTTTTACAGTAGTCTTACCTCTGCATATTGTACTTTAAATAAAAATTTCATCACCAGAAGCTACCTAGATCAGTGTTTGTGCTTAATCCATGCTTGTGCTTAGAAAATTAAGTTTTCAATATAACACAACCCCTTTTCTTGTTCAATGGAGTCAATAAGTTTAAGATGTACTCTATTAACAATTGCCCAAGAAAATCGTAACTAAGTAACTTCACAACTATGTTTTGTGGACTGCAACTTTATCGTGAAGGAAAATAATTGTCATGTATCATCCCTATAACTTACACTTGTGCATTCATATAGAATCGACTACTCTCGCCGACGGAACGTACGAGCTGGTGCCCGAGTCCGAGAGTGAGAAGCGTGAAGCTCAAGTGAATCTAACTGAAGCTTTCGAAGACCCGAACCCGAGTTCGGACGAGCCCCAAACTAACTTTACCCAAGAAGGCAAGCCCCGGAGCATGAACCCTATTTTCTAAATTATGCAACTTATTACTCTACTTTACTTGTGCATTAAGTTTATAGGAGTTGAATGAAAACTTAGTTGTATGATCCTAGGGACCCATGCTCTGAACCCTAGATGTAAGGTTCGATAGAATGCTATGCTAATAGGACTCCAGTAAAAATCGTGTGATTTCCTGTCACTCACGAAAATATAAGAATCGAATGTTTACTACATGCTACAATCATAAGGTCGACGGACGGGGCTATGGTGCGATGTTCATGTTGGTGATTGAGGCCCCGTCTGTTTAGTGAAAAATGCTAAGGCCGCAGTGTGTGGTAGTGGTGGTTAAGTCTTTGAACGTACTAACCACATGCCGAGAATATGGTAATCGGTAAGCTTAAGTACCTAATCGGACCGGCAAGTGGACAGCATCCCACCCTCTCAACTTCGGTTCCATTCGCGCACATGGTGGGCGCAGAGCTAGGCTCTGTAGTCTCGGAGGGTGGCCCTGATCCACAACCTAGGAAGAAAGGGGAAAAGTTGCACGTGCGACTCTAGGAGTAACCACTTGACGTGTGTTTAGGTTTCCCTTGCAAGATTAAGAAATTTGATTCGAATCGTCGGTTTCTCGCGGTTATTGAGACTGCTTGACCCTTTTACCACATAGAGTAAGAAATGGAACAATGATGATGATTAATCTTGTTAGATGCAAATTAATTCTTTCACCATGTATGATATTGGATAGTTGCTTACTTAGAATGGATAAAGAAAACTAGAATCTGGAGCTAAAATATGAAAGTAAGGACCTACTTGTATATGCTTTTCGGCAAAATGAACCCCGCAAGCCAAAAGCCTTGCATGTCTAGGAGTCGGCTAAGTATAGTCCACTAGTCGGGTAAGCCTTGCTGAGTATTAGTATACTCAGCCTTGCTTGTGGCTCGTTTTCAGGTGATACTTTCGAGGATATGATCGCCAGTTTGACTTGACCGTGTACCCTTCCTCCTGGTTGGTCGGTGGAATGGGATGCACCCCCGGCCAACGATGATAATGTCAAGTGATGTCTCATACGGGCTTCATCGAGACATCGTGTATCGTCGAGTAGTTTATTGTTATTTTCCCGCTGCATTGAACTCTGAAGAACTCAATTATTTTGAACTCTGAAGTACCTTGTTTTACGAATTTGAACTCCGTTGTAATAATAATTTGTGATGAACCCTGTGGTGTAAAATCTTGTGGAATGTTGTATCCTCTGGGCTCACCTTCGTGTGAGTACATGTATGTGTGGTTTCGATCGGCAAAAACCGTGGTTGTATCGGGAGGTTACCCGACAGACTAATGGATTATTCCGTTTGAAGTGCGAGTTAGCCCTGATTGCCCTCGTGGTGATGGTTAGCGTGCTTGAGCCGGATTAATTCAGGTGGTTCTGCCACACACACTATGCGTGTGTTAGTATAGAATATGTTGAAATGAAAAATCACCAAAGTTTTGATTACCACGGGGTTTCAAACCTGCTTTTAACTCAAAATCTAGAGGACTAATGTAAGAGAAGAGAGGGGGAGAAAATTGGGTAATAATATGAGAATCGAACTCAACAAACGAGAGAGAGAGAGAGAGAGAGAGAGAGAGAGAGAGATGGAATTAAAGGAATCATGTGGACTGATGATCGCCCAAGCATTCCTGTATAACTCCATGCAATATTATATGAATAGAGTTTTGGGTAAACAAAAATGCCATTACGTCTTTTTTTCAATTTCATTCCGATAGGCAAACTGAGTTCAATTTCATTCCGCCTAATCGCGCGATTTCGGTGAGAGAGAAAAAGAAATCGAAGAAGTCCTCGGCGCCTAGGCGACTCGAGGTTGGACCCCTGACCAGACGATCTAGGATTTGCTTTTTCTCCATTCTTTCTTGCTGTTCCTTGACTAGATCACGCACGGTGACCTAGTCTTGAGTCCACGTCCCATCCCCCGTTCGTGTCCAGGTTCATATTCTCCATCTGGAGCCAGCCCATATTGCTAGCCAATAGCCATCGCTGGTCGGGGTAGTTTTGGATCATGTTGGCGATCTGTTCTGCCATGGAGTCGGTGGAGGATCTGATGAAGCGTATGGATCTCTCGGTGGCGGAAAAAAGAGGAATCAAGATCGGGAAGGAGGCAATGCCTAGGGTTTCTGATGCGGATCCGAAGGCGGTGGGGAAAGTGTTTGCTAAAAAATTGGTGAACGCTGAGGGGTTGGGGCAGGCTTTGGGCAGGATTTGGTGTCCCATCAAAGGTGTGGGGTGCAAGGATTTGGGTGACAACCATTTTCTCTTTGCGTTCTTCCAACATGGGGGAAAGAGAAGGGCCATGGAGGGGTCGTGGATGTTTGGGAAGGACCTGGTGGTCTTGGTCGACTATGATGAATCGAAACTGGTAGAGGAACTGGATTTCGCGTATATTCCTATCTGGGTGAGAGTCACCAAGGTACCTTTGGGCATGATGAATAGGGTTGTGGGAGAGGCGATAGGCGAGGAAATTGGTGAATTTATGAAGATGGAGAGGGAGGAGGATGATAATGCAGTGGGAAAGTTTCTGAGAATCAAGGTTAAATTAGATATCCGGAAGCCCTTAATGAGGGGTGTGGTGCTGGAAGTGGGTGATGAGGAGAAAGCAAGGTGGTGCCCTCTAGTATACGAATATCTTCCTTATTTCTGTTACACTTGTGGCTTAATTGGCCACATTGACAAATCTTGTGGGAAAAAATTTCTCAAGGAAGAGGTGCAACAATTTGGAAAGCACCTGCGTTTTATTCCTGAAAAGAAGAGGGTGGATGAGTATGCAGATGATCGCTTCAAAGGAACAAGAAGCTCGGGCTCTTGGAGATCGAGCAGTGGAGGCAGTCGTGGGAGCTTTGGGGGGGGGGGGCAGGATCCTGTTACTGGAGCCGTGGTTCGGGTTGCAATGCTTTGTCATGGAGAAAGTTGGGAGAAGGAGGTGAGAGGGAGGAGAATACTAAGAGGAGGGAAGAAGAGGAGGTAACTAACCCTAAAAAAAAGAAAGAGGTTGTAAAAGGTGGAAAGCTTAGCAAGAAGGTGTTGTTCGGCCAGGGAGTGCGGGCGTGGAAGATGGTGTGAAGGAGGGAGGAGGGGAGAAACTGGGGATGCAACTGATTGATGCAACGGAGAAGGGAGAAGAGGTTCCACCTGTGGGTGTGACGGACGTGAACAGTGCCTTAACGGGCATGAACGTGGATAAGAGTTTAGTTCCGACGGGGAAGAATGACGCTGAGGTGAAGGGGAGAGGGAAGAAACGTGGTTCTTACAAGAGGGTGGAGAGATCTGACTGGCCAAAACAATAGGAGAAAGTTGAAAGGAGGGTCGGGGAGAAAAGGGAGCATATGACATTCTAATGGAGGATGCAGCTGGTGAGGGGATGGAAGAGGTGGCTCGGGAGGAGGGGTTACAGAAAAAAAATAGAAGAAGGCGGGGCTGGAGAACCAGCCCTGCGAGGCCCAATGAAGATTGTAGCGTGGAACTGCTGGGGCTTAGGCAACCGCCCGGCAGTTCGTAGGCTTCTGGAGCTCCAAAAGTCGGAGGGTGCTGACATTTTGTTCTTGTTTGAGATAAGAATGGACACGCGCAGGATGGAGAGATTTTGAGGATGCTTGGGCTGACAAATATTCATGCTGGTCCGGGAAGGGGAAGGAAGGGGGGGGGGGATTTGCAGTGTTTTAGCGGAAGGGGGTCGATGTTTCTTTACGGAACATCTCGGAGTACTTTATGGATGTGGATGTGAAGGAAGAGGATGGTTTCTATTGGCGGTTTACTAGAGTGTATGGGGAGGCTCAAGGCGATCTGAAATATTGCACTTGGCAACAGATGCGAGGTTTACACGTCCAACCAGTTAAACCTTGGCTGTGTGCAGGTGATTTCAATGAGAGTTTGTTGTCTCATGAAAAAGAGGGGGGAAGGCCGCGAACCAAGCGTGCATGGATCGATTTAGAGAAGCTTTGGAGCATTGCGGGTTGCTTGACTTGGGGTTTGAAGGAGATGTGTTTACTTGGAGGAACCATAACCATGTGGCCAACGACTACATAAAGGAACGGCTCGACAGAGCTGTGGCAAATGATCTGTGGAGGAGGAGGTTTCCTGGGTACCGTGTGATCAATGGAGATCCCCGGCATTCTGACCACAGGCCGGTCATCATATCTACTGATCGGCCAAAGGATAGAGGGGGAAGGAGGAGAAAGAGGGGCTTCCGCTTTGAAGCGTCGTGGCTGAAGAGGAAAAGTGTGGGGATGTGGTGGGCGAGGCGTGGCAGAGAGCAATGAATGTGGTGAGCGAGGCGTGGCAGAGAGCAATGAAATTAGTCTGCCAGGAACGAAAGCACTTTGGGCTTGGCTCACCACATTATATGAGTTAACACTCCACCACATTCATTGCTCTCTGCCAGAGGCATGTCACTAATGTTTTCTAGGTCAGATCATCATACACCCAGAGGCATGTCACTAATGTTTTCCCTTTCTTACCCACAAAAAAAGAGTGTTTTCTCTTTCTTTCTAGTTTTCAGTTTTTTTTTCACTTTGTGTTTCATGATAAGTGATAGAAATTCTTCTACTGATATAGTTAGCATACATTCTGGTATCAGGGGCGGATCTGCAGCGGTCGCTGGGTGCTGCAGCACCTCATCACCCCCTAATAAATGTCCATGAAAATTAATAAGTTACTTCTAAATTTTACATATAAAAATGAAGCTAGCGTAATGTTTGGCATGGCTCCAGCTCTGAGATCCATGCTGAAAAAGTTTGTAATACATTAAAATAATTTATATTTTTTATTTTAAATCTAAAATAAAAGTATAATGACTCAGCAAAAGACCCTTGATTTATTTACAACTTTTGCTCCAAGAATTTCTAGAGTTGAAGCTATGCCAAACAAACCTTAAGTATAAGAGGCTCCGCCCCAGACTTTACATATGAACCCCATCAGCCCTCTAAATGGGAAGATGATCCCTTGCAGTACTGCATAGTGGAGTTGGGTCATTGACTTGTGACTCCAACCTCACACGTAAAATATCCGTGTAAATTAGTTGTTTAGTTCTAAACTTTACATATAAAACATGAAATTAGCATAGGTATAATAGGTTCACCACCCCTGGACTGATCATGAATCCATATTCAGTATATATGAAAAAATGATATTATTTAATTTAGGACAAACCTAACTAAAACATGTTGTATTATGACACAAATTCATTTACATAACTTTAAGAGCACACCTAGTGCATCTTACATAACTTTAAGAGCACACCTAGTGCATCGATACCGGTTCCACAACTATTACCGAGCAACCGAGAATTTTAGTCTCGATTATTTTCATGTGAAATACACGCGCGATGTGTAGGATTTGAACTCGGGACCTCTCGCCTCGTGCTTACCATTTCACCTACACAGTAAATCTGTCCGGAAGAAAACACTTTCCTTATTTAAAAAAAAAAGAGAGACACTTTCCTTTTGAATTACCCATGAGGACTAATGTGAATATAGGCTTTAGTAGGTTGTTAACACAGCTGGTACTAATATGGACCTACACCAACCGGTACTAAAGACCTGCCGAGCATTCCATCCACCCCAAATATACCGGTATGAATTAGATCTAGTATTAGTATAGGGCCGAACTCTATCCAGTATTTTTGGGTGGATCAAAAATCATTTTTCTAGTAGTGACTAGTGCATCAGACAATATGCTAAGAGTAAAAAGTAATATATGATGTTCAATTTGGTAAAAAGCATACATAAAAAATTAATATTAAAGGAAGAAATGATATGCCCAGTATCTATACCAGAGTGTTTTACATGATATGAGTAAGGATATCGGATACTTAAAAAATAGCGAATGATGTGCCTAATATTTATGCTCAAAGTATCACAAGGTTACAATTAAAAGGTTCTTTCTCCATTTTAAATTATAGATTATTTTGATTTTTCTTAATACATAATTTACTGTGTATGTTGATATATATTTAGATGTATAAAAAATATATATCTAAAATTGAAATAATCTATGATTTAAAATGATGGAGCGACTTCTCTCTTACAGGTCCGTTTGGCACGGCTCGGGCTCCTCCAAAAAGCACTCCAGCTCCATCTCCTCCGGTGGAGCGGCATCTTTAGTGGAGATGAAGCCGTTTCGGAAAATGTTTGGCAAAATAGCTTCACCTGTTAGATTAAGAACGTAAAATGTCTAAATTGCTCTTCCCTTCTTTTTTTCTTTTTTTCCTCTTCTTTTCTTTTTTCTCTCCCTTTTTTCTTTCTTCCTCCTCTCCTCCTTATCCATCCAGCGCCTAGCCGCCCACCTCCCTCCGGCCGGTCCGGCCGCGTGCGTCCCGCGCCGCTCGGCCTCCTGCCCAGCGCGCGCCGCCGCGGCCGCCGCGCAGCTCCGGCCTCCCCGTCCCGCCCTACCCCGTCCCAGCCTCCCTCCGGCCGGTCCGCCGCCGCGCCGCTCGACCTCCTGCCCAGCGCACGCCGCCGCACAGCTCCGGCCTCCCCGCCCTGCCCCGCCGCCGCGAGTTACCTCCGCCGCGCCGCCCTTCTCCACGCCGCCGGCCACCTCGGGCCCCGCCGCCGCGGCCCCTCTCCACCGCGCCGCTGATGCCCCTCTCCACCGCGCCAGCTCGCAGTCCGCGCTCCGACGGGCCCCACCCGGGGGCATGCTGGGAAAGGGCAAGAAGGAGTCGCGCGGAGCCGGATGGAGCTGCGTTTTCCTAGCTCCACCTTGCCCGAAGTGCTCCTATCGCCGGATTTTCAGGGGCCATGAAGCCGGATCCGTTCGTGGGGCACCCTATTTAGTAGGGCTCCGGCCGAAGCCGGTCGTGGAGCTGTTCGTGGAGCCATGCCAAAGGGGGTCCGCATATTCCTGCCGTTGATTGCATTGCCTTAGGGGTGCTGCTGCCAGGTGGGGACGCGCAGGGCCAGAGGGAATCCATCGAGATAGAGAGGGAGCGCGTGGTCTTCAAGGTAGCAGCAGCTGCTGGTCTTCGACTGCGAGGACAGAAAACGTAAGGAAGGGGCAGATCCGCCGTTCCCCTTCCCTTCCTCGGCAGACCCACTCCTTCTCCCCCATCCAACTCCCCTTCCTCGGCAGATCCGCCGCCGCCGCCCCCCATGGGCCAGTGCCCCTCCGCCCCGCGCCGCCGCAAGGCCCCGCCTCCGTTCTCGCCGCCGGCCTTCCCACCGCCGACACCGCCGCCGCTCCTCGCCTCCATCGCCGGGGAGGACCACACCGCCGACCTCCCCGAGGAGCTCCTCGCCCTCATCTTCGGCCTCCTCGGCTCCGGCGACCGCAAGCGATGCTCCCTCGTCTGCCGCCGCTGGCTCGCCGCCGAGGCCGCCTCCCGCCTCCGCCTCGCGCTCGACGCCCGGGCGCCGCTCCTCGCCGACTCCGCGCTGCCCCGCCTCCTCGCGCGCTTCCCCGCCGTCTCCAAGCTCGCGCTCAAGTGCGACCGCCGCGCCGAGAGCGTCGGCGACCCGGCCCTCGCGCTCGTCGCCGACCGCCTCGGCCCGGGCCTGCGCCGCCTCAAGCTGCGCGCCCTGCGCGCCGTCACCGACGACGGGGTCGCCGCGCTCGCCGCCGCCGCCGCCAACCTCCGCAAGCTCTCCGTCGGCTCCTGCGCTTTCGGGGCCAAGGGAATCGAGGCTGTGCTCCGCTCCTGCCTCCACCTCGAGGAGCTCTCCATCAAGCGCCTCCGCGGCCTCGCCGACTCGGAGGCCATCGCCGTCTCCGGCCCACGCCTCCAGTCTCTGTCCCTCAAGGAGCTCTACAACGGCCAGTGCTTCTCCTGTTTGATCACCCAGTCGCACAACCTCAAAACCCTCAAGATTATCCGATGCTCCGGCGACTGGGACCCCATGCTCCAGGATGTTCCAAGGGATTCCCCCCTGTCCGAGCTCCACCTCGAGAAGCTGCAGGTCAGCGACCGCGGTGTAGCCGCCTTGTTTGGGCTTGAGGTCCTCTACCTCGCAAAGGCACCTGAGGTTACAGATGTTGGGCTAGCCGCTCTTGCTGCCAAGTCGCCACGCCTCCGCAAGCTGCATGTTGATGGATGGAAGGCAAACAGGATTGGTGACCGTGGCCTTGCTGCTGTGGCGCAGAAATGCGCCAGTTTGCAGGAATTGGTCCTCATTGGTGTGAATTTGACATATTCCAGTCTTGAATTGATTGGCACCAACTGTCCCATCCTGGAGCGGCTTGCGCTGTGCGGTTCCGACACGTTTGGAGATGCAGAGATCTCATGTGTTGCGGCCAAATGTGCTGCCTTGCGTAAGCTGTGCATCAAGGCGTGTCCGGTGTCTGATGCGGGGATGGACAAGCTTGCCGAAGGATGCCCACGCCTTGTCAAGGTTAAGGTGAAGAAGTGCCGCCGGGTGACGTCTGAGTGTGCTGAGCGTCTCCGGGCTAGGAGGAACGGAGCACTTGCTGTCAATTTTGACACGCCAGGCGGTGCTGGTGAGTTGCAGGATGCTTGGAGCATTGATGAGAGTGGTGTGCTGGACAATGCTGGGAGTGATGTACCACCAGAGGATTTGGATGATCGGATAGGACCCGACCTCTCAAGTGGGAGCAAAACCAAAGTGTTTGCTTATCTGAAGGAACGTATCTGGTCTCGCATCGAGGGGTGGAAGGAGAAGATGTTGTCCCGGGCGGGAAAGGAAATTCTTATAAAAGCTGTGGCTCAAGCTATCCCAACATTTGCAATGGGTTGTTTTGATATTACAAAGGAGATTTGTGATCAGATTAGCACGATGATCTGTAAGTATTGGTGGAGCAATCAAGAAAAGGAAAACAAGATGCATTGGATTTGATGGGAAAAATTAACAGAACCAAAAGGGGAAGGTGGACTGGGTTTCAGAGATATACATGCTTTCAACTTGGCGATGCTGGCCAAACAAAGCTGGAGGTTTGTGCAGGACCCGAATTCTCTGTGTGCCCAGATACTTGGAGCAAAATATTTTCCGAACGGTGATATTCTATCAGCGACCACATGTAAAAATATGTTGTACACATGGAGGAGTATTCTCAAAGGCCTGGAAGTGCTGAAAAAAGGAATAATATGGCGTGTTGGTGATGGGAGAAGAATCAGGATATGGGAAGATCCCTGGTTACCTCGGGAGTGCACTAGGAGACCGATAACCCGTCGCAGGAATAATCTCCTATGGCGGGTTGATGAACTGCAGGATCAAGGAATAATCTCTTTTGGCCACAAGATGCTTAGCTGATCTTGTCAATCCCAGTACATGCTGATATGGAAGATGTTGTGGCGTGGCACTATGACAATAGAGGAGTTTTCAGTGTTCGATCAGCCTACAAAGTTCAGAGAGCCCATGAGAAAAGATCGAGTAGGAGGGGTGCTGCTTCTTCATCCAGTGCAGGTAACAAAATGGAGGCGTCTTTTTGGAAGAAGTTGTGGGCCTTGAAGTGTCCAGGAAAAATCAAATATCGTCTTTGGAGGCTGACCCACAATAGTCTGGCGATCAGAAAAGAGCTAGCCCGAAGAGGCATGGAGTTGGATACAAAATGTGTAATGTGCAAGAGGCTCGATGAGGATGGGGCACACCTGTTCTTCTAGTGTAAATGGGCAGTGAAATTGTGGAGGGCAATGGGAATGGAGCAACATTGGGGTATGCTGGAAAGAAAATCCTCAGCGGCTGAAGCAATGAAGTATATTTTAGCTCTAGAAGAACATGAGCAAATGGTAATCGTCACCTTTCTGTGGCTGTGGTGGCTAGAAAGAAACAGATTCCGAGAAGGCGATTGGAGGAAATCAGTGGAAGATATTGCCTTTATGTGCCAGCAGTACGCAGCTGAATATCTGAATCTCCGCAAGCAAAATGCTGAACCAGTGCAGGCGGTCAAACATGTGTGGAAGCGGCCTGATCAGGACTGGGTAAAGATCAATACTGATGGTGCCTTTTCTGAAAGAACGGGCGAGGGGGGATGGGGGGTGATAATCAGAGATGAGGAGGGTGAGGTAGTGGAAGCAGCTGCCGGAAAATTAACACGAGTATTAGATGCCTTTCAGTCGGAGGTTGAGGCGTGTTTAGCCGGTGTGATGCTGGCAGGGGAGATGGGTGCTGAGCGAATCATTGTTGAAACTGACTCCTTGGTGCTCAAACAGGCTCTGAAGAATTCGACACATCGTTTGGCGTCCACAGGTGGATTGATCTGCGAGATACAGAGCTTTAGTTCTTTTGCTATTGAATATGTCCCTAGATCATGTAATAAGGTTGCACATGCCCTAGTGGCAATTGGTTGTAAGTGTCCTCAGGGTGCTGGTCTCCATTGGGAGAGCACTCCGACGTTTGTGGCCAGCGATCGTGCTGCGTTCCTTCGTTAATGGAAAGTCCTTTTCAAAAAAGATAACAATATTTAGAAAATAAAGTGATCGATCTGCTGTCGTGTGAATGCGATACTATAATAGTATCTAACATGTACAGTAACTGGGAAAATGTCATCCATGCCTGCCTATGTCCTCCACGGGGACCAAGACTGTTTTCCCTCCTTTTCTCTCCAGGGTATGCTCGAGAAGGGGCGAGAAACTTTGAAAGGGAAAGCCTACGATAATGAGAGGGATGGACAGTAGTAGAAACCTTAGATTCGAGAACCAACCATACTTCCATGATGCATGCACAATATCTACTCCGATACTCGTCTGTCTTCTAGCAAATCAATCAAGGTTTCTTTATTCTTAATATGACGAAATTCCTCACACTTTTAACTTATTAGTAAAAAATAATGCTTGTTGTCAGTCAAATCCACTGGCTAACTTCTAGCCACTTCCATAGAAAATGAAGTGTAGGCATAAGATGCAAACAGCTAAACAACATAAAACTGAAACATCGCATACTTGTACGCCATTCACACTTAATTGATTTGTTGAACCACTGGTTTTGCTCCATATAGACAGCATTACGGTATTCGAGGGATTAATGAGAGAGATTAACCAACAATTGATGAGTAACCATTATTTCCCCCACTTTTTTCGTATTTAATCAACTCTGAAAAGTCACATTATCTAATAATATTTTTTTTTAAAAAAAGCGTCAGCATTGTCCATATCATCACTCTGTTCGGCTTGTCTGCTTTCGACTTCTTTCGACTTATTCTCTTTCACAAAATAATATTAAACCAGCCGAAATCTGCCTGCCAAACAGAGTCCATGATGACGCCTTCGACACCTTTTACAAATCCATACAGTGCAACACAAATTAACAAATTTAAATTGAACAAAGAGTCCACGCATTATTGCAGTCAAAAGGTAGATGGATCTAAGCAATTGTAGCAGCTAGTTTGTTGCCAGCTGTGACGAGAGTACTTTAGTACGTCTGCCACTCCTTAGCCCCCTACACATATCACCGATAGCGAAAGTAAGTTAGCTAGCGGCCACCTAATGATGTCGTTTACAAAGCATCGTGGTCAAAGATTTGCCCATCTACTGGTACTACTACCCATCCAAACTTTTCTAGGTCAGATCATCATACACCCAGAGGCATGTCACTAATGTTTTCCCTTTCTTACCCACAAAAAAAGAGAGTGTTTTCTCTTTCTTTCTAGTTTTCAGTTTTTTTTTCACTTTGTGTTTCATGATAAGTGATAGAAATTCTTCTACTGATATAGTTAGCATACATTCTGGTATTAGGGGCGGATCTGCAGGGGTCGCTGGGTGCTGCAGCACCTCATCACCCCCTAATAAATGTCCATGAAAATTAATAAGTTACTTCTAAACTTTACATATAAAATTGAAGCTAGCGTAATGTTTGGCATGGCTCCAGCTCTGAGATCCATGCTGAAAAAGTTTTTAATACATTAAAATAATTTATATTTTTAATTTAAATCTAAAATAAAAGTATAATGACTCAGCAAAAGACCCTTGATTTATTTACAACTTTTGCTCCAAGAATTTCTAGAGTTGAAGCTATGCCAAACAAACCTTAAGTATAAGAGGCTCCGCCCCAGACTTTACATATGAACCCCATCAGCCCTCTAAATGGGAAGATGATCCCTTGCAGTACTGCATAGTGGAGTTGGGTCATTGACTTGTGACTCCAACCTCACACGTAAAATATCCGTGTAAATTAGTTGTTTAGTTCTAAACTTTACATATAAAACATGAAATTAGCATAGGTATAATAGGTTCACCACCCCTGGACTGATCATGAATCCATATTCAGTATATATGAAAAAATGATATTATTTAATTTAGGACAAACCTAACTAAAACATGTTGTATTATGACACAAATGCATTTACATAACTTTAAGAGCACACCTAGTGCATCTTACATAACTTTAAGAGCACACCTAGTGTCGTCGTCAAGATTAGCGGATCAAGACTAAGACTAGTAAATTTCTTTTATGCGCGTACGGCTTCAGATGGTCACGCGGGTGACACGGGGTTTAGACTGGTTCGGGCAAGAAGAAGCCCTACGTCCAGTATGAGGAGCTGCTCGTGTTACCCACGCGGGGTCTGTAGTAGGGGTTACAGGAGGGTGAGAGAGGGAACTGGTCCCAAGTCTCTTGGGTGTGCACTGAAGCTCTAATCGTGAGAGTGTGTTCTTCTCGCCGGAGAAGAAGGAGTCCAGGCGAGAGTGAGAGAGTGTGCGAGAGAGAGAGAGTCTGAGTTTTTTCGTCCCTCTTTCCCAAGGCACCCGGTCCTCCTTTTATGGCGCAAGGAGGGCTCGGGGTTACCGGTGAGCCGGGCGAGGGGAGAGAGAAAGAATAGAATACAAGGGGAAGATTCGAGTCCCCGGGTGACCGTGCCTGGCTCCAGCTTTCGGCTCCTGTCAGCGCGTCCGCCAGGGGAGGACGGCTTCCTCCGGATCCTGTCAATGATCTCCTCGGGGGCCGGTGCCGCCGGGCGTGCGGGATGATGGCGTTTGGTCGCGGCATCCGTGCCCGTCGGGGAAGATGGCTGCCCCTGTTACCCTGCTGACGGCCTGTGCGACGCGGACGTCCCGTCCCTGTCGCCGGATTCGCGGGGCGCGAGGACGGGCGGGCTTCCTCCTGTGCCAGGCGGCGCAGGTCATGAGTGCCTGGCGGCGAATCGGGGAAGACTGCGCCACTGTGGCCTGCGCTGTGCCGTCGCGCTTGGGTAGTTGTGACGGGTCACGTCGGGGGCGCGAGTGCCTTTCTGCATGCCAGAGCCGCGGCGCATTTATGGCAAGACCGGCGGAGGGCCCACGAGATCCGCGCTCACATCTTCCAGTCTGCGCCCGAGGCAGACACTCGCCGGGTGGGCCCGGGTGAGTCCGACCCCCTACACCCCGGGGTCGAGCGAGACAGAACCTTGTGGCGAGGGGTCGGGAGCATCCGACCCCAAGGCATTTGGTCGGGCAAGGCGGAGTCCGACCGTCGAGGGGTCGGGAGCGTCTGACCCCGCGGGACTTGGTCGGGCGGGGCGGAGCGCTTCTCTCCCACGTTGGGCCGACGGCGGTCGCCGTTGCCGCAGGCGGGCCCAGACCTCCATGATCATCGTTCTGATGGTCATTAGGAGGTCATTAATATTTCCCCCTGACAGTAGCCCCCGAGCCTGTGGTGGAGCGGGGACGCTCCTCCAGAGGCTGTCATCGTCGTTCATCGGGAATTTTTGCTCGTCATGCGAGCTGCAGTTAATCAGGGTCGGGAAGCGTTGTCTGTGTCGGCTTGGCCGAGGAAGTTGACCAGACGGAGAGCCCTGTGGATGTCTTGGCGCGAGAGGATCCTCGCTGTTCAGTAGGGCTCCTTCCGTTCAGAGACCTTAGGTCATGACCATCTGTGTGGTCATTGGTTGTGAAGCCAGCCCCCGAGCTCCCGCGCGTTGCAGGAGACCGGTCGGGAGGCCAGATCGACTTTTGAACGTTACCCCTCAAGCGTCCGTTCGCTGGGACGGAGGGGGTGAGCCGTGCCACGCTATCCTCGTTGGACGAACCGTGGTGCTCGTTGAGCTGCAAACGGGTCGATTCGAGTGGGGTCCCGGTTCCCGTTCAGGGGGGTCCGGCTCGGGCCAAGCTGGTGGCGTATCCCCAAATTCCGGTCGGCCAGTTCATATAGTTCCCGAGTCCGTTCAATCGGATCCGGTGGCTCGTTGCCTTTCGTTGGAGAAAAACCATGAACAATGATGCCGGTCCGGACTCGAATGTGAGGTCGGGACGCCCTAGGCTGCTGTGCGCCCGGGTGATGGCCGCTCGCGGACCCATCCCTTCTCACCCCTCGCTCAGGGTCATCCTGGGGCGGCTGTCGAACCCGCGGTGGGCCAGCCTTCGAACCCCTGGATCGTGACGGGCCGTAGGGGTGTTTCCAGCCCCGTATCCCTTTTCACCTTTTTGACGAGCCTCGGTGTAACAACCCTGATAAATTACATTTCTAAAGCAATGTCATTAGCCCAACCCTATGCTTAACCAACTAATAAAAGGATGAAAAGAATTAGAACAAGTTAAGTTGAAATTCAAATTGAAATTGGGCACATATGAATACCTTTGAATTTTTAAATTAACTTTCAAACCACCCGCCAAATGAGGTATTGCCTGAAACCAAACTTGTAGAACTTTTTATTCTGAACCACTTTCATGTTCAAAAGTTTTTGAAATTCAAATTAGAAAGTGGAGAAAACATCCTGTTTGCACCCAGCCCCTTGGAACTTTTCAAATTTCGCAAATAGACCCTCCTTCCCCTCCTCTCTCTCCCCTCCCCGCCCAACACACCGGCCAGGTGGCCGGCGATGCCTGACCGGCGCAAGCCGCCAGGCCAGTGGCCGCCGGCCTTCGCCCCCGAGCACGGCTTTGCCCCCCCCACCGCCGCGCTGCCCAGCCCCAGCTCGCCACGCGCGCCACGCCAGCCGCGCCTCTGCTCGCCGCCCGCCGCGCCCGACGGCCGCGCCGCGCCGTGCCGCACCGCCCGCCGCGACCCGATTCGCTGAGCTCGCCTCCCGCCCGAGCCGCTGCTGCAGCTGCCCTCCAACCCCCGTGCCGTGCTATCTCCTCGCTCCCCACGCAAAATCCCCGGTGCCTAGTCGCGCGCTCCCGCCCTTTGCACGCCGCGCCGGTGTCCAGACGCCGCCCACCGTGGCCAGTGGCGCGCCATTGCCGTGCCATCACCCCCGCGCGTCGCCCGGCATTCCTCCCTCCCTCCTGTCCCTATAAAAGCCACCCCAGGCCGCCCGCACGAGCTACCAGTAACCAGAGAACACCCGCCGCCGCCATTGTCGCCGCCGAGCTCCACCCGCTCGTGGACAGCCTTCCACAGCCGCCCCCTGCCCAAATTGAAGTTCCAGCAACCACCACATCATCCCACCGGAGCTCACCGACCCGCTCAACGCCGCCCAGGACCGCCGGAGCACCGCCGCCCGCGCTGTCGCCGCCGCCGCCACCCTTGGTCACCGCGGACAGCTCGACTCCGACCTCCTCCACCCGAGCCAAGTACCGGAGCAGCTTCCCCACGCGCCACTGAAGCTCCCCGTCCAGACCAGACCGCCACAAGCCCGTCGGAGCACCGCCGTCGACGCGTACCGCCGCCGCCCCTGCTCTGCTCCAACGCCGACGAGCTCCTCCCGGCCGTCCCCCACCCGACCAAGACCCCCACGAGGTAGCCCTCGCACCCCTGATCCTTCCCCGGCCCTCACCCTCGCCGCCGGCGAGCCCCTCGCCGGAATTTTGGCCGGCCACCGCACCCGAGCCGCCTAAGGACCCAATTGCATTGATTGAATTCTTTAGAAGGTTCTGCCCGTAAGATTTCAAGGACCCAGATGTAAGAGAAAGATTCAAACCTAGATTCAAAATCAGTGAACTTGTAAAATTCGTATAAAGTCATAGAAAATTCAGAAAAATGCAAACTCAACAGCTCTGGAGAGCTGAGGTTAAGCTTCACAAATTTTGTTACATGCATCACCTCAGATTCTAGCTAAATCATGCTTTAAATAAAATGGAAAGATTAATGGATTTTATTCATAGACTTGTCTTGAGACAAGTGCTGGCCCTGAAAAATTTACAGTGAGGAAATTACCTGATAAATAGGCCACCCTAAAACGATCAAGCTCAGAATCTACTTCTAGATATAATTCTTGCTAAGTTTAGTTTCATGCCATGATTGGCTAAATATTTTTATCTCTGTTGTTAGGTTGTGATTCACCTAATGAAACTTTTTCTATACTAGTGTAATGGTACCTAGATGCCATAGAAAAATTTAGAGACTTTTTATCTCACAGGAACCTATTTATTGGATTTATGACCTAATAACATACATTAAATCAAGAAAATAGTATCTTAGCTTGGAAACTTATCATAGTTTTACTAGAAGAGAATCAGTGGTAGGGGATGCTGTGTAAAAAGTTTCATGGACAAAAACCCTGTGTAGGATCCTGTAAAAATAAATCCTTGAATAACCTAGGTGTGTAATGTCATATTTACTATGCTCTGAAAACTGCATAATAAATCCTATAAAAATTAAAGTAGCTCCTGCATGATTAAATGAAAACCCTGTAGAAATCTTAGTCTCAGTTTTTGCACCATTTGTTCTGTACAAAAAGAACAAGAATCTAGCAGCAACCATGTATTATATTTTTCATAATTAATCTGCTGCATGAAAATATCTGAAATTTTTTCAGTAAGCTTATCTTTCCCTGATGTGCCTAGATCCAAAGTTTCATGATCAGAAACGACTCGCTGTAGTAGTTAGACTTAAATCATGTTTCCGTGAGGAACATAAGTTCCCATGAACACCCACCCCACCTTGCTTAACGAAGTTACTTATTGTACTATTCTACTCTATTAACGATTGCCCACGAATGATAAAGTAACTCACTTCACAACAAAACTCATGTTTTACAGACTGCAACTTTATCGTAAAGGAAATCATGTCGTTTACCATCACCACTACTTACACTTGTGCATTCATGTAGAAACGACTACTCTCGCCGACGGAACGTACGAGCTGGTACCCACGTCCGAGAGTGAGCAGCATGAAGCTCAAGTAAATCTAACTGAAGCTCTTGAAGACCCGAGCCCAAGTTCGGAAGAGCCCCAAGCTAACTTTGCACAAGAAGGCAAGCCCTGGAGCATAACCCATTCCTTTCCTAAAGTATGCAACTCATCACTCACTTGCTTGTGCATTAAGTTTATAGGAGTTGAATGAAAACTTAGTTGCATGATGTTAGGTACCCATGCTCTGAACACTAGATATCAGGTTCGATAGAATGCTATGCTAATAGGACTCCGGTAAAAGCCGAGTGATTTCCTGTCACTCGCGAGATTATAGGAGTTGAATGTCTACTACATGCTGCAATCATAAGGACGACGGACGGGGCTATGGTACAATGTTTATGTTGATGATTGAGGCCCTGTCTATTTAGTGAAAAATGCTAAGGCCGCAGTGTGTTGAACGTACTAACCACATGCCGAGAATATGGTAATCGGTAAGCTTAAGTACCTGATTGGCCCGGCAAGTGGACGACAACCTACCCTTTGAACTTCGGTCCCATGTGCATATGGCGAGTGCAGAGAGTGGTCACGACCCGGCGCCGAACCGTGGCGTGGAGCTCTTGTACTCTCGGAGGGTAGCTCCGATCCACGACCCGGAAAGAAAGGGGAAAAGTTGCACGTGTGACTCTGGGAGTAACCACGTGACTTGTGTTTAGGTTTCCCTTGCAAGGTTAAGAAATTCGATTCGAATCGTCCGTTTCTCACGGCTATTGAGACTGCTTAATCCCTTTTACCACACAGAGTAAGAAGAGGAACAATGATGATGAATAAACTTGTTGGATGAAATTTAATGCTTCACCATGAATGATATTGGATAGCTGCTTATCTAGAATGGTTAATGAAACTAGAATCTTGAGCTAAAAGTTGAAAGTAAGGACCCACTCGTATATGCTTTTCGGCAAAACAAACCCCCGAGCCAAAAAGCCTTGCATGTCTAGAGTCGGTGGAGTAGATTCCACTACACGGGTAAGACTTGCTGAGTATTAGCATACTCAGCCTTGCTTGTGGCTCGTTTTCAGGTGAGTCTTTCGAAGACCAGATTGCTAGCTTGACTTGGCCCTGCACTCTGCCTCCTGGTTGGTCGGTGGAATGGGATACGCCCCCGGCCAATGGAGATAATGCCGAGTGATGTCTCGTACGGGCTTCATCGAGACATCCTTTATCATCGAGTAGCTTTCGTTATCTTATTTCCGCAGCAACTTAAACTCTGAAGAACTTATTGGTTATGATCACTGAAGTACTTGGTTACTAAACTCAAACCTGGTTTGTAATATTCACTTATGATAGTTTTTGTAAAATCTGCTGGAATGTAGTATTCTCTGGGCTCATCTTCGCATGAGCATTTGTATGTATGGCTTCGATCCGCTTTACCGTGGTTGTATCGGGAGGTTACCCGACAGACCAATGGATTACTCCGTTTGAAGTGTAAGGTTAACCGAGATTGCCCTAATGGTGATGGTTAATACACTTGAGCCGGATTAATTCAGGTGGTTCTGCCACAGCTGGTATCAGAGCCGTAGCTGGTGCTACAGCTGACACCAGAGCCGAAATGCATACGCCAGAGAATGCAACAAGCCTTAAAAACTTGTTTTCCTAAAACTTGACTAGAAGGATGTGTTGCAAAATACGTTGGTGCGCTAAGGCTGGTGCCTAGTTCGTAAAGCCCTAAGGGATTATGGGGAAAGTTACTAGGTGGCTATCTAACTTATGAAATATTGTCAACTGACTTCCAGCACATTACTTTCTGTCAAAACTTACTTTCATGCACAACCGACCTTAAATTCTTTAACGACGCACTCATCGCTAAGGTAAGAAGGTAAGAATCCTCAGCCAACTGAGAGAGTTTGGCCTTCCTGTCGGTGATGCGAACCGAACGCTGCCCTCAAGCAGTGGCTTACTTGAGGTGCTGCCAATATGCCAACTGTTAGTTGAATATATTGGGAGTAGAAGGTTTGGCGCAGGGTATGGCGATCGCTGTTCATACCCCCGTCTCATGACGGTACCCTCGTGAATACCCTATCTCGATAGCGTATGTTAACGTCGTCTGTACGGCGGAAATTGTACAGATATCGTTTCTATAAGTAAACGGTAATGAATACGGATGCTTTCATGAGTGCTGGCATGAAAGGTTCATGAAATATATGTGCTCTATCCATCTTCTGCAGGTACACTAACCGCGATTGCGATAAGTTAAAGAACGGTTAGAAAATCTCGACTAGCTATTATAGTGAGAGGCGTATCATGTATGCCACCGAAACTAACTTCGTAAGACCAAAAGTTATTTGGCAATTATTTTATTTTGTGAGGACGAATAGGACGTGCATGCATCATGACCATATATATCTGAAATTGAAAATGCGTTGGATGAGAGTGGTAAGGTTCCTGCGTATCTAAGCGTAATTTTGCATAAGGACTATCTAGCGAATCTGTCACAAATCTGCCATGACCGAAAAGAGAGATTTATTGATCAGAAAAAATGATCTTTTTTGGTAAAGTTCATGTTAAAAGAATTGTTCCAAATTTTGTGTTCTATCTCGTGTTCAAAAATAAAAAAAATTCTGAACTTATGGATAGTAAGAAATAACAGAAACCATGGAATGTCAGATTTCTGTCCAGAATAAGCACTTCTGCCACTTAAATTTTTAGGCCCCCTTCCTACAGTTTTCTGCGAAAGAGTACAACACAAAACTTGTTCCAAATTTACCCAGGTAGCTGCTGTTAAAATTTGGTAACTTATGGCCGTGTAGATTTTCCCTGATGCACGAGACTCTAGCCCTCTGTTCACTGAAAATTCTGGGTAGACAGAGAAGTGAGACCTTAAGGGAACAGCCATCTTAGAGCCTAATCCAGCCAAAGTGTTGAACACAAAAGTGGTGCACAAATACCTTAGGAGTGTTCTGGTGAATTTTGAGAATTTTTGGATATGAACTGTGGAAGTTATGGTTATTTTTGCACTCTATACAGAATCTGTCCCTGTGCTTTTCACACTTTTTCTTGGCCTCACCCATTTGATCTTTTGTTCAGATGGCCGAGACAGCTGCCATGATGGTGGATGAGGATGGACGCGTTCACTCACAGTGTCTCCACTGGGAGGGCTTTTCCTCTATTTTGTGGGACGTGTTGAGCACCGCGGGCTATCTAATTCCCCCACGCTACACCGGAATGGAATTTCAAGAAAATGGCATTTTGCGGTGCCGTGTGAGCGTGACTCTGTTTCCACACCCGCTACACCCGGAGTGGCCCGCCTCAGAGTTTGAGGCTGTTGGTCACAGGTTGGCCGACACTTGGGAGCTTGCAGCCATGATGGCGCTCACCACTTTTTGTGCGCAGCGTCCCGAGGTTGTCACACTCGCTCCCATTAGTTTGTTTCCTGCTGCCCAGGACAACGACCCCTTTTGGCTCAACAGGGTGCAGCACTCACAGTACTTGGTGGACTTTCATGCCCAGGAGACCATCGAGACCTCCGTACGGTGCATGAATGCACTCTACCGACTTCAGACTCTCCAGAGTCAGGCGCTTGTACAGCTCACTGATCTTGCACAGGCCTACCACATGATGGCAGATACCAGGGATGAGCAAATCCAAGAGCTCAGTAAGGATCTTGAGGACAGAGATGCTCAGATTGGCCAACTTGAGGGCCAAGTGAAGGAGCCGGACACCCTCATGGGTGAAAGGGAAGCCACGATAGCACACTTGGAGGAGCAGCTCCATGATCTACACTTGGAGTTCGAGGATGCTATTGAGCATCTCCAGTGGCATCAGGATCAGAATGACCATCCCCATGAGGAGGACATGGAGGAAGATGAAGAGGAGCCACAGGAGGTTGACAGTGCCTCCGGTATGGATTTCGAGGGTGAGGTACCATAGCCACCTCCGATGGGAGCTCACTCTCCTACTCACAGCGAGTCGTCCGTCAACAACCTCGACGATTTCTAGATGATGACCTAGAAGGACTTTTGCACATACTCCTCGATAGGGTAGCCTAACTTTTGGCAAGTGTTGTAATAGGCTAACTAGGAGTTGAGTAACTCTTTTGTGATGGGTACACCTGAACCATGTGGATACCCTCAGCATGTAAAGAACGGCGATAAACTTGGGTGATTTCGTTGTAAGTTGGTAAACGATGAAATCCACAATCGCTGAAACTTGTCGGAAATTTTATCCATGTCTCCTTACATTTCTGAGCTGTGAGTTGAATACCAAACCTGTCAGGAATTTTGTGATCGTGGTTCTCACAGAAATTCAGCATCATTGGACCTTGCTAGTTTGAGTTATAGGAAAAACATCACCTATCGATCTGCTGAAAAACAGCTGAGACAGTAAGGCAAAGGACGAGCCTTTCGACCATCTTAGCTATAGTTCTAGCACCTGAGTTAAATACCAAAGTGGTGCATCCCTAAGTTCTCTAACTACTGCCAAAGTATGAGATGTTTTGGATGGACCCACAGCAAGCTATGATTTTTCTCGTAGCAAACAGAGATTCTGTCCATACTGCTATCTATGATTTCGGAAGTCTATGACTACACTAATCCTTTATGAATCAATGAAGTAATATGGATCGCGTTGCTAAAGGTAACCTTCCACGTTTCAGATGGTTGGATCAACACGTGGCAACCCCGCGGGTTTTGGTGCCGGTGGCAGCAGACCGCGACAATCGCCACCACCCCCGCACAGTTTGGTGGAAGTGATGGCCGCTCAAACCGAGCTGCTGCGTCAGCTGGTGCAAGGACAACAACACCACCAGCGGGGTGGGCAAAATGTCCACCACCCCCAAGCTGCAGGATATACAGATTTTCTTGGGACCCAGCCGCCCTTGTTCCATAAGACAGAGGAACCCTTGAACGCAGACGCATGGATTCGCACCATCGAATCCAAGTTCACACTACTTGTGGCCCCATGCTCAGAGGCCAACAAAGCTCGTTTTGCCGCGCAACAGCTTCGCGGTACCGCTCGTCTGTGGTGGGACCACTATTTTGCGATGCTCCCGGCTGATCATGTGGTCGACTGGGACGAATTCAAGGCCGCATTCCGGGCACATCATATCCCCGAGGGTCTCATGGAGAGGAAGTTGAACGAGTTCCTGGCACTCACCCAGGGCACCCGCACCGTGCTGCAATACGCCCAGGCGTTCAACAATCTATGCCAGTATGCGGGCTATCACGCTGATACGGATACTAAGAAGCGTGACCGTTTTCGCAGAGGACTAAGCACCAAGCTCAAGGAGCGTCTGAACCTAGTCAGGGCTGACACCTACAACGAATTGGTCAATATGGCCATTACCCAGGCAGACTGTATCATGGCACACCGGGCAGAGAAGAAGAGAAAGGCACCCGCTGGACCTTCAAGTGCTCAGCCACCAAGGTATCGCATCGTGCAAAATGCCGCACCCACAGCTCCACCAAGGGCCCCTCAGCCAGGGAGATGGATTGCCAGACCCCCACAATAGCCAGGCATGGTACGACCCCCGATGCCTCCACAGAATGGTCCGAGGCCCACTCTTCAACAGCCTCTTCGACCCAGCCCCGCGAATCATTGTTTCAAATGCGGGAGTTCCAACCACTTTGCACGAGAATGCCCTCAGTCTGGGCCGCCCAACCAAGGTCAGGGATCCAACCCGAACAACAAGAACAGGGGCAAGAGACAGACCCTGCAGGTCAAGCAAGGACGGATTAACTTCACCACGCTTGCAGAGCTTCCTGAAGGAGCCCCAGTGATGTCGGGTACATTCTCTATCCATAACAAGCCTACAGTTATATTGTTTGATTCTGGTGCATCGCATAGTTTCATAAGTGCAAAATTCAGTGCAAAAGTAGGCTTGGATGTTTGTCACACAAAAGGGTCATATATGATATCAACACCGGGTGGTAAAATTGCTTCGAATCAAATGATCAGACAAGTACCAGTCAAATTTGGTTCTTTTACCCCTTGACGGCATAGATCTTATTTTGGGTATGAATTGGATAATTTTGCACAAAGTCACACTGGACCTCTCATCCCGAGCTGTGGAAATAAATTCACCTAGTCACGGAGCCACCACACTTTACCTACCATTCCTAGATTGC